>OX452982.1:7399154-8746146 GCA_949699065.1 Metalampra italica
AGGATGTGAGGATGTATTTTTGTTATTCTTTCACGCAAAAACTACCACAGATTTTGATGAAACTTGGTACAGTGATAGCTTACGGAATAACATATAGGCTACTTTTTAACGCGGACGAAGTCGCGGGGCGTCCGCTAATACCCCATAAGTAACAAAACGCCTACATAGAGGGCGCTGTTTCACAATGTACACGGGAAACACTTTTCTACACGGGCGAAGCCGCGGGAAAAAGCTAGTAAATAATAATCGAAGAACTTAATAGTCTTCGTCAGTAGTATTCGTCATCTAGTTGTTTCCAGTCTGTATTGTCGTTAGATATCTTAACAGACTTTTGAAGACGAGAATCGTCATGCGGTTGTGCTATAAAAATTATGAATTTCACGACCCCGCAAACTGTTTTATGATATGTCTATATTCTCATTCTGGCCAAATATAAAAGACCACTAAATTTTATGGTTTCCTCATTTATATTATGTTTAGCTCTGCTCCTACCTAACACAACTAACTTACCATTTTAATACTTATTAAAGTTTTCTAGACTATTTATAAATGACAACTTACTAAACCTAAATGCGGTAGAAGATTAAATCTTTGGAATATTTCGTGCGTTCAGTAAAGAAATACGTTGATTTGTGAAATTCAATATTTCTCAATTTGAAGACGGGAGTAAGTAATTTGTCTGACACAAAAAACTCAAGAAGGTCCATTATATCGTATTTAAGGGTATGGGATGGGTGAGTAGGTAGCACGTTGAAGATCATCTATTTTCATTTTTAATCTATACTTATAATAAATCTGTAGAAACCGTGTGTCTGTACTTTGAATAAATTTATAAAAAAATGAGTGTGGACGATAAAAAAAGAGTAACAGAACACAAAAAAGAATTTTAAATTTTTTTGTCTTTCTGTCTTTCTGTCTGTCTGTCTTTCTGTCTTTCTGTCTTTCTGTCTTTCTGTCTTTCTGTCTGTCTGTAATCGCTAATCTCCGAAACTACTGAACGGATTTTCTTGCGGTTTTCACAGATAGATTAAGCACAGCCTGGCGCAACTTATAGGCTTTGTTTCATTGAAATCGGATGACAGCGAAAAAAGTTATCGTCATTTACAGATAAATCATTTAACGTAACAAGACGATGTCATAGACATAGGAGATATCAGTGTTTTTTTTAACTGGGACAGTATAGGCAAGTCCGAAACCATAGGAGATGCAGGGAAAGTGTCTTATGACATAGAAATTTTTTGGTCAAGCGTGTGTTGTCCATAAAAATGAGACAATTTGCACATATTTTTTTTAATGCGGTTCGACTCAGTTTCATGTAGGGATCACTTCATTATATCGGAAGAAAAAAATCTGAGCAGCAGAAGTTAGTCAAATTCAATAAAATGTTTTCTCATAGAACGCCAGTGAAAAATAATTTTTATTATTTTTAAACAATGCGTATCGACTTAGTTTCATGTTAGAATCATTTTATTGTATCGGAAGAAAAAAATCCAAGCAGCAGAAGTTAGTCAAATTTAATAAAATGTTTTCTTATAAAACAGACTGTGCAATGTACTTAGGAACTTACTACTTATTCATGCATGCCCCCTGAACTCCAGCTGCTCCGATTACTATGTCAAAATTGTTATCACGAAAAAATACCTAAAGGTTCCTAAGACAGTTTCCCTGTATCTCCTATGGTTTTGGTTTTGCCCATACTGTATTAGTTAAAAAATACACACGTATAATAAAAATTGATATGAGAAGTCTTATGAGCAATAGAAGTGAAAACAACAATTTTTTAAATTTTTATCTGTCTTCACCAAGTTGGATACGGTATTCATAGTTTGTTCCTGAAGGTATGGTATACCTTAAATTATGGTGAAGGTACTTAGAATGATCCATTTTACCATTGGAAAATTATAACTAGACGATGTATGTCTGTACATAGCAGAGATAGGTACCTACTTCCAAAATCCACGCGGACGAAGTCGCGGGCAACAGCTAGTACATAATAAATCAATCTTCATTCATTCTCTACTTTCCACTGTGTTGTCTAGTAAAATAAATAATTTGTTCAGAGAAATCGCATTAAATCCAACACATTTTTAAAAGATACATTAAGTCTCTAATGGACTTTTAGATACAATAATTTTAATTCCGGTAAAAGATGTTTTCCAGTTTTTCCTTGACCTTTTTTTTTAATTCAGAAAGACAAAAGTGAAAATTTTGTTAAAGTTAGAAAAAACCATTTAAAGGTAAAAGGTACCACCTACCTACTTCCAACAATCATTAACATAAACAACAAAATAAAGCTTATTCCCAATTTGTCACCACTTTTTTGCGTGTTTTTTTAGATTAAGTTTTTTAGCTCACTATAAAAACCAGGGATAAGTTCAATACTTACCTACACGTGTTATGTCAATAAAGGAATTAACCGTTGGATTAATGCGAGGTAATATTCTATTCTGGCAGCCCAAGAGTAGCACTACACAATTCTCCCAAAAATTTTGTTCTCCGTGCCCTGTAGGATACGCTAGTAAATCTCTTATCCCTAGAAAAATACCTTAATAATTCAACCTCTTTAAGCTGCTTTGTAAGGGAAAAGGTTACACGTGCTTAGGAAACTAGATTATGGTAATATTTTGTCCTTTTTGGTGCCGCAAAAGAGTGTAAAGGGATGTCATTAAAAAGACACATTCCATGTAAATGCCGCTGTGTTTTGTGCGTAGGCGTCGCGAAATGTTTTTGTCGTTGCTTGGTATGTGTCGCAGGAGTATGATGAAATCCGGCTTTTTAATCAAAATCCTAGGGTATTGATCAAACCTACCAGACATAGAAAATTGCATTTTCACGCAGTTTTGAACACGTCTATGTTCAAAATGCCCTTTTCTCGAAATGTCCTTTCCCAAAATGTCATTTTTCCGAAATGTCTTTTTCCCACTTTTCCCAAACTTGAATATAATTTTCTCTGAATTGTAGTTATTAAGAATGTATGGCTATCGGACTGCTTTAAGTAGGCACCAGGTCACGATTAGGCTGAGATTCCTCGCGTTGAATTATTCAGCTTCCTCGCTTGTTGTGGTTAATCTCAGGTAAACGTTCATATCATTAAATCCGCTATAAATAATATAAGTAGGTGTGGTATGTGTCGAACTTCTGAGAAAAAAAACATTTCTTACACATTTCTGAATCTCATTATAACAAAATCTAAGGGACACGCTTTGAACATACCTACTGGCTTATACAATTAGGCTTTGGACGTCCTCAGGGTCGAATATGGCTCTCAAGGATGCCTATCAACACTTCAGTGTATTTTTGGCAAAAGGAAGTGCCTACCGCGTCTTAAAAGATCACTCACTGAAAAGGGACCGTGGTTTCATAAGCCCGAGGACCCTTTTAACTTCACATCGTATTATAGGCTATATTTTACGCCAGACTGGCTCATAGGGGATATTACTCTTATTTGGGTACTTGCGGAAATATAAGTATCCCTTGAAATTGATCAGGCTGTTTTGTTAATGTATTAGTAGAAGCAAAAGTTCTGAATACGAATATGGCAAGAAACTGAAGTCTACGTTAAAATTAATACCTAGTAAAATTATTCTGCAAAAGGTTCTATTTCCGAAAAGATCATATTTTGCTGAATTTGGCTGAGCACGAGATCTTGAAGAGGCTTTCAAAGACATCAATATTCCAGCAGCTCCCATGGTGTTACGAAAGATGGGCGACGAATTTTCGAAATACCCATGTCGAATCTAAATAATAATGATCTCCCAAAAAAATCCCCTTAGGCAAAGATCACAAAGATTTTTTTCTGTTTGTATAAAAATCCTCTCTACAAGTCTATACGAATCTGGTTTCAAAATATGGTGAGGTAGAAAGGGCCTCCCACACGAGCGACAATAGAGGCGGTGACCATCTTACCATCTCCCTATACTCGAAGGTAAACCGTTTATCATTTGGTCTCCCTAGAGGTAAAATCGAATTTCAAAGTTAGATTAAACCTTAATACCGATTTTAACTCCAAATTGAGTAAGTTTACACAAATAAGTAATAAAGTTAATTTATTGTGCAGACAGACATTTCGAAAGATTGATCTTTTAATAAAATTAGTTCCTCAGGAATATGAACAAAACACCTAAAAGCTATTAACTTATAACAATTTAAACACATAAACAAAAAAATTTTAAATTTTACCGGAATGGTACGTTTTAGAAATTTTGGTGTCCACAATTTGTATCATACACGCATAATGTGAAATGTTTCTAGTGTTGAACTCCGTATAGAATAAAAATGCACTGACTCAAAATTTAATACTATATTTATCATATCAGAAATACATACCGCACTGGGATTTACGCGACATAGCCAGCGGGCGGAGGGGTACTGACAGACAAATTTCCCACGGGCCTGTAACACTGTCCGTGTCGATATTTCAGTACATTTTTCTAGACGAGTCTTTACACCCAATGAAAGAAGTGTAAATTAGCACAGGCAGACCATTGATAGGTAATTCAAAATCACTCTTCAATATTACAATTTTATTAATCCACACAGTAGCTATAATAGTACTCCACACTGACTCAGTGTAACTATTATACGTAGTAACTATTATAGTCCTCTGTGACTCAGTGCGGATTGGTGCACTTTACACGTTGATTAGAATTTATGAATTAGAAAAAATATATATATAAACAGTATAAAGTCTAAAACAATAGGAAGACTATAAGCCAAAAGAATAAACGCCAAATGCTTTTTTCACCGAAAAGCCTATGGTATAATAATAAGTACCTTCTTAATAGGCAGTGCTTCCAGAAATATGATTTAATTCGATTAAGTAGGTATCCTGATTTTTCACAATTGAACTTTTCACCAATCCCTTGAGTGTTTGTTAATTATTTCGTAAAATATTGTACCATTAGTTAAATGGTATTTTACTGTTTGTCCGAAGTTATAAGCATAATTCTCAAAGTTAGATTAGCTTCGAAAAGAACAAAATGTCGGGGTATTCCCTGTCGAATAGACTTTTTACCCAACCATACAATACTAATCTTTAACCTTTAAGGCAAATCGTAGAGGCCCATGTTCAGATGGCGATAATTAATAAATTAAAACAAATACAGCAAATAATTCTATGTAATCTATCTTCATTGAATATTTTGTGCCAAAACATATTTATTACACACCAAAAATGCTGTCTCTAGACATTTATTCCTGGAAGATTGGATGTTGCTTGTCAAAAAAGCTATGATACATTATCGTTGGCGGTTGGTGCCAAGGGTATTTTATTTTATAAAAATATAGTCAATTTGGAAGATATACGACACAGTACGTTTATTTTTATAGCTAACTAACTTTTGCCCGCAGTGTCGCTCGAAACTAATTCTTTATGGCAAATCATTATTCGCCAAACCACCAAAATTGACCTTTAAAGTGTATACAAACGAACTCACGGCATACAGGACTCACATAAAAGTTATAAGTATCGTAATATTATATTATTATATTATTTTCCATGCAATTGTGCAGTCCGGACTTAGTTGTCTTCCAGTAAAATATCATCAAAACCTCTTCAGTGGTTCTCATGTGACTGACATTCAAAATATCAGTTTCTTTTTAAATATTTCTTTTTTGGGTCAAAATAATCTAAATAGACCCGAGACAGAGCTTAATATAATCCTACTAATATTATAACGGCGAAAGTTTGTAAGGATGTGAGGATGTTTGGATGTGAGGGTGTTTGTTACTCTTTCACGCAAAAACTACCGAACAGATTTTGATGAAACTTAGTACAGTGATAGCTTATATCCTGGAATAACATATAGGCTACTTTTTAACGCGGAGAAAGTTGCGGGACGTCCGCTAATACCCCCTAAGTAACAAAACGCCTACAGAGGGCGCTGTTCCACAATGTACACGGTAAAAAAATTTCTGCGAGGGCGAAGCCGCGGGAAAAAGCTAGCACTATATATATTTCATATGTCATTTAACCAGATAAGTGCCTAATGCCTATGTAGGTATGTTTAATATTATTATTTTATTACATAGATTAATGGGATGGGTCATCGGTTGTATGAGAAATAAAATTGTAAGTACGAAATAAAATATTTTATTGGTATTTACCGCAACAAGTTAGCAGCAATTTCATTCATGTTACATAAGATCAACCCGCTATAAAATGGAGGCAATGCTGGTTGTATGTCTTTACTAATTAAAAGTATCTGTACCTATTAATTTAGACTTTTTTGACGTTCCTAGTTATAATTATATTACTATAAACGACAAAGATGCTTTCGTTATTCATAAAATCAACTAATAAAATTTTTGTATTATTTTCATTTGTCGAGAAGTGGACATTGAAACTACAATTTTATTATCAGTATCTTTGGACGGTTTAAATATTATTTTATATAGGTATGGTACTCGTATTTATAAAGGATAGTCAGACAAGTTTTAATTTTCTGAAACAAGTGTTAAGGTAAGTACTTACCCGACCGATACCATACCTATTAATTTTATACGATAAATAAATACATTAATACTAAGTATAATAAAACTCCAAAACACGTCGGATAGTTATTTTTACAATCAGTCTTGTCTTGTGTTAATTTTTTTTACTTTTACAATCATACAATTTCTGCTACAAATCGTGTACAAAATTACATGTTCTGACTATAGGCTCGTAAAATTATATCTTCCCATTCAAGATACACAGACCTATGTGAATATACAAACGTGAACTTAAACATTTTTTTTTTACCTGTAACCACACAGGTAACCTAATAACGTTATCAATTTCCTACGAGTTTAAGTAAAATTTAATTATGATTACGAATTTAAAATTTTTCTTTCAAAATTTTCCCTTTGAAAATGAAAGGGTATTTCAGTATCTTTAGTATTTATATCTTTAAAGTTCTTCTCTTCAATACCTGCCATACTTAGAACTGCGTAAATATGTTAGATGAACCGTCTATGAATCCGTTGGGCCTTAGATCAAAGGTCTGGGGCCGATTCCTCTGCTGCTCCAGGGCTTGCCAATTAATGTACCAGAAGGGCTGCTTGTCGATCGGCAGCTGGCTTAGTCGGTTGACCAGGTCTCGATCGCCGAGAGCCTCGATCGGTAGTCTCTGTGTAGTAGTAGATATAGCTGGGCCATTGTCACTGCCAAATCTGAAAAATTAAGACGACATCGTCAATTCGTCGATCCGGCTCGAAGGACCATAAAAACGAGGGTTGAACTGCAAACTGCAGCGGGCGAATAAATGGCACAACTTGATGCTCTGGTAATAGGTATAACAATAGAAAATATATCGCATTAAAATAAAAACGTTTTGGTCTGTTCGTAATTCGCATCGATTGTAACAAACTTTCTTGTAGACTTTGAGAATAACTTTAGTAATGTGGGTACGGTAAGCGTAATTGATGTGAGCCCTAATATTCTATTCGAGCCTAATAGTTCAGTCGCCCCCTGTCAGATATACCTATCTATAAAGGAATATAATACCGACTTGACTACCAGTAAAGTAGGACTATGCTGTGATAGCGCAAATTAGGTGAGACATTTGTGTATCGACCAATTAAGCCCATAGCAAGCCCTCGGAACACCTCATGATGCAATGTGAAGACTTACAAGAAACTTCCACGTGGGAGAAACTTAGGCAACAGCTTTCTTTAAAGAATTCCAAGGTAATAATTCTCACCTGTTTCCCAAGTCATTCCCCTGTGCCTGTGGGGCGGCTGTGGAGGGGACAATCATCGGGTAGCCAATGGGCACTCTGCCAGCGTACGGTGAGCGCTGCGCCAAGCAGCTGGTGACCACCACACCGAGCACGAATATTAGTTTGGAGCTCATGTTGACCTGGAAATGGCAATTAAAAATCATTTAGAAATAATCACAAATGATAAAACATCGATCTAATTCAGCCAGAACGACGTCACTGGCATGGTCACCATCAAAACCCTTGTAACTTTTAAACGGCAGACCGACTAAATCTAATTTTTTTAGACTAAATTCAACTAACTAACGACATTTTGAATATCTATTCAGAATTGCAGTTTTTAATTGTGGAGGTTTACCAAAGATGTGAGAACAGTAGACCTCGCCAGCCCTTAAAAACCAAACCTAAAAGAAACGAACAGAAGTCAACTTTGCAGTTGGAGATTATGTACTAAAGTGACAAAAATTAGCACTATAAAGCTTAATATTTCGCAAACGGATCCCTAAATCAAAAAATGATTTTCACACACCCGCAATATTTTTGAAAGACCTATCCAACGATACCCAACACCATGGAATTCACGCGAAAAAAAAATCATTCCCATTTTACGTATGCAGTTCTATGAACATAATTTAATTTTTTGACTTTCTTAAGTTAATCGACTATTACTCAAAAACTAATAAAACCTATTTAGCTGTCATAGTTTTCTTTTTAACTATGTTATATATACTACTGCCGTGAATTTTTTCACATTTCCAGAAGCAACCGTTTCACTGGCAGGGGGGGGAGGGGGGGGACACGTGACTCTAACAAAAATTACCGCCTTAAAGCCTAATATTTCGCCAACGGATCCCTAAATCGAAAAAATGGTTTTCACACACCAGCAATATTTTTGAACGACCTATCCAACGATACCCCACACTATAAGATTCACAAGAAAAAAAAGTTCACTCCCACTATGCGAGTATGGTACGTACTCTAAAAAAATGTTTTTCAAGATTTTATTCTACTTATTTTGTAGGCGTGATTAATTTATACCCATGCCAAATTTTCGTCAAAATCGGTTGAAAAATGCGACCTATAGAGAATTACAGACAGACAGAAGGACAGACGGACAATAGCATTTTTGGCCAATCTCGAAACTTAGACACTTCGCTCGCTCGGTCAATAAGGTTTTTTACCTGCCATTACAGATTAAACATGTCATTTGAGTTCTATGGGATGCTCTTGCCACAAAGTTTATTATAGGTTTAGGTTATTGTTTCGATTGCACTTATACTTATGTCTAGGTCGCCGGTCGTAAGTGTATCAACTATGAGATAACTTGTGACCGTTTGTGACGCATAAAAATATAGCTTCATCTCTTTTTACACGCGTTTAAATTATTTATATGACATTTTATTTTATCGAAGTGAAAAGTTCTGGATCCTATATTGGATTGGTACTTACAAGATTTTTATGTCTATATAGATGCAAGTTCGTTGAGTTGTAACTAAAGATGAAGATAAATTCCATTCCAAATCAATTGGCATACGAAAACAAACACATTTGCGTCTCGATAACGAAATAAACAAGAGATGGTCATCTCAATCGGGCAGCAAAGTTTGTATGGTACTTATTATAAGTAACCTGTTTTTGCTGCTCGTGTCGCATTCATGTACAGTCGACCGCATGTCAGGGGTAACACTTACCTTGAGCTGGCCTAGACCAGTTAATTACTGCTGTTGTTTCCCCTGACATGTGGTCGACTAACTTCATAGAGTTAAGATGTCTTTGGTGCGTGCTCGCGGCCCCCTTAAAGAGGCGTAAAAAAAGCATTCTATGGGTGTCAAAATCGTGTCAAATGTATCACAATACTCACTCACACATTCTCATTTTGAAACTCCATATAAATTTGTATTAGCAACCTCCTCCCGCTACTCCGTTTCCTTGTCCGCACCCCCCCCCCCCCCCTTCCCTGTTAGTGGCACCATTGGTTTCCATACTAAATATGCAAGATGCAGTCTCCATAGAGAGCGCGTGCGCCACCAAAGAGATTCGAACCTTCCTAACTTGTTCCGAACAACAAATGGCTTTTGTTTTTAACCGGCTTCTCGTTAAGTATGACAAATTGATTTGGAGTTTAGACCATAAACAACGCAACGGCCGTGACGGACAAGTTTATCTAAAGCGTGGAGGACCAATAAGGAAAATATAAGATTCTTACGTAAAAACTGGGTAATTATAATGATTATACAAGGATTTAACATAAACACTTTCTCCTAATAGTAGGTTAGGTATTAATAGATGTATTGACATAGCCTCTATTATACATTCTTATTCATCAACCCACCAATAAGGAAATGCTTGCTTTGATAAACTAATCACATGTTTTGACAGACTCGTTGGTCCCAGAGGTCGTGGATTGGATTCGCACTTGGGACAGACCACTCTCTACAAGTTAGTCCTACGTTGTATTTGTAAATTGTCCTACCCTTGTCTTATTCCCACAGTAGGTACATGACAAAATCCTCTTTTGGTCTTATTGTTATACAAGTGTAGTATACTAATAAGAGTATTAATTGTATACATGGTGTAATCATCAAGTGATTATTTCGTAAATACTAAAAGATATCAATTATTATGACTGGCCTGTTGGCGTAGTGGTAGTGACCCTGCCTACCGCGCCAAAGGTCGTGGGTTCGATTCCCACCCGGGACCAACGTTATTGTGATGAGCCTATCTGTTGGTTTTCGGATTCTGGGTGTTTGTATGTATTTAAGTATTTATTTAAAAGTATTTATGAATGTTTATCAGTTGTTGAGTACCCATTTACAAGCTTCGGCTTAGTTTGGGTCTAAACAGCCGTGTGTAAATTTGTCCAAACATTATTATTATTATATTATTATTATCAAAACACAAATAATAAAAGCAGGTACATACGTTACCTATAATGAGTAAAATGATATTAGCTTTTTTAAATAAAACGTGTACCCAAAATGTTGACTTCAAACGCTCCCATACATTTAGTATGGTATATCGCCTGTCGCCGTCCACTGCTGGACCTAGGCCTTCCCCACCATACCCGGTCTTCCGCCTTTCCCATCCAACCGCTTCCAGCAAAGCATCTGATAAATAGGTATTGAATTTATTGTTTATCGATAAAACTTACCTGTTTTGTAGAATTAAATGTGCTCTATTATCTAAACGAAAACGCTGACCGCAATCGACTTAATTTAACGATCTTGAAGTAACTTAATTATTTTAATAGAGACCGGTTTATTGTAAATAAACTTATAAAATATTTTTATATCTCCAAACGTGTTTCTTCTACTGCAAATATAAACGTACTGGATTCCATTTCATTTACCGTTCTTTTATATAATTTGTGAAGTTGACACATTAATAACAGTAAGACAGGGACGCCGTATTTAATTAAACCAGTATGAAAGAGACAGTAGTGCTGTGAGTAAGAATGCACGTCACTACTGACGAATGAATATTTTTATTTTTACTAAGTACTTGGGTTTTCCCAGGAAGGTCTCCCAGGAACGAATCTCTTTGGTGGCGCGCGCGCTCCCCTATGGAGACTGCATATTGCATATTTAGTATGGGAACCAATGGTGCCACTTACAGGGGGGGTGCGGACAAAGGAAGCGGAGTAGCGGGAGGAGGTTGCTAATACAAATTTGTTGTGGGGTCTAACGACGAACGACTCATTTATATGGAGTTCGAAAATGAGAATGTGTGAGTGAGTAACAGTATTGTCATGCATTTGACACCCATAGAATGCTTCTTAACGCCTTTTTAAGAGGCCGCTAGAACGCACCAAAGAGATCTTAACTCTATGGGTTTTCCCGATCAATGCTAATTTTGGGATCGCAAGGGAATAGGATTAATTATTACGAAAATAAACTCATTTAATTTCAAATTGTCTAGAGGACTATAAGGAACATAGATAAAAATGTTGTAAGTGGGTATGATTGAATAAGGGTGATGTTTATTTACTATTGAAGGAAGGTCACTTTCAAAACGTTCACCTGCATACCTTCCGAACTTTGATAACGAGACAAACAATTGTAATTCTATCATTGCTATACTCTATTACCATTCCAAATACTTTTCGGGAGAAACTTGATAAGTTCCTAGAAACTTCAAAGATTATTAGTTTTTACCCAAACACAACCGATTTCTTGCTATTGTATGGCTGTGGCGGAAACATAATGTTTGGTCATAGTGTAAGAAATAAGTTTAGTTTCTTTCCTGTGTACTGTTTCCTAATAAATGGGTAGGTGTGTAATGTCACCCATCGTATTAAGTTGCAGGACCATATTTTATTACTATCAGTGAATAATCTAAATCAGACATGTCTCTCAGACTGAGGTCTGAGTAAGCAAGCATGGCTACAAGGCTGGCATTGACTTCTTTGAGTCACAAGCCACAAAATAAAAGACAAATAAAACACCGGAAAAGTCACT
Source organism: Metalampra italica (assembly GCA_949699065.1). Classification (NCBI taxonomy): domain Eukaryota; kingdom Metazoa; phylum Arthropoda; class Insecta; order Lepidoptera; family Oecophoridae; genus Metalampra; species Metalampra italica. The sequence continues at coordinate 7,411,312 of OX452982.1, forward strand.
TCAAAAAATGCTATTGCACTTCCGAACTGGTATCTTTATAGGTATGTGTTTTCTCAGTCATAGACACAAATATATCCAGCTCAATAAAATAGATGATTGACCACAAAAGGACTGGAAATGTATACAGATTTGTAAATTAATTTAACTCGGACGAAGACGCGGGCAGTCGCTAGTCTAACTTGCAAGAACTTTGTTTAAGAACTTGGTCTTTCGTTTTCTCTACGGAATTACCAGTCTAACCGCTAACTAACTGGACACTTGAATAACCACTTTAGAACATGTATACAGGCTTTACCTTCCATTACTCTTTATTTATTTGCAGTCTATTATTTATAAATTAAAAACAAACAAGTGTAAATTATCAAGACAACCGGTTTTATTCCATAAGTTTTAAGAGAAAAAGGAAAATAAACGCCAACTTAACCAGAGGGGTTAAAATAAACAAAAGTAAAGTAAGAAAGTTTTTTATTTTACTAGTAATTACTGTAGTTCAACATAGTATGAGGAAGTCAATGTATCCAGTGGTTAAATGAACTCGCTTTTGCTGCAAGCAGAGCATTCGAGGTCCATGCAAGCGGAGCCACAGGCAAATACTCGTTTATAATATATAATATTTATAAATTCCGTCTCAGCGAAAAATACGGAAAAACCAAGGAAATTGAAATCTAGAATGACAATGCATTATTATTACAAGCCATACATAGAAATCAATTTAGACAAATAGTATGAGTCACATAATGTTCCTAATAACTGTATTAGATACGGGTGCTTTGGGTAGCTATTACTATATCCTCATAAAATAATAATTGACCGAGCGAGCGAAGCGAGCGAAGCGTCTACGTTTCGAGACTGGCCAAAAATGCTCTTGTCCGGCTGTCTGTCTGTCTGTCTGTCTGTCTGTCTGTCTGTAATTCTCTACAGGTCGCATTTTTCAACCGATTTTGACGAAAATTTGGCATATGTATAAATTAATTAAATCTACAAAATGAGTAGAATAAAATTTTGAAAAACATTTTTTTTAGAGTACCTACCATACTCGCAAAGTGGGAGTGAACTTTTTTTTTCTTGTGAATCCCATAGTGTGGGATATCGTTGGATAGGTCTTTCAAAAATATTGCTGGTGTGTGAATACCATTTTTTCGATTTAGGGATCCGTTGGCGAAATATTAAGCTTTAAAGCGGTAATTTTTGTTAGAGTCACGTGTCCCCCCCCCCTGCCAGCTAAACGGTTGCTTCTGGAAATGTGAAAAAATTCATGGCAGTAGCATATATAACGTAGTTACAAGGAAAACTATTACGGCTAAGTAGGTTTTATTAGTTTTTGAGTAATAGTGGATCGACTTAAGAAAGTTGAAAAAATAAATTATGTTCATAGAACTGCATACGTAAAATGGAAAATTATTTTTTTCCGCGTGATATCCATGGTGTGGGGTATCGTTGGATGGGTCTTTCAAAAATATCGCGGGTGTGTGATAAACATTTTTCGATTCAGGGATCCGTTTGCGAAATATTAAGCTTTAAAGTGCTAATTTTTGTCACTTTAGTAGGTACTTTTTCTGTTTCCAAAGTTGACTTTTGTTGGTTTCTTTTAGGTTTGGTTTATAAGGGCTGGCGAGGTCTACTGTTATCACGGAACTACTAGTTATAATGTTCATTAATTTAGTATTTTTAAACCCTACCATTTTTAAACCCTAAAGGTATCGAATGCAACAACAAAGATTTTTAACCTCTTTTTCAACACACGCACAAGAACTTAACTAGGTACTTGTATTATAATATTAGGTCCAATTCTGAAGTCCCACATTTAAAATTTTAAGAGAACTTACTATTAATATACATTTTAACTCTTTCCCGTAAAATTTTTTATAAAAATGTCCGGCGTGAAAATGATGACCTATATGGACAGTTAAAAATTGCCAAGATATTTTTTTACTACTCAATGTCTGTGTGGTAGGTACCTACTTACATTGTCACTGAGCCAAGCGAATAAACTGCAGAAGTAATTGTTTAATACTAGCCTGAGTTACTGAATCTTTGCGCGTAGACGAAGGAGTCAGTCCAGCCTTTTCAATTTTATTTAATCTTACGAACACGACATTTCTGAGTCTCTTTCAAGTAAGATCGTAAGTGTCAGAAGTGCGGCATAATCTTGTTTTAAATTATGACAGTTTAATTTGTAGTCAAGAGCACATGCGAACTTAAGAAACGCCTGAGAGAAATTACTCTACGCAAGTAATAGGGACGGAGGTAGAAAGCAAGCGAACCTACTGCCCTCACGGATTATTAATTACTAGCTATTGCCCGCGACTTCGCTCGCGTTGAAAAAATGTCTCAGGCAGCCTTGCCGAAGAACCAAAACGTAAAGTTTGGAATGGACTAATAGTATAGTTTATATACTTAGGTTTTTAGGGTAGGTACTTGTAGTTTACTTTTGGCGCTTCAGACAGAAAATAAATCATACCAATAAATGAAGTAAACAGTCCATCGCCCGTTATTATATAAAATGCATTACTAATGCGTTGGACTGGACATGTTTTTATGTTCTAATCGGGTTTTCCATTGCCGCAGACATATTATATCAAGAATATTTTTAGAGAGTTATTCAAGGTAAAAACAGCATTAACTAAAATCATTTAAACTGATAAAGTCTAATAAGTTTGTTTTACTTATAAAATTTGTTGTCTGTCAAATTTATAATAAATTGTTCTAAGTTAACCCCTCTCGGGTTACTTAATAAATTACAAATAAATAATTACAAAATAATTACAAATAAGGATCAATTCAGACAGATCGCAAAAATACGCGATCATAACCAACATTTTTGCTTCTGATGTAAAAACCACTTATTCGATTATCATTTGACTCGGAAGGGAAAACTGCAGTCTCGAGACCGCGCGAGCTATTTTCGGTTTTGTACATAACTATAATGTAATAGCACCATATAATTGGGGAATTTCATTTTCAATGTAAAGTATTAAATTATCAGTGATACAATAAAGCCTCTGAGGTTTTTTTGGGCCTAAAAGCCGTCAAGTCCCTGGGGCCTCGTCCTTTCTTCCCGACTCTGTCACTGGATTATGAAGTGAGAAATGCGCAATTTCCCTCTTGAGCCCTTTGGCTGGTCTTTAAATTAATTCGGTCGAGTTAACCCTCACACGATTATTATACATAGGGTTAGCAAGCGAATTAATATGTAATTAACGTCGATATACAACGAATGGGGTTAAACAAGCTTTAACACTTAGCAGGGACAGAGATTGCGAATATTCGGGATATATTATTAATATTCCATTTGTTAATTAGAGACTTGAATATGCAGAGTTTTAACAACATCTTGTCTAGACTCTGTCGTCTTGGTAATAAATATTTCCGGAAATACTATCTTTAAATAATAAACTTGCCCTTATACCACAGAGGACTATAATCACAGAACACGGAAAAAGCTCGCTTCGCTCCCGCTCGCTATGGACTTATATTTCTATGACTATAATAGTTACTGCTTATACATACTATGAGTATGTGCCTACTTGTTCTGGAGTTTGTTTTGTTACCTACTCTTTAAACAACGGGCCATAGACAGTTCATAGAGGACTAAACAAAGTACTATATTCTTCTCTGAATTCGTGAAATTGTCTATACTTTGCACTTAAAAATCCAATTCAATCCTAGAATAGGTTCTCCAACAAGAAAACAAACAAATCTAGTATGATCCGAAACAGCTCGGCTCGTCCATTGACTTTTTCTTACAACAGACGTACAAAACTATAATCACTTTAGTTCGGTCAGACGATAATGTAACATGTCTTTTCCAGAAACCGCATCATCGAAAACCCCGCCACAGTGGACACTCCTTCCAGTGACGTCAAAATCACTAAACCATAAGAAAGACATAGGTGCAGTGCCCATTCCTTCGAATGACGTCAAAATTCACCAAACCATAAGACAATAATGAAACACATAAGTAGGTACAGTACCCATTCCTTCGAATGACGTCAAAATCACTAAACTATAAGACAATAAAGAAACACATAGGTACAGTGCCCGTTCCTTAGAATGACGTCAAAAACCACTAAACCATAAGACAATAAAGAAACACATCGCATCCATCGACATTTATGACATTTTTCTGAAGCATAGAAAAACCACGATAAGAATTTTATGTCTTCGGTTAGACCCACACGAGAGCACGCAATACTTATTGATTCCAGAAAACTCCCAAGTATTTCTAAAAGGGTACTTTATCATATAATATTTACTGCCATCGAGGATCCTTAACATTTATAATAGAATATTCCTCGTCCCTCCGTCTAATATACTTAAAAACCTTCCTTGGAAAAAATGAATGATAAAAATTACCGCATTATTTCAATTTCAATTTTCAATTTCAAGTCTTTATTGCGTCCATAAATGCAGCCTTTCATTACTACCTTTCATCTTTAATACCAGAAACGCAAATTACCTGGATGAAAAACCTTGTACAATGCGTATCAACTTCTTGAACACAAAGTATAGACAGGACTTTTTGAACTTTGTCTTGTTATCTAATTTGTCACTTTCAAAACTGGCTTCCCTCCGCCCCGTAACCATCGGTCTATCGGTTTATCAGTCCCCTTTATCGGTTTTGAGTCATTCTTTACACGTTGGCCATTAGTGATTTGGACATTTTTCTCGAGCGTCAGATTCGTCTTGAAACAAACAACTATGTAGGCTTGTAGTATTTATTAGCCTTTTTATACCACTAAAGAAAAATAGTGAAAATGAAAAGGTATTGTTTCCATATTTCTTTTTATTGATATTGTTTATAACCTATCTTTATCTACATGCCCGGGCAATGATGGGAAAAATATGGAAATTTCAGGAAAAATATTTTTCTGAGAAATATTTTTTCTATAAATTGTGTACGATGTACACTTTGCTTTTCTCATATACCTATCCCTATACATAGACAATATAAAGTGCATTTCGTGTCCGTTTGTTAAATCGTAAGATTCGAAAAATAAGAAACAGAGTACGCCAATTACAAACGTCGTCTCCCGGATCACTGTGTTATTATTATTGTCTATTTCCCGTTTGTTTTGAGGCGAGTCCTCGGCAAACAAAGAAAATTGGTTCTTGGCTTGGATCCGATCCAGGGATTGGGGCCAATTTAGTGAGGAATTTGTAGCTCAGGGTGGTAGCAGTACCTATTGATTATTGCACGCATGATCGTGCGCACGTGAATGCGCTCTCCGTCCTTCAAATTCATCTGCTTCCCCCACCGTTTTCAAAGTATATATTTTAATGCATATACACTGGGTACACGTCAATTTTTACCTACCATCGCTTCCTAGGTGTTAGCGCTGAGAATAAGGAGCGCAACAAACTTCCGCGACAAATCTTTTAACAAGTTTGTATAACAATTGTTTGTAAAGATGGTGCGAGGCTAAAGTAATTAGTAACAGGCATCTTTCTCATTCAAGTAATCGTCTATTTTAAAATAAGTTTTCTTACTTAGTTTTTTCATGTGATAATTAAATTTTCTGTCTTTCAATTCTTTCAAATATTAGAATTGGTCATGGTTTTCTGGTCGATTTTCAATCGGATATAAAAAGATCCTCAATTTTCAATTTATGATTTATAGCTCTGGCCTTAGTTAATAAAATGAAGGTTTATCTCATAATCTTAATTGAAATTTTGTCATAAACTCTCCAAAGGTAATATTATTGGAGTATTTCGATGAGGTTTTCTTATCAATAAATCTTGAAAAGAAAATGAATTACGTATCCGCTACTTTTGTAGTCGTAGCTACCAGTAAGTGAAACATTTATATTTCTAAATACGAGTACACACCTAACGCATACATTTTTTTGCTGTAGCAATATTAACTTTACGGCTAATTTATGAGAGAGTCTCTGGGGCGTAGCTATCTGAAGAGGATTAAATAGGAACCCCCATGGGCACATAAATGGTCTGTTTATGGTTAAATTTTCTACTGACAGTGCCAACATTTTATTTTTGTATGTACCGGTACCTACCGCACATTTTTCCCTCTGACAATATTGGTGAAATACTTGTACCTATATAGCTGTGTAATAATTTACCATAACTACCACTTTTTTCAATTTGGGACTAAACAGCCGTGTGTGAATTTGTCCAAAAACATTACCTAGTTGTAAACTTTGCTGTATATTTAGGAACATCATCTTTTGTTGAATTGCTTTCAGCTGCTAATACGTTTGTTATCTTAAGACACTTTAGGAAAACGGAATATAGGTATAGGTAATATTACAACGTTGACGGTTGCATCACGTCCGAGATTTTTTATTATTATTTTTTTCACAAAATCCACAGCACTTAAAAAAATAATAATTATTAAGATTACGGTCGTCGTGGAGATCCTTGGGGGAGGCCTTTGTCCAGCAGTGGACGTCTACAGGCTGATATGATGATGATGAAGGTTACATTGCTCATACTGCCAATAATGGAGGATTTACGATATGCTATTTTTACTCTCAGTATACATATCATAGACAGGTTATTTATTAATATAATATATTAAATGTACATATTTTTAGATATTGCTCCAGTTACCCTACCAATCATCCCGATTGGTGCTATGTGCAATATTTACAGTCGTATACGGCTGGCTCAACAAAAAAGGCCCAACAATAAATAGCTTAACTTTATTCTTTCAAGCATTAACTCTAGTTCACGGCCAGAAATGCGAGGCTAAATGCCACTCCGTACAGGAAAAACTGGTATGCGGGTACGATCCTGCTGCCGTCAAATACAAAATGTTTCCAAGCAAATGTGCTCTGACTGCGTACATGCAATGTCATAAAGTTGGTATGTTTGATACATTTATTTCAATATTTCATCTCCGATTTATTATCTTAACTCGCCAGGGCCCAGGAATTCCCGGAGACACTCGACCCTATATGGGATCTTTTGCGCCAAACCCCTGTCCACCAATGGTGCGCCAATTCGTTTTTGGTGGACTTGTCATACGCCTTATTAAATTTTAATCTTTGACGCATGCAGGTTTCCTCACGAGGTTTTTCCTTCAACGAAAAGCACGTGGTACCTGTTATAATAAGTAAATCGTACCTACTTAAGTTCCGAAAAACTCACTGGGATAGCCCAAGGTACACGTAGCACAACCAACTAGGCCACCACGGCTTTATCATTACCATTTACTTTATGCCAATAATTCGATAGGTACACTAAAGTTTTACGTACTAAAGTTTTTTGCTCTTACCAACTGAACACAAGTTGGAATTTAAAGAGATCTTAACTCTATGGAATTTCACATAAAGTCTTTGCAAAATACAGTCACAGACACAGAACACGAAAAAAGCTCGCTATGGTTTTAATATATTCTGTGGTCACATAGAATCAATTGGTGTGTCCAGGTTGACAAAACCAGAAAAAAAATAAGTTTCACTATCTATGGATGCGTATACATAGAAATATTAATGTGTCGAGTTGCCGAAATAACAATTATGTTAGTTAATTCGGGTTTCACTAACTGGACACACGTGTGTCCAGATCACGGAGGTCCAGATGTACGTGTCCAGTTGGTGACTTACCCTTTGCAACTGTAATGGACGATTTAGAAGTACTATTTTCGGGAGTATGAATTTTATTCCCGCACAATCAATTCTCATTTAAAAATTAACCGTTAAATAACCCGGACCATTACTTTTCATTGCAACATAAAGCCACAGATCTTACATATTATTTATATATTTGTATAATTTATAATGTTGAAGATTAGGTCCTACAAATTAATCTTCTTTCTACATTCTAAGTCCCTAGTAAGGGCCACAGGCAAAACAAACAATCACGATTAGATTAGGCTGTATATTTGAAGGTAACATCTGGCGTCAAGCCGCAGCCGAAGCCTTTGTTTACTAAGCCTTGGTATAGTTTGATTACAAAATTATTACAGGCTTATTATGTACCTTCCCAATTTCGTATAGAACTTATATAAACAGTGATTAATATTTTGTTTACTCTAATTTAACTTACACAATTATAGTGACATAGTTGTCAAACGGCTGTTGTGGGAAATGAGTGTTGATTCATTGGGGATTCACCTTCATTAGGGCTTTGCTTTATTATGTAAAGAAGAGACACTGACCTCGCCCCGCCAGTGGCTCCTCGCCCGCAAACGAGTAAAACGAAAGTTTGCAAGTACCACTCTCCTCGCTTCGAGTGATCGATTATACTGATTTTGCTTCGACATCTAATACAAGAATCAGTAGATTAGGGCTCCTGACCGCCGCCGATCGCTGCGTGCGCATGTGATTCGGCTAAGTTCGGCTACGCTCTCAAGCTCGCTTCTAATTACCCTACATATTTATTATCTTATACACACACACACACACACACACACACACACACACACACACACACACACACAAACACACACACAAAACGTGAGCGGATGTGCTGTAGTAGCAGGGAACTAAATCTGTAAACTAAAAATTGTTGATTGCCAGGTGTTTACAGACGTACTGTTAAGCTGGAAACAAACTGTCAGGCGCGTCCCTAATTCGCAACGCACCTTGAGCCCACCTGGAGCCGTTGTTCAGACGTCAGAAAAGAATCTGACAGACGGACGTCCGAACAACCGTGCACACTACTCAGCCGCGTCCGTCAGCCGCGACTTACGGACGCGTCCGATAGTTTGTTTCCTACTTTATTCATACCAAGCTAAAAACATGTTTGTATACACCGCCGGCCCTAGCAGAAGGAGAAAGCATGAATATACGATTACTAGCCGGGCCGGACCCTGCTGTATACAACCACTATGGGAAAATAATAAGTGGCATGTTATTTCCATAGCAATGAAAATAAAACACCGGCGACACCGGTACCTAAGTTTGTATTACTAAGGAAAAATGTACGCTCAGATTTAAAATGCGTCGCGGAAAACCACAACCAATTGTCTCAATAATCAAACTAACAATGTTTCGTTAATTTTTATTATGGAGAAAAATAAAATAAGGTATCCTCTTTGAGTTATAAATACGTTTCTTATCCTCTTCTTTTACAACCGTACACACTAATCGAGATGGGTTACTAAGAGAACGTATCAAGCTAGTAAGATACAGAAAAAAATATTTATATTCTGTAAGGATCCATGTCGTCGATTTTAAATAAAAAAAACTACTTTCATAGATTTAAAAAATGCACTTCCCGGAAATCAAATCTGCACACTTTGAAGAAAAAAACGTACGTTAATATAAATGTTGCTATCTATAAAAATATAAATTCTTAGACTTTGACGGTCCATTTGTGTTGGGGTGATCGCCAACGCCTCATTTATTGGTACACCTCCCGGTGTTACTCCCGTAAAACGGTGCGACATTGACTTCGATCGTCCAAAAACCTTGGCGAAACCAAATTTTTTCAGTATACATCGAGACACCTCTGGAATACTGCGTTAAAGATCACAACATAGCAACACAGAGTCGCCGAGCGTATGGAGAATCCTGCCCTGTGTTTTGCCCCAGCCACTACAGACCCGTCTGCGGGGCTTCCAAGTACAGGGACTATGCTTATAGGACATTCAACAACGGGTGCTACTTGGACATGATTAACTGCAGAGGAGATGATAATTTTGATGGTAATGTGAATTACCTAAATATTTCGGTGTTTTTTCCTAATATCCAATTCTAAGCTTAGATCTGATCTTTGAATCACATGTACGGTCGACCACATGATAGTGGAAACAAAACCAGTAAGTCTCTCGTAGTATTGACACCCCCTAATAGGCTAGGCCAGCTCAAGATCAAAGTATTTCCACTGACGTGCGGTCTACTGTACCTAATAAGAAATATTTCAATATTGTTTCATACAAATGTGGCATCTTAACAAATTTTTGAACTAAAAAATAAGCAAAAACAAGAAATGAAATAAAATTTTAACGACAAATGTACGTCAGTGGAAACGAAACCAGTATAAAATAGTCTTTCATAGTATAATTATGATATATTGAAATGAATAACAGCTGTTTATTTTATTTTCCAGGTTACGTCGAAGTACCCCTGGAATACTGTCAGAAGCACGCTATGAAGAATATTTTCAAGGAGCAAGTAGTATTTTCGGGGCTTCCTATGATCAGAGACTATGAGTAATATCATTTAAATTAGTTGTCATGGCAGTAAGGATTCATCAACCGAAATTTAGTTACTACCATTGTTTGTTCGGTTAGCAACCTGTCGACTGATGGAATGGGTGATTGATAAGTATCTCTTATATGAATACGTTTTCTAAAACCTAGATGGCACTGACTGTTTCATTAAATGTCAAATAAGGTGAGAATGTTGGTAAAAGCCTGTAAAACACGGCCATATAATAATTATACCTTCATGCTCGTTTACCGTTCAGTACCTAAATTTCGGTGGATGAAGAGGACATGCCAAAATTTTTAAGAACAATTATTGTTCTTAAAAATTTTGGCATGTCGTCCTTAAAGTTTTCGAGTGTAGGTATGGCAGTGTCGGTTGACAATTGAGTGAATGACATCAGTGCAACGCCATCTATTGGCAACATAAGCTACTAAAGAACTTGAGACATAGCTCACCTTTTAGATTGACTTTATACGTCTTGCACCTGATGGCAATTTACAGACGAAAAATAAAGAAGAAAAATTTTAAAGATTTAATTTTCCTTCTTCCTTCATCGTGATAAGCAAACATAATTACCTACCTATTTCTTATTGATAAACAATAATAAGGAAGGATATTTTGGTTTACTTGAATCTCTCTATTTTTGTTTGTTGTGGTCATAAGGAAAATCTAATGGAGATAACATGAATACGCTTGATAATAAATTATGTAATTATCAACCGTATTCATGCTATACCTCCATTTGCCGAATGTGCGACTGATCGAATCACTAAAATTTGGTGTTATTTCGATAGCAACGAGATGAACATATACTCGATACCTACTTTATGATATTCCCACTATTTCAGTTGTCCAGTACAATATGAGGGATGTTCTGTATTCTGTGATGAGGGGTTGCTTGAAAAAATTTTAATCGTATAATTTTGAAAAGGAGGTATTTAATTTTAGTCGTTTTATAATAGCTACCATATTTTACAGTGTCATTGAACCCGATCAGCTGGTTAGGGTTGAAATTTTACGTCAAATATATTAAACTTTGCCGAGTTATGGTAAAAGGAGTTCCTTTGGGAAAAACAGTACAAAGGCTGTGATGACAATCTCAAATCTGACATTTCCAGGAAAGTAGGTCGTTGTGTCCCACCCTATACTTATGCCGCGCAACGCACATCGATAAAGTGAGAGAGCAACAAGACAGAGTGACATTATCTCAGTGTCAATAAAGTCTATTAATCACTAAAGTTGGAACAGCGTGCAAGTAAAACTTTCTCATTTACTCCAAGCTACCAACCCTAACCTAAAGCTAAAGAGGGTTGGCTGAAGCAACTATACTGAACTCTAATGAAACTTAATATTATAGTCTCATAACGAGGCGTTAACCCGCCTGCAGGTCTTCCTTGTTTGATCCTCCTTTTCTGGTTTTATTGGCATTTGGCCAATTTAAGCAATTTCAAGGTAACTATTGTTATTTTGATTGCATTGTTTTTGAATAATTAAATTGTTATCTAAGACTAACTACAGTCTGCTTAAATATAAATAAAAGCCAGTGTACGGTCCATCGCACATCTGTGGAAACAAAATCAGTATAAAGTGGTTCCACTGACGTGCGGTCTACTGTACATATTTGGCAGAGTGGAACGCTCGGTTATGGTGACGTCTTTATGTAAGGGATAAACAATGAAGGAAAACTTTTTGTCTTTTTCGCATTGAGATTGTAAAATGAAATATGATAGAAAAATTAGAAAGAAATTATGTCTATTTATTCATTTCGATCATAGAGATATGATCTCTTTGGTGGGTTCTCGCGGCCCCCAATTTTTTATTATTATTCAAGATTTCGATGATGAAACTTCAAGATTCTAGTTTACTAGGCGGCACCACACAATTTTTAAAGAGATTTTGGCTTGGGTACTGAACTTAGTATTATTTATTTAAAATAGAAAGTCGTATTTCTCATTTATTAAACCAGCGGACGGCAGCTAGCCGGCTAAATTCGTTCAGGTTTTCATCGTGCCAAAAGTGATAGTAGCTTTAATGAAGATTTACAACGACCAATTTTGGAACGAACTGGAAGAGGGTTACACGCTTTATTTAGGTTTCACGCAAAATATGTGAAGCCACAGGCACATAATTGTATAAAATACTCTCATAACTTAACAAAAATCTCAATATACATTTTGTAAGTATTAAAAATAAAAAGAATGGACGAAAATTAGCCGGTTCCCGCCAAGAGTCCAAAAACCTTCGAAAAAAATCATTTCTAATCAGTGACTAGCTGTTTCCCGCGGCTTCATCCACTTAGAAAAGTTTTTTCACGCGGGAAAAACTTTTACCGAGGTATCAATAGCCTATGTGTTATTCTGATGTTATTACTGTGAAGTTTCATCAAAATCTGTTCCGTAGTTTTTGCTTGAAAGAGTAACAAACACCCATCCAAACTCCAACTCAAAAATATCCAAGCATCCTTAAAAACTTTCACGTTTATAATATTTGTAGAATTTGAAAATAAGTAGATGTTTCTAATCCAATTCAGTCAGCATAAAAATCGCAATACAATTTTGAAAAATGATAATTAACTACCAAATCATAACAATAGGACATAACTTAATATACATCGAATGTTTGATACGAGCCAACCCAACGTGGCTCGTTTTTGCCGTGCGTAAAACTCGAGAAACAGCAGGCGCTGCAAAAGTTTTCCTCTGAGCTCTCACCGTCAGGTTACGTCTTTGTAAAATCGTTCACGTAAAGATTTTGCAGTAAAATCGGAGTAAAGGCTTTCCCTTGTAAGGAAATAAAAAAGATTTTTATATCAAATACAAGAAGCCTCGTTAAGAATTCCGTGGGGATCATGTCAGCAATGTGACATGAGACAGGTCTTAGATGAAATCAAAGGAGGAAGAGGCGGTACGAGTAGAGTCAAAATCCTTAAAAAGGTATTTGTATATTTTTTATTTACAATCATTACCATTACAGAAGAGAGCGTCAGTGGCGTCGGGGATAAGACGCGGCCTATCTATCGAAAGGTCCGAAGCTCGATCCCCGGCTGGGCCGTGTACCAATGGGTTTTTTCTCGAAACTTAAGTACATTTACTGACTGCTCTCAAACGGTGAAGGAAATCTCATCTTGAAGACACCTGCATACGCCGAAAAAGAAATTCTTAGACGTATGTGAAGTCCACCAACCCGCACTGGGCTAGCGTGGTGGACCCGAACACCCTCGTTGAGAGGGTAGGCCTGAGCCCCAGCAGTGGGGACATATTAATAGGCTGTTGATTTGATTTGATCATTACAGATACCTATCCAAAGCTATAATGTTGACGTCAAATAATTACAATTAAATTAAAACATTTAGGGCTTCTTTCACCACTTCCTGATATTGTTACAGATAGTAATCTTAGTGATATACTAATCTATCAGATAAATCTGTGTGATAGACTATATAAAATATATAAGATATAGGCAATCAGATACCTGTGAAACCAAAAAAACAGGCTATCTGTCAGATAACCTGCAGACAGGGTATCTGGGACTTTATCAGCAAGCGGTGTAAGAGGCCCTAAATATTGCGGCAATAAAAATTGTACTTGTTAAAAGGTACTTCTGTATAATAATTTTTCGAGTGCTTTTGTCTCCCATTTCCCTTGCCACGTATCACTGTCCAACACATATTTTCTCACAGCTATCTCAGCGGTTCTCTCTTCATACCAATTTATTTAAGTCTAGGGTTATTCTTCAGGCTTTAGCGGACGAATATGTGCTCTTCATCATTCCCTCGTTAAGCTGATAAGTCGTGGGCTAAAGCGATCGTGATATTAATATCTTTACGTCCAACTCGTGTGAATAGGATTCGTAAAAAACACAAATAAGCATTGGTAGAATTGGTATTAATTATAAAATACAAGGAAAGTTAAACCCTTATAAAAAAGTTACTTATTGTATAGTCATTAATCATAGAATAATCCATCAACCTAATAAAAGTAACAGGCGAACTAAAAATACCTCGGTTTTTGGCTAATCATCCTTTATTCAGACTTCTTACATAAAATAAACTTTTGGTTTCATAATAATAAAGTAAAGGAGAAACTACATGAAATTTCTTTAAGTTTCTTATATTTGTGTAGTCACTAAAAGTATTGCTGATTATTTATATCCAAAGGCTTTGTAAGGCAACGTGCATGCTTATTGGTGCAAGCGGTACCTTCTCAAAAAGAACATGAGTTGATACTAAACGTAAACCGTTTTTATTTCCCACAACACAGTGTCAACCTATCAACAACGGTTACTACAACAGCGGTTGCTACCCACATACCACCTAACCAATTGACTGCGCATTGACGGCGAAAGCGTTCACCGAACAACAAGGTAAGACCTCCCGCAAAGTTATTTGTGTTACAAGGGGACTTTGTTCGTTATCTTAGGTAAAATCAACTCACACTAAAACAACTAAGGCTTGATGCCGGTAATATACCAAAGCGGAGATGGCCTTATGTTCGGTGAACGCTGTTGTCTTCTCATGCACCGTCAATGCACAGTCAATTGGTTGGGTGGTCTGTGCTACTACCCGTACGATTCACTGTAGCGTACCACATGGTCACATTAGTTTGAATGGTTTTACTTTATTGTTCGTCGTAATTGTTATCACCTTATTTCCGTCATCTGACTGCTAGACACAGGCTTTCCCATTGCGCTCCACTGCCCCCGGCCCTCCGCCCTCTTAACCCAGCCTTCTCCTCTTCAGCTACTATTTTAAGGTTGTCGTTCATCTAGTCGTGCCACGCTGAGTCTACCCGTACGTGGTCTCGACCCCAGAGCTCTTTGCCCAATGATGTTCAGCCAGTCAATTATGCATAATTTGCATTGCAAAATGATCAATCGCAAAGAAACTTCAAATATCAGTTGCAGCGGCACCTTATATGATTGATAGCAAAGAAAATTCATTTATTATTTGAGTAATTCAGAAATGTTTGAATAGACCATTAATTTAACAAAAGACGATAGGCATTGTAATGTAACCTTTCATTCTTTGGAGAAAATAGCTTTAGAAAATTGAACGTAACAGAGGCAATGACAATTCCTTTTCAGTCTAAATTCAATAATAATCTCCCTGGGATATTTTAGGCGACTTTTTAGGGAATATTAGAATGTTTTTAGACTTTTTTGAATTTAATAAAGCTATTGATAAACTTGTCTATTTTATTTATCAACTATTCCATGGGTGTTTTATACGCACGTTATTATTGAAAACGTCCATCAATAAATCAGTTATCCGCTGTATTGACAGGCATAATTTCATATTTACTCTGGCATGCAGCGACCCGGACTTAATTCTATTGGACAATGCGTGCTACGAGCTGATAAGGTATGTCTATTGTTAGGTTTGCCCATGCCGTTTCTGGTCCAGACTGTGATAACGGCTTGTGGTGCCAATGAGGTAAATAATAATCCTTTACCTTTTGTGTTAATCCAACAGTCTCTAGTAACAAACAGCATTCTGAAATGCGATGCTACTACACTCGATCCGCGTCTTACGCGTGGTACATCCTTTAAGTTTTTCGGCAAACAAATCACTTCAAATAAACCTAATGCAATCGCTGAAGGAAACTCCCGCAGCAGATTGTCCGCTCTGTTTTAAATTATCATTAAGTAAGTATCGATAGGTAATTCCTGCGTATTGATTTAAAACTAGAAAATGAAGGAAAACAAGATTTATTTTAAATTCAGTGAGCGTTCGTTGTATCTTTTTTGACGTGATCACTTGACAGTTCGACAGCAAGTAATATTTGATTGGCTTGAAGATTCAATAGGTAGGTAGGTAGGTTCTTCACGCCGGTCCCGAACGCGAGTCTTCTTTTGTAGTTTTTACGCCCACTTCAGCTATTCGAGCCCTGGGGCGCAGCGTCGTATTTCTGACGCGCGGTACGTCCTCTTTACGTTTAATGTGCTGTGCTCCATTGGTCGCTTTCAAACCTTGAACTTGGATTTCTGATAATATGAGTCAGAGGCCATGTCTGGGCACCTAGCCGGATTTGCAATATACCTACACACAATGTGGACAGTTTTCGCTTGAGTGCCAGTAGAAGGTTACCCTTCATCAGCTCTTTTAAGTATCAGTAGTTCTTCCAGGTTTCCAGCAGTTCTTCTTATGCGTTTTTCATCTTCTTGTTTATCGATGGAGTCAATCTGGCCCAAGTCTCGTCGACGTATTGTATTTCAGGCTCATCTACCCTGACCCTACGTTTGTTGCAAACAAAACAATTGTTACATAGTTTATCTAACACTCTGATACGTGATCCTTTCTATCTGAACAGGCTTGCTTTTCTCAAAGCAAGTAGTAAATTACACTCTGTATCCAGAGCACTAGTGCTCTATTTCATTTGACAGCAGCTAGTGCGATATTGTTCACAGTATAGTACAATGCAAAAGGAAAATCCCCGGCATCATCAATTTGCGTGGACACATTTACAGTACTGTAGGAGGGTTTCCCGCTCTGTGGCTCTCCCTCGGCAGATAGACAAATATTTTAGAAAGCAGTGAGTAATAATACAGTAATGCACTGCGCTGTATTTATTAAGTCACCGTTTTTAACTGTAATGGAAAATTAAGGAATATAGGTGGTTTCGTGTTTTAATAAATACTACAATTATCTAAATTCCATCAAAAAAACTGTCTTAAACCACATATACTACCTTAAAAATACAAATCCAAATTGAGTATCACGCTTAGCAGCTATAAATTCCAGAATACATTTTACTCTACAAAATAATCCTCTTCCATCCACGTCATAACTAATCAAAGTACTAATGGGACTCGCAGTCAATAGGTACTATTTAGCTATCAATCCACGACTGCATTGTCCGTCTGTAAATATCGAATATCTACCTATACTTACCTAAGTACTGGGGATCACTAACTACTGACATAGACCTAACTACTGGTACAGAACTACTCTGAGATCAGTCGACTAATGAGAACAAACAGCGTTCGCGAAGCAAGGGTGTTCGGACGGGTGGAGGCGTACTCTGATTAATTGAACATGTCTTTCCGAATGCGCGAACTAATTTTCAAAAAAGCTACAAATTTTTGGTTAATTATTTGTATCATGTATGATTTACAAAAGGGACACAAGCAACATATTTCTCTATTAGTTTTTTCTTTTCTTTTTTGAGTTGTTACAAATTGATGAACTGATAATATTCATAAAATATACAACATATACGCTGCCCGAAAAAGACATACATTCTTACATTAACTAATAAGTACAATATAGTACTTATGTATAACCTAATCTAAGATTTTTAAAACTGATTTTTAACTTTTTGTTTCAGACTTTGATGCCATTCTCATTATTATCATCTTAGAAAATATAACGATATGATAATTATTTTATCCCTTGTTCCTATTTTAGACACACCGTAAGTGACATCGCTATATTAGCCACATTTACATTGCCATAATATTGCTGAACACTTAATATTATTGCAGTGTAATTAAGTTTCTGTATTTAAGCTTCGTATACTGTACTGCGTGCATCATGGTGGCACACACTCTATCTAAATACTTCCTTGACGCTAATGCACAATAGAGTAGAGAATGGTGTAGAGCACTTCATAAAAGCCTGTGTGATTTCATTAAACACTTTATTACGTTGTGGTGATTTAAGACATTGGCGTGCTTCCTCTTTGTCCTCCCGTCAGTTACCCCTGATGGGACTACTTATATTTTTGACTAGCAAATAATTGCACCAGAAAGTCAAAAGAATAGAATAGATGATTATTTATATAAAAGAAGTATTTTTGTGGATTTTTTGTAAGTACATACCTAATACATAACTCGAATTAATTCATTTATCAACATAATATTATGTTTTCAGAAAATTTTGAGTGAGGATACTTATACACTTTTTCAACGAAATGAAAGCACAATATATATTTTTTAATAGTAGTATAATTACATGCTTTTTCCAAAATAAGAAAGAGTGAAGTAGGTTGACGACACAAAGATGTTACACCCAATTAACGTGGTATTATCTAGACGAAAGAAAGTGCCAAACAATGTTAGTAAATACTCAGGATTGGTTTTCTAAATGAAGGACGAGCGAACTTAGAAGCGGTAAAACAAGTTAGAAGAAACTGGAAGAAAGCCCGGCCTCTATCAATTAATCAAGATTTGCTTGTTAGAAGACGACTTCATTGATAGCCTCCGAATTCACAAAGAAAATTCTGACTCCGCGCCTGTTTCTCTTAGTGAATCACAACTCTCTCTCATCGTAAATAAACGAACACTTCTGAGTGACAATTTGTTTACTTTGTGAAGTCACTTCAGACGGCAGTTTCATTAATCTTTTGTCATTCCGTTCGATACAGGAAGCAATCTGAATTAGTATTCTTTTGTCGAACCAAACTTTGTAGCTGAAAACAAATTCGACCGGACTTGGTTGGAACAGGTAGTGTGTCTCGCAACGTTTTTCACGCCATTCAGTCAAGAGGACAACAAAACGCGAGGTCATAATAAAATGATTTTAAAAGCAGACACGTACTGTTTTGTATCTTGTTTTGTTCTCTATGAGATATTGTCTCATTCTCTATCTGAACATACTCAACATACACAATTTCGTTTATTTTTGATAAAAGAATATAGGTAATCTAATAGTTTATGGAAATGTAATGCCAATGAACCCTTCCCAAAAACAATACAATTACTAATCCGCGACCGCTTTCAATGGCAATCTTATTTACTTTCTCTATGTGTGCTTTTAGTGAATGCTTATTGGCTTTTGTTACATTGTTGCTTTTACTTCAGGGCAGGATAATATCCTGTCTGCCAGGATGTTATGTAGATTGTAGGTATAGTCAATACAATGACAAACCTATATAATAGTATGTGCAATGTAATATGTGTATTATTTGCAGTGAAACTGGTAAGTTTATTTGAAAATGCATGTTTATGAATATCCTTCAGTTCGAATAATTCCAATTTCCTACCTCGTCCAATTAACTTGTGTTATTCTGTATAGTTAACTATACAGATGTGTTTTAATTTGTCACTGCACTCTTTTCACACAGATATTGTGTACATAATACAAATTATTACAGCGAGAAACGTTTTTTTTTGAGACATTCTATCTAATTTTTGGACAGTTTCTCTGCAAATTTTTCGTAATATTTTTCTAAACAAAATGATAACAGCTTATCACTGCGAAGCGTGAGGTTCAGATTGTATGTATGTAAACGTTATTATAAATTATATCCCAAAATTAGCAACAACATAACTAACAAATAGCGGACACAAAGGCGGATGATCGTGAAAATGGTGACCGAAAACTGGATGGGGAGAGCGAAGAACCGGATATGGTGGTGCTTATAGGTCTTTATCCAGCAGTGGACGTCAGCCATGAGAGTACCTAGAAGCTTGACTTAATGAATATTATTAAAGCACGCTTGTAATGAAACATTGAGAAAGTCAGGAAAGATAGCGCAAAGTCAAATATACACACCCCTGATTACCATTGATTTATTCCATCCACCTGGATCAGAATAAGAAAATACAATGGCGCTCCCTGGCATCTGAGGGGTAATCTCATACAATATTCATACAATTGACACTTACATGCCGTGTACGCATATGGGCAGCTGTAAAATAAAAAGAATGCATATTACAGCCGTAACACTCTCCAGAGAGAATGAAGAGGTGCTAACAAGGGGTTATATGTAGCACCTTCGAGAATTCATTACGAAAATACGGCAATGTTAAGAGAAAACAGAACAGTAAATGAAGTTTCTCTTCGTATTTTTTCCAGGAATTTGCGAGAAGAAATTCACAGATGAATATTGGAGAATATATATTAAATATATAATATTTTTAACATACTGCACGTACTGTGCTAAAGCTGTCAAAATAATAATTCATTTACCTAATTAAAACCATTTGACCATCGACCATTATGATATGTATGGATAAAAATATGGATCCAAATTCGGAATTTCTTGCGTAATTAATTAGGGTAATTAATTAGGCAAGGATAGGGCAATTTATTCTTTGGAGCATGAGAACTTTAATTAAATAAATATAACATTACATTCTCATTTGAATTCCGACCACGATTCATAATCATAAACTTACAACCGCCTGAAGTGTCTTAGCCAAAAAAGGTGCCAAATATTGCAAATCTCAACAACCTTGTGCCCTTTGTAGGTAGTCCATAAAAACCTCATTAGAGCGAGGGTTAGGGGTAGAGCCTGAAAAACCTTCGGCCTTGCCTTCGACCACATTCGACCTTGAATGTCTTCTGACAAAACCAAATCAAAAGGCTGGGCAAAATTTCTACGTAACCTCATCTATACGCCCACACGGCCATGGTAACTATTAATTATAACCCTACTAATTTGAAGATGTAATTACAGTATTTGTGAGGTTCCAAATAAAAAGAGACAAGAAAATAGTTCACCATCATTCGTTAGATTCAATTTTGCATACATTTCGTCTGTCTTTTGTTTCCATTGCCAGCTTTTTCTGAGAATTTCTAACCCCTCACACCCGGTTTGGTCTTATTCCCGGAACTTATAAAGTCTTATAACTTCTGTGTGCCAATTTGTGACCCGTTGAACTGTAAATAATCCTTCAGGTTATTTGCATAGCAAAGAGAGCTGCAGCTGCCGCTATACGGCACTGAAAAGACCAGAAAATTAAATATGTAAAAAAATTCAATGCGCGTCTTTTTCAAAGCGGTAGAGTAAACGACTCACCTACAAAGTGATTAAAAGGCAACAAAGCATAGGCACGTCGTATAAAATGTGCGGATATCGTATTTTTTTTAGTTTTCTTAATTAAGGGAAAAATTATGATATTTTTATTTATTAAAATTATGACATCGTCATCATCATCAACAGCCTATTAATGTCCCCACTGCTGGGGCTCAGGCCTACCCTCTCAACAAGGGCGTTCGGGCTATAGTCCACCACGCTAGTCCACTGTGGGTTGGTGAACTTCACATGCACTTAAGAACTTCTTCGGCGTGTGCAGCCTAGGTTTCCTCACGATGTTTTCCTTCACCGTTTGAGAGCAATCAGTAAATGTACTTAAGTTTTTGAGAAAAAACCCATTGATGATATGTCCCAGCCGGAGATCGAACTCCGGACCTTTCGATATGATAGGCCGCGTCTTATCCCCGACGCCACTAACGCTCCCTAATTATGACATCATTACTTGGCAATTTCTTGAAATGCAAGATTCAGCTTTCACGCTCTTTTCTTTCAGCTCAATCGGTCGAGCTGTCGAGTAAACAAACATACAGAGAGACGACCAATATAAGGTTGACTATTCCTAAAAACTGTCCTTCAGTACTCGTTGCAGTCCAAAAATTTGAAGTTTTAGGATTTTCTATTATTTTCGACTTCATTGACATTACTAAGACGTTAGTTCAAGCTCTAGATAAGGGAAAGGACTTGAGCAACTCTCGGGCACTCTGACGACGAAGCCTGCATTTAATGTCCGTTGGTGCGTGTGAATGTTTAAGTCTTGGTCATTATTTTATTCCGAGACTGCGACAGACGCCTGCTGCCCCCGCCTGCGTTGAATATTATTCTATGACCGGCATGTTTAGCAAAACTTTAGTTGTTTAGTAGGTATTTAGAATCATACTTGGAACGTTTTTATCGTAGGTATTCATCATCGGCCTGCACTAGTCCACTGCTGGACATAGGCCTCCCCCAAAGGGCGCCACTGAACCAGATCCTCGGTTCTCCGCCTCGCGCCTTACGCAGGTCGTCGCTCCATCTAGCCGGGGGGCGTCCCACACTAAGCTTGCCAAGTCGTGGTCTCCACTCGAGAATTCGTAGTATCGTAGGTATGTTTAATCTATTTAATTATCTACCACCGTTTCCTATGTGTTAGCGCAAAGAAGCGGCGCAATTAACTTACGCAACACATCTTTTAAAGTAACATTTATTTGTAAAGATTGTGCAAGGCTGATGCAACATTAATACCATCTTTGTCAATCGAATATTCGTCTATTTGAAATTTCTTACAAAGTGGTTCTAGGTGATTCCTAAATTGTATAGTTGTAGAAGCGTATACATTACCGGAGAGTACGGAGAGATAATATAAATAAATTCTGTCGTTATTCAAAATGTAATAATATAGAAAGTTTCGACATTATTTTATAAATAAACCTTTAATTGGTTTACTGTTTATAATTTAAGTTTTCTTTTGTATTTTATAACTGTAGGTTTTCCCAATAAATCAAAATAAAATAAAAAATAAAATAAAATAAATAAATAACGACAGATTCAAACTCCAACAAAATCACATTTTATTATAAGTCTCGAGTCTTATCTTTATTCCGCTCTTTGTCTTCTCATTTGCAGTGAAATTACTACAACTGTTGGAATTTCCTCGTGGAATTTCCAAGTAGCAAGTTAATGAGACAAAGTTCTAGTCAGAGCTTGAGAATTTAGTTATGCAGATGACATTGCTTGCACATAATATAGTTTTATACGGATTGAAGCGTCAAGCAGACAGCACCTCATGGGGTAAGCGTCCAATGTCGTTCTTTAACCTATAGATAGATTACTTTAAGCGATAATCCAAAGGGTACAATAGTAATATACCATGAGGAGTCGGTTAGGATGCCTCGTGCCTAATCACACCGGCATCTCTGGAATACAGTGTAACGAGACTTTACTTTCTCAATATAGCTATTTAGGGATAAATTAAAAAATCTGTCAGTCTATCGATATCTTTTGATTCGTAGTTAGACATCAAAGATGATGCACGTTTCATAATGTATAAGTGGTATAGATAAAGATCTCTAGAAGCCCTTATCTATTGTAATTTAATACCCAGTAAGGCTAGTTTGTACCCCACTGTTTTTCTCTTTGGCTACAGAAATAGGTAATTGACCGAGCGAGCGAAGCGAGCGAAGCGTCTACGTTTCGAGACTGGCCAAAAATGCTCTTGTCCGGCTGTCTGTCTGTCTGTCTGTCTGTCTGTCTGTCTGTCTGTCTGTCTGTCTGTCTGTCTGTCTGTCTGTCTGTCTGTAATTCTCTACAGGTCGCATTTTTCAACCGATTTTGACGAAAATTTGGCATATGTATAAATTAATTAAACCTACAATATGAGTAGAATAAAATTTTGAAAAACATTTTTTTTAGAGTACCTACCATACTCGCAAAGTGGGAGTGAACTTTTTTTTTCTTGTGAATCCCATAGTGTGGGATATCGTTGGATAGGTCTTTCAAAAATATTGCTGGTGTGTGAATACCATTTTTTCGATTTAGGGATCCGTTGGCGAAATATTAAGCTTTAAAGCGGTAATTTTTGTTAGAGTCACGTGTCCCCCCCCCCTGCCAGCTAAACGGTTGCTTCTGGAAATGTGAAAAAATTCATGGCAGTAGCATATATAACGTAGTTACAAGGAAAACTATTACGGCTAAGTAGGTTCTATTAGTTTTTGAGTAATAGTGGATCGACTTAAGAAAGTTGAAAAAATAAATTATGTTCATAGAACTGCATACGTAAAATGGAAAATTATTTTTTTCCGCGTGATATCCATGGTGTGGGGTATCGTTGGATGGGTCTTTCAAAAATATCGCGGGTGTGTGATAAACATTTTTCGATTCAGGGATCCGTTTGCGAAATATTAAGCTTTAAAGTGCTAATTTTTGTCACTTTAGTAGGTACTTTTTCTGTTTCCAAAGTTGACTTTTGTTGGTTTCTTTTAGGTTTGGTTTATAAGGGCTGGCGAGGTCTACTGTTCTCACGGAACTACTAGTAAGTATAGAGTGCAAACAATCCAGAGTGAACGGGGTTTGGCATAAAAGATCCTGTAGAGTCGTAAAATTGCAACCTTTCCCCTAAAAAAATAATATAAGTCAAAGGGGAAGGGCTTTTTGTGTTATTAATTAATTATAAGAATGTATGAAACTGTGAACCGTATACCTATAATGATACCAATGTAGGTATTTGATTGAACTGAGCGGTGTAAAGAGCTTTATGGCTGTTTATATTACAATGTTGTACATTGTTTTCATAAAGAAAATGTAATGTATACAATGTAAAATGTGTGTGGAAATATGATATAAACTATGGCTCAGCTCTTAGCCTTTAACTACATAATGCCTTCAGTACAATAATGACGCATTCATGTAAGAAGTATAATCCTATAACTATAGGGTTATATCGGGGTTATACTTCTTACAGGGGACATTGTAGGAACTGTTTTTCAATCATTTATAACTGACATGATTTAAAAAAATTTTTAGATTACTTAACCCACAAATTTCATATATTATTTGGTTTGCACAAAAGAAATTAATAAGTGCAATATTCTGTGTTTAATAAATACATACCTACCTTATAGGTACCACCTGTATTAAATCAATCAGTTGTACTATTTTAAATGTCATTAAGGTACGTTTCTATGTCCATAATAATTTTTATGATGATATACAGTATGAATCTATGAAAGAATAAAGATAGTAAAATAGATCCCACAATTATTCAGTGATCAGTCTTTGCCTGATGCCAATACAGTACAAACCATACAGACAGCAAAACTTTTACGTAATACCCATTACCTATAGGATTTATTCAATTCCTGTAACTTTCCTCTAAATACACATCCATCACCGTATTCCTCATGTTTAATTCAACATTATAAGCGAAATATTATTCTTCCTCAGAATCCCTTCAATACACACATACATATATTATATCTTTACGCTTTATCCCTGACGGGGTAGCCAGATAATAGGCTCTTAAAAGAAAGATAATAGGCTCTTTCCATTTAAAATAATTAATAAATAATACATACATATATTAATATATTCTAACTGGGACCTTAATGACAGGTGTTTGTCTGAAGACAGGTTAGGTATAAGTTAGTCGTTTGATGAGACGACGACGATAATATACTCGTATGTATTGCAGATATGTATTTTTAGCTCGCATCGTAATATCAAAACCCTCACCCTGACTTGAACGGGGATTTGAACGTAGTTTTTTTTCTGTATTCTGTGCCGAGAAAATCCTCATAATTGTTAAATTTACTGTAAATGGTGATAATGTAGTTTGTAAAAGGCCCCTTATGAGAATGACAAACATTTCTACCTCTAAAGTAGTCTTGAATAAGTGCCTTCAGAAACTTTTCCGCGTGTAGGAAACCTCCCTAAAAACGAGTCATTCCTTTACTTCAGAGCAATACGAACTGCGAAACAATGTCAAACTTCCCAAACAATGTAAAAACCTCAAAATAGAGCTCAAAGAAATTACGACTAGATGCAAAAGTTTTATTTTCTTCTAATTTAGGGTTCGTCGCGTTGGCAGGCAGTCGTGCGTTTTTGCTCAGCGAAACGTCCGTCCTGGGGTTGGCTTTGGCCCAGCGATCTTAATTGAGTCACGAACACGACAGACATTAAAGGCGTAACTCAGCAGGTTTCGTTTTAGGAATAAACAATTTTCCTACCTCAATTACGTCTAAAGACACAACGTGACACTAAATATATTACAACACACAAATAATTGTTTATTAAGTTTTAGTGGGGTAAATATAATTTTTGGGTCATAAAAAATGTGTATAAGCAGGATTTAGCCATCACTATTTCAAGTTTTATCAAAATCGGTTTAGTTGTTAAGGCGTTATTAAGGAAATACACACGGAGTATTCTGCACTCTCCACCAAGCGATGAACTTCTGCCAACTAAATGTACTTACCTAGTATTTATATAGAAACCACCAGTAGTTAAGCTTCTGTTCCGATTGTATATAGTCAAAATAAAGAATATATTTTTTTAATATCAAATAATTATAGATAACTTAACACAAAAATACAAAGATATAAACTATGTACGACCCTAGCAGTCGAACAGCACGCCTCGCCTGTTCTGATTCAAATCAATTATCTACATTTATTCCTAAGTTTTATGCAAATTATTTTTTATTTATTAATTATAGTATTACGTTTAATTTAAGTGATTGTAAGTACCTATGTATATATAATGTTGAATGTAAATATATTCTAGCATGTATACCTACTTATTATGGACACTACACACGTACACATAATAAGCATGTATATCCATCACATTAATTTAATAAACCTCTCTCAATCCGGACAAGGTTTGGTTGTACCTTTGTATACCTACGTTCTCGCCTTCCGTGTATACTGTGTGTAATCGTGTACAATAAATTTATATTCACCTGTAATTATTTTTAATTATTATAAAACGCTATCACCGCGGAAACGCGGGAAACCGCGGCCATCGCGAATTCTAATCGTAAGTATATTAGAAAATATTCAACCCGTTTCAAATTAAATGCACGGTCGGCCGCGCGCGTGCCGCCGCGTAATCGCAGCGAAATCGCACCCTTCGTTAACCCTACACATAATATAATTGAGATAGAATTTTAATTACTCGCAATAAATTCCTCGCGGAACCCTGCGGCCGCGGCAGAGGGCATGGGACGTAACTCGTAATTGTGCCGCTAATGGGTTTTGCTGTCCAATAATCAAATCTTCATTAAACTCAGCGGGATAATGTTGATTTTGCGCGCACTTTCTCTTATTCTCCCAAACCTACCCAGTACCCAGACCTAGTACTTACCTAAACCTAGTTAAGTACCTACACACAATACTAAAACTTTTCAATAATAGGAGCATTGAAATTTTGATGTGCCCAGACCGGTTGTGATCATTTCCTCTAAAACTCATAATGCCTAAAGTCAATGTCTAAATAGTAGAATGCTTTAGTATTATTACGCCTAAAACTCAAATTGCCTAAGTTGTAAAACGTCTAAAAAGCAATTTGCCTAAAACGCAAAATGCACTACGAGTAGGTATTTATAATATAGGTTTTTCCTCGAAACATTGACAAAACTGCTGGAGTCAATAATTACTAAGCTGAAATTTTGTTAGAATTTGACACACCAATAAGCAATATTAACATAATAAAGGAAATTTAATTAGTGTGACATACCTAGGTAGGTGACTACGAGAAATGATTCACCAAATATGCTTTTGTTATAATAAGGTAGGTACATTATTTAGGTGTTAAGCACATAATGTTATAAATAATATGCACATTTTATACAGTGTCAAAACACATTAGGTACCTACCTAGGTATTTTAAGTCGTTCGGCCACCGTTTTATATTTTTCCGAAAAAAATGTATCCTCATAGAGTATAGCGAAACCAAGACGAATCTATGACACCTCGCTTTTTGAAATCGATCCAGTAGTTTAGACTCTACTAGGGAAATGGACCACTTATATAGACTGCTAAATTCGTTGGCTTCGGTGTAGTCGGGTAAAAATATGGTAAGTCATCCTGCAGAAGATAAACGATTCATTGATAATGAAATGGCTCCCTTGAAAAAAACCCATTGGCTCCCTTCCTCATCGAACTGCGCTTCATTCGTTCATTCATCCTTAGGTACAGTCAACATTAGATTAAAGTAGCTTGTTCACCGAAATAGGTACTATGGTTAATTTCGCGCCAAGTACTTAGCTTGAATTTTCTTTTACTTTTTATTTTATAAATAAAAAGACACTGTAGAAAAGCCTTAATTCGTCGGATTTCCTCAATCCTGAACAATCCTTCAAAGAAAACTTCGAGCAAAGCCCCTTCTATAGGCAGACAGAAAATTGAGGAAAAATGTATTTGCGGTCGAAGTAACTGACTGAAGCTAGTTTCCTGTAAGTAATGACGACTTATATGATAATGCTTAGTTCTTATAATCAAGCGATCTATTGTATGGAAAGCAGGTGGTTGCGGTGAACATTGGTATTGTATTAAATCAGTGACTTATTGTAGTCCCATCACGACTTGAGCCTTGCGGTTTTTTCGTACTTAGCCTAATTATTATGACTCACGACAAATAAAAACCTAGAATACAATGACCACACAGTCATAGATATTGTTTTATTTAATGTTTAATTTTTTTCAAAGTATTTTTGTCCTGTATGTTACCTAGCATTTAATATAATGTACTTACATAAGCAGATATGCACATGCGGTCCGGTCACATTCCGTTAAATAAATTCTACCATCATAATGAAGATAGTTGATTCACCACTGTGTAGCGAATGCAACCAAATAGAACACTTGTTTCATCTCGTATTGGAGTGTGGCCGGAACGCAGCCTACAGGCGGCAGTTCATGAGAGATGACATATTTGGCCACAATGGGGAAATTAACCTTATATTGAGCAGCCCGTTGTCAGACAAGGCAAAAGATTTATATAAATTTATAAAGTTATCTCTCAGACTGAGGTCTGAGTAACTTGGCAAACAGTGCTTCCTTACGAGGCTGGCATTGACTTCTTTATGTCACAAGCCTCAATAAAAAATAAGATTAAAAAAAAAAACAGATATACATACAACATTTTCAAGTTTTAATTGTCTTCTTTACTTCATTATTTTTTCAAAGGCTAAATCTAATATTTCACAAATCAACAATATAGGAACTGCCTTCAAACCAACGTGGCACGGTTCCGGGACTCAGTGGCCCACATGTAAAACATTTTTTTACACAAACAATTATTTTTAATTTCGAATTTCACACCCCCACACTTTCGTAATTCGCAAAACTTTCTTTAAAACCTCAAATTCTTTAGAACACTTTTTCTATTTTTATTTGTCGACGAAGGAGTTTGGTCTTTGCGGCCAGGTCTGTGGTTGCTTCCTTAAACCATCGTAATGTTTCGCATTAATGTACCAAAAAGGTCTGTTATCTAGAGGAAGTTTCTCCAGTCTGTTGACTAGGTTCCTGTCTCCCCTGGCTTCTAACGGTATCGGTTCATCGTCGCCGAATCTGTTTTCTAGTTGCACTTGTACGTCGGGATAGCCGATTGGACGCCGACCAGCGTAAAATGGCCTCTGAGCGTCAGCTAAAGTTGCGACGACAGCGAGAGCCAGGATTATCTTGATAGCTGCCATTTTTCTGAAAAGATGTCGAGAGAAAATTAGTTACGTGAACTTTTTCTGTCATGTCTAAATAATTATTGTCGTGAAATGTCACTTAGATTTCACGACTTGCATGCTGAGAAACTTTCCCAAAGAATGCGTTGCCAAGAAAACATTTTGACGGCAGTCGTTATTATGGTTACTATATAGATTACTAGCGGACGCCCTGTGACTTCGTCTGCGCTAAAAAGTATTATCATCACCATTTCAGCATTTTAGCGTCCACTACTTGACTTAAAAGCCTTCCCCAACGAACGTCACCACACAGGGTCCTCCGCTCTCCGCAGCCGCTTCCGGCCACCTTCTTTAGGTTCAAAAGTATTCTTTAAGTTATTTCAAAACCTAAAACTTCATCCAAGTTTCATCAAAATCCGTTCAGCCGTTATAGCGTGATTGAGCAACAAACAACCAAATTCACAAACATCCATCCCATATATTTATATGGTAGTGGATAACTAAAATTACCTCGCATACATATAGTTTTTTAATTCCAATTCTAAATCACTAACTTACTAATTTGTCTTTTTAATTTTATCTTTAAAATGAACGACTGAACATAAATTCTTTAGAGAAAGAAGAACGTACATAAATCACATCAGATAGGGATGACCTTAAACATTTATTTACGTACCTTTTATCGGTAAATAAAACGCCGAGAGAAGAGATACAAAGTGAGTTGAGTAGGTGCTATTCTCGACACGATCCACCATCCAAAGCGTCGAAGCGTTTGATGTAAATGCGTTTGCGACGCTGGTATAAATACAAATGACCTCCATACTTATCAGGTACCGTCGGCTCTGGATCTCAGACAGAGCTTAGTATTTTTAGAGTCGATATTATAATTAACATAACAAGGCCCGATTCTGAAGGCACACATTTAAAATTTGACAAAACTAAAAATAGTTTTGTTTTTGCGTAAAATGCGTCACAGGGATATAAACATTTTTAGTGCTATAAAATTTTAACTATAGTACCTTCCCGCCCACCGTTTTTATAAACGAAGTTACGTTGTATGTTAATTATTTTTAATAATGCCTTATCCCTACATTATAGAGCACACGGTATGTCCATACATAACTCATAACTACATATAACACACTCTAGATATAGCACTTTGGCTTCCAGTTGCGATTTTCTTTAAGATTTAAGATATCCTTCGAATTGAAAATTTTAAAATAAATCAAGAGCCTATAATATGTCTCCACTGTTGGGCCACAGGCCTACCCTCTCAACGAGTGCGTGCGGGCTGTAGTCCACCCTGCGATCATCAATACTATGATGATGGCAGAGTCCACCACTAGCCCAGTGCAGGTTGGTAGACCTCACATGCGCCTAAGAACTCCTTCTTCGACTTAAGCAGGTTCCTCGCGATGTTTTCCTTCTCCGTTAGAGAGCAGTTATTTAGTTATTTTCTTTTTAAAACTAAATTTCATTGGTACTGTTGATGATAGACTTACTATTGTTTAATTCATCATTCAATAATATCCTAATATTGTTTAAACCTGTCTCACTTTAGATTCATAGGTCTATGTAAAGCCCCGCTATCCGTTACGGTTACGTCACATGGGATTTGTAGATCTAGCTAGTGACGTCATGTCTACCATGTCACGAAATAAACGTGCGCGACCAGCAGCAAGACCTCTATAGAATCGAATCTTTGCCCCGTTAGCGTCAATATTAGTTTCAAACCAGAAGGCCGAGGAAGGTCACATGAACTGGTTATTATGCACATCAGGCACATCAGGTTTTTAATAATTTTCGTGCGGAGATTCGTTGAATCACCTATGACGAGTGATGGGTGTGTCGGTTTTTTCAA
Organism: Metalampra italica; assembly: GCA_949699065.1. NCBI lineage: Eukaryota > Metazoa > Arthropoda > Insecta > Lepidoptera > Oecophoridae > Metalampra > Metalampra italica. The sequence continues at coordinate 7,442,203 of OX452982.1, forward strand.
GCCCTGGCTATTGTGTTCTTTACAAGGCGGTATTTTGGTTATTTTTGAACGAAAACATTACATTGCCCGTACTTAGTTGGAACTGCAGATGACGTCAACAGTGCATTCTAAGGTCAAAGTCGATATCACTACCTGCGACTGGTTATCCTTAACTGGTCTAAGCCTTGTCCAATTAGCAATTCCGTTTAATCAAAGACATTCTATCCGCTTTATCATCGGTATAGAAACAAGGGAATTTAACACAGGATTTTCGATCCATTTTACTGTCACGTTGATGACAAGAACAGAACATCTCGATTTGATTTAACTGAATTGCCAATTCAAGTCAATCCTCTGATTGTGTATGCATCCATTGCGCATTGATACCGATCAGAGCTCTAGGCTCTACATTCGCAGCCAATCAAAATATGTACTTTTATTCATGAAGCAAAAAGCTATGGAGAAAGCATGAGTGAATTCGGTTGCTAGGTACCGGATCGGTCCCTGTGTGAACCACTCTATACACCACGGAATAATAAAAGTATTGGATATTTACATAAATTAGCGAGAATAACATAAACAGTACCTACTATTAGTAAATAAAATTCACCGCCAAACTTGGTACAGCCATACTGTCAAGCCAAAAGTCCATACAAAATGAACTGGCTTCAAAGGGCCGCCCGATACCAAATCATTCTACCTGAAGGTATAATTATTTTGATTCATTCTGATTATGTTGTAGAGTATACGAAAAAATAATTGATAGGTATGTATTTTTTTGTAGCTGCCCTGATCTAAATGAGAAATCGACCTTTAAAGTCTTACATACTAATTAATCTAACTTGTTTTGAGAGATTTGTAGAAGCAAGACCCAAGTTACTTCTTGCCTTTAACATAATAAAATTATGTTTGAAAACATGAAAAAATAACAAAAATAAAAAATAAAATTATCTGTCTTAACTCATAATAATTTACTTGAAGAAATGAGTCGTAAAGTTTTGAACTTTCCACCATGATAAAGACGCGGATATAATCTTTAATGATGATCAGTACAATACAGATAATAATCATACATCCGTCCGAAGGGACATATTTGGCAAAACAACTCTACCATTACTCTACCATCTTAACAAGAGACGCTACTTTCTACGTTTGTTGCGAGGTTACGTGATATGATGATATCACTTTCGGAGCAAACTTTGGTTAGTCCATAAACTTAGAATACTATAGACGTCCAATGTGTGAAAGTGAGAAACAAATATTGTATATGGCAGTCTGTTATGAAAGAAAGAGAAAAGAACACAACGCTATGGGGCATGCTGGTACATATTACTTAGTACGTGGTGCGGTGTTATTTTGTGTTATCTTAATACTTTAACAAATCAAAACCACGCCAATTAGCTCTTCGTTCTTCCACATAATCGTTCGTCTCTCACAATTCGTTCGTCTATACGCTAGTGCTAGTATACCTATATTGCTAATGTTACGGGTTAGTCATTGTTTTGTAAACAATGTATCGAATCATGATACAGCAAAATTCACTGGGTTTTTCCAAACTGCATTATTATTGTCTTATTATATTGTCATATATTATATTGTCATATATTATTGTCTTCATCTTTAAAAAATCTACATCCTTAAAAAGTAGATATTTGATATGATCACAAAAATGCACATTTAATGAGTAAGTACCTAGTAATCTAATCGCATTTTGCAGTGATGTAGGTATTTGGAATGAAATGAACCTTAAAAAAAATAATGTTGTCGATATAAAATAAAAAAAATACTTCATTAATGTGGCTTCGATATTAAATTATATAAAAAAATCTAACCGCCTCCTCGGCCCAGTGGTTTGGACGCTATACTCGATAGCCAGAGGTCGTGGGCTCGATTCCCACTAGAAATAAAGAGGACAGAAGAAAATGAATCTTTCCCAAATAGCATTTTTGCCCGGGCGTACAAAAAGTGTTTAGCGTCATGGGTTTAAACGTACGTTTACTTTGACATGGTGTCAAATGCATTTTCTACAATTTATTTTGGCGATATTGATGTAAATTGCGTACTGGACGAGAATTCATTAACTTTCCTGTCACTTGTAGGTGACTGACACGCATGATATAACTCTAGTGTCTATCTTATCTACAAAAATAAATGTATCATCTATTTTGACTGTTTTCGGAGTTCTTAATAGAGTTAGTGTCGGTGTCACTCACTGTCATGCATGCCCCCTTTGAGAGATCGAGGAGGCTGATGGTGTCGATGGAAAAAAGAAAGTGCTTTGAAAGATGGGGTCCTACTTCGAGAGTGTCTTTCTAATTTATAGTAGGTATGAACCAAAATAAAAGTGTCGCCCGCCAACTTCTACTGTTTTCGGAGTTATTAATATAGAGTCAGTGTCGGTGTCACACACTGTCACAGACTTTGAGAGAAGGAGAAAGACGATCGATGGTGACAATGAAAATAAGAAAGTGCTTCGAGAGGTGGGGTTCAATTTCCGATAAGATGCCATAAATGCAAGATGACTAGAAGCAGTATGCCATAGATGTTATTTGTTGACTATGAATTAGTATCACTCATTCCTTGTACCATCGGCTGGCATCTTATGAGTCATAAGTTAGAGTGAAAAGTCAAAGTCAAAATATTTTATAGCATTAGTACACTCAGTACGTTTATTACAAGGGTCCATAGTAAATGTATATCAGTAGGAAAAATCTCGGACATATAGACTAAGATATGGAATTGGTTGAAATTGCAAAGTCTGACTGACTGGTAGGTAATAAAAGTTATATTAAAAACCAATAAGTACTTATACCTATCTTATATTTTATTTCAGAACTACAATTTCAGTACGGCTAATTGCCTATGTTCGTTAAAGAATACTTGTTTGTTTCCAAGGGACTTCATGAAATAATTAGTCGACTTCTGCGAAAAATATACCGCTGGTCATTTCTTTCTTTTGTTACTGATATTTTAGCAAAAAATCGTAGGACATTTGGAGCTTTTCTATAAAAAGCTGAATACCGTTCATAAGTATAATCGATGGGTAATGAGAATTCACAAGCCTCTTTAGGATAAAACCTTGACTATCACAAGGTTTGAAGTATTTAAAGGAATTATTCATTCATTCAGTGCATTGTAATTTGTAATTTCTGGTAAACTTCAGAGGATTCTAGATGTTTGTTTACTCGTATACCTGCACTAGTGTATGAGTATACAATCCGTAGTACCTTTTTTTGTACTACTAACACGTCTATGCCATAATGATTTTGCGGTTGGTTGCAATGATATTGTAGGTACCTAACTAATAAAATTAGTTCGTTGCCATATTGTCTTTCAATTGCACATTGTTATTTTAGCATGTCCACATGCCGCCGCGCGGCCGCCTCTTTTGATGGCGAACTGTGGCAATTAAAATTATGTTAGCCGTAAAATGAAATGAATATTAAAATATTGTTGTTTAACTATAGAGTAAAAACTCGGTAATACGCCCCACTTGACAAAGTAGGTCGTCACTGTTTCCATTTACGGGTTTCAAACCCATATTATCCAACTTTCTATATCAGTGTTTCGTTTCATTTCTGTAAAAATCCATAATTTACTGTCTTCGTCTTCCCAACTTCGTCTTCGTCTTCTAGAACTTTAAAAGTTACAGAGACACGTGTTTCAACAACAATGCTCCCAACTTATAGGCGCGTGTCACAATATAAAACTTATATTACAAACTGTTTCAGAGCACGTATACAATTCAATCCAACATATCCACGGAAACACGTACTTACCTTTTCACCATGAACCATACCTTCTCATGTTTACAATTATTGTATTTATGAAGTTCGGTGAGCGTCAGTGACGTCGAGGATAAGACGCGACCTTATCATATAGATAAGGTCCGACGTTCGATCCCCGGCTGGGTGTTGTACTAAGGGGTTATTTCTCGAAACTTCAGTACCTACATTTACTGACTGCTCTCAAACGGTAAAGGAAAACATCGTAAGGAAACCTGCATACGCCTAAGAAGAAATTCTTTGGCGCATGTGAAGTCAACCCGCACTGGGCTATCATGGTGTACTATAGCCCAAACGCCCTCGTCGAGAGGGTAGGCCTGAGCCCCAGCAGTGGGTACTAGGGAGTGCAATCTTGCAGCAAATTCTTCGATCTCGGTATTGCGAGATCTTGCAGTTCAGCAATATACTTTTAGAAATTAAAGGTAATCTTTCAACTTTTACACCATTTGCTTTGTCGGAGTCAATTATTTCCATAAATGTAATTATTAAAGTAATTACGAAATATTTATTCATTATTTTGAAAGTACCTAATTCCTCGCAATCGCAATACAACACGTCTAGCGTTTCACTTAATTGACTTCGGATACCTACTGTGTGCCAGATATCCAGCTGCAGATAACGCCCGTTCTGCCTTAACGCTGGTCGGCATATAGATGACAGGTATTGGTGAGCAAAATTGTCCTTTCATTCCGCTTGTTTCAAATAAATTTAATTATTTTAAAGAAGAATTTCAAATAACGAACATGTTACACTCGCAAAACGTTGTTGCGGACGAGCCTTCAAAGTCATCTCTAATTCTTGATCAAGGACACACACACACACACCCTCTCACCGCTTATCCTGGCGCACCGACCGTTCTGATCGCTTAGTTATTCATCAGTTCTCAGTTGCTTCTGGCGCGCTCCTACGAATGTATAGATGGTCATGAAATGCGACCCTGCGGAATCTCGCAAATCTTGCAAGATCTCGCGCGATTTTTAGTGCAAGATCAATCTTGCAAAATGAGCGGAATTTCGAGATCTCGGTATACCGAGATTGCACTCCCTAGTGGGTACATGTTAATAGGCTGTTGATTTGATTTGATTTGATGAAGTTCGGTAAAGCAACAGGTATAAAATAAAAAACCTTACATCAGATTCAGGTGTTTAAGCTTCGTTTTATAGATGAAACCATAGACGAAAGACACGGTACTCTTTTCACGATTCACAACATCCAAATCTTAACATCCTTACAAACTTTCGCGTTTATAATATTAGTAGGATTAGATTAATAGTAAATTAATTTAGTAGTAGTGAGTATTAATTCGCAGTTTCTTACCGTTAGTAGGACCCTGTGAGACTGCTGTACAAAATTGTATTATTTTTAAAATCCCCAACAAACTCGTTCAAAACTTTGACAACTTCGAGTAAAATTCCTTTAAAATTTTTCAAGGAGTTCTCGAAACTTGTCAGTTCCATGAACTTTCGTTGTGCTGTCTACTGAAATTTCAAACTTTTACAAAGCTGTGGTGTATTTATCTATAAACTGTTTGAATATTTTTATATTACCTACTTATATTCTTTATGAATTTATACGAAAAGACTTACATGCAAAATGTGTAAGTACACCTGTGGCCTTAAAATATCTATTCATTTTTATCTATTCATATTGAGTTTATCTATTCATTTTATCAGTTTTCAATTTATCTCAAAACAGAAAACTTATACACATCTTCGGGAATACGATATAACTTTTTATTCTTCATTTACAGAGCTTAGCTTGAAAGTAGTCATCATCATCATATCAACCTGTAGACGTCCACTGCTGGACAAAGGCCTCCACTATTCACTACAGTACTCCAGGGTACTCCACGACGACCGGTCCTGCGCTAACCTCATTAAGTCGGGTCCCGCCCGCGACCTTCACCAGATCGTCGGTCCACCTTGTGGGAGGCCTGCCTACGCTGCGTCTTGCGATACGTGGTCGCCACTCGAGAACCTTTCTGCCCCAACGGCCGTCAGTTTTACGAGCGATGTGCCCAGCCCACTGCCACTTCGGCTTCGCAATTTTTTAAGCTATGTCGGTGAACTTGGTTCTCCTGCGGATCTCCTCATTTCTGATTCGATCTCGCAGGGAAACATGAAAGTTGTAATTAGTAAGAATTCCTTGGGAGCTTGCAGGTTTCTTCGGGGTATTATCCGTGAATTAAATGCAATGTCCAAGTGGTTGTTCCACGAGCTTCACTGTATTTTCCTTCGCCGTTTGAGAGTCGTCAGGAAATGATAAATCTACTTAAGTTTCGAGAAATACCTATTGGTAGGTACATTGTACGACCGAGAATCGAACTTGGGCTTCTCCACATTACAGACCGTGTCTTTCCCACTACACCACCGAAGCTTCACGATGTCCAATAATGCGTAAATGCTTTTCATTGCCTTCGTGGTGGTAGAGGGTTCAATTCTAAAGCTTTCATAAAATATTAGTGCGATGTTTTCCTTATTATTCTGTTAGGTTAGGTAATTTAATGGATTGTTAGCAAATGCCTTTGATTTTATGGGCAATTGTGTCCATGTCTCTTTCGTTCGTCTCCTCTAAAAAGGGTATTAAAATTGAAACAAAGTTTATAGACAACTATTTATTTCAAAAACTTCTGATAGGTATAGATAGTGCGGGCACTTTAAAAAGACTGGTTAGGTGGGGTATGACAACACGATATGACCAAAATATACTTTTATGTATAACGTGTGTATCCTTTAAAGTAAACCTAGGTATTTTCAAAATAATATATCTTCCAGTACTAAGAACAGTTTAATAGTCGCATTATACTATGCAGGGTTTGCTCGGTTTGACCAGAGCCTCCTCCAAATCTTGTAATTGTAACCTATGTAGTTTACTTATTACAAAAAGCATTTAGTCTAGTATTACACTGCCATTTTGAACTCAATATTTTTACATACGAGTACACTTGACTAGAAATAGTTCAGTCCAAAGAATACTAGAGGATGAACATTATACAACTAACTGAATGTAACACGATATCCCAGTTAATTTTGTTATCTGGGAACGATGGCGGCGCCTGGCGCCTTCTACGTTTCATGCTTCTTTTCCTAGTCATTTGAAAAATAACACACTTAAGCCATTTCCCTGCAACAGATATATTTACAATAGATTCTCTAAATAGGTATCTTATATTAACATTACACTTACGTATACATATTTCTTACAATAAAATTAAGTATCTAACATCTCTGTTCTTTGGTCTTTCAAAATTATAAATTATCGTTACAAAATATACATTTTCATTGGTATTTAATTTAATAAAAAATTACTTATTTAACAATCGCATTGTATAAATTAACTAAGTAGGTAAGTAGGTACGAATTCATATTTTTTTGAAAAAAAATTAAGTTGCCAAAACGTCTAATTAACAATAGGTTTGTTTGTTACAAGTGTTAAGTTAAGCAGAGAATTTCAATTATTTGTTCCTTATTTATTTATTTCGAAAACAATTGCCACAAAACTAAGTCGGTGCTATTACAATTTGATCTTTGGCATAAATTTATTCTAACACCCATAATAACAATAAGCAGGATGAGATATGATGGTACTTATTACTTTATCTAAAGTCAAAGTCAAAATAGTTTTCTTGCATTTACATGTACTAGGTACCTTTCCTACATTTATTATACACGTCAAATTTTTATCTTCCACCGCTTCCTAGGTGTAACAGTTTTTGTTTAGGGCCTTTGGGATTTCACAATTATACAATTTCCGATTTTATCTCTCTATCCCTCTGAGATTACTACGTCTTTACACCAAATATAAAATAATTACAAATTGTCTTTTTAACATCCGATTTGGGATGCGTTTGTTACATTACAAGAGTTCGTCGCCGCCACTCGCATGAGTTTCGACCTATCTGTTGATGCTTTTGTCGTCACTGTCCCCCGTGAGGTAGTCGTTGGTGTCCCTGATGGTCATGATGGTGACCCCGTCGGTGCTGTTCCTCGATATGATGTTGCTCTTCTTCTTAGTGCTTCCGTAGTCGTAGTTGGATATTACAACGCTCTCTGTGGGGTTCCTGTAAATGTTTAGAACAATCACTGTGGAAGTACACTTTTAGGAGTTGTTCACCGAGTATTTTAGGAGTGGTTCACTCATTATTTTAGGAGTTGTTCACCCAGTATTTTAGGAGTGGTGCACCCAGTATTTTAGGAGTTGTTCACCAAGTATTATAATATCTAGATCGTCAACAACCTGACCTGTAATAAACAGGTTGTACATTTAGTGCAATAATTAACTGGGTTCTTCTTCATACCAATTAAATTCTCAGTTCCATTAGCCACATCCATGATAGATCTAGTGAGATTATTTTTTTCTCAACAGATCCAATGTTGAAAGTGTGTATCTACTAAGAACTTGCATTCTTATCAGATCCATTGGCCAGATCCATGATGGATCTGCTGAGAACCTTCTTTCTCATTAGATTCAATTTTGAAGGTGTGGATCTACCGAGATATTACCTAACATACAACAATAAAAAAACATTCATAGAATACGTAGTTTTTTTTTCATTAAACTTCAACCCTGGCTCATGTTGTACGACGGCAGGGCGGGGGAGCGAACGGAAGCGTGGGTCAACCTTTTTTTTATAATGAGTCTTGCAAAACTCAGAATTAAAACGAATTAAAAGTTATACACATGCAGCTCTCTGGAGTTGAGAATGTTTTTAACTAGATTAGTTTTCATAGCTTTATGTAGTATTTGAGGTTATGGGCCCACTCGTTCTATTTTTAAATCGTTCCTAGTTATTTAGAACTGTTGTAATTAGTTCATCAGAAGTGACTGTAGCTTAACTTGAATGCGCTTTTTTGTACGCTCGTGAGTAAAAGTTAGAAGGAATGTCTGTATTAAAATCGTTGTGGAATAACAAACCCTCTCGTTTTACGAGAAGGGAACCATTTCCCTTACTTATTACGGTACCCATGTACCGTAACAGATGCAACACCCACTTATTATATTTCATAGGAAGATCATAAAACCACAATTCTATTATGTTTCACAAAATCATGACTAGATAGAGTAGGTACTCAAGGATTAATAGTATGAATCTAAGAAGCACTGTTAAGTCACAATGAATATGATTAAATTCTATTGTCCTCTCCAATGGCGAATAAATATTGACATCCTCATCTTATTCGCAGTAGTGATATAAGTAACAGTCATTTAGATCGCGAGGAAAGATAGGGGATAGTCGATCACGATTTATACTGGGTTTATACGATTTATATCACCTTCAATCAGTGTATAATGGAAAACTAAATGACGTAAAACCTCCGACTATAATAATGTAGGTACTTTATAATGGATCATATCGCTTACACCTGGATTAATTATTCTAACCTGTTACACCTGTGCCGATGGGTACTTCTGAAGGAAGTCTCGCAAATGGCGCTCCTCGAAAGCCTGGAGCTGCAGGTGGGATGCAGGGTCCCACGTCGGCAGCAAAGGTACCGGTTGAAATGCTGCCTGAAGACCCCGCTGACGCAGTACAAAGCAACGGGGTTCACGCAGGAGTTCAGGAAACTGTTAACGTAATACAGAAAAATTCTTCACAGGAAATCTTTGTTTTCTGAATACTGTAAGTATTAATATACTTAGTTAAAATAAACGTGAAAGTTACAAAAGCATTGCCGCAATATCCTATTGTAATATATAATCTTACCTTCACTTAACTTACTCTTAACTTAATTAATTCGTTTTGGCGAACTTATAGAAGTCTTTACTGTAGGCTAATTGAAGATTACGCTAGCTAATCTCCAAAGTCTACGACTATAGACTTCGCAGTGTAAATAATAAACGAAACTGCTAGTAATGTATACATGTATAAAGGCAATGTATACATGTTGTAAGAACGTTTCATCTAATGTCACAACTTCTCAAGGGATTGGGTCTCAAGTCTGAAACGGTAGATGAATTTATGGAAGTGACAAGAGGGTTGAAGATTTGCGGATAAACTTTTCACTAAGACATTGTAATTACTGTTAATGAATGGATCACTTTCATCTTATTATCGTTGGCTCACGGACCCATCATCGAAGTTATTTGGCTGAGATACTCATACGCTGAAGTATATTATACTTAACACTATTACTCTTTCCACAAATTTAATTTTAAATTGCATTGGAAATCGCTTTAGATATTTCTTCTAGACAACCATAAATTTATGTAGTAACGCAGTTCTTTGAGGAAAAATCCACTAGAGGTCTTCATAAGAAACGTCTTATTTATACTTTGAAGAATTAAAGAAGAGACGAGACGATATCTCCTCAAAATAGCAAAGGAAATACGAGCATCAGAAGCTCTTAACTTTGCCAATTTGGGTTTCCGCAACATTCTTGAGAAATTATGTCCAAAGTTTGATGTTCTAAGGGCCCGTGATAAGAATAATAATGATGTTTATCGCACTAAAGTGTCTGGCAACACGTTACAGAATATTTTCAATTACTTACAACGTGTTGTGGAACGACGTGACTTGGCAACACAATGAATTGGGGTAATATTTTCGTAGTTATATAGTGAAGAGAAGATTCGGTAAGCTTCAACTTGATTTCTTTTATGGTAGGTAAGCGTTTTGTCATTGATTAACACTGTTAACTTTGCGAATGTAATAAAAATTTGACATTTCACAAATAACCGCGATAATACACATTGTACAGAGCTCTAGATCGCCAATGGGAGTTAAACCCACAACCAGCCACTGTGCCTACGAGGCGGTATTTTATGTATTGTATTTATGCATATTAGTTATCATCAACAGCCTATTAACATGTCCCCACTGCTGGGGCTCAGTCCTACCCTCTCAACGAGGATGTTCGGGCTATACTCCACCACGCTAGCCCAGTGCGAGTTGGTGGACTTCACATGCGCCTAAGAATTTCTTCTTCGGCGTATGCAGGTTTCCTCACCGTATATTAGTTATGCAATACGCATTTTCGTTTCGGAAATCATAGATGATGTTCCGATGTAGACTTACGTGGTAATTAATACACTATTTGTTGCTGCTATTGTCTCTTTTATTTGTCGTCTATGTTGTTTCCGAGGCGCAATAGCGTTGGTTGTCGTAATGACATTTTATTTGGAGTAGTTTTGAGTCGTAGCCGTACCTCAAACAAAATCCCATTATCCTCAGCGCATGTGTCCAATCGTTGTAGTCGATCTGAGAAGTCGGTGATAGGTGGAACCACATCTCAAACGCGTGATACGGCAGGAAGCACACGAAAAACACTGGAAATAAATAGTTATATTAGTCATGCATGTACTATGAAATGTTCATTGTTCCCAACGTGCATGTTTTTCATTACAGTGAGCAAGGTCAGGTCCTTGGTTAAACAATAAGGCTGTTTATTTTTCGGTTTTTGTGAAGATTAACTTAAATACATAAATTCATAGTTTGACGCAAATTTAAAGGGGTTATTGCGAGCACTTGGCGCAATGGGTTTTTATTTTGGTTATTTATCATTCTCAAAGCGTTTTCGTTTTGTTAGATCTGTATTAAAGATATGTTCTTCATTTTCTACTCTATTTTCTACCGAATGTTTTTTCTTTGAATTTTATTTCCATTCACATTTTTTCCTTAAAGCTTTTATTCTCATAGCGTATTTTTAGTTGCTTCTTCCTTTCATTTAGTTTTTATTTTATCGTAATCGGATTTTTCAATCAGAAGATATGCGAGTTTAAAAAGTGTCTGTGATCTGTTACGTGATCGTGAGCACAGCTGTGCCAACATAAATCAGATGGGGTTGGAAACATAAATTTTCCACCGATCTTCCTACGACTTGAGAGAATAGAAACAGTGAAATTTATTGATGATTTAAATAGTTTGAGTAAGTATGGGTTTATTATATTATTAAATTTTTACATAATTATTTTAAATTTTTGAACTATCTTTTACAATTGTGGACAATTAATATTTGTAACTCATATATTTATTAAATGGGCACTGCCTTCTGCGTAACGGTTTGTCGACCAGTGCAGTAGGCAGTATAGTATATGGGATTAGGCTGCATGATTTAAGTTAAGTATTATTTTAGTACTACTATTTAAGTTACATACATATTTTATTGTTGTAATCATGTGGCAAAATAAAAAAATTCTTTCTTTCTTTAAAATTGCTGTACATATTTTATAGTTTAGATATATTAGATTTTTACAGATTTTGTTTTAGTTTAAAGGGTCAAACTTTAAACTAGTCATCAAAGGATAGTTGTAAACTACATTACTGAGCGCCAACCGTTGTCAATAGCAAAGTCCTTGTTCTGACAACCTCAACTAAGTTTCTACTAAAGTCATTGTCATATTAAAATCAAGATCCATTATAGAGACCACTTAGGTTCGTAGACCCTCAATGGTCAATCAAGATTGTCTGAAGGATGATGTACCTACCTAATATTTATTCTGCTTTCACGTTATGTTTGAAATGTCTTAACACTAAACGCGTAGACCAAATAGTAAAATTCCTCAAACGTCCATCCCCTCGATTTATTACGTTAGGATAGCGTGAGTGTTGTGTATTTGTGTGTGTCGGATTACTGTCGACTTGTCGAGCCTCTTTGCGAGATTTATGGAGAGCAAAATGTTGAGTTTCCTGAGCATGACAGATTTATTTTAATAATGATAAACTGTCAAAACGACACTGGGGGTTCAAGTAAAGTTTGTTCCGAAGTAAAGTCGAAGTAAAATCAGGCTCAGAACCAAAATGGCAAAAAGAAACCTTTTGCATATGCATATGGCATATGGCTGTCACATCTCGGCAACTTCTAATGCTATCGACTTGCATTTGGAATACTTTTGAGTAATTAAAATTAACAGAATATTTTTATTGCATTAGAGGCCGAACTGAGGGTCAAAATTTTAATTTAAGTTCATTTTCTTTTAAGTCGCATAGTTTTTGACTTCTGATAGAAAATGTTAAAAAATATCGTTCCCGTCCACTCCCCTTCTCCGAAGTTTGAGAATCGAAAAATCTGAAATAATTACAGCTCGTAGAAGCATATATGTTTCGGTCGAAAACGCTATCAGTCAGTCAGGGTTGAATTGGCGATGGTGTTGCTATTTGCTTCTGGTCTGGCTTACCAATGACGAATATAAGCACCATACAAGCGACGGATTTCCTGGCCTTAGCCTGCGCCTCCCCCTGCCCGCCGTGTAGCGCCCCCGGCATCTCCCTAGTGCTAGCCAGAAGTCGCTGAGCCATCAGTGAGTAGAAAAACGCAATGACCAGTAGTGGTAGCCCGTAGTATATCACTGCTTTTGCTAACGCCATCCATCTGTAACAAAAGTAATAGTTATCCAATAAGGTAAGGGTGAGCCTGGTTCCTATGTAGGGCCTCCTAGTCCAGGCAAATTATAATAACACAAATGTATTACATTATTCTCCGATTTTTATAGTTAAACAAAAAAATACTTCGCACTAAAAATAGAGACAAACTAGAAAATGCTTTAATTATTTGCAGAATGATTGTAGAAAGAATTCACTTTTCTCTGTTCTTATTTTAATTAATTTTTTTACTTTTATCCTCCGCCCACGGTACTTTTTAATAGGGTTAAAGTTCAGAAATCGTAACAGATCCTTTGATCTCACGACCCAAGTACCTTTTCTAGGACCAAATCTACTATTACTTAGAAGTACTTTAAGTAGTAAATACTTTAGTCGTCAAGCACTTTTTTGGGTACAAAAGCAGGTTAATAATAAATAAATAAATAATGTTAGGAGATTATCTCCTTGTACTAGTAAAATGCTTATGATGAAAGCCGAGGAAACACTTTTATGCAAAATTAACATTTAACTAATTAAATTATTACATGGCCCCTATGTTTACATTACATACATTTAAAATCATGTGATTTCTTAGAATAAATTTAATTTTCCTGGACTATACTGTTAGAGTGCGTGCGAGTCTTCCCAAAGCCCAGTGTTGATTGAATTGAATCACATAAATAGACATACACGCCCCTCACTTTCTTTACTCTCCTTTCACATACAACCTTTATATCCCTTTAAACCCCTTTTAAAAGCCCTATAGTAATAAAAGTACAACTTCAAGGTTGAGAGACCATCAAATTTAAATTACTTGATTACCGTAGTAATTACAAGAAGCTATCGTTTTGTTTTGAGAAAATGAGAGGAGACTGATTGGAATACAAATTTGTGCTTACTTAATCTGAAAGGCAAAGTATTTAATAACTTTAAAGAGTTCGTTTTGAAAGAGTCATTATTATACTTAATTAGTAGGTAGGTAATATTTTATATAAGTCCTAATTACATTTGACACATATTTGACAGTTCAAATTAACAGCCTATAAAACTTCTAGGCTAGCACATACTAAGCATGTATTGTTTGTAAACGTTTTACATGTTTTCAAATTCTATATAAATAAAAATGAATCCCTATTTCCCTTAGTCACGCCATATCCTGAGAACGACATAACCGATTTCTTTTTTAAAAGTTTTCTAATAATACTAGTAGAAAGTTCTTACGGAAAGAAAAATTATTAACGCGGACGTAGTCGCGGGGCGTCAACTAGTCAAATAATACAAATGCTTACATAAAACATATGTAATCAATCATACGCCTACCATAACTTCGATAAAGCGCGAATAGCTCTTACTCATAAAATTGCGTGAATAGTTCTATTAGGCGATTGATTCTTATGATTTCCTTCTGTCCTATGAAAATAATGAAAATTGCAGCTGAAAATCCAATAGAAAAATGTTTTCTTTGACAATGCCTCCTTTCTAACAGCTAGGTGTTGGGTTAAGTTAAGAAAGCCTTTGAGACCATCACTTAGATCATGTTGTAATACTTACTAGCATTGCCGAAGATTATTGGATCTTTACTAGTGGCAGTAATAATTACTGTACCTACCAGTACAAACTAGTGCCTACATTAATTATAACTTTGACGTATACGACTATGGTGTGGGTTTGGACGGACACCACTTACCATAAAGTGGACCTTTTACGAAGCTAGTTATCAAGGGTGTAAAGAAATACAGGGCCACTCAGCACTGAACACAATTCTCATACAGAATTGTACCCATAACGGTGCAGTTTGTATGAAAAGTCAAGAATCTTTGCTTAGTATCTGATACTGAGTGCCCCTTTTTGTTACACTCTGTTTACTTCTAACTTAGTAAAAGAAAGACGGTCCACTTGTGATGTAGTAAGTGATCTGTACAAGTAGGCCATATTACTAAAAACATTGTGAATATTGGGATGTAGGGGAGCGCAACATTATCTGGTGCTCCAAATACCAACTTCACCTGACCTTGACAGAGGAGGCCCTGGCGACTGACAATCATTCAAAACACTCAGTGTTTGCTAAAGCTTAAAACATAGAAGCTAATAACCTAATAATAAGGAATACCAGTACAAATGTAAAACAAAATAAAATCTTTCAAAAGTTACTAACTTCTTCGACATATTTTCCGAACTACCTATTTCATTTTGTAATGTGTCTTCACGTCCAAATTTTGCAAGCAATGATTCATTAGTTGCTGGTGGATATAAGTTGAAAGTGGCAGTGGGCTGGTCGCATCTGCCGGAGAACCGATAACCGCTGGGAAAGACTGGTTCTCGAGTGGAGACCACGACTTGGCAAGCGTAGTGAACGACGCCGCCCGGCTAGATGGGGCGACGACCTGCGTAAGGCGGCTGGCAGTGACTGGATGCGGTTCTCCGCATCCAGTCACTGCCTCGGTCCTCGTCAGTCAAGTCAGTCCTCGGTTCTCCGAGGAACCGGTACAGTGGCGCATCTTGGGGGTGGCCTACGTCCAGCAGTGGAGTAATACAGGCTGAAAGTCTGTTCTGCCCATTTGCCGCTTTGGTCCTGGATTTTAAAAAACACAAATAAGAATAGTATAAAACCGTACTTGGGATAGTTCTCCCACCCGGGCGGGTAGGGCGTGCAGTAGGTGATGGTGATATTGTTTTGTAAATGCACAGTCGCAGTGTTGGAGAACACGGCAGCTGGGGTCGCGAAGATAAGCGCCGCCGCCCATATGAACGTGGCACACACTAGAGGCAGTTTTCGAAGCTGAAACAAAGCAATACATTCAGTACTCATTATCCGAATGATATGTATGTAGATACCCAGATGATAGATGGTCTAAGATACTTACTGACTGGTACCCAAGGAATGGGAAAAGATCACGAGGAGGACAAAGGAAAAGATGGAATGATGAGTTTAGGAGAATGCTGGGAAGGACTAAGTTGGCACGGGATCGAAAGGAGTGGAGGCAACTGGAGGAGGCCTTCGTCCGTCGGGCGGACTGAATAATGGATTTTTGTTTGTTTGTTTTGTTTATAATGTAATTCAATAAGTTAATTTATTTTTAATGTTGATTGATTTCATGTAATTATTCAGTAATTAAAGAGGCTTCTTATCTTATCTATCCGAATGATAATAAAAACGCAAAAGTTTGTAAGGATATGTTTGGTTTGTTACTCTTTCACCCAAAAACTACAGAACAGATTTAGATGAAAATGTACTATAATGTTCCCGCGGGAAAAACTTTTCGACGCGGGCGAAGCCGCGGGAAAAGGCTAGTTGTACAATAAAACACACAGATACCATAATACAGTAGCTTAAAATACATCTTATCGCTAAAAGCGATTTATACCAGACGGCCTTTGGGTAGACGAGATATAGGTAGTACGTTTTGCAACTTGTGCAGTTAGAGAATACATATATTTACTTTCAACATTTTAAAACGCGTTATTGTGTGAAATACAAACTACCCGAAATTGGTAGCCGGATGTAGTGAAAATATGAAGAAGGAGATATATAAGGAAGCCTGTGTCCAGCAGTAGACGTCGAATGGCTGATGATTAAACAGCTATAGAGATTAAAGACAGCAAAAAAAAAAGATAACATACTCTTAACTTTAGTTCTACTAACATTTGCAATAAAATTATGATCTTGAAATGTGTCCATATAAATCGCTATTTCAGATCACAGAAAATCGCTATAGATCACTTTTTTATCAGTTACCACTTAGCACATACAAAACAATGTTGAAAAATGATCACTCGATGACTCTGTCTGAAATTCTGAAATATTTGTTACATGTTCAGGACCTTTTATCCCTGAAAGATAATTTATAGCTGGCGCTATAGCATCCGTTGCTGAAACATATGAGGCTCGTCTCGATAGACTAAGAGAGTCCATTTGCAAGATGGTACCAAAGTTTCTTGATTGATGGCGTGGAGTTTTTGTCACACTTGTTATAGGATACTTGGCCTAGCCTACTTAGACCATGTAAGTAAGTAAATTCATTTATTCACAGACCACAATATTATACCTATGTAAGTCGTGTTAGCCCAGTTGATTGGTAATGAGCAAGCTGGCCTCACGTTCGTAGGTTAGTGGCTTCAAGACTTTTTTCTTCAAATCAACCTTTTTTTGTTCCATTTGTAACACTTATGTTGTACTTCGTCGAACTTTGTGAGATGTACAGTCATCAAATTATAGAAGTTCTATCGTTACTTTTTGCAAAGCACCTCATTTAACTCATTTAATGAATTGCTAACGAGCTACGCCAGAATCACAACAGACTCAATTAGTGAAAAGTATTCTGTGTTTCGGTTAAAGACGCGACGAAACAGTCCGAGTCCGCCCCATCCCATGAGGACAATTTCATTAAAATGTACTTTCCAAAATTCAAAAATTTTTACACTGAAAACCTACTAATAAATAAATAAATGCTTGGACAAATTCACACACGGCTGTTTAGTCCCAAATTAAGCCGAAGCTAGTTCTATGGGCACTTAACAACTGATAAACATACATATTAAATATATACAAACATCCAGAATCCGAAAACCAACAGATATGCTCATCACACAATGCTCGTCCCGGGTGGGAATCGAACCCACGACCTCTGGCGCAGTAGGCAGAGTCACTACCATCTAAACCAATAGGGTAGTCATCTCAATAAAGAGTTGATATTGTCACCATTTTGAAATTCAGTCTGCTTCCTACAAGACATTGTGCAAAATAAAAAAAAGCAATTTGGTTACTATTATCTATTGATTTATGACCAAGCTTAAATTAAAATTACAATAACACCTTTTTCCTGACAAAGCCTTTCTGGAGTTATATTGGGTTATCATATATAAGGTACATAATGCTTTCACCGAAATTCAAGTATTATAGTTCAAAAGTAACAATTTAAATCTTCCACGATTCTTCAATTATAAATCCAACTTTAAAATATAACTATCTATTTGGCTATATTTTATCTGGCAAATCTAATGCGACATACAGTATTATGTTTAATATGTGCCTACAAACATATGGTTGCCGCAGAAATGAGATTTCAAATCGAGTTACGCCGAACGAAATTGCAGTGGCTTTCCCTCCTCAACGCTAATAACTTATTTGCTTATGTACGACACATAACACCCAAGAGGAAACCGGTCATAATGGTTATAAAGTCATTTCAAGCCTTGATTCTATTCCTTGTAACGATTTAGGTCAGATTGTATTATGTCTATCCAGATAGTGTAATAATACACTACGATGTATATAAGCGATCATGATTATTGTAAGCGATGTAAATCGAAGTATGAGGGTCTAACCATTAAGAAAATTCTCGATTGAGAAAATTATATTCCATGTAATGTTAAACAAGTCTGCAAGTGAGCATAACCAATTATCTTTGTATTTTAATAGTTAATTGAATGTTTTCCTTAGAGATGTTCTCTAGTAGGTGCTCAAAGCAAATTGAATTGAACTTCTTTCTGCACGAGCACAATTCGTATTTTTTAACGACGAAAAAACTTTAACGAGACGCTGAAAAAGTTTTGTGCCAATTCAGACGCGAAATAATTTAGATAGGAAACAACTTCGTTACGGTAATAGCCGAATCCAAACTTTTTCCAAAAAGTACTTTCGTACCCGATTATTGTAGGATAAATGTTGGGGCAAGTCGACCACTTAAAAATATCTAAGTGACTAAGCCCTTGAAAATTGATGTGGGTACAGGAAAGAAAGATAATAATGTTTGGGGTCGAGACGCTCGGACCGTGGGGACCGGGAGCTCACCGTCTCTTTCGAGAGATGGCGAAGCGTCTGGTCGAGGCTGCCAACGACCAGAGGGCTGGGCATTACCTCGCTCAGAGGATCAGCCTCACAATCCAGCGGGGTAATGCCGCCAGCCTTCTGGGCACGCTCCCAGCGGTGGGGAGCCTCGAGGGGGTTTTTTATTTATAATTTATATTTAAGTTTAGTTTTAGTTTTATATAATAAGTTTTTTATTGTTATTATAATGTGTATTTGATTATAACAATCTCACCTGTAGCTTTCTAAACGGGTTCACAATAGCGCAGTACCGTTCAGCTGATAGGGCGGTCAACGTGAACACCGATACCCCGATGCTGACGTCTTTGGCAGCCTCCGAAATCCTGCAGATGAGCTCGCCCCACGGCCACGACTCCACCGTGTAAATGATTGAGACGAAAGGCACGCAGATCAGGATGACCAGTAGATCGGCCAGTGCCAGCGAGAATATGTACCTGATAGAAGGAAAGAATAATTTAAATGTGACTGCAGGTCAAGTGAAATCGATCGTTTGCAGCCGGTGAAAACAAGGCAAGACACTCGGACGCGGTAGCTGGAGTTCGAGTTTGGAAACAATGAAGAAATGTTTAGGAAACAATTTCTCTATTACATCGTCTACTAATAAATAAAACTGAACTTTGCGTGTCTGCACATTGAAATCATTTGCAAAAAACTAATTGGGGAGATAAAGGATAAGTAATGGAACGCATACAATGTAAACTAAAATATTCATGAGTTTAACATTGAAAAGGTAGGTTGAAATGCTTAACAGTCTTAGTATGAGCATTTCAAGTTACATGACGCAGAGGTATGAGGAGCGGATTGTTCCACATTGTTCGGCTACACTAAACTCGCAATGTACTAATGGCTTCCCTTTGTTTTTGCGCACAAAAACCGACAGAAATTGCCGCCTCACCTCACACTTCAAGCGTAAACCTCTCTGTAGGTACATTGGTCGCGGTGTAACATGAGTGTGTATAGGATTCCTCTATTTCATAACCACCAGACCTGTTTAACTTAGCGTTTCAGCGTTAAAATAAAGCTTGGTTTACTCAAACCAGAATGTTGCCTAAGATTATGGTTATATGATTATATTATAAAAACAAGTTTTTTGCACATCAATTTGAGATCAATTTAGAACGAGCCCAAACACGGCGGGGCTATCTTGTTTGGTTGTGGAGTTCCTATGGCACCTTCCGGCCCCATCATCAGATCAGCTCAGGGACACCATAATAGTGCATTGTCATCCGACTTACATACGTATGTAAAATTTCAGCTCAATTGAACATCGGGAAGTGGTTCAAAATTCACTTGCAAGATTTGACCCACACTAAACGTAACATACTAAACAGCGCATGTTAAATAAAAGCTTGTAAAAAGAGGACGATCCGTTCCTTTTACTGAAAATGGTCCTACAAAACGAAACTACATAGTATTTTGTTCTGGTGGTGTGGCCATGAAATTGGCCAATCATAGCGCCGAAAAGCGATGTAATAATGACTATTGTTGTATCGATTTGCGGTACGGACATACAACGTATGTCACTATGAAGTGTACACCCGTTTTTGACGTTGTAAGGATATTGTAGTGAAGGAGTAGATAAAGTTAATAGATGCTTACGTGTTAGGAGCATTTCTCATGCCCCTGTGCCTGACGTAGACGATGACCAAGGTGCCGTTACCAAGCACGCCGACTATGAAGATGATGGCAAACAGAACCGGTACGACGTACGTCTCGAGGCGCTGTTCGTAAGGAGTGTACTCGCTGTCAGTGGAATTGTCGTCGTAGAACGAGCCATTGGGCAGAGAAGTGTACATGGCCGTTATCTGTAAAGAAAACAAATAATTCTTTAGCCATTGTCAGAAGGTAAAGCTGTATCTAGCGTAGCTGTTTCTATCAGCTTTATGATATTAATTTTCAGTACTTAACAGCTCATAGACGTAATTATTACCTATTCTTAATTTCTTTTAGTCAAGGTTTCTATTTCACATTGTTTCTCAAAATAGTTTCATGTATCACTTCAAGCGTTGTTGCAGATATATTATTAGGTATCTAAATTATATAAATTAAAAGGAACATTTATCCTATATGCACAATTTTTAAGTTAAGTTACAGAAATTAAAAATAATATTGTGAGAAGAATGATAGTACATGCTCGTAAATAAAAAATACCATACAAGACGAGACGTTAATTTTACGATAGCTCTACATAAACGTAAAGAAGTTAATGCCTTTGACATTGTGCTTACGGACCATGATCATGAATATTCAATAAGATTTTCACTACCTAGGAGTTCAAAAGTAAGTATCTAAGTAGTCTAGGAGTAGTAGTACTTTCCTTAATTAACGCTATTCGTTCATTATTACATAAATCGAGGATGATGGGAGCTAACGTCGGTTTAATTATGAAAAATGATTAAGCCGTTACGTGCGTTACAGAAATAATATAGGAAATTGATAGCAAATACCCTTAGTAAGTAGTTAAAAAAGATAGGTACCTAACCTACTAAAATTAAGAAGTCTATAATGTCCTATCACATACTATCAAGGGATATGACATTGTGATGAACATAATGATATGGTACTTGGAATTCAAAACCCTTTACCTATAAATAGCTTTAAATATCTTTTAATAAGAGAAATCTAAAACTATTGATAATTAAATCCGTAAACTAAGCAAGGCAGAAAATTGCTACATCGATCGAATATTTTTGGTGCTTTAATTAAAGGCATCGTAAGAGAAAAGTATTGGTCGCTCTTGACTATAATTAATTCAGTTGTCTGGTAGCCATAAACTTACAATATTTTTAAAATATTACTTACTTACTTACTGTACTCTGTAACCGTATAAAACTGCAACTTTGCTGCAGGTAGTAAAAGCTACCAATAGTACCAATATTAGTATCCTATGAATTATTAACATGAATCATAATCATAATAAGAATAGCAATGTAGTGGTTTTGACTACACGTATTATTATAATCACGGTTATAATTATCAATGAGGCGTATCGTATCCTCAATAATTAGCACATGCTGCATAATTCCATAGCAGCTGTTTAGCCCTCTTAAGCGGGTATAAGCACAGATTACATAAAAGTACAGGACAAGTAAATTGCTATACCCTATGGTAGTTACGACGTAAACCCTTCTTCAGGGCCCTCCTTCTCTCAATATCGAAAAACGTTTATCTTGATGACCCGTTTAGGTAGTAAGTATACAGTTTAATTACAGATATGTCATCCGAACTAATCCGTGTGAAAGCCTTTGATTGAGTGAAATGTAATGAATGATGTTTTTATCCGATGCCCCGCGACTTCATCCGCGTTAAAAGTATACTATTTATATGTTATTTAAAATGTTTCAACCCGTTCTAATCATGCCATTTTCTTAGTTTTAAAGTTTGTCAATAGATGGCGTTAGGTGTATTTTACACCCCGCTATCATTTGGTTTTTCGCAACATATATAAGATAAGCGTGCAAATTATGTACCAGTTTTTACCTCTTTATTATTAATATAGATATAGATTATAATATTTACTGTATTTATCATTTTAACTTGACATAGCTATAGGGGTTTTTGCGCTGCTTTATATAATATTTAATTAATATATTATTATTAATATTTAAATAATTAATTTAATTAATTTCATAACATTGTTTATGTCAAATTCTATAAAACTACGTTAAAATAATGTTAAACGCATTGTTACGCCCTGTCGCATGGAGACAATACGCATTTACGGCACAGTGATTTTCATTACGACTGAATGGACATGTCAAAAACGTCACATCCATCTGCTGGTTACAGATACGCAGCTTATGGCTGACTAAAGCTTCCTCGAAATGATGTGGTAACCACAGCGGCTCTAGGGCGGCACGGGCTTTATAATGAAGTATGAATCGGATATGTTGCCCTATTAGGGGCGCTACCAACCCTAGATATTAACTTCACAATTAAGAGAATAGCCAATAGCTATACAATAGTAATAGCGAGGGAGCGAGATAGAATAGCTGTATAAGTATATTATAGAGCTTGCGAGCACATATTTCCAATGTCTCTCGATGAATATTTAGATTAGATAAACGATATGTCAGAAGTCAGGTCTATGGGGATGGGCGTCAGTAACCACTCCACATATAGTTAATCTCGTTTATTACATACACATTG
Organism: Metalampra italica; assembly: GCA_949699065.1. NCBI lineage: Eukaryota > Metazoa > Arthropoda > Insecta > Lepidoptera > Oecophoridae > Metalampra > Metalampra italica. Next base: position 7,465,241 of record OX452982.1, read on the forward strand.
TGAACAGATATTTAAGCACGTAGGACATAAGATAACATCAAATCAAAACCAGACAAAGCAAGTCGCGTTCGAGTTGTCAAAACGCAATGGCGCCGGCGGACTCGTGAGAGACGACCTCTAGCGAGCTTTTATGGAAACTCTTGAACTAATCGTTCAGAGCGCGGGATTCGCCACAGGTCCAATAAATAAGAGTGAATGCACTCTGTCTGTGACGATGCAATTTTCTGTTACCTTTGACTCTAGTAGGTATTTCTGTGTTTGTTTTCACATTCAGTGTGAAAATTTTCATACACTCCTCGTAGCAGGTACTTACTAAAACCAACTGTAGTTCGTTAAATGAATTCTGCTGCGGTCGCTGCTAAGATGAGTGGCAGCGCTCATGCAACATGCATGGCAGTAAAACAGTAGAACAAAAGTCTTCACAACAATGGCTTTGCACAAAAGGAGTGTGAAACAAATAGAATACGCCGCTGGAGCGTAAATATTATTTTAATACAAATAGCAAACTTAATGAATAAAGTAAGGAGGGAATTAGGTTAACAAGGCTTACAAGGTGATGCTAGTTCTCTTATAGTGCCCGAAAGTAGCAATCATTGTTCGTATTTTTTTTTTAGCAATATTGCCTGCAGGTGGTTTTAAAACTCTATTCTCTGTCCTAGAGTAGGTTTCTATGCCTTGGAACTTATCTCGGTCAGCCATCATACTAAATGAAAATCAGGGATCCTATTGATCATTAATTTCTTGTTATTATTAGTCGATATCCTTCGTTTGAACTAGATCTTCCCTCATCAAATTGCAATAAAAAATATATGCATTCACAAAACTTGCTTTTTGCCAATTTTTATGATTCAAGGTCAACAGGAAGTACCCTATAGGTTTTGATTCAGTTTGCGTGTATAAAAATAGGTGACATATTATTATGGCAGTATATATTTTTATTGCGTAGACTTTTTTTCCCTATAGGGTCTTGCTTGACAGACGGACGGACAACAAAGCGATCCTATGAGGGTTTGGTCAGATACTTACGGAACTCTAAAAATGGAAAGACTTTATCATATCAAAGATCAGACGAGAACATGAAACATTTATTTAGGAATGTGTTTTACTCAAATTTCTAAAGTTATTTCAAAAAATTTTGAAAGTACCTACTTATATCATTCAAACACATTTCCACAAAATAAAATTCAAGATTAGTAACGAATAACACAATGTGAAGTCCACCAACCCGCAGTGGGCTAGCGTGGTGGACTATAGCCCGAACGCCCTCATTGAGAGGTTAGGCCTGAGCCCCAGAAGTGGGACATGTTAATAGGCTGTTGATGATGATGAACGAATAACACCATTATAGGTAGACAAGCCATAAAAATAAAGATTTACCTTGTATGTACAAACAATACCCAATCCCCTTACGGCCGATTTCAGTGATTGATTGATGGAAAGAATTGGACCGGTCCTATATTAATTACCTTTTTACGACTTGATGGGCACGCGTTTGTCGAACGAGAGTACGAATTGAACAATTCCGAATACCAATCGGAGTTTCACCGCCAGAGCCATCTGAATAATTCGCATCCAATTCTGACCACACACTAATATTAGAATTCGAACAATTAATTTGATTGGCGCGTTAGTTAGAAACTGACCGAAAATAAAGCCTGTAGTATTCAGACTGTGTCACACCTGTTACAGAGGCAATTAGTATATAGCATATTTGAACTACGTAGGTACTCTTAGATATTAAAAAAGTTTTCGCTTTCCCTTAATTTGGTAGGGAGATGGTTAATTTTTGTATTCATCAAAAGGAAAATTACCTATGCATAGGTAAACATTACACGGTCTTTCAAAATTACCTACCATACCATACCTACCATACCTTTCTAAATACTATTGGTTTGTATCACACGTAGACAGAGATCTATCTACGGTATCACATGAAGATGCTGTAAAATAATTTGATATTTTTCAGATTGGACGTTTTTCAGATTGGACATTTTTCAACGGTTGGACATTTTACAGATTGGACATTATTATCGTAAATCACAAATCCTTGATAATTTTTATTAAATTCTGTGTTGGTCTTTACTTTTGTGGTTGAATAATTTTATAATTATAGCACAACCAACCAACCGCTCTTGAAAATAAAATACCCCACTAGTAGGTAAATTTTCACATACAAAACTATTTATATGAAGTAGGTTTGCAAGTTCACCAACGCGGTAAGGAGTAGCTTCCGAAATAGAACACAAGTTAGAACAATTTGAATTTGTAAGCTTAACTGAAACGCCGGAGCTTGTGTACTTGTTATTTATTGCTTTCCAACAACTATTCTATTGGCAGTAAAGTATTTTGCTGTTTAAAATTTCCTTTTGTTTTCTTCTTGCGTAGAAAGATAATCTTCATTTTAAAATTGTTCTTTTCATTGTTTCATAAAAAAATAAAAAGTAAACTTGAAGGTAAGGTTTCCCATAACAAGTTTTTGTAAATAAAATTGTATATACAAGGTAAAAGCAAAATTAATAAAACTTTGTACACTTCGTCATCATGTATCTAGAGCTCCTAAGTAAAAGTTGCGAGAGTTTTTTATTAAATACAGCGCTCGCTTAGTTTGTTCAAGGGTACAGAGTTGCATCAAAGCCGAACTTGATACGGTATATAAATTACCGATTACTACCACCAGTTATTATTTTATGAAATCAATATACCTGGGTTTTGAAGTGATTTTAGAAACAACTTAAAATCATAAATACCTACCTACCCGTCTCTAGAGAAAAGTTTGGTGGCTGTTTTATCTTTACTGTTAATAGTATACCAATTTCGAAACACTTACTTATCGCGTAACAAAAAGGTTTTCTTAAATCACAAATATGATTTTCAATCAATGTTCCTCATACAATGCTTTATTTAGATACCTATCTAATTTTAAAAATATATTTTAAAAAAACTTACAAACCACGTGTTTTCCTTGTAGCTTTCATTTTGTATTTTAGAATACGAAGGACAGAGTCCAATTTATGCAGTAATGTTTAGCATGTTTAGAATAACTATTTATTTATATAAATCTAATGAGCCCATGATTATTCAAAGACATGACATGACCTATTATCTTTATTCTAATCAAAAATTTAATGTATCTCTGATCTAGGTATTATTATTATTAGTATTACCGTTATTTCTCTCACAATTTCCCGGGTTCTTTCTTTCAGTCTTACATTATTAATATCAGTCTAAATTAGGTTGTACGTACCAAACAGAATTCTATCTTAACTATTTAAATATGTGAATGAATATCTCATTTTCCTCCTGAGCCATTATAATATCTAATTTAAATGCGTCCATCTGTTCATCCCCTAATTTCCTTTGATAATTATCCGAGGAAATCCCGAAAACAAAACTTTTTTAATTTTATGAAAAACGCGATGTCCGCTGGACCGTTGAATGGTTCTGTTCTGTCTTCTGTGATATTAATTTAATTTGGAAGAATTACATTTTATGTATTCAAATTCAGATTTATAAATTAACTGCAATCAGTGCCGCATTTAAATTAATTATAAGGAATTTTGAACCTGCTAATGTGAAACAATTGATTGTAATTTCAGAGGCCAGGCCACATCAGGCAGACCAGGTACATTTTTAATTAATATTAAAGTAAGTAACTTTTACTTTAACTTTTGTTATCCTTGCCGTCTTTACTCTTTGCGTCTAAATTTAGAATTCAAAGACGCAATTTATTTATTTAGAATTCAAAATCAGCTTGTCGTTGTCCACTGCTGGACATAGACTCCTCCGCCTTACTCATTCCGACTACTTTATTTCAATACCTACAGTTTTTAGCCTCTTTTTCGCGAATTTGACTGTATGTATGACAGCTATCTATTGATCATTCTAAATAAACCATGCTTTATAAACCATTCAAGCATTCTGTTTAAACTGTTTCCTCATAGGAATTTCCAAATAACATAGTATGCAATGTAGTATTTTTCCTGTTTTATTCTTGTACAATAAGGTATATGAGTTTCATTATTATTGGTCCAGCCAGTAGGAAGCGAGTTTTTTAAATTTGAAGTTTTTTCTAAAATTTTAAATATTTTATTTGTCACTTGAAGTAATTCATTGATTGAAATGTAAGTACGTATAGTGTTTATATATTTTTTCATCACACTTGCTCGTTATATGGATTATTATATGCATGCATACAGAAACATAATGGCCTATATACACCCGCGGGAGTAATGAAAATCAGTACAATATTATACCCCTAGGGACTATAATGTGTAGTTTTAAAAAATGGCGTTCACTCGAAGGCAAATAACTTTATAGCAAACAGGTATGACATTCCACACTAAGGAGATTTTAAATCAAACATGGTTTTTTATGTCTTCGAAACTTCTACAAATGGTAATTTAAACATTTACGCTTTAATTAAATGCATTATTTTTTGTGTTTTAAAAATGTTTTAGTTTACTTTGCAATTATTTCAGTGAATTTTATTTTGAAATTCGATAAAAACTGGCTGTATGGGCTTTCGCCTTTGGGAGTTTCTAAGTGCATTTTTTATCATTATCTGTGGCAGTGTGGACCACCGAATGGCACTGATTGTGCCTTGGAGGCCGTGCTGCGGTTTTATGTGTTCGTGATTATAAACTACGATCTACGATTTGGGCTTAAGAACTTGTTTCCAATTGGCCGTAAAACTACATATGAAAAAAACTTGAAGCTCCATTGACAAAGTTGACAATAAAACTATTTTATTAACTACCTGTAGTTGTGACCTATTAGTATAAATAAAGAGAGAAACAAACTTAAAATATGTCTATGTCATGTGAAGAATCCGAGTCTGAAAGTGCAACAACAATATTAACACCGCCGGATAGAGTGAATGCGGCTCAGTTGCTTAGTGAAAATTTGTTACCAATAAAGTCTAAAGAAAATAGATTTGTTCCCTTGTGTCGTAGGTATTAATTCCTCGCAAATGTGATGAAAAACATTGTGTGCATCACGGGAAGTAAGGGTATTACAAACCTACTTACTTCCCTTATTGCACAATGTACTATTAAAACACTTATGCATCTTTTCTACTGCTTCTCTTAGTTTACATATATTAGATTTTCAGGTTGTATCTTATTAAATGGGATTTGACACATTCGTCGGAATTTTTAAGAAGAGTGGGGATTCCGTATAAATAACTCAATTCATATTTTTGCCATCAGTCGTTACCGAGCTATTAAAATGATATTTCTCAGTACCTACGCTACGTGTGGACGGGAATAGCTAAACGTAAACTCGCGGTTGTCAGACCGGAATATGGAATGTTTGGTTTGAAGAATTTAAAACTTAATGTCTTCATGTTTCATATCCGGATCAGATTTAAATAAAATTTGAAATTATTTCTGACTTTGAAAGAATTAAAGACATCTAGAATATTTTTATAGTTTTTCTGTCTTAATCTAGGTATTATTATTTTTCAGTTACTCGCCCTCACTCCTTTTTCGCCTTAATACTTCCTTTAATTATTTCATAATTTATATATTATTACGTAGGTTTTCTTTGAGTAATATTATAATGTCAATGCCTTAAACCATTACCAATATTTAAATATTTTAAACATCAAAATGAGCCTAAAATCGGGCTAAGTGTTGTATCTAGTTCCGAGACAAATTAAAAAATAATAAAAATTAATTAAGTACTAGTTATAGTTGGTGAAAGTAGATACTGTTTATTATTTATGGAAAATACTATTCATCTATATAAACCCTTTCTCCTAGCAACAATCACAAAGTTTAATGAAAAAAAAATATGAGAGAAACCGCAGCTAACAAATTCAAAAGAAGTTCAAAAATATTTCGCATAAAGTAGGCTCATAACAACAAACGGCGAAGGAAAAGTTCACTTGAAAGTTTTCTTAAAGCTCGTAGTGAAGACAATAGCCAAAGAAAATAATATCGGATTCACAGTAAATAAAACAACGCAGTCTTTAATACCTAGTCGAAAACGAAAACAGTTGTACCTACACAATTCGATCCTTATACCTGTTATCTTCAGATTTTTACTTTCTCGCACCCCCGTACCATAGGTACTTGTAATGTAGACGAAGTATTGTAATTTGTTATCGCGAAAAAAATGTTTTTTTTTTTATATTATTTCATTTTTTATTTACTAAGTTCTTTTTCGGGAAACAGACAGTCACAAACAAATTTGGAAACTAAACTATGGCACTAATAGACCTACAGCTCCACTTATTAAAATCAAGATGGGAAGAAGAAAAGAGCATCAGATTTGGAATAGTTTACAATTTAACATTGTTATTATTTTAATTAGGTATCTACTTTTTATTTCATTTTGTTTTTGACATGTAATGTCAATATTTACCAATAAGTTGTAATTATGAAGCTTGCTGGTGGACGGTGGCAATTGAACCCACTACCTCAAGCAATCGATGGAAACTACTGCGGCAACCGCTCAACTCTGCCTCGAATCTCAATAATATGATAGAGCGCTTGCTACTAAAATCCAGAGCCTAACTGTATCATCATACGGCACAATATCTACTAAAAGCAACGACGCAGGAATTTTTTCTGATTCAGCAGTCCGTAAAATGACCTCATTTAGCATATTCAGCCACATAAATGGACCCTTCATGGGTCAAGTAAGTCGAGTATAAGGAAGAGATAGATGTGCTGTTACATTACCATTTTTCTCAATCTGAAGCCGTGTATTATCTATACTAATAAATATAAACCTAATAAAATTCAAAATTCAAATTCAAAATTCAAAAGTATTTTATTGCATGTAAGTATACAACGTCAATTTTTTATCTACCACCGCCTCCAAGGTGTTATATAGAGCTGGGAAGAAGAAGCGGCGCAACAAACTTCCGCAACACATCTTTTAAAATCAAGTTTGTACATAACATTATTTTGTAAAGATTGTGCGAGGCTGAAGTAACATTAACACCAGGCATCTTTGTCATTTATATAATCGACTGTCCTATAATAAGCTTTCTTACAAAGTTGCTGTTTAATGTAGGTCTTAAATTTTCTGTCATTCATATTTAAGATTTCTTCTGGTAGTTTGTTGTAGAAGCGTATACATTGCCCCGTGAATGATTTACTGACCTTACTAAGCCTTAACTGTGGTGGTACAAGTTTGTTTTTGTTTCTTGTAACATAAGCTGTGTTCATGTCACAGTAGTGCCTCAAAAAGAGAGATATATTTTTGCGGACATACAAAATATTCTCAAAAATGTATTGACTGGCAACGGTTAATATATTAATTTCTTTAAACTTTTCTCTTAATGATTCTCTACAACGTAGATTATAGATCGCCCTAATAGCTCTCTTTTGCAAAATAAAGATGGTTTCTATATCTGCCGCTTGACCCCACAGTAGGATGCCGTATGACATGATGCTGTGGAAGTAGCTGAAATAGACTAATCTCGCAGTAGCAATATCTGTTAATTGTCTAATTTTCCTAACGGCGTAGGCGGCCGAGCTTAGTCTGCCAGCTAGTGAAGCTATGTGGGGCCCCCATTGAAGAGATGAGTCTATAGTTATACCTAGGAACACCGTGCTTTTGATAAATTCTAATCTTTCTGTACCTAAAGTTACATTATTATCTACATGTCTTACATTTGGTAGGCAAAATTTAATACATTTAGTTTTTGTTGTATTTAATGCTAGATTATTAATGCTGAACCAGTTAAGTACTTGTGTGAGAGTATTGTTTACCTCAGGAAGATCACAAGCTCTTCTGCTAATTTTAAAAATCAGAGAAGTGTCATCGGCAAATAATACTATGTTGGACATGTTTTGTATTAGAAATGGCAAGTCATTTATATATACAAGAAAAAGAAAAGGACCCAGAACTGAGCCCTGGGGCACCCCCATTTTCACAACTGAACCAGATGATTTAATTCCATTTATATCAACTTTTTGTACTCTATTTTCAAGTAATTCGAATGCTCTGTCTTTCACGCCATAATGTTTTAATTTGAGTAGCAAGGTTTCGTGATTAACGCAATCAAATGCTTTGGAGAGATCGCAGAAGATGCCTATTGCATCATGTGAAGCTTCCCAAGCATCAAAAATATGCTTAACAAGCATGACTCCTAATAATCTAATAAACCGCGAAAGTCTAAAATGTACTACATAATTATAGATGTATTATGTACATATTCTTATTTAATAATATTCAATACATATTCCCAGGGAGTATCGAATTTAGCTACTCCCTATACAAAAAGATCATAGCTTCATGCATTATGATCCAGACAGATCGACAGCGAACTTTTACTTATTAACGTTCGCGGCAGATCGACCCTACCCACCTTTGAAAGTAATAAACAGGTTCGTTCCGCCACCGGAGGGCCTATGTCGCCGAATGACTAATTTTGTATTGAAAAAGAATTTAATTAAGTATTCTGTCTATGATTCAATAATGCAAGTGGGTATGCAATAATAAGTATGAAGCTACAAGCGTGCGTCGCCGCCGCCCCTATGGAGTAAGCATAGGTAGGTACGTTCGCTAGGTGCCGGCCCTATAGAAAATTTACCGCCCAAAACACTATGGAAAGACATAAAGTATCGTGTTATTTAGATAGCAACGAGTGGCAACGAGAATAGTGTAAACTAAATACTTAATGAATTTCTCCTCCAAAATTGGTAACGCTAAATTGACTCTTATCCTGTACAAAATAAGTGCCTTGCTGCCTCCATAAAGGAAGAATTTATTCCTTCATGGTATTTGAGTGTCATAGGGCCCGGCCCGGCACCTAGAAGCTGTATATGCTTTGTCCATAGGGGCGGCAGCGCTTACTAAAAAGCTTCGTGCCTCCTTTGTCTCATCCCTCTTTTCCGATTAGACCATGTGACATGGACACTTCTGGAGAAAACCTACGAACAATATACTAGTACGTATCTCGTATGTAATATGAATATTATAGAAAAACTGATATACCTGTTGGTCTTAGTAACGGAAGCGTGTTTGTTCAATAGAATAATGGTGGCTCCTCACGACAACGGGCCGCACTCGAAAGACAATAGACTGGCAGGAAACTACCTATATTAAACCTTTGTGTAAATAAATAACTAACTTATACCCCGCGGCGTTACTTCATTTTGTCATTATAAAAGTAGGATTCTCTCACTGTATGTAAACTGAAGAAACGCCGTAACTTAAACTAAGTAGTTCAACAAGTTATTGTTTTAATTGATTAGGCTGCAGAACGCAACTTTCCTTTACCTACCTATTTGGGTTCGTTTAAATTTAAAACAAAATGGCGGGCGGTACCCGCACAACTCGAACCTACATCTACGTAAACCTTACAACAACCTTCATTATTACTACAGATACATAATATTAAAATATAATAAATATTACTAACGGCACCCCTATCCCCCTCCCAACCCCTGCTCCCCTCCTCTACACCCCCTCCGCCCCCTGGCTGCACCTACGTAATAATCATTCAAGAGGAAGTTATAGCTTAATAACCTGCCAAATCAAGTGTAAGCAATTTTGGTGTCGTCGACACAGGCGTCTGGTGTCTGCGGCATAATTACTTATCACTTCACTAAACAATACACCAGTGGGGAGTGTATAAATAAGTTTCGAGTCGAATCTACAAACGTACATTTGTATAATTGTAAAGTGAAATTAACAGTAAAGGCCTTATCACACTGGAGATTTGCGAGCAACGTATTTGCTGCGCGTGTGCGATCCGCATTTAGGAGTCATCCATTACGTCACACGTTACGTTAGGGGATGGAGGTGGTTAATACAATGTGTGACATGGGGGGCGAGTGACGTCACATTCATATATCTAAAGTAAAGGTAGGTTCTTCTATTAACTCTCTACTTTACTCTAAACTTCAACTCTAATGAAAATTTCAATTTCTATTATAATAGGAAAAATATGTGATGTCACCCCCGGGGTCACACAAATGTGACCACCTGTGACAAGAAATACTCCAAAAATTATGACGATTTGTGTGAAGTAATTTATGGGTTGCCCCTACATGCCCCTACGCAAGTGTACACAATATGGCGTCTGCGGTTTTGTCGCTGCAAGCATTTTCGCTAATCGCCTCGCTGGAAACACGCTAGCAAATCGCTAGTGTGATAAGGCCTTTAGTAACACTTTAATGTGTATAGTAGAACCCAAGCACTGCACGTTAACAAACATTTTAACTAAATGAAGTTGAAACCAAATACATCGTATAAATAGATTTTACTAAAATTGTGATGAAAATGATATTGGCGAATCTCAAATTTATCCAATCAAGTAAAAATTTCAAATCAGCTTATTGTCATTCAAATCCGGGGAAATTTATGGAAAAATTCGTTGGCGGAATCAACATACTGCTGTGCCTGAAACTTTTTACACCACTTATTTACATACAAATAAATTAACAAAATTGCATGCAATGTAGACATGGTGACGTATACGGATTGGACGATCTTATCATAATGGGTTCCCTAAACGATCATGCGGCATAACAAGCTTTACGTGCTGTCACTCATGCATGACCGTCTAGCTGTGGTGATTGACGTGCATGACATGCAAACTACGTGCTGGTCGTTGCTTCACTATAGTGATTGATAGCATGCATGATGGTCCATCATGCAGCATGACATTCACATAAACGTTGCATGTCATGCAAGCATGATCGTTTAGGGACACTTTAAAGGTTTCATAGTTGGACTACAGAACCCTAAAAATGTACTACTTACTTGTTAATTATCTTCCTAACCTAACCCATCGACAAAACGAAATTTCTGCTTGTTTTTATTAGCTTGTTTTTGGTTTATACGGCGGAAATACAGACGAACAAAAAAAGCTTAGCTTTTTTAGCTTTACCCATTACACTTCATTCATGTTTCACTACTAAACTAGGATTGCAGTAAATAAACAACGCTAACGTATCATACTCTGAAAACTAGGTCATTCAAGTGTGCGAGAGATAAATACGAAATCTAAATGAAAACGATCGCTGATTTTATTACTATACCGTTTCTTCATTGCACTAGGCTGTACTTATGACTGTACTTAAAATTGCTTTGTATAGCAAACTGGTTCAATATTATTATTGCAGTTTATTTTGCAGATTTTAAGAGGTCTGTGTATTCATCTCTTACAAAAATCTTAAAATTTTACAAAAAATAAAACTGACATCTTTGTAAAAATATTTTTGTACACCAACGACTTTTTTTTCCATCCTTTTATTTATGTGAACATCTAAAAACTTTAAAAATGAAACCTAATCCAAGTTAGACTGTATCAATACTATTTCAATGAAACAAAATTTCTAGTGGTAGCACTGGTAGCTGGTAGTAACACGGGTAACGAATAGAAGGGACACTTCGCGCATACAGTTCCTAATAAACATTTGAAACAGAAGACAAATGAAAAGGTCCTGGTGGAAGTTCTTCCTTTTGTTATACCCATTTGTAACGCGATTTACCGAAATTTAAATGAAGACTATAGAATTGTGTTACGAAATAAGCTCGTTTCAGTACCTATATCGTGTTATTACATAAATCAGTACATAATATCCTGTGTTATTAATTATCTCGGAAGATAATAACAGAAGGTGATATTGGTATCCCTTCTATTCATACTACACTCACCTTACTCGCTTTATAAAAAAAACTGTTGGCATATATACGAGGAATAAGGTAACTCGTCTAAAATAACTACAAAGGCACACAAACAGGCAACACCATCAAAATTCTACACACGCAAAGTAATTCAAATAGATCTCCTATTTTTGCATTTGGTATATTACCATAGATTACTTGGGAGCGTAGCGAGCGGGAGCGTAGCGAGCTTTTTCCGTGTTCTGTGGTATATTACCATAAGCGTAGCGAGCGGGAGCGTAGCGAGCGGGAGCGTAGCGAGCGGGAGCGTAGCGAGCGGGAGCGTAGCGAGCTTTTTCCGTGTTCTGTGGTATATTACCATAAGCGTAGCGAGCGGGAGCGTAGCGAGCGGGAGCGTAGCGAGCTTTTTCCGTGTTCTGTGGTATATTACCATAAGTGTAGCGAGCGATGGCGTAGCGAGCGGGAGGGTAGCGAGCTTTTTCCGTGTTCTGTGGTATATTACCATAAGCGTAGCGAGCGTAAGCGTAGCGAGCGGGAGGGTAGCGAGCTTTTTCCGTGTTCTGTGGTATATTACCATAAGTGTAGCGAGCGTAAGCGTAGCGAGCGGGAGGGTAGCGAGCTTTTACCGTGTTCTGTGGTATATTACCATAAGCGTAGCGAGCGTAAGCGTAGCGAGCGGGAGGGTAGCGAGCTTTTTCCGTGTTCTGTGGTATATTACCATAAGTGTAGCGAGCGTAAGCGTAGCGAGCGGGAGGGTAGCGAGCTTTTTCCGTGTTCTGTGGTATATTACCATAAGCGTAGCGAGCGTAAGCGTAGCGAGCGGGAGGGTAGCGAGCTTTTTCCGTGTTCTGTGGTATATTACCATAAGTGTAGCGAGCGTAAGCGTGGCGAGCGGGAGGGTAGCGAGCTTTTTCCGTGTTCTGTGGTATATTACCATAAGCGTAGCGAGCGTAAGCGTAGCGAGCGGGAGGGTAGCGAGCTTTTTCCGTGTTCTGTGGTATATTACCATAAGTGTAGCGAGCGTAAGCGTAGCGAGCGGGAGGGTAGCGAGCTTTTTCCGTGTTCTGTGGTATATTACCATAAGCGTAGCGAGCGTAAGCGTAGCGAGCGGGAGGGTAGCGAGCTTTTTCAGTGTTCTGTGGTATATTACCATAAGTGTAGCGAGCGTAAGCATAGCGAGCTTTTTCCGTGTTCTGTGGTATAATACCATAAGCGTAGTGAGCGGGAGGGTAGCGAGCTTTTTCCGTGTTCTGTGGTATAATACCATAAGCGTAACGAGCGGGAGCGTAGCGAGCTTTTTCCGTGTTCTGTGATATATTACCATAAGCCTAGCGAGCGTAAGCGTAGCGAGCGGGAGGGTAGCGAGCTTTTTCCGTGTTCTGTGGTATATTACCATAAGTGTAGCGAACCGGAGCGTAGCGAGCTTTTTCTGTGTTCTGTGTATATTATTTACGTATCTACATCGAGCCCTAAGTATTCATATGATTAAAAATGTTTTTTCAATTAAATTGAAATACACATAGGTATCCGAAGATATTATCGCTGCGGCCTTGAACTGGCATAACATTGTAGTCTCTAGATCTGCTACGACAACCGCAATCGCAAACTGGTCACAGAGCGGTCAGGGTCGGAAGGAAATTGCGAAACACTGGACATGGCATATACGTAGGTATGCCTTTATCTTTATGGTAATCCTCCTATTTTACCGGAGTTTATAAATGTATTAATTTCTGCTGTATTTTTACTGTCAGTCAAGTCTCGGGTATGAAGGATACTTTGTTTCTCATTAATTAAGAGTAAAACGTCACGAAAATTTGTTTCGTAAAAAGCCCCCCAAAAACGGGACACAGGAAAAATTTCTTCAAGAAGCAAACTACTTAGACAAATTCGAAACATAAATAAAATTAGAATACAATCATTAAAATAATGGAAATGACGCTAAAAAGTCGCTAAAGGGGAGTAGTCAGAAGTATGTAGCAGCAATAAAATGACTTTACACCTCATGCTCATTTGTAGCTAACAAAGTCTTCGGACACTTAAATTTACCTGTATGCCGTAACAGTGAATCAAATAATTTTGCCACTCCCATATGGATGAGTAATCAAAGCATTCTATGGGTGTAAAAATCGTGTCAAATGGATTACAATATTGCAATTCACTTACACATTCTCATTTTCAAACTCCATATAAATTTGTATTAGCAACCTCCTCCCGCTACTCCGCTTCCTTTGTCCGCCCACCCCCCCCCCCCCCTCCACCCCCCCAGTAAATGACACCATAGGTTCCGATGCTAAATATGCGAGATGCGATCTCCACAGGGAGCGCGCGCGCGACCATAGAGGTTTGAAACTTCTTGGCCGTAACCCTTAAATTTACCTGTATTTCCCAACACGTCGTATTTGGCTTAGATCATTTTAAAGGAAGAGTGGAAATATACTTAAACTGGAATTTTGCTTTATTTACCTACAGGTAGTCAAGTAAAACCCATCTAGTATATTAGAAAAGTTTACTGTAATATTTTGTTTGTAATCCCAATCTCGTAAAAGCCGATTGCTTAGACTCTTCAAAGATTAGAATGGAGGAGCTTTTACTTAAATTCTGAAATTAAACGGCTTCCATATTTTTTCCGTTTCGGCGGTTAAGCCTACCATGAGTTGACAACGTAAAACTCGCTAGCGACACGTTAATACTTAATAGTGCTATCTCTTTTCGACTAACTACGAAAGACACAGAGATATAGATAGTTTTTACGTACTCGCTAGCGAATCTCTAACGAGTGTTGTTGTTACTTTTCAACTCTTGGTAGGCGTACTGTATTTATACAACAATTTAATTTGTAAATTTATTAATTCAGAGCACAGAACCTTGTCCTGCAGTCTAAACAACGTCTAAGGCTTCACTTTAATCAAACACGTCTAAAGTTTGACGTTTGCCTTGAAAATTGATAGCTTTTGTAGCGCTTCTCTTTCTAGTCATTTTAAGGCTTTATTTAATTTACTTGATGCTGCCCACGTCTTTGCCCGCGTGAATAAGTTTTTGTTTCCCGCAGGATCACTGATCCTGGATCAGTTTTCCCTCAGTACAAGTTAGCCTATATGTTCATCTATCTTATGAAACAGACTAATTATTAAAAGAGTATGTATTTAATATTCCATGAATCTAGAACTAAACTAAACTATAAATAGAAAACCCCCTCGAGGCTCCCCACCGCTGGGAGCGTGCTGCCAGCCTTCTGGCGGCATTACCCCACTGAATGGTGAGGCTGATCCTCTGAGCAAGGTATTGCCCAGCCCTCTGGTCATTCGCAGCCTAGACCAGGCGCTTGGAAATCTCTCGAAAGACAGAAAAATATATTAAAATAACTTGAATTATTAACATTCACTTTACTCTAGACGCCGAGAAACTGCGGTCATAATAGGCTCTACAGTCGTGCTTTCCTATAGTAGTATTCCTCAATTTACAAACTATCGTCTATAGTAGCACTTACGTACCTGTGAAGTTTGAATGGTAAAGTAATAAATAAAATAACCAATGCCTTTCTTTGATATAAATCTCTTCAAGGAACAAAATCGCAAGCAAAATCTTTATTTAGGTCGAAAGTTTAAGGAAACTTTACAAGACACCCAAAAAGGGTTTGAACATTACAGAGACTTAAGGATCGTAGCGAAAAGTTTTGACACTAAGACGATTTTCGTTACAAAAAGGGCTACGGAAATTTTTCATGGATTGTTCTGCATATGGAATTATTTTTTTCAGATCACAGAGGATAGTATGGGCTGATCACCTGGCGATTTTACAGATTAATGCATTACAAGCCTTTGTCCAATTAGACATGTAAATTATACTAGCTTTAAATTATTTTTTTATACAGTTTTTGTATAAATGTCAGATGACACTGTTTTATACCTTTCTCTACATTAACTGATAGACCGTCGTCATATGAGAAACATTTTAAATTGAAATTTTTTTAGAAAAAAAAACAGACAAAGCATATTCTTTTCCTGTACTCTTCATATGCACTCTTCCTTTTAAAGCGATCAAAGAAAACACAGACGCCGTCTGTCAGAGAATGCTACGAGTGTACCTTAGCAGTCCGCATACAATGGGCCATATGTCCATGTATAAATAGTTACTTATTGGCACGGCACCTCGCGCTGTGATAATGTAGCGACTAGACATTGCATCAGTTATGTCCAAGCTCGGTGACCCACAGTACATCGGACCTTGAAGGTCAAATTCTTGACCTTCTTACATTGCATTTTTTAAATAACATCAACATAGTTCGTAAAGAGGTCATTTCTCTTTCACGTACTAAGCCAAATATAAATATTTTATCACCAATAAATCCCGGATTGGCAAGCTTACGTCAATGGCGCACTTGAAAAGCTGTTAGGTATCGAAAAACCACAGAGCGTTGAGCATTTCTGTTTCTATCGCCGAACCGAATGTATGAAATGAAATGACCTTTCAATACTCTAACATTGGCTAAACCTATCTGAAACATTATCAATAAGTTTCATTAACATTGTGTTTATTACCGATTTTGTTTTAAATATGTGTTAAAATGTTTGAAACTCTTAGTAACAACTAAAAAAACTTTTTTTTTCAATAAAAATTAAATTAAAGGTAATATCTATAGGTATAGCATTTTATATGCCTCTTGCGAAATCTCAAATTGTTGAGTATTTAATTTTCATCTTTCATTGTAAGTATTTATGGAACAGCATGTGTCATTATTGTATCGAGCCTTATCGAGGTATAATATTAATTCCATATACCTAACCAAAGTAGTAGTTCCAATTTCCGTAGGAAATTTGTGAAAGAATTTATAAAATACTAGCTTTTTCCCGCGGCTTTGTCCGCGTAAAAAAATAATGTAAACGTTACAAAGTTTCACATCTAGTATACTCACTTTCGCATGTATAATATTGGTTGGATATTTATTTTTCACTTTATTCTACCGATATCAAGCACGCCTAAAATAAAAATATTTTTTGATATGAAATAGTTGAAACAGCAAATGTATATTTGGCCGGTGTAAATACCCGGCCCACCTGTTCACTCTGACCTGGCGGCTTGCACAATACTCGGTTACGTTTGATAGACGACGGGTGCCGATTTATTTCTTCAATAAATTTAGTCCGCTGTTAACCTCTCAGCTATACCCACGTTAGTATCTGTATTCTGCGGCTATACCTACGACTCTAAAATAAGAGTACAATACATAAATAGACTAACCTGTCGGCCACCACTTCATCTGCGATTAACTTTTAAAAAACCATTTATTTGAGGACACATTACACAATATAATTATGCAAAAATTAAAGTTCATCTGCGATTAATTTAAAAAAATACTTTGAGGATCCATTACACAATAAAATTATGCAAAAATTTTCTAAACCTTGTCTGGCATGTAAGATAGCTCATTCTAGTATTTTTCGCGGAAGATATACGCACACATGCACACTCAAACAACAACAAAATTATGAATAACATAATCGTTTATCTCAGGATATGGTCTTATACCACTGCTTCTGGATCAGGCAGCCAGTGTACCATTTTACACAAAATTCTACCAGCTTTTACTCGCGATTTTGTTCTCAATCGGCTGGTATACATCTATCCCTACCAAGGTTCTTGTGGGCTTATCATTACTAGAGATATTTACTGTATTTTATGGGGTGCATTGCAAACATTTATCACGATTTCTAAATTAATAGGTAGGATTTCTGTTATATAAAGAACAAGGAAATTTTTGAATAGAAAATATTATTTTGGTACGGCATAACTATTTCTTGAATTGTCAAAACTGGATAAAACAGAGTTTCTCTCCCTAGAAACCTAACAGTATGACAAGTGTGTTTGTTCAGTTCAAATCAGACGCGTTTTGGTGTGATTGAGCATCAAATAACCAAACAAACACACTTTCGCTTTGTAATATTTGTTTCATAGATTGATTTCCTGTTTATACAGGAAAATAAATCAACGAATTACCTAATCAATCTGTTTAATCAATCTCTTCTTATGGACAGAGACGATTTGGCCTTGCTGTCCAAGATCTACCACGTGTACAGTTATATGATCCCTTAGTGGGATAAGTCCGCCTTTGTACTTAGTTTTATTCTTAACTATCTGTATCTGTAAATTTTTCGTAAAATAAATTGTTACATACATACATACCTACATACATATAATGAAAGTATATATTATTATTATATTAATGTATTTGATATGAAATTAGCAACATCATTAGCGTATCGACTGATTATAATCTACGCTAATGATGTCACTTTCATCAAATACATTTTAGTCAATAAAACAGTTATTTTTATTTGTTTTAATTAATATGTGACAAACACAGAGATGCGATTTATTAGAAATACTTCTATTTAAAATGCAAATACAAAATGCAAAATACCTATTTTGCATTTAAATGCCTTTTAGTAAAAAACTTTTTGTATTTTATTTGAAATAAAAATAATATAATTTTCAAACATCGATACAAACTTAATCGCTCAGCACTCTCTTTTGTACAGAGAGTTGAAAATATCTCACTAAACTCTTGACTCCTACGCCATTATTTCAAAGTTTCTCTCGGTCTACAATTGCAAGCGACATTTTTATTGATCAATTATTCTTTTTAATGTGTCTGCAATACGCGTAGACATTACGTAGTCGTAGCACGTAGCATTGTTAATAATCAATTTCATACCCATGCTACGTCGTTATACGTGACTGACCAGGCCACTACCAAGTTCAAGTTCAACAAAGAAATAATTAAAATTTCCCACTACGCCCACTGACGGATCTTCATAAAGCGTAGGCGTTAGATTAGGTTTTAAAACAGACTGCCCCGACAAATCTTGAAAACTGAACCTGTCAAAACAAAAACAAAAAACTCAAATTCAATTTAAATTTTATTCATTTTTCACACAAAATTAAATACAGAAACAATAAAACATGCAGTTTGATAACTTGAGACCGGAAACCGGTCTTTGTGTGAGACTGGTGCCTATATTAGGATAGGTCCTGTTTTACAGGTCACCAGGCCCCCACCCCATGGAAAATGAGCGGATTATGAGTGCGAGCGTGTGTGTGTTTGAATGTGTATGTGTGGCGGGTGTGTATTTTGTTTAAGTTTTTTAAATTAATTTATTTAAAATAGACCCTAACTCACAGATTTAAAGAGAAACCATTCAAATAGATATGGGCGTGAGTAACAAAAATCTATACCTACACACATTAGACTTAATTTCTCTTAGGTGTAGACGGGCCAACCTGACATGGGTGAACACAATCTTCGATCATAATCACCTAGTTAAAAAGTTTTATACATATAAAATGTGTCTAAAACTTAATTATTAGGTATACGATTAAAATTATATGAGTATATTGTATTATACACTAATTATACCAAAAATGATAACATGCGTATTCCCGTCGGTTAAAATACGACAGTAATGCAAAGCGTTACGATGTATTTTGAACATCTACATAGCGCAGAATAAGAATTATGTACTTACATACATACTTGTATCATCGAATGGTACAGTACTCCGTAATATTACTGCAAGTGCCATACGATCATACAGTGTAGATTTAATGTACATTAATTCTAAATGTTAATAATGCTGGCCAACTAGGGGTTAATTAACAAACTCGTGTGTTTTTAGAAACGGGTTAAAATGTCCTGTAACTAAATCGTTCAGAGCAAGGTGAGGGTTAAATAGTTAATCAAAAAATTTTGCCACTCCCATATGGATGAGTAATAAAAGCATTCTATGGGTGTCAAAATCGTGTCAAATGTATCAAAAAATTGTGACTCACTCACACATTCTCATTTTCAAACTTCATATAAATTTATATTAGCAACCTCCTCCCTCTACTCCGCTTCCTTTGTCCGCACCCCCCCTGTAAATGGCACCATAGGTTCCGATACTAAATATGCAAGATGCGAACTCCACAGGGAGCGCGCGCGCCACCAAAGAGATTTAAACCTTCTTGGTTAAATACGGCTCAGTTGTACATAAAAGTAAGCACTTCTAACGCCCATACGTGAGATTAACTCTGGCATGATACTTGTACAGGACATTTCAACCCTTTTCTGTAAAAACGCGAGTTTGTTGGTTAACCCCTTGTTATAGCCTGCATTATTTACATGTTGGTCAACCGCTGAATCCTGTTGAGCGGAGTTTGGGACGAGGTAAGCGCGTGGGATTACGAGTATCAGAGGTACATAATTTTATACTGTTTTTTATTAGGGTTCCGTACCCTAAAAGGAAAAAACGGAACCCTTTTAGTGTTATTTTCTTGTTCATCTGTTCGTCTATCAAGGAGTTTTTCCTCTGGTTTCGACCGCACGTCAGTGAAAACTGTTTCCACTGAAGTCAAATACGAACCTTAAAGGTGTAAAAAATTCAACGCAGTCAACAGATTTCAGTTTTTGACACTCGCTAATAAATCAAAACCTATAGGACGCTTCTCGTTGACCTCATGAAATTTTACAAGAAGCAAGGTCTCACAGCACAATTAAAGAAAAGAGTCAGAAAATCGTGTTATGATCGTTCCTGTTTCTGTCTACACGTAAGATTAATAGATACTAAATTTATTGGTTATGGTTTGGCTACTGGATCTTTGAGTCACGTCTTACTTTTCAAAATTATAGACATAAATAAATAAAATTTAATAAAATCAATAAACTAGGATAACTATTAGGTACCTTTAAATACCTACTAATTTACTTTTAAAAATAAAAATAACTTATTATAAATCTAAAACTAATCTACAAATAAATAAATAAACTAAACCTAAACCTAAAAAAACTTACCTAAAGGTAGAAGATCTCCTCTAACTCCGCAAAATGAATAAATTATGAATTCCTTGCTTATTAAACCGGTAGTTACACACGGCCAATCCACAAAAATGCGATAACAAATACACGATACAACTATACTACCTATTTAGTTGGCGATTTCTGCAATGATATTTCGGTTCCCGCCAAAAGGTCTCCATGTAGTAGGTACCTACGTCAAAGTAGGGACACATTGGCACAGATACTAAATAATTATGAGTCATAATGTCTGTGACAATTTATGACATTGGCAACGTCCGTAATTTAAAGCTCATTCTGTAGGTACTATTTGCAGCTGAAACCATGAATGATATTAATTTACGGTATATATGAGCCAATTATATTGCATATCAATTCCGTTCCAAATTCATTGACATGCGACAACAGATGCAATTGTATTTGTAAGTATAGACAATTAATTCCTCTGTGGTATGTATCTTTTCAAAAGGGCTGCAAAGTTTACATAGTAATACAAAGCTGTTTTTGCTGCTAGTGTCCATTTCATGCACATGTTTGGACAAAACTACATTTGGACAAAACACGATTTATTTAAAGAAGTTTTTTTATACCTAATGAACGAATCCATCGAAAGGTATAATACCTGATATCGTTGTCTGATTATTATGTTTAGTTGATTATTACTTTATTCATCAACAGGATTCTTTATTTCACTAGATTTAGTTAAGTGAAACGACATAATCTCTGACTTTATATTAGTATTTTGTCATATCTCTAGATACTTTTAGCAAGAAGACGTAATAAACAAGAATATTCGACATCTACCGGGATTTCGTGATATCCCTAGGGATTTAGTGAAATCCCTAATTTCCATATTTCTCGGCGACATATAAACGTCAGAAAATTCAATAAAAATACTTCAACTTTTCTTACAATTCATAAAAATTCAGTCTAAAGCATTTCTCATAATAATTCTTGGTTCTCACTCATTATGAAGGTTGCTCAATTTCACCTAACTCGTTCCACAAAGGAACGGTGGCCTGGGTGTAATTGAAGAATATATTGCAACAGGGCCGTTCGAAGGAAAGACCATAGCTCGAAAGTGTGGTCGCCATCAAAAGCAAGTCAAAAATAAATTTTCATTATGTACTTTGAAAACTACTACAATACTAATATTTTTTGTGTTTTTCAAACTATACAGTATTCTTATTGAATATAAATAAGATTTTTGGAAATACTTTTGGACATTTCTTGATATCAGACTGTTATATCGCTTCGGTCGAGATCGCAGCTATGGGGAAAAAGCCCCAAGGAACCCTTTATTGTTGTATCATGCAGAATGGATTTTGAAGATACACCAATACATCAAGACCACTTGAGTACCCTTATTGACACGTCGCGTCTCTATTTTCTTAAAATGATAGATGGTAAAGTTAGAAAGGGCATTGACTCGGAAATTTTTGCCTTACTTAGGGTTCTGAGCAGTTCAACAATTAGTAATGTAATGTATGCATAGATAAATAAAAGTTTCGTCTTTGAAAGGGGCGACAATTCGGCATTGGGCGCTATATCTTCCTTAATACTGCTCTGATGTATACCTAATTTTCCTAATCTATTCTTTATAATGAATGATATATTACATCAGGGCGTTATCAAAGAAAGAATAGAGCCCGATCCAATATATTGTCGCCCCTGCTTAGGGCGCTGTTTGATATCATCAGATGAACCGAAGACAAATTCTTGTCAGTACGTATGTCACAATTAGGTATGTCTGTAATGAGATTTTTGTATGTTGGTTTCTTACAATTAAAGTTATCTACATTTTGTAACTGGTAGTGAAGATTCGGTTTTATACAAATGCATTATCACGTTCTATTTTTTCTTGGTATATATTTCAAGAATAATAATTATTATAATAATTTTTTTAGGTTCTATATTTCAAGAAATTTTGACACTACTAAAAGTTTAATTATTTAAAAACTTTTTGCACACAGTACCAAAGTATTATGTACAAAAGTTAAGTGTTTGAACGTAACATAATAAATTTGTAAAAAATAAATCATATAAATTTGTGAAATTAATAGTAGCAGTTTATTCAACATTGACCTAAATAGGATAATTATCATTAATATGTCACTTACCGCTGTTTTCATCAGACGTAAATAGAATTTCCCACATATAAATCAACAGTTCACAAACGTTACGCACATCCTGTACCTACATACGTGAGATAAAATTAAAGAGATCGTAATTTTTAAATCTAATTTACTTTGAGCCTAAAAATAAAATCACAAAAAATATCACACCAGCACGCACAAAAAAGTGTGAAACTGTTCAAAAACTTGTTTCTTGTCCGTTTAAAATTAAAACTAAACTTATAACAATGGAATGCATAATCAAATCGAATAACAGAACCATTTCAAATTCGAATTCAAAGAGCGTTCGTTCGGAAACCCGTTCAAAGTTGCGAGCATACTGGCTCCCGTGGAGGCGGCCGCTCGGGCGAGTCTCACAAAATAGACTGGACTCTTCGCCGGGACTAAACGGGAGTAGACTGCGCATGGTAAAGATAATCCGTGGCAAAGAAAGGCTTTCTGTGTGAATGCATCTCTTCTATTGTCCCAGCACGTGGGTAATGCGAACTAGGACTGATTAACGTGCTTGGCATTGCTTGGCCTTTTAAGGGGTAAGCGTGACTACAGAAGTTACAACACGCTATCAAGGCATTCAGTATTTTAACAGTCGCGTGCGATGGAAAGAGTTATTTTACTTTGTTAGTTGACACGAAAGTTTATAATTAGAAAGTTGTTATCCCAATATGCCAAGAAAAATACAAAGTGTAGGCGACATTACTCTACAAACGAAGAAAATTTCGATTCCCTAACTTATGGGCCTACATAATACCCATATTATTATTATCCTGTTTCCGTTTGGTCATACAATTTTTCAGTTACCTGTATCAGGATTTGATGTTAAAATTTTCGGAAGACGTCCTTTTTCTTGGTGTAAAATTAGTTTCTATAGAAAAAGTTCCCAATTTTTATTTATACGTTAATTATTAATTCAAGAGACATTTGACTTTTGTACATTTTTGTCAATAATGCATGCTAACCCATTGTACTCGTACATTTGATATTATAATTTTTAAAACGTTACTTAGGTATCGCCAAGAAAACTTAAAAACACTAAATTTAAAATTGATAAAGATTTACATTTTCCTAACTCCGAATTCGATCTAGACTCGCGATATCCCCAAAACTGGGTTATCTATGTAGCTACCATCTAATCAATATGGCTGAAGCTAAAACGTTTGATGTGCTTATCATTATGCTGTGCTCCTAATGAATACACGAGTGCTCCGCGCGATAGGGTAAATACTAGGATTAGGGTGTGAGCCTCGTTATGCCGGATTAATTTGTATTTAGACAGTTAGAGTTGCATCCGAGTCTTCGGGATGGCAACGCAATGAGCCGTTTTCCAGGCGTGCTTCCGTAAATATCCGATAGACAGCGCTGTTCAAGGACTTGAAAATAATTTTCTCCTGGCTGTATGTTCTCATTGTCTTTGCCTTTCAAGTATGCAAAGGAATTTTAAAAATTAAAGCGTCTCGTCATCTTTGGTTGATTGTTGAACTGTTTGGCCCTGGCCGTCGTCCTAGACAGGTCTTTAGTATAAAGTAGTTATCGGTGTCCAAACATTAAGTCCTTATACATCTAGCCTGGAAAACGGTGTCATTTTAGTTTAGTCTTTAGTGTGATCACTGCACGTTAAAATTCAAAGGATAAAAAAAGTTATCTTAAATATCCGGCCAATCTTGACATGGCGCGACTTTGATCGAGCCAATCATCGTGCAGTCACCTCCGATCCAACCGACAGTATTATTACGACTCAATTGTGCTGTCTTCCTTTAAATGTCATACTTTCTTGTTAGTTTATTCCTTACCCAACGTTAGTACTTTTGTGGTACTTTTCACATCATCATCAGAATGCACTAGGGCACTGCTGGGCGATAAATAGCCTGTTTCTCATTTAAACCTTTAGGTTCGCATCAACAGTTTTATCACATACTTATCCTACTTACTAATTGTTTTTGGGACCCGTCCAGTGGAACTTTATGTGGCTTCTTAGAATAAGCACCGTTGCAAATAATTAATATGACCGCAAGCCTCTTACATTCACGCGGGTCGCTACACCGTCATAAATCTTCTCATGTGTAAGACTGACCTCAAGCAAGATAAAGCTGGCATCCTCCAGCCCAGAGGAATATTAGCTCCTATTAAATTCCCTTGGGTTTCCAGTGGTAAAAGTCATGTCAGAGCTGGAAACAAGATCCTATACACGAACATTATTATGTTGTACTTACAGTGCTCAGAACCAGTAATTAAGCCCTAGAAATCACAATCGCTCTAATTGTGACATACTATACGCCACCTTTAACTGTCTCACGGCGGCGGGTCTTCTCTATAAGACGTAAAACTGTGTCAAAAAATAGTGTGGCAGCATATTTCATTGCGGAAACTATTCCACATTTAAGGGGTAAGGGGTTTTACCGTGAAGGTGTTTTTCATAGAAACATCTTTGGGGCCAAATTGCGAGCAGTTTCTCTGAAGAAATATGCGTTTATAGTGCCTATTTAGTCTGAGCTCTGTGGAAACTAAAGAACTTAAAGTGGTAAAATAAAAGTAAAAAAACTTAGGTACCCACCTACTCGTATATTTTTTTAAGATCTGGGGAGTTTGATAATCAGACAGTATGTTATGGTAAGCGAGTACTACCAAGTACCTTGGTAGCCGCAGGAAAAACAGGAGGAATGCCTATTTATAATGTATCAATGTCTTATTAAGTCACAGCAATGCATTCATCGAGTTTGGCGGCAGACATACACGACTTCTTTGTATTATGACTGAAATATTTGAAACTGTTATGTCAGCTATGTGGAACGACCGACTCATTTTTACGAATACAATTTATGAAGGCTGTACAATCCTTAGCATGTTCTGTGTTTAAGTAGATACAAAATAAATATGCTAAGTATGCAAGAAACTGTAAAAACTATCATGAATTATTTGAACGTCGTCGCCGTCTGACTCGTACAGCGACGATAAAAGTTTTATTAAACCTGAACCAGCGAGCCAATGTACGTGACTTTGCTCGAAAACGAGAAGGAAGCTAACAAAGTATCATAAATAACAATACTATTAAGTAGACATTTTCGGTCTAAAGGTTGTTTGTTAACCGAAAATTTTCAATTCTGATGTCTAATAGGATCCTTGTTTACCTTTTACATCAATTTTGTAATAAGCTAAGCAATAAAACGAAGCCGAAGCCGAAGAAGAAATTCTTAGGCGCATGTGAAGTCCACCAACCCGCATTGGGCTAGCGTGGTTGACTATAGAAGGCAGGCCCTTAAGAATGAGTATTTTAGGTACCTACGGTTTTTTAAAATTACCACCATGCACCAACATTACAGGGTGAAGGAAAACATCGCGAGGAATCCTGCATTTGCCTAAGAAGTAAAGTTTCTTAGGCTCACTCATGTGAAGCACGCCGAAAAACGGATTGGGGCACCGTTGGTGGACAACGGTTTGGGACAACATATCCTGCAGGGTCTAAGTGTCGCCAGGTAGTCATGGGCAGTCATGGCCCCTGAGAAGATACGAGAAGATTATTTAAAAAATAACGCTACACACTCATACCCCCGTATTAGGTAGGATTCCCTCCTCCCTGTTTCGTGGGTGGCATGAACACAATTATAAACATCCAAGACCCAAGAATAAAATGCTTGCTCCGGCCGGGATTCCAACCCGGGACTCCGAGCATAGCAAGCAGAATCACTACTAACTGGGCTACGGAGGCGCGACAAAATTGTCGACAAACAGGGCCAGCCTGTGGGAATCGAAGCCACGACCTTTGGCGCCCGGTTCCTTGATCAACCAAGCCACTAAGCCAATGAAGCGATCAAACACGTAAATGTCAGCTTGCACATTGCGCTGATCATGTTTTACGGCTCCTGGATGGCACTATTCGATTCGGCAGCAGTCCACGAAAACAGTCCGTTTGTTACCCGACTGCGGCGAAGTCCGAAAGGAGGTTGATTTTCTCGATACGATCCTGCATTGCCCACCAACACGACCCATCTCTCATCGGTTTAATATACAGGTATCCCAAATTCAATGCCAACCCTTCAAGAGGTAATAGGAAAGTAAAAATCGTTAGTTTCCTCAAAAATCAAAAAAGAAAAAATAAAGTTTTCTCCGTTTTCTCGAAAAGTCAGGAGTTAAAATATCCCTTGAGTTAATTTAACTCCTGACTTTGCACATATGAACATTCAATATACCAAACAATTCCTATTATGAAGTAGTTTCAACCACAATGCCATTCCTAGCTCTATCAAATAAAACTTGTGTCTTCGCTTGCGATTTTTTATCGAGTTTTAACTGTTATTTTTATGCTCGAATTTGAGCGGCGAGAGTTGGTTATGCTTGAAACTGTACCCAGTGCTTTAGTATGCTTCAAGCGATCACATATCTTCATAAAAAAGTTTGTGAATTTGTTATAGTTAGCCTCGGCAGCCTGAAATTTTAAATTATGTTTCGTACCTAGGAGACGCAGCGAGCTGAACTAGTTCCAGAGCTGATTTACTAGGCCACTTACTAGTTCTTACAGTTGCCGGAAGGCTTTTTGGTAACGCATTTCGATATTCCAGTAAAAATGTTTACAGACAGTAATATTTTGTTCAATAACTTTACTAAGGTTTTAATTTCTCAACTACAATGTAGATCCCACTTGCAACGTCGAGTTTTTTTGAAACAGTAAAGTACGCAATGCTACGCGCGCTACGCCCGTAACAATTGTTCTATTCCCACCTAAAACCTATCTATTCTGTATTTGTTATTATATTTTGTATGTACCTATAACCGGATCAATATTTTGAAAAATGTGTTGTAAAGAACACAAACAATACAAGTGTTTCAAATACATTTTCCCTTCACAGTTCTTCCCACACACTTTCAGTTCAAATCGGAACGCTATAAATTTTCAGAGTCACTTGCGTGCGTCACAACAAAATATGTGACTTCAATAAGAAACTTCTCAAATTGGTTGCGTATTCGAGTTAAATTAGTTAACCCTCCGTTTTCCCTCTACAGTGCCCTATTAAGGGAGGTGCGACCAAGAGATGGCCACTAAATTCCAAAGAAAAATCTGAGGTGTCTCCTTCAAGTTGAAGTGGCTTGCGATATAATGCACGACGTGCTTGAATTCACGACACTACAGTGAAAATAAATTTATGAATTTAAAAAAAATCTCGCAGTATTTTTAAAAACGTCGCATGAAACGCGTGAGCACTAATTATTACCCACTCGGCTTCATTACAATCGGCTCGTGCTGTACAAACCCAGAATCAAGTGTAATGACTGACTTAGCTCACATATATCTAATTGCACTATTTCTAGTTCTATGAATTGTCGTAAATGAATTCACCTAACACAATCCAATGTTACCCAAATTCTATCTTAAAATGATTTAGTGCATAAGTTTGCGTTCTTAAGCGGTCCCTAAACGATCATGCTTGCATGACATGCGTTACGTTTTTGATGGACCATCAATCAGTACAGTGAAGCAACGGCCAGCACGTAGTTTGCATGCCATGCACGTAGTTTGCATGTCATGCACGTCAATCACTACAGCTAGACAGTCATGCATGAGTGACAGCACGTAATTGCATGACATACAGATTGATGGTGTAAGGACCACTATATGCAATTACAAGAGGCGCAATAACAAAATCTTCAACGGGGCGCACAATACCATTGGTCCTGTCTCTCCTCTAAATAGGTTGGAGAGTGATTCGTGGAGCAATTCTCAGAAGTGATCCTGTAAGTGTAGAGTGATTCCAAGCCATTCTAAGGAGTGATCCTTGATGTCACGACAAATTTATTTAGGCTCGGGCCTGCGGAGGAAGTTTACTTTGCTTTAATATTAAACGGTACGTCGTCGGGTAAGTTGTCTAAAGTGGACGTATTAAGGGAAAATGGATGAGAATTGCTTAGTACGACTCTGTAAATAAAACATTTATGTCTGTGGCTTCTTAATTGATTTTCTCTCTGATTCTACTAATCTGAATCTTCTCCAACATTGTGTAATACAATGCTTCATGCATCTTCATGCTCTAGTTCGATAAAGCAGTACAAATATCTATAAAAATTATTTGTTTGTGATTGTTTACACATTGTAATTACATACTAGGATCGCGATACTTTGCACTCCGTTCCTTCTGCCTACCCTGTCAGGGACATAGCGTGAAGATATTATTTACTATACGAAATGACTACTGATTTTCTATGCTAATTTGAAACACGACCCGCAAGTACTAATTTTGACGTTCTAAAGATGTTGGTATGTTTAGTTTAGTCCATTAATGGTACAACTGACAATACGCGGTTTAGTTCCATGGACACGGGTCACTTAAGTCGTCATAGCCTTCAGCGCCAAACTGGCGTTAATCAAATAGGAACGAAATTAATTTGACCGCAGCCATTCTAGTGGTAATAACAGGGCATAAGTGAGAAAACATAAATCCTTTCTATGACTTACAATTAACTGCAACAACTTAGTTAATATATTTACGGTTAGGAGAGGCAATCGCCCAGACACAGTAAGTGGTGTAAGTGGTCAATGTCATCCTTGAAGCATTTGGACAAGGTCACAAACGCGATGTCATCCTGAGGACCGTTTAGAAAGCCTCGTGTGAAAAGAGAAATACCTTTTTTTTATATTATAGCAAATGTTGACAAAGAAAATGGCACTATTCATCGAAAATGAAATACGAATGTTTATTTTGCATACATTTACGTTTCTATTCAATTCCGATTCGACCCTCCGAGAACTCATACATAACTTAATAATAGGAAGAAATTGAATAAAAAGTGTCCCTTTCATACAAAAGGCGTAACCTTTTTAAGAACTTTGACCCTTCCCAGAATTTTTAAACTTTCTTACACAGAATATTGAGTCCTTCAAAATTTTACTAGATCAATACCATTTTAATCAAGCCGCTAGGGATGTGGCGTGTCGGTCATTAGATAAAAAAAAACAATTATTTATATTTTAGTGTCATCAATTTCTAGTCCCATATCCCACTCTACAATATGCCTAGAATGTTTTTAAGTTGTGAAGGCGTGAAAGAGGAAAATAAGCTTACGTACATAGTATCATTTCCAATATTCCCTAAATATCTCGGAAAATAATAAAAATCACGCAGTTCCTTGCGTTATAGCCTTTTAAAGGCTAAATCTCGGTGATTATACTTCAATATATGATCATCAACAGTCTATTAATATGTCCCCACTGCTGGGGCTCAGGCCTACCCTCTCAACGAGGGCTTCGGGCCATAGTCCACCACGCTAACCCAGCGCGGGTTGGTGGACTTCACATACGCCTAAGAATTTCTTCTTCGGCGTATGCAGGTTTCCCTACGATGTTTTCCTTCACCGTTTGAGAGCAGTCAGTAAATGTACTTAAATTTCGAGAAAAATCCATTGGTACATGGCCCGCCGGGGATCGAACTTCGGACCTTACGATATATGTATATAGGTCGCGTCCTTATCCCCGACGCCACTGACGCTCTTATATTTATATAGGTACCTTTCTTTAATTTTGGAGTGTTTTTGTGAACACTGAATGCGTTTTAGACGCCATGACATATGAAATTGCTCTCAAAATCAACAATGCACGCATAAGTAAAGTAATACACATGAGACTCGAAATCCTTACAATATTTTCTCTAGTATTTTATGATTATTTTGACGGCGCGGCGCGGCATAAAATATCAGCGGATAGAAATAAACATGGAGCTCTATTCTGTTCGGAGTTGTTGCATCCTACTAGATTTCCCGCGGGCAACTCACAACACTTTATTGCGTTAAAATGAGGAGTGGACAACTTTCTACCAGCTTTATTTACAAAGGACATAAAGTTTGCTTCCATTAGGATAGTAACTAGATAGGGTTGCTGTAACCTAGAGCTTGTTAGACTAGATCAGATTACATAATTAAAAATAAGTCAGCTAAAATATTTGTTTGATGATGATTGAGATGATTAATGCAAACCACAGAATAATAATATATGGGAGATGGTTGAGTGCAAAAAATCTTAGTATATAATAGAATTCTTAGTACCTAGGTGGGTGCACCGACGTTCGACGACCTAAAGAAAGCGGTTGGATGCGGAGGTCGGACCGGGTATGGTGGCGTTAATTCCGAAAGGCCTATGTCCACAAGTGGACGTTGAAGGTCTGATATGATATAGATAGATATTTTAATAATAAAAAACCTATGTTTTAGATAACTGTGTGATTATTAAGGCAAACATCTCTCTAAGGACTTAGCTACCACAGTCCAAAATGTACGGAAACCCTTTTCCTAACGAGGCGACTTCTTGAAAGAGTAAGGACCTCTAGAGAAACCGCACAATGTATGTGGTTGACACAGACCTATTTAAATTACAAGATAGTTCGGTAATTGTAGAGCTATTACGCGGTGTAGAGCTAACAAAGTAAAACAATGTAAGAGGATCTTCAACCCTATCCGCCTAATAGATTCTAATGGTTCGCATTACGTTGTTTTCTAGTAAAGCAAAAAAAATATATTTTATTTTACGATATAGTCATATTGCGATGGAGTCATTCTGCGATGTAGTCATTATGCATATTTAGTTATTTTGCGATGTAGTCATTCTGTAATTTAATATTTTTGCGATAATTTTTTTGCATCCTCCCTAAATGCCAATCTCACCTTCACGCGTTGAACCTCACTACCGTCAGTTTAGTCCCTCAAATAATGTATGTTATAAGATATGGCTTAAAAGTCTCGTTACCAAGCCAAAACCTACTTTAAAAAATCAAATAATGTAGGTAGTACCTATTATTTTATATATAAAAAATAGCCATGCTATAAAATAACATGAACTTACCTCGTTAAGTGTCTAAATTTACTCCTGAACAAAGGAATTTCGCAACAAAATTACTGATAATCACAAAAGTGCGTGACGAATATTACGCAATAAGTTTCGGAGTTATTAGTCTCTATAATAACTACCAGCTAAATTAGACCCGCCACGTTTCCCTACTTACATGCAGTCTAAGGACATAGGGGAAGTTGTAACGAAAGTCAGCGACCATGTTAAGTCGGTTGGCATACCCGCTTTTAAGATTTACAGCAACTTGTTAAAGCGAACACTGAACAGATAACGACACTTTTAAAGAAAGATTGTAAAGTTTCAAGCGGAAAATACATTCTACACACGTTTGTTTGGAATAATGTGGATTAGGAGCACTCGCTTTTTACTTAACTAGCTGTATCGTAACCATGCCGAAGAATCGCTTCTAACAATTAAAACCCCATTCGAATGGTTCAAGTGATTTTGAAGGCGAAAAGTAACATTTCAATTCAATTCAGTACACTTTATTGCACATTTAAAAATTACAGACAAAAAAAAGAGAAAAACAGATACAGTAATGTACATCTAGGCGGTCTTATCGCTAAGAGCGATTTCTTCCAGACAACCTTTGTGAAATGTGAAATGCAACTTTCATATAAATTTAGACTTGATTGATTACTTGTTTTCTAGTTATCTGGAGAAACGGAAAGTGTGGTAGGCTCCGTAGGCTTGTAAGCTGGGCATATTAAAAATAGGAACATTACTGTTAAAACGTTAAAGAACTATGCGTTTATGAGTTAGGGCATTGCGTCTGAACCGGTGAGAGAAGTGTCAATCAGAAAAATAAAAGCTTAGTAATAAATATAAGTTTACAGTTTCATTTTGTTAGACCATCCGGAACAAAGTTTTGACAGAAGCTTATATTGATTCAATCAGCGTCCATTATATTATTGATTGAGTTACAGAACAATTGTTGGTAGGTCGCAACAAACTAAATTTAAAAATCACAGTATGTAGTGAAAATATTTAATGATGTTTTAAAAGTCGTGTCCACACTTTTCTAACGGCAGATTTGTATCGCTGGTGCAGTTCTAAAGCGCACTCGGACATGATTTCTCGCCATTGTGCGACACACACGGTACGGTTCGCCTCGTCATGGTGTCGTTCAGATTTTCGCTGTTTCTCTGCATCGGACTGCTGTATCCGCTGTCACATTGTCTCTCCATAGAGAGAAATAGAGGTTGGTAAATGTTCAAGTTCAACCAGCAAATTGATATTCTTTCTAGTAAAATAATTGTTAATATTTTGTTAGAATATTTTAAATATACAGCTCCGGAAGCTTAAATTCATCATCATCATCATCAACAGCCTAATAATCTCCCCACTGCTGGGGCTCAGGCCTACCCTCTCAACGAGGTCGTGCGGGCTATAGTCCACCACGCTAGCCCAGTGCGGGTTTGTGGACTTCACATGCGCCTAAGAATTTCTTCTTCGGCGTATGCAGGTTTCCTCACGATGTTTTCCTTCACCGTTTGAGAGCAGTCAGTACATGTACTTAAGTTTCGAGAAAAAACCCATTGGTACATGGCCCAGCCGGGGATCGAACCTCGGACCTTTCGATATGATAGGTCGCGTCTTATCCCCGAGGCCACTGACGCTCTTTTTATATTAGCTTAAATTCAGTTCGCAGTAACGGTTCTAGTTCTGTTTTTTTAATTCTTTTTTATTTATTTTTTACCTACTAATATTAAAAATGTGGAAGTGTATCTTGCTCAATCACGGCTGAACGGATTTTGATAAAACTGGTACATTGATTTGAAATATTCTGAATTATAAAGAGATAATTACAAGAATACTTTAAACGCGGACAAAATCACTGGATCAGACATTCAAAAACATAATCCTAAATTGAATAAATATTCAACGGTCATTAAGAGGGGCTTACTATTTATAACTTAACTTGTGTTTTGCTAAACATGACATTTATTTATGTATGTATTTATGTATTTATTTAAAAAGTATGTATGTATGTTTATCAGTTGTTGAGTTACAAGTGAGTGATTTACAAGCTTCGTTAGTTAGGACTAAACAGCCGTGTGGGGATTTGTCCAAAACAAAACAAAACATTTATCAAGCTCATAGCAGAAGACTTGCTTATTTTATTTTGAAATTGGTCTGGTAGATTCCGACAATTTTTGTCATCTGGAAACAACCCTTTTGCTAAGATTTTTTTCTTAGTTCATGTGTTGGATCATTGTATTTTCATATTATGTCCTCTGATCCTCTGAGTTTGAGACAATGTTCAATAATTATGTAAATTGTTATAGCGATACGGTGTCCGGTAACTTTTATAACCTGCTTCTTTATTAGGCCACCTGATGAAAGCAAATAAAAACGGGTGCTACAAAACCGCCTTCGTTAAAACCAAAGCCATTAATTTTCGTTAGGAAAAAAATTGTTACTGCGCTGAAAATGTCGGCGTCAATTCTCAACCCTTCAATTTGCTAAGCGGTGGGCAGTAGTTTTTAAAATCGTTGCCATTTAAGTACGCTTTTGCTATAACAGTGTTGTGGTATGTGGCAAATATGTTTTTACAGGTGACCTATTTAAATTCATTTTACTAACAAAATTCTATTTTTGGTAATATAAACCGTGTGATTCTAATGATTTTACACCTTTATGCCCTAAAGACATTTGTCGTATTCCAAACCAGGATTACTCAGTAGGTAATAGTACATTTTACAATCACATTTTTTAATAGACAGTATTCCTCAGTATTATTTAATAGACAGTTACACTACACAATGCACAGTATGCTTAAGCAAAAAATTTGTATGTTTAGTAATAGCACAGAATATATAAGTACCTATTTTAATTGTTGTTTCAGATGGCAGGGGTTCGTTGTTGGGCTTTCTCTGTTCTTTCAATGCCTTCCAAACAAAGGTAAAACCACATTCATCACTACAATTTGTTTAGTAAGAAAGTCATAATGTATGTACATGCTTGAAGCCGCATTAACCTGATACCGGCTTAGGTAAAAGTACCTACTTGGTTTGCAGATAGTTTTATATTTACTCTCGTAAAGGTCCGCTTACTTCACTACTCGGTGAGCCGTGAACCAGCGCCGTACGTGCTTCATTACAAACACAAAAAATTTAAAGCAGAAACAGGGTGTCGCGCTGTAAGTGACCAGTAGAGCTGGTACCTATGTACATCCACGTTAGCGCACCGCCAGTCCGCGGCACGGGTGGCCGGTCCTTCCGGTTTTGAGTTCGAAAATCTGACTTTTCATACCCTTTCGATGAAATAGAGATATTCTACAAATGAACAATTTATATGTCAAAATGCTGAGGAATGAGGGCACAAAGTGTTCGCCTTGTATGAGGCGTCGATCAGAGTTGGGCAAAAGTAATCACGATTACCTACTTTCCGATTTACTTTTATCTTACCAAATTCTCAATTCGGTGTCACATAATACAGGAATTAGGGAAAATGAGAAAGTAATGAGGGAAGTGATCTGAATTTGTAATCGCGACCAAATCAGCTGTAGTCGATGTGTAAACCGCATAAAAATACCTTTAGACAAAAAATATGCATAATAATGGGTATAAAGTAATTTAATTTTAAAAACATTAAACATTTTTACAGGTGGTATGTATAATCTGCAGAGGCGTCGACCCGTCGTGCTGGACGGTGACCACACCGACCACCCCCGCAGCCACCACCGCTGCCACCCCTACCATCCCTACCGCCCCTACCACCACTGCAACAAACATAACCACCACGACATCTGCGCCTGAAACAGAGACATGATCAAATATTTCATTAAGAATTTCCACTTTTAATATTTACTTACTTATTTTTTGTACCTACGTAAAAGAAGAAATAATAATTAAATGTTTTCGAATAAGTAGATAGTTTGATTCATTTTATGACGGCTTGAACATAATTTTTTATTATTATGTACTATGGACATTGCCATTAAACAAAGAAGAAGAAGAAGTACTATGGACATTATACACGAAAGACCACGGACTTGACGGAGACTATACTTAACCAATCTTACACGTCTTAAAATGCTATTTTGCTCACTGTTTTCTCGCAGCTTTCGAGCCTGTGTGAAAAATTTTTCAAATTTCAGCCTTCACAAAGTAGATTTTACCTAATTTCATACCTATTTTGAGATCGTAATTCGTACTTTCTATTTTCTCAATTAAAATTAGTAAATGAAGTCTGCTAAAGCCTTTTAAAAGGGGGAGATGAAAGAGATGTAAAAGGAAATTTGTATTTCCCGAGACAATAGCAATTAATCGCTAATGCTGGTCCTACTTATTTGAGAGATTAAGATCAGATATAAAAACACAAGCGGACGTTCCGCGACTTCGTGCGCGTTAAAAATATTAATCGCCGATCCCCGGTAGCGCCATGAACCAATGGATTTTTCTTGAAACTTAAGTACATTTACTGACTACTCTCGAACGGTGAAGGAAAACATCGTGAGGAAACGTGCATACGCCGATGAAAAAATTCATAGGCGCATGTGAGGTCCACCAACGCGCACTGGGCTACCGTGGTAGACTATTATAGGCCATATGCCATCGTTGTGAGAGTAGACCCGTGTCCCAGGAGTCGGGCAATAATAGGTTAGTTAATTTTTTTTGATTGAAAATATTTTTTTACTTAGCAATTTATTTGGTCAAGCATGAGTTTTGATAATTGTATTCATTTCTACGGAAAACTCACTGACATCAGTTTACATGAAATTGTTTATAGGTATATATTTTATGGATATATACCTATTATATATATATATATGGATATATGTATAGGTTTATATTTTATGGTACCTACTTGTTTAACTTCTGAATTCTGTCCATCTGTCGCAATGATTTTTGTCGATTATTCCTAGAGTTTGACAAATCTGAAAATAAAGGACACGACGCCGTTCTAATTTCTATAAAGGTTTTACTCGATAGGGGGTGGAAAGGGGTGGGGAAATTCGTAAATTTACATTTAAGTGCTGTGAGTTCCTTTGAACAGACTCTGTGATTGCTTTCTGTTGCTGCAATTAGGAGTATCTTTAGCACTTTTGTGGACGGATCCTCTTTATGAAGGTGCCTAAAATGACACAAAAATAAGTTAATTTGACCACAGTCCTTATTCTAATCTAAAAATGTAAAGAGCACATTACATGGAGACTGAAAGAGAGAGGAGGCTAGGGGACCCCCGCTCCGGATCTTTCCTGGTCCAAAGGTTGTCGGTAGCTGTGCAGCGCGGCAATGCCGCTAGCGTCTTCGGAACCTTTGGATCAGGTCAGACCCGAAGCGATCTCTTTACCTAGTTTTTGTATTTTATTATTTTATTGTCATTTTACTCAAAATAGTTATTGTTTCTGTAAATATTGGTACAATAAGAGCACATTACTCCACATACTTCCAAGTTATCTGTTTCGGCGGGAATCTGCCCCAAAACTCGTAAATCTAGGGCTGCCCACCAAAAGGTTTTTAGCATCACGCCTGAGTCAAATATCGTGACGATGACGGTCAAACTATATCGCGGTGAGCGGTATAACTGTCTGGATTTCTTTTTGGCCATTTTGTTCTATCGTAGAACTGATAGTAGAACTAGATGGACTAACCCACAACATCAAAAATTCATTTTGCGTCATGATCTGGCAAAATATGCCTTTTTTCCGACATAACACATATGGGCTGATTTGACCACGAGAGTCATGACATTTTTGAAAAAAGGTCAGAGGGCTAAGTTGACTACATAACATATCAATATCACCTGATATTTTGCAATTTAGCCCGCGAAATGGCCGGGCTGAGGGCTGAGTTGACCACTGGATCCTCGCGCCGGTTCATACGCGCTGCAAAGTTAAAGTCGTCGAGGGAATCGCTCACTTTTTCAATGCTCCTCAGTTCCTGGCAGCGTGATTACAAATGCGGATTGCAGATGTAGCACAGACACGCATAGAAATACAGCGTGTAGAAATAAATCAGTGTACAACTCAAAGACACATGCACGTGTAGTGTACATTCGTCCTAAGGCTGCGGATAGATCTACATAGGTATCTGTTCTGTTTTTGCAGAGAGAATTCATATAAATTATAATAAATATTTACGTCTTATTTCTCTAACGTGCGGTCGACTGTATATTATGTATGTCGCTCTCTGAAACCGCGAACATTCTGCCAATCTTGCATTCTTGCCAATTCGGGTCGGTATGTGCGTGACGAAATTTTGTATTGTAGTCTCGGGATCTCGCTTAGTTCTGTCCTTCAAGAACAGAATCGGTAGATCTGTGCCTGGCCTAATTCTCACACCGACTCATCATGCGAGGTGTAAAGGTGAGTTGTAAAAGTGTTTTACGGCACGCACGACTTTTATTGAGCCAGTGCCTTGGGTGTGCGACAACCATTTGTTTTACCTCCCCGAGGTAATATAATTTAAGTGCACGGTGTTGCAATAAGAGTTTATTTTTAATTTTATTGTGCCCAGGTTGGTACGTGCATTAGATTACATAATCTGTAAGTATTTTGTCTATTACGACCCTTGATTAAATTATTATTTCATTATCGTCATATCAGCCTGTAGACGTCCACTGCTGGACAAAGGCCCCCCAGAGATCTCCACGACGACCGGTCCTGCGCTAACCTCATCCAGCTGGGTCCCGCGATCTTCACCAGATCGTCGGTCCACCTTGTGGGAGGCCTGCCTACGCTGCGTCTTCTGATACGTGGTCGCCACTCGAGAATATTTCAGCCCCAACGGCCGTCAGTTCTACGAGCGATGTGCCCAGCCCACTGCCACTTCAGCTTCGCAATTCTTTGAGCTATGTCGGTGACCTTGGTTTTTCTGCGGATCTCTTCATTTCTGATTCGATCTTGCAGGGAAACTCCGAATATTATTATTTATCATCTACCAATACGAGGTATTTTTCACTTTGACGGTTTTCAATTTGGATGTAAGACACTTATCGGGGTTTCTCAATCAGACTCTGGTAGCTGACCATGGAAATAAAATAATACTAGTAGTATCCATTGAAACGAGACACTGTTTACTATAATTAAGTAGGTAGTTAAGTATATCGGGACATTTGCTTGGTTCCATTCGTCACGCCATGGTCCGTATTTTAATTCCTGTGCCCTCTGTGACTAGACTTTTTATGATGTCTTCCCGATGATGACTGTAAATAGAAATACTTAATTAATTTTAATAAAAAAAATTATATTAGGTACTCGCATCCACCGGCTATAGCGAATATAGATAACCATTAGTAAACTCATGACTAAGTCTGAAGGAACACCATTGTTTTATAACTTTACAGTGCCTTTCGTAGTAAGTATACCTACGAAAAAAAACTCATCAATTATTATTGTATTAGAAAAAGAGTACACATAAATACCTTTGAAATTTACATGTGCGCCTTATGAACCAAAAAGGGAATGAAATATAATATATACATGTAATAATTTAATTTTTAATACTACTGAATAATACTGAATACTAGAGACTACGACTGTCTTCAAAGAACTTTGTTTCCAAGGCCGTAAAACCCATAAAATATTGCGGTTTTTTCACTCAGATTGAAAAGTTCATAGAGTTAGCTACCCTAGGGAAATGTCTGAGCCGTGTATACTTACCTCGTCTTCGTTAGGCTGTGATTCCCCATCGCTGTTGACTGCGAATGCTCCAGGCACCTCGAAGTTGGCCACAGACCCTGGATTTGGCCAATCTCCAGGCTCCTGGGTCGATTCTCCCATTCCCAAATCAGGACTTTCTTCACTTTTCACATTCTTTGACTTCTGATTTCTGTTATGACTTGCTAGAAAAGCAATAAAAATTAAAAATTGATTTTCTGTTGAGCATTAAAACTATTACCATTTTAGTCCCTAGTGTAATTTAGCCTGTTTCTCTAGAAGATTGGGACTTTATAGGTTCTTGACGTCCAAATAAACAGACAAAAACAATCATTAATTTAACTCCTCAACTATAATTTAAAAATTGAGACTTTAGTGTACTGACCTAATTACCTATCCATTGATAGCGAATTTTGTTAGACTATTAGCTAGAAAGTACAGTCGTGCATAAGGTTCTTCAGTTTCCAAATTCTTTCCTTTACATGTTGCGAGCACAAATTGTTATCAATTAAAACACAAAATTACAATTACATTACAAAAATTGTTATTTTTACAATTACTAAATCTCATCATGAAATTAATTTCCTTAAATAATCGTAGTTTGCATTTCGTTTCGGAGTCTGGGTTAGGTTATTCAAATGTTCTTTAGCAAGAAGTTTAATAGGTATGTTCCTAGTACAAACAAAAATAGATTTTAAGATGACGAACCTTTTCATACCTCAACTGTACCTGTTACCTTCTTACGATCAACATAGGTATATAGGTATTATAATACCTACCAAACTTATTCGTTCTAATGAGTCTTACTTCGCAAGAAAGTTTTATGGGTGTCACTAGTCATAAAACATTTTACTTGTAGGTTGCTTTATTGTACTTTTTTGCGTATATAAATAAACTTTATCACCTTCTTGAGTTGTTGCGTGAAGTTTGCTACTTAGGCGTTTTTATCAAAAAAAATTACTAAACTAAATTACTCCACTTAATAAAAATTCGATATCTTCTAGTTTTGTTATTCAGAAGGTTATACCAATGCGTGTATTGTAGTGTAAACCGAATTATCAAGATACGGTACTCACTAACATTGCATTAACGAAATGTAGGCTCGACGACTATACTTACATACACACTCAAAGAATCGGGGTAGATTAGTTGGTTGTGCACTCGCCTCACGTTCAT
This sequence comes from Metalampra italica, assembly GCA_949699065.1. NCBI lineage: Eukaryota > Metazoa > Arthropoda > Insecta > Lepidoptera > Oecophoridae > Metalampra > Metalampra italica. The sequence continues at coordinate 7,505,401 of OX452982.1, forward strand.
GAGGTCGTGGGTTCGATTCTGGCCCGTACCAATGAGTTTTTCGAAACTTAACGGTTTATTATAATACCACAGGTTTTTCGGTGAAGGAAAACATCGTGAGGAAACCTGCATACGCCAAAGACTGGTAGTTACTCTTCCAAGGCGTATGTGAAGTCCACCAAAAAACCGTTTGGGGCACCGTTTGGCGGACAGGGGTTAGGCACAACAGATCCCATAGGGTCGAAGTGTCGCCAGGTAGTCCTGGCTCCCTAAGAAGATAAGATACACACACACACACTCAAGCAAGTCACACAGCTGAAATCATAGTTGCGTTCATACAATCGCCAGTACTATATAGCTACGTTCAGTATTTTCCAATAAATGACATGCAGTTCCATGCTGGACTGACCGAAACCAAGTTCGGCGAGACATTACGCCCTTAAACTTATAAAGACAATTCAAAACTGTATTTTTGCGTTGAAAATCAAAATCACTAAAAAACTTTTTATACGGGCCGGATAATTTAAATTGTTACCTTACTAATTGGTGAAAACCCCGTAAAAACATTTTTTTGTTTTAATTTAAATTAGCCTCACTCCCCATTCGCTTCGGTGGTTTGGGAATCAGAAAGATCGCTTGCGTGGCCCTACCTGCCTTCCTGTCCTCCGCTCATGGTACGAGCGGCCTCTTCGGAAATATAATCGGCCCTTCCCTGGGTCCCGTAGAGCCGTCGTACCTGGCGGAGGCCAGGGCTGCCTGGTCAACTGCACTCCCCAACTGCGCGCCCCCCACAATATCCCACTCGCAAAGGCAATGGGACGAACCACTCTGCCAGGGTATCCAACAACACCTGCTGGACACCTGCAGTAGCCCCAGTAAGCGCGCCCGTCCTCTGGCAGTCTCTGCAAGAGAATCAGGCTCTTGGCTGCAGGCTCTCCCGTCGGCGAACGTCGGTACTTTACTCGACAAGAACACTCTGTCCTTAGCGGTCTGCCTACGCCTGGGCGCTAGGGCCGTACATCCGCATCGATGCATCTGTGGCGAGTCTGTTGGTGAGCTCGGCCACCACGGCCTTTCGTGCGCCTGAAGCGCCGGCCGCTTATCACGACACGCTGCCCTTAACAATATCATCCGAAGGGCCCTCGCCACCGCCAATTTGCCCGCAGTGCTGGAGCCTGCCGGCATCTTGCGCGGTGACGGGAAAAGGCCCGACGGCATGACAATCGGGCCCTGGAAACTAGGCAGACCGTTGGTGTGGGACGCTACATGTGTAGATACTCTGGCCCCGTCCCACACCCACACAACCTCTGCCAATGCCGGAGCCGCGGCTGCAACGGCGGAAAATGCGAAACGCCGCAAATACGCCAACCTCGGCACCAGTTACCTTTTTATACCTGTCGGGGTGGAGACACTGGGACCCTGGGGCCCGGAGGCGAGAAAGCTCATCAACGAGCTTTCATCGCGCCTCATAGAGGCCTCCGGTGACCAGAGGGCTGGCCAGTACCTCAGGCAACGCATAAGTTTAGCCATACAACGAGGGAACGCCGCCAGCCTTCTGGGCACCATGCCCCGGTGTGACCACCTCGACGGACTTTTTTATTTGTAGGTTTGTAGGTTTATTTGTAAGTAGGTTTATTTGTAGGTTTTAGCCAATTAGTTCATTTTAATGTTACAATAAGTTTTGTTTAATAAATATTACCTGAGTTACAACATTTAAATTAATAACATAATATTTTTAATGTGGATTCATCCTACATTTACACTTTTTGGTGGCCAGTACAATTTTCAAAATATTTTTTAAAAATAATCCACACAAAAATTATATCCCTAGACACTGTTGAGCAGTGTCAAGTACACAAGTACTTGTAAGGCCATTTTCTGTAAAAATAAGTAATGTATCATAACTTCCTCTTTCTGATTTCATCTAAGATTTAAGTATCAGTTAAATCGTGTACTTATTTCTGCTTCTAAGTTAAACTCACTTATTTAATAAATAATGTTTGTCAATTCATATCTGCTTAATTTTTCCGCTTTTAGCAACGTTCACGTCGCTCGAGCATTTTGTCGTTGACGTTTGAACGTGATGTAATTTTCGTTCTTGTCAATTTGCCCCCAGCCTCCTCGATCCAACTTAATTTCACTTGCGAGTATTCAGATGAAAACATTCTTAGGATAAATTAAAACGAAGATTGTAAACATAAAGCAACCGCACACGTGCGTTGCCCCAGGATTGTAATTATGCAATACCGAGTTGACCCTATAAATGCCTATTAACACAGAACTGAAAATAAATGGGGACTAAAATTATTCGAGAAATATTTAATCAGTGACAAAATTTTGTTGCACTTTTATCACAACCCGGGGAAAATTTGTTGATGAAGTTTGAAGTTGTGTATGTTTGTTGCGCCGCTACTTCTTCTTCTCAATGGTAACGAAGCGTGGTAGATGAAAGTCGACTTGTATAAAATGTATTCAGTGTACATTTTATATACATTTTATAATGCAATTAAATATTTGACTTTGATACTTGTAAAAAGCGGGCATTTTAGGAAGTGGTCATTTTGGCTCCAAAATTAAAAAAATATATATTGAGAATTGGTCAATAAAGATTATGAGAATAATAGAAAAATGCCTCGCTAAATAAAATTTACCTTAAAAAACTCTAAAATACTTTGACAATAACCCAACGCCGTGTCAAGATGCATTTTTAATCATCAATTTTCTTTTTATATAAATTACAGTTAATTATATTTATAAGTAAGTAGGTAGTTAATGTTTAAACTTTATTATTTATTATTATAATTGTAGAAAAACAAACAGATTTCCATATGCATGACGTAGGTATAATATTTTAGTGAGAACGGACGTCTCATAGTAACAGAAAAAATATCGTACACTTGCAAAAGTACTGTAGACCTTAATTGGAAACTCCTTCGTTATAAAGGTGAGCCCACACAATACTTAGCGATGTTCAATTTATTGTTAGACAGGCTTTTGTGTCTACCTACGGGTATAGGTATATTTTTACCACGTCTTTGTTTTGTTTTTCTTTTAAATGTATCCGTTGGTGTTTTTGTTTGTTTGTTTGTAACGTGCTCCCAAAAGGTATTTTCTTTCTTTCTTTTCTTTAGACATAATACCTAGACGCACGTCTAGACCCATTTTATTTTTTATTTCACCAAAGTCAGACAGTTCGACAGACGTCGCATTTTAACATTTATCGCCAACTCATAGGTAGGTACTTGTATTATGAGAGCATAAAATAACCCACAATTTTATATTACCTATTTCAAAACAAATGTATGTAGTCAAACTGCTTTCGGTACCTGTACCTATTATCTATTCTCTGGTTTCGGTCTGTTGAAGAGTATTAACAGCAAGGCTCACTATGCATTCCATTCCAAGTGTTGGTAGAGGACTTTAAATTGTTACACGCATTACATTAATGGGTAACTTCGGTCGCCTAAATCTGCCTGCTCGTTGTTATGATAGTTCATAGTTATTTAAGCAACTGTCTCATAATAGATAAATAGATTGTAAAACACGACGTTACCAATCACTACGTACAAAATCTAGTGCCAACCAATCGCTGCGCGCGCAAATTTGAATTTCGTTACCACACGGGTGTTAATAATCAATTATACAACAACCTGCTGTTGAGTATGCTATTACACACTGGTTTGGGTTTTGTATTAAGCAAAATTTGAGCTGAAGAACTTTTTGAACGGCTTTAAATCCTCCTAAAATTAACTTTAAATCTTGCCTACCTTCACTTGACTCCATGGAGACAGCCAAGAACACCACAAAGAAAATCACGACGGCTGTGTTCATCTTTAGCAATATCATTGGTCGACTGTACAAGAAATAATTGAAACGTTGCTTTTATATTTTCCGCGACCGGATGCTAAAAGAAAATTGTAGAGATAAGCTAAACTTTGCGGGTGATTAGGTGCATGATTATTTTAAACTATTCTTAATGCTCACTTTATCTTTGAGAAAAATTATGAAATAGTAGTACAGCAAGAAGTATTTAACCAACTATAGTTACAGGTTGCCTCACGATGATTATCTTCATCGAAAAGCCTTCCTTACTTAGTTCAGGAAAAACGCATAAGTACGTGCCAAGGTTCGAACCCACGACCTTATGCGATATAGTGACCGGAGATCAGTGCTTATTTTACCACATATAATTTAACATAGTCACATTTTTTTTTTCACAGAGAGTATGCCGATGTCCCTAACATTTCCGAGTTGCTATGCCCACCAAGTCCAGCAAAGTACTTAACAGGCTCAGTTAACAGGTTATTTACTATCTTCTTACGTCTTGATTGATGTCAAAGGCTCGACTAACGATGCGCAAACACTGCGGCAACGTCCCCGCTGCCAAATAACGACACCATATAAGTTTCCAGCTTGGATTTCGTAGAATAAACACAGCCTGTATACATATCATTTCTATAACGTCTCACTCAAGTGCTTGAAGGAACATTTCCTAGAGTAAGGAAATAACTGGTTCTTGAAATACACTTTTTTATTAGAGCGTCAGTGGCCTCGGGGATAAGACGCGGCCTATCATATCGAAAGGTCCGGAGTTCGATCCCCGGCTTCGCCATGTACCAATGGGTTTTTCTCGAAACTTAAGTACATGTACTGACAGCTCTCAAAACGGTGAAGGAAAACATCGTGAGGAAACCTGCATACGCCTAATAAGAAATCCTTAGGCGCATGTGAAGTCCACCAACCCGCACTGGGCTAGCGTGGTGGAGTATAGCCCGAACGCCCTCGTTGGGGGGGTAGGTCTGAGCCCCAGCAGTGGGGAGATTAATAGGCTGTTGATGATGATGATGACTTTTTTATTTTGTATATCTCTACTAATAATTTATTATTGAAAAGTTTGTTTAAACTCACAAATCTCTAGAAATACCAGTCAGATTTGAAAAATCTTTTGCATTTGATAGCCCAACTCTTGGGCAAGGTTTAGGCTACTCAGCATGACGCTACGACCCTTAGGAGCTGAGCAAAAAGAAAACAGTCGGAAATAGCTTTAAAAACAGCTAGTGTAAAAGGCATAAAGGTAAAGAGAGTATTTCATATCTTTATAATATAAAGATACTTAATTGGTTTGATTGATAATCCAAATCATCATTAGCTTGTCAAATCTGTTGAACTAAAGCCTTCCTAACTTAAGTAGGTACTGAATGACTACTCTGAGCAAGGCGAGTGTTCGCAACCTCAGTACCTATTAAGCTATGGTTTCCTCCAGTAGCGGTGCCCGTCATTTAGCGGACGTAATACAGCAGTGAATGACGTTACTAAAACGTTGTCTATGTAATCAAATTGGCGCGATTTCCTAGAGAGCGGTCGTCGTTTAGTCCATTTGTTCTAGTGACGTCATTCACCGCTGTATTACGTCCGCTAAATGACGGCACCGCTACTCTAGGAAACCCAAGCTTTAGACCTAATGGTACTGCTGTGTGTTACCGGTCGGTAACATTTCTGGCCCAGCTTGTTTGGATGGTAATTGAGAACTGCCATGTAGGTAAGGTTGGTTTAAAAATAGGTATAGGTACAGTCGACCCCACGTCAGTGGTAACACTTTGACCTAGAACCTAGCCTGTGAGGGAGTTTCAAGACCAGTTTATACTGGTTTTGTTTCCACTAACGTGCGGTCGACCGTACATAATTCATATTGTTTTATGTACCTAAGTTGTTTGTCCAATGCAAGTCACGAATCTTCAGTTTACTTAGAAACCAAGTTCACACCTAACATTGTCTCCGAACAAAGACCGGCGAATTTAATCATGAAAGCGAAATGACGCGGTAACCATGGCAACAAGTAATAAAACCCTAGATCCTTCGTAAATTACGCCCTACGCGTCAGGGATTACATTCCCGTAAAGCGAAATGCTATTGCCTAATAGAGGCCTTGTATAGCCAATAAATGGGAGAAGCTAAAGGTCGCAAGACGTCATAGTAAACACGTTCCTTTGGTACAATATTAACCGGGTGAGCGACATAGGACAAGCTATCAAACCTTGATAGGTTTTTGACAAAATTTGACATTCACGTTCTCTATTTTGTTAAATTGTGCCTAAATAAGTATATTATTTTTCAGTAGGTAATTAAATATTTTTATAATGCGAAGAATATCATCTGCAGTGGCAGTCTGTAAATGTCCACTTCCTCCATTCCTCATTCGTATGCCGTTAGCAGACGGTCGGTCCATCTGGCAGCGCCGGTCCATGTTCCTCGCAGCGCCTATCTTTATGTCATTAAACAGCTATCCAATATTCTCGCAACAATTTTTCTGAGGAAAAAATGTAGTTTTGGGTCAATTTCATTTTCTCGTAAATATCATATCGGCGTTTGCCGCTTAAGGTGATAAGTTTCAATTCGATCGTTGCCTACGAGTATCTGTATTCACATCCCACCTACCAAGCGATACCATGTGTTTTTCTCGCTTTACTCTTCATTTGGCCATGGCCTTTCTAACCGCTCAAAAGTAAGATTTAAAATCAAAAATAAGTCCAGAGGTTACGTGCAAATGTACAAATAAAGGTATACTATCTAAATACCTATATAATAAATCTAACAGGTCGTAGTGAGATCCCAGAGGGAGGCCTTTGTCCAGCAGTGGACGTCTACAGGCCGATATGATGAAATCTAATAGCCGTAATCGTAGTCGCACTGACTACCAAGTTACGTCATTGCATACGTTATATTATGTCATTCAAAAACAAACCAGAAGTAAGATTTAAATTCAAAATAAGTCTAGATATTACATGCAAATGTACAAATAAAGGTAAGCAATTATTAGTTACATTAAAACGAGTACAGGATAAAACTAGTGGCACTGGTTAGTTTATGGATAGAAAAAGCGAGAGTTGCAACTTTGTCAATATACTTATTACCTACTTTACTGACTGGCCTTTTGGCGTAGTTGGTAATATAAATAGTTGTGGGTTCGATTCTCGACCGGGACCAACATTTGTGTGACATATGACTCTATCTGTTGGTTTCGTATTCTGGGTTTTATGTATGTATTTATTTTTAAGTTTATCGACGGGTATAGGATTAATAGGATTCTATTTGAGCAATACCTTTCCAAAGCATCCAAAGTCAATACATTTTCCTGGTAATGGATGAAAAGGGTCCGTAATAAGTGTTCGGAGCCCATCGTTCAACATAGGAAAACATTCTCCTGCTTTTTTAGGGATTGTACCATTATTAGGTACTCAGGTAGAGAGAAGCGTGTACCACTTAAATTATGATAAAACACAATAAAATAATTTTAAATAGGTATTACACTTTCATCATCACAGCCTATTAATGTCCCCACTGCTGGGGCTCAGGCCTACCCTCTCAACGAGGGCGTTCAGGCTATAGTCCACCACGCTAGCCCAGTGCGGGTTGGTGGACTTCACATGCGCCTAAGAATTTCTTTACACTTTCACTTTTACACTTTCGCGCATTGATAATGTTTGCATAAATAGGTACTAAATAAATATATAAAACACAAAATATAAATCAAAAATAGTCTTTAGTTTGTCTTAGATGAAATAAATATTTATTTTAACTTAAAACTAGATTTATTTTCAGCGATTTATTAAAATGATAATAGGTACATACCAAGAAAACTCGTAGAAAACTGGCAATTAATTAATTACATTTTTTCCTGACTCATTTTAAATTTGATATTATACTGACATACATAAATTGTTGCATGCCTTACTTGGTGATTAAAACGAATTGTTATCTATTGTAATCTATGTTCTTGCAAATAAACATTTGAGTTTGAAAAAACGTTATATATAAACTTACACAAAAGTACCTAGCGTTTAACTTATCGGATATCTACATTTTTCCTTACAAAGTAGACATATATAAGTAGTGGGTTGCTTTGTGGTTGTCATAGGAGCCTTGGTTGTGGTAGAGGGGGGTTTGCAGAAGAAATAAGGACTAATATGGTAGGGGTGCATTTCTACTTCTTCTTCTGGCCAGTCCTTCCAGGAGATGGGGCCGTCATCGTCTATATAATCAAGGGATGATATCTTGGGTGGAGAGTCTGAAAGCAAAATTATTCAAGTTGTAACAACACGGCACGAGTTTCGTTCTTTCTGGTTTCTTTCTTGCTGCTTCTTTCCCAAAATGTGATAAAAGGTTATGTTCAGTATTTCAACCCGTTCTGTTAGGGTGATAGGGTATAGAACGGGTTACAATCAATACTAAACTTAGAGCAATTTTCTCTAACGATGCCACAAGAAATCAGAAGTCCTGATTAAACTCCTTGTCTAGACCAACTATTATCTAATCTGTGTCTAAAGTCTCAAACACACCAAAGATGAGTTAGAAGTGTATGAATTCCCAATACATCGCCTGTTGACGTCCACTGGAGCTACTTCTGCGCTGGTTCAGGTCATCGGTCCATCTGTCAGGGGGTGTATTTCTGATTGCGGCCCTGCCTCCAGGCGCGTCGGTCCCAAACACTATTAACTAATCTGTGTCTAGACTAACAACTATATTATTTAGTTTCCAAATCACTGATCCAAAAACATAATGATCTGTCAAGAAACTGTGCTTTAATATGCCGGGAAAATCATTGAGTAATCTAATATTACAACAATGTTAGCTTGTCGTATTAAAATTAACACTCACCCGCATCACGCTTCCTCCGCGGGGAGCAGTACAGGGGACAGACCTTAATGCAAAATAATATGGGCTCGGTCTTTTCTGAAATGAAATTATATATTTAATAAATGTGTGTGTAAAGCTTAGGCTTATGCAGACACGGATCATTGCTAATGAACGTGACATGTAGAGTCGTTGATGAAAATGCCTGAACCTAACCAGACCAGCTAACCGCGGTCTTACTTACCAGCAGTGTCATAGACACCTAACAATAGTAACAATAATACCAGTGTAGTAGATATACAGGTGCACAAATAAATAGACCAGGTATTGAGCAGTATTGGCCCATTAATTTCAATAACTGTTGATAAGGAACCCAGCATTGAAACGAAACCTTTGTATGGCAAACATTATTATTTCATATTATTATTATCACTATAGCTTAAACAATAAAACTTACAGATAGCTAGATAAGCAATTTTAAATATGTGAGCGAAGTGAACTACATGAGCGGATATGTCGCATTGGCCAAATTAAACTATAAATAATTTAATTACGTGATCGTCGAGTTGTAAAAAATAATTGTCGACGAAACTTCTCATACAAACTTGTTAAAATTGAAAGTTAGTTGTATGAAGGATCTAAAAAAATGAATTTCAATTCAATTCCATACACTTTATTGCACGTTTAAAAATTAAAGACTAAAAACAAAAACAGATACAGTAATGTACATCTAGGCGGTCTTATCGCTAAGAGCGATTTCTAAAAGAATTTCAAAAAGTTGTAGAACAAATTTGATGCGTACATTGACCTCTAGGTCTTTTCATTTGTAGACACATTTTTCACACACTGTATAGTGTGTGGACACTAGTGCAGTGTTTGTCTTGGAGGTTCCCTCTTACTAATTTCAGACACCAAATAGCAATGCTTGCGTTGCCGCCCTGAGAACTCGTTGGTAAATTGGTAAAGAGTCCATTCCAAGCTAGTCCTCAAGACAGCAACGCACTGGTGGGCCTATACGACCTAAAATTTGATAATTTTTACCTTTATATAGGAAAAAAGCTTCCCCCAATACTACACTTAAACTGAACAAGTAAACTGTCAAAAGATATGGAGACATTTTTACACTAAATATTCCAACGGAACCACTTTTGCCTTTCACTTCGTCCAGGAGACAAGTTTTCTCGAATACTTTCCACGATATTTATATAGGTACATAAGTAGCTACAGAGTTGCGGGGTGGTTACGTATGCTCATGGCAATAGATAGGTTGATAGCGATAGGTCAGGTTGGTGGTTGGGAATAGCTTTTGCGATAGCCTAGCCAAGTCGACTCTTTGACGTCATAGAGCCATTTTACTAGAGGTAGGTACCTAGTTAAAGTACACACACGTTCAGCTCATGGTTTACGCATTAATTAATATTAATACATTACGTTAAGAATTTGTGCACCACTACTACATGTGTTTTGACAATGTATTAACGTTTACTTTGCCTCTCAGCAGTCAGCACTCATCTCACATCAAGCAGACAGGAAAACCTTGCAGCAAAAAACAAAACAGAATTAGATAGTCAAAATTTCCCCACCGCAGTTTTAAAAAAATCGTGTAAATAACGGAGCAAAATAAATCGCCAATATAACACGTAATACATTCTCCAATAAACACTAGGAAATATGAGTAATACATAAGTTTTCCACCAGTTCAGCGGTCAGTACAGTACCTAACCGTTCTAGAAAGTCTACCAGATGTGGAGACTCAAGAATCCGACCGCCCGTAGATTATTATGCCATACGAAGTCAGCAATGTCCACGTTTCCTTCGAATTATTGTCCATTGTGTCCGCTCCGAACCTCGGAAATACAAATAAACAATATTCTTTGCGACCATTTCATATTTTCTTCTGCGAAAAACCTATTTTATCATAGTAATAAATATCACGACTTTCAGTCATAGAATTTTGATTTTACGGCATCGCATACTGAGATCATGATAGCATAGCATATTTATTTTAATCCACTTCCTATAAAGCAATGTTCCAAACGATGCTTTTCTACTGTTGTGCAGTTGACCACACATCGAGCTATTTGTATTGTATAATGGTGCCTTCAAATCATATCAACAACCTATTAACATGTCCCACTGCTGGGGCTCAGGCCTACCCTCTCAACGAGGGCGTTCGGGCTATAGTCCACCACGCTAGCCCAGTGCGGGTTGGTGGTCTTTACATGCACCTAAGAATTTCTTCTTCGGCGTATGCGGGTTTCCTCACGATGTTTTCTTTCACCGTTTGAGAGCAGTCATTAGATGTACTTAAGTTTCGAGAAAAAACCCATTGGTACATGGCCCAGCCGGGGATCGAACTTCGGTCCTTTCGATATGATAGGCCGCGTCTTATCCCCGACGCCACTAATGTTCCACCAGTATGGTGCCTTGCTCAGAGAAAATTGTGGCTACATTATAGCAATGATCTTATTTATCCTAAGCTATGGTCACTCGTCGAGCGTACCTTCGTCCGGTTCGTCTATTAATGCGGTTAGGACCACCAGAGTCAATTGAAAATATTTTATGGGGTCCAGTACCTAGCAGTCAGTCAGTCAGACAGACAGACTACAAGACGACAGACAAAAAGCCTTGGTAATAAGTTTATCACGAAACCCTAACAACTGTTCGCTATAGCCAAAGTCAAACTACATATTATATTGCATTACTCATTTCTTTGTAAGTACACAGGGTACATTTTATACAACGTATGTAAATTTTTTGACTACCACGATGCAAGCGCCTATTAATTTATTTGTTTAGTATTATAGTAGTATATTAATGTATTTATATACCTAGTAGGTATTTGGGTCTCGCGTCTTCATATCTACTAACACATCAAATTTAATAAAATGAAATGAAAATTATTGTAAGCGACATTATTTTCCCCAAATATTTGTTCCCGCACGTTTGTACGAGTATTCGGCGTAACTCGCGCCGCAGTCGCAGAGCTTTTTGATCAAACAATTCTCTCATTGTACAGTATTCAGCCAGGTGGAACGGGGAGGAAAAGCATCGTTTCGCGATACGTTTCACCGCCGTCGCTTCTTTGTGTGGAGGCCTAATCTTTTAGCCTTTCTTTTGCTGCCTTCAGATATGTTCGGTTTGACCCGAACAGAGGACCGGAGATATTTTGATAGGCACAGGCTCTATTGTGGACAAGATACACGAGACGCTCCTCTAAATAATCACGTGACAAGTCAGAAACCTTTGTGAGAAAGAGAGAAGACTTCATGTAAGTGAAGGGTGTGATTTTATCGAACCTTAAGATTCGGTTATTTTTCGTCAACCGGAGGCGAATCAAATGGAGAATGGGATTGCATTAGGCTATTTAACTACGTCATCAGTAGATTGTTATCCAAGGAGGACAGCAATAAACTAAGTGTAAACGCTTTACTTTTCATTTCTACTCCGAGGAAAATAAATAATAATCACTTTTCTGACAAATATTTTATTCTCTTGAACTTTAATTCATGAATCTTCATGTATCCGAAGATATCTTTCCATTTTGACGATAGGAGGTTTCAATTGCAACAAATTTCGCATCTTTTTTAATCAAATCTGGCGCCAAATAAATATTATATTCTTTATCGGAAGGAACTCATTTTAAATCTTACCAATTTTGTAAATAATTAATAACCGAATTCCTCCACCTGATCTGTAGCTCTGTGTGTGTGTTTTCAGTCGGTACCCGTGGTACAACCGCGTTGTTCAACTTAAAAGTTGTACGGTGTATGTCAGTGGAAACAAAACCAATATAAACTGGTCCCTCATAGTATTGAAACTCCTTAATAGGCTTGGCCAGCTCAAGGTCAAAGTGTACCCACTGACGTGCGGTCGACTGTACCACTTGGGGTTTTTGGGGCGAGGCTTCAGTATTGTACAAAGTTCGTTGTCGTGATGCGGTCGTGATAAATATTTAAAATAAAATTTATAAAATATTTTAGTTCAATTTCATGAGTGGGTATACCTATTGTACTATTTTCGCCAAAGCCGGCGTCCTATTTTCATAAACCAAACAGCCTGTATTTTCGAGTCGCATAGTTCCAGCTGCCCAGCCGTTTGTCGAGCCATGCGGGGGACATTTTGGGGCGGAATCTTTGAATAAAGGAATGTGGCCGAAGTTATGTCGCCGATCCACCATTGTTTGTGATACCAGCATTGTGCCTAAAGAATGCTATACCGTCGGCAGATCTACCTAGGAGCTATATTCATTAAACTTCTATCAATTTATTTAGGGGTACGTTTTATTTATTTACTGTTATGAAAACTAACAGGACAAATGACAACATTAATACAAAACAACAAGATAAACAGATGCAAATAACAAGTTTTCACATAGGTACAGATAAAAATATAGGTAACTTACAAACATAACAAAACAAATACGAACTATTCACAACTAGGAGTCTATAGTACAATCTAACAATATAGACAAGAAACAAACATAAATTGAAATATGTAAGTATAAAAAAAATTTGACAGTGCAGTGCGGGTGCTACTGAAAGAAGTGTAGTGTGATAATTCGTTTGACTTTAATAATAGTGCTCGTCACTGGTGCTCGTGCAGAATATGTCGATATCAGAATCAACGTTTATGCATCGCTTGAGGAAGCAAACGGGAGGGCGATGACCTTTTTAATACACTACGCGAAATGTGCAGGTCACAGGAAGGATGCGCCACGACAGTATACCTTTAAACGAAATACAGATAGGTTGCGGCGGCGAATCTGCGGAAAGCTAATATAAAGCGGAGCCCTTCAGACAGGAATACCGGTGTGTATGTAGAACGCTCCGCACCGCGCCGCGCCGCCGCCGCTCCGTGTGGCGGTTCTCATATACTACAAAGGAATACAACGCGTCGCCGCCGCCGCTCCGCACCGCCGCGCCGCCACGCCGCGCTGCGCGTACCAATCTGTGCGCGCGGTTTTGTCGCTTTCGCCTTCACACCGCGCGTTTGCCCCGCCGCTTTGATGTGAAGGGCTTCATACTATTTCGAACATTACAGAAAAAACCGCAACGCTGTCGCGCCGCCGCCGCCCTGTCTGTGTTACGCTTTAAACGAAATACCTTTAAAATTATCTCATAGCACCTCCGCTCGACCCTTTTACAAAAATTGAACACATAAAACGGCTGTTAAGAAAATTACAGTATGATTACATTTGAAGGTAATGCTACATTTCCCATTTCATATTAATATTCAACGAACCTATTTATGGGTTCAGTAAGTGAAAATTCCCATATGACCTCAGATCCTTATTGTTTAATGTGGGTAATAAATTAATGTAGACGGGTATTTTCTTCTTCAAACTAAATAAATAGTTTAATTTAGTATTTTACGTAGCGTGGGGCATTCTACGGCAAAGATAATAAAGGTTGGGTATTATAAACACATACCTACTCTTCTTCATCATCATCATCATCTACTCATCATCAGTCCGTGGAGTTTATTTAGTATTTTATTCGGAATAAAGTTGCAATAAAAACTTTTTAACAAAAAAATTAAACCGCCGAAAAAAAGAAACTGGAAACGAAAAATAATAACGAGTTACCTTGTTAGTCTATAACTACGCTCCTACGCTAATGTAAACCTAAGTAATTTTGAGTCGGCGCCCAACACACATACAAATTAATTTCTTTTATTTTTATTACTTACTATTACGTTTTTCGTACTTTAATTTGATGATCTTCTCATTGATTGCTTGTATCATTCCACTTTACGTAAACTTGGCTGCCATGATTTCACTTTACGTATCAACTTTAATTAATTTGCTTGTTTGTTAGGCGCCGACTCAAAATTACTTAGGTTTACATTAGCGTAGGAGCGTAGTTATAGACTAACAAGGTAACTCGTTATTATTTTTCGCTTTTCAGTTTCTTTTTTTCGGCGGTTTAATTTTTTTGTTAAAAAGTTTTTATTTTTCACTTTTTTGTGACTAAAATATACTAATTCATTCCCTTGACAGCCTTCCGTCTCCATCTTCACCCATCGATGGTAGTCGTAATCGAATAAATCATAAGTTAGGTTTAAAGTTCTCATTAAGATGAATGAATAAGCCCAAACACGAGTTAGCTGCTGTACACCGTTGAAGAGTTCCCTCAACTGTCTTCCGTCTCCGTCATCAGATCAAGTTCAGGTCTCCGTCATATTGTAGGGTCATTAGAACTACTTATTTGTGCCTAGTTTCAACAGAATTGGTTCAAATATGAAAATTTAGTAGGAATTTAATCAGTCATCCCCTAATTTTCTACCCTTAGGGTAGAATTTTTTTCTTCAAATTTAAATGGGACCAACTTCGAAGTAGACCCTATCCAATAGAAAAAGAATTATCAAAATCGGACTGCTCTGTAAAAAGTTATGCGTGGTCATACATAAAAAAAAAAAAAATACGGGTCGAATTGAGAACTTCCTTTTTTTTCGTCGGTTGAAAAGGGGCAGTCTAAGGCCCTAAGTGCCAGCTACATACATAAAATATACCTAGGTACAATATAGTTATCCACTCATTCCTTTTTGAAAACAATATATTTGACCTCTAAGGGTCTAAAAAAATAAGGGATCAATAAGTCATCGATGTACAATGTACATAATCGTGTTTTTTTTATGTAGTCGGTATTATTCACTTGTAAAAATCAGATTATTATTGTTCTATTTTTCAGTTTATTTTTATTTTATTTCGTGTATTACTAATGTTCTGGCTTCTACAACTATTAAGTACCTACAGCATGAAAAGCAACACTACAGTAGGTATACCTATTCAGATATTTTTGCGAATGTTAAATTGTAAAGAAAAAAAAATCAAGGAACGGATTGTCTTTGACTCTGACATTTAAGATTGATTTAAAAGATACATTTCGACGCTTTGATATATGTATTTCTCAATGTTATTTACATTACCCAGGATATTGTTGAACATAGGTAGGTAAGCTAGCGCCATCTCTCGTTTATTAAATTAACTAGATTGTGCCTAGGTAGCATGGCAGCGCGTCTAGAAGTACTGTAGCCCAGGGGTCGCTATAGGTAATTTATAAAGATCACAGTATTCTGCAAGAAGCAAAAACATTGTTCTGTTAAACAAAACAATAATTATGAACCGTTAAGTATAGCTTATTAGACCTCAAACTTATTTTCCTAACCACCTCCACGAGTTTTATTACGTCCCCAATTGCATCTTGTACCTATATATTTTTCCAAAACGCTGACCTCAACCAGCCTAAACGCAAAATGGTAACAAAAGTAATATAAAACGTGAGACTAATATAAAACGTAAGATGGTACGTTTTAAATAAAAATACATTCTGTATAACACTTGGCGAAGAACATTGACAGAAGTTGTCCAAAGCATTAAGTGCCGCTTTTAGTTTTATTAAGTACCTACTTCATTATGCCAGTACCTCATTAGTGTCCGAGATCCGGGCTGCAGTGTAAATTCCGCCATTAAAAAGTTAAGAACAACTATAGTTAAGTTTTTTCAGGACTTAAAGAATGAAATATTATACTTACCTACTAGAATAATGTTTTCAAAGAGAACAGAATACAAGAAGATAGATTTATAGGTAGTTAGTATTTATGTGAAATTAAGTCGTATGTCTAACAATAATTTCAACAAAAATAAAAAATATATATATTTCAACTAAGTATAATAGAGATGGGTAGGTAAGCATTAACTAAAACTATTCTAAATTTGAAGTCAAATACCACATAAAAATAAATAGTCAAGTAGCACGAAAATTTCTTTTACCCGGTGAACGAATTTTCGTTCACCGCTTTTACCCTAAAAATAAAACACCTTAAAACAAATTACCATAATTAAATGACCGTGTAAATTTACACCCCAACTGATAGTCATTTTCTCGGTCTTGTCGCTCGCTTCGATCACAGCAATATTATTTTTCAGTAAATGAAATTAGACATTTTATGCCCTGAAGAATAGTGAAGTATTAAAATTAAAGTGTAATTTTTTCTTTTTTTTCTCTAATTTAGTAGAACAGTTTATTTTAGTTTAATTCATTAGTTTTCCGAGTTATTTTTCAACGCAAATGTCTTGGTTAGGTACCACAGCTTCGTTCTAGATGGCGCTGGTCGGGCCTTTAAAACCGTGTTATGATTTTTCGACGTGTGGATTGGCGAAGTCGGTTGAGAAGTAATAGAGATAGGTGTGGGTTAAAGCGTTGAAACATTGTTTTGTTTAGTTATTCGAAAATCACAAAAAAATCTTCAAATGTATAAAGAAACTTGAAAACCTTGGAAGGTACTGAACCAGGCATGGCAGGCATGAATAAGAACCTTATCTCCAGTTGAGTCTTTAATAATAAAAAAAACTGCATCCAATTTGGATCACAAATTATTAAGATACACTGTCTTAGAGTATACATAAGCTATGTATACTCTAAGTACACTGTCCTCA
This sequence comes from Metalampra italica, assembly GCA_949699065.1. Taxonomy (NCBI): domain Eukaryota; kingdom Metazoa; phylum Arthropoda; class Insecta; order Lepidoptera; family Oecophoridae; genus Metalampra; species Metalampra italica. The sequence continues at coordinate 7,522,451 of OX452982.1, forward strand.
ACTGGCGATGGCGCTATAGTCATAACACCCGCCATATCGTCGGGGGTTAAAAACAATACTTTGGCTCAATAAATTCGGTTTTATCTCAATTATTTTCTGAAGTCCATCAAAATCTTTCCTTATTGCGAAGATCCTGTTTAATGCCCTTTAGGTACAAAATCCCTTTGTTGTGGAGGAAAAGGGACCTACTTGAGGACAGCCGGCAAGGAAGTTCATTAACTTTTATATAAGTATGAATACTTACAGCTATAAAGGATTTTCTTGCCATGAATTAACCACCAAAAATTTTTATACATATACTTACGTTAAGCCAGCCGGTATAAATAACTGTTCTTATCTGTTCTGATAACTGATCAACTGCTGACAATATTACCGATCACAGAAGAATATAGGCAAGCTAAAGTGGCAGTTGTCAGGCCATTTCTGTAGCTAACCCATTATTGCCGTTGAAGTCGACATTCGTTTGGTTCTCCTTGAAAATGGACCCTGGACGTATTATACGTTGTACATATGGTACAATACCTTAGGGTTTTTATATTATTTTGGACTACTTACTGTTTAACCTTTTTTTTCTAAACTAGATGTTTTCATGTCAAATACCGCCTGTAGATATATATATGTATTTAACTGGCAAAATTTTTGTAAGTATGTATATAATTTTTAAATATCACAGTTCTTAAATTCCACACTGAAGTTTTAATGCCAAATTAATTGAGACGTCTGTTCGCCGGGTCGTCGGAAAATATAATGAGATTTTTATCGTAGCGGCGGCAGCGTCGCATCCCCATTGAGATTAGGAGACTATAGACATTGGAGTTTTCCTTATCCGTTTTAACGCTGGACACTCTAGAAAATAAGTTACTCGGGTTATTACTAAAATACTTGAATGAACCTTGTTAAGATAGATTTACTAAATAGCTTGTTGCTATAACAACTTTGATATTTTCAATGTAACATGGAGGATTTCAGCTTACATTTCGCAAATCCATATACAAATCAATATCATACTAAAACATTGGACTAATTATAACTAGTTTACTAAAAGTACATTTTTTTGTTTGTTTCGTGACACTAATTTTGCAATTTGCAAATGCAATTGCACTTTCTTGCAATTTTAAATTTAGAAATTAAATTTTTCGTAAGACTTTTAGTTAAATGAATACCCTTTTTTAATTTAATTTAATAGGCTACCAACGACCAGAGGGCTGGGCATTACCTCGCTCAGAGGATCAGCCTCACAATCCAGCGGGGTAATGCCGCCAGCCTTCTGGGCACGCTCCCAGCGGTGGGGAGCCTCGAGGGATTTTTTATTTATAATTTCTTTTTAAGTTTAGTTTTAGTTTTATATAATAAGTTTTTTATTTAATAGGTACCTTTTGAATATCCTATACACTAAACAAATGTAGTGTTAAAGTACCCACTACTTTGACGACTACTGTCAGTACCTTACTTCTATAACACACATGTATTCAGATAGTGTAGGTGTACTAATTGCCTACGTAAGCAATTCCTCGCCAAGTCGGCCTGTCGTTCACTGTTCAACGGATCTGACGCAGCTCAGATGGGATGCTCACCCGTCTATGATAATCGATTTCTTCGGTATTATTCGGTAATTTCGGATCTTCTCGTTTCATCTCCTCGCTATTTCGCCCACGTGTTTGCTACTCGTCTGCGATAGGGTAAATATTACGAAAATAAGATGTAAGGCTCGTTTTGGGATATTGGATGTCAAATCATTACCCTGTGTAAATGTCAAACATATTTTGAAGATATTTCAAAAGGAATCAAATATACAGAAATATTTCTACAAAGTAACCGAGCATGTATGAAGAGAATGAATGTTTGTATGTTCACCTATTTACTTCTAAATGCTAAGGATAGGCAATACAATCTCGGGGGAAAACCTAGAAGAATTCCCTGCTTCATATCGAGAGGTTATTAGGTTCACATTTCGACCCAATGAATCCGCCTCCACTAATAACATAGTAGTAGGTATTTATAGAAACATGGAATATTAACTCAAATCGAATTAGGCACTAAGAATTACGCCACCAATATTAGGTGCCCATCATGATAGGGTGACAAAACGGACAAGGTTCGTGTTGCGTAAATTCAGAATGAGGTTACCTTCCCCCGAGGGTAACCCAGCCACAGCGCTACGACAAGGAATCTTGTAAATACCCTTGAAGGTGGCTGCCACTGGTATCTCCATTATTTTTAATTTCTTATTTTATATTTTTAAAGAAACTGAGTAACTAGGTAACCTGATTTTTTATTAGGCAATACAATTTGAATAGAAAGTACCTATTGGCGACTTAAAGATTTACGAGCTCGGCCCTACCAGTTCAATTTGGAAGCTGTCTAAGAACCACGCTTGAAAGCAGTAACATCACTTTTGAATTTCTGAGCTTACGAATTATCAAATTAGTACTTGAAAAGGTTCGATTTTCAGCCGCTATGGGCACTGATGAGCATCATGCATGCACCTATATATATATCAGTATATGTATAGTCAACTGAATTTGACTACACCCATGCAGAGTAAAATCGTTATGTTAAATAGCAACAATCAAATAGTTAATGTCTCTGCAAGAACAACGAACCAAGCACTTAGCTTTCAAACTAAATGGTCTCAAAATGTATTCTGGGCCATTTGAGGGTACATTTGCAAACCAAAGTGGTAATCCTTCGCAAATTGAGTTAAATTACTGTCAAGACCCTAACCTGCCGTGCTGGGGGTCGATGGCAATACAATATTAAGGGTCGAACACTGGGACGGATTCAGGATTTTCACCTAGGGTCCTCATTGCATTTTTCATAAAATATGTAGACACCACCGAGACGAGAAAAAAAGAGTGACAACTTTACTATCGAATGCTCACTTAGGCCCACTCGTCTCATCCCTGAACCCTAAAAATATATAATGTGAAATAACCGTGAAGGCCGGCAGAATGAATCATGGAATGAATCAGGACACATGCCTGACATGTGGGACATTATGCCTTCCCAAATAAGCGCCACCATATCCGGTTCTCTGCCTATATACAGCCACATCCGGACCCCTTGCTCAAGTAAATTACTTTTTACTTACAACTCAGATTTTCTGACAAGAAGGGTCTCGTGAACCGGCCATATTTTTGTTTTTTTCGATTCCAAACTCAAGCCAGAACCGAGTACGGTTTTGTCGGTTTTTTTCTAAAAACAACTAACTATGCGTTGTAGTTATTTGTAGAGTATGCTCCATTTGAAACTCGGCAATAACTGGAAAAAAGTTTATTTTTATACATTTTAACACATTATGTGACAGGAATTTACTATCTGTGACTCTATTATCTTCCGACATTCATAATCATAATATAACCCTCCCTGGATTAGTCGCTGTTTAATAAAGGCGCAGGGTTCAGATTCTTGGTTTTGCGTTATAAATTAATGGCATATTCATGAATGACCTTTGAAATGCGAATGTGACACGATCTGTAAGGTGATATCTATTGGAGTAGGAGTGGAAAGGCAATTGGAAACAAATCAATAGGCAAAACCAATATCATGCGAAGTATTATGTATTTAATAACAACTTATTTTGATTTATATAAGGACTTATTTCCGTCAAAACCGATTCCCTCATAGTGGGGATGATAATATATTTTCCGTCTGTACTTTTGTCTCTCCGGCGGATAGCTCGAAGACTATATATTAGACCGCTTGAGCTGAAACTAAAATTGCCTAACAATGATCATAAAAATTACAAAGATATCAGAAAAAAATATTTTCCTATAGATATACTAAAATTGACGGAACCCTCGCATTGTGTACGACATGCGCTTTGCTGACTTTTACTTTTTATTTTTATCTATTGCTGTCCCACTGTTAGACCTTTCTAGTACCTACTCGCTTTTAAACTTTCTGATTATGTAAACATTTAATTTACTTTTATTAGTAATAAGCTAAGTATCAAGATCAAACATTTTTTGCATTTTTAATCCAAACATCCATATCTTGTGCAAAGGTTTGCTTGATTTACATGTTTTCTCATTACATCATCGTCACAGCCACAGTCGCTGGGGAAATCCGAACTGAGCCTCAACCAAGATTACAACTGAGAAAAAAAGTACTTTAAAGTTTTGCAAATTGTCAACAAATGTAAAAAGCTAGGGCAACATTATATAATAAAAAATAACTTTGTTAAATTTGAGAGGTAGGTAGGCTTCTTGTTCATTCAATCCGACAAGGGTAAATACGAAAAATTCTGCGACGGAAAAATTATAAGAGCAGCCAGTGTCTTTTGTTCTGTACGTCGTTTGTTTGAAGAGAGTAAAAGTAAAAATGTCCAGTTTAAACAGACAGGAATTAATCAATAAAGAACAAAGAAAGACAGTAACTCAGCATCTATTCAGCATTTCATTGTTTACAGAGTCTGAAATTTGTGTTTCCCATAACGCCGAAGATACAGCTAAGTTACGAGATTATCCGCCATAGTAATAAGACCTTTTTATTGGCGTAGGTATCACTTGTTGGTAGGTGGTAGGCACCAAAACGCATCAAACATTTAAGAGCGACTCTAGCATAATTTAGAAGTGGTTTCCGAAAGTGAGATCGGTTTGTCCGCTTTCGAGTTACGCAACCCTAGTAGCTCTTATATCGTGATCATACTGATCATCGATATAACAACTCAATAAGACATAAATAATTGGGTATTGATTATAGTTGCCATGTAATCTAATTAACTACAACTGCAAACGAAAATTTATGTTGCTTCTATTTATTGAATCGGATGGTTATGATGTTATAGGCAACTAGGCACGTATTTAGACTAATGGCGTATTTAGAGCAATAGCGTATTTGACCAAACTGTTACTAAATCGACACCTAGATAATTCTGTGGAACAATAATAGTCTCGTTGGAAAGAGCAAAGTCAAATTAACGCGGGACGTAAGTTCAATAATTAATTAGAAAGATGGAGGCCGGGAATCCATAAATACTAAGAACTAGGCTAGATATCGATTGTTGCAAGTGCTACCTGATCGATAAAATCGCCTGTCTACTTGAACCTCAGACTATTATTCTTGTACTAATCTAAGAGACTAGATAGGGACTCTAGACTTGGAACATTTTGCATGAGTTAAGCGATACAGCCCACTATATATTACAATCTTCGAATCCAATTATATAAACTGGCACTTACCTACTTGAAAACAATATGCATGACATGAAACTTTGTGACACGTATCTGTCCTGTAAATTAATTATTAGGACAACGGTGGTTAATTATCTGTGTACATACCTACATCTACAAAATAATAAAAACAAAAATCCATACCGCACCAAGTTAACAATCGAAGCCCCAAATTTTTTATAATTGATCTTTTTCATCGTGAGGAAACCTGCATACGCCGAAGAAGAAATTCTTAGGCGCATGTGAAGTCCACCAACCCGCACTGGGCTAGCGTGGTGGACTATAGCCCGCACGCCCTCGTTGAGAGGGTAGGCCTGAGCCCCAGCAGTGGGGAGATTAATAGGCTGTTGATGATGATCATCATCATCATATCAGCCTGTAGACGTCCACTGCTGGACAATGGCCTCCCCCAAGGATCTCCACGACGACCGGTGATGATGATGATCTTTTTCAATTAAAACAAAAATTGAATTAAAATACGTTACAAATAAAAATTCTTGTGATTATTAAATCAAATGCAATTATTGGCAACATTAAATTCAAAACAATTGCAGTTAAAACCAATTTCAATTAAAATCACCTACCTAAAATTAACCGCAATTGGACATTAATTGCGGCTAACATTAAAATAGTATAACTTAATTGAAATTTTAAATGATAAATCAACCAACTGCTAAATGCCCAATATTCGTAGCAAAACAAGTTTATTAGTTCATACTTCGTCTCCATATCTATTGTTTATTTGTATGCCGTTTTGTTTTGGTATATTAATGTATTGGAACAGAATGTGATGCTGCTAAAGTCTGCCTGCAGCGCTAGATAGAGATTCTGAAAAGAAATCATCTACCCAGAGTGAGTCGCATCGCATTCACAAAAAGGATGCCTGTCGAATACATACCTACAGATTTACTGCCGGAATTTGTCCTTTACAACAATGGGGTAACAAACTTTATTCAGTTGATGGCTGTTGGATCTACAAATAGAAACTACCTGTGGTTAATAGAAAATTTAACCACAAATCTTCGAGAAAAGATTTAAGTACTTTAAATATTACATACAAAGTTCTAAGACTCCTGCTCCATTAAACATAAGTTTTAGGGCCTCTTACACCGCATGCTGATAAAGTCCCAGATACCCTATCTGCAGGTTATCTGACAGACGGCCTGTTTTTTTGGGTTCACAGGTATCTGATTTCCTATATTTTATATAGTCTATCACACATATTTATCTGATAGATTAGTTTATCACTAAGATTACTATCTGTAACAATATCAGGAAGCGGTGAAAGAAGCCCTTAGAATTGACGAAGATTTACCGTGCTGATTTATTTCTCGTTCAGTTTTTATAGTCACTAAGGGGGCGTTCACTAGGGCGCAATGAAAAAATTACTCGACACACATCGCTCTTCCTTGTTACCTTCTTCCAGGTACTGTCGCTCGCTCCAAGGGTCACCAGTAACCTAACGAACCTAACTTTCGGGGTGCTACATTTTTTTCCCTCAGCGCCCCCTTTTCTCCACTCCAACCCTTTATCCAAATGTGGACCGCGCGTTAGACACCTCTGATGGTCGGATTGCAATAATTGCAGTCGCAATCGGTCGCATACACCACTTTGCCTTTGGAATGCCCTGTGTATGTGTCATCGATCGTCCAAAGAGATGTCTCTTCACGCCTCCTACAAAGGATTAAGGTACATTTTCCACTGACCGAGTACGTTTGTGTTTTGCATCCCGATGCGTATCCGATTTCGGCACTACACTATCATTGCACCGGAACTGATCAAATTACAGAGTGCACGATCTCACCGCGTCCACGGTTTTCGGAAGAGAAATTTAAACGATCTGGACAGGTTCCGAATCTGTACCTACCTATATAATTTTTTAGCTCTGTCATTTCTGTTTTAGATATAAATATACTAGTAAGTACTTACTTAACTTATATACGCTTTAAGAACAAACAATATAAAAACTTTTTAACAAAAAAATTAAACCGTCGAAAAAAAGAAACTGAAAAGCGAAAAATAATAACAAGTTACCTTGTTAGTCTATAACTACGCTCCTACACTAATGTAAACCTAAGTAATTTTGAGTCGGCGCCCAACACACATACAAATTAATTTCTTTTATTTTTATTACTTACTATTACGTTTTTCGTACTTTAATTTGATGATCTTCTCATTGATTGCTTGTATCATTCCACTTTACGTAAACTTGGCTGCCATCATTTCACTTTGCGTATCAACTTTAATTAATTTGCTAGTTTGTTAGGCGCCGACTCAAAATTACTTAGGTTTACATTAGCGTAGTTATAGACTAACAAGGTAACTTGTTATTATTTTTCGCTTTTCAGTTTCTTTTCTTCGACGGTTTAATTTTTTTGTTAAAAAGTTTTTATTTTTTACTTTTTTGTGACTAAAATATACTAATTCATTCCCTCGACAGCCTTCCGTCTCCATCTTCACCCATAGATGGTAGTCGTAATCGAATAAATCATAAGTTAGGTTTAAAGTTCTCATTAAGATGAATGAATAAGCCCAAACACGAGTCAGCTGCTGTACACCGTTGAAGAGTTCCCTCAACTGTCTTCCGTCTCCGTCATCAGATCAAGTTCAGGTCTCCGTCATATTGTAGGGTCATTAGAACTACTTATTTGTGCCTAGTTTCAACAGAATTGGTTCAAATATGAAAATTTAGTAGGAATTTAATCAGTCATCCCCTAATTTTCTACCCTTAGGGTAGAATTTTTTTCTTCAAATTTAAATGGGACCAACTTCGAAGTAGACCCTATCCAATAGAAAAAGAATTATCAAAATCGGACTGCTCTGTAAAAAGTTATGCGTGATCATACATAAAAAAAATATATATATATATACGGGTCGAATTGAGAACCTCCTTTTTTTTTCGTCGGTTGAAAAATACCACAAATCGCCATCGCAACTGAGATTTCTGCGTCTGCTGAATGCGTAAAATCTGGATACCCACTTATTTGAGGTTTTAAGGACAATTTAATCGTTAACATAAGAAACCTATCTATACCTTATATTGAAGCAGAAATTTTAATGCGTAATGTAAAGTACTAAAAACCATAGTCCACTAAAGCCAGACAATGATAGGATCACGGTATATACATTTCTCTGCTTAGAACAGTTCTGGCTTCTGTATAAACTACGTATTGTTATACGCGTGGGACAGTTTGTTAATTTACTTAATTGCCTAAGGGCTTCTTTCACCACTTGATGATATTCTTACAGATAGTAATCTGACAGATAAATCTGTCTGATAGATTATATATAATAGATAAGATAAGGCAATCAGATGACCTGTGAAACAAAAAAAATGCCTATCTGTCAGATATGGTATCTGGGACTTTATCAGCAAGTGGTGAAAGAGGTCCTAAATGTTTCAGAGAATTACAAAACATAACCTAATATTTTGAGAACTATTACGCAGCAACACTGATCAAAGGTGCCCATCACTTTTATTTCACGGAAATCTATTAGGTACGAGCTTCGCCTCTGGATATCGATTTTCACTACAACTTGCTAGCATGTCGTTCAGACTTAAATGATCTAATTACCTTTGTCTTGTTGCCGTGCTGCTTGTGCCAATATTTACTTTACCAAGTTTTAACCCTTATTTGTTTTGTTCTTTTCAACCGACGAAAAAAAGGAGGTTCTCAATTCGACCCATATATTTGTTTTTTTTTTTATGTATGACCACGCATAACTTTTTACAGAGCAGTCCGATTTTGATAATTCTTTTTCTATTGGATAGGGTATACTTCGAAGTTGGTTCCATTTAAATTCGAAGAAAAAAATTCAACCCTAAGGGTAGAAAATTAGGGGATGACTGATCGTTCACCTACTAAATTTTCATCTTTGAACCGATTCCGTTGAAACTAGGCACACTTAGGTAGTTCTAATGACACTATCCGCTTGGGGGCGCTGTACATGTAAGACGTAAACACAACAGCTCCGCTGATTATTTTTAATTTCAAACGCATTTGTAATTATTAGTTGTAAAAAACCAGTGCCATCGTTAGATATTCGTGTAATAAGTGTATTGTGTTGTATTTAGGTGCATACTAATAAGTTATATTAGTAAATAGTGAATAAAAAGTGACGGCCATACCGGCTCGTAGGGTACTTGAGAAATTATTTGGAAATTATGTTCTATTCATTCATTCCAATTTAAGGCGAGTAAAACATTTTTATTAATTTAGACTAAGATTTAAATAATTCTTAAGTCAAATTTCAATTTCCAAATTAGTAATAATTGTACAAATAATAATATATTGTAACATTACAGATTAATTATCCAAAGCGATACAATCATTGATACAATAATAATTTTAAACTAGGGACGAAATAAGCATTCCTCTTTCTAGATACCAATCTTAAATATTGCTTTTATTGTAATTATTACATGTTGTTAGGCTAATCGCATACTCGTATTGTTGTGTGGTACAAGATTCATAAGCGGTAGCGTTTTTGCCAAATTGTAAGGAGCTGGTACAAGCTCAGTTATTCTGGCGGGTAATAAACTCGAAATTTTGACCGCTCATTCAAATTCAAAAGTCGCTTATTCAAATCGTTTCTGTTTTTTTTTATTTATTTGTATTTTCGTTTTTATTAATTAAAAAGCAAAATGCTGACCCGCAGAGCTGCACACCACAAGGAGTTGGAAAGTCAGCTGAAAGTAGTTTTGATAGAACTTAAATCAGCTAAGGAGTTGAATGGGCGGTTGTTAATGGAAAGAGAAGATAGTGAAAAGGAAATTGTAACAATCATAAATAAAAATAAAGCATTAAAGGATGAGATAGCGGAGATGGACATTCAATTACAGGATGTTGTTGCGCAAAGAGATCAACTTCTATGCGCAATTGACAGCTCGGACCGCGACAGAGGACAGTTTGAGGAGACCCTGGGCCATGTGAAGAACTTGGAAAGAGGCCTACGCGAGGCTCGCGACGAAATTTCACATCTCACAGCCACGAATGAAGACCTGAAGATGCAGCAAACTCAGTCGCTATTTCAAGAGCTTGTCAGCACGTCCTACCCCGCTAGCTCATCCTCTGAGCAATACAATATTAATACCATAATATTACAGAATAATACTATAAATAATACTGTGACTATTGACCTCACAGCTGAGGATTCCCGAAGTAGTTGTGAATGCGACACACGGTGTTTGCGGTTGGAAATAGAGGAGTTAAAACAGTCGTTAGAAACAGTCACCACCAAATATAACCTTGCACTACAAGAAAACAGTGAACTCATGCTGGCGATGGATAACTTGTTGGAGCTAAGTAGATATAATGAAGAAAGGTTTGCATCTCTGACGAATAATCACATGTGTAACTGTATGATATCTCCGACAAGTGATCCGCCGCCGTCCCCGTCTGTGAGTATCACTTTACATTCCGCGCACTCCTCTATGTCTGACGCACTGTGTAGCGTGGCGTGTGACGCGCCGTGTGGCGCGGCAGGTGATATGCCGTGCGACGCGGCGTGCCGCGCACCGTGTGGTGCGGCGTGCGGCGCGCCGTGTTGCGTGCCGTGTAATAGCATAGCGTCTAATGATGGCATTGGGAATAAAAAGGGCGACCAGGTGGTGGCGGCGACACCTCCGTGCCCAGGGGACAAGCGTGGGGGTGCCGCTCGCTCCACTAAGCGCCGCCGCCGCCGTCAGCGCGGTAAGCGACTCTCGCTGGCCGCGCGCGCTGCAGCGGCTGCTCGGAAAGGTGACGCTGACGAATATGAGACGGACAAGGCCGACGTCAGCGGGGCGGCGGCGGGCGCGGGCTCGGGGGTGGAGCGGGCGTCACTGCCGCAGCCGCAACAGAAAACCATTATTTATTCAGATGGTATAGGAAAAGATTTTGGTCCCCTTCTGTATAATAAATTAGACCAACAAGTAATAAACATTTGTTGTCCGGATTTGTCCTATAACGACATTATTAATAGATTATTGAGGGACACGAGTACGTTTGATGAGTACACCACGGTGGTTATCATGTTGGGGAGCCACAAAAACGTCACCCAAGCGGACATAAATAGGACTATAGAAATATTGATAGAGATTAAGAACAAAACTAGATGTAAATTCATAAATTGCGCATTTCCCTATTGTTGTAACTTGTCACAGGCGCACAATAATCGCATATTTAAAATGAATTTACACTTATATAACGCACTATGCATGTATAATGACACTATATTGTACTTTGATACAAATAAGTGTATTGACAAATTCACTTTGACTGAAAGCAATATGTATTTATCAATGACATATAAAAGACAATTAGCTACTTTAGTAGCATATAATTTACAACATTTTATGACGAATGTTAGTAGTAATACTAATAAGCTTATACATTTTTTAGAGTAGATACCACGACAATAGAAAATTCCGCAAATGATGGTTTATCAGTGTTAAACCAGAGGCAGGGATTGTCTAGCTCAGTTATGACAAAAGGAAAGCCCAATTTTACTCAATCATTACATCAAAACATTCGGGGCTTTTCTGACAGCAAAGTATTAGTACAAAGTATTAGGACAAAGGAGAAGCCAAAGGGACTTAAAATTATTCACCAAAATATACAGAGCTTCTCCGGCAAGATGTTAGAAGTAGAATTATATTTAGAAAGTCAATCTAATATTGACTTGTTATGTATTACTGAGCATCACCTTAAAGAGCATGAAATGTTGTTTGGATACGAAAATTATCATGTTATAAGTTCATTCAACCGAAAGTACGCAGCACGTGGAGGGTCCCTCATACTCATGAGAAATGGTACCAAGGCCAAGGAACGCAAAGACATTGTGGGACTTTCAGTTGAATGGCACATTGAATTGTCTTGTGTTGAGATGGAGAAACATATTGTGGTATGCGTATACAGACCCCCATATGACTCTAAATTTCCTACTTTTGAGTCAGTAATGGAAGATGTTATGAAAATACTTCTTAAAAGTAGAAAACATATAATAATTTGTGGAGACTTTAATGTAGATCTACTAGAAACTAACTCCAGGTTTTCAACTCGATTAATTGGCTTATTTAATTCCTTTAATTTAAAGAATATTTTTCTTGAACCAACTAGGATTACAAGTACCACAGCTACTTGCCTAGATAATTTCTTTTGCAATTGTGATTTTATAGAAAAGACAATTATAAATTGCCTAACATCAGACCACTGTGGACAAAGTGTTACCTTTCCAGGTAATATAAAACTTACAAAAACTGAAATCCTTGCTAGGCCCAACACTGTCAGTCGAATGGAGAGATATAAAGATGCTCTTTCAATTAAATTGCCGATTCCTGTTACTGATCAGGTGGAAATCAATGATTTCTATGTCGATTTCTTCACGACACTGTCTCGGGAATTCGGTAATATTTTTAAAACTAGGAAAATTAATATTAATAACAAGTTTAAATTTAGTGACTGGGCAACCACTGGTATCCGGAAAAGCAGGACCAAGTTATTTGATTTGTACAACGAAAGGTCCTACAGAGTTGACGACAGATTCCATGAATATGTCAAAAATTACTCTAAAATTTTTAGGAAAGTTTGTAAAATAGCCAAGTCATATTATTTAAGTAATAAAATTAAAAATTCGGATAATAAAGTTAAAGCAGTATGGAAAATCATAAATAATGAAACTGCCAAAACTAAACCACGTGAAAATGAATATGCAATCAGAAATAATGGTAAAATAATTAATTCTAAAACAGAAGTAGCAGAGTCCTTTGAAACTTTTTTCACTAACATCCCTATTAAAACCACCGAAGCTCTGCATTCATCGCCTATTCTTGCCGAAAATTTGCTTGTAAATAACGTTACATTATGTGAAACAGTTTTTAATTTTAGACACATAAACTCTCTAGATATTATTAAGGCTTTTAAATCATTAAAACTAAAATCTTCTGAAGATCTATGGGGAATGTCTGTTAAAGTAGTTAACTCAGTTATAACGATTATTGCGCCTTACTTAGCTTTTATATTTAACATGAGTATTAATCAAGGTATTTTCCCTGACCTAATGAAGCAAAGTAAAATCATACCACTGTTTAAATCTGGTGACAAACTAGATCCCAGTAATTTTAGACCAGTGTCAGTTCTCCCCGTGCTTAGCAAGATTTTCGAAAAGATCATACTGAATCAACTGCTTTGTCATTTCAATCTCAAACAACTTCTTCACGATCGTCAGTTCGGATTTACTAAGGGACGATCAACCACCGACGCAGGAGTCATGCTTGTTAAGCATATTTTTGATGCTTGGGAAGCTTCACATGATGCAATAGGCATCTTCTGTGATCTCTCCAAAGCATTTGATTGCGTTAATCACGAAACCTTGCTACTCAAATTAAAACATTATGGCGTGAAAGACAGAGCATTCGAATTACTTAAATCTTACCTTGAAAATAGAGTACAAAAAGTTGATATAAATGGAGTTAAATCATCTGGTTCAGTTGTAAAAATGGGGGTGCCCCAGGGCTCAGTTCTGGGTCCTTTTCTTTTTCTTGTATATATAAATGACTTGCCATTTGTAATACAAAACATGTCCAACATAGTATTATTTGCCGATGACACTTCTCTGATTTTTAAAATTAGCAGAAGAGCTTGTGATCTTCCTGAGGTAAACAATACTCTCACACAAGTACTTAACTGGTTCAGCATTAATAATCTAGCATTAAATACAACAAAAACTAAATGTATTAAATTTTGCCTACCAAATGTAAGACATGTAGTTAATAATGTAACTTTAGGTACAGAAAGATTAGAATTTATCAAAACCACGGTGTTCCTAGGTATAACTATAGACTCATCTCTTCAATGGGGGCCCCACATAGCTTCACTAGCTGGCAGACTAAGCTCGGCCGCCTACGCCGTTAGGAAAATTAGACAATTAACAGATATTGCTACTGCGAGATTAGTCTATTTCAGCTACTTCCACAGCATCATGTCATACGGCATCCTACTGTGGGGTCAAGCGGCAGATATAGAAACCATCTTTATTTTGCAAAAGAGAGCTGTTAGGGCGATCTATAATCTACGTTGTAGAGAATCATTAAGAGAAAAGTTTAAAGAAATTAATATATTAACCGTTGCCAGTCAATACATTTTTGAGAATATTTTGTATGTCCGCAAAAATATATCTCTCTTTTTGAGGCACTGTGATATGAACACAGCTTATGTTACAAGAAACAAAAACAAACTTGTACCACCACAGTTAAGGCTTAGTAAGGTCAGTAAATCATTCACGGGGCAATGTATACGCTTCTACAATAAACTACCAGAAGAAATCTTAAATATGAATGACAGAAAATTTAAGACTCACATTAAACAACAACTTTGTAAGAAAGCTTATTATAAAACAGTCGATTATCTAAATGACAAAGATGCCTGGTGTTAATGTTACTTCAGCCTCGCACAATCTTTACAAAATAATGTTATGTACAAACTTGATTTTAAAAGATGTGTTGCGGAAGTTTGTTGCGCCGCTTCTTCTTCCCAGCTCTATATAACACCTTGGAGGCGGTGGTAGATAAAAAATTGACGTTGTATAAATGTACCTAGTGTACTTACATGCAATAAAATACTTTTGAATTTTGAATTTTTTGAATTTTGAAAACTACAACATGACAGAGACCATGACGGTGAAGTTGATCTGATGACGGAGACGGAAGACAGTCGAGGGAACTCTTCAACGGTGTACAGCAGCTACCTCGTGTTTGGGCTATTCATTCATCTTAATCAGAACTTCTCTTTCTCTGAGAGATAGGATCCGAAACGATAGGTGATCCGCCAGAGAACCAAAGCCTTCAACATAGCTCAAAGAGTTAGCACGTTGAAGTGACAGTGAGCTGGTCACATCTGCCGGAGAACTGATAACCGCTGGGGCAGACGATTTCTCGAGTGGAGATCACGACTATGTAAGCGTAGTGTGGGACGCCCCCCGGCTAGATGGAGCGACGACCTGCGAAAGGCGGCTGGTAGTGACTGGATGCGGAGAACCGAGGATCGGGTTCAGTGGCACGCCTTAGGGGAGGCCTATGTCCAGCAGTGGACTAGTACAGGCTGATGATGGTGAATGAGAACTTTATACCTAACTTATGATTTATGGATTATGACTACCATCGATGGTTAATGATGGAGACGAAAGGCTGTCGAGTGTAATAAATAGTATATTTTAGTCACAAAAAAGTAAAAAATAAAAACTTTTTAACAAAAAAATTAAACCGCCGAAAAAAAGCAACTGAAAAGCGAAAAATAATAAATAAGAACCTTTTTAGTCTAACGAAAATCCTACACTAATTAATGTAAATCTAATAAATTTTGAGTCGGCGCCAAACAAACAAGCAAATTAATTAAAGTTATTACGTAAGGCGAAATGATGGCAGCCAACTAACAAGCAATTAATGAGAAGATCATTAGATTACTAGAAATCAAACAATTAATTTGCATGTGTGTGTGGCGCCGACTCAAAATTTATTAGATTTACATTAATTAGTGTAGGATTTTCGTTAGACTAAAAAGGTTCTTATTTATTATTTTTCGCTTTTCAGTTGCTTTTTTTCGGCGGTTTAATTTTTTTGTTAAAAAGTTTTTATATTAGAATAAGGAGTCGGGGCGACACAACTCACAAATACACACCCAGAATCAGCAGGACTAAGTTGGTAACGAGGGTAGACCGTCCTTTTTTAAACGACCTTTAGGTTAAAAATATCAATCAAGAACCTAGAATTGCTAAACTTTTAATTGATTCCTACTTCAAGTTTCATTGTAAACTGATGTATTTTAATTTGTGGGAGAGTACAAAGGCCTAACCATTTTTAGACGGGCTTAATTATCTGTTTTCAATATGCTATAAATTTGTACCCTGGTGTTTTGTATAATTTGTGACCAGATTAACATTTTAAAATCGGGTTTATTTATTTATTACATGTCGCCACTTCATTAGAAGAGCCTCTAAGGGTCCTAAACCTAAAACCCTTACGCAATAAATTTTAAAAGTTAATCTGTGCCCTAATGGAAATCGAAGTCCCGACCTATGACGCTCGTCCAACTTTAAAGCCATAATATAGTGACCAACGATGCGGTCAATTTCTAATTAAGGTCTGTCAACTACCACCGTTAAATCGGTGTTTCATGAAATTGACTGTTGGCTAGTGCCCGGCGCGCGGCGGCACAAAATCATTTATACTACCTACCTACAGTGTGCTACAGTAGAACATAAGGAACATAACATCGAATATCCACTTTAATCTGGATATGTAGTTGGTTTTTATTTCCACTCAGTAATCATATTAGGTACTATACTTTCATTTTATTTCATATATTTTATTTTTTTATTCGATTTCATTTTTTATTATTAATTTAATTAAGCATACTGAACTGAACTACTACAAGGCAAATACATTTGTATTATTTTATTTTATTTAAATTATAAATTACTGTGACATGACAACCCTAGCTCGTGATCGTTCAGTTCAGACAGTTCGAAATTTTAATAAAACTAAATAAATATCAAAATAGCTTCCATTTAGGTAGTCAAAGTTACCGGGAATGATTGTGATTGTTCGCGCCTTCTAAAATCCAAAAATCGTTCAAGGCGTTGGCGCCGCAGGCGGTGTCGATTTTGTCTGGGTATCCCGGAAAATTCCTCTTTGCTGACATTTGAAACGTCACAAAGTAAGCTCTCCCACGCGAATGCTGCGGCACGTGTAAGGGGTCAGCTTATTTCGTTATGAGGTTCGATTCCCTCTTGGAACACACTAATTTGTACAAGTGATTATTTATATTTATTCGTTTCAATAAGTCGGTTGACAGTTGTAACATAAAAACATGCACAAAACATTAAAAAAAACTAATAGACTTAGTTAATTGACCGAGCGAGCGAAGCGAGCGAAGCGTCTACGTTTCGAGACTGGCCAAAAATGCTCTTGTCCGTCTGTCTGTCTGTCTGTCTGTCTGTCTGTCTGTCTGTCTGTCTGTCTGTCTGTAATTCTCTACAGGTCGCATTTTTCAACCGATTTTGACGAAAATTTGGCATATGTATAAATTAATTAAACCTACAAAATGAGTAGAATAAAATTTTGAAAAACATTTTTTTTAGAGTACCTACCATACTCGCAAAGTGGGAGTGAACTTTTTTTTTCTTGTGAATCCCATAGTGTGGGATATCGTTGGATAGGTCTTTCAAAAATATTGCTGGTGTGTGAATACCATTTTTTCGATTTAGGGATCCGTTGGCGAAATATTAAGCTTTAAAGCGGTAATTTTTGTTAGAGTCACGTGTCCCCCCCCCCTGCCAGCTAAACGGTTGCTTCTGGAAATGTGAAAAAATTCATGGCAGTAGCATATATAACGTAGTTACAAGGAAAACTATTACGGCTAAGTAGGTTCTATTGGTTTTTGAGTAATAGTGGATCGACTTAAGAAAGTTGAAAAAATAAATTATGTTCATAGAACTGCATACGTAAAATGGAAAATTATTTTTTTCCGCGTGATATCCATGGTGTGGGGTATCGTTGGATGGGTCTTTCAAAAATATCGCGGGTGTGTTATAAACATTTTTCGATTCAGGGATCCGTTTGCGAAATATTAAGCTTTAAAGTGCTAATTTTTGTCACTTTAGTAGGTACTTTTTCTGTTTCCAAAGTTGACTTTTGTTGGTTTCTTTTAGGTTTGGTTTATAAGGGCTGGCGAGGTCTACTGTTCTCACGGAACTACTAGTCTAGATAAACACATTATACAGCATTTACTAAGCTAACAAAAATGTTAAAAGAAGTTAATTTGGCGTTATAAACATAAAAACTACAAATTATAAACACTTATTTCAAACTAATTCAGATAACAACTAAAACACAAATTGAGAATTGTTCAGAAATCTGGACAATGACCCAAAGCTCATACTACTTTATAATATTCTTTTAGTGTTTTGTTTTCTTGTATTATTTCAAGTGACTACCTGTTAAACTATTATAATTATCATTGAGAGTTGTTTTTCGCTTTGTTTGTTACTCTTGTCCACCAAACCAGTGAATTGATTCGAATGGAGTGTTCATTGTTGGATAGCTTTGTTCTTCGGCCGAGTTTTAGGCTGTGCGAGAAACTTCTTCAATGGAGGCGAAGCCGCCAGCAATAACTAGCCTCACAGTCTGTACCGTGGACTATCTATATCTATCTATACTAATAATAAAGAGGTAAAAACTGGTGGATAATTTGCACGCATAACTTATATAGTAGTTGCGAGGAACCAAATGATAGCGGGGTGTAAAATACACCTAACGCCATCTATTGTCAAACTTTAAAACTAAGAAACTGGCATAATTAGAATGGGTTAAAAATTTTCAATTAACATTATAAATAGTATACTTTGTAACGCGGATAAAGTCGCGGGGTATCGGCTAGTACAGTCGACCGCACGTCAGTGGAAATACTTTGACCTTGAGCTGGCCCAGCCTATTAGGCAGTTTCAATACTATCAGAGACCAGTTTGTGCTGGTTTTGTTTCCACTGACGTGCGGTCGACCGTACCTACCTAATAAAATCTAGTCATGATATTTTCAATATACATACTACACTGCCATCTAGCGATAATGTTCAAAACGTAACCTACATTATGAAGCCTCCAGTGGGACACAAAATAATGATCTCTAAGTGTTGTGTCATTACCTTTCGAAAGCGCGTTTTATCACCAAGATAGCGCTACTGGTGAATACGAACACCTCTTTACCGGACAGTGCCGACAGCAATAGGGTTATGTTTTTCGCAATATCTGGGATTCTTTATCATAGAATCCAAACGGCTGAACGGATTTTAATAAATGAGGTGTCATTAGATTCGTCGTAATCCCGAGAAGGACATAGAGTATATAACTAGTGTGTTTAACGAGTGTACTTTAACTGAGGTTTTAGTTTGCTTTTTACTGCGGATTTCAAAAATCTGTGCTTTTTACGCAGTCGGGTTTTTGCTTCTGCCAATTTGTACTTGGTTTAGCAGTTTTTTTCAGATTATTTATTCCAAAAAGACACTTGGTTATCTCATATTTCAAATTTTGCTGGAGAAATATATTCTCTTGACTTACGACGCAGATGTAACTAGCTTGAGAGCAACACGGGGCAGCCGGCTCGACCCGAAGAGCAGACGCCATCGCTACAGCGTTGAAACAACCTGGCATTTTACGGTGATAATTTTTAATGAAAAAATTCATAAAAGAAATCGACGGAAATTTCACTGCGATCTTATTAAAAGGACTCAAATGAGATAAAATAAATGGAAGGCCGCCATTTATGGTCGTGATACACTAAGCCAATAAAAAGTGTAGTTAATAAAAAATAGAGTTTAGAGTAAAAAATAGTTTAGTTAATCAATCTTTAAAAATACAGCGACAACGCCGTAAGATCAAGCAGAGTCGGGCCAATTGTAATCTCGATTAAGTAATGATTACTTTCCTAATTACTTTTTAACTTGCCCTAATTTCTGTATATGACAACGAATTGAGATTTTGAAATATAAACAAATACTTGACGGAAATAACGAAGCAATCGGGAAAGTATATAAATTAGGAAGTAATCGTGGTTTGATTACAATTTGCCCAACTCTGAAATCAAAATAATGTAGTGTCTATCATTTAAAGCCATAAATAAGTCAGCCAAGAGCACTTCGCACTTGCGGATTCCTCTAACATGTTTTTTCACTTTTCTTTTAATTTTTACATAAATCGCAAGTAATATGTTTCAACTCAAGTCAATCGGTTCAGGTTTTCGAGCTAGCGGCGGACATGCAGCAGACGAACAAATTGCTTCGCTATACAAGGCTTTCCTTTTTTACGAAACGCTAAATAAATATGCACCAAATTTTAAGCCAGTAGAGAGCTATCAGTGTCACGACCATTATTTACCTCCTGGCTTAGTTCGTTGGCTTTAGTCTTTGTCACAAAACTGACAGCCGGATATCGCAGCAAATCTTTTATCGGTTGGGTTGTCGGGATTTACGGAAGTCTGCTGAAAGGCTATAAAAGAGTCAGCTGTCTTATAATGAAGGGTATTAAAACACTAGGTAGCCGAGTTTCACAATACGAGCGTTTTAATTATTTAAACTTTTTAGATTATTTTTATTAGATTATAAGATACATTAAGATAAGCAATAAGATACTAATAATACTAACACTATTTATTAGGCACTATAGTTATAAGTACTAACAAACTAATACTATATGGACAAACAGTCTGAAATAAAGTTTTATTTAATTTAATTTAATAGCATAATTTATGTGCAGTTGCATAATTGTAAGTTTGTCTACGACCATACTTTTTAGCTTAATATTCGTAATGGCCGAAAATTTACCAACAGCGAGGTAACCTCATAACGGCACACGAGGCTTAGGGCTTCTTTCACCACTTCCTGATATTGTTACAGATAATAATCTTAGTGATAAACTAATCTATCAGATAAATCTGTGTGATAGACTATATAAAATATATAAGATATAGGCAATCAGATACCTGTGAAACCAAAAAAATAGGCTATCTGTCAGATAACCGACAGATAGGGTATCTGGGACTTTATCAGCAAGCGGTGTAAGAAGCCCTTAGGGTGGCAACGCACTTGCTGACAAACACTTCAGGTAAATGGATGACATTAGCCAGTAGCCTCTTTCCATCAGGTGGGCTATACATATTGTCTGCTCATTTGCTTTGCCGCTTCCATAAATAAACCAATTAAATACAGTTTTGTAAGGCTTCGAGAAACTTTTCAAACAAAGTAACTACCTTATTGTTTTTAACAAAGTAAGTACCTAGCTGAATGTTTTCAACAAAAGTATATTTGCGGAATGAAAAGATTCCTCAGTTTTCAACTTCTTTCCTCTGCATACATACAAACAATACAACTTAATTAAATTACTATTGCTGTTATTGAAATTAAATCTCATTGCCTATTATTTTCTCATAAATTACTCGTAGTTCGCTTTTATTTTCGGTTAAGTTTGAGCATGAATTTTTAAAAAAAGCTACTCCCATATGGATGAGTAACAAAATCATTTTAGGGGGTGCCAAATTCGTGCCAAATGTATATCGAAATTGATACTCACTCACACATTCTCATTTTTAGAGCAACTTCCTCCCGCTAATACGCTTCATTTGTCCGCACCCCCCCTGATTTTGACACAGAATTTTTCATCGTTTCCCATACTAAATTTGCAA
Source organism: Metalampra italica (assembly GCA_949699065.1). Classification (NCBI taxonomy): domain Eukaryota; kingdom Metazoa; phylum Arthropoda; class Insecta; order Lepidoptera; family Oecophoridae; genus Metalampra; species Metalampra italica. The sequence goes on from OX452982.1 coordinate 7,543,835, forward strand.
GATGCGATCTCCACAGGGAGCGCGCGCGCGACAAAAGAGGTTCGAATCTCCTTGAGTTTGAGGTATTAGACTCTTTCTCGCACTGGTACAAGCAAAAATAGGCTTTAAAATGATGACCGTACCTACTCATATCGCGACTGTAGTGTGTGTTCAACAAAGTAGGTACGTGAATGTTTTGGGAGATATCCAAAAGCCATTCAATAAATCCGTTACCTACTAAATACAAAGAACTTTAATTAGAGCAAATGTATCCCATAGTGAACATTACATTTGCAGGCTGCCTGTAGCAGATTAAGGCTTCAGTTCGTTTATAAACTGTGAGCACATAACTGCATATATACAGGGTGTAATACTTATTACGCCAGGTGATTACCTTTTCCGTATAAGAGATTTTTAAAACTGTATAAACTAGGTGTAAAACTAAAAGTACGTTACTTATTGAGTAAAATGAAAACAATAACTTCAATCAGATCAAATTTACTATCAATCAGAAAACTTTTGCCCATAATTAATGTGTTAAAATATATATGTTTGTTTACATATCTACGATACATTTAATATGGCATAGAGTTTAGAGGCTTTAGGAAATACTTACCTAATTAAATAAAACTATACCTAAATAAATAACTACTTACTCAAAAAACTCCAATATTGCCAAAAAAAAACTATTTCTTTATAATGATAATAATTATGTTTATTATTTTAGTATAGGTATACCGAAAGTTTTCTGATTTACTTAACCATATTTACGGAATTATAACCTGGCCACACTTTAACATTACAGCCTGTATGCGTTATGTGCACTGAACTAGTTCACTATGTGCCTCTATGTACTTACGTATATAGGATTTATAGGGAAGCCGACAGCTCGTTTCCCGGACATAACCTGGGCTGGGTATTGATTTTTTTGCTATTTGTTACCTACCTATGTCTGTTACAACGAGCCTCGGCTGCCCGGGAATTGAACTAAAAATATCAACATTACTGGGAAACGACAATTTCACCGCAAAGCTCAACCTGTACCACGCAATCTCTTACACGACTTAACGCAATTTTATTTACTTAAACTGCTCACTACCTAGATACTACTTATATACTTAAGATGAGTCTACGCTCATACTTAGATATTTTGTAATCGCAGTTCGCAGTCATCGCTGGGAAAGGATTAGAGCTGGGTTTAATTAATCAAACAAAGGACTGACTGGCTGTCTTAGGTAGCTAGCTGCACTGCACATAGGTACAGCTGGAGTTGGAAGGCTTTGTTTACATATCGACCGATAACGGGCCGACGTCGTTCTAATTACTCAGTACCGGCACCTTGAGACGAATCCACCTGAAGGCAGATGCGCCGCAGCTGCCGCCCGGGCGAGTCCTGTCGCCCCCGCTCCGCGCCCCGCACCCCGCCCCGCCCCGGCCCGCGCAATCGCGGCTAACAGTTTTATTTCCCCGAATGAACTTTATCAAACAAAGCTTGTGTGCCCGGCCCTGCATCTGCTCGCCCAGCTGTTTCGCTGCACCCGGCCGCGCCGTCTCGCTCCGCCGCGCGCATGCCTCGTCCGTGCGAGCGGGAAGGGACGCGCCCGCTGTAATCGCGTCGAGGCCCTTCGATTCCCTGTACACAGTCTGCATCCCGACGCCCGGCGGCGAGGAAGCAATGGTGAATTTGACTAACAAGCGAAAGTGCGGCGCAGTCAACAAGAAGGCGAAGCGCCCGCGGGGTCGCAAGCGCTCCCGCAGCGCGCCTCTGCCCCGCGACCCGGACATGACCGAGAAGCGCACGGCTCTCAAGCGGCTCTTCGGCCGCATCTGCTCCTTGGAGATGGAGAACCAACGCAGCCCGGAGGAGGACTTCGACTTGAACGATCCTAATGCTGCCGACGAGAACGAGGACCCGCTGCTGGACTCCGTGCCGGTGAACATGGACCCGGAGCAGCTCGGGTTCATCGTGTGCGCTCATCTGACGCTGCGGTTCCTGGAGTCCCGCGGGATCCCGCCGAACAACCCGATGTTCTCGCGGCTGCGCATGCGTCTTCTCCGAGGCATACGCGAGTTGGGATTCGCCTGAGCAATGCTGGGCCCAGAGCCCCCCAGACGCTAAATCTCTTCGTACCTGACCAATTCTCCCACGGACCTCTTCGTTCCTCGCTGTGTCTCCTTAGTGTCTCGTTGTTGTTCCCAAGCGTCTTGTAAACCTTCTTCAAATGGGCTCTGGTGAAAAATTAAACTTTAGGACTGCAAGGTGTTTATTTATATGTATAAGGAAGCAACAGGTGCTCTCTGGGGCATTCTAGTCACTATCTAGTCAACTTTGTGGATTGTAATTGTTAAGCAAAATCTATATTGATGTAACTTATCGAATAAATAAAAACGTCCAGTGCATATCGTCCATTATTACTCTTTTCAGACAAACAAATACCTACCTAAAGTCTTGTGCTGGGCGAATGTAAGTTATTTTCCGCCAAGCGAATCGCCTTTAGGGCTTTCCGTCATGGACATCTAGTATCTTTTATCATTTCAGAGGTCGTGGGTTCGATTCCCACCCGGGACCAACATTTGTGTGATGAGCATAATATCTGTTGGTTTCGGATTCTGGGTGTTTGTATGTATTTAAGTATTTATTTAAAAGTATTTATGTATGTTTATCAGTTGTTGAGAGGTACCCATTTACAAGCATCGGCTTAGTTTATGACTAAACAGCCGTGTGTAAATTTGTCCAAACATTATTATTATTATTTGCGTTTAAATTTTACTATAGGTAGGTATGTATTGCTTAGCTCCCAAACCTCAGATACTTTCTATTCTTCTAACTTTAAAATCACAAGTCCTCTTGTAATTTACCATAAAGAGAAAAATAACATTCTTATCAAATATCAATGTTCTTGCAGCCAATGCATAGTATTAAAACTCGAAATCTTTTTTTATAGTTTATAACGATACCTAACTAGGTACCTACTGTTACGCAAGTACCTGTCGGTCGTTGCATAGTCTCCAAAAATATTTTTTCAAAAACCTTTTTTTCGAAAGAAGCTCGTTTTCTGAAAAAAATGCGAATGCCACCACACACAACAATTTGCCACTGTTTGATTTTAAATAGATATTTAATGAATACAGAAAAAAAGTGCCGAATAGGCCCCTATTACCGAATAGTATCCGAATATTCTTCATCTCTAATCATTATCTAAGTGACACAAATAGAGTAATAAACGACTAGGTACCTATTTCTCACTCAGCTTTTCAATGAAATATTCAATTTCAAATAGAAGCCGCAATAGCCTTGAAAACTTTAAGGCGTTGAACTCCGTCCTATAAATCAATACTTACATACCTACTTACCTATAAAGGGGAATGACAAAGTCCCAACTGTGCTGGCGCAAACTAAACCCGCTACAAGGACAAAGACATGTCACGTCTCATCAAAAGAGAAAATTCATTACCTGCAGCGGCCTGGTTGTGGCCAAAGCTTGTATAGTAGGTACTTTTCTCAAATAACGCGTGGAAATTCAAACAATATCAAAACATATATCAAATTTTTTATTATGTCTAAATGTCTGAACTAAAAAAAGTTCTGGCCTTCGATAGCATTTTCGATTTATCTCAAAGAATGTTATCAAAATAATGTTTACATTTCCAGGATCATCAGGATCCTTTACTTGTGCTTTAAGACCTTGCTTCTTGCCAAATTTCATGATTCTAGGTCAACGGGAAGTACTCCATAGGTTTTGATTACCAAGATACTTAAAAATGCGGCAAAAACGGCCATATTAGCGTTAATTTAGGAGTTAAAGGCTCCAAGGGACTGCAGACCTGAGTATTTGTTATTTATTTCAACTTGATACCTCCACGGGTTCCTGAGAAAAAGGGTCTCGACAGACAGACGGACAACGAAGTGATTCTTTAAGGGTTCCTTTTTTCTTCTTTTGACCTCAATCGGAAAAAATCGGAATATCAACTTTTCAGATTTTTCCCTATAGAGGGTGTCGATGTTGACAGCATAATATTTGCGACCAGGTGGTACACTGAAGCAAGGAATAAATAAAATAATGTGAACCTTCTTTTATATTTATTCATTTTTATTATATTTTCTTATAAATAGCTTTACAACGTTCTTTGTAAATATGTTGTAGATTTTACCACACGATTATAATAATAAATAAATAATGAGTATACTTAAAGAGATTCATGTCGATACTTAAACCATAAAACTATATTAAGTGATATTTCTTAAATAAATAATTAATTGCAATGTTTTCATTTGGAAAAGTCACTCTTACATGGGAGCTATTTCTACTTACTTAAAAATCTAGACTAGAAACTTTGGCTGCGAATATTATTAACTAAATAGTAGCCACTACAGATGGAGCTAAATTGATATTACGACTATCTACCTGGTCAAAGTCACGGGAATTAACTGGACTGCGCAGGTCCAGTATCTTAGGGAAGCTTTTGTCCACAAGTGGACGTCTTCCGGCTGATGATGATGATACAGCAATACACAGAGAAATTATTGCTATTTATAAAAGTGATTGGTAATAGGAACCGGGGACGACCTAGACTGACAATCAAGGAATAGGATCAGATAGAGCGGGTTCTCATAGACAGACACTACACGTAAAGACTAACTCGCCGCCGAGCATGTGTGAAGAGAATGATGAGACTGAGCGAAGAGAAAGAGGTGTGTCAGGATCGCTATACTTGGCCCTCCCTTCTGCCTACCCCGTCAGGGACATAGCCTGAAGATATTATTGTATGTATGTACCTATGTATGGAGGTATAATTACATTTCAAGTGCCTATTAACTCTGAGTTCTGTAGTCAATATCATGCTATCACGCGAATCACGATATTGACGCAATCTCTTCGTTAGCGTTGACGCGTTGTCCATCCATCTGCATTTTGTTGGCGAAAATGTGAATAATCGGAGCGCATTTTCATTTCCACATGAACTGAGATAATTATTGGTTTTTGCCGGGCTACTAGTTTCCAATTTTGTAGCTTTAATACATTTTTATTAGGATTTTAGTAGGTTTACAAGTTCTTCAGTCCGACAGTCGAAATTATTCCGGGTATCCTGTAATGAACACTTTCGAATAACGGAGGGAAAATTGTAAAATAAAAAAACCGGACAAGTGCGAGTAGGATTGACTCGCGCCCTGAGGGTTCCGTACAAACTTAATTAAAGACATAATTCGAAAATCGTTAATAAAAGAACAATTGACGAGCTCCCATATCAATTTGCATAACCTCAGACTTGGCTGTATGAACTATGATTCCTTTGTCTTTCCCGTAAGTAATAAATAAACTGAACGAAAAAAAATTTTACAAGTCCTGTCAGTCATGTCAAATGATAAATAACGTGTCTATGTTAATGGTCAAATGTTATTCATTTTATTTTATGTGATTTTATTTCCAGACTTAGATAGACCTTTAGTATAATTTGTAAAATCTTACGAAATTATTTAATATAGATTTGTAATGATGAAATTTCTAGACGCTAGGAAATTCTTTCAACAATTATTTAAGTCATTGTACTAATTTATAAGGGTGGCTTGCTCATACGCAAAGTTAAGTTTGTTGGTACTTTTGTACAAAGAAATTTTTGTGATATAAATACATATTTACGTTTTCTGATTTTTTCCTTTACCTTGCTTCTTGCCAAATTTCAAGATTCTAGGTCAACGGGAAGTACCCCATAGGTTTTGGTTACCGCGATACTCAAAAATGCGGTGAAATCGGCAATATCTTTTAACTGCGATGACTTAGAAGTCTGATTTTTTCACGACACCAAGGGACTGCAGACCTGCGTATTTGATATTAATTTCAACTTGATACCTCCGCGCGTTCCTGAGAAAAATGGTCTTGACAGACGGACAGACGGACAGACAGACGGACAACCGAGTGATCCTATAAGGGTTCCTTTTTTCCTCTTTTGAGGTTCGGAACCCTAAAAATGACTACGGAACCCCTCAATTGGCCATTAATTTATGGTTTGGCCATTTGCGTTTTTGGTCATATTATGCGTCGAAACCGTGTAATAAAGTAAATGTTAGTCTGGACAAAATGGGACTGATTGATACTTGGGCAAAATACGACGTGAACAAAATGAGACTTGGACAGTGGACTTGGACGAATTGGTACCCAGACCGATAAAACATGGGGAGACAATATCGCGTAGAGAGGAGCGAACAAAGCTCCATTCCAATCCTAATTGCCAAATCTATAGTTTTCGTCGTTTTTAAGGAATGTAGGAACGTTAGATTTTTACTAGGTTTAAGTGAAAATAATAGAGTAAGAGAGAGTAAAGTGTAGAGAGAAGTAGATAATCTAGTATACCTACCGACAAAATAATCCCTAGTCCCTACTGTTATGCAGCATAAAGCAACACAGAAGGAAGTTGTCATTCTCAAGCGTTCCCCTCCCTCTACCAAACTATAAGACCACATGAGATAACATGAGTAACAAATCGAAGAACACACACAGTTATTCGATTTGTCACGTGTTTCAAAGCGACATTGTACAAATTTGCTATGTTTTGGATTTGAATAGACCGGCATCAGTATTTATACACTGAGTACTGGCCCCATAGTCACTCATTTGCCATCCAATCCAATATTTAGTAATGACTTAATCCGAATTGGGTAAACTATATCTGATATTTCTGCCTCGATATGCATAGTCCACTAGCAGCCTGTTGATACGTTCCAGCGAGATGACGTCACGCGTCTGGCGGTCCCTGGCCAGGATGTCCACGAGGGCCTTGTGTAAGTCGTGAGCGGATATCTTTAATGGTTTTGGTACTTCCTCTTTGGAGACTGCCGATGTTGAGTCTGGTATCATGCTACAACAAAAATTACTTATTTTACCGACCGTTATCATTCAATTATAAACTTTATTTTACTACAATTTTTTTAAACAGCTTATGATGAAATGATGTACATTCACAGAGCCTGTCTGTACTTATATAGCAACTAAGTATGTATTTACTGTATTGCAAATTAAGTAGGTAGTTATAACAAGGTTTTCTCCTGTGGTGTGCCAAGTTCTGATGTTGGACCTACTGCATATTTAAACCAAATGCGTATTGACCATGGCGTATTTAACCAAACACTCTGTTGGACCAGCTGTTAGGCTACTACATAATTCTTTAATAATTGAGTCCAAAAATAAATAGGTACCTTTCTATTAAATAATAAGAGAAGAGTTCTGAGAGATAAGTTCGCCCTTTGTACTTATTTTTCTCTGTATTATTTTGTAAATGTTTTCTGTGTGTGTGCAATAAAGTGTTAAATAAATAAATAAATAAAGTAGGTCGGTACGGTCGACCGCACGTCAGTGGAAACAAAACCAGTATAAAATGGTCTCTCATAGTATTGACACTCCCTAATAGGCTAAGCCAGCTCAAGGTCAAAGTGTTTCCACTGACGTGCGGTTGACTGTACTATGTAGATTACAACAAAAACATATATTTTCGTTTGTTCATAATAATATGTATCATAACATAATTCACCCTGAATTCCTAACCACAATTTTGTGTAACACATTTTCTGTTTCAAGGAAAAATTGAATTTGAGAAACTTTCACACTAGCTAAAAACCTGACTTGCCCGTCATCGTCTTACTATTCTCAAATTCAAAATCGAAATTTTTTTAAATACATGAATGTATAAATAAGAAAAAAGTTATCTTAAAACTAAGCAACACATCACATTCATTTCTTTATGACAAAACTAGAGCATGCGCCTGAGTGACTCACTGTCGTTTATGTTATTTAAGTACGTAGAGGCAACCAAACAGTAGCTAGAGTCTTATTAAGAAACACAAAAAATAGGGTAAATATCCCACCTTGCGACGGGCGCGGCCGGCTATCTTGCGCAAAACTCACGCACCTTGTGCCACAAAAAAGAACACGAACAACACTCCAGAGCTTCACTGCGACCGGGAACTGTCGACAAAATGCCAGAGAAACTTTCAACGGCATTCATTCGCCATTTCTTTCAACCAGCTCACAAATGTATTTGAAATTGAGCTTTACTTATTCCGATTTGGGGTTGGTTTTTGTTTGGCGTTTGTTAGTTAGGGGTGCATGCATCTGGGAGCCGTCTGGCCCTGTTTGTGTGATTTACCCCCAACATGTGGTGAGGGTTAATCCACTTTGGTCCCGTAGAATATACTGCCGTCAAAAATCAATGATTGCTGCGATGTTTTATCGCAGGCAAAAGTGAAATGAAATGAAGCGCTTAGTTAGCTTTTTATGAGTGTGATATTTTTGTTCCCAATTAGTAGGTACGGTCGACCGCACGTCAGTGGAAAAAAAACAGTATAAACTAGTCTCTCATAGTAATGAAACTCCCTTAAAGGCTAGGCTAGCTCAATGTCAGTGTTTCCGCTGAAGCGGAATTTAGTTTTTCGATTTGTTTCATTTATTTTGTTTCTGTTTGAATAGGTTCTTTAAAATACATAAGTTAGTCTTGTTAAATATAAACATTCGTAGGCAAGCAGTATTTGAACCAGCGACATGCCCACAGAGTTCTGTTTAAAACTAAGTTACTGCGTTTACCACCTATTCTTACTTCAAATGGGCGCGTCTCTTAGGAACTTGTAGAGCCATCTAAGTATCGCATATACTTTGTTACATTTTGACTCTGTATGTAGAGTACCTACAACGAATCGTACAAAATCAATGTTTTCGCCGACCGTGATAGATAGAGCTCAGTGGAGTGGCAATCTATCAATTCTGAACGCTGTAGTGGACTCTTCTTCAACTAGGTAGGTACCCACTTTTAATTGCGAATGTTTGTATGATTTGGGTATTGGAAAGTTGCGTCGACTCACAACATTGCAAGGTTGCAGTTTATCGATCGCTAATGATGATGATGCAGGTGCAGACAGGTAGATTATTATATAGATCTTATACTCGGCTTGGCACACAAAGTAAATACCTATAAGAATTGTCATCACGTCATCATGAGAACTTGGGAGTATATTTTACCTAAAATACTAAATGAAAATGGATAATGATTTTCATGCCTATCAAAATAACAAAAACGACATACAAAAACTATATACAAGGTGTAACTAAAACTCTTCTCAAATTGATCTGAGGTTAAATGTTTACTATAGTAGGCACACTGTTTTGGATCATTTTCCTAATATCATTTTGATCAATTTACTAATAATAAAAAGGCGAAAGTTCGTAAGGATGTTTCGATGTTTGTTACCCTTTCACGCTGTAACGGCTGAACGGATTTTGATTAAACTTAATACAATGATAGCTTATATCCTGGAATAACATATAGGCTATTTTTTTCCGCGATAAACTGTTCCCGCTTTAAACTATTATGCCAAAGCTATTGTAATTATAATTTGAAATGCGTCCTTTCGTCTGCCAGACACAGCATGCAGCTAAAAAAGTTATATATTCGTACGTATACTTATACTAAAATTAAAATTTTTGTAACATATTCAGGAGTAGGTATATGTTACATTTAGGGAGGTAAGTACGCTGTGACAGATAATCCTAGGTCTATTATAACCTTTACGACAGTGGTAATTCTACATAATTAATTACAGATTATCATGGATATAACTATAACTGATAGCAGACGTTTTACAACTGATACCGATTATCAGTTCTCACTGCCCCATTCATATTTAACATAATAATATATTATATTGACACACTTAATAACGAATACCTACTTATTATGTATTAAAAGGCGATTAAGAGCGTGTATACAAACAATGATTTTAAACGCTGCGAAAGTAATAAAATTATTGATCTACATAGTGTCACTAAGCTATTCGAACTGTCAGTGTTGTGTGAACGTGGGCCATTTCTCATTTTGTTGCACAATTTGAAGCTAATAGGTAATTAAGAATTTGTTGTTTATAAGTAAGGTTGCTAAATTAGTAATTTTATTTATGCGAGTCAACAATTCTTCACAAATTGTCAAATTAGTATGCTGTATTTCAGAAGACCTAAATAGCACGAGGAAATAATAATAACGTTTTCGTCAGTTCCATGGCTGTCACTAACTTGTTCGGACATTGTTTCTAATGCATTATACTAATGAAGTAAAGCGAGGTGTACACACGTGGTACGAAGTGGAACAACGCGAGCGCGACACAGACGGCGGCGTGGGCGCACGCGTGGGGTATGCGGATCGATCGATGACAGAGTTCATTAGCATAAACCCCTATATTGCATTCATTCATACTGTGCATACCAGAAATACAGTTATCCTTTCTATTTTATAGAGCTATGGAACCTTTAAAAATGAATGACTAATTTATATTGGGACATTCAATTCGAATTTATTTTTTTAAAGAGCACCGCACGAGTAGTAGATAACTATACTATTTGTAGATTATGATTTACTAGCCAATGCCCCGCGACTTCATCCGCGTTAATAAAGTATACAAATATGTTATTCAAAAATTTTTTACCCGTTCTAATCATGCTAGTTTCTTAGTTTTAAAGTTTGTCAATAGATGGCGTTATGTGTATTTTACACCCCGCTATCATTTGGTTCTTCGCAACATATATTCATCTTTCATTCAAATTCAAATATATGTATAAGATAAGCGTGCAAATTATCCACCAATTTTTACCTCTTTATTATTAGTATAGACATATGAATGAACTGATTTGAATTATGGCAGCGTGCTTAATGCAGTCTCGCTCGTTAGCATGAGATAATGGCGCGAAAATCCTTATATCGATTTTGGATGTTAGAGATGTTATCTGCGTCCGAGCACGATTCTCGAATTTTTAGCGCAGACTGACCGACCGCGCGGACGTCAGGTGCGCTGTCAATAAGTTAAAAACCTCGTGGTACCGCGTGCAATACCATAGAAATGGTTAGTGCCTTGTGTTTATTATTGCGTGTATATTATAGTTTCGAGTCGAGAATTTTTCCAATTACCTAGAAGTATATTGACGATCTTTCGTTTGCATTCAAAGACATAAGAGACCCGCGTGTCTGATTTCAGAAGGAAAATTCGAAGAAACCTAAATTCATTCATAACTTACCTAATTATAAATAGTGCATCTAAAACCAAGGACTTGTTTCCTCTCCGTATAACCACATTATAATTCTATGGTACACTATTTCTATACAACTTTTTAAAAATAAAACCGAAGTAACAGAAGAGATTGCGTTAAGATTACTAACCCTTTGTCGAAACAATTATATAACACATTACGACACCAAAAATATGCAATGAAACTTGTCTCGAGTCGACCTCTAATAGAGTTAAATCTGACCCCCGCATTAATAAACATTTTTTGGTAGATAGACCATAAAATCTATTTCTAAGATACGCCAAAGAACACAGAATCTTTTTGAAATTTCTTTGGTTGTTTATTTAGATGAGATTTACTTCTCAAATAAATCAACTTTCCAATTCCAAAAAACCGCCGGGTTTTCTCGTTTACATAGAATCACGTTGGGATGGTAATGAGTTTTAGTAGCTCGTATACTTAGTCGTTTTTCCGATTACTGCACCGACGGGGCTTTAATCAGTGCGTCCAGCCTGCCGTGACTTATTAACGTGGACATCACAGAGTTTAAAGTCAATCAGCTACATATTAATTGACTCTATAATGTAGAGCTACTACAAATATACTACCTATTAAACAGAAATGCCAATCAAATCAATTTATTAACTTTTTTTATACAATACGATAGAATTTGTACCTAGTTTCTCAGCTACATAGATACATCTCCTAGGTATATGAGTATCTGCTTTTCATAATTATATAGGTACCTATGACTGCTGGTGGGTTAGAATCCTATAATGATGTTTTTTAGGGTCCGTTTTCATAAAACGCATTCAATTTTATCCTAAAATAGCTGGCATATTTCCAGGTTCGAGCAAGTGCTCTAAGAAGGGGGGGGTATGTGGCAATCGGGTATCCTAGAAAAGTGGCCAGTGGCCACTTATTCAAAACTTCTAATTATAAATCCTACATGTGTTGTAATTCCATCTGCTACTTCATACACTGCCCTCTTATAATTGTAGAAGACCATAATCCTAGTCACATCTGTGCTGGCAGCGGCCACCACTTCTACCTCAGCCGGGAGGAACCCAGTTGGCCGGCACGGACAGTTTGAACTTCTAATTCTACACAACAATGACATGCATGGCAGGTTTGAGCAAACTTCACAAATCAGTGGGGTTTGTACCTCCTCGGCTGCCAATGAAGGGAAATGCTATGGTGGATTCGCCAGGATCGCTTATGTGTAAGTGTTTTCTTCGCATAAACAAGAATTCTGAAAAATCACTAATCACCCACATCATCGGGACCCGGCTGGATGAGCTTAGCGCAGGACCGGTCTTCGTGGAGATATCTGGGGGAGGCCTTTGTCCAGCAGTGGTCGTCTACAGGCTGATATGATGATAATGATGATGACCCACATCATCACAATCTGTAAAATGTGTCTATGTATCTATGTGTCTCATTCCAGAGTGAAAGAGGCTAGACGAGCAGCGGCGGAAGGGCGCGGTCCTCCCGTCCTATATCTGAACGCTGGCGACACGTACACTGGTACCGCGTGGTTCACACTATACAAGTGGAAAATAGCCGCGGAGTTCATCAACGCCTTACAACCCGATGCTGTGGTAAGTGCTTTACTTTTTAAAAAAATAAAAATAGACTATGCATAAATTGATACAACTTTGGGGTAGTCGTTGTTTTTGTTGGGTAACCGTTTTGTGATTGTGGTCTTGGTTTAGGCACTATCTATCATAGTCTATACCAGTCCACTTCTGTGCATATGCCTCCCGAGGCACAAGTGTAGTCAATATCGAATGTGCTAATGCCTTTAGAACTAAGGCAAAATGGTAGCTTATTAATACTCTTGGTTGGTTCATTATCCTTTAATGAACAGTTATTACGATGCTATGCAAAGCGATTCCAATTTCCACTCATTACGTCAAAGTTGCAGTCAATTCAGATTGTGATCGGATAATACCCGTTCTTCGGTTCTTTACAGCCAGTCACTCCAGCCGCTTTACGAAGTTCGTTCTATAGAGCTCAATTGTATGCAATACTTACGTATTATAATTTGAAATGATATTTTATGGTCTTGTTTCAGTCACTGGGCAACCATGAATTTGATAATGGCGTCTCTGGATTAATACCGTTCATAGAAAATATAACTTGCCCTGTACTTGCAACGAATCTAATTCTTACTGAAGAACCCGACTTGCAGTCGCAACCTAATTTAATGGATTCTATCATATTTAATATAAGTGGCATTCAAGTAGGCGTCATAGGGTACTTAACACCTGACACCAAAACTAGAGCAATACATAACAACGTCGAATATGTTGAAGAAGTAGTTGCTATAAGAGAAGAAGTAGCTAAACTTACACAGGAAGGAGTTAAAATTCTAATAGCACTCGGACATTCTGGTTTAACAAAAGATTTACAAATTGCTAAGGAAGTGGAAGGTATTGATCTGGTAATAGGTGGACACACACATACGTTCCTGTGGAATGGTACAAGTCCTGATGTGGAGACACCGGAAGGTCCTTATCCGACAATGGTACAACAACTATCAGGTAGACTTGTGCCCGTAGTACAAGCTTATGCCTATACAAAATACTTAGGAAAGCTGAACCTTGTATTCAATTCAAATGGAGAAATAATTAGCTTCGACGGAAAACCTATACTTTTAGACGAATCTGTACAGCAAGATGGTGATGTTTTAAGCATTGTTAATCGCTACGGTGATGATATATTGAAAATATCTGGAGAAGTAGTCGGCTACGCTTCTGTGATTTTAGACGGGCATACCTGCCGATTAAAAGAATGTAATATGGGCAACTTGATAACTGATGCTATGATTCACAAATATGCATCAGAGTATAAAGGTAAAGGTTGGTCAGATGCTCCTATAGCTATAATTCAGGGAGGTGGTATTAGAGCCTCTGTTGCGCATGGGAACCTACCATCTGAGGTAACAGTTGGCGATCTCATGACTGTTTTGCCATTTGACAATAACGTGGTAATAGTAACTGTGAATGGCACTATTATTCTGAATATGTTAGAACACGCCGTTGAAAACTATAGTTTAACTCAGGCCAAGGGTAATTTTTTACAATTTTCAGGCTTAATTGTTGAGTATGATTTTTGTAATAACCCGGGTACGAGGGTTGTGAAAGCCTATGTTCGTTGTGGGAATTGCGATATTCCTACCTACTCTCCGGTTAATGAAACTTTAACGTATAACATACTGATGTCGGTGTTTTTATCTCTTGGGGGTAATGAGTTTGCCATGTTCCGCGGGTTGCCGTCAGCACCTTTAAGTTATAGTGAGTTTCAATGTACGATAGAATATGTTCAAAGTCGTAGTCCCGTATATCCCGCTATCGAAAATCGTATTGTTTTGCATAATATTGATGAATTAAAAGTAAGGTCAGAGTTTAGCATTATTCGAATGATTTTTCATCAAGATAACTGTTCGAAAGCATACCTTTAACTACCTAGATCTACCTACTTGGACGACATAGTTTTATAATATACCTAATTTATTTATTTTTACAAAATCCAAAATCTAGATTATGCGTTATTAATAATTTTATTGTTCGCCATTTTAAAAAAGCTGTTCGTTAATGTAAATAATGCAAATAAAATTCTTTGAATTTCGGTTATTTATTAACCTAATTCCTCTATAATTTCTATATCCTATAATATTTCTATAATTCCTTTTGCTTTACCTCGATTACCATAAACCCATCATTGTTCGAGTCGAGACATACAAATATAATTATACAGAGGCAAAAATCTTTCCCTCCTCCCATACCTGTAGCAAACTTATTGACACTATCAAAATTTTTTTTTTTTAAATAAATCAACATTTCTCGGTTCTTTAAATAACTAGGACAGAGTACGTACCTAGTTAATAGGCATTGTATTTTTTTGATACAAAGTAGTAGGTAGGTTATAAATCTAGAACTACAAACCTAGCTGAGGTTTAACCCTCCCACACGTAGCCATGCGTAGACTTTTATTGAACCTACAATGGGCACATGTTTTTTTTTAAATCCGGGCCTTTATCAGAACGGTATTTGATTGAATAAAGAGAAAAAAAAAGTTAATTAGTCGAAGTAACAACAGACATTAAAAAGGGTCGCTATCGATCGTAGCCTATTAGACACCTGCAACATCAAAGAGGTTTGCTACTCAAAGCCGACCTTCAGAAAGTCCCTCGCTTGAGCCTAATAAATAATCCATCGATAGAATGGCTTTATACGTCCGACATACAGTCTATCCTACGTATATCATCATCATCATCAACAGCCTATTAATCTCCCCACTGCTGGGGCTCAGGCCTACCCTCTCAACGAGGGCGTGCGGGCTATAGTCCACCACGCTAGCCCAGTGCGGGTTGGTGGAGTTCACATGCGCCTAAGAATTTGTTCTTCGGCGTATGCAGGTTTCCTCACGATGTTTTCCTTCACCGTTTGAGAGCAGTCTTACATGTACTTAAGTTTCGAGAAAAAACCCATTGGTACATGGCCCAACCGGGGATCGAACCTCGGACCTTTCGATATGATAGGTCGCGTCTTATCCCCGAGGCCATTGACGCTCAGACTATAGACGTATATAATTAATTCAAAAATATTTTATTGCATGTAAGTACACGGGTACATTTATATACAACGTAAATTTTTTATCTACCACCGCTTCCAAGGTGTTAGCGCTGGGAAGAAGAAGCGGCGCACTTCCTACAACAAACTATTCTGTTACTATTATGTTACTACAAACTATTAGTTACTGAAGTCCTAACTATACAGTAATTCCTAGTATTTAGGACTTACAGGTGAATCGTATAGGCTTTACCACACAGTCATGATAAAACTAACCTACTCGTAATCTAACCGACAAATGAAACTTTTACCATCATAACTTGGTAAACCATACTTAGGTTTTTTAAGTAAATCCTAGAGATTTCGGCTTACACAGTAACTTTATAGTTTGTCTATCTCAAACCATTTCCCCTAGGTGCTATGGGTATAACATAAAATTATTCTAGATTGTTCAATGTTCAGAATAAATAAACACTAAAATCGCATACCGACCGTGAACTCGCCCCCGCAAAGGTGACGTATAAACCACCAGTTATTATCTCTATAGGAATTATCCTACTATATTAATAATGCGAAAGTTTGTAAAGATGTTGGGATGTTTGTTACATAAGGGATCAGATATTGATGAAACTTTACGTACATTCGATATAATTCGTAAAGAATTTATGCAAACTGACCAATCCAAATCTAACGCAGGTGAAACCGCAGGCAACAGCTAGTAACAATATAAATATTCAACTAACACAATATTGATCAGTCAAATCTAATCTGTTAGAATTGCACTGAATTAACCGTAATTGTTGTAAATAAATAAAACATTTAAAAGGTACCTAACTACGCTTATCATTTGTACGATTCGCACACAATTCGCATTGTTGTATAACCGTTTATTACGGCACGACACCGGCGCCCGAGACACGTAGCTTAGTCTGAACACAGTCGCCGCGTACGCATGTCAGTTGTGACGATAATTGAAAAACAAGTTTACCGGAAAATTCGTGAGTTTCGTGGATTTCGCGTGACTATCAAACGAACGTAGCTAACCTAATTATGGCGAGAAGCAACACGTTCTTCACTTGAAAACATGAATAGAGAAGTGTATTGTCGAAATAATTCACCGGGAACAGCTGGTCGGATCGGAGTTGCTCAAAAGAGTTGACTGATGTAAGGTATGAAGTCATTATTATTTTTGTTTTGTTAGTAACTTGTGAAATTGAAAATTGTGAAAATCTCGACTCCCATGCAAAATGATCAGATGTTTCTAAAACGTTCTTAAATTATGTGTAATGGCTCGTATCGTCCACACTGGGAACTGTTGTGTCGGCACCTGTGTTGCGGCACAAATTCTACTGTGGCTTTGTTTTTTGTTTCGCAACTATTTCCTCTAGTTTTGTGATTTGTGCCGACACAAAAGTTCCTGGTATATAAAACCAATAAATAAATAATTAGATGGAGCCCTGGGGCCCTGAGGCAAAATCTTTCATGAAAGAACTTTCAGCTCGTCTCCGCGAGGCCACTGGCGACCAGAAGGCCGGCAACTATTTCGCCCAGAGGATAAGCCTCATTATCCAAAGGGGAAACGTTGCCGGCCTTCTGGGCACCATGCCTCGCGGGGACGCGCTCGAAGAATTATTTTTTATTTAGGATTACTTATATAGTTGGTTGTTTTAATTTAATTAAATGTTATTGACTTTCTTTGTTAATGTTATTTGCAATAAAATGTATTAGATAGGTATGTCGAATATTATCCTAACTTTTATTGAATTTCCCCTTTTTTCCAGAACTTGACACATGCTCAACACCAAATGTGGAGTTACTCGAGCGTGGAAATCCCCGGAAATCGGGTGACCCGAGCCGATAGGATTAAAATATATTTGTCAGAGTGTGTGGTGTGCTTCTGCATAGTTTTCTTCATAGTGTGCGTTGGACTGCTGCTGTATCTGTTCTTCCACCTGTACAGCACTGTCACTACTGCTGGAAAACTGGCGGGGTCAATGGTTGAGAGCTAGGGATGTGACAGAAAATTAAGAACATTCCCGCCTCCTCGCCAATCTCCTTTCCCCAAAGCGAGGATCAACAGATTTACACTAACACAAAATATCATACCTACCCTGTGAAGGTAGGCGAAGTCTGATGGATGATTGACTCTACACTATGGGCCCCAGACAAACATAATTAAAGAAGTAACCGAGTATGAATTTTGTTGACTAGGTATATCTGCTAGTCCTCCTGCCATAGGTGAACATAATTCCGCGTTATAGCACCATGTACCTACTAGTAGTTCCGTGAGAACAGTAGACCTCGCCAGCCCTTATAAACCAAACCTAAAAGAAACCAACAAAAGTCAACTTTGGAAACAGAAAAAGTACCTACTAAAGTGACAAAAATTAGCACTTTAAAGCTTAATATTTCGCAAACGGATACCTGAATCGAAAAATGTTTATCACACACCCGCGATATTTTTTAAAGACCCATCCAACGATACCCCACACCATGGATATCACGCGGAAAAAAATATTTTTCCATTTTACGTATGCAGTTCTATGAACATAATTTATTTTTTCAACTTTCTTAAGTCGATCCACTATTACTCAAAAACTAATAGAACCTACTTAGCCGTAATAGTTTTCCTTGTAACTACGTTATATATGCTACTGCCATGAATTTTTTCACATTTCCAGAAGCAACCGTTTAGCTGGCAGGGGGGGGGGACACGTGACTCTAACAAAAATTACCGCTTTAAAGCTTAATATTTCGCCAACGGATCCCTAAATCGAAAAAATGGTATTCACACACCAGCAATATTTTTGAAAGACCTATCCAACGATATCCCACACTATGGGATTCACAAGAAAAAAAAAGTTCACTCCCACTTTGCGAGTATGGTAGGTACTCTAAAAAAAATGTTTTTCAAAATTTTATCCTACTCATTTTGTAGGTTTAATTAATTTATACATATGCCAAATTTTCGTCAAAATCGGTTGAAAAATGCGACCTGTAGAGAATTACAGACAGACAGACAGACAGACAGACAGACAGACAGACAGACAGACAGCCGGACAAGAGCATTTTTGGCCAGTCTCGAAACGTAGACGCTTCGCTCGCTTCGCTCGCTCGGTCAATTAGTTTTTTTTGGGATTCCGCTCAGTGAGTCCATAAACTAGGCAGCCCGATTTTAGGCAGTTTTTGACCTCTTCACAGCCGCAGCATGTATCATTCTACCTGTAAACGTACATATTATAGTACAATGTAACTAGTGCTGGAAAACTCGCGGGGTCATTGGCTGAGAGCTGGATGTGATTTTGAAATGAAATTGATTTTTTGTTATGGTTTGTCAAACGCACGACTCCGGCATCTACTCGTATATCGTCATCTAGTAGTTTTATCAAAGTGTAGGTAATATCAAGTAACAGGTAATATCAGGTCAATGTCTTCAGCTCTTTCTTAGTAAAAAAGATTAGAAAAAAACCTTTTGCCGGTTACCGAATAAGACGTCTTTTTAACACTTGGTAGGTAGCTCTCAGTGATTCCCAATATTCTGATGAAACAAAATTTATTCAGATAGAACCAAAATAAATCAAAGTGTTTGTCTTCATAACTAAATATACTTACCTCTCCATTCTAGGCCTTATTCCGTGATACCTCTATCTTCTATAGGAGCCAAAATAGAGAGTACCTTATCTTCTTCAGTAATCAAATAACGCATTAGGTCTTTCTTTATAAATTCCTATTTATGTCTTTGACCTCATGACCGCAGAACCAGTACGTATAATATCGTACTTATAAATACGAGTAGATACGCGACTGTCAGTTTGATTATAACAATGACCACAACATGTAAAAAATAAATGAGATTTTTGTAAGTAATAAAATGAATTGTGGTAAAAATTGTGATATTACGATAAGTTTGTTTAGTTGTGTTATTCAAATCTTACATAATGTTATGTACTTATACTAAATGGAATAGATTATTCTTTTGAATTGCATATTTTTTAATTACAACTTACTGGGTCAATGACTTTGTGCTGATAACATTGAAACCCAGTATTGTTGCAACGACCCGTTCTCAAAATATCCCCGACGCAGAATATCTGTAATCTGTAATTACGTTTCCAAGCATATAAAATAGTTAACTGCACCCCAACAAAAAATTCGCAAACGTAGAAAGAGATAGAAGATATTATATCTGTCTAGCTTACTCTTACCACTTTTGTAATAAGTGTGTCCCTCTCTGATTATTATTGGTCTTTTAGTGCGTCGTCTATTGCTTTCTCTCTTTACGTTTCTAAGGGATTGTGATCTATAAAATCATATAAAAATATAAAATATAAAATCATAGACAGCCGGACAAAAAATCCAAATAATGCAGCAACAATTTTTAGCAGCGGAAAGTATTGAATCCTCTGCATCATGAATTGATGCGGGTTAACGCATTTACAGCGCCAGTTGGACCGCGACAAATATATAAAGAAGGTAGATTAAAAATTGACTTTTATCAACCGACGAAAAAAAAAGGAGGTTCTCAATCCGACCCGTATATTTGTTTTTGTTTTTTTATGTATGACCACGCATAACTTTTTACAGAGCAGTCCGATTTTGATAATTCTTTTTCTATTGGATAGGGTCTACTTCGAAGTTGGTCCCATTTAAATTTGAAGAAAAAAATTCTACCCTAAGGGTAGAAAATTAGGGGATGACTGATTAATTTCCTACTAAATTTTCATATTTGAACCAATTCTGTTGAAACTAGGCACAAATAAGTAGTTCTAATGACCCTACAATATGACGGAGACGGAAGACAGTTGAGGAAACTCTTCAACGGTGTACAGCAGCTAACTCGTGTTTGGGCTTGTTCATTCATCTTAATGAGAACTTTAAACCTAACTTATGATTTATTCGATTACGACTACCATCTATGGGTGAAGATGGAGACGGAAGGCTGTCGAGGGAATGAATTAGTATATTTTATTACCAAAAAAGTAAAAAATAAAAAAAAATTAAACCGTCGAAAAAAAGAAACTGAAAAGCGAAAAATAATAACAAGTTACCTTGTTAGTCTTTATCTACGCTCCTACGCTAATGTAAACCTAAGTACTTTTGAGTAGGCGCCTAAAACACATACAAATTAATTAAAGTTGATACGTAAAGTGGAATGATGGCAGCCAAGTTTACGTAAAGTGGAATGATACAAGCAATCAATGAGAAGATCATCAAATTAAAGTACGAAAAACGTAATAGTAAGTAATAAAAATAAAAGAAATTAATTTGTATGTGTGTTGGGCGCCGACTCAAAATTACTTAGGTTTACATTAGCGTAGGAGCGTAGATAAAGACTAACAAGGTAACTTGTTATTATTTTTCGCTTTTCAGTTTCTTTTTTTCGACGGTTTAATTTTTTTGTTAAAAAGTTTTTATAAATATACCCGTGTTATAGTACCCATCCTTATCCTTCCTTACATAGTACAAAACAAAGTTGCTTCCCGCATCTGTACACTAGACTATTATTATACTATACTAGATTTTGATGCCTATCATTCAGATAATTTCTTCCGGATGGTTTATAGGTACTTATCCCATGCAGGCGAAGCCGCAGGCAACAGTTAGTATGCAATAAAATATTTGCATTTTGACTTTAAAGGGACCGGGCGTTAGCGCTTATTTGGTCCTCAGAGTGGATGTTTGCGGTCTGATGACGTTTTTAAAATTGACTCCTCTCCTTACAAACAGTACAAGGTTTTTTACAATATACTTGTTTAACTTTACACAAGACAATCGCGTGACAGGCGTTGATAGTCACTGCAATAAATCTAGAGATAATGTCACACACGACTTGTATACATGTTCCAACTTCATGTACGTTATGATCA
The DNA here is from genome assembly GCA_949699065.1 of Metalampra italica. Lineage (NCBI taxonomy): Eukaryota > Metazoa > Arthropoda > Insecta > Lepidoptera > Oecophoridae > Metalampra > Metalampra italica. The sequence continues at coordinate 7,565,297 of OX452982.1, forward strand.
TGGAAATACTATAATTAATTAATGTAGATAGGTACAAAATACCACTCCGTGGATGAAATAAGATATCCAAATGAGACCAGCCTCTTCTAATATATAAGTAGGATGGATTTTAAAGATGGAACAGGGTACCTTAACCGTGTCTTCGCCCTGTGTCTGGGGCAACGAATACAGACACGGTATCCCCTGCCTGTCTTACAAGGCGACTAAAAGGGGACCAAGGGGTCGCGGGTGCATAGAGCGGGGCACTGTGTACCCATCCAAGCGTGCCCGAGGAGGGCGGCAGCACGGGGTGGCCTCGTGCTGCCGCAAGCACCGCGAGGGTGCGGGGGGGAGCAATTTGTCTCCTCCCGAGGCGGCCCGGCTGTGCCACGGCGTGGCGCTAGAGGGACTCCGGAGTATGTAGCCGGTATCCGGAGTCCCTCGATTTGCGCCGAAGACGGCCACTGGGGTTATAGTTGGTGCGAGTCCCACATCACCCGGCCTTCCACCTTAGAAGGTCAGGTATGCATAATGCATTTCCCCACGTGAAAAAAAGGGTACCTTTACCGTTGTAACTAGAGGGAAACGTTCTTAAGAGACTGTTCTCAACTTTTTGAGACATTTTGACCAGCATTCACAGATTTTTCAAAATATTACGGTCAGCAAGGAAATTGACAATTTAGATAAACTTTTTATGCCAATCGATCCCGTTTCTTATAAAGATCAAAAAACTCTATTAGACCGAGGTTAGTGTATTTACTGCAAAAGTCAGAAATCGCAACAAAACTTCTCCCATATTATAGAAAAGAAAAAATACCTTTTTGGTTCGTATTTTAGGAGTAGGTAATAATGAGTAATTAACCTAATTCAATATTAAACGGTACGTATACTTTGTACCTACTATTACTCATTTGGTAGTGGAGGAAAAATAAGGTGTGACCTCGCATAAATTCGTAACTCAATTTTTTTATATATATTTTGTACGATTTGTACATTTTATCCAAAACGCCTAACATTATTGAATAGCAGTAATATTTTTAAGTTATTCACTAACATACTAGTTAGGCACATATCGCCTGCTCAAAATAATTTCATTCACCGTAATTTAATGTTCGCGGAGTAGTAACAAGAAATTGGAGCGCTTATTACTGAAGATATTGTCGTTGAATCGACGAAAAGAAGCTAATCGTTAAATCATCTACCTTGTCTCAAGTTAATTTTACTTGAAATCTACTGCGGTGTTACAAAAGATACAAATTACTGTTAGATACAAATTACAAGATATTGAGTGCAAGGGAAAAACGATCTAAATCACAAATCCAATAAGATCCATATTCACTACTCTACCCATGTACAGGTACCTACACAACTTGTCGGACTTTCTGCGATGTAGTCATTTTGTGACTTAGGTATTTTTAGATTTAGACATTATGAGATTTGGACTTAGAGCGACGTGGTCAAATTGCGATCCAGTCTTTCTAATACTAACCCTATCTACACATATTTTGTGACAATGTAATTTGAACTTAGACCGTTCTTCCCCTGTACATGCTTGTACTCATCAAGTTAAAACCAAATCTGGAAACAAAAGAGTAATCGTTATCATAATCATAATCATTCTTTATTGGTAATTATTCAATTACATGTCAAAAAATAAATAAAAATGTCAATATAAAATATGTCAAAAACAAAAATGTCAAAACCATCCATCACTCATACTCCATCAGCAAAGTACAGTCAGTCTCAAAAGTCGTGAAACACAAAAGTTAGGTACATACTAGAAAGGACTACTAGATAAGTGTGTGTGAAAAACAAAATGCAAACTATCAATGTTTTTCTCCTAAATTCCGTCTTGAGAAAGCCCCGAATACTTCGTACATACATAAAGCTCAAAAAATAACTAAACAGAGGCAAGCACTTGAAAATCCCGTTATTTCTGACTTAACAAGTTACAGACAACTTCGCATCAAATCAATCACCCTCTATTTAACGGGATTTAAATACAAGTTACCTACGCTTAAAGTTTCAATTCTAACTAGACCGAGAGATGCACGTGATCTAAAACTGATTAGTTTTTTTGCAATCTGTCCGATCGTTCACCCGGACGGCGCACTTGGACAATTGACACGCCAAAAATATACCTATCTTTGTCTATCGTACCTAATGTCACAGAATAGATAATAGGACAAGTCCTAATGTGCCTAATTTAATGCATGAACACATTTGTGTTATGTTTTTTTTTGGTAAGATAGTCTATTCTAACATTAAATCTGCTACTACTACACTTGTGGAGGATCGGATGTAGTGGCGTTCAGTGAGGAAAGCCTATGTGGACGTTGAATGGCTGATATGTTCTGATAACTCACGTTGTAATTACCGTGCTAAGGTACTTACAGGTACATAACATACTGAGGTAGGCACATAAAATTAAATTTCTTATTATTATTCAAAAGCTTAGTTCAATCGGTATCTACAGTACGAATTTTTAATCTTAGTCAAAATCGGTTGAAAAATGCGATCTGTAGAGAATTACCATAGAGATAGGATCTCTTTGGTGGGTCCTCGGGCCGCGAGCACCCACCAAAGAGATTCTATCTCTATGAGAATTACAGACAGAAAGACAGAAAGACAGAATGACAGACGGACAAAAGCATTTTTGGCCAATCTAGAAACAATTACACATAAATAGGTATACGTAAACATATATGTACATAGTCTATTCTAATTTAGTGCACAGTAAGTATACAATTATTAAAAGAAATAAATATGATCCATAAGTTCATGGTCTATTTGTTTAAGTGAAGCCCTACCTTCCCACCTAACATTACATTCCTATTGTGTCGGCCATTTTCTATGCCCATTTATGAAATTGATCTATTTTTGTATTCTTTGTACAACTTTTTCTTAGAATTGATCGCTATCTAGTTGCTGTCTGTGAACATTGTAATGATGATTGATTGCTCTTATTAGACTCGTTTTAAACATGTAATTAAAACCATTTGAAAAAGACAGTTCTATACCTATGTCGATGATCTCCCGCGTCGTATCCGACGACTGTACACTGCCCATGACTTAAGTCCACGTGGAATTTTGCATAGTATAGGGTTCCGTAGCCATCTGTACGAAAGCACTGCCACATTTATAAAGGGTTCTTCAACGATACGCCATACGAGGTGCTCAAAAATAATATATTTCGTAATACCGAGTTCAAAATGACGCTTTTTCTTACCCGAGGGTGGATAGTTTCGACATGAGCCCAAGGGGAATTATTTCCATTTTTATTATTTCCATGCAAAAGATAGAAACCGCGCATAGCCAGGTGGGTTTGTAACCTTTGGAAGACTGTAACACCTGAGTATACCGACTCCCCCAAAAAGCGTGCTTAGTAGGATCCTTTTGCGAGTGAGTCGGTACGGTAAACTACTAAAAGCCAACTATAACTTTCGTTACTATGTTCCCGTCCTCGGTCTGTCTGGCTACTACAAAGTTAGGTAGGTACTCGATGAGTTGCAGAACAAACTATAAGGGGGAACTCTATGCGAGCGTTGACCATAACTACGGGTAGTTTTCGTCCAGAAATTTGGGACTATAGTATGATATTTTGAAATATCGAAGATGTTATGGATAGGTCAATCTACGTTTTCTCTTTTTGGCTTTAAAATATAGAAGTAAGTACTGAAGAGTTGATTAAGATTATTTAAACAAAATCGATTTGATTAAAGTAGGTACTAGAAATATAACTTAATAGTAGGGAGCGTAACTTTGGTGCGGGTGACGTCATTATGACATTGATGTTTTTAAAACAACATTGCAACCGTTGGATGATTTCGGTTATTATTACAATTTACAAATATGTAAAACAATTTTTAATAGAAATAGGTTGTTGCTCAGATTAACCTCTGAGGGTTGTGGTGTCCATTATGACAAAGACAGTCAATTACGTTTTCATACGTACTGGCCGTCTCAACTCAAGATATCAGTAATTTATAGAGGCCAATAAGTTGTGTGATTAGGTGTCTTTAATCTAGATAAAACACTCTGTATATTATGTGGCTTGACGCCAGAGAGTTGTTAGTACACATAGAGCGCGCGTTAGCAAGTCTGAACTGTAAGCACGGGTCTGAACAGTCTCGGAATTTTCGGGGCGACGCTACTAGTCACAACACGTCAGTAGCGCTGATTGATGCTCTCGCCGGTATTTATTTAGATTTGGAGTAATCATGGTGAAATGTGCAGTTCCAAGCTGTAAACACGATTCACGGAAAAGAACGTTCTAGAAAAAATCTAAATAGAAGCGTCCATAGAACACCTGCTTACACTTGACACAATGGGCAATGAGCGATGCGCGCGCTCTATAGCTAGTATACTAACTCTATGCTTGACGCCAAACGTCTGTCATCGGTACCAAACTGCTTATTAGAAAACTTTTGACGCCTTTGTGTATGTGTGTACTAACTGTATTTGTGCTGATTAAATATGACGAATTTATTGCGTTCGACTCTCTATCCTGCAAGATAGTGTATACTCTGTGTAATCTCATCTAGAGTTGCAACTAGTTGCAAGAACGGTAGGGGGCCGTAGCCCAGAAGGGGGGTCCCTCCCCCTTCTGTCAGCCCGCTCCCACCCCTCGTGGAACTGAAGCCGTCTCGTACTACTTAGTAACTAGTATAGTCGAGAATAAAATCCGCTGGAATAGTGGTTTTCCCTGGAAAATATACATCGCTCTCTTGACTGTCGCCGACACGTTTGTAATAATGTAGATAGGTTTTATTACAAGTCTCTGCCATCCCAGATTGTAAGCAAATTCTAATTAAAGAACGACTTAACGTACTTTAAGGCTTTCAATGCGAGGAATTGAGGTTGATGAATTTGAGGCCGCGTTGTGGCGTACACTTATTAACGGTAGCTTACACCAAACCAGACTGTGTACTGAAAAGTTCTAAAGCTTCGTGAGCTTTCGTCACAGTGTGTGTGTAGGTACAGTTTAAAGAACGGGTCATGCAAAATGCAACACAATGACGGCGGGCGTTATTATCGCTGTTTTTTGAATTCTTATGTGTCTGTTTGTCCGGGATGAATCAGAAACGACTGAACTTATAATGGAACCGTTCTGGAAGGCAGCCGCGCCGGGTCAAAGCCGCCCGCCGCCGTCCGCGCCGCCGCCGCCGCCGCTGCCCGCGCCGCCGCTGCCCGCTGACTTCGAGACTGCGGCCAATCTGATTTTTCTTTAACGAGTTTAAAGAGACTTTCATAGCAACAATCTAAAAGATCTTGAAGGGTTCCGTAAATGTACCATGAAACAAGATTACCTAAATCATATAGAATTTTCTATATTGAAATATAATTAGGGACCTTCAAAACATACAGTTTTGTGAAATACTTATTGTATATTTTTAATTATTCGGCCATTCAAGCGACACGCGCGCGAGCTCTGCTATACGGCGGACGCTGATATTTATTTTTGTACGTCGACCGCACGTCAGTGGAAACACTTAGACCTTGAGCTGGCCCGACCTATTAGGGAGTTACAATACTATGAGAGACCAGTTTATACTGGTTTTACTTCCACTGAAGTGCGGTCGACCGTACCTACGCATACGTGTAATTATGCATTGTCGATTATGTACGGAATGAAATAATTCGTTCCTTTATAGGTATATCGCGAGCAGATACCTTTACAAACTACTTAATACATAAATAATTACAGATAAATCTTAATATTCATTCATATTAAACAAGTAAGTATGGAATTTTTAGATTATTTTTTTTTTTCATGTAACTACACAGCCTTCCTTTTCTTGTATTGAAATCCTGTAACCAAAAGGTTGTCTGGAAGAAATCGCTCTTAGCGATAAGACCGCCTATATGTACCTCCTGAGTCTACTGTAATTATTGTGTTCTGTTTTATTTTTTGTGCAATAAAGAGTATAGAATTTAATTTCTTTTCGGTTAAGTCTGCGTGAGTCATTCAAAATACTGTTTCATGCACTGGTAGGTACTTACAAACAAAAATAGCTGACTAAGAAGACGAACCTTTACATACAGTGACTACTGGATAGATACAGGCTATATTTTCACTCGAAAAAATATCAAGTTCCCACGGGTAACCACCTAACCATGAGCAATGGCCCGGGGTGGAAGCTAGTTGTGAATATAGCTTAATTAGATAGGCTACCAAAACAGTTGTTAGCAACACGTAACTTGATATAGATACCAATTAATATCCAGTGTATAATTGGCAGGTGTCTTACAAGGTCGTTAACCTATCTACCTATTACAAGGCGGACCAAATAATACTGTAGTAGTATCGATAACTCAATGAAGTGTGAAATTTTGGGATTCAAATAATTTGTGATGTGGTTAAATTTTTTACAATCATCATATCAGCCTGTAGACGTCCACTGCTGGACAGAGGCCTCCCCCAGGGATCTCCACGGCAACGGGTCCTGCGCTAACCTCATCCAGCCGGGTCCCGCGAACTTTACCAGATCGTCGGCCCACGTTGTGGAGGCCTGCCTACGCTGCGTCGTCCGATACGTGGTCGACCACGATTTTTTTACAATAATCACTGTATATTTTAATGAGTCTGAGGCGTAATGGAGGCGTGAGACGCGGCCTGTCATGTCGAGAGGTCCGAGTTTGACCCCCATTCGTGTCATGCACCAATGGGTTTTTCTCAAAAAATTTACATTTACTGACTGCTCTCAAACGGTGAAGAAAAACGTCGCGATGAAACTTGCATATACTGAAGAAGAAATTCTAAGGTGCATGTGAAGTCCTTCAACCAACACCCACTGAGCTAGGCCGTACGCCCTCGTTGAAAGGGTAGGCGTGTGTGTCTGGATGCTGTAACAATGGGGACATATTAATAGGCCGTTGATCAATCGAATTTTAATGGCTCTGATAGGTTACAGCGTTAAAGCCCTGCGGCTCAGCTGACTACCGTACTAGGTAAGGTTCTGCGGCCTAATCTTGTTAATTACACGGCTGCCTTCCCTTCGAATCGACTGCTAGGTACATACCTACATACAGTGTTGCTTAGAGTCAGAAATAGGTCACCATTGTACATGCTGGTATCCTCTGGGTCCATCTGGGTCCATCCGGGTATCTGGGTCCAACGTCTTCGCTCATGCGAGAGTAATAGCTATTTTGTGCGCTTAGCAGCCGTATTCACTGCTGACCGCCGTTTTGGCCGTATCGTAGTGGCTCGCAAGATATGCACTCGTGACCAGAAATTGTGGGCGTGATTCCCACTGGGGAAATACATTTTTGTACAGGGTCTGGATGCTGTAATTGTGAATCGTTCTGTCCTTAACAAGTTCAAACAGTATACCTACAAGAAATCCCAGTTTTGGATTGATTTATATCTGCATAGACAAAGCAAAACGAATAAAGTATTTTTAAATTCATTTTTCCCCGCCTAATACTAAACCGATCTCGATGAAACAAAGTGCAAGCCTCAGATCCCTATATTTAGTAACGTTGTATAAATGTACCCAGTGTACTTACATGCAATAAAATAGTTTTGATTTTGACTCTGACATTTAAAAAAACGAAGAAGACGTAGGAGACAAGATAAGACATAACTACACACACACCCACGTACGTCGACGACGCCCCATACAACTATTTTACAGAAAGACTACGATTTTATTGTCTTAGATTTGTAATTTTGCTATATTCTCGTCGTTAACAAGGTGGCTATTACGGCCTACCGAGCCAATTGATTAGCTGATATTGTTCAGTCCTTGATTATAATTAGTTTGAGAGAGATATCCAAACAAACCCTGTAAAATTATAACTACGAATGGGTCAGCTTTCCAATTAGTGCTAACATCAACAATCATGTTTAGTCTAAGAAAATAACAATTAACCCCGCATTAAATCCAAAGGTTTATTTTTCTGTTATAAATGAACACTAGCGGACGCCGCGAATTCGGTCGCGTTAAAAAGTATCATAAGTATTATGTTATTTTGCACAACCCAATCTCCCCCCCCCCCTCCAAGTTATCAATATGAGTTTAGTGTACTTATCTATCAGTGTAACCGCGTGTCGCACTTTTTAATACAAAACTGTGATTTGGGAATAGCTTTATTTGTTTTGTAGTTAAATGTTAGTATCACATTTAAAGATGTTCATATAATAAACTTTTTTTTTTCTTTTTTTTATTCTATAATTTAAAAAAATCCCTATCCTATATTTTTAAAAAACTCACAAGAAATCTATGGAAAACTATATAACTCATATATAAATCTTTTTTTTTAATCTAAAATTAACTAATTAGGTATGTAACAAATGCGTTTTTTTCGAACAACTTTATTTATTTTACCTAGACCTATGCCTATGCCTACTTTCTTGATGTTTTCATATAATAAAACAACATTATAACAACTTTAAATAGACATACGAATTTCCGTCTTAATGTGGTAATCACTTACAGACCGCCACTGTATCCAATATGTTGCTAATGTACAAATACACGAAATCAATTAGTAAGTATTACGTCACATTCTGTTCTAAGTAGATTAATTAGGTAGAATTCCAGTCAGTTCTAGACACCTCCTATTCATTAAATTCGTCATGGTAAAAATACTCAAAGCTTCCTAAATATCTATTTATATATAATTAATTATGGTATTACTTTAGCAAAATTTGTTAATTTGCATAAGGATTTAGACATTCTGTTAAAAATCATTTAAGGCGGGAGTTGTATGCATCCTAAATTTAGAAAAAAATGTTTGAAAAAGTTTCCAGTGTGTGAAGTTTGCGAATATAATCATCTACCTATATTATAAGTGTGTCTATGACAAAAAAAACTATCGGTACCGGCACCTACCTACTATAATTACATTCTTCACACAATGTAAATAGATAAAGTACGGAAACTAAAATGTAAATTGATTTACCTGTCATTAAAATCAAAATTTAGCTATTATGGTGTTTGCATAGCATTGTATGCGGTGAGATAAACGTTTGGCATCGCGTAATCAAAATTTCAAATAGACTTTGAAATCAGAAACATGTAAATTCTTGTTGTCTATTGTGCGTATTTAAAATATCGCACACGAAACCTGCATGTAACAAGAAATGTAAACTTTATGAAAAACAACAAAATATCTGTTGCCACGCGCCGTACACGCCACGCAACCGGTGCGTCTTCTCCAATACAGTTTCGACGCACACACGTATGCACGTTCCGGCTGGTTCCGGCCTTTAAAATTACATTTCAAAACAAATTCGATGCTTCCGACAGCAAAGGTCGTAAATACCAAAATAGCATTTTTGGTAAATAACGAAAAACAAAAAATAAAATTGTTTTTGCTTATATCTTTTAAACTAAAAAAGTTAAAAAATTCGTTACTAATTATTAATAATTTTACAACGTTACTAAGATATAAGCCAAAAAAGATTACCTACTTAAATTTTTGTTTTTCGTTAATTACCAAAAATGCTATTTTGGTGTTTACTACCTTTATTGTCGGAAGCATCGAATTTATTTATTGACTAGCTGTTGCCCGCGACTTCGTCCGCGTGGATTTTGGAAGTAGGTACCTATCTCTGCTATGTACAGACAATACATCGTCTAGTTATAATTTTCCAATGGTAAAATGGATCATTCTAAGTATATATTATTCACCATAATTTAATGTATACCATACCTTCAGGAACAAACTATGAACACCGTATCCAATTTGGTAAAGACAGATAAAAATTTAAAAAATTGTTGTTTTCACTTCTATTGCTCATAAGAGTTCTCATATCAATTTTTATTATACGTGTGTATTTTTTAACTAATACAGTATGGGCAAAACCAAAACCATAGGAGATACAGGGAAACTGTCTTAGGAACCTTTAAGTATTTTTTCGTGATAACAATTTTGACATAGTAATCGGAGCAGCTGGAGTTCAGGTGGCATAAATGAATAAGTAGTAAGTAGGTACCTAAGTACTTTGCACAGTCTGTTTTATAAGAAAACATTTTATTAAATTTGACTAACTTCTGCTGCTTGGATTTTTTTCTTCCGATACAATAAAATGATTCTAACATGAAACTAAATCGATACGCATTTTTTAAAAATAATAAAAATTATTTTTCACTGGCGTTCTATGAGAAAACATTTTATTGAATTTGACTAACTTCTGCTGCTCAGATTTTTTTCTTCCGATATAATAAAGTGATCCCTACATGAAACTGAGTCGAACCGCATTAAAAAAAAAATTGTGCAAATTGTCTCATTTTTATGGACAACACACGCTTGACCAAAAAATTTCTATGTCATAAGACACTTTCCCTGCATCTCCTATGGTTTGGGACTTGCCTATACTGTCCCAGTTAAAAAAAACACTGATATCTCCTATGTCTATGACATCGTCTTGTTACGTTAAATGATTTATCTGTAAATGACGATAACTTTTTTCGCTGTTATCCGATTTCAATGAAACAAAGCCTATAAGATGCTCCAGGCTGTGCTTAATCTACCTGTGAAAACCGCAAGAAAATCCGTTCAGTGGTTTCGGAGATTAGCGATTACAGACAGACAGAAAGACAAAAAAATTAAAAAAAACTTTTTTGTGTTCTGTTACTCTTTTTTTATCGCCCACACTCATTTTTTTTTAAATTTGTTGAAAGTACAGACACACGATTTCTACTCCTTTATTATAAGTATAGATTTTTGACTGTGTAAAAACCTTACGGGATGCCTTAGTGATTTTATTTATCTCGGAGAAGTTCCCACACTTACTGCAATTTATACTATGGTAAAGGAGACAATGACCATCCATGATAGAGCACTCTTCGTTTAGGAGTAAAAAATAAAGCTGAAATTAGTTTTTTTCTACAATGGACCTCTTAGTAAATGGAACGCACCACATTGAAGCACTAGCAATTACACGGTTTACAGTCACATTTATGAAGCATCGCACTTTTTGTTACTTCTTCTCAAATATTTTGATAAGTTTGGTATTTTTTTCCAAGTTACAAGAACAGTCTCAATTTAACCAGCCTCTCCCGATTTGAACAGAAGAAATTGCAATTGCCCCGGTGTTCTTTCCTAGCATCGGTTTAGAGTTTAAGGGGCACAACAACAACAAGAGTTCCAAATATCTGGCACGATACGAGATTCTAGAGATCATACAATGCCGGTTTAGACTATAGTAGGCCGTAAACCTCCGAGGCCAGTGACTGACAGCTGCAGCAGAGCTACTGGTGTGAAGTACAGTCCTGCGATGGTCAACACATCAGTCCAGTCCAGGGGTTATTTTAGATATACTCCTGCATTAGGGCAAGCCATGTCGAGAACAGGAGTTTGAGGCAATAAAAAGGGACAACCCCGTAAGATAACGTTAAGTGATATTATAGTAATTACACATTTTCCTTACAAAGAGATAAATCAAATGAGTCATTAATAAAATCACAACATGTATAAAGTTGACCTTAGATAACATTTAACGGTATACAAACCGATTTCCTCGAATATGTAAATAAATAAAATATGGTATTCCCTGAATACGATCACAATAACAGAATAGGCACTCTTAAAAAATACTAGGTAAGTAGGTACTCATTTATTAATAATATGAAATGAATGAGCTATATAGAGTAGGTACCTAATTATAATGGAAGATAATGGCGCGAAAGCCTTATCATTATCAATGAAGATGATATCTGCGCCCGCGCACGATTCAATCGCGCCGGTCTGAATTTTGACGCAGTCGCGTTCCTACCGCCTCACCGGGCGGACGTCAGGTGCGCTCTCAATATTAGAGAAAAATCCTCGTGGTCATATCGCGTGTTACACCATAAAAATGGTGAGTGTCTTGTGTTTATTATTTCGTGTACTCTATAGTTTGTTTCGTGTCGTGATTTTAAAACTATACAGGTACCTATCTACTGAAGAACATCGGTATTTGGTGCCGCTAATTTTAATCCATTTAGAGACAACGCACGTGTCCACTTGCATTGAGAAAACACGAGGAAAACTATTTCCTAAGAGTACATTATGCACTCTACTGAGCATACTCTCCGTACACTATACAAATTAATTAATTGAAATAGCGTATTAGCTTTTAAAAACTAAATAGAAGCAGAAGCAAAATCAGAAAAAAATATTCAGTTGCACATAATTGATTTTTAGGGTTCCGTACTTCAAAAGAGGAGAAAAGGAACCCTTATAGGATCACTTCGTTGTCCGTCTGTCTGGTCTGTCCGTCTGTCAATACCATTTTTATATATGTACGGACAAATTTCTTCTTTATCACTAATTTCTTAATGATCAGTTGATCAGGTTTCTACTTTCTAGTGACTACGACCGTAGTAAAACAAATTTAAATTTTAAGAAATATACAGAATCAGAACCATATCTGAAAATCACCACGGCTGTAAGCAGTAAAAATAATCTGAAATGCATTTTAGTTTTGAACCATAAAATACAACATAGAGAAATTGTAATACATATTAAATTATTTACAACAATAATACGCTAAAGTACCTACACAGAATTTTATCACCTAGTAAATCTTTGGTTTATATATCTGTGTAAGTATATCACATAATTGCTATTGTACTGTTTCTTTACTTATTCTTAACTGTCTTTCACATTATGTTTGCTTAGTATGCCTGTTATTATTAATAAGTAGATTTTTGATGATAGAATACACCGAGTAGCTAACTAGGGTTTTTTCATTCAGATAGACTCATTAAACTTTTGATATAATTTGATGCTCAATAAAGTATATTTGATTTGATTTAATTAAAAGATAATGAATTTTTCTCATTCTTGCTCCTTTCCTCACTGACATTAGACATGTCCATTGCTGGAGGCATTCCCTTTAGCCATACATATCTTTTTATGCATCGGTCCACATGCTTATTTGAAGGATATGTATGATCTGCAATGAGGATGTCCGACGTACAACTAAGGTCACTGAAGTGACAGTGCAGGCCACAGATTAATGATATTATAGTGTCTTCGACAGTGCAGGCAACACATTTTAGATGGCTTTTGAGACAAGTTGTACAGTTAAGACGCCCGGCCGTAGGACCAGTGTGGGATGCCCCCAATCATACATCATCACATCAGCCTGTAGACGTCCACTGCTGGACAAAGGCCTCCCCCAAGGATCTCCACGACGACCGGTTCTGCGCTAACCTCATTCAGCTGGGTCCCGCGACCTTCACCAGATCGTCGGTCCACCTTGTGGGAGGCCTGCCTACACTGCGTCTTCCGACACATGGTCGCCACTCGAGAACCTTTTTGCCCCAACGGCCGTCAGTTCTACGAGCGATGTGCCCAGCCCACTGCCACTTCAGCTTCGCAATTCTTTGAGCTATGTCGGTGACCTTGGTTCTCCTGCGGATCTCCTCATTTCTGATTCGATCTCGCAGGGAAACTCCGAGCATAGCTCTCTCCATTGCCCTCTGGGTGACCTTGAGCCTTCTTATGAGGCCCGGCAATCATACATACCGACCACCGAATAGGGTAGCCGGAAACAGCTGGATAAGGAAGGCGAGGGTCCGAGTTTAGTGGTATGCATCATGAAAGGGTGCTCCGATAGACTGATGATAATGACTTATTTGCATTGCAACGAGTATCTCAATCAATTTCAATGTAGTCTGACAGAACATTACATCCTGTATAGTAGAACCAGCCTAGTAGACCCATAGGGATATAGTATGATGATGTTGGGAGAGGGCTTTTAAAATTAACTAAGTATATACATACTTATACTTTGAGGAACTTATGTCGTGCAGGATTTAGTTCGTTGCCTAAAAGCATGGCGAAGGTATTGAAATCCATAGACATACTTAATTCAGTTCAACATTGTGTTCAGTCTGCGTTTATTAATATTTTCCTTTTATATATTTTTTATATTATGATACGGTTCAAGCGATAGGTAATAATTATAATAAGTATTGCAATAATATTTAATCAAAATAACACTTCCACGGAAAACGAAACTATTTAGCTATCAAGATATACAATCATAATTTAATTGTACTTTGCCTACTTATATACATGTCATATACACGCCTTCGTGAGGTATGATAAAATGAACGTAATTTACGACAAGAGCAAGACCTAAGTGCTTATCAAGACATTTGCGACAAAATCAATGTAGATAACAATAATCAAATATTTAAGAAATGCGACGTAGCGTCTTTTTTTAAGACCATCATATCCTGTTTTCGGAACACAAATATACTTTTAACTTATAAATAGGTATTTATCAAAACAAATAAAGGAACTGACTGTTTCTACTCATGCATAATAATACACAATGACGGAAGAGTTAAAACAATTAGTTACTTATAATTATTTTTTTTACGTTTCCAAGTTACAGCGCCAGTTTATTTTAAGATATAGTTTAATAAATAAGATACCCTTAGAGAAGTGAGATTTCGGATTTCGAAAGTTAGTTCTACGAGTAAAATTATTTCAATAAGTTACTATGTGTGTGAAACAATACACTTGTAGTGTTAATGTTACGTTCCGGCTAATCTTCGCTTACGACGACGTGACGCGCTACCTTGGTTTTTATTGACTATTGGCTGGTCAGATTCACGGTCAAGATGCCAATATAGTGCTTAAACAATCGAAAGACAGCATTGGCTTTAATTGACCGAGCGAGCGAAGCGAGCGAAGCGTCTACGTTTCGAGACTGGCCAAAAATGCTCTTGTCCGGCTGTCTGTCTGTCTGTCTGTCTGTCTGTCTGTAATTCTCTACAGGTCGCATTTTTCAAGCATTCATTTTTTTAGAGTACCTACCATACTCGCAAAGTGGGAGTGAACTTTTTTTTTCTTGTGAATCCCATAGTGTGGGATATCGTTGGATAGGTCTTTCAAAAATATTGCTGGTGTGTGAATACCATTTTTTCGATTTAGGGATCCGTTGGCGAAATATTAAGCTTTAAAGCGGTAATTTTTGTTAGAGTCACGTGTCCCCCCCCCCCCTGCCAGCTAAACGGTTTCTTCTGGAAATGTGAAAAAATTCATGGCAGTAGCATATATAACGTAGTTACAAGGAAAACTATTACGGCTAAGTAGGTTCTATTAGTTTTTGAGTAATAGTGGATCGACTTAAGAAAGTTGAAAAAATAAATTATGTTCATAGAACTGCATACGTAAAATGGAAAATTATTTTTTTCCGCGTGATATCCATGGTGTGGGGTATCGTTGGATGGGTCTTTTAAAAATATCGCGGGTGTGTGATAAACATTTTTCGATTCAGGGATCCGTTTGCGAAATATTAAGCTTTAAAGTGCTAATTTTTGTCACTTTAGTAGGTACTTTTTCTGTTTCCAAAGTTGACTTTTGTTGGTTTCTTTTAGGTTTGGTTTATAAGGGCTGGCGAGGTCTACTGTTTTCACGGAACTACTAGTATAGTAGATAACGATTAGTTGGTTACAGAATTCAAAGACTTAAACAACGTTACTGCTGAGCATGGAATTATTTCCATTGAATTTTTAATGTACATATTTATAATTACTTATCAAGTCTTATCATGTAAGGGGTAGGATTTATAATATAAGGTTTTTTTACGTCTTGGACTGTGGGTTTCTCTGAAGGAAGTTTGTCATAGATTAAGAGGCTTCTGGCACTTGTCAGATATAACTAGATGGTGTGGAGAAGCTGAAAGCTAATGGCCCCGTCTGATGTTGACTTTAAGTAACATTCTAATCTGACACAGCTGATATTTTTAAAAATAAATATCGACATCACTAATTACGCGAATTATATCAATGAAAATACTTTACATAGTAGGTTACATACATAAGAAAGTATTAAGAAAAAATTGAATTCGTATACTTAATTCGGAAGCATCCTGTATGTCTTGCTTGTACAAAGTATCATGCACTTAAGGGCCCAATTGGGCCTACAGAATCTTTTGAAAATTGACAGCACTAAAACTATGGGCCGATTCTAAAGGCATTTGAATTTTTACACTAAAATTCTAAAAGAATCATACATAACCAAGTAGGTACAAATAGTTTAGAAATAGCGTGACCGTTGGTACAATTAAAGTGAAATGACTCGATGAACGGCTGAAAAACCAGGTACCTTTATACCTAGTCAATAGTGTGTGGAAAAAGGATGCGGGGACGACCCAATTGACAATTGGAAACCAGATCCAACCGCGAGTCCTAACCTTTCCATTTTTGAATAGTGACAAGCGCAGATCGATCAATGGTACTTATCAGCTATTTAGTGCAACGACTGACCCACATACCTCCCCTCGCTCGGAAGTATGTTCCGAGAAAATTGGTTTCCCACTGCAAGAGTACAGTTCGATATACCTAACGTAGGTATCTAAATCGATGTTTTCGTCCGTTCGCTGTTGAATTTTGTATCTTTGCCTCAGGGCAAAGGTGCTAGGCACATACAGCACAGTGGCTGAATAATCGAACAAAAGAAATCGTACCTACATTATTAGAGTCGTATCGATCAGACTCGATGGTCGTCGGTGTCATCGGTGAAGTGCCAATGGTTCCTAGGGTACGTTTTAACGGGAGTAAAAAATTGCGGCCGGAAAATGTATAGAACAGTTAGCACCGCGAGGTAGTAGCTACTGGCTAGGTTAAAGGCTGTCTTAAAGAAGTCATCAGACGCATACCTGAAGGTAATTTTAAATTTGAAAATTTTATGATACAGATAATTGACCGAGCGAGCGAAGCGTCTATGTTTCGAGATTGGCCAAAAATGCTATTGTCCGTCTGTCTTTCTGTCCTTCTGTCTTTCTGTCTGTAATTCTGTACAGGTCACATTTTTCAACCGATTTTGACGAAAATTTGGCATGGGTATAAATTAATTAAGCCAACAAAATGAGTAGAATAAAATTTTGAAAATATTTTTTTAGAGTACCTACCATACTCGCAAAGTGGGAGTGAACTTTTTTTTCTTGTGAATCCCATAGTGTGGGGTATCGTTGGATAGGTCTTTCAAATATATTGCTGGTGTGTGAAAACCGTTTTTTCGATTTAGGGATCCGTTGGCGAAATATTAAGCTTTAAAGCGGTAATTTTTGTTAGAGTCACGTGTCGTCGTCGTCCCCCCCCCCCCCCTGCTAGCTAAACGGTTGCTTCTGCAAATGTGAAAAAATTCACGGCAGTAGCTTAAATAACGTAGTTAAAAGCAAAACTATAACAGATAAGAAGGTTCTATTAGTTTTTCAGTAATAGTCGATTAACTTAAGAAAGTCGAAAAATTAAATTATGTTCATAGAACTGCATACGTAAAATGGGAATGATTTTTTTCGCGTGAATTCCATGGTGTTGGGTATCGTTGGATAGGTCTTTCAAAAATATCGCGGGTGTATGGAAAATATTTTTCGATTTATCGATCCGTTTGCGAAATATTAAGCTTTATAGTGCTAATTTTTGTCACTATAGTACTGAATCTCCAACTGCAAAGTTGACTTCAGATCGTTTCTTTTAGGTTTGGTTTATAAGGACTGGCGAGGTCTACTGTTATCACAGAACCACTAGTTTAGTAGGCATGAAATGTGAAAAATTGAGCCAAAATTTCTAATTGATATACGTAATTAGGTATTATTTATTCGACCAATGTAACTGGTCGCCCACTACTCCCTATAGATATTTTGTCATGCCCTTTCATAGAACAAAATAAACTTAATATAAGTAAGTACTTTTACCTATGTACCTCGTAGTATATCTTTTATACACATAGGTTTATTTATAAATTTTAAAGAGGTAAATAACTGAAGTTGTTAATTTCAAAAAACATACCCTCGTGCGATGTATCTAAAAGGTTTCACCATTGTTTCTGAATTTAAAATGTTTTGTCGGATTGGTGATGCAACACAGTCCCTATTCAAATAGCAAAATGTGGCATATAAAATCTCTTTGTTCACCAATTCAATACTCGCTCAGTATGCAGGTAGGTACAGTCCGCAAAGGTAGCGAAAATGAATACTTTTTATGTTTATTTTAGCATTTAATTATTTTGAAGTGAGGTCCGGAAAGACAAGAATACGGCTGCCTATGCTTGTTTGATTCAAACGTTTTCCCAACTTATTATTTAACTAGCTGTTTCCCGCGGCTTCGCCTGAATATAAAAGTTTTTTTCTGCGTGAAAAGCCTTTCCCGAAGTATGCCTATGTGTTATTCTGATTAAAATCTATATTACAGTAAAGTTTGAACAAAAATTGTTCATTAGTTTTTGCTTATAAGAGTAACTAACACCCAAACTCACAAACAAAACAAACTTTCGCGTTTATTACTAGTACGATAGGATATAAGGGGAAATAAACAACAAAACCTTCAAACTAACACTTCTGTTTAAAGATAACTTTACTAATATTCCATGGAAAATAGATTAATTTACTAAATCACATTTGTATGACATTAACTTATTAATTACTTATTAAGTACATCGTCAAAATAAGTAAGTAGGTACCTATAGTCACTTTTGCTGCTGACCGTACACACTTAATTAACTGGAATACTGCAAAATGAATGCGAGTATTTTGTGCGCTTACTTTTCATCAATATTCCATTTCCCCGAAATACCTAGTAATTCCATACTTATGTACCCACGATATGTATATAGTGTAGGTACTGATACACTGTACAAACGAGCAGGTACAATTTGCAATAATGAGTAGGGACGTGGTCACCAGCGCAATTTAGTCTGCTCTTTAAACACCACTTAAATATAACTACATACTTTACATTTTACGGTGGGAATAATCAAACAAAAATGACTGCCTGCGTTTATGACAGTCATACTCATAATGATTAGAAAATTAATATGAAAATTTTAACCCTTAAAAAATCTTCTACAAATAAATAGAGGTTCTTATGAAGCGTCTAAAATAAATAATTATTACTTACTGAGAGATAAGTTGATCACATGAATATTACCTATTCATATCATATTCGTATGTTATAAATTAATGCATTTTCATGTGTTTACATAGATTAGTTAAATGATCTATGAAATATAATTATGATAATGAATCTTATTTTTCTTTCTTTCCCGCGGCTTCGCCCGCGTAGAAAAGTGTTTCCCGTGTACATTGTGAAACAGCGCCCTCTATGTAGGCGTTTTGTTACTTAAGGGGTATTAGCGGACGCCCCGCGACTTTGTCCGCGTTAAAAAGTAGCCCAATAAGTTATTCCAGGATATAAGCTATCACTGTTACAACAGAACATTAGAAATTGATTAGACTGTGTTACCACCAGAGGTGTTAATATGTGTTACTGACAATTTTTTTAAAACAACAAATGACTTAAATTATCAGGCAAAAGTAAGTAAAAAAAATAAAATTACATCAAATACCTAGTAAAAGAAATTCTTTCGGAATGGGAATCGATCCCAAGACCCCATAAACGCCAATAACAATCAGAACGTCGCGTTTTGTCTTTTTATCGTCTTTCCCAAAAAACAAAAGCCAGTGGTCATTTTTGTTATCATATCAGTTAATCACCAGCTCATTTATTGCCGATTATCGCGTGTTATCATAATACTTACTAGTAGTTCCGTGAGAACAGTAGACCTCGCCAGCCCTTATAAACCAAACCTAAAAGAAACCAACAAAAGTCAACTTTGGAAACAGAAAAAGTACCTACTAAAGTGACAAAAATTAGCACTTTAAAGCTTAATATTTCGCAAACGGATCCCTGAATCGAAAAATGTTTATCACACACCCGCGATATTTTTGAAAGACCCATCCAACGATACCCCACACCATGGATATCACGCGGAAAAAAATAATTTTCCATTTTACGTATGCAGTTCTATGAACATAATTTATTTTTTCAACTTTCTTAAGTCGATCCACTATTACTCAAAAACTAATAGAACCTACTTAGCCGTAATAGTTTTCCTTGTAACTACGTTATATATGCTACTGCCATGAATTTTTTCACATTTCCAGAAGCAACCGTTTAGCTGGCAGGGGGGGGGGACACGTGACTCTAACAAAAATTACCGCTTTAAAGCTTAATATTTCGCAAACGGATCCCTAAATCGAAAAAATGGTATTCACACACCAGCAATATTTTTGAAAGACCTATCCAACGATATCCCACACTATGGGATTCACAAGAAAAAAAAAGTTCACTCCCACTTTGCGAGTATGGTAGGTACTCTAAAAAAAATGTTTTTCAAAATTTTATTCTACTCATTTTGTAGGTTTAATTAATTTATACATATGCCAAATTTTCGTCAAAATCGGTTGAAAAATGCGACCTGTAGAGAATTACAGACAGACAGACAGACAGACAGACAGACAGACGGACAAGAGCATTTTTGGCCAGTCTCGAAACGTAGACGCTTCGCTCGCTTCGCTCGCTCGGTCAATTAATATAAATAATTCCTGCTTCTATTACTGCCGCTACAGAGATTAGCGGCAACAGTCTTTATAGTTTTGCTTCACATGTTATGCACATAGCGATCAGCTGATTGGGTACTGTATCATTATGAATATGATGAACTGAAATAAAGACTCCCTAGCACTTAACCAGAAACCTTCTGTAGCCAGGAAATAAGACGGCACAAGTGGGACAAAACAGTGAAACTTGTAGTACCATCAATACGTTGGTTCTTACATCGGGTTAATTTTATTCACAAAAAGATAAAGACGCAACTTGTGAAATTGCACGATTTTTCTTTTACCGAAAAACTTGTGGTATTAATATTTCGTAGGTGTAGGTAGTTATAGTCCCCGCGGAATTTCTTGGCGGCTGAATATAATCACAGCTTGTTTGCACATCGCTGACAGTGTTTATAGTCTATGTGTGCGTAAAGACAGTGTGATACATAGAAATTGAAAGTTTGATTCGGTTGATCGAATCAATGCCTATACTATTTCTTGAAAATAAAAGAGCGTTTCCTGTGAACAGTTCCCTTTAACACCTAAAATTAATCATTGCGCAGAAATCAGCCAACTTCACACAGCCGCCAAACGAACTCCGCGGGGACTATACCTAAGTTCGGAAAAACTCGTGGATACTGTCCCGGATCGAACCCCTGACCTCCCGACTCCTACTACTCTATAACGCACGACGTTAACGATCTATGTCGCATTTAATAATCAAATCGCACATGAATTGCACATAAAGTATTACGTAATTTTCCAACAACCTTCCTTCCTTTACCAATACGGCTATCTAGATGTGTCATAAACTTATTTGATCACTCTGTATAATAAAATAACTAATTGATATTCAGCGCTTGCGTCATGATTTATTCAGCTGCCATGAAGTTGGAAAATATATCGACGCGTGCCCCAATGGACACAGCATTTTAGGGGGGAAAAGACAAAACTTGTTCCGAATGCAAAAAATTTCAATGTCATGGGCTGATTTAGAGGAAATTAATGAAAACTGTGAACATATTCTCCACCCAATGTACTTAATAACAATCGAGAACCTGTTTGTATGTTTGTTTTTTCCTCTAACAGTCTACAGATCTGCATGTTCTTGTATGCAGATATGCCTTCCATACATCGGGGTTCTGGGAGCGGAAACGTTTGACATTAGTAAAAGAATAGGTATTAACTTGAAAAACAGAATGTAGATACTCTAGCAGGTTTCTAATATTCACCAATCACAACTGTCGACGTGAAAAGATCGTTCAGTTCAATGAAATGGACAGCAAGACGCCGCATATTAACTGTTCCAAATATAGAAAAAATATTAATATTTTATTCTGAAAATCGTGCCACCTACTAAATTTACTGCAGTTGATGTTACGAGGCTTGGTAGTAAAGCTAAAGTACTATGTGAAATAAATTAAACTGTGTCATAGATTGAATTTATTTCGCAGAGAGGTAGTTATTAATTAGGCATAGTATGCTATTTTCGCAGACTAACGTATCTGTTTATCTCTCTTTCTCAAATCATTCCCGCTCCGAGCACCCCGATGTATGGATATGAGTATGAGATAGCATATGCTATTTTGTACCGCAGGAAAATAAGTTAAATATTTTCTTCTGAAACTTTAGATAATGTCACATTATTGCCCAACAATTTTATATATACAGGGCCAACTGATAGGTCGGCCACTCTACGTCTGTTTGGAAAATGCTGCTACGGAATTTATTTATTTATTTCCTATGGCTCGGCTGCTATCTTCTGGTTAAATGACTTTGAAGTTTAATAAAATTACAAAAACATAATTTAGGAGATAACTCTTTGAGTATTAACAAATAAAACACACGAAACGACACGCTCTTATAACGTTTGACATCATAAAAATATGCGTTATAAGTTTATAAGAAGTAAAACATTTTGCGTAGTTATTACATTCATACATGGTGTAGTAAAATACCACCTAAATAGACCTAAGGTGGTGTATACTCAATTATTTTATTCAAATTTAATTAATAAGGATTAATTAAGTAAGGAATGGCTTGGTAGAGCCGGGCCCTGTTCACATTGTATTCAAGTCATTATTGCATTTTCCAGCTGTTTTGTGTTAAATTATATTAATAAATAATGTTTCGGACAAATTTACACACGGCTGTTTCGTCCCAAACTAAGCCGAAGCTTGAAAATGGGGTACTCGACAACTGATAAACATACATAAATACTTTTAAATAAATACTTAAATACATACAAACACCCAGAATCCGAAAACCAACAGTTATGCTCATCACACAAATGTTGGCCCCGGGTGGGAATCGACCTTTGGCGGACTAGGCAGGGTCACTGCGCCACCAGGCCAGTATATTACTACATACGTTTTGCGTTTATATTTACGTACCTTTTGATAAACATCAAGTTATTATGTAGGATAACAATATAAAGATAAAAGTAAGATAAAGCCTTTAATTTATTTTACGTTACTGTAAAAGTCCATAAAACGGTTTAAGCTAGGATTTGCCAGTAAAATAGGGCTGATATGTCACTGCGCACGGTAGAGTCAAATCTGCCAAATACGAATATTACCCGTGGACCAACTGAAATGACATACCTACCTATTTTATTAGACAACTAGCGGCCCGTCCCGGCTTCGCACGGGTGGACAAATAAATATAGCCTATGTCACTCAGGGTTAATGTAGCTTTCCAATGGTGAAAGAATTTTTGAAATCGGCACAGTAGTTTTTGAGTTTATTCATTACAAACATACAAAAATACAAATCTTTCCTCTTTATAATATTGGTATGATGGAGAATATATTTTTAACGCTATACTACTCAACTTACTACAGTTTATAGGTACAGTCGACCGCACGTCAGTGGAAACACTGACCTTGAGCTGGCCTAGCCTACCAGGAAGTTTCAATACTATGAGACCTGTTTATACTGAGTTTGTTTCCACTGACGTGCGGTCGACCGTACCTAATAAGATATGTTTGTAGATTGTATTAATTTACGAACAAAGTAATTTTGTGGGACACACAAATAAAAAGACGGTCCATCTGGGTATTCAGACAGGGAGAGACCTCTCACCAAAGCGTGCGTCGTATATATCAGTCAATAACCCGAATCTGCTAATTTAAATTTTCCTAAACTATATAGGAATATGTGGGAAAGTATACTTTTTCCTACCATTTTCTCAATTTCTCCATCATTGCAAGAAGTTTTAAGTTTGAGATCATTGGTAATTTTCGAGTTGTACATCGGACAGACGGACAAAATATATTCGCTGTGGGTCATCTAAATGGTGTGGCGTTCATTGGGGAAGGCCTATGTCCAGCAGCGGACGTAGATATGATAAGGATCATCGGTTGTGACGGGTCCCTAAAAATAGATAAGGTGCATTTAGATGCACCTTATCGTGGTATTAGTACCATGAATAACTTAATTTTGAAATCACCCTTGGTATCAATCACTACAGAATAATTATATAGATCACCACGTTTTTTTTATTGAATATTCAACTTTAGTCTGTAGTTCCACAAAGCTAATAAAAGTTGAATATTGAAACTAGATACTCCGCCAGAAATTTTGAGTTAGTTCATCTTACCACTTTGCCGTAAAACATTATAAGTCGGGAGAGTAGTTGAATAACCAATTTAACTGTATAGCGAACAATTTAAGGCTTCTCTACCAAAAGGCGGTAGGTAACTAAAACCTTTACTGAAAGGCTATGAAATACAGTAAGTTGTTAATTCTGTAACGAAATGAACGTTTATAACGAATGCTTTACATGAACGTAAAGTAGATAATAAAAATTATCAAGGCACCTAGAAAAATGCAGGTAGGTAGTGACGCGCATGAGTTTATTTTCTTGTAGACTACGAGTAGTAAAGTAAACAATGTTATAAGAGGAAATTAACATTTTCTCTTCTGAAAAACTTTAAAAACAAGTTTTCGTTATTATTTCGGTGTAGGTATAGGTACTAAAAGAGAAAAATTTCACATCACACTAGGTATATATCTTTTTTTAGATAAAAAACTTAATTTCTAAATAATATTTTTATATAGGTACCTATTTAACCTAAAAATACTAACTGCCATAATAACAAAGGTGAATTTATACAAAACTCAGTTCCTTTGAAAATATGCCAACCAACCACTTCCATTTTCAAATCAGTTCAATACCAATGCACCAAATTAATGGGTTACAATTTTGGAGTTTAAAGAGTACAAAAAATGAGTATTTTCTCCTCGGTAGGATCGTATCGGCTCAAATTGGTAGAGCAAGGCGCTCGCTTCAAAGGTGCTTTTTATTTAGTTCGAAAGAAGTTAATAAGTTTCCGAGAAACGCCAGGTAGGACCGGCGTGGACGCATCCCTCACAATAATTATCCCAATTCTTGAATCGAGTTCACTGAACGGCAGGCGGTTTTTTGGCGGGAGTCGGAGCACGCGCCGCACATTATAACTGAGTCTGCGATGAAGTATAATAAATAATAATAATAATAAATTTATTTCTTAAATACAATAGGTTGGTACAAGCTTACATAATTAAATTAACTTGAATTAAATTCATATACTTATGCTACGCGGATTAATTAAATAAAATAAATTTGGTAACATAGCGCTTGAGTGAGAGTACTCTAGTCCCCAAACTAGGATTCCCTGTATTGAGGAGTCTATTGTCTTCGGATCATGTTCATTCAGTTGTGGCCGAGTGCAATATACATTTTAGGGTTAGGTATTCATGATCGCAGATCTGAGTTTAGGAAGTTCGATAATTTAAGTCTTCATCATCATCATCATCATATCAGCCTGTAGACGTCCACTGCTGGACAAAGGCCTCCCCCAAGGATCTCCACGACGACCGGTCCTGCGCTAACCTCATCCAGCTGGGTCCCGCGACCTTCACCAGATCGTCGGTCCACCTTGTGGGAGGCCTGCCTACACTGCGTCTTCCGATACGATTTAAGTCTTAAATAATACTTAAATTATCACGTATACGTATACGTAAATCAGCTAGAACTCGGATGAATTAAATTCGAAATATTTGAACTTCATTTTGCTCTGTCTCTTTCACTTAGCTACGAAAAAAGCGAGTGATTAGGAACAAGTCAATTCGAAGTTAGAATTTCATTGGTAGTAGACCTCTAACCCTCCAACCTCGGGTCTAGACCAATAAATAAATAAATAAACGCGGCGACACGCTCATACTCCCGCATTAGGCAGGATTCCCTCCCTATTTCGCGGGCGGCATGGAAACATACAAACACAATCACAAGCATCCAGGACCGGAGAACAAGATGCTTGCTCCGGCCGGGATTCGAACTCGGGACTCCGAGCACAGCAGGCAGAGTCACTACCGACTGGGCTACGGAGGCGACTATAATAATATTAAAATAAACACATTCCTTTTCGTTTGACCTTATACGATGAGAGCACTTTGAGAAATAACTATGTTATGCGCGACGAAAACACAAATAAAATTTAAAAATTCATACGTTATCAGGGTTTAGGAACTTGATCAATCCAGAGACGCACTTGTCACTTTGTTATTTAATGATTTCACAGAATTGATACAATTTTATAACAATTTAACAGGTGTAGATTCAGTCGATTTCGTGTCTAAATCTAGATACTGCGTACTGTCGTAAATATGGGTCGGATTACCTACATTCTGTAATTTAAACGTCTAACATGTCTAATATTGCATTTAGAATGCAGTAGGTAGATACTCTGATGCCGCAGTAACATAATATAATGTACTTATGTATATACTTATTTGTTTTTGCATAAATACGCCATGCGATATTATCATTTTTAAACTTTAAATCGATTAGCGATATTTTAAACTATAAAGAGAAAATTTTACACACTAGCATGCTTGAACCTGCTACCGACCTATCCTAGATCACGCTCTACCAACTAAACTATCGCATCAACTATAATCCGTACTGCACGCAATTGAATTTTTAAACATACAATAATAGGTAGGTAATAAATTAAATTATACATACCTTGTTATTTATTTTTTTGTGCAATTTTTGCGCAAGTGTTTTTTATTGCACAAAAGAATAAAAAATAAGGTATGTATAATTTAATTTGCAGTTATTACAATTTAGGCGGTCTTATCGCTTTAAGTGATTTCTTTCAGTCAACCGTTGGATGGAAATCACAGCAGGAATTACATTTTAAATTACTTCGTAACTCCAATTCGGTGACCATCACCAATGTTCGGTAATCCGTTAAATACAACCTATCGTTCTAAATTAAACCCAAGAATTATATAATTATACACGGGTCTTACACACGAACAAGTTTTATTTACCTTTGCCCGACGTTTCGAATATAACTGTGAATACAAAGCGCGAAAGTCTAAAATGTACTAAGCCCAAGAACAATAGTAGGTTAGGTTAAATACCTAGGTACTTCTCAGAAGCATGGTCTCTATAAGGTAATTGGTTCAAGGTCGAGATCCATGACCAGACGATAGCCATTACAGTAACTACCAGCAAACAATTAGGTAATAGATTATCAATTAATCATCACGCAAAGTGCTAGCGCCGCCGGCCGCAAAAAAAAAACAAAAGTATATAAACTATCCATATTTGTTCCACATTCAATTTTCTTTTTCTGACTATACCCTAGCACAGAATAGTTAATATATCTAATAACGTAGGTAGGATACAAGCCCGGTTCGGAAGTCGGCCGGTACAGAAACATATCCATTCAGTTCTTTTCCGGTTTCTAATGAAAGAAGGCAAATGAAATGAGGGTAGAACGGAGCTCACGAAATCCGGGCTTTAAAAGCTCAAGCTAATTTCGAGAGCACAGGTAACTTGTATTGGTTTAGTTAATTAGTAATAGCTTGTGGACATGAAACCTACCTATTTCTTATGTCAAACTTCTGTTAAGTTTCCCACAAAATTTCAACTACTAAAAATCAACTAAAACAATTTATAAGTTAATAGTTTATATTTGTAATAAATTTTTATTTATTAATATTATATGTTTTTTTTTTAGTTATTTATATAGTTATGTATTATTATTTATGTTTATGTTATTAGTTATGTATTGTTTATTTATATAGTTATGTATTTAAGAATTATAAATCATTTACTTTAAAGCAAATAAATATAAAATTAAAAGTAATTATTAATTTTTACTATATAAATATGAATAAAAACATATAATATTAACAAATAAAAATTTATAACAACACTAAAACAATCTGCAACTCATATTTGGTAAATGGTCGAGATAGAAAGTGGTGTATATCATCGTCATTTTGAATTTGTCATTTATTCGGTCTGGTCCAATAGACAACCTGAGGGTCAAGTTCAATTCAACCGAGCTGTAATATTTAGCTAGCATTATGGATTCAGCATAATGAAATCGTCGACCGTGCAAGATCAATGACAACGCCAACGGTTTCTTTTGAAACCGTTACAATTTGTCTAGAGCGCCGTTTTTTGCTAGACAACAAAGTAAAAAATCTTGCTATTATTCAGTGAAATCTAATACTGTTTGTGCTCAACCTCAAGGCGTACCTATAACCAGCCTAGTATTTGACCAGATTTGTACTATTCCCTCCAAATCTTTGATTTTTAGGGTTCCGTACCTCAAAAGAGGAAAAAAGGAACCCTTAAAGGATCACTTCGTAGTCCGTCTGTCTGTCTGTCCGCGCGTCCGTCTGTCGATACCAATTTTTTCATTTCTGGTTCCACTACAGGCTTTCTGTTCCAAATGGGGATTAATTTATTCGCAATATGACCTAAAAAACCAGTCATTGTCGCAGCGAAACACTTCAATCTAACTGAAACTACCCTTTTATAATTTCAGAATATCGTAATTTTACTCACATCCGTGCTGGCAGCGACTACTTCAGCCAAAATTCTAGACCAGGGAAAGCCAATCGACCGCACAGGAAACTTCGAGCTGCTCATCTTACACAACAATGACATGCACGCGAGGTTCGAGCAGACCTCGCAGCTCAGTGGAGCCTGCACCGCCTCGGAAGCAGCGGAGGGCAAGTGTTACGGAGGATTCGCCAGAGTCGCTCACGTGTGAGTATTTTGTTCCCTGTATAATATACATTACTCTATGGTATTTTGTGTTGTATTTTGTGTTTGAGAGCAGGCTGGCTAACTTACGATGACGCGCCCGAACTGAGCATGCTTTGTGTTCTTAGCATTCTCGTTCTCAAGGCTTTTATTGACAAATAGTTTTAAAAAAATGCAAAATCATAATTATGTAGTCAATTTATCAAATATATCTAAGGAAAAACACAAACCTGTATTTTAGTATAATATCGCTACAGGCAAAAACAGTAAACATGGCATATGTGTCTTGAATGAAACTTTATAATGTTGGTTATGTCACTTATTTCACATCATAGTGGAAACAAACTTTATTGTATGAGCTGACCTGCCTGGTTCAAAGGCCTTAGAATGGTATAGGAAGAGATAATCTAACCGAAATTCATAAAAGAAAAGACACAAGTTAAAAAAAATCTTATACTTAAATGAAATTAAATCCTTACACCAAGGCGCTCTCTCATTCCAGAGTGAAAGAGGCTAGACGAGCAGCGGCGGAAGGGCGCGGTCCTCCCGTCCTATATCTGAACGCTGGC
Source organism: Metalampra italica (assembly GCA_949699065.1). Lineage (NCBI taxonomy): Eukaryota > Metazoa > Arthropoda > Insecta > Lepidoptera > Oecophoridae > Metalampra > Metalampra italica. Next base: position 7,594,235 of record OX452982.1, read on the forward strand.
GACACGTACACTGGTACCGCGTGGTTCACACTATACAAGTGGAAAATAGCCGCGGAGTTCATCAACGCCTTACAACCCGATGCTGTGGTAAGTGCTATACTTTTTTTCTAAAAATACATGGTCAAAGTACATGGTACTTTGTGTGTTAGATGTTTTTGTTGGGTGACCGTTTTGTGATTGGTCTTGGTTTAGGTGTCATACATCCGCATTGTATATTAAATGAATATTTCATTTAAAAATATAACTGGACTGAAGAAGTAAAATGACTGCCCCTAAAATACACTTAATATTTACAGTAAGATCATTGTGTTTTCTTTGATAACTGAAGGAGAGATTGGAGAAATGTCGCTCGATGTCATAGAACAACAGAGGAATCCGCGATTCAATATTTGCTCTGTAATTACATTGATATACATTCATTAATAATAATGTAATGTAAGTTCTACTTACACACAATAAAGAGTTGAAAATCCGTTGCATTGTCTGTATTTCCATAATATGTATATAGGTATTGGATATCTTAATTAGGGATTTGCTGTAAGTAAAGATTAACTCTAATTTTGCGTGCGTTCGTTGCGTTCTATGATCGTTTTGTAATGGCATGATTGCTTTTACCACGATTTTTCGTCTACTTAGATCTTTCAGATATGTGGTGATAGTTTAATAAGAGAAAGCAGATGCAACAAAACTTTAACTGTATTGAATTATTTTAATGCACTCTACTTTATTTTTATCAAAATATCTCCATAAAATTCTAAATTATAGATAAATCTTATTTAATATAGTAAATGAATGGATCCACAAAAATACAGGAACACAGCGATATATTTTTTCATTTTATGCATTAAACGATGATTTCTGTATCAGTTCAAAGATAAGTATGTTTTAAAATATCGAAATAATCGGCTGGACATATACTTATTGTATCCACCATACTATATTTACATTATCACTTACGTTTAAATCTACAGCCAACGACGAAAGTGAAAACAATATCCTATTATATCCGTATATATACTAAATCGAGAGATTGGCAACCTTCGTTACTGACTGTAACTTGTGTTTTGTTATATTGTATGTTTTTATGTAAAGCGAAGGCCGTATGTATAATGTTGTGTTGGTACATTGTTTTGTTACATGTTGCTTTTTCAATATATTTTTTTCATAGAATATGTACTTATGGAATATACCTAAATGTGGAATAAATAATCTATAAATTTTTAACCTAATAGATCGTTGAAACTCGATGAGTACGTTATTGAAAATAGTTCTTTGAATTCATACAGTAGGTTACGTACCTTACGAGTATCTTAATAGGAATGCCAGGCATTATATATAGCTATAGAAAAATGTTGCAGGTCTTAGAACAGAAATACTCCTACCTATCTATAAAAGAAGACTTATACCTACTTTATTTCTAATATAAACAGTTAGAATTTAAAAGTGTTAAATCTACGAGCTTTAGGAACAAAGCAAGAAAGAGTGAGTTATTTTCTTTAATTTTAGATTTACTACTAACAGTGCCGACTAACAATCACTAATATAAGTATAGGTACTTATCCACAATAATATTTCGTCTAAACAAGCGCTTTTGGTGGTGGTACTCGTAATAAAAGGTGGAGGTTAAAATTAATATGAATAAATACCTAACAATTCATTTAACAGTATAATTTAACCTACTCGTATATCTCATTGTAATAAATAAAACTGTCTCTAACCATATTTATCAAAGACATCCCTAAAAATTACCCTGGTATTCTACGTTTTTATCTATCTTCTCATCATTTATAACTACATAATTATAACTTGATCATTAATTACCCCTAACTCAATTAAATTGCTTACTTTCGATCATTTTAAGTTTGCAATTATCTAATAAACATCATGAAAATCATGTTTCAGGCGCTCGGCAACAACGAACTCAAATCGGGATCCAACGAGCTGTCACCTTTCCTGGATAATTTGAAAACAACAATATTAGCAAGTAATGTAATCGTCAAATCCGCAGAAGATAGTCAAAAGTTGCAAAAATCTGTTATCATTGATATAGAAGGTGTTAAGGTTGGCTTGGTTAGTTATCTCAAACCTGATACCGATATATTGGACAGCACTGGTAATATAGAGTATATAGACGAAATTATAGCACTTAAGGATGAAGTAGCCAAGTTACAGAAGCAAAATGTAAACATTATTATAGCATTAGGTCATGCTGATTTTAACAAAGATAAAGAAATAGCAAGAGAAGTAGAAGGAATAAACATAGTTATTGGTGGACATAAAAATATATTCTTCTGGAATGGCACAAATGCTAACGAACAATTTACAGACGTTAATGAGCCTATTATCGTAACACAGCAATCTGGAAAACAAGTACTGGTTGTACAATCCTATACTTACAATCAACATCTAGGAAAGATACATGCTAACTTTGACGCCAATGGTATAATGTCTTCATACAATGTACAACCAATCCTCCTTGATGCATCTATTCCACAGGACTCCGAAACTCTTAATATTATCGACGAATATGCCAAAGAAATAGCTTCAAGAGATGAGGAAGTATTAGGAGAAACTGCTGTTGTACTTGATGGAGAGTCATGTAAGGTGGAAGAATGTAATCTTGGAAATTTGATCACTGACGCTATAATGTACTACTACGCTTTGAGATTCGAAGGCGACTCTTGGACTGACGCACCGATAGCCATCATCCCAGGAGGAGCAATAGCTGCTTCGATTTCACCATCTAACCGTCCAGCATCAGTGACAAGAGGAGACTTACTAAAAGCTTTACCAACTGAAAGTCAAATAGTAGCAGTAACTGCGAATGGAGCTGTTCTGCTTCAACTTCTCGAACATTCTATATCCAGATATAGTGTGTCTAATCCCACTGGTCAATTGCTACAATTCTCTGGTATAAGGGTAGTTTATGATTTAGCTAGAGAGCCTGGTTCAAGAGTACTCAGTGCTGTAGTTCGCTGTTGGAATTGCTTTGTACCAGAATTCTATACTATTGATGAATGGAGGGACTATAAAATACTGATGCCGGCGGCTCTCGCAGATGGTGAATACGACTACTCCATGCTTGTAGGGCTGCCAAGAGAAGACCTTGTCTTCGATGAAGTGACTTGTACTGCTGAATACATAGGCTTAAGAAGTCCAGTGTACCCGGAAGTAGCGGGTCGCATAGACTTACTTAATTTGGAAGATGGAGAACCTGACGGCGATGGAGATGGCGATGGAGACGGAGACGGGGACGGAGACGGGGACGAAGACGAAGACGAAGACGGGGACGGGGACGGAGACGGAGACGGAGACGGAGACGGAGACGGAGACGGAGACGGAGACGGAGACGGAGACGGAGACGGAGACGGAGACGGAGACGGAGACGGAGACGGAGACGGAGACGGAGACGGAGACGGAGACGGTGATGGCGATGGCGACAGCGAAGATGACGAGGACGAGGACGACTCTGCGACTGCTCTAAGTTCTACTGTATTTATATTAACTGTTGCTTTAATACCATTCGTTTTATAGGTTTCAGTTTTGTAACAAAAATACTTTTTAAAGCGAGTTTAACATTAGTGGGCGTTTTATTTAACCTTTTTTTATCCGCAGACGACTGAATCAATAACCAACCAATTAATACAAACCCAGTAGTGCTCTACTCTTATGTTCGTGAGATCAAATAAAACCGGGCCAGTACTGTCCACTTCTAATACTGCATATTCATTAGAATGTGGCTGTCGTCATATTTTGGTTTTTGAAAAAAGAATTCTATCTAGACTACATAAAGTTTAGTATTTGAACTACATTTGAGACCCGAACGGGTTTTTTAACACTCTAAGGGCCTCTTACACCGCTTGCTGATAAAGTCCCAGATACCCTATCTGCAGGTTATCTGACAGATAGCCTATTTTTTTGGTTTCACAGGTATCTGATTGCCTATATTTTATATAGTCTATCACACAGATTTATCTGATAGATTAGTTTATCACTAAGATTACTATCTGTAACAATAACAGGAAGTGGTGAAAGAAGCCCTAAGGGATATGAAGTCAGAATTATCAATACCGCAGGCGAAAGAAAAAATAGTAAAGATTAGAAACCTACCTAACCAGTCCATGTTTTTGAATTTTAATTTTATTTCAGAACAAGTACATAATACCGTTACAATAACATAACATAAACATAATTCGAAATAACGATTGTATACTATGGGAATTAGACAAAGACATAACAGATGCGGACCAGAATCAACTAGTACCTTTGTACGTTAAGTGCACAATCCACAACGTCCGAGCTAAATACTAAGCTCACCACGAGGCGGTCAAACTCGTAGATGTACCAAACATCACAAAACTTTAAATTTAGGTTTGAAATTATTTCTTACAAGCTGGCGCGTACAAGTAAAGACGTGAGTTAATCTCATTATATACAAAAACAATACTATGATGGATGATCATCATTGATGATTAATAAAATAAATTGGTACAATTTCGGTACTATTGTTTTAAATTAGCAAGATTTTATGTACTTCAACAAACAGCATGAAAAATTATCAGGTGTTGCTTGTTTGCATAATTGCTTATCATTATTTAAACACTAAGCATGAAAAAAGTGATGCTTTACTAATATCTAATTGTGTAAACTTCATAATTAACATGTATTTTAAATTTTGCATGCGACTTGCATATTAACATGATATTTTGTATTTTAATTTATTTGTTTCAGTCCCTGGGCAACCATGAATTTGATAATGGCGTCTCTGGATTAACACCGTTCATCGAGAACTTAACTTGCCCTGTACTTGCAGCGAATCTCATTCTCACCAAAGAACCCGACTTGCAATCTAAACATAATTTGATGAATTCTGTCATATTTAATATAAGTGGCGTTCAAGTAGGCGTCATAGGGTACTTAACGCCTGACACAAAGATTTTAGCAATAAGGAACGACGTAGAATACGTTGAAGAAGTAATTGCAATAAGAGAAGAAGTAACAAAACTTAAGAAAAATGGAGTCAACATTTTTATAGCACTCGGACATTCTGGTTTCACAAAAGATTTACAAATAGCGGAAGAAGTAGAAGGTATTGATCTAGTTATAGGAGGGCATACAAATACATTCCTATGGAATGGTACAAGTCCTGATGTGGAGGTACCCGAAGGTCCTTATCCGACAATGGTCAAACAACCATCAGGTAGGCTAGTACCTGCAGTACAAGCTTATGCCTATACAAAATATTTAGGGAAGCTGCACCTCGTATTCAATTCAGATGGAGAAATAATTAGTATCGATGGTAATCCTATACTTTTAGACATATCTGTGCCGCGAGATGGTGATGTTTTAAGCATTGTCAACCATTACCGTGACGGTATATTGCAAATATCTGAAGAAGTAGTTGGCAACACTTCTGTGATTTTAGACGGGCATACCTGCCGATTAAAAGAATGTAATATGGGCAACTTGATAACTGATGCTATGATTCACAAATATGCATCAGAGTATAAAGGTGAAGGTTGGTCAGATGCTCCTATAGCTATAATTCAGGGAGGAGGTATTAGAACCTCTGTTGCTCATGGGATCCTTCCATATGTGGTAACAGTTGGCGATCTTTTGACTGTTTTGCCATTTGATGGAAATATGGTGAAAGTAACCGTGAATGGCACGATTATTTTACATATGTTAGAACACGCTGTCCAACAATATAGGCCAGTTCGGGCCCTCGGACAATTTCTACAATTTTCAGGGTTAATTGTAGAGTATGATTTTGGTAAGCGCCCTGGTATGAGGGTTGTGAAAGCCTATACTCGTTGTGGAAAGTGTGAGATCCCTATGTACTCGTCTGTTAACAAAACATCAACGTATAATATACTAATGCCGGCGTTTCTGTCTTTTGGCGGAGATGGATTTTCCATGTTCAACAGTTTGCCTTCAACTCCTCTAGATTATGATGAGTTGAAAAGTACTATAGAATATGTTCAAAGTCACAGCCCAATATACCCCGCTGTTGAAAATCGTATAATAATGCATAATATAGATAATTTGCAAGTTAATTCTGCGATGTCCCTAAGCATATCAACAGTTTTGGGATTACTATCATTGATATTTAATTTTCTGCCTACCCCGTCAGGGATATAGCATGAAGAATGTTATATAATATATATTATGTACTTAGGTATATTTATAAAACTGCTACTTAAGTTTTTATCAACATCACACAACACTTACTCACTAACCGACTTAACAAACTTTACTGAGAAAAACGAGTTTTTTTGATTACTTATAATTTTTATGCAAGGACTAATTTTCGAATTTATTTTAAATATGAAAATTCCGCATAAATTCACTGCAGTCTGCAATCTTTCAAAATTTTAAACATCCTACGACTTTTAACTGGATTTAATTAATTAAAGTAGTGAGGTAACATTCTCTTTGAATTGAAGTATGTACATTCCTTACAAAATATACCATAGTTACAAAATGTAAAGATTATAAGTAGTTAAGATTATTTAATGTTTTAGTGAGATTCCGAACAAAAATGTGATAAGAACTGTTTTTAAATATTTGTTGTTAATAATAAGAATGCATTACTATTCTACATACTTACATACCGACTATAGTTAGTAATTAAGGAATCATTTGGAATTCGAGAAGTATGCATACTCCCCGCGGAATTTCTTGGCGAATATAATGAATGAATATAATCACAGATTATTTGCACATCGCTGACAGTTTCTATAATTTATGTGTGCGTAAGCGAGATAGAGATGTCCATAAACTTGAAAGTTTGATTCGGTTTAACGAATCAGTTAACTATTTCTTGAAATTGAATGAGCGTCTCTGGTGAATCAGCTGGTGAAGCATAGCTCTCCTTTTGACACCTACAATTAGTCATTGCGCGAAAATCAGCCAACTTCACACAGCAAAACCACCACCAAAAAACTCCACGGGGACTATAAGGTAAGGTACCTACGTACCTAGTCATTTACCAAAAAAAATAAAAAACTATTTGTTTTATTATTCGATGTCCCCAAAAGATTGTTCAAAGGGCAAGTAAAATAAATTATGGAAGGGCAAGTATTTTTGGACCATTTTTCAATGTGATTCCAAATCTTAGATTGTCTATGAGCCCTTGTGGACCTACATTCGATCACAAAAATAAGTGCATGTAGGTAACTGTGTGACCAGTTTCGAGGCATTCCAAGTTGTGGCAAGTTTATATGGTGACCATTGTGAAATAAGTCTTTTATCAGCTCACACAATGTTTAATCTACATATTTAATTTTAATAATTTTATCTCATCTGATTAAAGAAATGGTTTTCTTATTTATTAACCCGTATTATTATTTGGTTCCTGACACACGGGTTTTATTATTTTAATAGCCAGCACTGCACTGATTATTTCATATTAATTTACAAAAGTTTTTGCCTCAATAAAGATTTATTTTATTCATTTATTTATTAATTTCCGTTGAGTCTTTTTTATTAATAAAGTAGAGCTTTGCATGTCATAGACATAGGTCAATATACTTGATTTTCAGAAGTCTTCCGGAGCAGGTAACTATCATAGTTGGATACACATACTAACTACCAATGATGTATTCCGGTCTTCGTTTTGACTTAAATTCTATTAATAGTCGTCAGGGAGCTGTATCAGTGAAAAATATATATTTTTTTATTTCGAATGTTGACACTTTTACGTAATATCTCAGTGGTGAAGAAAAATACATTTGAACAAAGCACAACATGGGTCTTTTCGTGAATGCGATTATCGTTCAGAATAGTAAAACGTTAAGGAAAAAAGTGTCTTAGTTAATAATCACAGTATCCTTTTTCGCCCTGCAAGACCAACGACAAGAAATCATTACCACATTATTTGTTTCAGTCCCTCGGAAATCACGAGTTCGACATCGGCATCAGTGGACTCACTTCGTTCATAGAACGCCTGAAGTGTCCAGTCTTAGCCGCCAATCTCAACCTAACGAAAGTTCCTGAATTAGCTAGCCAAAGTAACCTTAATAAATCAGTTGTATTCCACATAGATGGCACAAAAGTAGGAATCATAGGATACTTGACACCAGAAACCAAAGAATTAGCAATAACAAATGATGTTGAGTACATAGATGAAATTGTTGCTTTAAGAAAAGAAGTCACAAAGCTACACAATGAAGGAGTACACATTATTATAGCGCTAGGTCATTCCGGGTACACTAAAGATCAAGAAATAGCGCGAGAAGTAGAAGGTATACAATTAGTTATTGGAGCCCATAGTCATACTTTTTTATATAACGGTACGAGCCCAGATTCGGAAGACCCTGAAGGACCCTATCCCACATATGTGACTCAAGCTTCAGGGAAAAAAGTAGCAGTAGTTCAAGCTTACGCCTTTACAAAATATCTCGGAAGCTTGCACTTGATGTACAATTCTAATGGAGAACTTATAAGCTTAGATGGAGGGCCCATTCTTCTTGACAAATCTATACCTGAAGATCCTTATACATTGAGTTTATTGGACCGATACAGAACAGAAGTCCAAAATATTTCAAGTGAAGTAATTGGTACCACATCCGTTTTATTGGATGGTAGAAGTTGTGAGGACGAAGAATGCAACCTTGGAAATTTAATCGCTGATTCTGTGGTATATCACTATGCATCACTTTATAAAGGAGAATATTGGACAGACGCTCCGATTGCAATAATACAAGCAGGTGGTATAAGATCATCTATAGCCCATTCGACAATGCCAGCACCTATAACTAAAGGCGATTTGTTAACGGCAATGCCCTTTTCGGGTGGTGTAGTAATGGTGGCAATGAACGGTAGCATTCTATTACAAATGCTTGAGCATTCCGTTGCTAGATATGGCGCACCTGCTGTCGGAGAGTTTCTACAGTTATCTGGTTTGAAAGTTGTATACAATATAACCATGCCTGTAGGCTCAAGGGTAGTCGAGGCAGTAGCGCGATGTTGGGCATGCAATGTACCAAAATACAGTAAAGTAGACAATAGGCAGATTTACAGAGTTATAATGCCTGATTTTGTGTCCATGGGAGGAGATGGATACTCAATGCTTAAAAACCTGCCCTCACAACTTCTAAATTTTAGTGAATTATTATCCACTGAGCATTATGTTAAGCAACGCAACCTCGTTTACCCTGATGTTGAGGGAAGAATCACAATATATAAAGAAAATTTACATGGAGAATCATCGCGCGCCATATCACATGCATTTACAATGATAGCGCTGTCGGTAATCAGTATAATGTAGGTAGCCTAAATAATCCACAGCACCTACTTAATGGGAATATGATATTTACAAAATGTATTTGATGGGCCCAATTTTACATGGCTTGTGATCATGAGCAGTATTATTATTGTCTTCCTATTATAATGTTTTAAGTATTATTAACTATTTTTATATACATTCACTGAACTGTTTAAACTTTTTAGTATTAGAATTTATTCCTCTATTAGAATGTTTGTTCCTCATTACATTACTCTACATTGCTCGCAGTGGAAAAACTTTCTTAGAAATTTTCTTACTGTATAGTTGAAGCTTATGATAATTAGAAGTTAGTTTATTTATTTAACTTTTTTTTAATTTAACAAAAAAACCTTGACATTAGAGAGTAATAGATTTATTTTTGGAGAAAAAGATTTTAGAAATCCTGTTCTATTTCTCATATTTACCAAAGATGAATAAAGTTTTGATCCATTACATATTTGTTTTTATGTGGGGAGCCCCTCTAACATTGTAAAACATACTTTGTCCTCCATATCATTGCCTCGTCTTATTTTTGCCTGTCGTCAGTAAAATGATACTGTCAGCATAAAACATTATCTGCATGAAAGTAAATTGTCACAATACGAATAATGAAAATAAGAGGAAAATAAATAAAACGCGCTGTGTAGTACAGTAATGAAACACTGGCAATGACATTTTTGTATGACGAGCGATAAAATTCGACTTAACGAATGACAATACCTTGCTTGATCGAAAAAAGCAATATGATGCCTTTTTTCGCTCAAGCAAGTAGAGCTAAGATACGAGGCTCGTACATACTCAACGTGGCGTATCCGATCTCACAAGTCACTTATTGTTAGGTAACACTAAACTAACCACCGAGTACCACACTACTACTTTAGAAATAGTCTTCAACATTATTGGGCGCTGATATTGGCTTGATATAGTTTTAGTTAGGTACCCATAGTATTTATTATGCAATGGATAATGGCCAGGAATGTATACGTAGATCAAAAGATTTAGAATAAATGGGATTCTTACCACGATATAATTCATTCGGATTTCCCGATATTTCGGCGCAGTTGTTTTAAACGTACATACCTAGATCAAATTGCTGCACTGCAAATTATATGGTGCATCCATACCACAGTTATATTTTGGCTACTTGTTGGATTTCGCCCATGTACTATGGGTCACTCAGAAACAATGTTCTTGGGACATTTGCCTAACTACGAGTCGTTACATCAACCCGGAGTTTATTTACTCTTACACTTGTATTATCACAGGTATTACTCCATAAATGTAACAACGATAGGAAGTGTTTACCAGATTCTTTGTTTCAGTCTCTCGGATATCGCGAGTTCGACGGCGGTGTCAGTGGAGTCGCTCAATTCATAGAACACGTGACGTGTCAGGTCTTAGTCTGCAATATGATCGTATCCAAATCTCCTGAATTATCTGGAAAACACAACCTTCATACTTCTGTTGTAATCGATATAGCGGGCACCGATATAGGAATAATAGGATATGTGACACCAAAAACCAAAACAAAACAAATCGTGCCACAACTTGAGTTCGTGGATGAAATTAATGCAATAAGGAGAGAAACCACTAGACTAAAGGAACGGGGAGTTAATATCATTATAGCTGTCGGTTATTCTGGTTATATTAAAGATCAAGAAATAGCGAAAGAAGTGCAAGGTATAAGTTTAGTTATCGGTGGTTATAGTCACACTTTCCTATGGAATGGCCCAAAACCAAGCGTAGAAGAAGCAGACGGGCCTTATCCCACTTACGTAACCCAAGCTTCGGGGAAAAAAGTACCAGTAGTACAAGCTTACGCCTTTACCAAATATCTTGGAAAAGTGCATATGGTGTTTGATTCTCAGGGAAACGTTACTAGCACAAAGGGCGAAGTCATGGTTCTTGACAAGAGTGTACCCCAGGATCCTCATGTCATGAAAATGGTGGAACATTATCATAAAATAAGCACGAATATCACAAGTGAAATAATTGGGCAAACATTAGTTCTACTTGATCCTCAGTGTAACCACCGGGAATGTAATATAGGGAATTTAATTACAGACTCCATGGTCTATTACCATGCATCACATTATGAAGGAGAATATTGGACCGACGTTCCAATAGCGATAGTTAATGCAGGTTCTATAAGAAAAGGGTTTAGCCTCACTAAGATGCCTGCAGCCATAACAAGAGGAGACTTGTTATCGATCATGCCTTTCTCGAGTAAACTACTTAAGGTAGAAATACCTGGTTCCGTTCTCTTAGCAGTGCTTGAACATTCCGTAGCAGAATCTGGACTTGAAGATAATGAGTTCAATGAATTTTTGCAAGTATCCGGCATAAATTTTGTGTACGATGGAAAGCGACCTAGTGGAAAAAGGCTACTCAGCGCGGAAGTGAGATGTTCGGCTTGCAAAATACCAAAATACTCAAATGTTTCCGAAAAAGAGTTTTATAATGTTTTAGTACCCCACTTCATCTATTATGGTGGAGACGGGTATTTGATGATAAAAGAGTTGCATGCGGTAGAACTTCCATATCATGAACGAGAATGCGTGGAAAACTACATTCGTCAAAGTAGCCCTCTTCTACCTGAAGTTAAAGGCAGGATTATAAGAATCAATTAATAGTACAGTAACAGTATTATTGTTTTTTCCACAGTAAATATAAAATTATAAACAAACGTAACAAAAAATGAACTCTATTATGCATTTTCGAATCTATTTGCTGTAAGTAAAGGATTTTACGAATAGAACCTAAAAACATAGGTATTTAAAAAAGGTTTGCCAGATTTTTTGTTTTCTCTAGTTTTAAACGAGTTTGTTAAAATAATAATGATGATGGTTAAAATAAAAGTACCAATTATACAATTTAAAATAATATTTCCCATCCTGGCGACAAACTTCTGCAAGTTTTCGTTACTTTAGTAAACAATGTCTGTAGGAAAATCGTGAAATGTAATGTTATCTATACAATTGAATACGAAATATACTTAGAGAAAATTTTTGTATTACAGAACTACTTATTTACTGCTCACGAAAAACACAAAAAAGAACACGTAGATACCATGGGTATATAGCTTATCCGTCCAACAGATTTAGGAGTAAAATTGGAGTATCTAACTACAAATTAAATAGAACATAGTGTTCTATACCTAGGTAGGTACCGACCGACATTAGATCTGTTTTTTCTGCTCATAGTGTCATGTAGCATTGAGGTCAGCAAGTGTTTGAAGGTGCAACAACGGGGAATGCAGCGAAGTTAAAATGTATATAAAGTATAGTTTTAGTTTTATAGTACCGACTAATATTACCTAATTAAAATCAACGACCCAAAAATTTTTTTTATTAGTAGTAATCTTATTAGACATTATGTAGGTAGGTACACACATTGTAATAGGAATAAAATAAAACTAAACAAAACGCACGGCGTGTGGTAATAATCACGGAGTAATATTAATCAACTTTCGAGGCATGTGTGCTTGCATAGAAAGTATACCATTTCGAGCAACTATATTGAAAATTAAATTGTTGGGGCAGCATTTAAAACTTCATTTTTGCTCACATCAACAAAGACAAAATATTTATTGCTTATCCATAGGTTACAACTAACTAAACTGCTAACAGTCACATTTAGAAATGTAAAATTATACTTTTCTTTCAGTCCCTTGGAAATCACGAGTTCGACGAAGCAGTAGAAGGGGTCATACCTTTCATTAGGAATTTGACATCGCCAGTGTTAGCCGCAAACCTTATCTTGGACAGCGTGCCCGAACTGAAGATGGAACCCAACCTTTACAAATCTATAATAATCACAATAAACGAAATCAAAATTGGTGTAATAGGATATCTGACACCGGAAACAAAATTCTTAGCTCCTAAAAACAACGTTGAATATGAAGACGAAGTCATAGCCGTAAGAAGAGAAGTTACTAAACTAAAGAAAGAAGGTGTTAATATATTTATAGCGCTGGGACATTCTGGGTTCATAAAAGATTTAGAAATAGCGAAACATGTGGAAGATATCGACATTGTTATCGGAGGACACTCGAATACCTTTCTTTGGAACAGCAATACTACTAATGAAAGACCAGAGTTTCCGCAAGGATCATACCCTACCATAGTCACCCAGACATCAGGGCGGATGGTAGCGGTCGTCCAAGCATATGCATACACTAAATATATGGGACGATTACATATAACTTTCGATCCCGAAGGCGAAATGATAGAATATGATGGAACACCTTTATTATTAAACCAAAAAATACCAAGAGACACAGAACTTTTGACATTGATAAGTAAATATCGGAGTAATATCGATATTATAAACAACGAAATCGTCGGAAGTTCAATGGCGCTTCTGAAAGGAGAAGATTGTCGTATAAGGGAGTGTAACATGGGGAACTTGATTACTGACGCACTTTTATATTACACCAAACAACACTATAGTGATCGTTATCCAGACGTGAATATTGCTTTAACACAGGGAGGCAGGATACGTACATCCATAGAACGATCCGAAGACCCTCCATTCAACCTAACTAGAGGAGACTGGATCACTGTACTACCTTTCTCAGATACATTGTCAGTCTTGACTATGAATGGCACGACATTGATGCAGACCCTAGAACATTCAGTCGAGTCCTGGCGCGTTATTGATAGTCCAGGGCAGTTTTTACAGTTCTCAGGAATGAAAGTAGTTTACGACTTAGCCAAACCTCCTGGTTCCCGTGTTGTACAAGCTGAAGCTGTTTGTTCAAATTGCTACAAACCCATATTGAGTGCAGTAAAAGAAAACTATGAGTACAAACTAATAATGTCGACTTTTTTAGCGAATGCTGGAGATGGATATAAAATATTTGAAGGTCTTCCAAAGGAATCACTTCCATATAATGAAGTTACATGTATTCTAAGCTATTTAAAACGATATAGTCCTATAAATCCCACAATATCTGATAGAATTACTTTACTCAACGAAAATCAAATCATTAGTAAATTAAACTCAGATTTATTTCACGATAAAGACAGTACCAGACACGGTAGACTGTTATCATCAAAGTCAAATGGTGAGAAGATTTACCCAATCTTGAGAGTGTATCCTATTTTAGTTCTATTATGTTTAATCCGTTTTAGACTATGGTGAATAGTGAGAGTAGTGGAAAGAATAATAAATACAACAAGTATACTTAATCAATTTCCAAGATTGTGTTGTGCAAGTGCATGTCAAAGGTCGGGACAAGTTATTTTAAGTTTTTATTGCTCTGTAGGTTATTTAAGTACAATTATTGACCCTAGAAGCTAGAAGAAAGAAACTCCAAAATAACACAGTTGTTAAAATACCTACCTATTTAGTATTATATTTTGGGTGTTGTTTTGTTATCGTATTCCATTATTTATTTGTATTTTTATACGTAGGTACCATGCCACTGCTGTAATAAAATAATAAATTTATTTTTATAAAATTGTAGGTAAGTTTTGTTTTCTCTTATTGATTTCACCGCCACGTTACAAATAGGTAGCTGATATTAATACGTAGAAAAGTCAGTAAAGTTTGTGTTGGCCGTGCGCTCGTTAAAACCTGGCTTACTCGGGCCTATATCAAAAGTCTATCGGAACTAAAGTACCTTACCTCCTACGTATTACGTAGGTACAAAGTTATCCATTACCAGTGGGAAACGAACCAACGAAAGCGTCCAAGCAAGTTCTTACTTAGATAAATCCCTCCGAAACCATCGGTCCACTTAGCAGTGGGTATTATATCAACAAAAACACGGCACTACATATTACATTTACCTTCTCTACCCCATTAATAAGATTTCGTGACTTTCTTGTAATACGAAAATAAAAATGTTTTATTACACGTCAACTTCAATTTAAAAATTGCACAAATGTACATAAAACGAGACACCAAATAGAAAGTGAAAAAGGATCTGCTCAATCTGCAGGCCTGCAGGAGGACGATCAGCGTACGCG
Organism: Metalampra italica; assembly: GCA_949699065.1. Taxonomy (NCBI): domain Eukaryota; kingdom Metazoa; phylum Arthropoda; class Insecta; order Lepidoptera; family Oecophoridae; genus Metalampra; species Metalampra italica. The sequence continues at coordinate 7,609,478 of OX452982.1, forward strand.
ATACAACGCAAAACCGACGAGTTACAGAGGCGACTTTTGGTGGTCGCTAAGCCAGAATCACCATACAGAGTCATAGGCAGTAATATAGGAAATGTTTACCAAATTCTTTGTTTCAGTGTCTCGGTGGGCACGAATTCGACGAAGGCATCGCGGGACTTGCTCCATTCATACGAAACCTGGATAGTCCGGTCTTAATCTGCAATATACGCATAGGCAAGAGTCCTGAATTAGCTAGACTAAGTAATCTTAGAACATCTGTTGTAATCGACGTAGCAGGCACAGACGTAGGAATAATAGGATATTTATCACCAACAGTTAAATCGAAACCTGGCGCGAAAGAAATTGAAATTATAGACGAAATACAATCAATACGAAATGAAGTTAATAGACTCAAGAGGATGAGAATTTACATCATCATAGCGCTTGGTCAATCTGGATATATTAGAGATCAACAGATAGCGAAAGAAGTAGAGGGTTTGAGTTTAGTAATAGGTGGACTAAGTCAAACATTTCTATGGAATGGTCCTGCCCCAGACACAGAAAACCCTGAAGGACCTTATCCCACTTACGTAACCCAGGCTTCAGGGAAACAAGTACCTGTTGTACAAGCTTACGCCTTTACAAAATATCTTGGAAAAATACTTATGGTTTTCGATTCAAACGGAAACCTCACCAGTTCGAAGGGCGCGCCCATCCTCCTTAACAGTAAAATACGCCAGGACGCAGCTGTTTCGATGATCGAGAACCGTTATCTTTTAGATGCAGCGAATGATTCAGCTGTCAAAATTGGGAGCACGCGCGTTATACTTGACCATACAAGTTGTAAACAAAATGAATGCAATCTAGGGAATTTCATCACAGACTCTATGATTTATCACTACGCGTATAATTACAAAGGGATATATTGGACTGACGCTCCAATTGCGATAATTCAAGCAGGAACCATAAGAGCATCCGTGGGTACTAATCGAGACCTAATGCCAATGATCATAAATAAAGGACACCTATTAGAAATCATACCTTTTTCGAATACTTTAGTGGTGGTGGAAATTAATGCAATTGTTCTGCTACAAATGCTAGAGCGTTCTGCTGACGGATATTTTAGGGAAATTAAAAAACACAGTAGTTTTCTCCAGTTTTCAGGTTTGAGAGTTGTATACGATCTAAAGAAACCTTCAGGGTCCAGGGTAGTTGAAGTATATGCAAGATGTCGTGACTGCGCTGTGCCATCTCTCCACAGAATAAGCGACAAAGAAATCTTTAGTGTCCTTATGTCCGATTTTGACTACAATGGGGGAGGCGGATATACCATGTTTGAAGGTTTGCCTATGAAACAATTATTTTATAGTCAACGACTATGCATGGAAACTTTGTTCTCTATACGCAGTCCTGTTAGGCCAGAAATTGAAGGAAGGATTAAAATACTGTAAGTCAATCCGGAATATTATCATCTTACTTTACTGTCAATCAACAGCAGGAGAGCGCGAAGCTAGCTCGACATTTCGAAGCAGACCGACACGGAAGCGAGCGCAGCTCGTTGCAGGCATGGTTAGGTCATATTTAGATGACCTTTTGTTTGAATTTGAATCGATTGACAATAAACCTGTAAAATTATAATGTTACTAGGTAGTTCTATACAATACTAGCTGTGCCCGAGACTTCGGCGGGAAGTGCATTCGCCTCAGACGCCGATGGCAATCAACTCATGAACTCACGCGAGACTCATTATAAAATAGAGTCAGCAAAGCACTGTATCGCTAGGGGAGGGAACTCTATTAAATGGAGTCAAAGAGCTATTAAATACCTTGGTTGAAAGGGAGCGTAGAGCAGACTTCGGAACCCTAAAAACTAGCGAAATGACAAAATGTTTTAAAATAGGTATACAATGCAGACGTGTGGGAATATGGAAAATGAGGCCGAATAAAATCCCTTGTATTATAATCGTTTTGTTTGTAAACGAATCTAATGATTGTATTCTATCTAAGCATTGCATCGACATTTAATGTGTTGGTAATTGGTTGGTAAAATGATAAAAATAAAAACTATGCTAGTTACTTTGCAAAAAAATATTTTAATTATACTTGGCATTACAATACCTAGCAATAAATCAGTAATACATAGATAAATTATATACTAAAAGGATAAACTTAAATCAAAGCAGTAAGCCAGTAAGTACCAATTTGACAGCTTTTAATGTTAGATTTAAAATAGGCATTTGCTTACAAACTACTGTGATACAAAAATTACCATATTTTTAATTTTTTTACAAACATTCAAATAATACCATAAGTTTTAAAAATTTTAAAATACAGACCTCTATCTACATCCATTAATTTAAACCTGTTCTAATCAGATCACACGCTAGAGTTAAATAAACATTAGCACCACCCACATAATATAATACATGCAGGTACAAAGATTGACTTATACGCAGCAAACAAAACACAGTATTTGGAATGAGGAATAGAGTGAGTGAAGTCAAACCTCCACAGTAAAATTTTAGTTTATCAAAAAAGGGCAATCTAGTATTCAACCTAATTTAAAATCAGACTATAGACTAGACGCCGCTCGCTGCCGCCCAAGATTGCTGCAGATCTACTCTAAATCAACTTTTGGTGTTATGGCCTCCCACTCCACGAAACTATTACACCAATATGGCACTAAACCTTGCAATATTATCATACACTGCTTTAAGGCCTCTTGGCAGTCAGCCAGCTCTCTACACGGCGCATAAGGCTCCAGAACTTCTGCTAAATCGCACAGTGGTTTAAATAATTTGAAAGCTGTACCTTTATCACCTTTCTGCAGATGTTCTAAAGCGTCTGAGTCTAAAAGCTTGTCTTTATGCCTTAAAACTTTTGAGGAGAGATTTCTAGCTGGTTTTAAGAACAGGTAAGTAGGCCAGTCATTGATGCATGCTTCACAAATGCAATTAAATTTATATTGAAATTTAAGATCGTGCTGGCGCGTCTTAAGGTCTTGCAATGCGTGATGTGATCTGTAAAAAGAAAGAAAATGGTTTTAACTTTATAGAAAGACAAAATCTTTGTTACTTTAAAACTTATTTAAGCAGTTCAAGGTATTGTTCTTATCTAGGTATATCAAAATCTATTCAGTGGTTTAAGTTTGAAAAGGTCCCAGACAGAGATACTTTCGCATTTAAAATAATAGTATTGATTAACTTACAAATAGGGATATTTCCAATGATTGTTCTCTCAGAACCGGGCTTTACTCATTACTACACTGGTGGTCCACTCTTAGTGTAATTTAGGATGTTTATAATTATAAATTTCATTTTAACAAGTTGCTGAGTTAGCATACAAATCTGCAAAGCTACAGTGAACTTACCCATAATTATCGAATATCTGCATTCCTTTTTTTATTGGTCTCAAGGCATACAAAGTCATTTGTCCGGTTCCCAATTTATCAACCCTTACAACATTTGGGGCACAAGAATGATTTATTAGACTGTGAAAAGCATAAGGAGCGCTAGCTAAGCTGATCTCTTCAACAAAGTTCCCATCTGCAGTTTGTATGTTTGAACTTAGACCGTGCATGTTCGTGGGACTTGTCATTAAATGAAGCAGGAGAGTCCCAGCTACACAGCGCTGCATAGTCTCTGTATTTTCATTTTCAGCATTAAAAAATCCAGTTTTATTTATGAGTAAATCTAAAAAGACTGCTGCAGTGACAGATTTCTGAAATATATCAGAAATACTCCGTTTTTCTATATTAGAAGCTAGACTGTGTATTGATGCATAATGTTTAGAGTCATATACCCATTTATCACATACTTTTACATGGCCTCTGAATTCAGTATCAAGGTGAGATTCAGTTTCTTGAATTGTTTTGTATAGGCTGTCCCAGTTCGGATGGTCACTTCGGGCTTTAATAGCAGTTCTCAGCGCAAGTAGTTCTAATTTTGTGAAATTTAATTCTACTAAAGTTGCCATCAGAGTGCATTCAACTGAGTGATAATCTCTCCAAGCATTATCCTTACAATCTGTACTGCAGTAAAGACTAAAGCAGCAGTTAGGACACGGTAATAAATTTAGTTCCCTAGAAAGACAGTAGCTGCAACTGAATAAGAATTGAGATTTCAGTAGTAGTGTGAAATAAGGTTCCTCTATCACCAATACTTCACCAACTTTAATGTCTTCCCTTGCAATAACATGTCGACCCATTTCTTTGTTGAAAACAACTTCCAGTTTTTTACTGGCACATGGAAATCGATCATCTTTTGGACTACCAATTGAAAGTAATTTTTCAATGTCATGATTCAGTATATTCTCATTTTCCTCCAAACCATATGTGTTAGACAAGTGTTCTTTGCATAAACCTTGTCTTTTTACAAGTTTTTCCTTTAATTTGGTTGGATATTTTAAGGAGAACACTTCATTAATATCCTGCAAACATTCTTTATACTTCTTCATGGAGTAAAAAACTGCTGACCTATTGGCCAATGCCAAACAGTAATTATCAGAGTCAGATGGTGCATGAAGAAGTGACAAAATGTAATACTGCCATGCCTTATAATCTTCTTTGTCTTGGAAACACTGGTTGCCTAGGTTACGATAATGTGTAGACAAATTTCCATTCTTTCTTACTTCCAGTGCTGTTGGGAAAGCGTTCAGACTTTCAAGTATATCATGCACATAGAAAACCCTTTCATCATTGGTTGTTATAGATAGTAACTTTTGTGATATAGTCTTTATTTTGTATTGATTTGTTAATTTGGAGATCACGTCTTGGTAACAAGAATCAATAGTCATTGTGGTGAAAGCAAAGTGCTTAACTTATTGATTAAAGGATTCAGCGCCGTCGTTGTGATGTCACACTTTGCTACTCCCTTTATTGTAGTAAACTTAGGCTGTGAGATGGTCTATGTCATCGAGCAGAGGTTGAAAGCACAGAAAATTGGGCTGGATAAGTCTGAAAAAGGTTAGTTCCGTTTATGAAATAAAACACAACTTAAATTACCTAATTTTAAAAAGCATACATAAAAATAGCAACTGGTATTCTATTTATTGCAGTACTTACGGATATAGTTACTGTGCTACTCCACCCCAAGCTTCTCGACGAGTTATTTATACCCCAGCCTGTGGCCACGCACGTCGTCATCAAACAACTACTTCAGGACATATCGGCCACGTCTATCATGAAACTGGACTCCTATTCCATGAGTAAATTATGGGATCTCATGACTATGATCTTCAAATGGCAACTTTCCGTAGCAAAAAATCAAAATATTTTTGACATAAGCCGCCGGCATCTGAAAAATGTTGCCACAGTCATGCCACAGAATTTTCCCAAAAGTTTAATTGAACAGGCTATGGGTAGATTCGAATCGCTTGGTGAACGCCTAACCGATGATCAATACAGAAGTCTAAGCAATACAATGCTTCTCTGGTTTTCGGAGTATCATTCAAAAATATCTGTACTACTCAGACTGGATCTTCAAAGAAAAGACGGGACGTTCAGTTTGCCAACCACAATAAATCCTATGATTCTGCAGAATTTGGGAGAGAATATTTACAAATACGATTTTAAGAGAAATCCTATTGAAGAATACGAAAGTCGATGCGCTGATACTCACGAAATAACTTATCTACTGGCGTCAATAGAAAATAATCCACAAACACAAACCGTTGTACAATTACAACTACCAATTGAGTTGGGAAACCATGAATCGAAGAAAAAAACACTTGAAATACCAAGAGATACACAATTTGAAACTATCAATACGAATATCAAAAATAAATCTACTGATTTAACTTTCAATCCTACAATCCCGAAGTCACCACAAGAGGATCTCTTGGATATGTTGGAAAATCTTAATTAAATACCTACACATCATTTATTTTTGTGTACCTATCTAATATTTGAATTACACTAATTAAGTAGGTAGGTACATATATAGTAATCTTAAATTTATCCTCTAATTAATTATACTCCCGGTGCAGCCATACGAGCTGGCTCGGCGGCGCGGGGGACCGAGTTGACTCGGTGGTCAACCCGAGTTGCTTCTTTTTATTGCACCGAGTCGTCCTCACCATACGAGCTGGAGCGGCGCGTGGGCCGCGGCCGGCTAGCGAGACAGAGGCGAGTTGAGGCGAACGCCACATTATAATTCTAATTCACGCCATCTAATTTGTGGCCACGTCAGCGCGCCACAACGGTGTGATTGGTCTATCTACCTACCTCCTATTCGCCGCGCCGCCCCCGGTTGGCGAATTTTTGAGAATACAAAAGATTAATTTATTCACAAGCTTTTCTTGGCTTTTCTTTTGTTCGTGTGTCGGTCAGTGTTTGTTTAGTTAGTTTGTTTTGCATGTCGACTTGTCTGTCTGTCTGTCGCGATAAAATGCCTACTGGCAATAGAAAGAGCGTGGCGTGGGAGTTTTTTTAAAAATAATAACAACCAAGTTGTGTGCAAATTATGTTCTTGCAACAACAACAAGTTCTTAGGCAATACAACGACTTTAATTAATCATGTGAAAAAGTAGTAAAAATTTAGTGTAGTACGGCGAAGCCGTTGGACATACGTTACCTCGTGTGGAAAGTGAAAATAATTCTAGGTATACTAAGGTACCTTCAGGGTATACTAAGTTAATAGAGGTTACCATTATCGGCAGACACATTATTATGTTTCAATTCAACTCGGTCGTATTTTGTTTTGTTTGACACGACAGCGAGTTAGCGCGCACGCGGCACGCGCGCTGACGTCGTCGTCTCTGCGTCGAGCCGGCCGGCGGTGCTGTGCTTTGTAGTAAAGAGCCCACACAAACTATATAGTATGCTAGAGGAAACTGACTAGAATAGAAAGGGCTAGTTGTCAAAGCCGTAAAACCTTACTTTTTTTTAATTCGTCCAATGATGGATAGGCAAAAGTCATAGACCATACAGCCAAGTCATATTTTGTTTGTTTTTCTTCAAAAACCGGCGGTTATACAGCACGGCCTCAACAAAAACAGGGCACGACTATAATAGTCGGCGATTTTCAATAAAACCGCAGCACGGCCTCCACGAAAGCACAACTAGTGCCATTCGGTGATCCACACTGCAGTCCACGTCCGCATCAAACTGATAGTAGGTTTAATGAAGATTTAACAAGGGACATCTTGGAACGATCCGGTAGAATCGTTTACACGCTTTTATTTAACTATCCCGCAAAATATATACTGTAGTAGGCACTTGTTGCTTAGAAAACTATCACAGATAAACACCAAAACCTACAATATACATTTTTTAGAAAAACTAAATAAAAAAACAACCGTCTCCGACAAAATCCCGCCAAAAAGCCCTAGCACAGACTATTATTTAACCATGTGTCCACCAAGATCTTGTCCATGGATAGGGTTTCCCCGGCGCGCCGGCCGGCTGTGCCCCCGCCGCCGCGCTGCCATCTTGGACGCACAAACTGATAAAACTTCTATGATATTACTTGGATATAATTTGTGACCGCCATTACGCTTTGCTCTTTAATATTTCACCAGTCTTTTATTTTCTTATCAATTACTTAAATATACCAGAACGACCTATGAACCCCGAATAGGCCATAATAAAAGATTACCAGGCAGTGTCGGGTGGACTGGACCTATTTCATAGGTGAGTATTATTTCCTTCCTACCTACAGGGCTGGGTGATTAGTTTTATAGACTACTGATTTTATTTCTAGGCGATCGGCAACGCTATTTCTTCGAACTACTATTTTTAATTTTAATACATATTACACAGCATAATTTTAATACTTACCTACCTTTGTAGGTACAGTGAGTGAAATTAAATATACCGCCAAAGTGTTTATGCTAATTTGTTCTAGATAGGTCGCGAACTCGCGAAGAAAAAACGGATTCTTGCAACATCTTTCGTATACAATATGTTAAAAAGAGGGATAAAAATCTATTTGATGTAAATTTATTAGTGAATTCCAATGAGCCTGAGTAGGTTGGTAGTTATCGGTTAGACGTACTTAGTGATTATTTGCTCATACCTACTAGATTAGATTAGTAATATTAACTAGACATATATCTACTTATGGTAGGTAGGTACCTAATAATCTTATTGTTTAGGTTGGTAGGTACTCACCTACAGTAGGTATACATTTTTGTAAAACATTCGATTTTTCATTTTTAGCAAAAATGGGAAGTTTCTTTTCAATGCTCATCGTAAATGTGGCGGGGGGTATTATGCTGGTAACGGGGTCTACATTCCTGGCCCCCCTGATCGGGTTCACGAGACTCGGCATTGCGGCGGGCAGTCTCGCTTCTGCGGCACACTCGTGGTACGGCGGGACGCTCGGCGCGACCACCATCATATCTTTACTCATGTCCAGGACTATGGGGTAAGTTATTATAATAATGATAAACGCGAGACACATACCCCCACATTAGGTAGGATTACCTCCTCCCTGTTTCGCGGGTGGCATGAAAGACCCGAGAACAAGCATTATTAATCGGTGCGATATTTGCCCCGGCCGGGATTCGACCCCGGGACTCCGTGCACAGCAGGCAGTCACTACAAACTGGGCTACGGAGGCGTCAAGTTCAGGAGTTCAGATAGTCTCGGCCATAGTGGCTTGGTCGTTAAGACTCGAGCGCCAGAGGTCATGGGTTCGATCCCCACTAGGTTATGTTAACTTTGAACATGTTGCTCCTTGGATAATTCGTGAACTGTTGTATTATTATCTAATTCCCATAGTCAATTAAATAACCTGTATTTGTTTCAGATTCCCATGAGGCTATTTAATTTCTAATACTGACGACTAATGACTAATTATATGTTTAAGAATTTAACGAATGATGGAATCACCTATGTACTTACATTTTTGAATTTAATAAACATTTTATCAATGTAAAAAAAATGCATTTAAAATTAATTATCATCCCAATCCTGTTCTACAATTTTTCGTTCTTCAATTCTTGAACTGCTTCAAGGGCCTTTCCGTCGTGCAAGGACTCCATTAAATAAAACAATGATTTTATGTAGAAAATAATTTATTTCACACCCTTCCATTTATATAAAAATATCCATACGGATAGTACAGAAAAACAGGCACACAGTAATTAACAAGCCTTCCTGGGGGCCAATCGCGTTAATTCTGAATGATATTAGCAAATCCAAACCTTAACCAAAAAGGTTTGCTGCATCCACACGTTTGGCAAAATTACAAACGCATACGTGTGGAGCGGGGGTTTGGCTTGCGTTTGTAAGTTTGCCAAACGTAAAATCACTTTAAAAATACGTGTGTATGTAGTATAACGTTTTTGGTTATGGTTTGGATTTGGTAATATCGTTCAGAATTAGCGCCATTGGCCGTGATAACGAATACAAACACTATTTACAGTACTAAACAAAAATGGTACTTACCTGTATGTACAGTATACAAAATGCTTTAAATGACTACATACATTTTCATTATAATTTAAATGTATCTTTCACATTTTCATGAGATCCTTTACATAGACTGAATCATATAAAAAGTGGCTGGGCATAAAAGATGAGGTGAGTAATAATGCGATCCATTTCTAAACAAGTATTACCTGGTCTACCATACTTTAGGTTAGCCTATGAAAAGTTTGGCCACCCTATGATAGATAACTCTTCTTATGGATGTCCCTAAAGAGATTCGAAGGGTTACAAAAGGAACGAAATGGCGAGCCAAATTCATTTTATTTTATGTACCGTTACAAAAAAAGGGCCATAGTAAAACTGTGTAAGAAATAAATGCTCTGAATTGAATTATCTACCTAATTTTCTATAGGTAGGTCCTCAACTTTCTTTAAATTTCACGTAAAAATAAAATAAAACAATACCAAAAACTGGTTTGTATAAAAATGTTATGGATGTAAATCTCAAAAAATTGCAATTGTATTATCAAAAATGTTTAGTTAATTTGTATACCTATACATTGATAAGCATCATCAAAACATGTTTACAGATTTTGAAAAGCCATAAAACATTTGTTCCTACATTATTTAAGTATGGAAGGAATGTCTGCATAGAGTGACCAAACTTTTTCATAGGTTGTATGTAACTCGGAGATTTACACCTACCTATTACGGAAATTCAACTTCCCATTCAAAATGAAATGCCAATTATTTTTCTCAAAGTTGTTCAGTATTCAATACTAAATGCCTGTAAATGGCCACTACAGATATTATTGTAGGACCCTAGACACATTCACATAAATAAATAAAAAACATGAAGCCACAATACTTTAAAAATAACACCACAACCTTAGATGAATATGATTTACTCATGTACGCTCAACTTCAGCTCTTCTAAAATATTGTTTGTAGTATATTCATCACCGAAATGTATTTTATGTCTTTGTAGTCATAGGCCACCGGAACCGGATATACATCACATCCAGTCTTCCTGTGTATTGTCCGTACAATGCGACTAAAGGAAAAATCCAGGTCATATCATAGCTTTTTTCTTCGTAAATTAGAGATACGGCGGGACTGGGCGGGCGGCCCCCCGCGGCGTGGTCATCCGAAACAGCCTGCTCAGTTCAATTATCGATGGAAATTGTCTTTGGTGTCTGGAAGGAAGGATATAGGGATTGAGGACATGGTATGAGACAGGTGGCAATTGTTTACCCTGAAATTTTCTTATTTTTTCCATAATTGTCAAGGAATTTTAAATGTATGCTGTTTCAGCTCAATCGGATCAGTAGTTATCGCGTTATCTGGGGGACAGATACGGTACAGTTTATTAATATAGGTATAAATTTACATTTTCGTAGATACTTTGTTGCTCTAATGTAATTGACGCATTCACTCTTCATATTAACAAATACATTAGAGGTACTAAACACAACAACTACAAGGTACTAAACTGGTCAGATATTAATGAACTCGACTAGACATTGCGATTATGCGATTTCTAGTGCCTATATTCTATTCAGAGTATTTCTGAGTTCTGTGTGTGTAATCCATCGACCAATATGATTTTGTTATTTATTATTCCTAGCTCCGTTCCGTTAGCTCTATTAACGCAATCGTATTGCTCCACCTTTGAAAATTAAAATACGAATATAACTAAACCACTATGTCACTCGGGTGTTTGAATTTTCTGACATGTTTTATTGTGGACGATAATGTTTAATGGCATGTCGCTGTATGTCAAAAATTTTAACCCATATGTTATTTTCGATATTAACCAATTCAAGGCATCATCAATTACTTTTTTTATACAAGAAAATAACAAATGGCCTGATTTGGCGTACATCGACATTTGTCTATCTTATGACTAACTACTATTATTTTATACTTATTAATTAGTACACTAAAGACTGTTTTTTTATTTATTTAAACGTAAATAACTTTGTGACAGAATTGGTGAAAACGAGAGGAAATGACATTTTTTTACAATCTAATGTGTCTCTTTCACACTATTGTGTCACCAACTTTGACAGTTATTTGCATTTAAATAAAAATTATTTAACTAATTTTAGGATCGAATTCGCAACTTTTTAAAGTCTTAACAAATTAACTCTATATCACAATACAACAATATCTTTATAGATATTTTTTTAAATTGAAAATTCGACCCTGACTGCTACATATAACTTGACAATAGTGAATACTACTATTTTGTCCCATGATAATGAAACCCGTGAATATTGAAAATACTTTACAAATATACTGATGTCGTTAAAAAATTGTCTAAAAATATACTTTCCCACAAAAACACTCAAGGGCCTGTTCACGCAATTTTTAAAGCGTAAAAAACAGCGATGCACATACATACAGTACTGCCCTGATAATAAAGAAGGCCGCTATGTGCATAAACTGTCTATGCACATAGCGGCCTTCTTTCTTATCAGGGCAGAGTAGTGATACATACATACAGAGTATATGTGACGCTAGCAAATACACTTAACCATCTATGACGAACATTTGGAAACCATCAAGTCAGAAACCTGACAGGTATGTCTTAACCTTTCGGAACCCAATGGCCAGAGCGCAATAACCTTTGAAATAACTTTTAAAAAATGACGTTTTTCTGACAGTTGACGAATATAGATCGCGTTTTATGTCAGAAAAACGCCATGTTAGCTAATATGACATATAGCGGTGGACAACAACAGTAAGTATACCGTGCTGGCTCGATATCTTGAGGCTAAGGTTTCGCAAATGTTCGCCCACTTAATAAACCCTAACACTCGTTGTCGCGGCCAGACCCTTTAAGTAAGATCGAAACCTACGGCACAAGGTAAAGAGAGCAGAGGAACTTATCTGACTGACTCAACGATGATGAAACCAAACGTTCACCTTAGATGAAACCAAAACGAGGAAGATATTTCACGCTCTATTTATTCTGTGCCATACGATCTGTTAATTTTTCCGCTCGCGTTATCAGAGCGAACGGCTTGTTCCTATTAGTTTTCAAGTTAGCCAAGGGGGAATGCCCCCAAAACAACGTTAAGTAGATTAGAGGGGAACCCCCGCCTGAACAGAGTCGCGATCGTGCGAATTATTTAAAAAATTTCCATCAACTATCTCAAAAGTTCCGTTGTAACGCGTCAGTGGAACTGTTGCACGGGGCTACTGGGAACAAGCCGTGAAACCGAAGTAGTCTCATGTAACTGTTAGATCCATATTATAAGTGGTGTGTAACTATTGGAACCGCTGTGTCGCTACTGCAAATACGTACGCACCCGCCCACCGCTGCGACTGTAATCAATCACACATTGACAGCTGTCATCTCATACATAATAAACTCGAATTACTAATCTCGTAGCAAAAAGGTAAACAATGGTGTTGCCATTACGTACAGAAAAACACATTACTAATTGTCAACAAATAAACATCATACATATCTTCACGCTATGTCGCGGCGGGGTAGACAGAACAACTAAACATATAATTTAAAAAATTTTTCGCCACACATCTGCGAGTTATAAATATTTTCAATCATAAATGTTGTGACAACAAAAAAAATTATCGAATAATATTTCTAATGTGCTATGGTTTGTTAATTTTAGTTTATTAATAAATACTTACGCACGAAAAAAGAATAGGTTAAAAAGAAAACAGAATAAAACATCTGGAACGGCGTGTAATGTCACTGACCGTGACGTGTCTTTGTTTACATTTTTGCCACGTGATTAGCAAGCCGAGTTTATTTCATCACCCATATCCACACAACTCACAATAACTATAGAAACCTGGAGTGCATCCGCGTAGAGTTAGGCGAGAAACTGGCGTCGGGCAGCGCGCTCGCGTCGCCGTACACGGGCGCGGCGGGCCCGTTGGACGCGTACGGGCTCCGCGACCAGCTGCGCGTGCGGCTCAGATTGACCGGCGGCGAGGACTCCGGCGGCATCACCGTCTGCGGTGGCGCCTTGTACTCGTTGTACGAATGCTGCTGCACTTTGGTTTTTACTGCAAATTAATAGAGCACATTTGACTAATTTCCTTAAAATAAAAAATCCAAAAAGGAAAAAGGATTATACCTCATCAACCTGCAATCATTTACTACCTAGACACCGCAGAAGTGTGACGATTTTTAAAGTAATATGTTCAAAATCTATTAGTAAATGAAATTCAAAAATCTAGGTATAATAATTATATATATTTACCGTAAACGTAAAAGAATAAAAGGGTGGATGTAATTATTGTACAAAAAAAGTAAATCACGGTAATGTGACACAGTAAAAATTGTTTTGCAATATCACTACAAAATTTCGATTTTTTAAATTGATTTACATTTAAATTTTAAATACTGGAACTTTGATTTCGCGGTTTACCTATTATAATTGTGTCAGTGTCAGTCAATTTTAACCTCTCGATACCGGCTAGATATCGACCGAGTAAGATCCAGTTAAGGTCAAGTCAGTTCCGGGTTTCAAAAGGTCAAATGGCCTTACATGAAAAATTGTACTTACAGTATAACATTCCGCCAGCCACCACCAGTATGGCTGCCAACGTCGACCAGTACGGCCTCACAACGGATATGATCGCGCCGAGCAGCGTCCCGCACGCCACGTCACACTCCCTCTGCACCTCCACCCTCAACTCCTGGGCCGTGAGCTTCGACCTCACGTTCACCCACCCGAGCCCGCAGGTCGCCGCGTCCCCCTTCACCTCTACAATTATCTCGCTATCTCTCATCACAGTTTCCAACTTCAATCCTGGTGCAGCAGACATTTTGAGGGATTTTAGAGCCAGAGGGTGGCCGCCGATGGTGAATATTGCCGGTGGGCTGAGTAGAGACACGACGGTTTGGGATATGTGTATCGATGGAAGCAGTAGTACGCGGGTGCAGGTCCGGTATACGGCCCATTCGGCGCACAGTTCCACTTCTGACGATTCGGTGATCGTGTAGGCTGGGGTTATTGAACAGCCTAGTCGACCTGCGAAGAAAATGCGGGGTTAAAATATGTGGGAGGCAAGTGGGAGAATTCTGGTGCCGCGTCCGTCTGGACCCACACCACCTGTCGCAAAACAGTAGCAATGCTGTAGCGATCCAAAAGCTGCAGTTGACCGACTGTAGCCACTTACCATCAACTGAGCTGTCCTCATATCCTAGGCTACAGTTACTAGTTCAAGGAATCTATGTTAACTATACTGATTCTGACCTATATTCACGGCGCAATAAACACGAAGTTGATGAGATAATCTCAAATTGTGCCGATGCCAATAACTGACAATTTATACTAGGTGTACTCAAAAGAAAATAAGGACTATAGTGGATCTTTTTCATACATTCGAGGTCACATTGAATCCTTGGATCTCCATGACTAGTCTATGGTGAAAGCGCCTTTAATGACCAGTTAGGTGTGCATGGCACTCTGGACCTCCTACATCCGTACTCCGGACAGATGACCCAAACTGTTCCCTGACTGAGATCCCAGGGCTCAAAGTGACCTTGAATGGATGAAAAAGACCTTTATTTTCTTTTGAGTAGTATATAAACGCGAAGAAACTGATGATTGATGTTTATTTAGCCTCACCATTAGGTATGTCCAAGTGGGGCTGGGCGGTGTGCGGCGGCTTCGTCCTGCAGGTGTACGGCAGTTGGACCTGCATGCCCTCCAGCGCGTACCTCTGGTCCTCTGAGCAGAGCAGCGGACCGGCGGGCAGCCCGCCCGCCTCCACAGACAGCGGCACCATCGCGTACGGCCACTCGCCGGAGACGAACTCCATCTGTATAACAAACAGATTTTAATTTTTATCTCAGGGATTTTGTAAAATACTCAAAATTAAATCTCTGGTGATAAAGCTGAAGAGGTTGTTTGTTTGAACGCTCTGGAGGTACCAGTTGGATTTGAAAAATTCCATTTGATAGCCCATTATACGACCCGAAGCCACAGGAAACAGCTTATTTTTAAATATAGGCAGCGCGCCGACCACCTAGTGAGTTTTTCATACATATTTAGGTTCGATCTCTTTGGTCGCATTCGATTAAAATAAAAACTCTTTCAGCTCATACCTACCAAAATTGTCCGTTGTAAATCTCCATTAGTTACTATCGCTTTAGTGAGGATGTGAACCGTAGTAAAAATCGCCTACTAACTCTACTCGTGCCCTGTTTTCGTGAAGGCCGTGCTGTGACCGCCAATTTTTGATATATGAATATTTTAGAAATATCATGGACTTTTGTTTCCAGGGCCGTAAAATCCAATTAAAAAAAGAGGGCATGAATAAATTACCTTTTGTATGGGCACTTGGTGGACGGTGTAAGTGTTGAAGGTACGGTCGAGCCGCAGCACGTGCTTGGCGGACGTGTCGCTGGTGAGCACGGCGAGGGACACGCCTGCGCCCGGGTACACGGTGACGCCCGGCGGCGCCCGCCACCCCACCCCCTCCACGCATACCCCCCAGCTGCCAGTAGCTGGGAAAAAACAAACATAAGGTTTAGACAAATTGACGAGTACAGCGTCAGTGGCGTCGGGGTAAGACGCGGTCTGTCATATCGGAAGGTTCGAAATTCGATCCCCCTCGGCTGGGTCATGTACCAATGGGTTTTTCTCGAAACATTACATTTATTGACTGCTCTTAAACGCTGAAGGAAAACATCGTGAGGAAACCTGCATACGCCGAAGAAGAAATTCTTAGGCGCATGTGAAGTCCACCAACCCGCACAGGGCTAGCGTGGTGGACTATTGCCCGAACACCCTCGTTGAGAGGGTAGGTACGAGGTACTAGTACAGGGAAAGAACAGTCCAACAGTGACAAAATCAAAAACTCAATTTTCTAAATTATTCTTAAATGGGGATGGCGGTCCCTGCATTAACTCTTCGAAAGGAGGAGTTTTGGGCGTATTCCCCCCGGGCCGTCGCTCCAGTCATCCCAACTCCTTGAAGTAGTGGAGCTTCAGGAGACTGTTTTCCAGGTTGCTCGTTGCCGAGAGGTCGGGATCTATTGTCACCCCCGTTTCGGATCGGAAATCCCGGGTTGCGCTAACACGTCCTCCATATTTGTGACAATGTAGTTCTATCGCCGCACTGGCATAGGGCCGGCCTATCTGCATCCCCACAGACTAAAGTAGTTACAGCAGCTAACGAGCTACTGACCGGCGACTCGGTCGGTACGCGGGTCGGCGCCGGTGATCCACACGTGGTCGGCGACGGCGGCGCCGCCCGCGACGCCCTCGACGGACACGAGCGCGCCCGCCGGCTCCAGCGCCGCGAACACCAGCTCGTGACCCAGCGCACTGATGAATACACTCACTTAATATAATAATAATAAATGTATTTATTTAAAAAGTATAATTGAAAAGTATTTATATAATGATATAAATTATTTTTTATTTATTTTATTATTTTATATTTATAAATAATTTTGTTTTGAACAAAATAATCAGCATTTTTACAAAGATTAAAACCGACTTTGTGTAAAAAAAACCGGACAAGTGCGAGTAGGACTCGCGCCCTCAGGGTTCCTTGCAAACTTAATTATAGAAATAATTAGAAAATCGTTAATAAAATGTATGTTTAAAGAAATGTAGTATTTGATACTAATTTCAAGTTCATATCACCTACTATCTGCATGATTTGGTTAAACGCAAAATTAAGTTTGTTGGAAATAATAAAAAAACTTTGGACCGGGTGTGGTGGCGCTCATTGGGGAAGGCCTATGTCCAGCAGTGGACGTTAAAATAATGATCACTTCGAACCCTGGTATTTATATATATGTCACCTGTTAGCAGCTCTCCTGAGTTGCGCGGCTACAGGGGATATGACGGAGATATTGGCTTCCGGCGCGATCAGCGCTCGCCCGAGGCTGTTGCGCATCACGAGCCGCACGGCCGTCTCGTCGTCGTCCCCCGCGGGCTCCACGGTGCAGTAGTGCGGCATCGACACCTCCACGTGGATCGCCTACAAACACCACGGGACGTAAAACTACCGCTGCTCGGTACTAGGCGGCGCCACTAGCGCATTAACAAATGATACAGGTCAGTCAATTCAATTTTTGACTGACCTGTTGATTCAAGATTTGACTGACCTGTTGGCGTAGTGGTAGTGACCCTGCCTACTGCGCCAAAGGTCGTGATTCCGATTCCCACCCGGGACCAACATTTGTGT
This sequence comes from Metalampra italica, assembly GCA_949699065.1. NCBI lineage: Eukaryota > Metazoa > Arthropoda > Insecta > Lepidoptera > Oecophoridae > Metalampra > Metalampra italica. The sequence goes on from OX452982.1 coordinate 7,627,017, forward strand.
GATGAGCATAACTGTTGGTTTTCGGATTCTGTGTGTTTGTATGTATTTAAGTATGTATGTATGTTTATCAGTTGTGGAGTACCCATTTACAAGCTTTGGCTTAGTTTGGGACTAAACAGCCGTGTGTGAATTTGTCCAAAGATTATTATTATTATAATTCAATACTCTTTATTGCACAAAAAACAGAACACATTAATACGGTAGACTTAGGAGGTACATCTAGGCGGTCTTATCGCTAAGAGCGATTTCTTCCAGACAACCTTATGATATAATATCAAAGGTGGCAATCTGTCGTTTTGTCAAAAATGAGTGTGTCACGTCTGTCGGAGAACCGATAACCGCTGGGGCAGACGAAGTTCTCGATTGGAGAGCGCGATTGGACAAGCGTAGTGTGGGACGCCCCCCGGATAGATGAAGCGACGATCTACGTAAGGAGGCTAGCAGTGACTGGATGCAGAGAACTATCTAAAATATTTTTTACGCTCTCTGAGAGGTTATTATTATTATCTTTATTTACTTACAGTCTCCCTGTAAACGTTATTCCTCTCGTCTCTATGTTGACCAACGATGACGCCGTGGCCGGTCTTCAGCGCCGTCACTTCGCCCCCGGTCGACACTTCGAAGGCGCCGTCGCCGTAGCCCTTCCAGTCGCTTCTCGGCAGCGACTTGAGCCGCACCGTGGCGCCGGCCGCGATCGCCAGCCGGTCGCCGGCGGTCAACTCGCGGGGTAGACCCTCCACCGATGTCCGGATATCAGCCACGGCCAGGATTTCCAACGTGCTGTCCCACGAGCGGGTCTCTGCGACCTGTGTTTTAGAATAGAATAGAATAGAATATATTTATTTGTAGAGACGGGTATACAATAGGTTTTACAATTGATATATTACAGGCCTCCGTGTCTTGCCCTTGATGAGCATACAAATTATTATTAAATCAACATTATGAAGAATATTGACTACTAGCTTTTTCCCCCCACCTTCGCCCGCGTAGAAAAGTTTTTCCCGTGTGCATTGTGAAACAGCGCCCTATATGTAGGTGTTTTGTTACTTAGAAGGTGTTAGCGGACGCCCCGCGGCTTTGTACGCGTTAAAAAGTAGCCTATATGTTATTCCAGGATATAAGCTATCACTGTACCAAGTTTCATGAAATGTTCGGTAGTTTTTGCGTGAAAGAATAACAAACATCCTCACATCCTTACAAACTTTCGCCTTTATAATATTAGTAGGATAGGATACTTCATCGATATAAGGAAAACAAGCGGTAGATTGGTTACTATCCTCTAGCGCATGGACCTCATAAATTAGGCCACTTTGCCCTAATTGATGGTTGTCTGGAAGAAATCGCTCTTAGCGATAAGACCGCCTAGATGTACATTACTGTATCTGTTTTTGTTTTTGTCTGTAATGTTTAAACGTGCAATAAAGTGTATTGGATTGAATTGAAAAAATTGATACGGTGCTTTTATCCTGGAATAATATAATAGGATACTTTTTAAAGCGGACGAAGTCGCGGGGCGTCCGCTAGTAACTCTTAACAAATGAAACGCTGCGTCGTAATATCAGTGACCGACAGTGACACTTTTACATGACGAGCCATAAGCATCGCAAATACTTATTGTTACAGATGGGGTCAATACACTTTTAGGCACATAGTTGGCGAATAATCAGTTGCGTTTACCTGTCCCATATTTCGTACTCTGACGTCTAAAGTGATGAGACCGGGCTTCATGGGCACAACTCTGACAGATAAACCCTCGGCGACCGATCTTTCCAGCATATCTGTAAAGGGGAAAGTACATATACCGTCGCGCGACTAATTTATTAATTCTCCTTCACTAAAGTTAAATTAATATTTCGCTGCAATCTCGGTCATAAATACTAGCTAGTGTTGGTATGTAGTCAAATAATCAAAAATCGCCTCCAAAATTCAGTTTTATTTATTTATTTATTTAAAACTTTATTGCACTAATTTGTACAAAAGGCGAACTTAATGCCAATGGCATTCTCTACCAGCTGACCTTTGGGCCATGCAGATAAATTAGTGGTAGGCGCAAAAAGATAGAATAGTTTAAATAAAATAATATGATAATATAAAAGAGTAATATATGATAATTAACTACATACACTACAAAAAGATACAAATTATTTAAAAAATATTTTTATTTATTTAAACTTTATTGCACATATATTGTACAAGAGGCGAACTTAATGCCGGAGGCATTCTCTACCAGTTAACCTTTGGGTCGTGCTGATAGATTGTGGTAGGTGCGAAGACAATAACATATTAAAAGGGCATTTGAAATTAAACAAAAACTATAGAAGTAATAATATAAATATACCGTAATATATATTTGATATATAAATAAATACTACACAACATAATATATTACTAATACTATATAATACACTATAATATAATATAAATATATATTATATACTACACAAATATACACAGAAAACAGAAATATGTCAGACAATGCATAGAATGGCATAGGAGGGACCTATTTCGTAGTGAGTAAATGCTCGCGTACTCGCTTCTTAAAAACGAACTGGTTGGGAGCCGTCCTAATGCTTTCCGGGAGTTCATTCCACAGACGAGCGGCATGTACCGTGAAGGAGTACGAGAAGAAGTCAGTACGGTGAGGAGGCACGGCAAGCCTGAGATTATGGGAGGAACGAAGGTCTTTGTCATGGCATGAGCCGAGACGGGAGAAGTTGTCTTTGAGATAGGACGGAGCGAAAGGACCATTGAGAATTGAGTACAGAAAACAGAGAATGCGTGAGTTCCTTCGTTGTCGGATAGTAAGCCATTTAAGCTGGGCACGATATTGAGATATGTGGTCGTATTTACGGAGGCCGAAAATGAAACGAATACAACTGTTAAGGAGGCGATCAAGCTTGTTGAGAAGAGTTTCGGTTAAATCCAAGTAGCACACATCAGCGTAATCCAGTATGGGGAAGACCAGCGTCTGAATTAGCGATACTTTAGTTCTAAAAGGTAAAAAGTGTTTCAGCCGATACAGTGAACGTAGTGTGAAAATGACTTTTCGGCTGACCTCAGAAACTTGAACGTTCCAATTCAGATACTGATCTATGTGTAAGCCGAGATCCTTCACACTAGGGCAAAACGGTATTACAGTACCATCGTACACTGCGGCCGTCACCGTGCCAAGGTCGATCCCAGTCAGCAACCTAGAGCTACCAACTATGATCGCCTGGCACTTAGACGGGTTCACAGCAACACCGTATCTCCTGGACCAGTCGCCAATCCTTTGTAGGTCGTTGTTTAATGTTGCCACAGCTTCGGAAACATGGTCAACATCAGACTGTACATACAGTTGAAGGTCATCAGCATACAGGTGGTACGAGCAGCTCAACCGGGTAGTTATAAGATTAATAAAAACAGAAAACATTAAAGGAGATAGTATTCCGCCTTGCGGCACACCAGTTGTCAAGTCACACCAGTCTGAGGACGACTGTCCTAGACGCACTGACTGCTGGCGGTCGCGAAGATAACTGGAGAACCATTCCAGCGCCGGTGATGAGACCTTAAGATGGGAAAGGATGGATAGGAGTAAAATATATACTTTTATTACATAAATATATACATAAATATATTAAATACATAGATACTATTAAAATATTATAAATAAATCAGACTACAAATACAATAACAATTTGCAATTTTTTATGTTACAATATATTGGTCAGATCAATATCACTTCGTTAATTCTTGCAGGCGACTAAAAATGTACACCTGTATAAAATAGTTTAAATAAAGGTTTAAATTTCGTGCAATTGACATTTGTATCACGCGAGATCTCGGCTTGGTGAAAATCTCGTGCAATAGACATTTTTGATCATGTGATATGTCAGCTTGGTGAAAATCTCGTGAAGTTGACATTTCCGATCTCGCGAGATCGCAAGCTCACTCACCGTCCGCGTGCGTGGTGTACAGCCGCGCCGCGCTCGGGTCGCGCGCGCTGAACGTGACGCGCGGCGGCGGGTGCAGCGCCGCCAGCGACGCGGCCGCCAGCCCCGCCGCCTCCACCCACACCGGGCTCGGCGAGCCCACCAGCAGGGTGTGCGTCGCGGCCCGCACGCGGATGTCAGATATTGGTATTACCTGCAATAGTTATTGACCTCTCGATATCGAGCCAGCAAGGTATACCTTTTGCGGGTAATCCCACAATGTCCTTTTCTCATATTTCCTAGCGTCTAATTTCTCAGTCTATTCCTCGAATTTCCTATTCTCCAAATGTCCAATTCATAGCACATTTAAACTATAAAAAACTATACCTACTGAAAATCAATAAACCATACACATCTGCAAATCAAAATTAAAATGCAAAGTTATTGGATTTTGCAAACTATACCCAGAGCACACTAAAGAGTGAAGAGTTATTTGGAATGCGTGGAATTCACAAACTATTCCGGTATAAATCTTTGAGGAACACAAGCTCTTCACTTTGCAATTTTTGTATTAAGGAGTGTAGAGTGAAAAGTTGCACAGACGGACACGTAAAGAGCACTCGCGTCCCCCTCGTGTGTGAAGAGAATGATGAGACTGAGCGAAGCGAAAGAGGTGTGTCAGGGTTGCGACACTTGGCGCTCTCGTTCTATCTGCCTACCCCCGTCAGGGATATAACGTGAAGATAATGTATGTTAGAGTTGCAAATTTAGTTCGTGGATTAGACCCCTGGTCTTACCTCTACTTCTGATTCGGCGCTGGCCATTTCTACGTCGGCTATGTCCAACGCTACGAGCTTGATCCGCGACGTCCCCAGCGACAGCCCGTGCAGAGAACCAGTCTCTGTTACCTGCGACGCGGTTAAAATACATTACAAATTAATAATGGGTCCATTGTTAACCAAGGGATGTAAACGATCAATTTTTATGCAGGTTATTCAGGTATATATAGAGCCTTTCGCCTTCGAACCAAATTAAGCCATAAAAAAGGTATAATAGGAAAAAATTAACTAAAAAATAAACTTTATAACACGTACCTCGATGTTACTTTGTCCAGAAACTGCGCGGTACTGCAGCGACGCGAGGTGGGGCGGAGGCCCGCCCTGGTGGCGCAGCTGCAGGCGCGCCCCGGGCGGCAGTCGCGCCTTCTCCGGTATAATTTGCAGCGGCGGGAACACTAGGATCTGTCAACAAAATATTTATTTTATATACGATAGGTACACTTGTCTATCCTAAACTAAGGTTTCTTTCTCCAGCTTGGAATCAGATAATTCACTAATATATCATACAGATCAAATCTAACATGAACAAAATTGTCAGTTCCTAGTGAGAATCGAACCCACGATCTTCGGCGCTCGAGTCCAACGAAAGCGAAGCGAATGGCAATTATTTTCAATTAGGCTTGAAATTTTTTTTAAGGCTTCTAATTTCTTGCTTTTGTTTTATGGTTGGACTGTTTCCCGCGGCCTCGCCCGCGTTTTACAAGTTATTTGTGATTTTTTTGTTCGGCTCCTATCGTGATGTTAAACAGTCTATACTCAAATGCAAAAAGATTTTTTTCAAATCCGACTGGTAGCTCCTCCAGAAACTAGCACGTACAAAGAAACAAAAAAACAATCTCTTCAGCCTTATTATAATAATAATAAGTTTAATAATAATAATAAGTTTATTTAAAATATGCATAATAGTATAGGTTTGCGACTTACCTCGACCTCCGGGCTCCACACCCCACCGAGCGCGGCGCGCACCCTCCCCGTGCCGCTGTCCGTGCCGCACAGCATGCCGCCGCGCACGGCGACGCGGCCGGCGACGCGCCACTCGGGTGCGCGGCTCGTCGACAAGTACCGGTGCGAGACGCCCTTCACCAGCGCCGTGATGGGCACGCAGCCGCCGACGCACACCGCCCGCGACGTAGACACCTCCACGCTCAGTACTTCTTCTATGTGCACCTGGGGGCAAAGGCATCATAAACAGACACCTAACATTTGCTTCGCAGTGACGCCGATTTGCGTATAGAAAGATTGAAATCTTCGTAACTTAGTCTGATACCTGTGTTTTCCCGAGCAACGGCCGGCATCGATAAATTTTTTGGATATTACAAATTGTCATTTTTGTGTCGCGGGCGGTGAAGGTAACTGTGCGCTGTGATTGACTATTTCATGGGAATCCTCGCGCGGAGTAGCTTTATATTTGTGGGACTGCATAGATGTGTGGTGCGCGTCAGTTGTCCTGTTATTTTGTCAGGCCTTTGTTTTTTGGCAGAGTAAGGGTTGCTATATGGTGGTCGGTCACGAAAAGATCTCTAAGTAAGATCCTAAATAGTGCCAGTGTCGTTCGCTGATGTTTCTACGCTCTACCGTCCGCTGCTGCCCATTATAACGATGAACTACACTACAAATTGAAACTAAACTACGTACCTCAACTGTCTGCCTCTCCCCCACACACTGGTCGACCACGACGAGGTCGTAGGTCCCCGGGCCGGGCACGGCGGCCCCTAGGGCGCTGTCGACGGCCGTGCCAGTGACGCCCGCTGGCGTCTCTACGCTGTACCGTCCGCTGCCACCCGTTATAGAAGCTATGTTGGAAACGGCTTCGCCCTCCCACGCCAGTATGACCTGTACAAATAAAAATGAAAAAATCCTTAGGTGCACCTCAAATTTTAAAAATATAACAGTGGGTGTATTAATTTACATTGTGATGATGGTGTCATGACAGTAAATATTGACAGTATCTGGGCCGCTACTCATACTAGCAAGTTGACTTTTGTCAGATTTCAAAGATTCCTTTTTGCCGTGTTTTCCTCGCATTATTTGAGAAAAGCACAATATATTATGCTTCGGCTGAAACGGAACTAACATTACGGGTCTCTACAATAATGTTTTAAACATATTATTATGATACCAACCTTCAGGGGTTCGACTTTCAAATGCGCTGCAACTTTAGCTTGAATACTCCCCGTGGCCTCCGGTATGGTTGCTTTGAGCGTGCCACTCCAGCCGATAGCTTGCTCTTCTGCCACCACCACCTGGTAAATAAATATTAAAAACATTGAAGTAGGTCAAATAATGGTTTCGGCGTTGGACGAAGCATCAGGGTCGTAGGTTCGATTCACAGGGATAGACATGCCTGTCCAATTTCGTTTTGGTTTGGGTGTAACATTTGAGAAATGTTCTGTCATTATCTAATTCCCACAGTACAGTAGGCTTCCTAGTTTAGGATTGCTCCAATGTTCAGATCGAGCTCGTTTTGCTTGCTCCCGTATTATCGAACAACAATTACATTTAGGCATTTCACAATCGGCCTAACGGCAGTCAGGTCGTTTCGTAAACGGCCTAGGCTGTATGTAAACCGCAGGTATAAACAATCGGCCTGAGAGAGATACATTTCGATACGGCGCTCGACCAGAGGGATGGCGACTATTAATAAAGTATAAGTAAAGCCAACGATTTCGGCGGTTGCTTACTACATTTGGTCATCACCTGATAATATTTATGGGGCACGGGAACGGGCGCGTACAGTGGGTGCGTCTCGACGATAAGCTCGTCGGTCGCGCTGTACTGAATGCCGGCGTGATACGGCTCAATGTCCCACGACACCCTGGGGCCGCGCTCGTCGAGCAACTCCCTGCCCACCGCGTCCAGCAGTGTCACCCTCACTGCCACCGCCTGGCCTGGCCTCAGCCACACTCTGATAAAAAAAATTGTAGATTGTTAACTAAAGCGTAACATACACTGAGCGGCGGCGTTGCGAAAGCGATGCGGTTTTTTTCTGTAATGTTCGAAATAGTATGAAGCCGTTTACATCAAAGCGGCGGCGGCGCGGCGCGTTATTCATACAAACCTTCGCCGGCGCAACGCTTTCGCAACGCCGCCGCCCAGTGTGTGTCACGCTTTAGGGATGTCAACGATCAATTGCACCCGAGATAATTAAGCACAAGAGTGAGCGAGGGCGCATATAGTCCGAGGGAGCAATTGACCATTCACACCCGAGTTAAACACTCTGCTTTTCATCACGTATGCGAAGAAAATTAAAAAATTCCGGTGCGACACAAAATGTCGCTTACAAATACTCGTATCTCTTACAAATTGGCCAATTTCATAGATGTATATCTCGAAAGAGATATTTTTAAAAGAAAATCAATAAAATGTGCTGATTTAAAAAATGGTTTGGTCCAATTAATAAGTTTTTTTGCTTAATATTGACTTTAATGACTTTGCTCAATAAAGTAGATATCCCAAATTTTTCAATAAGATTAAATTGTCGATCTAAATTCTAAATAGTGGCAAAATTAAACCCAGTGTAACAGCCGTAGTATCCTAACGAGCCCGTTAAAACATCACATTGTTTATAGAAGTCCCCCAGTGAGGAGCACAGCATATAAAAGCACAAACAATACGCACTTGGGTCCACCGGAACAGTTGCCCGGCGCGTCGGACGGCTCGAGCCGCACCCTGGACACGTGCGGCGCGCACGCCGCCTCGAACTCCACCGCCTCGCGCTCCTCGTCCGTTTGCGTCGACAGCTCCATGCGGGAGTCGCCTTTCTGTGTGAAAAACACTTAATAAACAAAGCAGTTAAGATACCTAGATACCCGAAGAAATTCTTAGGCGCATGTGAAGTCCACCAGCCCGCACCGGGGTAGCGTGGTGGGCTATAGACCGAACGCTCTCGTTGAGAGGGTACGCCTGAGCCCCAGCAGTGGGGACATGTTAGTAGGCTGATTTGTTTTTTTTTTGACACGGCCCAACCGGGGATCGGACGTAGATATCGAGGTGACAGGCCGAATTTTCCACACTACGCCACCCGCGAGTAGTATTATACATACCCGACGACACTTGAAGGTGAACAGTTGTACGTCCGGGTAGCGGTGCGGCGGCACGTCCTCGCGGCCCACCAGCTCGGCCACCCGCGGCTCGCTCGAGTGCGCCACCAAAGCTTCGCCTTCTGCTAAAACCTACAACGCAATACTGTTACTTCAAACATTAGTTTTAATTAAATCTTCGAGCCTATAAATGAGACATTTATTTAATTTAATTACTAAACTATTTCAGCGTGCTAGCTCCACAAGAGCCGAGCAGATTAAGTTCTCGAAAATTCTCGTTATAACTGTCTAAGAGCATAATTTAGTAAAAATAAATACATAATAATAAAAAACAAATAAGGGATCCAAAAAAGGGATGAATTAGAAAAAAAATGTGCCAAATTTGAAACTAAGTACCTAGTAGAAGAAATATCTATAAACTTACACTAAGTATGCTTAAATTATAAAGTGTCTCCAACTAATATTGTCAGAGAAGAAATCGTAAAAACAATGAACAAGTACCGGAACCGTGGCGCCGACTAGCGCGGCCACGTTGGCGGGCCACAGCAGCGCGGGCGCGGCGCGCACGGGCACGCGCGCAGAGTCGCCGGCGCGCCCGCGCGACACGCGCACGGCCGACACGCCGCGCGCCGCCCACGCGCACTGCACCACGCAGCACGCGCCCTCTGCACATTACATTGTATTGTCTATCAATTCAATTCACTTTATTGCACATTTAAAAATTACAGACAAAAAAAGAGAAAAACAGATACAGTAATGTACATCTCTATATGTATATAAGACCGCGTCTATCTTATTTTATTGTGTATGCAAACAAATGTTTTTGTTTAGATGTTTTGTGTAATGTTCTGGAAAAAAAACAGGCACAAGAGACCCGGCTTAAAACTAAACTACTCTTATCAAAAGCAATGTCGTTTTGCCAAAATTGAGTTTTGAATCAATGAGAAGAAAATTAAAGGTCAACTATCATTGAAAGTCAGATGACCGCTTTTGATAATAAACGACCCTATAATAATAAAAATCCACTGTGCCTTTAACAATAGTCAATATGTGTTTAACTGACCTACGGGCTCGACCCAGGGCGCTGAAGTTACATTATGGGGCTCAGGGCCCTCCAGTAGAGCCACAGTAAATGAGTCGCAGTTGCATCTGAAAATTAAATAACACTTAACTACTTGGAAAAAGATACTTAATTTGTCAAATTGATTCCACGTCATTCCAGATATTATTAGTCAAGCGAGCGAAGTTAGGCTAATCTCTGTAACTTGGTAGATCAGTAATACATGCGAAAACTTTCCCCCACTGCGTCACTCAATGTTCAATAAGTTTTCCAGTAGTTTTACAGTAGTAGTGAGTTTGGTACTGACGTGTGGAAGTTGTACAGCTCGCCGGTGTCTTGGCGCGTGCCCGTGAGCGCAACGTGCAGGTGATGCGGGCGGCCGACGCGCGCGTGCCCGTAGCTCGCTACCTGCACGTACTCCGCCGGCGCGGACACCACCCTGCAGCGCGGGGATTACACATGAATCGGTCATCTCTACAACAACACAAGTACCACATCTTTGACAGAGGTTATGAATGTGTGCGTGAATTTTTAAAAGAATTGTGCTAAGAATTTTTAAGGATTCCGTGCGAATTTTGCGGGGATTGAAAATGACATATAGATAGCGAGCGTTGCCTTGTATTTACAGGCTATTCTAAGTAGCCTAGTCTCGGGCTGCAGACTTCAAACTTTAAGTCAGATGTGGAGAAAATAAATAATATTTGTATTTGATAACGTTAGCACACAATGAATTTAAGCCTATAGTGCCTACAAGCGTAGAAGCTGAGAGGGCGTTCTCTGCTGCCGGTTATATACGAAGATACGAAGTATGGTTTGGCTGACGACACGTTGGAAATGTTGTGTTTTCTACAGAAATACTTCCAAAATACAAAGTAATTTGCTTGTAAGTTTTTAATAATTTTGTACTTATTCTAATAACAGTTTTACTACTTCCTTTTAACCACTTATAAGGAAAAATGCGGAATCCCGTTATACCGAGATCCCGCATGATTGAAAATTTTGATCTCGCCTATACCGAGGTCCCGCAAGAGCGTGCGAGGATATTACTATTCGTACCTCCCAAAAGCCTGCACGTAAGGGTACTTCTTCAACTGCACGCGGACACTGACGTCGCCCGCGCTGCGTATCGTGACCACGCCCGTAGGTGCGAGTGAGAGGCCGCTCTGTGACTCCGTCTCGCTCTCCGACCACGTCACCGGCTCATCGCCGCCGCCAATGTGCTGAAGTTGGATTTCTCTGGGAAAAAAACTTTATTATAACGTAAAACTGAATTATGATGATCGGGTGACCAATAAGAATACTCGGCTGCAAATTAACTGAGCTGCTACCACTTGAATATAACTACTGATAACAGCAGCAGCACCGGTGCGACGGCTACGTTTGCAGAGATTGGATATCATAATTCCCGTGTAAGAGAGGGCATATTTCTATCTGTTGATGATGTAATGTCAAAACAACACTTACTGAATACCGTCAGTCCAAGCGACGTACAGTTCTGGGGGTACCACTTCCAAAGGGTCCACTGCTATAGCTGTCGCTTGCCCCTCCACCTGCAAAAATTTTAAAGAAAATTGAAAATTAGAAAACCGACCTAGACACCCATTTTTACGTAAGGAAGGATAATACGGATTATATATTCTTTTACACTAAACCGTCCATATCATAATTGCGATTTATAAATTGTTGAACTGGTAAGTATAGTCCAAGTAAATCTTTTTGGCGGTTGAGTGAAGATAGTCACAGATTGTTTGCACATCGCTGACAGTGTTTACAGTCTATGTGTGCGTGATTGACATAATGTGATGTGTAGAGATGTTCAAAAACTCGAAAATTTTGATTCAGTTAATATATTGAATGAACTATACTACTATTATATAGCGTCTCTAGTGAACCCCACAGATCAGCACAGCTCCCCTTTGACACCAAGTATTAGTCATTGCGCAGCAATCAGCCAACTTCACATAACCGCCGAAGATTTACGGACACTATTCATGAGCGAATACACTTTATATAGTTATGATTCCTCACCTTACTTGATAGGGTCCTGCCAGCAATGGAATGCAATCTCGCTGTGATCGTCAAATGTCCAACGCTGTGCGCAACCGCATCAGTTAAAGTTCCGTTCTCCGTAGACCTCAACAAATCCACATTAGCTTCCCCGTCCGCTGTCAACCTGATCAACATCTCATCACCTGCCGTCAACGCATGTCCGTTCTTGTCTAGCACTATACAATGAATCAAGAACTCCTGTCCACGCACGAGCAAGTTCGCTGGACGCAGATTCACTCGTATGGAATGAGGTTCGGCCACCGTGAGAGTTGCCGAGGCAACTTCGGTTGCTCCGGACATGAGTAAAACACTTGTTGTGCCGATTTTATTGCCGCGGACCAAGCTGATGGTGTCTTCTAAGAGTGCTATGGAAGTTGTGGGGACTCTCATATAGTATAAGGTTTCGGCGACGTCTTGGATTGTTAGACGGCCGGCGCGCGCTCGTACTACCCTGCGAATAAGTGAAGAGAGATGTCATAAAAATTGTAGCTGCTTGTTATTCTTATAGTATTTGTTTTTATTGACTTAGATTGCATGTTTCGATTTGGTAACAATTTCTCAGACAAGTGCAATAGATGATTGCGGAATTACCACGTGCTGAATCTGCTCGAAATTTACTACATCGGATCGCAGTACCGACGGCCGTTGGGGCAGAAGAAAGGTTCTCGAGTGGCGACCACGCACTGGGAAACGTACTGTAGCGCAGGCTCGGTCATTATGGATATCTTTGGGGGAGGTCTTTGTCAAACAGTGGACGGTTCCCGGCTGATATGATGATGAATTTAAGATTTTAAACAAACAACTCCCACACCGTGACGGTGGCGGTTGGTTATGATATTTGGGATTGTATGTTGGTTAGAGTTGATACTTTATGGGAAGTCATATAGAAAAGAAATAAATATTTAATGTTTCCTTTTCTTACTAACATAGTTTTAAGTATTTTGTATTACTAACGTTATATATGGACTCAGTCTGCAATAAATTATTTAAATTTAAATATCAACCAGTTTCTTTAGCTGCCGCACTGCTTACCTATACCGCAGCGTGTCTCCGGGCGCTATAGCAGCAGTGGTCGGCGTCAGCACGACACTGGCCACCACGTGCAGAGTGAAGTCGGTGCAGATGGCGTCGAGGCACGCGGTGACGCGGGACTCCCCCATCGCCTGCCCGTACAGCAGCACCGAGTGCGAGCGCAGCCCCGCCGCCTCCAGCTCCGCGACGCCGCGGGGCGCCTCGTAGTCGGTGTCACGCCATCGGACTAGACTGGAAGTTGTCAAATCAAATCAAAAATATTTTATTGCATAAATGGACAAGGATGGTAAGAATTTGGTTTCCCAGAGATAGGAAAAGGAAGACCACAGAAAAGATGGGAAGACGATATTAGAAGGGCAGCCGGAGGTCTATGGATAAGACGGAGCATGGATCGCTCAGAATGGAGATCTCTGGAGGAGGTCTTTGTCATGGACAATTGGAGCGAGATGGTTGCCGATTTTAATTAGTTAAAAATTTATTAGCTCGTAAGAAACCTCAACTGTAACCCCCAAATAAAGACTTTATTATTAAGTACACTGAGTAGATTTATACAACGTAATTTTTTTATCTACCACCGCTTCCAAGGTGTTAGCGCTGGGAAGAAGTAGCGGCGCAACAAACTCTACATTCTATATGTCTATATTTTACAAATTGTTACTCTAAACAACATGTTTTAATAACAAGAAAGTGTACCTAGTTTCTCTTGCAATTTAAAACATGGCTATTAAAATTCCCTCTGACAGGACTTAACTATTTTGACAGTTCTGAAATTCTTGAAAGCTCTTTCTTATTTTTATAGTTAAAAAAAGAGCACAAGATACTTTAGTTTTAGTTAAAATGTGCATCATCTGAATCGACATGAATAGCTAACTCTGAATTGTATAAGTTTTGTATTGCACAATGTTATGACATTGTGTTTGATTTATTATATTATTATGTAAAAATAATATACTTACGTAACCAGAAGATCTTCTCCAATGTTACTGCCAAGATTCTCTATGGTCCATGTGAAACTAACCCCTTCTAAGGTCGAAAACTTGTTACCTACAAAACACAAGTATGCGTTTAATATTTATTTTGTTCTGTCAATTCAATATTCTTGCACAGATGAAAAACAAGAAAGGGAAGGACTGACTGTCCGGGGGTATTACACACATGGAATCAGAGAAGGGACTGCCATGCCACCACATCTCACAATAAAAATCTGAATTGGAATGCTTAATGAAGTAAAACCTCATTAACTTTTGCGCCTGCTACACGTCCATACTATGTGAAGCATGCACAATGAGGGGCACACGGAGAGTGCTCACTAAGCGACTCTGGGTGGACCGCGATGCAAATCCTAATTTGTAAAAGGCAAGCTGTTTGAGTGCCTCGAAACTGAGCTGCCTCCAATTCATATTTCATACGCACATTTAGATGCACTTAACGTAACCAAGTGTTCTGTAAGTTCATGTATGTAAACACTTTATTTGTTGTAAAAAATTTACAAAAACGGACAGTTAAGAATAAAACTATGTACAAAGGCGGACTTATCCCACTAAGGGATCTATTCCAGACAACCTTATGTTCATAATATGGTGTGAATAAAAAATATGACAAGTATAAATAGTTACCTTGGTCATCATATGCTACAACTTCAAAAGCTTCAGGAGCCTCTTCCAAATACAGCTTCCAGGTAGTACTTGTCACTTTTAAGTAATTAATTTTATCTATGTCTACATCTCCGCGTAGTATCTGTAATCATTTAATACAAACAAATTATTATTATTTTAAAAAGACAAAAAGCTTTTGTTTCAATAAATTCTTGATAATAATTAACATATTATTATTATTTTTTTACCACTGTACTAGTTCCACGCATTTTAACAGCATTTTTGTAATCAGGCATGTTTTTATTTACTGCCTAACAATGTATAAACGTAACCTACATCTAAATTCCAGGTGTTTTATTAAATTAAAATAGTGAAACTTGCAGAGGAAGGGAATATTAACCGCCTGCCTCATAAAATCGGGTGTAGTATCCTACCAGTTAAATTAACATTATAATCAAAAGAAAAAAACTACCATACCAGGTGAATCAGATTTAAAAAAAATTCTATTGTTTAAACCTGTTCTGATTTATGATATAAAAAACTTTGGCATTCGCTCTGGAGTGTTGGTGACTAAATTATGTTTACACATATGCCCCATGCTATGTTTATAAATAAACAGTTGCAAGTCTCCCCGCCTTAGCATACAATAGTCCTCACCTCGCCGGTGTTCACTTCCTCGGCGAGAATGATCACGGAACCCGGCGGCACGCAGGACTTGGAGACGGAAACGCGAGCCGCACGTGAGCAGTGGCCCCAACTGTCTTCGTACAATGGCTCAAGATCAATGATGTCATCGCGAGACAAACTCCTAAAAAACAGTTGAGTAAACAATTACGAACATCTTTAACATTTTAAAAAGCTGTTTACGTATACTTACCATGTATAACAACCCCCTTCAATGATTTCAAACGTAAAATTAACGTGCGAATTGTCGAGCCATGGGAGAAGTACCCTTGGTGTGTTGATTTTAGCACTTTCACATATACATGGAAACAAACACAGAAGGAGTACAAGAAGAATGGTCTCTTTTGGGTGTTCCATAGTTTTTATTATCAAATTACATGTGTCTTCATTGAAATAAATACACTTTTCCAAAACACCTCTAACCTCAAAAAAAAAAACTCCCGCAATCAAGCACGTCACATTTTATTTTAAAATGTTTGACAGTTAGTTTACGGAGCTCGCTACCCTTCACAAATTTTATAAAGTAATTTGTCTATGGCTTGGTCAAACATTACTAGCCGGACATCTTGCTGACATGCTGTGCATAAAAAGACCGGGCAGTAATTGCCTACCGAGCCTTTTAGATAGCTGGAAGTGGCAGGCAAGTGGCAACACTCATCCACTAATGTCATGTCAAATTTGCAAAGATGGCTGCTTTGTGTTTGTCATATTTATCGTATTTTACGTGAATTTTATTAGTTTTATTCAGAATGGATACAATGTTTATTTGAATTAAGAGGTTCCTGAGGATTCAGTATTAAATAAAAGTGACCCTGCGCGTTTAAATCCTAGCAACCATCATGTCTGTGGAAGTCGAGACTTCAGAAAGGAAAAGCAATGAGATCGATAAAAGCAATTGTCGTCATAAAACTGACGACATTGTTGTTGCGACAGTGGCAATAAACGGCGGTGAAGATTCATTGCAATACGCCAAAATGGGAGACGTTGACGACAACTTTGTGAAGCCTAAAGACTTGTGTTTACAAGCGAACACCCATTTGATTTCGAGTACAACAAGCAGTTTGGCAGATACACCTGGTGATTCTGGTGTCCTGTGTTTAGATAGCGAGGCCTCGGAGGCGACCAGTCAGGCCCTCATGTCGCACAGTCTTATAGGGACCGAAGAATTAGCTTGTGATAGTCAATATGATGCACCCCCGTCATGCTCTCAAGACATGATCAAGAGCACAACAAGCAGTGTCATGACCCGCAGCGACATCGACAACCAGAACTTAGGTGCACCTGATGACCTTGTTCCAGAACTTATAGTTGAAGCCCATAAAAAGCAAATGCTTTATGAAAACTTGCCTGATGTAGTTTTAAAAGCTTTGGAAAGTGAAGAAGTGAGAAAGCCTGCGTTACGCACTAATGAACCAAAAAAATCTTTGTCTGAAGATATTGTTTTCAGGCGGAGGTGTCGAAAGAAGTCACAAAGTGGACCAAGCTCTCAAAAGAAAAGAGTTTCCTTTCACGAAGATATCCTCAATAATACTAAAACTGACAACATTCATATAGAAAGAGGATTTGTCTCATATGGACCTGATAGTTCATACTGTGATAGATTTAGGCAAAAGAATAGCATCATGACTGATAGATTTTCATGGTGTGCCTCTGGTGATAGACCAAAGTATGCAGCAGATGTTGCTCAGCAGACAATGTCGGACATACTTACATATGGTGAGTCTACAAAAGACAAGACTGGCATATTTGAATACAGTCAGGGATTTGAACAAGATAATCAAGATGTTGACAAAGACAAGGATAATAATGAACCAAGGCCACCTGGGAAACTTTATGGATGTGATTCTAATAGCTCCGATTCTAATTTTAGCTGCGATTCTGAAACATCTACTGACTCATCATCATCACATTCAAATAAAACTGATACTTCACCTGTTCATAGGAAATGTGACAAAGCACAGAAATCCTATTCTTGTGACGGGTTTGATAATGGTCATGTAGCATTTATGAGGAAAACATACTTTTCGGAAGCTGACATTGATCAATCACATGACAGAATGAAAATGCCTCTTGAAGTCTCTCAAAGTCCAAACACAGTCAAGTCTGTTCTGAAGAAGAAGCGATACATAACAACCAATATTGTAGAAGAAAGAAAACAGAATAACAAAGTCTTGAATTTGCTAGATGCAAATAATATTATTGGTTCCTTGAAGAGTTTCTATAAAAATTTCAATTTTAATTTTGCTGCAGAAAAAGGTTTGCCAGAAACTAGCCTGGAATTAAACAATGTTGTTGAAGCATTGCCTTGCGATGTTAATCAGAACAAGAGATTATGCAAAAGTCTAGATTCAGGTTTCCAAATTGATGATGAGGATGATTTTGTTGAAATAAACTTAAATGGTCACCCTTTGGAGAATGAAAAGCCTAAAGAGATTACAACATCTAAGACAGCTGTTGTAGGAGATAGAACTCCCAAGGCAGGATCTCCTAGACACAAACTTACATTAAACATGAAAGGCCAGAATGGTAAGAAATCTGTAAATAAAGCTGAGGCTTTTCCAACTGTTAATAAATATGTCGTTAACTGTGAAAGTACTGTTTATGAGCATAAAGGAGTATCTTATAGCTATGTGCATGATACATTTCAAACTGCATTTGATGCCCCGAAAGAAACATTTGTTCCTTTACCAGAAAGTACTCCAGTCAAAGAACTAGTGACAAGTGCAAGCAAGTCTGACCTGAGTTCAAAGCTATCAGACATAGAAACTTCCAGCAAGACTTCTACACCTAAACGACAATTTAACAAAATTCAGGATGAAACTGAACAGAAAAATGGTGTTTCAAAACATTTGTCTTCACCTAAAAAACAGAATGTAAATAGATATAGTAGAAAATTTACATCCACTATTCAAAAGTTAAATGATGAAACCTTTCAGGCAAACAGTGATGTTTGTTCAAACACTGATAATTCCACTTTGAAAGGGGCTGAAGATTTCATTGATGAATTTTTCGATAGTCCTTCTAACCAGAAACTGCAGTCAAATAAATCAGCATTGCTGAATCGATATTTAAAAAATGTCTGTCAAAGGAAAGATCTTGAACTCAAAATCAAAAATAACAAATTCTTTAGATTCAAACTTCGTATGGAAAAACATTTTCCAAGTATCATATTTCCATTTAGAGATGTATCGGAGACATTTCACATTTCTGCCGAGAGAATGTCAAGGCTCATAGACAAAGAAGTGATTGAGAACAAAAGGCTTTCAGTGAGACTTCTCACGGCTGACGAGCCGTCGTACTTTGACAGTTTTGAGGACAATGTGGCTATTGAATGTAATGAAAAACTTCGGCTGCAGATATTCTCGTATCCCAACGAGACACTCAACAGGGTAAGTTTGTCAAATATTGGGTTATAGTCTTTTTATCAGGAGACAATTTTTGGGCCTTTTTTACTAATTTGTTTCTAATAGATTTATTACTTGTTGTAGATGATGAGAGTTCAGTCCCCATACAACATGGAGGATGGCTCGTGGACCCCGCTTCTCGTTTTCATCACCGACTATGCTCTTTACGTGACAGGAGTGAAACCAGGAGGCACGGAATACGAATTACTATGCAGATTGCCACATAATGAGCTTGATGCTATAGCTGTAAGTGGAAAAAATAAATCTTCCTGTGCCGCGTTTGGTTTTCATAATTGTAGCATTATCATATTTCTTTGGGTGAAGTTGATCATCAACACGTTTAGTTTTGCTTGTTATTTCACTGACATAGGTCACTCACAGGATAGAGCACTTCAGGGAAGAAGAACAAATTAGCTTCCCTATCTAAGAATATATGTCTCAGATCTATCAGTTAATATTAACAGGGCTATAGCTATCTATTGTAGGCATTACTCTTATATTGGAGTTTCCAATGTGATGCATGGTTATTGGATTGAGGCTGATTTTCATAAAAATCCATTTCTCGTATGTGTGTAATGAAGATACTCAAATATCGTCGTTTACTGAAAGTTGTTTGCTTTAATAATACTGTTTGCAGATTTTATACCACTATATTGTATGCTTTAAAAACAAACAGTAGAAATTTATTCAATAAACTAAAGAATCAACCTAGAGGTCAATAAGTGAAATAATTACAGACGAAGTCAATGATAAGGGAAGCTAATGGCCTTAGGATAATGAGCAATGTGTCTGGGATTATAATTAGGTAATCAACTGTGCTTATTATTTATTGTTCAGTCACCTTCATTTGCAATTCATAATTATATAATTATTTACGGGTCTTACACACGAAATAGTTTTATTTACCTTGCCCGACGTTTCTAAATACGATAAAACTATTTCGTGTGTAAGACCCGTAAATAATTATATATTCATTTGCAATTGTCAGCGTTTTGATGTTATTTCTCTTATATACTAGTATTCATTATGAATTGATGATCAATAATCCATATTATTATTATGGATGCTGTTAAGAAAATAATACCTGGACGAGGCTTTGGCGGTCAAACAATGGCGGTATAGCTAGATTTAGCAACAACTGACCGTCTGGTCCGCGGTCTCCAATGATTCTATAAACAGACTCTATACTAATATAAGAATAGTTTGATTGTTTATAAGAGTTCCGTACCTCAAAAGAGGAAAAAGAAACCCTTATTTTTGTTTGAACGCGCTAATCTCTGGAACTCCCAATCCTTGGGGGAGGCTTTTGTCCAGCAGTGGACGTCTACAAGCTGATATGATGAATCTCTGGAACTACCAGTCGAATTTGAAAATTTATTTCTGCATTTGCATTCTTGAGGAAGGTTATAGGCTATTTAATAGCTTCTTCTTCTTCCCAGCGCTAACACCTTGGAAGCGGTGGTAGATAAAAAATTGACGTTGTATAAATGTACCCAGTGTACTTACATGCAATAAAATAGTTTTGACTTTGACTTTGAATAAATATCACGCTACAACTACCTTTAGGAGCCGAGCGGAAAAAGTCAGAAAACAGCTAATTATATGATACAACTTATTTTGCTCCCCAGGTGGGCCCCGAGGCACAGTATATCCAAATCGTGGACATAGCCGGGAACGTGGCGTGCTCAGTTGTGACAGCCGAGTCCAGCCTGGGTGCTCGCTTGGCGTCCTCGCTGGAATGGAGCGCTCGCACCTCGCCGCTGAGGATACAGCGTCCGCCGGCCATGCTGCCGCTCACTTGCAAACAGCTGGCCTCCGCGGTTGCTAGGCAACGTCACGAGAGACGGGTACGTGGAGTAGGTTTCACAACAGAAATGGCCTAGGTTCCATACAAAATGATCTAGTCGCATACCCCACCTTGCCCGCGTTGGTGTGTTGTCTTCCATACAATCCTGCTTCCTACTAATATTAGAAACATGATTGATAGTTTGTTAGGATGTTTGTGAGTTTCGGTGAATGTTACTCTTTTACGCAAAAACTACGGAACAGAATTTGATGAAATATTCATAGGCTATGAAATGATGATGAAGGTGATGAAATTTTCATCACCTTGAAAAACTTTTCTACGCACGGGAAACAGCTAGTAGTTCTATATATGACCATAATAATTATAAATAGCCGCCTAATTATGCTCAGTTACGTTTTACGAACGACACAACCTTGAGTGACTCTTGATTATCAATGAACTTTACATTATCTAGTTTTTTTAATAATTCGTTCATTGAATTAATAGGAGCACAACCTTCAAGACATTCTCGACTTGAAGCTGCAACATATTTTTATTTTGATTATTTTCACAAAATCCAAAGTCAATGCATTCTTTGTCAGATAAGTATCTTATATTTAGACTATTGATTTACCCTATGAATCAGAACAAACAGATTGAGCTGAAAGGACATTTTTATACATTTATGTATAAAATTTGTGATTGGAAACAATATGAAATTTTCATGAAGAAGAACTTCGATATATTCTAGGAAAAAAAAACTTTAGACTGGCCTGTTGGCGTAGTGGTAGTGACTCAGCCAACTGCGCCAAGGGTCGTGGGTTCGATTCCCACCCGGGACCAACATTTGTGTGACGAGCATAACTGTTGGTTTTCGGATTCTAGGTGTTTGTATTTAAAAGTATTTATGTTTGTTTATCAGTTGTTGAGTACCCATTTACAAGCTTCGGTTTAGTTTGGGACTAAACAGCCGTGTGTAAATTTGTCCAAACATTATTATTATTATTACAGCACCCTTTCACTTTGCAAATTTTTTCATCATAATTATCAACAGCCTATTAACATGTCCCCACTGCTGGGCCTCGGGCCTACCCTCTCAACGAGGGCGTTCGGGCTATAGTCCACCACGCTAGCCCAGTGCGGATTGGTTGACTTCACATGCGCCTAAGAATTTGTTCGGCGTATGCAGGTTTCCTCACGATGTTTTCCTTCACCGTTTGAGAGCAGTCAGTAAATGTACTTGAGTTTCGAGAAAAAACTCATTGGTACATGGCCCAACCGGGGATCGAACTCCGGACCTTTCGATATGATAGGCCGCGTCTTATCCCCGACATGTCCCCACTGACGTCCTAAATTTTTTTACATTGAAAAAATATTTTCTTATTCACAGATACCGCAGATCTTGTTCTATGGGCGAGCGTGCTCCGGCGACGCGGGCGACCGGCTCCTCGAAGCGCCGGGGGCTTTCGCGCCCCCTCTGGAGGGCTACCTGATGTGCAGGACCGATAAGAGCCGACGATTCGAGCCTTGCTACTTTTTACTGAGGTACTACTTTTACAAAAAAAAAAATATTCCCTTTTATTTTTACAATCTGTCACTTTTTTTTTGGACATTCAGTAAAACGTGTGACATATTATAATGTGTCTTGCTAGGCATACGCCCATTAGCGCATCCTGATTGGCTAACTAGTCAGGTGTGAGTTGGATCTCTAGCAGTATTGTCTTGGGGAATTTTTTGAATATAGCACTGGGTAATGTAGCCATACATAGATAAACATTACACCTGAAACTCCATAGCTCACTGGGCTACTTAAAGGGGATCCCAGACACACGCGGCCTGCGGTGGCGGCCTGTTGTATTCCCTATGCAATGTATGTGAGACTTCAGACACGCGCGGCCTGCGTTTGCATATTGAAACTGCGGCCTGCGGTAGGCCACCACCGCATTTAAAACTTTCAGGCTCACTGTTTGACGTTTCTGCGACAGATTAGAAAGCTACGATTGCAGACCAAGATTAGGATCTCTTGCTGAATTTGGCAGCGAACCTCCAACTCGAATGTCTAGCAGTCAATGAAATCTATTTCCCGTATGTCCCTGAACGTCCAATTTAATAATATACAAATTATATGTTCGGGGAATTATTCTTGTTTAGAGTTAAACAAATGTTATAACAACCCGATAAATATAAATATATACTTTTTTAAAATAAATACATACAAACACCTAGAATCCGAAAACCGACAGATATGCTCATCACACAAATATAGTTTTTATGAAACTAGCTTTTGCCCGCGGCTTCGCTCGCGTGGAATAAGTTTTCCCGCGGGAACAGTTTACCGCTGTAAAAAGTAGTATATATGTTATTCCAGGATATAAGCTATCACTGTACCAAGTTTCATCAAAATCCGTTCAGCCGTTACAACGTGAAACAGTAACAAACATCCATCCTTACAAACTTTCGCCTTTATAATATTCGTAGGATATGATACTAGCTGAACGTCAGTGGCGTCGGGGATAAGACGCGGCCTATCATACTCCAAACTCACAAGCATCCTTACAAACTTTCACGTTTATAATTTTAGAAGGAAGTAGGATTTACTTATTTCCCTTTGTCCAGAGGCGGAGTCCTGCACTGGGGCCCGCACTCCCCGGACGGGGCGACCCCGCTGCCGCACAGCATCGCGCTGCGGTCGGCGGTGGGCGTGCGGCGGCGCGCGGACGCGTCGCGCCGCCCGCACTGCTTCGAGATCGCGCTCGGCGACGCGAGCCGGCTGCTGCTCGCGGCGCCCGACGACCCCACCGCCTCCTCCTGGCTGCAGTCGCTGCTGCTGCACGCGGCGCAGGTAGCGTGCTCACCACCCGCTCCGGCCGTATTTGTAACAGAGCTAAGAACAAGGATCCCATAGAACCGCAATCAGCGTATAGCATGAAATAGCAATAGTCCAATAATTTGAGAAGTCGCTTCTTATATGGCAGGGTCAAACTGAACAAACACTATCTATTTTAGCCGGGCTGTTGTTTGTTGGGGGGCAGTTGGTAATGCTTAGTTATTGAATAGGTTTGCTTATTAATTGAATAAGCTTATGCAGTTACACTACCCCCCAACAAAAAATTCACATACGTAGATAGATATAGAAGATATTATACCTGTCTTGCTTACTCTTACCACTTTTGTAATAAGTGTGTCCCTCTCTGATTATGATTGTTATTTTAGCAGTTGTTCTATGGGATCCTTGTTCTTAGTAACTGAGTTATGTAACCAGTTTTTTTTCTTTTTTTTTTACCGAGGCTTTGGACTAATTGATGTCCATGCCAGCCTCATAGGCAAACACAAGCAAGTCCTTCGGAGGATTAGGCAGACAGACAGCGCTTGGCGTAATCATACACAGCTCGTGCGTCATCCGAACTTGGGTTATTTAATAATACATTTATTCCAAATTCGGATGAGGCACGAGCTGTGTAACCAGCTTTGTAAGTTACAAACACGGCCGGAGACGTTTAGACGTGCTTTATATACGAACAAGAAAAATTGAAGATCCGAAAATTATCTCCTGAACCCGTCTGCCTTTGATTCTGCGACAGATGTGACTTCCCCAATTATTTAATTGGACACAACTTCACAGGCTCTGGAAGAGAAAGACGGCGCCAAGAAGGCTGACCCCCGCGGCGGCGGCCCCCCGGCCGCGTGCACCGTCATAGTGACCCCCCACGAGGTGATCAGCATCAGAGACACCCTCGACATGGCGTTCGTCGCCGGCGCCGCCGCCTATCTCAAGGACAGGGGGTCGGAGACGCTACTGAAAGGTTTGTGATAGCATATTTGATTCTTACTAGATTCTTGTTTTGTTTAACCGATGAAGTGGCTCAGGCCTGAAATATCCGTTTTTCTAAAATGTATTTTTTCGCAAAATGTCTGCTATTCCAGAATGTGAGCACGTCTTTTGCATAATGTCATATTGAAAAGCTGACGTTTTGCGAAAGACGTGCTCACAGTCTGGAATAGCAGACATTTTGCGAAAAAATACATTTTAGGAAAACGGATATTTCAGGCCTGAACCGATGAAGTTGGTCTCGTGCTCCGAACGTTTGCCTCGCCACTGGTCGTGGGTTGACTTCTAATCATAATCATAAGTGTTATACTCACTAGTGATGAAAATGTCCGAAAATATTCGTGAAATTTTCCAATATTTCCGGGTATCTTGGGTATATTTCCAAGAGACATTGGTAAGATTTCATTTGATGTAAGTTTTTTGTTACGTATTCTTCATATTCTAGAGCCACTGCCCTTTCCCTGCGGGATAAATTGAATCTGTTTCACTGTTCGCGTACTTTTCATCCGATTGCGCGACAGGCTTTTTACGCAGTCGGTTTTTTTTTCGTCAATTCGTACTTGTTTGGTGTGTGCTAAACATTTTGCATTGTTACAGAGTACATAGAAGAAATGAGGACGGACGTCGAAATATTGGCGTGCGGCTCCATCAAGAACTTAACAGCCTTCAAGATACCTGACACTGACGAAAACTGGTGTTGTTTGGTGAGCTTGTTGAGTGTACTGATTTTTCAGGCGATGTTTAGACAATTACAACAAAAAACTTTCATATGTTGACATTTTTGGGCTGTCGTTGAGCAAACTTAAAAAGGAAGTAGGCGAGGTGTTGATTCAATCCTAAGTGGATTCGAACAGGACTTCGGTTATTTCCTATTTTATTAAAATTGTTAAATTAA
Source organism: Metalampra italica (assembly GCA_949699065.1). Lineage (NCBI taxonomy): Eukaryota > Metazoa > Arthropoda > Insecta > Lepidoptera > Oecophoridae > Metalampra > Metalampra italica. The sequence goes on from OX452982.1 coordinate 7,652,141, forward strand.
ATTTTAATCTATACATATAATAAAATCGTAAAGGCCAAAAAGTCTGTACATTGAATATATTCGAAAAAAAACCAACCAGGGCGACTTAAAATGAGCAACTGAACATGTTAGAACAGTTTTTAAAATTATTGTCTGTCTGTTTGTTTGTTTGTTTGTTTGTTTGAACGCGCATCACGCCTAAACCGCCGAACGGATTTTGACGAAACTTTGTATAGTGACAGTGTATATCCCGGAATAACATAATAAATCACAAAAATCTCGAAAATTTGCCGAGAAATAACAACCAGCAATAAAAAACTCTCATTTGCTAAAATTTGTATGAACTTACAGGTCAGAGTAGCCTGGTTATTTTTGAAAGTGTTACAAGTGAGCCCTGTTCAAAGGATAGGGCTACTCTGCAAACTACCATAGGTTTTTTATTATAAACCCTGACTGACTGACATACAGGATGTAACAAAATCCCTATATTGACCGGTTACAGGGGCTCTCGGTATCGAATACCTACTGATTTGTTTTCTACAGTGACTGGCCGTTGGCTTAGTTGATGGTGAGTTAAAGGTTTTGGGTTCATTCTCACCCGGGGCCAACATTTGTTTTCGCGCGTTTGTTCGTGCGTTTGTACGCGCGTTTGGTTGGTTGGTTCGCGCGTTTGTTCGCGCGTTTTGCACGTTTGTTGGTTGCGGGTTGTTCGCGCGTTTGGTTGATTGGTTATTTGGTTGGTTTGTTCGCGCGTTTCGTGCGTTTGTTCGCGCATTTGTTTGCGCTTTTGGTTGGTTTTGGTTATTTGGTTGGTTTGTTAGCGGGTTTCGCGTTTGTTCGCGCGTTTGATCGCGCGTTTGTTCGCGCGTTCCGCGCGTTTGTTCGCGCGTTAGTTGGTTGCGGGTTTGTTGGTTATTTGGTTGGTTTGTTTACGCGTTTCGCGCGTTTGATCGCTTGGTAGGTTAGTTGGTTTGTTCGCGCGTTTGTTTGCGCTTTTGGTTGGTTTTGGTTATTTGGTTGGTTTGTTAGCGGGTTTCGCGTTTGTTCGCGCGTTTCGCGCGTTTGTTCGCGCGTTAGTTGGTTGCGGGTTTGTTGGTTATTTGGTTGGTTTGTTCGCGCGTTTCGCGCGTTTGTTCGCGGATTTTGTTAGTTGGTTGGTTAAGGTTTGTTCGCGCGTTTCGCGTTTGTTCGCGCGTATCGCGCGTTTGAGCACTTGGTAGGTTAGTTGGTTTGTTCGCGCGTTTCGCGCGTTTGTTTGCGCCTTTGGTTTGTTATTTTGTTGGTTTGTCACGCGTTTCGCGTTTGTTCGCGCGTTACGCGCGTTTGTTTACGCGTTTCGCGCGTTTGATCGCTTGGTAGGTTAGTTGGTTTGTTCGCGCGTTTCCCGCGTTTGTTCGCGCGTTTGTTTGCGCGTTTGTTCGGGTTTGTTGGTTGCGGGTTTGTTCGCGCGTTTCGTGCGTTTATTGGTTGCGGGTTTGTTTGCGTGTTTGGTTGGTTATTTGGTTGCTTTGTTCGCGCGTTTGTACGCGAGTTTCGCGCGAATGTTCACGCGTTTGTGTGCGCTTTTGGTATGTTGGTTGGTTTGTACGCGCGTTTCGCGTTTGTTCGCGCGTTTCGCGCGTTTGATCGCGCGTTTCGCGCGTTTGTTCGCGCGTTTCGCGCGTTTGTTCGCGCGTTTTGCGCGTTTGATCGCTTGGTAGGTTAGTTGGTTTGTTCGCGAGTTTCGCGCGAATGTTCGCGCGTTTGTGTGCGCCTTTGGTTTGTTGGTTTGTTCGCGCGTTTCGCGTTTGTTCGCGCGTTTCGCGCGTATGTTCGCGCGTTTGTTCGCGCTTTTTGCGCGTTTGATCGCTTGGTAGGTTAGTTGGTTTGTTCGCGCGTTTCGCGCGTTTGTTCGCGCGTTTGTGTGCGCCTTTGGTTTGTTGGTTGGTTATTTGGTTGGTTTGTTCGCGCGTTTCGCGCGTTTGTTTGCGCGTATCGCGCGTTTGATCACTTGGTAGGTTAGTTGGTTTGTTCGCGCGTTTCGCGCGTTTGTTCGCGCGTTTTGCGCGTTTGATCGCTTGGTAGGTTAGTTGGTTTGTTCGCGAGTTTCGCGCGAATGTTCGCGCGTTTGTGTGCGCCTTTGGTTTGTTGGTTAGTTCGCGCGTTTCGCGTTTGTTCGCGCGTTTCGCGCGTATGTTCGCGCGTTTGTTCGCGCTTTTTGCGCGTTTGATCGCTTGGTAGGTTAGTTGGTTTGTTCGCGCGTTTCGCGCGTTTGTTCGCGCGTTTGTGTGCGCCTTTGGTTTGTTGGTTGGTTATTTGGTTGGTTTGTTCGCGCGTTTCGCGCGTTTGTTTGCGCGTATCGCGCGTTTGATCACTTGGTAGGTTAGTTGGTTTGTTCGCGCGTTTCGCGCGTTTGTTTGCGCCTTTGGTTTGTTGGTTGGTTATTTTGTTGGTTTGTCGCGCGTTTCGCGTTTGTTCGCGCGTTTCGCGCGTTTGATCGCTTGGTAGGTTAGTTGGTTTATTCGCGCGTTTCGCGCGTTTGTTCGGGTTTGTTGGTTGCGGGTTTGTTCGCGCGTTTGTTCGCATAATTTCATTGTAACTAGACGCTGTCTGAGTATAGGAGAGATAGCTATACCTACTTCCAAAATCCACGCATACGAAGTTGCGGGCAACAGCTAGTTGTTAATAAAAAAGAAAAAGACGACAGGTTGACAAAAACTACAACAGAATGGTAGGTAGAAAAATAATATGAGGAAGACCAAAAAAGAGATGGGTGGACGATCTAAAAAAGGAAGCGGGTGCCATATGGACCAGGAAAACGGAAAAAAAAGGAATGGGAATTTTTGGGGAAGGCCTATGCCCAGAAATGGGCCGATAATATGTAATTCAAGTAATTAATTAGAAATATTTCACTCATCAAATAAGATACAGCAAATAAAGGCTATTTTTATTTTATTGTTAATAGTACTCTTTTTATATTCTGTATAATCTATTTTAGTTATATTTATTAATTTCTTTCTCATTATGTATAATTAATCTTTAAGTAGTATTTCTGTCTCGGATGCTCTTCTCTTCTTCTCATCTTAATTTTAATTAGTGGAACTGTAGGTCTATTAGTACCATAGTTTAGTTTCCAAATTTGTTTGTGACTGTTTTCCGAAAAAAAATTGAGGGAAGCAATGAAGCTTTGCATTGGATAGTCCAATTCTTGAGGAAGGAGACGAGAAAAAAAAATTAGAAATAACTACTATACAGGTGAGATGAGATTACTCATACTTTGTTGTTGTGTGCGGCAGGAGTGGAGTGTGTGCGAGGCGCGCGAGCGCGGCGCGGGGCTGGCGCTGGTGGTGGCGAGCGGCGCGGAGCTCGAGCGGCTCATCGCGGCCGTGGAGCGAGCCTACTGCGCGCTCACCGTAAGTACATAGCAATAACAACAAAGCATGCATGTTTAGGTCGCGGGACCCAGCTGGATGAGGTTAGCGCAGGACCGGTCGTCGATCCTTGGGGGAGGCCTTTGTCCAGCAGTGGACTTCTACAGGCTGATATGATGATGATCATAAATGTTTTGGACTAATTCACACACGACAGTTTACTCCCAAATAAAATCGAAGCTTGTAGATGGGTACTCTACAACTAATTTACATATATGTATTTTTAAATAAATACCTCAATACATGCTAACTCCGAAACATGGCAACCTCTATGGTAATAGTTTTTGCATTTAGGTACCTATTTTATAGTTAGTTTAATGTATGTACACACGTTATGTATCCCTTCATATATATACACAAATGATCTCTATCGCGGGTCTGCTGGAAGAAATCTCTTCGAGAGGTAAGTTCGCCCTTTGTACATATTTTTCTCTGTATTATTTTGTAAATGTTTTCTGTGTGTTTCCGCGCATTATTTGAGAAAAGTACTATACAAGCTTTGGCTACAACCAGGCATTGTTGGACTTACGTATGTATTGACACGTTCGTCCATCAATGCCTCTGTTGCCGGCCGCTGCAGTAAGGTACTATATCTTTCTAAAATCTATTGATACATGGCATGACCGGTTATGACCTCGGACCCCTTGACATCAAATGTGAAATCATCATCATCAATCAATCATTTGTCCCAGAGCGAGCCTTTCCCCCTGAGCGTGGTGGAAGCCTCCAAGTCGGCCTGCAGCACCGCGCACTCCAAGTACGAGGCGGCGTGGTGTAACATGCTGCCCGCTCACCAGTAGATGAGTATTAGAATCATTAGGACTCTACCAGGCTTATTAGTCTAAGCACCATAGCAACAAAATTGTTATTCTCAAGTATGTATCTTTTCAATAATGGATCTTAGTGACGGAGCGAATATTTTCATAATACTCAAGTTATTAGCATAATATTGCACCTCATGTTTGTTTGAGGGATATTTCGATAATATTGACAAATAATGGAGGAGTTTAGAACAATATAGTTAAATCCTTGAACTTATAATGCTTCCTCACTTAAATTTAAAGTATATTATATTCTTGATTTCTCATCGTATATTTATAGAATTAGACAATTTTAGTATTTATATGATAGATGATAGGCAGCTTACTAGTAGTGTTCGTATACCTACCATAGATGTATTGTACTAAAGATGTATTATCACATGAAAGCACGTAAGCCTTTCTAATGAAATTGTTGCCTTGTAATGTGATTTTTTTTGAAACTTGGTATTTTAACTGAAGTCTGTTTTTTTATAACTGTCAAAGTGACAATGGGTGTAAAAGAGACAGACGTTCGATTGAAAGGAAATGTGATTTACTTTTCTTTTCCACTCGTGTCATATTGACAGTTTCCTCAAAACCTATTAGCGAAAATTCAACTGTGAAAGAATCTGTTTAAAGTTGACTTCTTCTTGGCAGATTTTGAATTACAAACCAACATTCAAGCAGTGGGTTATTCTCATTTAAATTAATAACAGATTTCAGTCGTAACGATCGAATTCATAAAGCGTATCTCAGACACATGTGCAAACGTAGGCCGCGCATGTCTGAAGTCTCACTTACAAGGGAAGACAACAGGCCGCCACCGCAGGCCGCGTGTGTCTGGGATCCCCTCAAAGCTTTGCCACGTTGACGATACTAAATGTGCGCAAGGCCTAAGGCGCACTGATCGTCTGCCACCAACATTACAAGAAAGGTAATTTCTCAAAGGCTTTTGTGAGGTAATACAACTATCTAGAATTTTAGGTATGAGTATTAGATCATAAATAAATATGTACGTTATATTTATACTTGATCGATAATTCAATACGATTACTATATTAATGGCATTATTTATGATAGTTGATATTAATCACCAATGAAGTTTAAATCATTGTTTCTACAATTACCAGTTATTTTGTATTTTAAAACTATATATGCATTTTTTATCGCGATGTAACAAGTCTAATTTAGATGTACTTATTCTGGAGTTGAGAAAGCTGTACTGTTTGTTTATTATTATTATTACATTTTCATAAAGAGCACTCGCGTCCCACGGCGAGCGTGTATGAAGAGAATGATGAGAATGAGCGAAGCGAAAGAGGTGTGTCAGGATCGCGATACTTGGCGCTCCGTTCTTTCTGCCTACCCCGCCAGGGACATAGCGTGAAGATATGTATGTATGTACATTTTCATATTTTTTCCAAAAAGTAAGTTATTTTGTGCTTGTTACATCTTTCTTACTTGTAGGTATTGTATTTGTTTTATCTATTTTGTATAAAATTATAACATTACCTATTTACGTAATTTACTATTGTATTTTATGTTTATTTTTTCGATACTCATAAGGGACCGAACGTAATTTTGCTGATTGTAATGTGATTCGCGCTATTCTGAAACTTGATTCGAGTGAGTTAACATCCCCCTTTTCTATATTTTCAATCGATTACCGAGATATTGATAAACGCATCAGTCATACACTGGTCCACATATCCAGCTTTACATACCTGATTAGCCTGATTGGCCGACCATACTATATAAGTATAAAGTCTCTATAAGCTAATAACTGTCAAAGTCATCCTATGGGTGTGAAAGAGATAGACGTCTATTTGTAAAAGAAATGTCATTTCCATTTCTTTTCCACGCACACTGACACTTTAATAGTTTTCCGGTATCATGTCTCGATAATCGAAGGGGAATTTAGAGTAGGGATATGCGAGGAATGTTTCGCTAACAAGTTTCACAGAATAAGGCTGCTGCTGTGTGATGGCTTCGTAGATGTTGTAAGTACGTGGATAAAAAATATATTTTGTCGCGAACCTTTTATAGCTTTAATTATTTTAAAGCTAATTTTAACGGTTGCGTTTGATGTTTTTTCGAAATTGCCTTTTTAATGAATTTGGTAAGAGTATTATTGCTTTTATCTTCATAAATATCTATCTGTTAATATTTATCTGTTAATAGTTCTATAAATATTTATCTGTTAATATTGTATTTTTAATTAATTTATCTGACACTTGTATCTCAAATCGAATAATACATTGTATTTTTGTAATTTTTTTATTGCTTTGTTAGAACAATTTTGCCAATGGTTGTCTTTTCGCTGTAATGTATTTAGCTGTTACCAAATAATATATCAATTTATATCATTGTGTATGTGTTATAATAAGGCCACTGTATGGGCCGTGTGATATTAATGTACATTAGACTAGGACTTGACTCATTCGGGAGTTAATGTAAGATATGTAATAATTACATTGGCATTATAAATTTAACAGTAAAAACAGGTTCCTCATAAATATATTTTGACTTTTTGACTTTATTAAACGGATAAAATCAAAAAGTAGTAAATGTATTTAGGGACCTGACTAAACAATGTATCTTTTTACTTATGTACATTGTAAATTTTACTTTTGACGATGTAATTTTTACATTGTCACTATTAATTATCCTGTATTATTCTAAAATTACAATAATTATGAAATTAGTATTGTTGTATACCTAAAATTAATGTTTCACCAGTGTTAATTATTCAGTTTTTTTTTGGAATCGTAATAGCCATAATTTTATTTTGATATTGTTTTACATTCATTTTTATTTACAGGGAGTTCACAACATTTATTTTTACATCGAATTCTTAATTATGTTAATTTAAATTTAGCGCTTGATGTGTTCGTATATGCGCTTTTAAAGTTATGTAACTGTGATTTACGTTTTACCATTAAGTTTATTGTTGATGCATAATATTAAAGTATATGTTTTAGCTTTAAAATGTTTAATTAAACAAGTGATAATTGTTTTGACATAATTATATTGCAACGGCGGCTGTTAATGAGAACGACACACTAGTATATATCATGCAGTCGAACCTGGGTAAGCGAGAAGACTCTTATGACTGAAATTGTCAGGTCCCGACATTTTATACTAGAAAACATATTTAGGAAAGTAAAAATGAAAGAGTTCTCTAACCATTTTTTACTGAGAACGCCTCTCGTCTACACCTCTATTTATATGCGAGAGTCTGCACTGTAAAAAGATCAGGCGAGCACAAATTTCTACTAATAAAGGCCGCTTTCTAAATTTTTTGGAATGACCAAGGCAATAAAATGAAGGAATGAAAAAAATACAATTAATTGCATTTTATAAATATACCTCTGCGAGAGAATTATTTACTGCATTATAATAAATTAAGCTGGCTTAGTGAAAAAATATTGAGCGCTCGCCTATCCAGGTATTCAACTCTTGTTCCAAATAGAGGCTCATAATAATATTTTTTGTTCTAAAATAGTAATCTGTTATCTACAAATCGGGGCCGTTGGTAGTGCAAAAATAACACTAGCTGTGATTTTTGGTCTGTAAATATAACAATACATTCATTCATTCCTTTGAAAAAATACAAATTTATTTAGAAATTGCGAGGAAACCCGTTGAAACCTTGTATTTTTATTACTAGTCTGTTTTTATGTCAGTGCGAATAACTATAATATCAAGGTAATGACAATGTATGTGTGAGAGAGATAGACATCCGATTGTAAAGGAAATGTCATTTCCTTCTCTTTTCTATCCATTGTGTCTTATTGACAGTTAAAACAGACTAGTTCAACACAATTGCAATATTACGTGATATTCCTATTATTCACCTCTTCACTAAAAACTTGAAGATCTTAAATGTTAAATGGTATCTTGAATAAGTATTGTGTGTCGTAAAATTTTATTAGGCTGTTATTATTTGCTAAATGCTGTTAGATTGTTTAGCTGCGGCTTTATAATTGCAAACGCTAAGTTAATTCCCAATTGATATTCTAATTTAATAGCTAAATGTGTATAATCCATTTATAACCTGTCAAATATTGTAATGACAGTGTCCTATTTACCCCTTAATACATCTATATTAATAATAAACTCTAAAATCGGTACCTACAACTCAATAATACAACAGCATTTGTTAGAAATGTTTGGCGATGCGAAGATTACGCGTGCGCCTCTAGCGGCAAATAAGGAAGCCGACTAAGAAGAAACAACCAAGAAGGTTCTTAACCTTCTTGAAAACGACTCACTTGTGACAAATGTGAAGTTCGTGCGCTAGCTTGCATTTTTCTACCAAATTATTGCTGAAAAGTTCAGATTTCGGCCACTAGGAGCGCTGTGGAGAATCTTCGCGTCGCTAATTCGTGAGGCCGTATACACCAATGTTACCCTACGTGCGAGCCGGGGTGGACAGCTAGTGTAGACAAATAAATCCAAATTCAAACCCGGTAAAACAGTGCTTGATCAACTTTCGAGGCTGTTATAATTAAAAGAAAGTGATCGAATGTAAAATTGGGTTGTAAATAATACGGGATTATCTTTTTAAAATTGAATTGTACTCGTGACAATATCTTCCGTTTTTCTCTAACGCTATAAGTATTAAACGAACAATAATAATGTTTAATGTTATACGTAACTTGTAGGTACTTTAAAATGTTAACAGATTGTAACATCATTGTAGTGCAATTTGTATCAAATCCCTCCATTTATTGACTCAACTAGTGTCTTTTCAAATAATAAAATAGTTTAAAGTCCCGACGCGGAGCCGGAAGAATTTCGTACAACAACCTCTCATCACTTGTCTTTGTCAATCGCGAATAAACATATTGCTGTCGCGCTTTTACAGGTGTAGTGCATTACACCTGTGTGTGCGGGACAGCAATATGTTTATTCGCGAGTGACAAAGACAAGTGAGGGGTCGTTGTACGAAATTCTTCCTGCTCCCGCGTCGGGACTTTAATCACTAATAATAATTGTCTATGTTACATAGAAATTAATTTTGAAATGGTAACGTCTTCAACTTTTTACGACTACAGTCGATGAAAAGGGTGGCTGATCAGTCGATCACTATTCCGACTTACGTATAACATAACGCGAATTTGAATCTCGTCTAATTATCTGCGTACCGATTCCAGCTCATAAGCTGATAAGTTGCTTTGTTCACTGACTGTACATCTACTGATAAACATATTTTCCTGCTTTGTAACACTGTGAAGTTGACAATATACTTACTGCTGTACTGATTTTGTAACGCAGGGCTGAGGCCCAAGCCAGGTATGATTATAATTTTTATGGTCGAATTTCGATTAGATTTTTGCGTACGTGAAGCATAAATATGGTAAAATATCTAGTCTACCGCAGACATCATTTAAGAATGCTTCTTAATGCTGATTGGAATATGGTTCTAATCTCGTTTTGACTGATCTGCGGTTTGATGTTTATCGACACAAGTCCTCTTGGAATTTACTCTTTCAAGAATTATAACCATCCTATCTTAAATTTGTGCAGTAAACTATTTTGAAAAGACACTTAGTTTCATCATTGTAGTATAACCACATTACTGAATCGTTCAAATGTAACGTGACTAGATCGCTTAAATATTGCTTCTCTCTCATGTTCATGTAAACTGTATGGTAATAATAAATCTTTACGGAAGAATTTTTAGTTTTTTTTCCAGGCTTAATTATGCACTTGACAGAATTAAAATAGGGGTTAGCACTGCCATGTCAACTCGAAGACTATTGACATGCCTCGTTTTCCTGTAATTACATCATCATCAGCCCTTCAGACGTCCACTACTGGACATAGGCCTTTTTCCAATGAACACTTCCGACCACTTTTAACGTAACAGAATTGATGGCACTGATGTTTGGCGACTATTTATAAACATATTATATCATGTCCAGTATTTATGTTTAATTAAATTTTACAGGGAACGGCCGATTATTTCCACCTGTTGCACCATTAGACATAATCTTGTGAAACTCAAACAAAAATAGAATAATAAAATTCTATGTTATTCAAATGGCGTATCGAAGGTTGTAGAACTAAACCAGTTGGCGTATATTATCATACTTACTATACACACCTCCCGAGCATATAGTAGGTACACCTCCCGAGCATATAGTATCGGTATATAAACGAAATGTACCTATGTGTGTATATTCGCTTATAACTCGAGCGAAAACTAGCGGAAGATTTAAATTAGATGAAATGGAGGCAGCAGTAAAGATTTTTCTATTTTCGTATTATGTAATTAGGTACCTATATAATTTGCTTACTGCATATAAAACCCTTTACACTTTACAGCTTACATATATACTTTACAGCGGGGTGTTGCACAATGGTATTTACATTTTTATTAGGTATTACGGGTTACCCTAACCCGTGTGGTAATAATCCATTATGAAATTAAAATCTCAAATCAGTTCTCTTGTCAGAATAGTACTTACCTACTAATTAAAGGTACTTAACTATTTCTTTCTTTAAGTATAATATCGGTGTTAAATTTTCGTTCTTTAACTAAGTAGCTCGAACCTAAACATGCCTAATAAACTGTTGAGTAATTATGTAACACAGTTGTATCAATAATAGTTTATTAGTTTTCGGTAAGGCATAGTAGGCTCATTCTACCTTGTTTTGCAGATGGAAATTGCTTGGTATGTTATTATCCAATAACAAAAATGTATACAGGATTATTTAGACTCAGAACGTCACGAATGCAATGCGAGCACCATTTTCATCAAAACCTCATTTTAAGTCGAAGTTATCTTAAAGTGTATTAACGTTATCTGTCTCTAATAAATGCATAAATATACGCACGTGTTATCTATCTGCCTGCCTTTATGCTATATTAAACAAACCGGCTCCATTAGCATACCGGTATCACGCCAGCTCTCCGGCAAACATGCCACTCTCGTACAAATACTTCTGTTAGATCAACTATCGGACGATTGAAGACTTTCGGTGGCGGCAAAATGTCGCAGCTAAAGGTAAGTTGGATTAAATTATTATCTTAAAAGTTTTCTGTTAATTTTCGTACTCCATTTTAGCGTTTTGTCATACTTAATAATTAGAATATTGCTGGAACGTTCGGATTCGTTTGGTACATTCGTCGAGGCACAAAAAAAATCTAAACGTCCAGAGTTGATACGAGTAAATACGAGATATATCCAATTATAAAACTACCTACGTACATACTTAAACAAACGTACGAAATTTCGACTTTGATAATAAGAAAGTTTTATTCCAAAAAAGTTTTATAACTTCTTTGTAGGTACGCTACCTACCAGTAGTAGGTACCTATATCCGTAATGAGGCCAAGAAGATGAACTTAATTAAATTAAAATAAGAGCTACATTTCGTAACATTTACAAGGCAAGATATACATTATCGTTACCCAGGGTGAAACTTAAATCACGTTTAAGACGATTACGTTAAAAAAGTCAGTCTGTAGTAAAGTCAAATATAATATGTAGTCACGTTAGGTACCCCTTATATTTTTATACCGTCTTAAACCTCATCATACACAGTACTTGTCTGGATTCGGCTCCGAGTTCGCGTCGGAGGACCCGCGGAGGCCCGGGGCTCTCCCGGAGGCGCAGAACAGCCCCCAACGGTGTTCGTACGGCCTCTACGCCGAGCAGCTCTCGGGGAGTGCATTCACTGCTCCCCGACATGACAACAAGCGGTCTTGGCTGTACAGGTATCAATAGAACAAGTAGTCTAGGACAAAATATATGAAGTTTTCTGGAAATAGGTTGTCTGGAAGAAATCGCTCGTAGCGACAAAACCACCTAGATGTACATTATTGTATCTGATTTTTTTCTGTATTTTTTTAAATGCGCAATAAAGTGAATGGAAGTTGTTCGAAAAATCGCATTGAATCTTACTGCCGCATACGAGATACCTATAGCCTTTGTCTTGCAGTGGATGATGAAAAGCTAGGCTGGGAATGACACATCGTCGATCATCATCAACAGCCTATTAATCTCCCCACTGCTGGGGCTCAGGCCTACCCTCTCAACGAGGGTGATCGGGCTATAGACCACCACGCTAGCCCAGTGCGGGTTGGTAGACTTCACATGCGTCTAAGAATTTCTTCTTCGGCGTATGCAGGTTTCCTCACGATGTTTTCCTTCACCGTTTGAGAGCAGTCAGTAAATGTACTTAAGTTTCGAGAAAAACCTATTGGTACATGACCCAACCGGGGATCGAACTCCGGACCTTTCGATATGATAGGCCGCGTCTTATCCCCAGGGCCACTGACGCTCTCAATCGTCGATCAAACGATCGACGCATCGTCGATCAAACGATCGACGCATCGTCGATCGTTTAATGGAAACTAGAAAATTGACTCGAGCAGTGTGCTTAGAAAATGGACTCGAGTGAACTATACCTAATGTAACTTAGGAAAATAAAATGACAGCTGACAAACTAAATGAGCAACTAATCCGCCGATTGATCGCTTATTTATAGTAATTTTATTGCTTAGGTAAAGTTTATGGCATAATTATTACCTTCCTACAAATTGTTCCAGGATCCGGCCGTCAGTCGTCCACAGACCTTTCAAGAGGTACGACGTTGCCAAGTACCTTACCCACAATTGGGATGAGCAGGAGCCTGACCCCAATCAGGTAGCTACACAACTTTTAGTAAAAAAAATTATGAATCTTTTTGTACAGAAAGTAGAATTTTTCGTCTGATTATTTTAACTAAGTACTTAATCAAACTCAACGATGAACAGAACCTGTAGGTAAACCTCTATCAAAGAGCCTATATTCCAATCACCCCACCTCTTTCTTAGTCTCGTTGGCTGCCATTCGACATCCCCTCTCACGGGCGCCTGGTGGACTTCGTGGCCGGTCTGCACACGGTGTGCGGCGCGGGCGACCCACGCTCCCGCCACGGCATCGCCATACACGTGTACTTGTGCAACGCCTCCATGGATACCAGCGCCTTCTACAGCAGCGATGGAGACTTCCTCATCGGTGAGGAGTTCGTTCTGGAAATACTCGAAGAACTTGTAACTATATAACAACATGTCTCCTACATGTAGTATTAATGATCGCAGCCTACAACTTATAAATTCGAGGTTAAAACTACTACTACTCGCCGCTAGGCGGCGCCACTGTCGCTACTAATAAAGTCCTGCGGGAAAACGATCAGTCACAAAATCCAAATTATATCCAAATCCATATCCAAATTACGATTGTTACTATACCTACTCTTCAAATCTTCTAAAATTATTTATCTGCCTAATACTTACAATAATTTTTGTACACCATTCCCAGTGCCTCAGCAAGGAGCGCTGAAGATCACCACTGAATTCGGCATAATGGAGGTGGCTCCGAATGAAATAGCGGTCGTTCAGCTCGGCATGAGGTTCGCTGTGGCAGTCGATGGCCCTTCCAGGTAAACACCATGACAGGCCCTAGTACCATAAGCCCTTTGCGCAACCCTTTTTGAAACTTCGGGTCTGGATAGGACTGCTCTTGGCTATTAATTCCTCTGTGCTATTGGATCGATGATAACTTTCCCTTCAAACGGTAGTAGGTAGATGACAAACTCCCTCGAGCACTTGTTGCCATAGCTCGGTTGGTAAAAGCAGGTCTCCAGCAGTCAAAATTCTTCCCATTGTTTAACATTTGCAGGTGATTAACTGTACACTTGTATTTACAGAGGATATGTGCTGGAAGTGTTTGACGGGCATTTCAAGCTGCCGGACCTGGGACCGATCGGCGCCAACGGCCTCGCCAATCCCAGAGACTTCCTCACACCTGTGGCGCATTACCAGGACAAAGAAATACCTGGTACCTATACGTTACTAATTCGTAACTCGAAGATTATCTTGCAATCCAAAGCGTTAAGATCTTAAGTTAAGATCTTGTTAAGTTATCTTGTATACACTTAGCAAATTAACTACGAAGGTATAAATTCTCGACAGTATTTTTAATGAAGTGTACGGGAAAGAAGTCACAAATCAATAAGCTCCATATTATATTCAAATTAAAATAATTTAAACTCTGGATTTTGTGACTTGGACCGTTCTTTCCCTGTAGTACTTTACTATTACCTATTCTGTGTCTGTAGGTACTCTTCAAATGTCGTATAAAGGTCGTATTGTCGTATACAACAAAATCAACAAATGCACTTCGTCACGTTCCGAGGTTCGGAGACTGAGTCGAAATGAATGCATACGCCGAAGAAGAAATTCCTAGGCGCATGTGAAGTCCACCAACCCGCACTGGGCTAGCGTGGTGGACTATAGCCCGAACGTCCTCGTTGAGAGGGTAGGCCTGAGCCCCAGCAGTGGGGACGTGTTGCTAGGCTGATGATGATGGTCGAAGGGCCATTAGGCTGTGTTGTATGTAGTACCACTGAAACCGGAAACTCCTCGCAGGCTTCAAGATGATCACCAAGTACCAGGGCGCGCTGTTCGCGGCCGAGCAGGGCCACAGCCCGTTCGACGTGGCGGCGTGGCACGGCAACTACGTACCCTACAAGTACGACCTCGCCAAGTTCATGGTCATCAACTCCGTCTCATTTGACCATTGCGTAAGTTTCACACTTCAAGCTTCACCGCAGCTGGACCACTCCGGCCATTTCCGAAACCAGTTGCGAGAACATATTCATTTTTCTTCATTCGAAACTAGGTGCTTAAAAAGAAACATTATTCTGTTTTCGAAACTGGTTTCGTGTAGTTATTATTGAATGAGTTTCGAAATCAGATTTTTTTTTCTTTTTAGGCAACGCGATTTCGTTAGATTATAGAAAAATAGTTCTGTTATCGCAATTAAATGGTTCCGAAAACGGTATATTAATGTACACACCCTACACATACCTACTATATTATTTCGATAAGAATTAGACAAAACAAAAAAAAATACGGCAAAACCGTGTCATAGTAAATCCATTTCCCTCCAATAACTTTTAAATTCCAGCCTGTATTGGTTTTGGCGTATGAAGTCGCGGGCACAGCTAGTAAAATATACCCCAAGATTCATTACTTGACACATACCGCTATCCAGGCGACAGAAAAACAGACGAAAAGTTTAGCTTTAAAAGAGTATCCGTTATGACGGGTCCCAAAAATAATAATAATAAATGTTTGGACAAATTTACACACGGCTGTTTAGTCCCAAACTAAGCCGAAGCTTGAAAAATGGGTACTCAACAACTATATACATACATAAATACTTTTTAAATAAATACTTAAATACCCAAAATACAAACACCCAGAATCCGAAAACCAACAGAAAAGCTCATCACACAAATGTTAGTCCCGGGTGGGAATCGAACCCACGACCTTTGGCGCAGTAGGTAGGGTCACTACCACTGCGCCAACAGGCCAGTCTAAGAAAACTAAGCTACAATCTTTTTGTAATGTTGGAAATAAACATTATGACCCATTTCTTTAAACTACCTACGCATTTCTATTTACACTACCTTCAGTAGTAAACAAAATCACACATACTCGTACGCCCATCCCATGGGTATCGTGTCGTGTGGACATGAGTCACGCACGCGATTGGTAGCATTAGATTTAATTATAATAAATGCAGTGTCTAAATGACAAATTAGTATTTAGCACGCACAATAAATTAATTAGTAAAGTGTTGTAATATAAGTTATCATTTATGGTAATTTGGGAAGGAATTAGGGAAGGTAATTTGGACACCCAAACGAAAACAACTTTTTCTAATCCAATCATCTAATAACGACTTGACCATCTCGTTGGCTTAGTGGTTAGTCATGGAGTCAAACATGAGGACGTCGGTTAGATTCCCACTGAGGATTGACATCTTTGTGCAATTTGGCCCCGGTCTGGTGTCATTAATAATGTCATTAATAATAATAAAATGTTTGTATGTACTACATTCATTCGTCCACATAATTTTGTGAAATCGGTTTTGTTTAGGAATTTTTGCTTTTACGATCTGGGAAAACGTATGATCGGCTTTTTGTTTATACACTTACATGAACTTGTTACATAATTAGGGTGTTTTGATTCAATTAAAATGTAATCCTTCTAACTCGAATTCTTGTGTGTAATGTTAAATTGCAGGACCCTTCGATCTTCACGGTGCTGACGTGTGCGTCCACGAAGCCGGGAGTGGCCATTGCGGACTTCGTGATCTTCCCTCCGAGGTGGTCGGTGCAAGAGAATACATTCCGACCGCCGTACTACCACCGTAAGCAACATTATAAGACCGGTCAGCGCCTATCTGGCGGAGATTTTACGGAGAATCTAACGACAGGATGAATCATGAAACTACACTTTATTTTCATCTGCTGTAGAACTAAAATGTTCCATTGAAGCAGTACCTGCTTTAGAAGCATCCTCCTATCATCACCCTGTATATGAAAATGTATTTATTTAATAATGTAGTAAGAGATTACTTAATATCCCGACGGACCCTGCACTAGAGTTCCATCACCAGGGGGCCAATCCCCTGATTCACACGTTTGCGTTTGTAAAGGTTTGCCAAACGTGTACGTACATGCAGCATAACTTTTTTTGGTTTTGGGTTTGGTAAAATGTCACTATTGAATTTATTCTTATCACTGTTTTCGAACTTTCCAACAACAATACTAAAACGTACTTCCAGGAAACTGCATGAGCGAGTTTATGGGTCTGATCCTGGGCTCGTACGAGGCAAAGGAAGGGGGTTTCCTGCCCGGTGGGGCGTCGCTGCACTCCATGATGACCCCCCACGGCCCCGACGCTCAGTGCTTCCAGGGAGCCTCCAGTGCTCAACTCAAGCCACAGAAGATAGCTGCTGGCACTCAGGTATGTCGAGCTATGTCAGTATTTTAACTTGAGCGGACATTTTTAAGCTGTAAGGTATGTCGTGTCAGTATTTAAATTTAACTTCGGTGGAGTGGACATTTTAAGCTGTAAGAATCTTATAAGTTGGTCTTTTGCAAGCGAAGTTGTGATAGACTATCTGGTAGTTAATAAGTTGCCTTACAATCGTGCGAGTGATCAGGGTCTTAGGACTATTGCCAACTCGTCTCAACATTAAAACATTGAGTTGAAATATCTATAAAATGGAAATTTAACTCGTAAAGCAGGGCACGAAATTGTTGAACTGATTATTTTTTGGGGTACCTACTTTATTTTTAAAAAAGTTTTCTAATAGAATACTTGGATGTGGATTAATAGGCTGCAGTGTTATCTGTATGGTTGTTTGCAGGCTTTCATGTTCGAGTCTTCACTGAGCCTCGCCATTACCAAGTGGGGGGCGGAGACCTGCCAGAAACTGGACGCGAAGTACTACGAGTGCTGGCAGGACCTGCCCAAGTTGTTCTCTGATCGCATTAACGTTTGATCACGTGGTGTTGGTACCTATGTAAGATAAGAGGTAGATTTTGTAAAAATATACTGAATATTTACGTGAAAAATTTGAGTGTACGACTGGTCTAAACAAGCTGTCACGCTCTTTTGAAAGATGATAAGCGTTTTAGTATTAGATTTCGATGCATAGGATATCAGGGAAATTTCGTAAAAATTAAGCATTTTCATGTGGAATAGAATTTATTTAAGATTGTTTTTAAAATTGTAGATATAAAATGACAAAAATGTTTTTCTTAAGTTCAATCGTACACAATTTTGTAAATGTATAAAAAATTGCATTGTTTTTGCTATTACTTATTAATAAACATTATTTTACACGTTGTTCTTACGACTGTATAATTTAACCACTTAAAGAATTCAATTGATATTCACGTTTCCTTTCATAATGAAATCTAAAACCCTTGTTTCCTAACCTAATGAATGCAATATAAAACAAAACTTACTAAAATTGTCATTAGAGGCAAATTACGCCACGCACTATTTCGGAATGATCTCCGGGAATACTCCTGCAGAAGTCCGCAATCCACTTTGTTCTCGAAAACATGCCCTCCGTAATTTCGGATCAGGAAGCACTTCATTTCCGGCGTCACTTGTATGGAAGGACCTTTCTCTTGTAAGGCATCGACTACGGTTGTAGTATTGGTTGTAACGACCGAACCGTCAACATTTGTCGTATTCACCACCGTCGTGGCTACATTCGTTAGCACGACATGCGTCGGAGTTTTCTCGCTCTCCCAAATAAAACTCGAAATCAATTTACAGTCGATGGGAATGATCTCAGTATTTCCGCTGCTTTTGGCAATCTTGAACTTGCACGTCTCTCCTGGGTTTGATCTGTACTCTCTGTTCGGGTGGTGCTGAGACATTTTGCCCAAGTTGTACAGCGCTAGGCCGGCGAGCAACGTGTCAAATCTGCTTCCCGAGTTTATATACGTGTTTACGTATACCGGGGGAGCGCCGTGGTAAACGGGGTAAGGATGCGATCCATATGTCACTTGCTGTGGGGGGCTGTAGTAGTGATTGTGGACCGTGTTGTGGTAGCCAGATGTCTGTCTGTTCCCAGAGAGTCCCGTCGAGCTAGGGTACGTATGTCCTTGTGTGTGACTGTGGTGCGTGCCGGCGTGATATGTAGTTCTACCCGCGAACACCGGTAGTATATAAAGAAGAACGATAAAACCAGTTCGAAGAGACATCGTGGTGTCGCGGCGGTCGGAATAAGACTAAATAAATGACCGAGCCCGGCTGAGAGTCGTTATAAAAGTGTCCACACCCTGGGTCGCCGTAAAAACAATCCCATTAATGACGTAAGTGGGACATTGTGCCGCGACAAGGGGAACAGGGCGAATCGCGTCATCCCCTTGCCCTACACTTGGAAACATAAAGGTAAATTTATACCTACATAAAACAATTTTTTATGTAATGTTTTTGTCTCGAAGTAATAGGATGGTGCTCTTTAAACTGTACTAATCAATTGTCACGCACGCTGGACAGACGGAGGTGATAGCAATATACAGTTTAATGAATTTAACCTTCTGTCGCCATTAAGACAAAAACTTGCACAGACAGACATTATGACTATTAAATCAGAAAGAACTCTTCAAGTATTTCCTTCGAACTGCGCAGCAAAGGAGGATAATGTTTCTCAAATACGATTTTAAAACAATTCTATTGAATAAATTTTCATAGAATGCAAAAGTGTATACAGAGTGGCTCGTTTTTTTGCTACGAAGTGTATTTAGCACACTGGCCTTACAGCCCGCCCGCACGCAACAAATAGGCTTTGCGGATTCAATTATCGTTGATGGGTCCGAGTTAATGAAAGACCAAGTTAAATAAAAAGACAGCCAAATACCTATGTTCATGGGACTTTTTTTTAAAGATCCGCTATTTTACTCCTTACCATATTCGTGTCCACCACTCCTGTCATGTCTCAGATCTTTATAAACCCGTTGACGTATCTCTTGGATATTGGCCTTCAACATCACTTCTGTGAAAGAAGTGGCGTGCCCACTGCCATATTTGTTCTTTACAGACTATTATAGTAAAACACAGTCGTTGCATTACGATAAATTTTAATCATAAAATTAGCAGAGCTTAAAATTAAATTCCGTTATAATTATGCCCTCGGTCAGACGCCAGAGAGCATGACGAACTGAAATAAGTCTAACAGAAACGTTCCTCCTTGTAAGTTGACTTACGATACAAATAAATTAGAAAAAAAAAATGGAATTCTTATCGCTAGCAGTGACTGTAACTATAGGGGTTTTGAAATACATACTGAATTTGCTACGTTGAGGTATGTACGTTTTGATGATTTATTTAGAGGTTTGTATGCACATTTCTTGGGCGAGAATTACCTTTTCTTATCGAATCGTACGGTCGACTGCACGTTAGTGGAAACAAAACCAGTATAAACTGGTCACTCATAGTATTGAAACTCCCTAACAGGCTAGGCCAGCTCAAGGTCAAAGTGTCTCCATTGAAGTGCGGTCGACAGTACAATACTATCGAGCATAAAATACGAGTGCATTCTAATAATTTTTATACAATTTTTCTTAACTTTTTTACCCGACTGCGGCGAAGCCCAAAAGGAGGGTTATTTCTTTTTTGTCCTTTTTTTAGCAAATGCTTTAAAGTTTTACAAATTCACTCACGGTGTTTGGAGCCGATCTGCCCGGGTGGGATTGTGACCGACTGAAATATGGTGTCAAAACTGTGTCCCGCCAGAGTGAGCTCATAGATAACAATTATACAGTGTCCTGTGAGATTCTTGTGCATACAAAACTCCCACACCTTGTAATTGAACCCTTCAAAGACAGATTCATCCATTGACAGGAACATTCTATTACATCGTAATTTACATACAATTATCTTAATTTACAATTTACATTTAATATGTAACCCAGGTGAACGCAAATGAGACACTTTTATTTGCTTTCACTGTATAACCCCCTTTATCTACTCAATAGTTTAGTGAAGAAAACGGGAGGCTCAATTTGGTATCATTCTCAGTTAAGATCCCTTTTAATTTAATGCAGAAACAGAAAAATCTATATCTTTTATACACAAATCGTGTTTTTTTTATTAGATATCCTGGAGTCCTCCTTACTTGTTTTCTTAGTGATCAAGCATGTTACAGGGGGGTTATATGTTAACAGATTTGTGCAAAGGACCACTGTTACAGTTCGCTCCAATCACATTTGATAATAAAATTGAAAATACTCGTTATATTAAAACTATTAAATGTGGAGTCTTGGCTACATAAAAAACAATGCGTGGCAAAGGATGCGTAGTTAAATATACGGGTGCGGTAACAGCTAGTCCTATGCATAAAATCTATATCAGACATGTATTTCTTGAGAACATCAAATCAACATCCACTTACGTACTACAAACTAACGTTCCAATCACTGGAATTGTTTCACCGCGCACACATTGTCGCATACAGTCCAATTTTACGCAACCTTTTGTAGAAAATCTAAGTATATTAAATTTATCAGTACAACTAGTAACTACAATACTGATGTTATGTACCGGACAATGATTTTAAGACTTGCGTATTCTATTTACTTATGTGGTACTTATCATGAACACTTCACATATCTGTACCTGAGACGCATAAAACTGTAAGTGCCCGTGGTGTATACCTACTGATTTAGTAGGTAATACCAGTAGGTATACACCACGGGCACTTACAGTTTCATGCTTCTCAGGTACAGATATTAGGTATTGTTACGCCAACATCATGCATGCAGTGATTGCCATTTCATTAGTCAAATACATTGATGAATAACAAGAATTTGTAGTCATATTCAATAGAAAATTGCAACTTGAAGGAAGGACAGTCGGCCACAAATGCAGTGTCCACATATCGGCCGTGTTAGCAGAATTACAGAACAGCAATTTTCTTAGAACTCGCCTGAGTGTTGTAGGAAAAACAGGTCGAAGAATAAGCGCCCTTCGTTTCTGCTTTCCGATTGGACCACTTTCATCCTCGAGCTCGCAGGACCACCCCTCCCCGCCCCGAAGTTCCTTCTGAATGACTTTCGGCTTCGGCTTACATCGCCAGGGTTGGATTCAGACACTCAGAAAATTGTTGACTTTAGAAGTTAAAATTATACTACTTGGCCTAAAATTATACTACGTTTCGTTTCTTGTCGATTTTGTCTTGAATTGAAGTAAAATAGCATTTGTAAGCGATTTTTTTTCTGAAAATATTCTTCGAATATGAACAAATTTAATCAAATTGAGACTTGCACATATCATCGTCGCACTCACACTAATACATAAAATCAAATAAAATATATCTATCATACTCTGTCACAACAACCGGTATAAAAAATCTAAACCGATGTTGCCATGCATACAGAAATTCTATATATTGTAGGGTATAAAACGACTCGGCTGACTTATGGGTATTTTTGCGTTGTATACTGGCCTTACCATACTACATACTACACATCGATAAACTATGGAACAAATAGTATAATTTTATACTACGAAATCCAACCCTGTACATCGATGATGTTCGTTGAAGTACTACACAGTCGTAGGTTGAGAATCCAGAGCAGTATACAAATCTACATACGTATATCGGTTTCAGTGGAGTGTTTGCGCGTGCGCGGCTCTGCCGGCGGGCGAGCGGGGGTGGGTGCGGCGGGGGGCGCGCCCGGCTAGCCGTGGTTCACGGTCACGCCAGGCTCGAGCTCCGACGCGGGCGTCTCTGGCTCCTCGTCGTTGTAGATGTTCTCCGCCATTTGCCATACCTGATGGAACAAATATAAACTTGTCAGTTTTGCTCACGGTTCACAGACTTTCCTTCATCACCAGACTATACCAGTCCACTGCTGGACGTAGGCCTCTCCCAAAGTGCGCCACTGAACTCGTTATTCTGCCACCGGTGCCTTAAGCAGATCGTCGCTCCATCTAACCGGGGGAGTCCCACAACGCCAGCCCTGCCCTCGATAAGTCGCCTACTGTAACGGTTATGGTTCTCCTAAGGATATGACCAGCACACAGCCACTTCCACCCACTTTGCCCAGGGCAAGCCAATATCTCAGAGGAAATATCAGCGGAAATATTTCCTTGCTAAATGTACATTTTATTTCGTTATACTAAAATTATCCTATTTTATTGATTTCGTAAACAACTTTTAAAAACATAAATAAATGATACGTCACGGGCCATGGGCTGCACGGCGCCTACTACAGCGCCCCAAGCGGCCATTGGAGCGAAACGGGAGACAGAAAATACCTTTGACACGGTGTAGAGTGCGTAAGTGAAAAATAAATGTTTTATAATATTTAAAGACTAAGTTTTAAATATATTTTACCAATAAATATGATTGTAATTATTCTGTACTGTACGGAACGTGAGTTTAATTAAATAAAACTGATTCAGCAGTTATTCATTTTGCAAAGCCACAAGTTGTAGAATTATTAAGTATACACACACACGCGAATGTAAAACACTTTTTTCCCATGATCCTTACCTGCATAATATTGTCCTCTGACACGGAGCATATGACCCAGGGCTCGTTAGGGTTCCATGAGAAGTCTGATATCTTGGCAGTGTGGCCGCCGTGGATGAACAGGAGCTCCGGAGGGCCGTCCTCCGCGTCCTCAGCTGTTTGTTCCTCGCCGATCTTGGACAGGTCCCATACGTGAAGCCTAAACGCAAACAGCACGAATTAGATCACAGAAAAAATATAGTATACTTTTCTTTCTCTTTATACAGTGTTTTTTTAACTGGGACACTTAGGCTAAGAGCGTCAGTGGCCTCGGGGATAAGACGTTCGATCCCCGGCTGGACCATGTACCAATGGGTTTTTTCTCGGAACTTAAGTACATGTACTGACTGCTCTCAAACGGTGAAGGAAAACATCGTGAGGAAACCTGCATACGCCGAAGAAGAAATTCTTAGGCGCATGTGAAGTCCACCAACCAGCACTGGGCTAGCGTGGTGGACTATAGCCCGCAAGCCCTCGTTGAGAGGGTAGGCCTGAGCCCCAGCAGTGGGGAGATTAATAGGCTGTTGATAGGCTAAAACCGAAACCATAGGAGATACAGGGAAACTGTCTTAGGAAACATTTGTTATTTTTTTCTGAAAACAATTTTAGCATAAAAAAATTTTTTTAATGCATGTCGACTTTGTTTTATGCATAGAGTTAGTATACTAGCTATAGAGTGCGCGCGTCGCTCATTGCCCATTGTGCCAAGTTTAAGCAGGTGTTCTATGGACGCTTCAATATCGATTTTTTCTAGATCGTTTGTTTCCGTGAATCGTGTTTACAGCTTGGCACTGCACATTTTACCATGATTACTCCAAATCTTAATAAATACCGGCGCGAGCAACAATCAGCGCTCCTGACGTTTTGTGACTAGTAGCGTCGCTCCGAAAATTTCGAGACTGTTCAAACCCGTGCTTACAGTTCAAACTTGCTAACGCGCGCTCTATGTATACTAACTCTCTGGTTTCATGTAAGAATCATTTCATTGTATGAGATGAAAAAATCTGAGCAGCAGAAGTTAGTCAAATTTAATGAAATGTCTTCGTAAGAACCTACCCAGTGCAGTACAGGTCGGTTCATAAAAAAACATTTTATTAAATTTGACTAACTTCTACTGCTCAGATTTTTTTCTTCTCATACTATGAAATTATCCTTACATGAAACAAAGTCGACATGCATTAAAAAAAAAATTCATCAAAATTACTTTGTACTGGGATTGTATGAGAAAACATTTTATTTAATTTGACTAACTTGTGCTGCGTAGATTTTTTTCTTCAGATATAATAAAATAATCCTTACATGAAAGAGAGTCGATCCGCATCAAAAAAAAAATTGATCAAAATGTCTAATTATTATGGACAACACACGCTTGACCAAAAAAATTTTTATGCTAAAATTGTTTTCAGAAAAAAAGTACAAATGGTTCCTAAGACAGTTTCCCTGTATCACCGTATGGTTTCGGTTTTAGCCTAAGTGTCCCAGTTAAAAAAAACACTCTGTATATTAGATGATTATTAAGTAATGGGCTTACTCTATAAAAAGGCACTATACTTAATTGTGTCGATAGAACATCAAACCCATGTCCTTGTTAAGTGAAAAGGAGATAAGAACCATACCTATTCAAAGCAGCATTTTCAAATGTTCTCTGCGGTGCTCGCGTTTGATATTTATCAATACGTTTATTCCATCCAACCAATTCTACTGATTGTTCTACCGGTATAACTATTTGGAACTTTGGACTGTTCTACTCCTATCGGTAGACGAGATTGAAATACATACTTCCAGGTAGTTCTACTACTGCGATGGCTTGTTAATCTTTTAAATCTCACGCCAACTTTTCAACTTTCGCGTGATATCTTTACTTGACTGCCCAGGCTTTTAATTTATTTTACCGACTTGTTGTTTTCTAAACTAGTAAACTTTATACAATGTGTATTTACGTTCGGTACCTTCTGTCGGTGCCGCTGCTCGCCAGAATAGTCTCGTTATGCGGAGACCACTGCACTTGGAAGATCTCGTCTTTGTGCGACTCGAACGAGTGCAGTTTCAGTTTCAAGTTGCGCAGATCCCATAACGCCACCTGCAATACAAAACTAAGATAGAATCATTTGGACCATTTAGACCAGAGTCCTAACGATAGGTTGATAAACTGTACATTGCAGTTTACGAATGAGTAGTGCAGTGAAATAACTACAATATTGTAAAGGAGTTTGGCTTTTTTTTTTTGTTTTTAGGTTCATCATCATCATCAACAGCGTATTAAATTAAATTAACATGTCCCCAATGCTGGGGCTCAGGCCTACCCTCTCAATGAGGGTGTTCGGGCTATAGTCCACCACGCTAGCCCAGTGCGGGTTGGTGGACTTCACATGCGCCTAAGAGTTTCTTCTTCAGCGTATGCAGGTTTCCTCACGATGTTTTCCTTCACCGTTTGACAGCAGTCAGTAAATGTACATGGCCCAGCCAGGGATCGAATTTTTTAGGTTCAGTACCTCGAAATGATTAAACAAACAAAATCCTTACATGATCACTACAGGATACAAATAGGTGACTTACAGTTTTATCCGCACTGCCTGTGGCGAGTATGAACTCTGAGTACGGGTTGAAACTGAGGCAGTTCACCTCCGCCGTGTGCGCGTCCACTGTGTGAGATGGCTTCGACGTGTTGTTACATCTACGCAGTGGAAGTAAACAGATAGTGAACAATACAAAAAATTAACATTTTATCTCACCAAGTTGATTGAAATCTAGCCATCTTCACCAGATCGTCGCTGCGTGGTCGCCACTCGAATTTTTCTGCCCCAACGGCCGTCAGTTCCACGAACCATGTGCCCCGTCCACTGCCACTTCAGCTTCGAAATTCTTTGAGCTATGGATATGCTTGAAATAAACATTTTTATTTAAAAAATTACCTGGTGTCCCAAATCATGAGCTTCTGGTCATCGGCCACAGAGCCGAAGAGCGACTCGTGCAGCAGGTGCCAGGCGACGTCCTCCACCACGGCCGTGTGGCCCGTGAACACCGACTTGGCCTCGATCACGCGGCCCTCCTTCGGCGTCGCGTTTATGTCCCACAGGCATATTGTGTGGTCGTCACTAGAGATACAGTTACTATGTCAGTGCATGCGGCGAAAGAAGGCCAAGTCACCCTTTCAATACCTGGCGATAATATGCCTAGGAGCAGTAGAATCATTGTAGTGTCAATCCTACTGATATTATAAACCAGAAAGTTTGGATATTTGTTACTCTTTCACGCGAAAACTACGGAACAGATTTTGATGAAACTTTACAGTAATATAGATTATGCATAAGAATAACTTAGAACAAATTTATTTACCTGGCCGAAAGAAGATATCCATTTAGGTTTGGATTCCAGGACAATCCATATCCTTCCTTTTGATGGCCTCGCAACCTGAAACAAGATAGACGGCCACCAGGCCCATATTTTGTTACCTACTTTTGTTTCCATTAAACATTTCCAAGTAGGTAAGTACTTTAATTAAAGATTATTCTGTTCTGTATAATTTCTCACCTAAGATCAGGGTGGCATTCTCCGGAAGGCTCAGGCTTTGACGGGTGCTTGGTATAGTCGAACACCAGCACGTCTGACGATGGGGTCTTGGTGGCGATGACGCAAGGGTTCTGTGGCATGTAGCGCGCCCGGTTTACCTCTCCCTCATGGTTGATCTTGATTTCTATGTCTATCTTGCCTGATACAGACCCAAAGCCACCAAATTCTGGAAAATGGAGATAGGTAAAGTATGTAATTGTAATAGGTAAGTATGCAACTGATGAATTTTGAAATACATACAAAAAAAATGTATATATAGTATTACTGTATTATTAGTGTGCTCTTTATATTTATGTATGTTTAAATAAATATTATCACAAAGACATACTAATGTCAGGAAATAAATAAGGGTTTATTGCTGGTAGCCATTTCTCTGCCAATTTTCGAGATATTTTATAGCCAGAAAAGATATACACTATCACTATACAGTTTTGTCAAAATCCATTGTGATTTTTTAGCAATAATAAGCCTAACCGAGGTAGTTAGTCTAGAGTTCTAGACTGAACCAAGGGAATAAGGAATATGAGAACACTTAATTTTACTCTGCAATACTCACCACCTTTATCATTGTCATAATGGCTAGCGTCAAACTGAGCATCTTCATTTGGGAGCTGAACGCTGGCTATCAGAAGGTGATTTTGCTCATCCGATGTGTGTGTGCCTAAAATCAGCCTGCAAGGAAAATTAAATTTAAACTATAGATATTTTATTATCATATATATTTTTTTAATTAATTAATTAGTAATGTATTAAATTAAACCATATCACCACAGTCATTAGATTAATTTTTAAAATATTATGGCAGAATTATGTTTTCTCTGTCTTTCATGGACTCAGTACAGGGACCGCCACCCCCGCCTATGAATAGGAATAGGACGTTTTCCCAATGAGGTTATTTCATACCTGTGCACAGAATAGTCCTTTCCTTCAGGCCGGGTCACATCTGGAAGCCACTGCGCGGTCAGTGAGGGCCATTCCAGTGCGTGGGTCATCACCAGGTCATACAGAAATGGAGTGTTTTTCTTCCATATCTTATACTCCTCGTTGATAACTCTTTCCTCGACAGCATCGTCAAAGGTTTCTACAACTCACAAATCACAACAGGACCACCGATAATGATGATAAAACATTTAGGATAACCAAAAAAATTTTAAGCTATCTGTCAAGAGACTTGAAACAAACTTTTCGTTGTGAACAATTGTGAACTGTGAAAATTATTACCTCCATCGCCTTTATCGCCCATTTTAAGTGGAAAACTGATTCTCGCTGAAGAAATCGGCGATTCGATTCTACGATGAAGTATTCCGGCCCCGTAAAGGCGCCAAACAACAACTCTCCTTGGTTGGTTGATTGGATGGTTGGTTGGCGTTCTTCTTGTTCGCTAGCAAACTAACTTCCGGTTTTAGGACAAAAGTTTACTATCTAATTATATATACGGGAACAAGATAGACTCACTGCATAGTAAATCAATGATAAAAACTATTTTAATATTAAGGTTAAAGATTAATGACCAAGCAATTATTTATATCAATAGCTACGATGATTTAAAAGGAATGGAGCCATCAACCCATCAGTCGAAAGTCCGGAAACAAATTTATTTTTTACGATGTTGCTATAGCTAAAATATGGCTCTTTGCGAGGCTGTGCAGCGCATGGAATTATTGGGAATACTCACTTTTAATTTATTTTTAATGTGTTTATTTTAAGTTTATGACCTCAGATTAAATACCTTGAGTTCATGAATTACTTAGTGAATGACGAGACGAATAGCGAGTGCACCATTCACACCACTCACGCGAAAGTGTAAAGGGCAAAACACTTTCCACTTGTCCCTAATCGATCCAGTCAGAAGGACTAAAAGTCTGAGGATCCAGTGATCCAATGATGGCAGGCAAGAAGTGCAAATGTAATATTTTTTGATCTGGCAATAGTTCTGTTCAACTGTCAAACAAAAATTCCAACATGTCTGTCTGATTTGACTTGACTGAAGGGACCTGATGAGTCGTACAAAAATATACAATGGCTGATGCAGTTGCAGCTCGTCGCGAAATTCGGAGAAGGAGAATATTGGAAAACATTGACAAAAGACTCCAACTTATATCTGGAAAAAGTGATGAGTGTCTCAAAGGTACGTACTATATAGCTAAATTTTGTTTGAATCACGTGTAGTGCCTGTCACATTCCTTCACTGGTAACGTTGTTTTCAGAATCACCGATCAGATGCTCAGTTACCGTTGCTGACCAAAACAAGATCCGATTTTCAGTTCCCGACGAAAACAGCAAAGTTCCAGTACCGCCAAGTACCAGCAGTTCATGTTTGTTCAGCAATGGTGTGCTTGTTACCGAGCTTGAATCCCAAGCATTGTTATCACCAAGCCACGATTTCGTCGCAGCAGGTGACGGCGAGCTAGCGAATGATTTACCAGATTTGGAAGATTTCGGGATACCAACACCGGAGCTGGTTCAACCAACATCCCATTGGGAGAGGCTCATCATTCACAAATATGACATAGTGCTATTGTCTTTGCTTATTCAAATCTTCTACAGTTTGTCGTTAACGTTTGATAATGTCTACTTTTTTCTTCCCATAATAATATATACTGTCACAAAATTATTATGGATCCCTACACAACGTAAATCTAATATTGCCGATATATTTCTGCTCATGAATGGTGTATCAGCTAATAAAGCTCACAATATTATGAGTACAACACATTGGGTGAGCGCTATAGCTCAAGATGTGTGTGTTTATCTGTTCACAACAGTTTGTGTACAAACACTTATTGCCTTCTTCATTAACTTAATTACATAGTGATAGTATTCTCTTTACTTTTACTACTAATCATGGGCATTCTATAGACTGAACAAATTTATATTAGCCTGCTAGCATAACATATGCTCCATAGTTTTGATTGCTTGTGCCTTTCATAAGTGAGAGTTGTGACATGTGTGCGTTTTAGTCACATTGCCATTTTAGTTATTTAGATTGTATATACTAACCAGGCAAGAATTAGAAATAATGTTTTGAATAGTCAAATATGTTTTTGCTAACACATTCTTTACTACTACATACTCAAATTAATTCAAATGTATGCTAAAGGGGCAACAAGCACATCTTTTCAAGTGTATTCTGATAATCATTACATATTAATATTCTAGATATTGGGTTGTTTTCAAGGTATAACGTTGATAATGCTTGTTTATATTTTTGCATTTATTTATTGTATTTATTTGTACTAGTAATTAGAATATATTATTTGGTTTTTATTGAATGCATATATTATGCCAAATTAATCTTTAAAAAAAGAACTATTTTATTGATCTGGATTTTCTGAGCTGTATTGTTAAAATTAAATGATAAAATATTTTGATGACACAAACTAATTAAATAATACTATCCTATACTATTTCAAATTATGATAAATACTGTTCTGTATAATATTGGGTAAATGTATATTTTTTATTAATTAAAATACATTGAAAATTGCATTTTTTTTGCTGCTGTGTCCACCAGATTTTATAGTTTGTACAATTTGTCTTGTGTAAATAATGAACGAGATTATATTTATATGTATATTTAATACTTCTTTGTGTGCATCACACTTCTGTAATACAATGTAGTTCGTAAAAAGCAAACAAAAAGTATTTCTTGCAATTTAATTGTTATTGGAGCTCGCCTTCTCAAGTTTGCTGGAAAAATTACATTCAAATATAGGTATAGATTATTGTTTTAAGTAAAAAAAAAACATGCAAAAAAATTAGAGGGGGCTTTTCTAGCCATCGACTAGAAAGTCAAATGGATAGGTAAACTTAGGCACAACAAGTGATAGTGACTTGGGCTTACATGCTTCTGCACAATACAGATAGAAGCGCTAGGTACTGACACAGATTAGTATTTGGTATCATAAAAAAATACAGGTGTTTTTTTCCACATTTTAAATTATAGGAATGTTAGCTTTCAGTAAAATTTGTCATCATCAATATTTACATTACTTTCCTCCAACTACCATCTACAATTTCCACTCTTTATTAACCAATATAGAATAGACTGAAGGTAGGATAGGGTAGGATTAAGGAAGCTTATGAACAGATGAAAGGTAAAAATAATACAAATATGCACTATAATTAAACAGAAATATGTACTTATGAATATTTATATACTATTCTGAGATGAAACGTATCAAAATGTAGGTACTTACTAAAAAATATAACATCTATGTGTCAAAAAAATGCATAGAAAACTTAAACAAAAATATGTCATATATACAATGAGTGATGACTGATGATCGTCAACTATATAAGGGCCCGTCGCTCACTACTAAGTTAAAGCTTAAAAATGTTTTAAGTATTTTAACGAAGTCCGTCCGTTAGTATATTCATTACCGGCGATTCTTACAGCGTGTTGATCAGTTGCATCAATGTCGCGTCACTGCTGCATCGTATAGTGAACGACGGGCCATAAAGAACTAAGACACTAATTAGAGTTTAAAGAAACTTTTAATACTACCAAAGATGGTCTTACTTTCTTTTTCTTTGTTAGCGTCAATTGGAGGTTTCAATGGTTCAGTTTGACTTGGCTGGGTTGGCATTTTACACGTGCTCTGATTTTCTGACTCTACCTGATGTTTACTTGGAATAGGAACTTCTTTTTTGTTCAACTCTTGTGAATCTATATTATAGGGTTTTGTTAAGCTTTGCTTGGCTGGCATTTTTCCCATGTTCTGATGTTTTGACTCTGCCTTAGGTACTACACTACTAGAAATCGAAATTTTATTCTTATTCAACTCATGTTCATCAGAACTAGAGGATTTTGTTAATCTTGGCTTGGCTGGCATTTCACTCGTGCTCTGACGTTCTGACTTCACCCTATTTTGATTTCTACTTTGAATCGGAAGTTCATTTTTATTCAACTGTGTATCGGAACCAGTAGAAGTATAAATCTTATTAAAACTTTGTACACTGAAAACTGTGTCCTTAAGACTATGAGGTTTTGAGTCAGTTGTTATGTCAGAGCACCCGAGTTCCTATTGGGTCGCTTTCGTGGCTTTTGGCTTTTTCTCCCGTAAGGATTTCACCTGAACAAGGTCTGTACGACCTTGTGCTATCATTTTCAATTCCCAAGATTCCAGGTCTTTTCTGAAAAAATATATAAAACCAAATTTAATACATATTGCTCACAGGAATACCATTTTTATCTAACAAAATTGTGGGCTTGTTTCTACCGTAACAGATACCCAGAAAATTAATTCATAATTTCTATGGTCTTACAGCTTACTGCATCAAAAAATTTGAATTGTGATATAAGTTAAAATGTCTGTAATTTGTTGTTTACTGTCCTGGAGAAACCTGAAACACTCGTGTTTTTTTCATAATATCTTTGATAATCTTCAGTGGTGTTATTTACAATTTAGACTAGTCTAATTAATGTAACTTACTTGTATTTGTTCATAAGTTCTAGTGCTTGCTTCTCAAACTTGGCCTTTTCACCCTCTGGCAGTTTCGCCCAGTCCAGTTTGGCCTTTTCATGGTACTCCTTTAGCTCTTTGCCTTTGAATGTATCCTTTCTAGATTGGATGTACAGGAAGTAGGATGACATTGGTTTCTTTGGTCGTCCCATCTCTTTATATTCCTAAAACAGAATTAAAATTGATTTTAAAAAGTGCAAGTATAGCTTATAATTATTCAATAAGGGATAAAGAAGACTTGGAAAAGTCATTAGAATGATGAGTCTAAATTTTTAAATTCAAGAAGCCCAGTCCTTTAGTTTGGTTTGCTATCATCCACTACTGAACATGTAGATCTGAGACCCTAGGGCTATACAAATTCTGTCCTTTTTGAAGTTACATAATATCATTTTCCACTCACAGCTTTCACCTTCCTCTTCTCTTTAGCTGTAGCCATTTCCTCCTTTACCCGCTGAATGTCTTCCTTCTGTTGTGTTGTGAGGGAAGATAAGTACATGGCTTTGATCTTCTTGTAATCCTCCATGTCTTTTGTATATTCCTTCACCATTTGAGATTTAGTCTGTAATTGAGACAAGAGTGGAAGTTTGGATATGAAGACTGCATTAAATTTCAATAAAAGCTTGTCAGTGATAGATGGAGCGACGATCCCCATTGCTAGATGGAGCGAAGATCTGCGTAAGGCGGCTGGCAGTGACTGGGTGTGAAGAATGAAGATTGGGTACATTGGCCTTGGGGGAGGGAGTCCTCTGTGCAGCATTAGACTAGTGCAGGCTGATGATGATTGTCAATGTTCAATCAATCAATCAAATCAATCAATCATATAGTCATTTATTTAATGTTAGACACAGCTAACACTACATACAGTTGGTGCATGTTACCTGTCCTATCTATCTATATCAATTAATTTGTGTTTGTTTAATGGAATTTATTTTTATTGCTTACACTGTCCATTTGGAATTTTGGACACTTGTCTTTAATGACTGTTATTAATTTAGTAAAGTGCTCTGATCAAGAGACACCAAAATTCAGCCATTTTCATGGGTTTTGTATTATAAATATGTACATACACCTGTTGTAATCCCAAACTCAAACTAAAATTGCCTGCATCACAAACATATCACCCAGTTCAAGAACTGATTCAAAGTTGTCTGTCTGTCCTTGGTAGAATAAAAACCAAGACCTCTGGCACTGGAGTCCAATGCCCAAACTATAAACCAATGTTTCCTGTTATAATATTGTAATCTGTAAAATTTGTAAATTATCTGTTGTAGCTATAAATAAATGGGGA
Source organism: Metalampra italica (assembly GCA_949699065.1). Taxonomy (NCBI): domain Eukaryota; kingdom Metazoa; phylum Arthropoda; class Insecta; order Lepidoptera; family Oecophoridae; genus Metalampra; species Metalampra italica. Next base: position 7,685,546 of record OX452982.1, read on the forward strand.
AGACACTGACTCCTGAAATACAGCTTGACTAGTTTGGGAGTCAGGGCTTCGATATAAAATGTATGCATCTATTAAGTGAATAAAGTTTATGTTTAATGAGGTGGTGGCTTGTTTAACTAAGAAATTATAATTTGTAAAGAATGGAATAGTAAAGCACATTACATCAGCATCCAATTGCTGCCAATGTTTAGAGGACCACGCTATGGCATCCTTGGAGGTAATGCCGGGATTCTTGGCAAGCAGGGCCGGCCGCATCTGCGTCATGAACTTAAAGAAAGGAGTCAGTGGTCGTTTGGGCTTTTCAATTCCAAGACGCTCCTCTGCAGACTTTCTCGTGTAGTTGCATGCTTGTATAGGAGCCAACCAATTCGTTCTGAAAATATTTTTTAATAGTTAACTCGATTTGTTGCTATGATGCGAAATTGGCGACAAAGCCAGTCAGTCGCAAGATTCTAATTTAGTAATAAATGTTAAAAAGTAGCAAAACGTAACGTTTCCACAAGATCTAAGTGATTAATGTTTGTTTGTATATTAGGTACCTACCTACTTATAGATAATTAATATCAAGAAAGGTCGAAAAAGACAATGGTAAACAAAAGATCAAATGAGCGTCATAACCTCAAAACTTACCTTCCGTGCAGGACAGTTTTGTAGCCTCCTATCACGTAACTACTCAAACGACATAGTTGAGTAAACGAAGACATTGTATAGAAAAATAAAATACTTTTTATTTCATGAATTCATTACCCAAGCAAGCCACAACACAAGCTCGTCAAAAATAGAAAGAGCCCACCAATGAATTTCTTAATGACTGACGGCTGACGGTACGTAGTAACTAGTATCCCTCTATAGTCTGTGATTGACTGACAGACAGACAGCACGAACTTTTTCACAAGAGTTTTTTTTACGGCTGAGAGCAGTCTTTTTTGGCTTAACAGTTTTAAAATATGTCCCGCGATAAAGTGCACAAAAAAATCTGGCATTTTTTACACAAACTTATTTGTCTTTGGAGCTTAGAAAATATCTTTTGAAATCATTTTGAAATTGAGTCAAAAATAAAAAGGCCAAAGGCTACTAACTCGAGCATTGATCTCCAGTTACAGTAAACAGAGCCATCTGTGAATGCAAGCTAGAACTGTTTTTTTTTAAGGCAATAACATATATACCATTTATTTTATGTAAAAATCTAAAAGTAATATAGAACTGTTTTAGTTTGTTTCGCGCATGTAAGATGTCGTTAGTTGCATCATATCAGTACCTACATCACATAAAACCTTAATGTTATCTAGCACTCCTTTTGATATTTTGCCCTTTGTTTCACGCTCGTTCAACATATCTTTGTGAATTACTAGCTTATGCCCCGCGACTTCGTTCGCATTAAAAAGTATCCTTTATGTTATTATTTGTTGCCCGCGGCCTTGAATCAAAAAAGTTAGCTGCGAGAACCCACCAGAGATCTTACTCTATGCCCGCGGCACAGAGTCATAGTCCCGAACCAATTTTTTTAAAGCGTGTTGTCCAACTTTTAAAACACATGTGGTGTACTTGGATTTTTTAAATTCCAACCCTAAAGGGGTGAAAAGGGATGTCAAGGTTTGAACGGGAACAAAAATTTACAATGCCGCGGGCAACGAATAGTAAGTAACTTAAACGATACTTTTTTTTTATGCGAACGAAGTCACGGGGCTTAAGCTAGTAATCTATATTACTGAAAAGTTTCATCAAAATCTGTTCCGTAGTTTTTGAGTGAAGGAGTTGGTTAAAACATCTTTACAAACTTTCTTAGAATGAAATTATACCTACCTACAGTAGCGTAAGTATAGTCTGTGAGTTAGGTATACGATAGGTACATTAAAAAACAATCATAACTCAGTTTATTTTTTATTATATACAATGATAGGCACTTGCATTAATTACTTACAGAACAGAATATTTACAAGATTTTCGTAATATTATTTTTATTTACATATGAATACTATTTTGGCAATGTGGAGGTCTTCCATGCTGTCTGAGCTGAAAGCTGGAGTAGATTAAATAATTATAACATCTACTATCTAATAAATAGGTAGGTAGGTACTTAAATATATTAGTTACAATATCAAGGTACTTACCTACCTATTGCGAGCTTAACTATGTCTATACTCTGAATTACAGATTACAATGTTTGATTCAAAAATTATAAGAAAACAGGTAACCTGCGACTTGTTGAGGTTAGCTGGGCTCTTTCTTATCAACTGAACTATTGCGTCTCACTCAAAATTCAAAAATATTTTATTGCACTGGGTACATTTATACAACGTCAAATTGTTATCTACGATCGCTTCCAAGATGTTAGCGCTGGGAAGAAACAAATTATCGACAGCATCGATCGACGGACGTACAAAACATACCGAGAACTTTATTTGCGCAGTTTTTTTAAAATATATTATGGCCTTTTGAATTGTGTATATGGTAGGTAGGTACCTAACTAAAATAATATCGCCGATTTCACGTAACTACCTACTTATTAACACATTATTAGTAGATAATGGTGGAAAATACACAGAATATAATAGAAGTAGTGGGATATAATATTGATCGGTTTCTATGTAACTATGTAAACGCCGTCCGTAATTCATTTGGGTCTCAACAACTAAATAGGAACCTACGTACAGGTAAAATAAAATTATTGATATTAAGTAGGTATATAACTTAAACATTATACGTATACTTTGCAAGTGTAAAACTTTCCCTTATTTATATCAACTTACCTACCTATCCCTATAAGTATTATATTCTACTTTTTACATTTTTATTTACAAAGAATTATGCATTACGAAATCCGTATAAGTAGGTAGGTATAGTTAGAGTTATACCGTTTTGTGTAAATCTATCCGTTTTCATAAGTAATTTTCAGAACCAAATTTTTATGAAGCCGGTATTAAAACATCCGGATTTATTAGGTAGGTAGTTAAGTGCTTACATATCCTCACTGTTTATATAAAAGTACAGAGTCAGTCGTCGCCATTCATTAATTCATTACAAATAAACGATAACAATGGCACTTACGAAGTTTACAATAAATATTATACAACACACACATTAAATGCAATTTCAGGGTTATAAACACCCCAGTATATTCACAAAAATAAGTCTTCTTTTTGTTCACAAAAAGTCTATCCCAAAGCGGTCAGAGTATCGTTTCTCCTGCAGAATAGTGGTAATGTCTCGGTTTCCTGTACGAGTGTTGTTGCGGAGGCCTGTACGTGGCGTACTTGTGCGGATGTCGCGTTAACGTGTGCGGATGTGCGGCGTAGCAGTGGAGGGTCAACGGGGTGGGCGGCGGACCCGTCGGACACTTGGCTAGCGCGGGCTTCCGGGGCCCTGCTATCCGCCGCCACAGAGCTTTCAGTCGAGGTGTCGCGATCCAAACCGCTACCATCACGCCGAGTATCTGAGTCGCAAACACGCGGAACAGAAACACCCAGAACGCGGGCTGCGGACGCGTCGAAGGCTCAGCAGATGGCACGGGTGCGGCTAACCACTCGTCTCTCCAAGCGTACTCGTACACCCACGTGGCCAGAATACACGTGGAGGGAACAGCGTATAGAGCAGCGAATGCTCCCAAACGGAGCACGCTCTGGTCGGTGTGAGGCTGCGGCGGCGAGCTGAGAAGTGTAGAAGGGGCAGGCGCGGGTGCCGGCCTTCGGAGGACTGCCCTCAGCCCCGAGGAGAGGAACACGCAGCCGAGCAGCAGACAGATGGCCTCAGGAACGATGACCAAAGCGAGCAGAGACTTGCTCGACTGGTTTCCGACGAAACATGTTCCTGTAACAAAAAGGAAATATATGAGCGGATACGGATTCTTTCTCTCGACTGTCCCCTTTATAGCGCTGAATAACATTCCTATTTCCGAGCCCTGAATACGAACACCTACACAAATACACAGAAAGGCTGCATTAATAAGGCACGGTTAAAAGGGCCGATTTAAAATTGAAATACGAGCGTGTGAGGAGGAAAGGTGTCGTATTTAACGGCTCAAAATAATGGCCGAGCATTTCTTTCGGCCGCACATAATGGATGGGGAATAATAAAAAATAAAATACAATACTCGTGGCGTGATTGAAACTGCAATATGCCTGAGAATTGGTCGGTGCCGTAGTGTGGCTCTGGCGCGCACTTCTTGCGATTGCGATAAGAAATAAAAATGTAAGGCAATGACCTGACAGAACTCTTTGAGGGTTTAACAGGCGTATGTACCTACTTATGTTAGGTATATATATATATGTGATCATTTGCAAAGTACCTACCTTTTAATAGTACCTACCTAGCTAAAGCTATGAATTGTTTTATTTAATGTTAGAAACTTCCGTAGGTATTATTTACGTGTTAATAGAATTATCGCGACTAACATTGTAGATAGGTATAATTACTCGTATTATATGTTGCCTAGTTAAAACTACAATTTTTGTCGTGGCAATTAAACAACTCTTAGTATAGGCATATACATTTTCTCATAGATACTCTCAGACCTCTAAATAAAATAATAAAATACCTATCTTTACCAAAAAGGGTTTCCTAAAAGAAAGTCGGACAACAATGCAATATTTTTACATGAGATTGTAAATACCGTCCACGCGACTCGAGTTGACGCGACTTTTTGTCGATGCTGAAATTTATAACACCCGGCCTGCGCCCGGCCATACCCGGTAGAACCGAACGGGGCCTTATAGCGTCTGATTTATGCCAATAAGTTTATTCAGAGGCAGTAAAATATTGTTATATACCTATAGACTTGACCGAAAATATATTTCAACTTGATATAGGTACTTAAGTATGATTTATTTGGAGACAGCTTTAACTTGTTACGTCGAGGGCGAAACTTGCAAGTTTGGGCAGCTGGTTCTTTTTGTGCGAAAGATCCGCGGCGAGAAGTAGGTATTTTCAACCGCAAATTTTATAGATAAGTAAGCATACCGACTGTCCCACGTACTAATATAAGGAGTTGGTAGATTGGTCCATGTTTTATTTACCATTATATATCAAAACTTGATCGTACAAAGAAAGTACTTATTACGATATTGATTGAGTCTTGTAAGTTCTGAGATTCTGAGAATGTTTTTAAATGAAATCTAAGAACACATTGTTATCTTACCGCTTTCTTATTTTCTTTTCTGGTAGCCAGCGGTAGAAATAAATAAGAAGATTATTTACTTCCATGGACTTTCTGTAGCTTTGTAAATATGTAATCCTAATATTAATTTATAATTACAGGGTTTTACACTATCAGTGCGGTGTTCTTCAAATGTTAGTCAGTTTAAATTAAGAAGTTAATCATTCCTGGCTTATGATAAGGGGTTTTTTTGATAAATTCATGTGTCGCCGCATTGCGCTGTGTTATTTATGGAATTAACAAAATAATATACGGCTACTGTACTTTTTGTTTGTTTTTTTGGACTTTCAACTTACCGCCTGTTTACAAAAACTAATTGCCCAAGTAGGTAATTATGGTGTCTTCTCACAGGACAATGTATTCAGGGGGAATTGAAAGTGTAAACTATGGGATTAAAAATATGTTTGTTTTCTTCGTTCTTTTATGTACAGAGTAGGCATAGTTTTTTTGATGTGAATGAATGTATTAGGTATATCACATACCACTTACTATACATATTTAAGTATGTACATATTTTCACCCTATTGTGATAGAACGGACCGTCAGTATCGCGTTCCATTTCTAATTAAAAGTGCGTTTCAGAAATCAAGGTTTTTTCAAGAATACTATTTTTTCCTCAATAAAAATCGTACCGTTTTGAATTTTATGCAATAATTTTTCTTTTAGGTAATATACATATAAAGATCTATGATTATTGTTTATAAATACTAACACCAGGTATTAGGTACCTACTTCCTAGGTAATTCTTTAGAAATTCTTAGATAACAGAATACTATGCATCACAGGCTGCTTATAAACCGCCCGTTTTAAAAATCGGACATATACATTTTTAAACAGTATAATCTCCACTTCAGCAATCGGTACAAACCGTCATTGAGCACAGAGTGGCGGCACTACAATGAACCTCCACACAAAACCCTCAATGCCATTATCGTATGAATGCGTGCTCCTGCGCAACTCGCGGCAGATTTAATCGCTTTGAAAAACGCCGCCGATCAAACAATCAGAGGACTATAAAACCCAAGAATCGCAGCCGTTGTGAATCGATACCGATGTATTGTAGGTAAGTATTAGAGTATTGATGAATACGTCGAAACAATGGAGGCATTCATACAGAAGTATTTAGGTTCGTGTGAGTTTGAAAAGGTGTGGATGGTTTGGTTTGATAATATGCGAGTGATAGCTCTGAGCACGTAGTAAATCTCCACAAGGAATGAAGCAGCAAAAGGTCTGCTGATGGTAAGCGACCACTTGTTGTATGGTGACTATACAAAAAAAATAACTACTGACAGAAATCTCTCACAATCAGAGTCAGAAAAACTTTTGTACGTACCAACAGTATGTTATTTCCCAATTTTGTCTGTAGGGACCGACCATACCAGCTAGCGTCTGCGCAGCCTTTACTTTTCTATACGTACCTATTATTCTGTGTATATGCAATAAAAGAAAACCTAGGTGCCTATAATATTTTCAAATTTCACGGACAGACAGAGGTAGGTTCAAAAATCATTTGCTTTACTAAGGTATCCGCTGTCAAAACCCCAAAAACAATTCCCTAATTTCCTACAGAACAGTTCATAAATTGAAGTTTCAAAAACAAATTAAAGTTCCCTCAAACTTGCACGAACCCACGACCTGTGAGTCCAATGCTCAATGCCCAAGCACTTAGCCATCGAAGCAGTGCTTAAAGATCTACAACCGGGTGACATAGCAGACAGATTTTTTAACGTTCATGGTCGCAGTTATGTGTTCTCGATCTTATATGGAATGGTTCACCCTTGGATGGTGCACTCCTTAAGAAGCATGGAATGGAAACCTGACCGAGCAAAAACTCATGATGCCTATGACATCTATTTGATGTGAACAGGTAGAGGTAGTAGAAAATTGCAATACAGCCGTGGGTATAATGAGAAATAATTCACTTCTAGCTATGTATTGTTGAATTAAAGTTGTGATGGAGATAAATTGGCCGTTCGTGTGGTACTCTTTACTGTATAATCCTTTGCTCTCTGTACGTACTGACACTTTTCAAGTACCTACTCGCGCAATTATGCTGAATGGAATGAGCTTTTCGAATCAAGAAGTTGCGAGCAAAGAAAGTATTTGATAAGGAAATTCGGATAACGGTCGAAAGGACAACAACGAATATATATATGTAACTTTAGCTAAACTTACTGCATAGGTATAATAATATAGTATAGTTATTTTATAGGAAAGGTAACTAATTAAAAATCAAATTACATTACCTACTTAAAAAACTATACCACATGAGCACGAACCATTTCGTAACTGATTTTGGTATATCAGTGTTTTGAATCAAATTCACAGCGGAATTTTTTTATATAGAGAGTAATAACTTAAACTTAAAGATACAGAAGACATACCTGTAAGCTCATCAGCGTCCACGTCCCTGGTGACCAGCACCGCGGCCGCCAGCGCCGCCGGCACGCCCCACGCGGCCAGTTGCAGCAGCGAGGAGTGGCGGTCGTTGCGGGCGGAGCCCTGGGGGCTGGCCGGCCGAAGGACGCTCGCGCGCCACGCGCCTGCCACCACTACCCACCTGGAAATAAAGTAACATACATTAGCCGTGGTAGGGTGACCGTAACTATAGGGTTTCTTTGAAGAAGGTCATTGACAAAGCCGAAAGGATTATCAAGCTGTAGTGGCACTGGGCGGGCCACACGAGTTCTGGAGTGGAGACCGCGGAAGGTGACGTTGAGAGTGGGACACCCAGCAGCTAAATGGACCGACGACCTGAAGAATGGCTAGATGCAGAGGGCGAAGGACCGGTTGTGGTGACGTTAATTTTAAGGAAGACTATGTCCAGCATAAGAAGTTGAAAAGGCTGATTGATAATATGATGATTCATGATGCTGTGGTAGCCCGTTGGCAATGTGCTGATCTCACGTTCGTGACGGCGAGGGTTTGAACCCGTAGTCGAACCAATGTGTTTTCGGATCATATTTATGCATGGTTTATCTATCTGAGGAAAAACCACCATTATGCTCAAGAAGACAAGTCGTTGTGCAGTTCTCTAAAAATGGCACTAAACTGACCATGGATATAGGTCGGCGAGTAATTGGGATAATTAAACGGTCGATAAGTTGAGTAAGCGCGTACTAACCATCAGCTGTTTGCGGCAGGTGTGACAAAAGTGGACGCTAAGAAAATAACAAACTAAATGATGCAGTTAAAGTTTTTCTATTAAATTAATGGTGGTGAACTCTTCGCTTACCCATCAGAGGGGATTGAACTGTGAGACTATATGTTCTTCTGGGATGACTTGGAAAAATAATAGTTTATTTAGGATCTGAAGTGGCAAACGGACAGTCTGTCCTGATGATGAGCAGTCATTGTCGCTAATGATCCTACAGTAGTGTGCATGTAAACCTTATTTATACATACATTATAATAATAGGAAAATACATCGAATGTTGAGTTTCTTTCTAGATATTCTCTAAATAGATGACCAAAGATAGAATCACTTATATTCTCGGCTTCCCTATCGTGTCTGTATTTCACTATTTATCTAAGCAAAAGCTTCCAGCTGGTGTATGTGGAACCAGCTTATAAATATAGGTACCCATAAAAACTAAAGGTGGTTGAAATCAAGCCGACACCGTAACTCGATACCGAACAACACCAACTCGTTCTTTGGTTTCTGAACAAAAAATAGATTTAACATCCATTCTTTCGTCCCTGTTCTTAATTCCAACTTCTTTCAAACGCCTTAGAAAATAGCCCTCGTAAGTAAAACTTACATCCAAGCAGCATCCAAGTAAATTATGGTCTATGTCAACCCTTTAGCTCGTTAAAACCTCTGACAGGTAAATCCTTCTATGGACAAGACGGGTAACGCCTTGTACCGATGCAACTCCAGTATATGTTGGACCTGTGAACTGTCAGTGGGAGGGTTTAAGACAGGTCTTCGGAAGGTGGTTCAAAAAACCCCGCAGTGGCGTGTCACTGGCACTTGAGTAAACAGCAGACCGTGTTTAAAGACTGAAAGTGGCGATAGTCCAAACAGCTTTGTTTGAACGGGCCCGAATGTTTGGTCCGGCGGGCCTCCGCCGCCGACACATGTTGGATAACATTTTACTTGTGTTTGTACGATTTGCATTGTGATAATTAGGTGCTCGTTCTTAGAAACGGGTGTAATTATTTATGTATGTACGGTCGGCAAATAATCTGACCGCAACCCATAGTACTGTTGCAATGGTAGGTAGGTTGGTATATTAAACCAAAAGGTACTTGCTGATTGTACTGAGCGTATCAGTATTATCATCGAATTCTTTTGGTACCTATATTAAGTTTGTCTCTTCTATTTTGTTTCCCTTAAAAATGTACAGAGTATGTAAATTGTGATAGTAGGTAATATTTTATACAATAATTGCTGCAGGAAACTAAAATCAATAAACAACTCTTCCAGTCCATTTCAAAATTGTCCGTTGTAAAACTACGTATACGGCGTAGGTGAAGTTGTGCAGTGTGGCCGTACCTTTTATAAGACCACTTTATGTCTGCAACGATATCCAATCTCAATAAAGTAAGTCCTTACAAGTACTCGTATGTCGGACTTTACAGCCCAATAGAGGGAGAGAAGAGGGGGAGGTGGACTATTATGGAAACAAGTCGATATGTAATGTAATGCAATCTTCTCGAAATGCTAATGTTATTACGTCCAGGCGCGAACGGACAAACCTCTTAGCTTTTAAAGCGGTTTTATTTTATTTTTTTATGTGGCGTCGCGTCGTGTCGAGCCTAAAGTGGTCATTAAACGATAACCTTATCTCGTGGGGTACGATTGGTTTCACGCGGTAGTGTTATAGCTTGAGAAACGGACTCCGGCTGCGTAACAGCGTTTCAAGCGGTACTTATTATTATAAGGTTTCAGCTAAAAGAACAAGAATTATACCTAACAGTAACCAACATCTTAAAATGGTATTTAAATCTAAGCTAATTTTTTTATTAAAATAACAATCAGCATTTCAACTGCAAAAGCCGCACCCGCCGCCTCTGGCCGTCCTGTACCCCCCCTGTCAGAATCGGCCAGTTAATTTTGCAGGTGATCTACACCTTTTAACCTTTCGATGTAGGCTGCTTTATGGGGCCACACACGCGGCCAACGGCGTCGTATTCTTGTTTCAAATGTAAACGTCAACATGACACAAACGTGCGTCTGTCTGTCCGTCCCCGCCTCGCATCTCGCCTCCTCAACGTTACGGTGTTCCGGTTTTAAAGAGATAATTTACGGACTTACGGATTTATACCGCGGTAATGTTCGGCTCAATAAAGTTTTATTTAAAACTGGCTTTGATTATTATCTGTGCTTACACAACTAATGGACACAAGAAGCAATTTAGGTGCTGGCCATCCTTTGGCAATGGTTTATGGTCATTACACCTAACTAATTAGCTATTTTAAGCTAAGCTATTTATTATTAGCTATGGTAATTAGCTATCCTTAGAAAAGGCCATAAAGCAACACTGAAGGGAGTTAAGTTGAGTTCCCCTATAAGATCGACCATGACCCCACCACCTGAGGGCCAATCGCGCTAATTCTGAACGATATTACCAAATCCAAACCATAACCAAAAACGTTATGCTGCATGTATACGTTTGGTAAACCTTTACAAACGCAAGCCAAACCCCTGCTCCACACGGTTGCGTTTGTAACCCCTGGTCATGAAATACGAACGACGTATCACAGATTTCTAGTTTAAGCCTTATCTATCATTGCAAAGATACTGCTGGAGAACAACCGTAGCAGTAAGCACCTAAGCTACGATATGACTTTCTGCAATAAAGCGATTGTTCACACTTTGATGAAAGGTGGACCTTAGCGAGATACCTAATATACTAACTTCTCGAAAAATTCAACTACATGTAGTTGAATTCATTGTAGTTAATTTCATCAAAGTGTAAACAATCGCTTTATTGCAGAAAGTCATTACTGTAGCTTAGGTGCTTACTGCTACGGTTGTTCCCTAGCAGTATTCTATACTAATGTAATAAAGCTGAAGTGTTTGTATTAAGTTAGGTTTGCCTTTTTGAGTCAAAAGATGTCTCCAACCAAAGCAGTTAAGTCAACGTTCGAGTTAGTTACATGTGCCATCGTCGAAACTCCTCGCTTACGACTACGTAAATGCATAATAGTGCTGTCTCTCTTCGAATAATTACGAAAGACAGATTGACATATACATAGTTTTTACATAGTCGAGTATTGGCGTTGTAAACTCATGATTGGTACCTACCTGGTCGTCAGAGAGCGTCAGTGGCCCTGGGGATAAGACGCGGCCTATCATATCGAAAGGTCCGAAGTTCGATCCCCGGCTGGGCCATGTACCAATGGGTTTTTTCTCGAAATTTAAGTACATTTACTGACTGCTCTCAAACGGTGAAGGAAAAACATCGTGAGGAAACCTGCATACGCCGAAGAAAAAAATCTTAGGCGCATGTGAAGTCCACCAACCCGCACTGGACTAGCGTGGTGGACTATAGCCCGAACGCCCTCGTTGAGAGGGTAGGCCTGAGCCCCAGCAGTGGGGACATTAATAGGCTGTTGATGATGGTCGTAAGATTAAGTTAAGCAATTGCAATCATTCTTAAAGAGACTATTTTATTTCGGAAGATGCGTCCAAACTCTTTTCAACTTTAGTTCATGGTAAGCTCAAAGCTTTGTATCAGATCAATCGTAAGCTAACACATCGCATAAAGTCGGCTCGTTAAGGCGCCCGCGCTCGTATAGTAGGCTCGTAACAATAAAAGTCGACACCCACAATACTATTTAGGTGAACGGACCCATTTATCGAAGCACGGCTCTGCCATACCAGAGTGAACGACTCTGGCCATACCGGCACCAACGCAACGCAATACTGCAACATTACAATTGTTATGAACTGTGGTCGAGTTATATACCTATAATTTTCTGGTTTAGTTTCAGCCGCTGACTAAAATGCCCCTATTCCTTGTAGAAAACCAACTGAGACCCTCGTTAAAACCTCGTAGTGGCATTCTAAGAGGATAGGTAATAATTCCTGCTAGATAACCAGTCATCTAGCAGGAATTACCTATTATTCTATTTATGTAGGTACAGGTACATAATATACAGCCTCGCGCAGCTTCCACCTGTCAACAAATTACGTGGCATGTATTATTGTTTGTTAAATAATAATTCCTGCCAGTTATCTGGCAAGGGGAGGCCATATCTTACGGTAACGTAACCTACCTGATATATTAGAATATAACCTACAAACCCACATAATAAAAGTGTATTCGGCATGTGCGACCGAAGCACTAAATACAAAATACAGTATAGGCAAGGATTACAACAGAAAGACAGGCTTACGGCTGACTCAAGCATTTCAAAATACATACAGCATGTGTTTTGCCGCGTCAAACCGACACGTCGGCTGCAAAATGTCCACCGATGATGCATACTGCACCCAAGGGACCCGGGTTATTTCGGGAGCTCATAAAATCGATTACCCGTCCAATTCCCGTTCCATCCGACCGGGATCCACCGAGCGGTGGCAGCGAACCGTTCCCCCCGAAGGGATCCTTTATACCTTCAACTGAGGGAGGCAGGGTAGGCCTTCGGTGACAGGCCGTGCGTGCGTGTCGGCGTCTGCAGCAGCGCAGGCGCAACGAAACAGGATGCACTATTTCTGTTGTAGCTGGCTATACGATCTTTTTATGTTATTAAGCTGAATTACTGAATTAATATATTTAACTCGTCGGTAAATCTGTAAGGGTTTTCTTAGAGAATGTTACACAATTTTTTATTGTTGCGATATGTTTCCTATTACAATTTGTTGAAGAAACCTGTGTAAGGGCAGTTAACCTATTATTTATATTTCACATTTCTTAGTTGGAATAAAATTAAAGGTGTCTAACACACTCGTATTACAGTCATGTAGAAACCTTTGAACCGCACCTTTAACCAGAACGAGAACGCGTTCACAGCAGGTGGCTAAATATGGTTGCACTTAACCTGAACGCACCATACCTTATCAACCAGTCTCATCAGAGCTGCCGCCTCGCCCGAATGAGTGGGGAAAATGGATGCTAAAGAGGAGATAAATGACGTGCTAGGGCTCTGATAAGTGTGGTCGTGTTAAGCATATGTTAATGGTACATATTCGATCAACAGTGTTGAGATCGTATATGATTGATGTTTTTGGAAAGCAATTTAAATGAGCTGCGCACACGCACACGGGCAACATAAACATGGCCGTAATTATGTTGAAATAAGTAATTTTTTTATCCGGTTTCCGCTCTTGTTTGGAGTCCCAATTCTTTCTGTCAGTTCTTTACACTTACAAGGCTAGGCGAATATAAACAATTAAACAGTTGGTCCATAAGGAAAAAAATTCCTCGTGGAACAACCAGTTGGACAATCCAGTTGGTCCACGGGTAATGCCCCGAAATTTGTGATTGAATTAGATACAGACATGAAAATATATACTAGGATTGACTGGTATAGTCTTCGGTAGAAGTTGCATAGTTGTTGGATTAAAAATAAGGTCAACGTAAATTAATAAAATAATGTATTGGACAAACGTAAAGTGCATATTTTGATTTCAAAAACAGACTTTTTATTTAGCTTTACCACAAGTTACAATACAATGCGCGATAATAAAATATCGATTTCTCATAATACAATCAGAGAAAATCTTGAGCAAACCCGCGAGGCGACGGCTGACGACAATATATAGTCTAGTTGAAGCTCGAATGAATGTTTCCACACCAATTTGGTAGTATAAATAATTATACCTTGTCAATGTAGGATGTACAGCTTGTTTTCGATCGTTACAAAGAAAAATTTATAACATCCTGTTCCTATTAATATATTCATAATTAGAAGTATTATTTCGGACTGTTACGCGTAGACAGGTAGCCAAGTTTTTATCACCGCGTTCCATCTCTGCAACTAATTAGTGTATTCTATATCGGTAATTAACTACTTATACCTATCTCCCACCCATATATACTGTATAGGTTCCTTTGAACTAATAAATATTGATCGGTGGAAGTACCGGGAAATGTGGCATGTATAAACAGAGGCGTATTTGGTGTTCGTTTTGAGTTCGGTTTTTGTTCCTGGGATCTCTGTCGAGAATAATCATCATCAGTCTGTACCAGTCCACTGCTGGACATAGGCCTCACCCAAGGCGCGCCACTGAACCCGATCCTCGGTTCTCCGCATCGAGTCACTGCCTTAACAGTTGTATTTTCATACTTAATATTAATAATCACAAGCGAGACAGAATAATATGTAGGGGTACATAGTAGAACAGTTGGGATTTTTTTCCAAATTGTTCTATCATCATCATCATCAACAGCCTATTAATCTCCCCACTGCAGGGGCTCAGGCTTACCCTCTCAACGAGGGCGTGCGGGCTATAGTCCACCACGCTAGCCCAGTGCGGGTTGGTGGACTTCACATGCGCCTAAGAATTTCTTCTTCGGCGTATGCAGGTTTCCTCACGATGTTTTCCTTCACCGTTTGAGAGCAGTCAGTACATGTACTTAAGTTTCGAGAAAAAACCCATTGGTACATGGCCCAGACGGGGATCTAACCTCGGACCTTTCGATATGATAGGTCGCGTCTTATCCCCGAGGCCACTGACGCTCTTATGGTATTGTTCTAATGGTAGAAAATTTAGTAAAACTGGTTGGAATACCTATAGTCTATTTAAAATCGCAGTATTTAAATGAACTAATTTCTTAATTTATCACTGACGGGTAATAATTAAGTAGAGGTACCTAGCTAGTACGGAAGCTACTAGGTGAAGAGGACTGGACGTATACGTGTGTGAGTGATAAGGAAAACTGGGTCTTTCATTTCAGTTTAGTGTTAGCCAAAGAGGGGCCCACACGATCCAGTGTGACCGCAGCCGGCTCTGTGCTGATTACTGAACCAGTTGCAGTTCTCGTTAGAGAAACCGAACCCGCCTCATAAGGCTTAGAGGTGTTCGGTTGATTGAGTTTATTTTACGATGGCAAATTGTGAACATCCTTATTGCATGCCTAGAGGACCGGGCATTCGTTGCTCGTTAGTGGAAAATATATGGTATTTATGGTTGTTATTATTTATCAAATCAACAGCCTATTGACATGTCTCTACTGCTGGGGCTCAGGCCTACCCTCAACGAGGGCGTTCGGGCTATCGGGTATATAGTCCACCACGCTAGCCCAGTGCGGGTTGGTGGACTTCACATGCGCCTAAGATTTCTTCTTCGGCGTATGCAGGTTTCCTCACGATGTTTTCCTTCACCGTTTCAGAGCAGAGATTTAATGTACTTAATTTTCGAGAAAAAACCCATTGATGCATGGCCCAGCTGAGGATAGACCTTCGAACCTTTCCATTTGCCGCGACTTATCCCCGACGCCACTGACGCTCTTATTTATAGTAATCTTATTATTCTAGTCTGATAGTGAGGCTAGCTCAGTGGGTGTTCAGCTTAAGTTTGGGGATAGAACAGGGAAATATAAATTGTAAAGGGGAGTGACGCAGGAAATAAACTTATGTTTGTGATAAGGACAGCAATGCCTCAAGCCGAGGTTCATGCCTCATGTGCTCGACTAAACTTGAGCTAGCATCACTATCAGATCTGAATATTTTAAAAACAGACTTTATTATGGTAAAGAAAAAGGCTACCTCACAGGATACATGTAAGTTCCTAATGGGTATTCTTGTGTCTTGTCTTGTAGTCATCCCCAATTTACATAATGGATCGTGGAGCTCGCGTAACGAGGCAAGCTTTGCGCATACAAACCATGTCTATTTACATTACGTTCGTAGTTATAAAGTTATTTTATTTTTCTCTGCGGCATCTAGTCATCTGAACAAAAATAGGCATAAAAACTTCATACCATTTCTAAGATTAAAATAGCTTGGTTTTATAGAGGAAAACAATAGAAAAAAATAAAGTTCTGGTATTCTTACATTGACTTAAAATAAAAACCAATTGTTTGAGAAAAGCAACGAAATTTAAGTACTACGTAAGATTACATACTCCGTAAACATTGGATAATCAGATCATTATACTAAATCATTTTTCCAATTCCATAACTGCTTATTTATCGAAACCATAATGGTCATAGCCTCTTAATCATAACCATTTTGAAATAAAAATCAAAACAAACATTAAATCATTTGAGTGACACGTTTTAAGTCCACTTTTGAAAAATAGACTAACAGAGGCTTCTAAAGTGCCGCTTAAATCTTGAATGACAGTCGATTCTCTGGTTCGAGAGATGACTTGGCGAGATTCGTCTTTAAGACGTAAGTAATTTCAAAGAGCTCTCCGAGTGCACTGCGCTTGCGCCTTGTTCCGAATATTACGACGGTCATACATAAGCGTAGTGTACACTAACACGTGCAGAGTCAAAGATTGGTGCTCATAGCAATATAAACTGCCTGTATATTTCTGTCTTCCTAATACGTGGTACCTACGTAATAATGTAACTTGAATCTCCGTTGTATTGCAGATTTCTTTATTGCCCCATTTATCTAATGATTCGAGCGTTTACTTCAATTAGGTTCGATAACTATCGGGGACATTCCAATAGGACTCAATAACAATAGCTCTCTATAACGTGGGATGTTTATAAATAGACAAACTTTTACTTGCTTATCCATTCAGTGTTCATTTAAGACACCATTGTTGTTAGTCGTTAATAACGATTACCATACCTCCTATAGGTCTGCGGTCCGAAGCTCTCGTTATAGGAAGCTTTCTCGCAACAGTTGGTTGTCTGAAGTTCGTGCAGGTCCTTAAAATGCATACGTGCGTCCGACTATGTCTGATCCGTCAGATTTACTGGGTTATTTATTCCCAACGAATCATATGATCCGTTCGGGGTTGCATCTGATCACACAAAAAGTTCCCATCGGATCACATGATCCGATGCAACTAAGTTTACCACTCGGTCGTCGGTCGCACGTAGTTGCGCTGTACGTGTGTATGCAGCTTAACATTATCGAATTGGTTTGGAACGGTGATTAACGGCTTGACGGATTGACGCGCCGACGCGGAGAGTAATCTCCCAAATTGTTATAATGGCTCCAATAATATCGACTGCACGGCTTGATCACAACAAACATAGCCTACTTTCTTACATAAATAATCATCGTAGATAATAACTCCCGTACGTTGAAATAAACTGAGTATACGCTTGAATAGGCACTGTTTATTTGATTTCAAATATTGTCTTGAAAGAGTAACTACTTTTGTTGTAAAAAAAAGTCAGCGAAAGTAAGGCTTCTTTCAACCACTTATAAAAAAAATTATCCTGTTTGAAATGTCAGTTTTTTTGTTGTTGTTTAAATGTGATCTCCGGAACAAGCACGCAGAAAGAAAAGTACCTATTCTTCTTCAGCATAAACTAGGTATTGGTAAAAATGTCTACCAAATTTTAGAAAACCCAAAGTATTAAACATAGGTATATATATGTTCAAAGTACGTTTATTTATTTTATTTATTTAACACTTTATTGCATACACCCAGACAAACATTCACAAAATAATAACAAAAAACTTTAGTACAGAGGGGCACTATCTCTCATACGTTGCTATTGCTATTATATTATATGTGCTATATAAAGTTTATAACCAGCTCCTCATCAAGAATACGAATTACGTAGAATCGGCCGATACAAATACGAGCGAGGCACATCGATCGGCGGTAACGAGCCGATCGGCGATCGACCGAGTCGTTTTTCCACAGAAATACTACTTTTTACTCTCGTTTCTTATTTTTGTCCGGGACCGGCGCGGGAGCATTGCCTCCGATTTATAAAGCAGTGGGCGAGGGTCGCCATCGTTTCGGATTTTACTTCGGGATAAATGACAGTGCTAGCCGAGGTCGTAACGTGCAGCATTAGTCATTCATTACCTACTTGCAAAAAAGGTTGAAGCTAATGTCCGATAAGCACAGATAGCCTGGGGTCCAATCCCGCTACAACCACACGTTTGGCAAACCTTTACAAACGCAAGCCTAACCCCCTGCTCCACGCGTTTGCGTTTGTAAATGTTTACCAAACGTGTACATGCAGCGTAACGTTTTTGGTTATGGTTTGGATTTGGTAATATCGTTCAGAATTAACGCGATTGCCCACCTGATCTGTGCCGATAGGACATTAAAATAAAGCCGGATTCAGAACGCCACCATTGTTGGCACGTTTTCGTGTCCGAGAGCACTCATGATAAAGGGCAATGACTTCCCTCCCTTCGAATTTTAAAATAATGTAACCTTTTATTAGGCTTTTAAATTATTATTTCATATTTATTTCATCAGCAACCATGTAGTTACAAAAGTGTTGAGATTATAATCGTATGCACTTTGACATGGACCCTGTTAGGGTATGGCTAACACAGGAAGGTTCGAATCTCTTTGGTGGGGCGCGCACTCCCTATAGCAATTTTTTTTGAATTATGGGCTAACATAATTGATATAAAAACAAAAAAATGGCTTCATGGCTATAAACTTTTCCAGCGCATATTTTCACAGTATTATCCCGGGCAGGTATTTTTAAAGTGGTGTCAGTACACGAGAGGGACAGGTATAGAGATGAGAGCGAGCGCGCTGCAGGTGTGAACGGGACACGCGCGGAACATACCTCGCAAGCCTCCCTCCCGCTGCGGCTCTCAAACTTTAATATTTCTATTCATTGAATAGTTTTAGAGCGTCGTCTGTGGCACATCGCATGGCGTAAGCGGGGAAGACGCGGCCTGTAATGTCAAGAAGTCCGATTTCGATCCTTGGATTCGTTAATGTAATAAGTAATGAGTTTTTCTCGAAACCTAAGTACATTTGCTGATTGCTCTCGAACGGTGAAGAAAAACATCGTCACAAGAAAAGCAGGTTGCATACGGCGAAGAAGGAATTCTTAGACGCATGATGAAGTCCACCAAAAAATTTAAACGGCTTGCCATTTAATTTATAATGGAAATTTAAAAATCAACTTAAGAGTGACTAAATAGCGCAAAGATCGTTGTTTTTAAGTTTTTATTACGAACAAATTCAAATTTGAAATTCGTTTATTCAAAATTGGAAAAATATTTAAATTTTATTTAAATAATATTTAATATTCTCTTTTTGACGTTAATTCTGTCTAAAATTAAAACTACTCTGTTCAATAGTAATGTTTGTCTGTAAAGTCAAGTCTGTCTGAACAATAAATGTAAAAGTTTGAGAAGCGCAGTACGGCTCGTGCTTTTCCTTCGGTTCTCGTTAAGAGCTTTTAACGAGCCGACCTTGCCGTAACGACTAGAGTGAGAGAGCAACACCTTTTCGAACGAAAACGCCCTACAACAAACAAGGACAGACGATCGCGGCCAACAATACACTTACTAACAAGATCAAGTTACCGAAAGAAAAATGTATTAAACGCCACAATTATATTTTAAATTATACAACTTATTCTATTTGGTTAGAGTGTAATTTTCCATAAATAAACATTGTTAGTTATTTGACAGCAGCTGTCACGGTTAATGGCTAACGAGAATGACTCTGGCGCAGGTCTTTTTTGGTTTCTCAGTTATAGACCTTTCAGTTAAACTGGAGGGTTCAAATTCGGTTGGTGCGTAGGGATTTTCTCATAAAAGCCTTTTAGAAATTTATTTAAATTGGTTTTTCGCCGCGGACGCCACAAAGCCGAGCTATAAAGAATGTTACAAGCGCATTTTTATGATGCTACCCTGGATATGATCGCCTATTGTGATCCTTAAGTATAATACATGACTGTACTGTAATTATGTAAAACCTGTGAATTATACAGTAGGTAAACCAGAAATAGTAACGTTATGTTATTATGATGGACAAAAAAATCTGTATCTGTACTTCTATTTTAGAAATGATGAGATGACCCCTTATAAAGAATACATAATATTACTATCTTGTCTACATACTTATAGTAATAATAAATAATAATCTAAGTATTACTAGTACTTAATAACTGTTATAACAGTTCTTTCAATAAAAGGAAAGAAAAAATTTAGGTTGACCGCCATAATTAGCTGTAAAACCTCAGACATTTATTTTTAACTTTTTGTTTTGGAAGACGTGTAGATGCTATATATGACTCCAGTCATCATTATCATCATATCAGCCTGTAGACGTCCACCGCTGGACAAAGGCCTCCCCCAGGGATCTCCACGACGACCGGTCCTGCGCTAACCTCATCCAGCTGGGTCCCGCGACCTTCACCAGATCGGTCCACCTTGTGGACCACTCAAACTAATCTAATTCCAGTGTTCATTAAGATTCGTCGGTGGAGGTGTTCACTCGGGAAGGCCTATGTTTAGCAGTGACGTTGCTGCAGGCTATTATGATAATAATGATCAATATATTCATATCCCGGAATAGCTTAAGACGGGTTGTGTGTCCCCACTGCACCCAGGGCCACCCAACAACGGACATGCCAGGGACAGGCGTGTTTACCACAGACGTCCATGCTGACACGCCGCTCTGTCAATCACGTCAAACGTGATTACGACACGCCTTGTTACGCTGTTCGAAAACCGATGGCGGAAAAAGAATTGAACCGATAATATGGCGCTTGATCGTAGTTGTTAGTGTGTGATGTGATCATTGATCACTGATCGATCAAGCTTGTTCAATGTACGAACGAATGTGATGCGACCAATTAGGTATAGAAAAGATAAAAGAATCTTGTATTGTTGGTTGCAGTATGGGGCAAACCAACTATGCTAAAGTGATTTGTAGTTTTAATTTGAAGAATCCAAAGAGTCAAAGTTAAGTGAAACAAGTATATTGCATTAAAGTACACTGGGTACGACGTAATTTTTTATCTACCACCGCTCCTTACAGGTAAAGTTAAATAAATAAGTACTGTCTGATGGATACAGACCCCTCGTTGAACAACAGCACTGAATCAGCTGAATATAAAGTTAAAAAAACATTGAGTTATCAGCTACGTAACTAACTATAGATACTCGATATCAAAGGAGAAAATTAACTGAACATTTCTGTGCGGCAGCGCATTTTAAACCTATTTGCACAGAATAGGAAATAGATTAGATTAGATTTATTTAGCACACATTACAAATACAAGTACATAGTATAACTTACGTAAAAGGTCAAAGTAAATGTGATCGTCAAACAATCAAAATTACAAAATGTCAAAGCCAAATACAAAATTTCAATTTTACACAACTTTGTGTATAATCATTAATAATAAAATAGCCTTTAAAATTTTGAATACTTGAGTAGGTACTACACTACAGTGTCGAGTCGGCACTATTTGGTCAACAGCAGCATTTTAACCTTTCTCCATAATAAGTGGCTCGGAAAGTTTCGTGGCTAGATATAGTCAGTATTGCGGGCGATGATTATAGCTTTGATGGTGCCGGCTCATCAGAAATGCAAAATAGAGATCAAAGCAGCCGCCGCGCCAGCCCAAACGATCTGATAATTATATGTTTTATCACTTTTCATATGAGAGCGGCACAAAAGATGGGTGTGTATGAATTTGGTGAAGATTTCTAGTTAGATTCCAATAGGCAAGCCAACAGGAAGAAAAGTAGGACTACCACAGATTTATAAACTAAAGAGGACTACCTTATTGCTGCGTTTTGGCATTAGCGTGCAGCATATATTAGCAGAAGTCTTCGACTAGGTACTTATTTGATTTCATAATTCAGGTTATTCTACCTATTATGTTGGTGATTTAGCTTTGTAAGAATATATATGAGTACCTACATACCTCAGGTCAATTGACTCAATGTTTACCTACTGGTTATACAGGTATACTTATCACAAATACTAATAAAATCTACATATTAAATGTGTAGGACTTCGTCTATGTAGGAAAATAAAAAGAAAAATTGTGGAAGGGTTTCTAACATAATAAGTTTTAATTTGCTATCTTGCCTAAGCCTGTGGTAAAGTTACTTTCGTTACATACTGTATAGCAAGGTATTATGTTAGTAAACGGTGTAAGATGTAAAAGGCTATTTCAAGGCGGTCGGGAGCAGCCAGTGTGAGTGGATTGCGCGTCACAATTCGCCACGGACATACAATTTTACACGTTCTTCTCATTCGATTTGCGTATAAACACTCCATTGTTAATAACAGCACTTGAAAGTGGCGAAGATGAGCTTCGAGAATTGCATTGCTTTCTCACTTAAGGCTTTTGCCGACCGACTGCAGTTTGCAATTTGACTAACGGTAGAAGTGTAGTCTTAACGGTGACTTGCAAGGTTTTGTATGCAACAATCTCAGGCAACAATGTGGCCACTATAGAGTTTTGATAGGGACAAGAATTTATTTATTTTTACTATGAAATTTCTGTCATGCATGTCATAGACTTTCTGCGATGTAGCCAAATGCCGCCTGACCCACATAAACATACCCCGTCCCAACCGGGTTAGTATCAGAATGACTGGATCGCATGTCGCTCTTAGTCCAAATCTCAAAATGTCTAAATCTCAAAATACCTAAGTCGCAAAATGACTACATCGCAGAACGTCCGATCAGTTGTGTAGGTTTCATGCCTGGGCACTTGGAAATATCCATGATACCATAATTAAAATAAAATAAATGTTTTAATTTATAATATCATAGACATTTTCAAGTGGCCAGGCATGAAATCATCCAAGTACCTACACAACTGTTCGGACTTTCTGCGATGTAGTCATTTTGCGACTTAGGTATTTTGAGTTTTAGACATTTTGAGATTTGTACTAAGAGCGACGTGCGTAGTCAATTTGCAATCCAGTCATTCTGATACCCGTAAAAAGGGGTGGACTAAAGCTAATGGACTTTGAGAGGGGACTTTTAACGGTGCTTTAAAAATGTCGCGTGGAAAGAAACGCAATTTTCATGGATATTTTACAATAGTCTTCTTAAAGAAATACCATTCATAATCCACTATCCATACATGGTTTAGGCACGAAGTTATTATGATTATAACTGCCACATCTTATTGCTAAATGGGTAACAAAATAAATTACTGTGAAAATTGGGTGCGCGGGCGCCGACTATGTGAATCTCATTGTATTCAGCTCGTGGAGCATCTGTGGTTACTATTTTACATACAATTGACTTACTTCTTAAGGTATGTAAATAAATCCCTTTGTTATTGAGACTTTGTGATGTTAGTTAAAGGTGTATTTATATCAGGGTTGGGATTCTGGTGCCGTTTGGATAGATATACAATAGGTACGAGTATACCGGGTGTGTTCTCATGAACCTATTTTTTCGTCTATCATTGCGTCCAGGAGGGTATCTTATTTCTAGTCAACCTACTGCTTTTATTGATGAAACATTTTTTTATTTACACCCTCTATATTATACGAGGGGAATAGGTAAGTACCTAGTGGACGAAACATTCCTAAAGTCTTGGCGAACGTTGTAAAATTCCTATAGGTCGTCATAAAATAATAGTACATTGTTAACCTAAGGGTGAAAGTAACTTATTTAAGCGTCGGGCGCCAATAGTTCGAGGGACCTCTAAATAAGTCTTGAACCCGAGGGGAATACTGTGCTTTTCATTAAGAATACACTGAAAGTAAAAACAAAAACATAAAATGAGTGTTAATACAAATCTCTGCTATATGGAAGCATAAACAAATCTCTACAACTCGAAAAAACAAAAGAAGAACGGATTGCCGCTTTCCCGTCTATTTTGTTTTTTTTCTGTGGCCGGCTAGCTATTCTGCCATTATTTTTCATTTCCATCATTGAAAAAATGGGTTCGATCATAAGTAATGACGGTAAAATTGATCGCGACGTAAGCCATAGAACTAAGACGGGTTGGATGAATTGGAAGGAAATTACCGGCGTAATGTGTGACAAGAGAATGCCCATCAAACTAAAAGGAAAACTTTACAAAACTGCGATTAGACCTGCAATACTTTATGGAACGGAGTGCTGGGCTTCGACTAAACAACACCTCACAAAGCTACACACAGCAGAAATGCGAATGCTACGCTGGTCAGCTGGTGTCACACTCATGGATAAAGTCCGTAACACTTACATCAGAGGAAGCTATAAAGTAGCCCCCATCACCGATAAAGTGAAAGAAAAGCGAATGCGCTGGTATGGACACGTGCTTCGGCGCCCCAACGATCACATAGTAAGAGTAGCCCTAGACATACCGACGACGAAGAGCGGGCGCGGAAGACCCCCCCCCCCCACTTGGTTAACGACGGTTACAAACGACCTGAAGGAGAGCGGTCTGGATGTCGAGACGGCTCTAAACAGAGAGCAATGGAGAAGACGGACAAGGAGAGCCGACCCCGGATAATGGGAAAAGGCTTAGCTTAAGAGAGAGATCATTGAAAAAATGGTAAATATTTTGCCCAAATCTATGTTATTTTAAAGAAATAGTTGACAGTAATAATTATAATAAAGTAATTAAAAAATATATATTCTCTAATTATTACATAGCTTTATGTTATTTCAATTTTACATCGCGCTGTAATTGAGTGGCTGTATAGACAGTTGGAACATGGTCCAATAGAAATGTCAAAATAGTACTAGTTTTTTTAAAATAATTTGACAGCTGTCAGTTGAAAGCGATTCTCCCTAGGGCTGAGATGTATTACTTTCAACCCGCTCCTCAGGCAACTTCAGACCTACTTTCAGAGTATGAGTAATGAAAAAGAACATAACGTAATTCCGGTTAATGGACATGTGGTATTGCGTCCTCATTGCAATACATAAGATCTACGATTCAGCAGGAGTAACAGTAGAAATGCCATATTATTGCTAATTAAACAATACATATAAACATACAATAAGAAATCAATCAAGAAACCACATTACCGAACAGAAGATTTTCTAGCTAATCAAATTTTCATACCTAGTGATTTTATATCTGCACATTAGTCAAATTTGCTTTATGTACCTACCTATACATTGAATGACTATATGATAGAGAGGTACCTTAAAGATATGTAGCTTTAAGAAGACGAAGGTTTTGAACAGGATCTATGATTTCAACACCATGCTTACAATTTGTTTAGAAAAAGTTTGTAAAGAAATGTCGACCGTTGTAATATCAATTACTCATGCATTTGCAATTTTCATAAGTTTACTACTATACTTTTTTCCTGTGCTATATACGGGTAGAAGACAAGACAAGGATTACGAGAATTAAATAATTTTCAAGATGCACGGCTGAGCCACATGAAAAGATTATAATTTCAGTTGATGGATATCAACATCACACACGTATCCACATAATATAATCTAATCACCTATAATCCCACTGCAGGGATTCAACTGCCCTAATCCCAAGGAACTATAAACTAGTAGTTCCGTGAGAACAGTAGACCTCGCCAGCCCTTATAAACCAAACCTAAAAGAAACCAACAAAAGTCAACTTTGGAAACAGAAAAAGTACCTACTAAAGTGTAAAAAATTAGCACTTTAAAGCTTAATATTTCGCAAACGGATCCCTGAATCGAAAAATGTTTATCACACACCCGCGATATTTTTGAAAGACCCATCCAACGATACCCCACACCATGGATATCACGCGGAAAAAAATAATTTTCCATTTTACGTATGCAGTTCTATGAACATAATTTATTTTTTCAACTTTCTTAAGTCGATCCACTATTACTCAAAAACTAATAGAACCTACTTAGCCGTAATAGTTTTCCTTGTAACTACGTTATATATGCTACTGCCATGAATTTTTTCACATTTCCAGAAGCAACCGTTTAGCTGGCAGGGGGGGGGGACACGTGACTCTAACAAAAATTACCGCTTTAAAGCTTAATATTTCGCCAACGGATCCCTAAATCGAAAAAATGGTATTCACACACCAGCAATATTTTTGAAAGACCTATCCAACGATATCCCACACTATGGGATTCACAAGAAAAAAAAAGTTCACTCCCACTTTGCGAGTATGGTAGGTACTCTAAAAAAAATGTTTTTCAAAATTTTATTCTACTCATTTTGTAGGTTTAATTAATTTATACATATGCCAAATTTTCGTCAAAATCGGTTGAAAAATGCGACCTGTAGAGAATTACAGACAGACAGACAGACAGACAGACAGACAGCCGGACAAGAGCATTTTTGGCCAGTCTCGAAACGTAGACGCTTCGCTCACTTCGCTCGCTCGGTCAATAAGAAACAATCTACGGCAATAAAGTAATTTGTAGAACTCGTATTGGTTGTCCTTTGTGCTCTAGCCCTAAAACTGTGAAGTGGGAAGAGGACGGACATGGGGCAGTAAAAGGACAGATAGCGGGAGGATGCAGGTATCCCGCCGGGCAGACATGTGCATCTGCTTAGGGAAGCATACTTGGCTTTGAACAGGAACAATGCATCCATAGAGTCATCATTATCAATCTGTATACGTTCTCCTAGGTACCTAGATTTTTTTGTCGTATAGGAATGGTATAGCTTTCAAGTGCGACTTTGTAAATAAGACAGCTTATACCCGCGACTTGGTATATGAGAGTAGAATTTCTTGTAAATTCTTCTCATTTACGCTTTCCTTTATTATTCAAGTTTACAAAGTAAATACGTCATTTTTAGATGTAATAGCTATACTGTACTGAGTTTCTCTAAAATCAATTCAGTCGTTATCGCGTGATTGAACGACAAACGAATTACAAGTTAAATACGATGCAAAGGAATCTACAATCGACTTACATACAAGGTCTCTTGATCCACCAACTAAGTTTGCCATCAACTGCCGCTCGCTCTAAGCAGAATTTTTAAATAATAAGGTAAGGTAATAACTGCGCCAATCGCAAACCAAAGAGACCACAGTTTTATTAGAAAAGTGTGAATACTGTGAAAGCCTAATAATAACTGCACTAAGCGCCTCTCCAAACATTGCTCTGTGCAAGACATCTCCCAAAACATTTCGGGGCGGCTTTTGGTTTGGTTTTTAAATTACGGCCGTCGGGATTTCTCCTTACGATCAATAAATCAATAAATATATACAGCTATATGTGTCTGCGTTCGTGTGTCGGACATTAATGGAAATCATTGTTTGTTTAGGGCGCGCGATCCTGCTTCAGCGCAACAACACTGTTATTATACGGAAGGCCAGTTTTGGTTCACTTCCTGTAAAGATAGGTTTAATAATTATCAATAGATCTATGGATCTATACCTATGACACCAAATATATGACTAGTACTAGCCTATGACCAATTTATAACAAACGGGAAACATGACACTGCCTCCTGCAGTACAAATTCATAGAGATTTGTGTGTGCAACTATCCAAAGACAACAAGTGCGTTGCATTTATGCAAGCGGACTCTGCAGTTTAGATAAATCCACAAATGTACAGAAGAAGTAATACATAGTAACGTACTACAAAGGTCCAGTTAGTCCAAACTTCAAAGCTAGGAAGTATATCTACAGAATTTTATTGACGACAAAAGGACGCTAAAAGGCATCGAAAAACAATAAAATTTCCAACTGTACCCTCGTTACGCCAAATCTACTGTTCAAACTGTAAAACAGCCGGCAGCAATATATTATGCACTTTTTTCACTGCCACTACCGCAGGACAGCCAGCAAAAAAGTCTACCTGCGCCTCCACAGCCCCGCACAATGGGACCCACCATTTATTTGGACCAACGTCGTAACATTTTAAGTTTTCGTTTTCGGAAAAAAATACAAAGAATTCTCGCGTTTTCTGAGAACAAAACTGACCTTGTAACTGAAACAAAAATGCAGACAGAACCGCGCATACAGAGTAGCACAGGATGACAGGACCCAGGCACGACCACGATATATTATGTACATTGATGAAAAAGTGGTTTCTTAAACATATAAATCAGGTGTGTCGTAGACTAGACACATCACTAATCTGTGATTGAAACCAAAACACATAACATCTCAATAAAAACTACGATTGGCCTAAAGGAGTATTGTTTCCACGACCGCAAAACAAACAGTAGTAAGAAAGTAGTAATATAAAGACAAGTAAATAAGTTACATAGGTAGGTACCTATTTATATAGGTAGGTACCTAACGTAACTTTTAAAAAGTGCTCATGACTAGAACAATAGGTCGAAGGCTGTAGGTACCTACCTATTCATTCATAATGTGAAAATGAAGCGTGAAAGCTTTTAAAGGTTTTAGACAAGAGTGCAGGCGCGGGCGGCGGGCGGGCGTCTCGTTTGTGAGAGCAGGCGCTAAACGAGCGGCGGTGGCGGCGCGGGCGCGGCGTGTACGCATCCGCTGTCAGGTGACCAAGAAGCTCCTAAATAAATTAGGACATTTGTAAGTCATTTATTTGAGTCTACCTTGATTCGACCGCATTCATCCTACTCCGTGATAATAACAACGGCAGCAACACGGAAAGCAACGCCGCGTCGATTAGATTATTTAATCGGCGTTGCTGCACTAGCACAAGGCGCGACTGGAACACACCAGGGGCGGCGCTCGGGATCACTTTTTAATTTTTTGGCTTTGGATACTCGTGAGTTTGGTACGTCGGAAACGCAACTACATAGTAAACACATACGAGGTTAGATCGAAGTTCACTTACTGGTAACGTACTTTGATCATCGAATTATAAAGAAATCAAGATCAAATTATTAAGGTCAACAAAGTGGAACATCGACTAAAGGCTTCAAAAACAAATACCTACTACGTCAATTAAATAGCAAATTAACGCCTAAGTACCTAAATTCGCAATTTAAAGCAGTAACAATGTACTGAATTTATATAACATGGTCACCATACTATTTGTTCGTCTTACATTGATTGAACAAGCACGTAAACCCCGTGTTCCTGCTAAGAGCTTCGAGTCGAGACGCCGACCGACCGCTCCCATCACAACACAAGCTCCTGTTTTCTGTACGACAATTGTTTTGCCACTGCTACCTGTGGTGGGTCAAATCGAAATTGGTCCAAGGTGAAAAATACCTTTAATTTCAATTACGTCCAATAGGAAAAGCGTACAGTCAGTACAGGTTAGTATCAGAATGAGAAGACTGGATTGCAATTTGACCACGTCGCTCTTACGAGTAGCCCAAATCTCAAAATGTCTAAATCTCAAAATCTAAAAAGTCGCAAAATGACTACATCGCAGGAAGTCCGAACCGTTGTGCTATACATCGCCCAATAGGAAAAATGTACCAACTTTATTTACACCCGAAAGGAAAAAATAAATAAGTGGCTATGTCTATGTAAGATGTACAACAAGTTTTCTTAATAATTTGTAGATCTGTCAAAAGGATGAACTGGACCAAGTACAAAGTAACATAATCTGCTATGCTAGGCAGGTGTACTCTAATACATTTCTCTTTGGCGGCGGACACTTTTCACTAGTTCGATTTTTCACTACCTAGACCTTCGATCACCAACTATGGTGATCGAAGACCTAGACCTATAAAACATTTTTTTTTAACTGGCGACCGTTGTGAACAATCGTCTTTGCTTAATTGTTAACGTACGTTCAAAAATAAACACACACTACCATTAAGGGATCAATTATACCTAGTAAAAACCTATAAATTTTTATTACAAATAATTGATGAAATTATCGTATTATAAAGAAAAAAGTCGTACTTAACAGCAATTCAAGTTGCTATATAGCGGTCGGTAATATGGAGCTTATTACCATAGCGAACTACGTAGAAATTAAAGTTCATTTTTAAATTCCTGTCAAGCATCGCGTTTACCCAGCGGGCCTACAGATAATCGTCCTTAATTACAAGGCTATCCATCATCGAAAAACCAACAAACGAGGTGGATATACTCGGCCAGGCCACCCACTGCCGGCCGATGCCGTCCCCAGCCAAATTGTTCGACCTTCGCTGTCCGCCTGTCAAGTCCATCACGTAGTGGAATTCTGGGGTTGTTATGCACCTTAAAGAGATATCATTTTCTTCCGATGCGGAATATCCTGTTATTTTTCTCGAGGATCTACGGACTGGTGCTTTTTCATTCCTATTAACTATTGTCCTCTTATTGGTATTAACTCTATGGAGCCCTATTTTTGAATCCCCGAATCGCTTCGAGCGGCCGATTCTACTAATTTTGTATGGATTTTGTATCGGATGTCGATGGAATATTTGTAGAATCGACCACTCGAAGCGAGGCGAGCTGCACACAACGTACAAGTAGATCAAACAATCATTTTTGTCTTTTAAATTCCAAGAACTGTAGACTGACACGACACGATAGGTATAATACCTGGAAAGGAAAGTGACACCAAACATTCAAGTTCAAAGTCATGCAGCGTCCGGAGTGCAACAATGGCGGCGATACGATCGGCGCGGGCGCAGGCGGGACTAGGACGTCGTGTTACAAGTATCGGAGACGTGCATCTCAGTAACAAGCCGGCTTTTGTTGTATGAGAGCAAAATGTAGAGAGAACCCTTGGTAGTGCCTAGGGCTTTTTCGGTATTTTGCGCATGACTATATTATACCTAGTAGGTAGTAGATTGGGACAGGGGGGAATCTAAGGGGTTTAAGCTCCTCTCTTCTCTCCCTAAATCAACGACTAAAATTTCAATAGAAAAAACTATTACTAATTCATAATGCCGCCAATGGCAGATCGGGTAGGGGAATCTAATGAGTAAAGCTCCTCTCATGTTCTCAAATATCGAAAATTGAGGTTATCTATTTGAAACCCACCCTGCCCAAATTAAGTCCTGGATCTGAGTCAAGATTAATGTAGACTAAAAACTCAGTTTATTTATAGTTTACCAACGACTGGAAAACCCTTGTACTCTTATTTGTTTCTCGCTAGATAACTCTCACAATTCCAAATGTACTATTTGCGTCCAACAAAGCGTGTTCCAATAATGAGGGTCGAGCGATACGATCGCGGTGGTCAGTGCGCGAGCGCCGCCGATCCGAGCGCGAGATATGCAGACTCCTCGCTCTCGGCCTCTTTGTACCGCGCCACGGTAAACACTGCATTGTTACTGGTCACTTTGTTTTTGTATAACTTTTTAATTAAAAAATAAATTGGAGACAAGGTAAGGAGTCTCGCTGTGTCTCCAATTTATTTTTATGGCCGCGGCGGCGGCGGCGGCGGCGAGCCGACTGCTAGTATAAACCGACCAATAGTAGATATGTAATAAATATTATAACATCCTAGCCGATTAGATTCTTCGAACTATAACGTATCAAAACAGCACTTGCACAGCAGTCACTCTACAAACAAACAAAAAATTGTTCCACAGCGAAAGGACAAGGAGAACGCGTGATAATGCTGATGAGAAAATTATTGTAGACATAGTCAGCATACAAATTGGAACGTCATTTTTGTTTTAAGGGTAGGAGAGGACACTACTGGTGCTCCAGTTATATCCCTAACGATCGGCTAGGTTGAAATCTAGAATTAACGGTACTAGCGGTAGGTATATTATGTCATACACTATGCCGACCTATGAAAAACTATTATCATCATTTAGAGCATCTCTGGATAAGTTAAATGAATATCTAAATGCACACCAAACCCAAGAATTTGTTATCTACATTCAATAAAAGTGATGATAGGATGGTCGGTTAGATGTTGCTTACGTCTAAAACTCTCAAAGCAAACATTCCTTTAACCTTGTTATCTGTTACATAAGGTAGGCATCTTAAAGAATATATATTATATTTAAGGGTTTCCTTTCAACTGCTCTTGCAATCATCGATTAACCGACAAATAGGTGTTATTTACACCAACTTTGCGAACAGCATGTTCATGCCGTCAATCGATTCGCAAATGATTACTTTTAAAAACAAGAAAACAAAGCCTGGATCAGCCTCGTTCTGAAGCACTGTAGGTGGGTAGGTTGTTAAAAATGAAAATTATTCTGCCAGCGCGAACTACGGTGATTACATATCTCTGGCCGAGGCCCGAGGGAGTCAGTCTCTTTCGCTTATTGCCAGATGATTGAAGACCCCGCCGCCTCCAACGTGAGTCTGTGCGTGCAAGCGAGACAGCACCAAGCAGGGCGTGGGTGCGAAGGGGACGGAGGCAGCTCAGCATCTGATTAGCATCCCAATTACAGCGCGGGCGCAGTGGGATCGAATCTTCGGTTAGTGTTGTGCGGTTATGGTTGCGAGCTTATCGATGTAATTAAAATAAAATTACAATTTATGGTTGACTAATTTTGTAGTAATTAACGTCGGCTTCGTAATTAACGGCTGCATGCTCACAACTCAGCTAAAGCCGATTCTTGTACTTTTCTTTGATTAATATGTGTTTTCATTTCGTCCAGAAAATATTTGTTTTAAATTGAGCGGTTGCAGAGTGAGAGTGAAAAGACAAATGAGATTGAATTGGTGTCTAGACTCTATCTACTATTTAACTAATGAGGAAATTAACAAGTTTCTTTGAAAAAAAAAAGGTACCTGCGGTATATGGGTATAAAAGTACCTAAATTTGAGAGCCAAGTAAAACTATAGTTTAGGTAGAGTATACCTACGTAGTACCAACCATAGTAGGTACACATTGAGCTGGCAGCTTATTATTGTACTGCCTTTCCAGTTGTGGCTATAAATATTTGCGATCTTGATAATAGAGTAGAGAGGCAATATTTCAAATCGATAGTTGAGAGCGGCAACCCTATTAACAAGAATGCTCGCTTGCTGCAAGGCGGGGCGCGCGTGTCGAGATTACATCGGCAGCGGAAAGGAAATTTTAAATAAACAACAAATTATGAAACGACCCTAAGATTATACGCTTGAGTCTGAGTATTGACCGGCCGACAACTAGCGAAGATAGCCTTTGTGATACTTACTACTTTCCTTGGATTAGTATCCAAAAAAAACAAAGGTCATAATCAACAAGAGATAGGTAGGTAAGGGCGAGCACACCTGTAAGTCGTAACAGTAGTCAATATCTGTAATTGGGCATTACACGTATTTTGTTACGTTAATTATGTCATCATCATCATCGTATTGGCCTGTAGACGTCCACTGCTGGACAAAGGCCTCCCCCAGAGATCTCCACGACGACCGGTCCTGAGCTAACCTCATCCAGCTGGGTCCCGCGTTAATTATGTATTTTTACGTAATATCAGAAGGTTTGTACGCTTTATGCCAGAAAAGCAAAATGTCAGATTAGCGGATTATCAGATTTGCAGTTTGTCAGATTAGCAAAATGCCAGATTAGCATAAAAATAAAGAGTATAAAATGTTTCCATGTAAATAATATGTAAATTTCAGCATTGTAATAACTACATCATCTAATTTCGTTGTGAAACCCCGACAGTTGGGACGTGTACTAACTTTTTACGGCCGCATCTGTGGTATTTCGTCTAAATGAAAATAAAATTACTGTTATTTAAGAATAGAATAATAGTACAGACCCGTATAAATTCTCTAAACTGAAACGATTATGCGTTAAGCTCCATGCACACACAGAACAACGGAAAAGAACTTAAAAATGTTGAATGTCCTGAATATTTCCGAATTCTTGATGCCGCGGGCTTTGCAGAATTGAAAAAGACAGTCCGAACCTGAAGCGCTTCGTTGTGGGAGGCGGCTGACCCACGCATCTCTCTACACCGATATGAACATAGATTTAGGATAGCGAAAAATTTTTAGGTCTGTGGATATGAAGGTAGATGCGACCGCGAGCGGCGGCGTGCGTCTGCATGCGACATGGCCATGTAAGTACCGCACACCGATGCTGCACCATGCGGGCCCGGGCTAACCCATACAAAAAACGTGATGTGTATGTAGGGTATAACCCTTAGCCATCTTTCTCATCCAGAGTTTCGTTCGGGCTGTGTTTTGAGGTAACTTTTCAGGGTGCCGAGTTCTCACGCATCTAAATATTAGTGTATTTCCCCTTTACCTTTTAAAAATGTCCAAAAGTGTGATCCCTACCTAACGGCACGCCCGCCCCGCCGCTGACCGTTCAAACCATAGAGTTAGGATCTTTTTGGTTGGCGCGGGCGTCTCCAAAGAGATTAGAAACTTCTTGGTTCAAACTGAGGCGCATTGAGCCCAGCGCATGAATACAAAACCAATTTGACGTTTCTCATTACTGTGCGACCACAATGTGCGCTCGACTAACTAGTTCCGTGCGCGGGCGCGCCGCACAGATCTGTTATTATGTTAATAGTCCTAGTTTAGAGGCAGAACATTACACGTTCGTAAACCATCGCTGGGCAGCGGTTGCCAACTTTATGAGAGGGTGATACGCCTGCTTCGTGTATACTAGGTTTAACTTTACTGGAAATAACTAAGATTTTCTCGCTTTGATTGAACGCATTGTATACCAACCGTCACGTGACCATATGGTCAGCGATACGTTGAGACGAAAAATCTTTATCTAGGTATATCTACAGTGTCACATATTTTGAGTAACGTGGGTTTCTATGGGTTAGAATTAGGATACTGTTGGCTTTTATTTTATTTGGAAAACTAACAGGATACAGGTAACATTTCAGAGAAGGTTAAAATAACATTTTGTAAAGCTAATTACAGGTTTTCACTTAAAATTAGAGAAGAACGAATATGTTTCAGTGACAGTGAGAGAAAAATAAGTTTATGTAACAACAAGACATTTTGGGGTGTTATTCACCACCGTGTAAGATTCCGTACAAAACAATCATTTCAAGCCAAATTTTGAGAAAGTGGTACTCAAGGCGTGTCCAGGTTGAGAACCACTGCCGTTAACAATTAAACCGGCTTCTTTCATGTGTCAATAAAGCGCGATAAGTACTTGTAATTGATGCTACACGCGGCCCGGGTACTTACACACGATCTCTCTACTATTGGCGAACGACCGGGTCGTTACTGGCTGGACATACTAACTGACGGTAATGGTTGATGGACCTTCGAGCCGGATTACAATGATTAATGAATTTTGGAAACAACCTTAATTTATTGTTGGCAAAATTGTATGAGATTGATGTATCGCCTGTCCATTTGTAAACTGATTACATTGTTCCAAGTTTAAAGTGTCTTATCTCTAACAATTTAAATGGAAGCCAGCATTAGATTAGAATACTATTAATAGATTCCGTTTCATGCAGTCCAATTTGTATCAACGAAAATGATTTGACAAAGAGTAGAAATACAGACAGTTTAGTCCCGAATAAATTAATATTATGCTTTATACACATTCTTCACCTCTGGCGAATCCTACCTACTCGTATACTTATTTGATAGGTAAGTAAAACTAATTAAATTGGAATTTGGAAAGTAAATTGCTGATGCATAGGTTTGGATACAGAAGCTTCTATGTAGCATCTGGATTTAATTTAATCGTTCTGTTATTTGTTAGTCCGAACTATTGATACTTTTCTACCAACAGTAGGCAGAAAAGTTATATTATTATAACACCTATTCTTTGGATAATGTCAAACGTACCCGCATCACCGTTGTTTCAGTCATTCAGTCTAGAACCTGTTATTTTTAGGGGATCTTCTCCAAGTGAGAAGAAAAACTCAGATTTTTGAAAATGCCTAAGTAATTGAAATACAACTGCTAGTAGATTCATCATTATCAGTCTGCAATATAGTCCACTGCTGGAGAACCCAATCTTGGGTTCTCCGCATCCAGTCACTCCCAGCCGCCTTACGCGAATCACATCCCATCTGGCCGAGGGACGTCCGACACTACGCTCGCCCAGTCGATAATATACCAAAGCAATCTTTTTGCAGTGTACCAGTACGATGGTACTCGATGTCAGATTATTTAGCCCCTTTCTTCGGTAATTGATTGATGAAAACATCGTCTCGGATTACAATACCACGGATTAGCAGATAAACACACTCATTAAATTATCAGTATGATGTATGGTATCTGATAGCATCGTAGATTTATTTATGTGTGTATGTATTAACATATATGGACATTTTTCTGACAATAAAGATTTTGAATTTGAATTGAATTATTTATTAATTAACCTTGTTCAGTATTCCATACTCAACGTTTTTGTAATAAGTTTATTCACTCACTGTTAACGTTACATCCTGTATATTTACCTCGTCCGCACATATTTAATTTATCCGCCAACGAAATTAATTGGGTGTTGTTCGAGAAGCTCGTTGATAAATTTAATAAGGGACTGACCGTGCGCCAAGTGATTAAAAGTTTAATCACCGTGCCATAAAATCTTGCGGTTCGAGACAAAAATACATATTAAACCACCGGTGCTAGTGAGTTTTTCGACTGAGACATTCAAATACATACACTGCAAATAATATAAGGTCAGGACGACCATACAAGAGTAGACTGATGTCTATAGAGTTTAACTCTATCTATAGTTTGTTACATCTGGATGGAGGCCAATCCAATTCTGAACGATATTACCCAATCCAACCAAACCATAACCAAAAACGTTATGCTGCGTCCACACCTTTGGCAAACCTTTACAAACGCATGAATCCCCTGCTCCACACGTTTGCCTTTGCCGATGTTTGACAAATGTGTGGATGCAATGCAGCATAACGTTTTTGGTTATAGTTTGGTTTTGGTAATAAAAAATGATACCTACCTAACAGATGACTATAATGTTGCATGCAAAAGACGACTCGTGGAGAGGAATAAAGTTTTGCATATTTTAAAAAATAATAAGTGCACGTACAATAAACTTGTAGAGAGCCCTTTTATATGAATTACACCCCACTTACCAACAGGCTGGTAGACTATATATTTATCCAATGACAAAGTATGTCCGTAAGGGCTATTAATTACGCAGAATAATTACCCCATCTGTCAAAATGTCAAGAGTAATACAAGGGTTCGGAGTATACAACGGTCCTTATTCTGAGTGACTGCATAGTATACCATAGTTATAATCCTCTGTGACTATAGATCGCGTGTGGATCGCATACAGGGTTAAGCTAGGGAATTGTAATTAAAAGTAGGTAGTGATTTTATGGGAACAAATTTGTTTGCTACTTAAAGTTTGGAAATTGAGTTTAGTTTTGCAGTTGGTCGATAGGGGTTTAATTGAATCAAAAATCGAAGTTTCCCCAGGCATCCAGCAGGTTTCGGCAGGTCTGCATTTAGTGAAGCTTTTTCCAGTCTGTTATCTGTCCGCCGGATAAAACAACCGAGTGAAACATAATTTGGGTGTCCATAACTTTACTATGGATAACCTGGATAACTCGCGACGGCGATGCGCCTTTTCATGACCTATCAGAATATCACATTAGAGAAAACATAGGATCACAGTGAAAAACCTCTCCGTTTTCGAGATATTAGCATTAAAAAAAATTCTAGTAACTATAGTACCTATACCTTATGTATTAAAGTTTTTGAGCAGCTAAACTGGTTTTTCAATAGACATCTTGCACATGTAAAATTGCCCAGCATTGATGGAAAATTAAGGAAAATTCAAGATTGTTTTTATCTACAGGTAAAGTAAGTCATCACATTACTAAATGCAGAGTACATGACCTATTATATGACACTCGTGTCAATTAAAGAAGAAATGTAAGGAAATGAAGGGTCTCATTCGAGGTAGGCATCCTTAGGTATCCCTGCTGCCTGAGGAATGCGTCCCATTCCGGTTAAACCTTGCGCTAAAAACACATTTTCGGAATTTATAGCGCGCCTGTGAAAGAGATAACCACTTATTCGGTTTGTACGCTTTATGCCAGAAAAGCACAATGTCAGATTAGCGGAATATCAGACTTGCAGTATGTCAGATTAGCAAAATGCAAGATTAGCATAATGTTGTTTATAATAATTATTACTCTTTTATCAGTTTTAATTTACACTTCATATTGTTACCTACTCGTTTTTAAATGCAAAAAGCATTTTAGAAAATTACAATAAATATTTAAATTTTAAATACTTATTGAAGTTCACTAATAACGATTTTATTAATGTTTAAGTAATGCAGACCATAAAAGCCGAAAATAAAGGCAAAGTTTTTAATTTTTAGGGTTCCGTACCTCAAAAGAGGATAAAAGGAACCCTTATAAGATCACTTCGTTGTCCGTCTGTCTGTTTGCTGTCAAGACCCTTTTTCTCAGGAACGCGTGAAGGTATCAAGTTAAAAGTAACATGTGATATAATAACTACAAATTTTATTAACGATTTCCTAATTATTTCTTTAATTAAGTTTGTACGGAACCCTCAGGGCGTGAGTCCTACTCGCACTTGTCCGGTTTTTAACTAAAGCTCCGTTTGAAACAATTTAGGAACAATTAATTTGCAAATGATAATTGCGATGATTGCTTTAGGTAATTACTGATAAACTTTTAACATTAAAACAACTTGGGAACAGTCTCCAAGCAAGCGAATTCATAAAAAAACATCGATGGCTCACCACGTGTTAGAGTAGGTATAGATACGACATACTGACTTTTTATAACAACACGTATTCTGTTACCATTTCACGCGAAGCTTCAGCTGTTACACATATTATTTTTAATTTTCGTACAAAATCGTCTCTCATTTCTAGTGCAGTAAAAACTGGCAGCCGTATATTCTTGTGACAATATTAATGACCGCGTTCCTGCTGGGAACGCTTTTAATTTATGATAATTTACTCGGGAAATGAAAATCCACAGTATATTTAACAAAAGTAGAGACTATCGATTAGTACAGAATCTTACTGTGTCAGGAGAAGAGTGCTTCTTGCTCTCTTTTACTCGCGAAAGAATGTTACGGCCTCTACCTACACAGATGAACAGTGAAAGAGAAAAAATATTATCTTGGTGTTATACACGGAAGAGAGAAGGGTTATATATTAAGTAGTTACTGCATTTGTGACTAAAAAAATCATAAAATCATAGTATTTTTCAGAGTTCTGATTAGTATGTGCCTGTCGAAGCAGACAAGCTCCACATTATGAGGCTGATGAAACAAGGTTCCCAGGTAACCCACATACACTCAGAGCAGACGTGATCTGGAAGACTTAACAAGAATATAATGGAAATGGATCGAACTAGTTGTAGCAAAAGCGAGAAACAAAAAAAAGACTAATGACGATTCCATGCGCGATTCGCACAAAGTGAAGAATAAGACAGACAAGTTTGGTTACTACTAATGAATTGTAGAGTTGTGGTACTGTGCCCTTCTATATGCTACATACACTAGAATTAAAAACGATAAAAACTTGATGATGTTAGAGAGTATAAATTCTTACAATTTATTTCAACTAGGACTCCTAAACTATTAGTCGTAAATTAAACCATACTTTTCGTAGTCGTTTAGATAACATAAAACTATTTCGGTTGAAAATCTTTCATATTACTTCTATAGGTAGGTACTAGATTTACTTCTATGTGTATACACTACAATACAAATAATTCGATATAGAATTTAAATTTCTTATAGGGACTACCTACTCAATTTTTCATGTTGATCTGCGGCTCGTTAGTTACATAGCCCATACCTATTTTTCCTTTATAACAAAATGCTGAAAAGCAATGGCTTACGGAAATGGTGGTCGTTATGCACCATCCTGTATGGCACGGGCTGCGCGGGCGCACGCACATTTCCAGCCGCTTTCAACTAGCGCGCCGCCCGCGCCGGCATCGCCGCCTAGAGCGTGATTTATGGACCTCGTTTATATTATTTCCCAATTCGTTTTTACTTTATGGCCCGACCTTCTTCTAGCGTTCTTTTAGGAAACAGTTTTTCGGAGAACACGTTTGATTTATTCTCTAATTTTGTGACTGGCATTTCAAAAGATTGGGGAAGGAATGTGTTTGAGTGGTTTAATGCATCTAAGTACAACCTCGTACTAGACAACAATGTTCTTTCCAAAAGTATGTACATACTTTTGTTGTCTAGTATTAGGTAGGTAGGTACCTAAGGACATTAAATTATTTATTTTATATGATAGGTACATGAATTACTGTTACTTGAACTGACGCCAGTGTGGCAGGTAAATGTCGTAACAGAGAAGTATATGGTATAAGTATAGTAGGTATACTCGTATATGGCAATTTATTAATTAGTAATTAATTACTAATAATTAGGTAGGTACTTATTTCGTTAGTCATCGCAACTACTAAGTGTTGTCTCCTAGACAAACGTCAAGTTTCATTTTCAAACGGTTTCAAACCATAAATTATTTATTGCCAAGTAAACAATGAGTAGGTATACTGACTACCGGTTGGTAGCCAACGCTACCGCTGGCCAATGGCATTCAGTTCCAGCTCGCCTAAGCTTTTCTATTCACTTTCAAATGCAGCTAGCTTATTGTTTCAACAATCTCGGCTCGCCTTCGAACAATGATCCTATCCTGATTTTTGAGCGTTGACTAGACAATTTATGTTTTGTATAACAATAACTTGTCATCTCCAGTTAAATAGGTTTGGTTTGGTCGTTTGAAGGTACAGGGAGCGTCCGCACCAAGTTCCTTCGTCAAAAAGCGTCGGTCGTGGTCGTAGCGCGAGAATAAATCAGAAAACATCCTATAAACAGCAAGTGACAAAACATAATTGATTGGTGACAAAGTTAAGGTTTGTGACGTGTTGACAAAAGACGCAGGTATCAGTAATCCGACTTTGGGCCACCATTGTGTCCGCTTGCAAACTTTGAATTGTTGAAACTGCAACTTTTTTGCCCCGTAAGCACCCGTAAAGGTTTGTTTTGTTTGTAAATTGCACCTCAGTGATTGCAATTCTTTCACATTCGTCCGGTGCGCAGGTAGGTAGGTATAGTTCTTCGAAAACAAGATTGGAAAGAGAATAACATAGCTGGCTTTGATTTTATGTTGTAAGAAAAGATGATGATAATGTTGATAAATGAACATTATTGGGGGTTTCCTATAAACATTTACGATCAAGACTTAAAGATATCGAATAACAGAAATTCACTCACCAAACTGAAGCAGCAAGGCCGAAGTAGTACAGCAGCAGGAAGACGACAGCGCAGTTAGGGTTCGCTAACCCATCGTGTGCCAATAACATTCTGGTGGGGGATGTGGAGTCCTTGGCGCACCCGGCCGCGGTCCGGCCGGCGGCGGCGCGCACGCCCCAGCCGGCGGCCGCGGCGCACCGGCACAGCGCGACGAGCACCAGCGCCCGCTCGCCAGCGCCGCCCCTGCCCCCGCACGCCAGCTGCGCCCCCACGGCGGCCAGGGTGCACGCGAAGCTGAGCGCGGCCCACGTCGCGAGCCACACCTCGGCCGCTCGCCGCTCCCCCGCCTCCCACAGCACCTCGGCGTCGCAGAACTGCGCGCACCTGCCGGAGCCGCGCACCCACACCCAGCTGTTCGGCTCGACGAGCCGCCGGCACGCGCCGCGGCCGCCGGACGCCGCGTCCAGAGGCACCGTCCCCGCGGGCGGCGCGCGCTCGCCCGGCCCCTCCATGCACATGTGCTCGTGGTTGTTCTCGGCCGGAAACAGCGAGCAGTCCAGCTCCGCGGGCCACGGGAAGCCGAACCCCTGCAGCACTGGGAAGCATCTCTCGTAGACGCTCTCGCACAATCCTCTGCACGGCCCGATGGGCAAGGCCACTTTGTCTGTACACATCGGAACGTAAACCGCACACAAAAACAGATGCAATTGGGAGGAGCAGCCGTACTGCACGAGCGGGCTGAAGGTCTGCAGCGTGACGTCGGCGTCGGCCTGCAGCGTGTGCCGCGCCAGGTTGGGCATTCCGGTGTGATTGTATCCGATGTTCTTACACATGGCCACCTTGATGGATTCGCAGGTCCGCACGGAGGCCTCGGCGGCGGCGCCGGCCGCGAGGCTGGCGGCCACCAGGATCGCGGCGAAGCACTTCATGGTGGGATGTCGAGACAGTCACAGATGGCTCATTGTAGTCGATGTTTACGCGCGGGCGCTGCGGAGCGCGGGGCGTGCGTCGCGCGGCGCGGCTCGAGGCGGAGTGGAGTGGAGGGAGGCCAGGCGGCAGGCAGCGGTCGGCGCGGGCGCGGGGTATACACAAACAAAAAAGGTCCACACCGGCGCCACAGGTATGCGGAATACTCGTGGCGGGAAAGGGAGAGAAATTGACGAGGAGCTGACTGCGAGCTCGTTGCCTCGGACCTCGTTAGGAGCGCCTGTCCCCCGCCCGCGCCCGTCTCGTTATCGCGAGTTATCACCGGGTACCGCGTTCATATTTATCCATCCAATATCGATTTTTCGATAATGATACTGTAGCTGATTACAGAGAAGATACAGACAAAAATAAATGTCCTATGGAAACACATGTATGTAGTACTTACTTAGAGGTATGTAAAACACAAATACATATACGTAACTAGTTTATAAATAGAAATTCGGTTAATTTTGATATAAATTTATTGTACATAATTTACTACAATAATAAGCATTACTGTATATTTTAAGAAACATAAATGTATATTTAGGGGTGGAATATTAATAGTACAAAATTGGACCAAAATGTAGATTAGTGGGGTTATCAAGCTTGCTGATACATTTAAATATGCGTCGTCGTCTCTGGGTGATCGTAAATATTTACATGCGTATAACTGATAGATAGAAGTAATATACTGATGTTACAATAGAACTAAAATAAGATAAATACTCTTACAACAAACTTATAATACAGTTGTTTTTCACATTTCAAATTATACTCTCAATAATGTAATTTATAATTTTCAATAACTCTTTATTTTAAAACATTTTTTGCGAGCACGGGCGGGCACATAAAGCACCATTTACACACCCCTAAGTAAAGTAGTAGTTTTTAATTATACAGGGTGATGGAAACGATAGTGATCGATTACATTCGATTATTCCTAACAAGTTA
This sequence comes from Metalampra italica, assembly GCA_949699065.1. NCBI lineage: Eukaryota > Metazoa > Arthropoda > Insecta > Lepidoptera > Oecophoridae > Metalampra > Metalampra italica. The sequence continues at coordinate 7,728,307 of OX452982.1, forward strand.
TTGTATTTTTTACTGGTACATTGACGTTTAAGTGATCTGACTCGATTATTCCTTTTTACTGATAGAACACTTTTTAACAATCTTTCCTTACATCCTTACAGGCCTGTGTATAAAACCAAAGTCGCTTCCCGCATCTGTACGCTTAGGTCTTATAAACTACGCAACAGATTTAGATGCGGTTTTCACTATCATTAGATAATTTCTACCGGATGGTCTATAGGGACTATCCCACGCGGGCGAAGCCGCGGGCAACAGGTAGTATCTTGTATAGTTTAGGTCACTAGTGAGATCACTTAATGTTTCCTTCTCGCAAGTTAACTCGTATCACTGTACTTAGGATGTGTAAATCGGGCCTAAGGAGGAACAGGGGTCCTCCGTGCGTGCCGTCGCGTCGCGTCGGGTACAATATAACTATAGGATATTACACTACCTAACCTACTTACAATACCTAACAATCTTTTATGATCACCGAACACTTGCAGTGGTAATCAGACACATCTTGCTAGCACAGAGTTAATAATCAAGAACCATAACTCGCATACCTGTTTCAAAAGTGACACAAGTCAGAAAATTAATTCTTTTGACTTGTGTCACTTTTGAAGCAGGTGTGCGAACAGTTCTCGAGTGGGAAGAAATACAGAATAATTTACTATAAAGATGAACGCACACCTGGCCGCACCGCAGTCTCCGCATTTTAATTCTTTGTATGAAGTTGTATGAACCCTCGCACGCAAATCCTACCCGCACGCACCGTGCGGGTAGGATAGGTGTGCGTGCGGGTAGGATAGGTGTGCGAGGGCATTTCTCAAATTTCTCAAAATAGACGAATCCCGTCAGACCTAGCCGCATCGTCCGATGCAGACGCTGCGGCCGCAGCGTCAGCATCGGACGATGCGGATGGTGTTGCCAACCCAATTTAACCTTTTTTTAAACTGGGCTTTATGGCTGTGGAAGCAAAGTCCTTTTGAGCTAGTCTTTTGTAAAAAGTTGCTAGAATGGCAGATTTTTCTACCCAAAAAAGGAGCTAGAAGTTGCTAGACTAGCAGTAGCTAAAAATGTTACTTATTAAGTAGCTAATAAATTATGACAATCATGTTTTATTAAATCAAACACGAGATTAATAAAAATTAGTAACTAGATTATTTTTATTATTAAAATGTACCTAATTAGGTACGTTACTAATTATAGGAGTAATGTTTTTGAATGTAGTTATACGAACTCTCGAAGTATTCACGTCATGTGTCAAATTTGTCGCTGGTAACACTGGACGCATTCACCGGAGACAGACTGCGGTGCGTACGGGGACTGCGGCGCGGCTAGATGTGCGAGGCCGTCAACATAATGCGATGAGTGCGGCGACTGCAGGGACTGTAGGGGACTGCGGTACGGCCAGGTGTGCGTTCACCTTTATAGTACAGAAGGAGTAGTAAGGAATAGTAGAGAGCGTCAGTGGCGTAGGGGATAAGACGCGGCCTATCAAATCGAAAGGTCCGATCGATCCCCAGCTGGGCCATGTACCAATGGGTTTTTTCTCGAAACTTAAGTACATTTACTGACTGCTCTCAAACGGTGAAGGAAAACATCGTGAGGAAACCTGCATACGCCGATGAAGAAATTCTTAGGCGCATGTGAAGTCTGCCAACCCGCACTGGGCTAGCGTGGTGGACTATAGCCCGTACGCCCTCGTTGAGAGGGTAGGCCTGAGCCCCAGCAGTGGGGACATTAATAGGCTGTTGATGATAGTACAGAAGGACAGTCAGGTAGTTTGAGTTTCACTTTAGTTTGGCTATTTTTTATTTCCACTCAGCGTACTAGATGTCATTATAAATCTTGAAACATTGAATGGAGATGAATTGCGTGAAACATATCTTAAACATAAAATTAATTTGTTTTATACCATATGTTTACTAGTAAAAAATAAGCATGGACTATGGTATACCATTAATATATAAAATTACATCGCTATTTACAATACCTAAGAATGTGATTCTGTACTAGCGAAAAGTGTCTGGATCCACGCAACTGTAGTATTTTTCTCACTTGAGTTCGTTCTTGACATTTTTACATTCGCTTACTTTTACTAATGAATTATTTTTACAACATTCATAAACTCTGATTGTGTTTTTAAAATTGTTTTTATTAATAACGTCAAAGCAATTTACTTTTTAATACGGAATGCAATTTAAGTAACTCTAGCGTCACTCATTCAATCATATATTATGTATATTTAATTTAACATACATAAATATCTAAAATGCCCGATTGTAAGCAGTCCGTAACTGATTTTAGCGAGAATTAAATATTTATAATTTTTTCTCGATTTTAAATAGGTACATATATGTATTTATTTACTAATAGATTTATACACAGATAATTTAAACTAAGATTTGGAGGGAAAGTATAAAATAAAATATTAGTATAAATAAATAAATGGTAATGAAATTTTCGGCCTTTTTAGGGTGTTTGCAATTTATCACTCTATGATAATGACTTATTGACGACTTCCCACGATGTCGCCAATCCATTATTGTATTTGTATAATGTCCGTATAATAATTAGCACAACCGTTCAATACAACACAAACATTTCTACTCATCAAAAGCTAAACTTGATATACATTTTTGAGGTAGCTTTTTCATAAAACCCAAAAATCAGGAAAATTGTAAAATTGACGTGATTTGGCCAAAGGTGTTACTATAGAGCGTTTTCCACATTTGGAGTCAAAAATACTGTAAAATATTTTTTATGTACATTATTTTAAGCTTTAACAATTCTACTTACATATATTTTGAAAGTCTTAAGACCATGTTTCTCTTTTTGTACAACGGGGTGTCATTTTACAGAAATAGTTATTTGAAATGTATTTATTTATTTTTCCTACTTATATACAATATCATAATTTTTAGAATCAAGGAATAAAAACATAATGTTGCGACAAAATTGAGTAAGAATAAGCCTAATGAAAATAATGAGGTTGAAATGTAACTAGTTATAACAACCGAATACTGGAACGCACATTAAATTAAAGTGATCGTTAAAAATATTAGCTGTGCCATTCCCTTGTCTTGTTGTTAGACGTAAAATAGTGAATGTATACCGAGCGTTAAATAACAACTGTTAAAATGCAATTTAGCCTCTAAATGATTAACATAAGTTCGTTAAATAAAAGAATAATTTTATACATTTAATTCTATTCCATGTTACAAGTTACACAGTATCTACAGTTGTTTCTTCTAGTTGGAATGCGAAATATGACAACTAGATTGTACCCAGCAGTTACAATTTTTCCCAAATCAATTCAAGATATCACCGTACCAAACATTCATTACTTGGCATCATAACCATTACATAAAAATCCTGATGTCATAAGACGATATTCTTTGTGAGATTACATAATAAGGAAATGATGAAAATACACAAATTGCATGTCGCACCTATTCGCAGATAAGCCTGTGGGTGACCAGCCTATCTTTCACGTATTGACACGGCTATGGGGCCGATTCTGAAAGGCACACAATGTTATTGTGAAAATCAGCTAACAGCTATGTTCATACGTAACAGATTTGAAAGTACTAGCTGTTTCATCATACGACTATCAGAGACTAAAATAGTTGGAAGAAAGACTTGCCTTTTAAAAACATCAACATATCCCGCTCGCTCCGAAATTGTCGATGAGCTCCGAGGGCCTCCGCTGCGTACGGACGTCCGCGCGCGTGTCTGTTTTGGAAAAACGTAGGAGCAGAGCAACGCCACGTCCTTAATAAATAATCCATCATGAGTAACAATAATACGGCTGTACACGTACACGGTCCAAATAGTAGTAGCGGCGTCGCGTATAGGCGTAACTCCGCGTCCGTTCCTCCGCATCTCCGTCCGCCTAACGCAGACCCTTAGCATCATCAGTACTTGTCAATGCGGATGAAGGGCAGGCGTGTTTGTGTGTGACTAGACAGGCGTGGAGTGCGCGTCGAGGCGCACGCGCAGCGCCTCCCGCTCGCGCTGCACGTCCGCCAGCTCGGCGCACAGCGCGCGGCACACGCGGTGCAGCACCGCGTTCTGCTCCTGCAGCGCCTTTATGTCCGGGTCCGCCTCGCTCGACGACTCCCGCGACGGTTTCCGGTACACCTCGAAAGCCCCGTGCATCTTAGGCGCGTCCTCCCGGTTGTAGCCGAAGCCCTCGCCCTCGTACTCGCGCGGGACGAACGCGTCCGGGGGGAAGGCCGGCTCGCCCTCGCTGCGCTGGTTGAGCAGCGGCCGACGCATCGCGGGGGACGTCGTCGACGGGGACATCCTCGGCGGGGGCTGCGGGGGCGGCGCGGGGGCGCCCTTGAAGCGGTTCAAGTCGAGCGAGCTGGAGCGGGTGTGGTTGCGCAGCGGCCGCGGCGGTGGCGGGGGCGGCGGCTCCTTCTTGGGCGCGTACTGCAGGGACTGCGGGCCCTCGTCCGCGTGGACGGACGACTCCCTGGCGGGGGGAGGCGGGAGCACGCCGGCGCTTTTGAGAGGTTTCTTGGGCTGCGGCCGTTGAATGGACTTGATCTCTGGGTTCCCGTTGGGCGGCGGTTCGCTCGGCGGCTGCGAGTTGAGCCGCTTCGGGCTGGACAGTTCGAACGCGTGCGCGAAGTCGTCCCGCCGCGGCGACGTACTGGACCGCACGTCGCCCTCCCCGTGCGAGGGCAGCGTGGTCGCGTCGGGCGTCACGCGCAACGCGACCGGGTGATAGATTTTCGGATCCCTTTCGACGGCAGATTTATGGAAATCGAAGTTGACCGGCTTGGGACCCGGGCTGGACACACTGGAAGTGGGAGAATCGACGAATTTAGTCCATTCCTTATTGTTGACCTGCTGCTCGGGTTTGGGCGGGGACAGTGACGGTGGGCGATCGTCCTTTTTGGGTTTCTCGTACGGATCGTTTTCTGGTTTCGGTGCGAAGTTGAAGTCCGCTGAGGTTCCGGAGCTGAACATGTCGGAGCCGAGGTCGACGAGGTCGGTGGTGACGGCTTGCTGCGAGAAGCGCGAGTCCACCTTGGGCACGAGGCAGGCGGGCAGCGCGTCGGGCACGGGCACGTTGCCTCGCCGCAGCACGATCAGGTGCATCGCTATGCTGAACTCCTCGAGGGTCAGCATCCCGTCTTTGGTGATGTCGGAGAGCAGCCAAATTTTTCTTAAATCGGGCACGGACAGTCGCGACTTTTCAAAGAATAATCTGAAATAAAACGGTTTTCGTTTTAGAAATAGTTTTTATCATATTTATTTATTTATTTTTATTTTATTTTATTTAAATGGAAAGGCAGCTAAAGCTGATGCTTCCATATCAGCAGTCGACTTGCTTTCATAATTTATATTAATTTATTGCGTCTTTTTAGATTTGAGAAAGTTGTCTTCTTCTTGAAAGTCTGTTCTTGAACATGTTTACAGAAGTGGCAGATACAACAGATTCTGGCAGTTTATTCCATTTGGATGCAACCCTGTTGCTTAGAAAATTTCTATAGGGGTTCAGCTGTGCATTGGCTCTTTGTATTCTCAAGTTGTGCCCTCTCAGTCTCTCTATGGGGTTAGGGTTAAAATTATTAGTAGAAATAATTTATTTGTGGTGGGGCTCTTTCAAGTCACTGTGACCATTGCTGATCTATTGTGATCGCCGCCATTTCTATAGTTCAATGCTTTGCGTTAGGAATTTCAGCACACTTTTGTTTTACTTCATCAGGTTACTTCATAATACAAATGCACCAAAGCAAAAGAAGTGATATTTCCTGGCCGAAAATCGAACCATGGCCCCCTTCCTGTTGTACCGCCTACTGCGTGCGTCAGTGGTTCATCATCATATAAGCCTGTAGACGTCAACTGCTGGACCAAGGCTTCAACGGCAGGATCAGGGATCTCCACGACGCCCAGTCCCGCGCTAACCTCATCAAGCTGGGTCCTTCACCAGATCGTCGGTCCACCTTATGGGAGAACCTTGCTGCCCCAACGACCGTGACTTCTACGAGCGATGTGCTCCGCCCACGGTTAGTTGGTTGTTATAATATACTAGCGGCCCGTCCCGGCTTCACACGGGTGGACATAGATATAGATAAATATAGCCTATGTCACTCAGGGTGAATGTAGCTTTCCAATGGTGAAAGAATTTTTGAAATCGGCACAGTAGTTTTTGAGTTTATTCATTACAAACATACAAAAATACAAATCTTTCCTCTTTATAATATTGGTATGATATGTATAGTGACCTGGCCGTGGGCCCGGAGAGCAGGCCGCGCTCAGGCCGCAGCTGCGCGAACTGCGCGGCGTAGTGGCGCGCCTGCGCGTCGCTCACCGCCCACACGCCCTCCCCCGCGTCGCCCTCCCCCTCCTCCTCCGACGAGTGCCGGTCAGACGACTCCTCCTCGGTTCCTGCGAGCAACATGACGATATTATTAACCACTAAGCTATTCCAATCAGTATGGAAAAGAAATGCTGGGCAGGGAAATCCATTTATTCATTACTTTTTTTTATATAAGTTATTTTTGACTGTTTTTCTTTTCGCTCGGCTCCTAAGGGTCATAGCGTGATGTTAAATAGTAACACTTACTCAAGATAAACCTTCCTCAAGAATTGGGCTAACAAAAGCAAAAATATTTTTTTCAAATCCGACTATTTATTAGAAAAATATAGATAGGAACATATCAGTAGAAGTGCTAAAAGGGAGGAAAGGAATTTTAAGTAATCCGGTTCGGTTTATCCGGGTTTGTAAGCTTGTAGTTTCATAATCGTACATAGATTAATGAGACAGGTTGAGCTGTTAATGGAGCTGCAATAATGCCTTCTTCTTATTATTAGTATTAAAGCGATAGACGCTGGCAGCCAGGACCAGGATGGCAAACATTCATCTGAGTAGTGAAGGAGAAATTGCGTCTATATGAAAGCATCACAAGCACATCAATGTGCAATCTAATGCAGAGATAAAAAACGTCATTTACTGACATAGATGACTTTATTTTATATAGTTGTTCTACACAGATCATGGTTTAAAATAAGTAGAAGGAAAATGGGAGCCTGAGTCAAGATAAGAAACAATAAACAATGTAGATAAAAGTAATTATCCGAATTACAACGCTTACATGAATAACTGCATGAATAGGTAACAGATGTGATATGCAAATAAATGAATTATGAATAGATGTTTCTGTCGACATCGATAAAGATTAATTTGAACAAAAAACAACTAAAAATACAGAGCATGACCAGTTTGGAGGTCGTATCGCTAACTAGACGCAAGAATAGCTCCAATTATCGCGGCAAAAACTAACATTGCGATCTGGCGCGACTGATTCACACAATTACGTGTGTGCGTGTAATTTTACAACCGAATCATTATAACCGCATTTATGTTATAACAAAAGATGAACAATTAGGATGTTTGTCTGCCTCAGATCCACCCCTTGGTCTGAACTAGAACTCTCCGAAATAGATGAAAATTGGTAGGAATCAAAAGTGGGTAAATTTTGAGCACAATAAAATTATATATTTTTTGATTTCTACTGCTATTTTATTCAATTATATTAATTTTAGAGATTGTGATGACTTAAGTATAAGACACAAAAACCTTAAAGGTGTGGTTGTGCTCAGAATTACCCACTGTGCAGTGGTGCATTCCTATCCATTTTTGTACATTTCAGAGAGTTCAGAGTTCGGGTCCAAAAGTTTCCCTTGTTAGATAAATAAACAGCAAACTGTAACTCGTACACAATGTGGGTGGTGGTTCGACAAAAAAATCTTTTAGGCTGGTTTTACAACTGTAACCGATTTCTGGTTCCCAGAGCGGACACACGTGAGGCGCTAGAACATCGTTTAACAGCGACGCGAATTGTTCCATGCTACCGCTGCGGGTAGTCCGTACAAGGCCATCATTCATACTCTATGCGATACTCGTTTTAGAGCACTCCGCCCGCGACCGTACGGGTCTCTGTGAAATCAGTTTTAATATCACTTAAGTCACCTAGTAGCCTGGTGTGCTCCTCGGCGGTGTTGGCGGGCCACACGCCGCGGCCGGTGGCGCTGTGCTCCCACACGGGGTGCACGCGCTCCGCCACGCTGTTGGTCGGCGTCGGGCTCTCGCTCGCCGTGCTCCACGGAGACCCAGTCTTTACTCTTCGCTGTTTACAACACCATTTACAAATTTATATATAAATAACATAGGTATTGAAGTACCTAACACACACACTTTGACTGTTATGTAGAGTTCGAAAAACCAATGCTATACTTTAAAGTAATATATGAGTTACGCAAAATATTTATCTCATTAATCAAAACAGTGCTTCACAAGAGCAGTCAGTATGAATGAATGCTAGAGATACTATGTATGCACAGCTGTAATACAACTGCACTAGCAAGGTCAAAAGTTGCTGGTAAACATTGGAATGACTTGAATAATATATTGTTCATATTGATAGTGAATAAATTACTAATAATCACAGTCACACTTAAGCAAGTGTTTAAAAGTTGTATGTTGTCCTCTTTCATGCCTCTCTATAGTGATTGTTAAGCAGTCACATTGGTATGCTTTCATTTGACTATTATGAATAAATGGCTATTATTAATAAATAATATGATTACTTCTGAAGAGGTACTTTTCATACTAACAAAACTGATTATAGAGATAGTGTGATTGTAGGTTTGTTTATTCATAAGTTTGCCTAAGGATTTAAGTTCTATTTATGGGCATAATAAACATGCGTAAGTACATATAGCACAAATTCACTAACTAAATAATTGCACTCTATAACATAATTTTATTGAGTATGAAGTCATCTGATCATTTTATATTATACTAGTTGTATATACTTACACCACGTGATCCAGATCTCTGTGATAGTGTTTCAGACTCCATTTCAGAGTCTGTACTCAATCCTTCTGTAGTATCGTGGGACAAAGTCTGTGGGACATCACTATCTGACAAATTTGATGACAGTCGCATCGGTTCATAGGAGCCTACATTTGCAGCGAAATTTCTTTCTCTTTTTGAGATATGCTGCTCCTTGGGTGAATTAGATAACTGTATTAGATCGACACTCGCCTCCGAATTCAATGCCCAAGTAAACCTCGGTAGAGGCAGGTCTAGTGGTGTAGATATAAGCTCAGGTTTTATTGACATGTTTGTTTGATGTGCTGCTATTAGTTTCAGTGCAGAATAAAATTGTTTCCTATTCATATGGTTCAGGGCCGCACAGCTGTTGGGAGCTACGCTTATTTCCATGATCTGTAACACACAATTAGTGCCTCTAATCACTCATTCACTGGTAATATAGACTGTATTAGCGGAACAGTACAACAGAACGCAAATCTTACCTGTTTCAGTGCATCATTCGATATATTAGATGATCTAAATAATTCGGTTGCTTTTAAAATTGGTATTTTCCCATTGGATTCTTCGTCGCAACACAAAAACAAATCGCCGAAATATCTCATTTCGGTCTCCGTCAAATTGAGATCCTCCATTATAACCAATAAATCACCAATATATTGTTTTATTCACCGTTTCACAGGTTTCTAATAAAATAGGCGACGTAAATAACCATTATCTGTTAATGTAAACCATATTCATTGGTAGATAGACGGATTTGAAACTTGTATGTACATCACAAAATTTACACGAAGCAAACGAAATGTCACTGACTTGACAGTCATCCACAGACTACAGAGGGATACTAACTACCTACGTCAGTCATTACCGAAAGGGAAAAAGCAATACAGACCACGGGATGCCTAATGTCCACCCAAACTCTCGCCCCCCGTAATGTCCAGGCACACAATTGTCCGACCTGTAAATAGATACCGCTGTCAGGCGCCACTTACTACGTCGTATATTTCGGCCTGCTGGAGTCAATGGATTGACCTGGTACGGTCGACCGCATGTCAGTGGAAACACAACCAGTATGAACTGATCTCTCATAGTATTGAAACTCCCAAATAGGATGGGCTAGCTCAAGGTCAGTGTTTTCACCGACGTGCGGTCGACTGTTATGTACGTACATCTACACTTAATATACGTCAGATCGTTTATTATTATGCCCAGCTTTAATTTATATTAGCGTATATCATTATAGCTACGTCTGTGACGGCCGTCACATGAAAGACAGGAAAAGCTTGTATGAAAGGACAGGATGCGGGCGCAAACACGCGTGACAGGAAAACCTCCCTAAATAGATTGCGCACTTGTCCGCGCCGAGTTTTTGTTGTCTACGAAAATTGAAATCCTACGAAACCTCACCTTGCACCGCCCCGCCGCGGAATTCGTGCGTTTTGATTTGTACATACTGCCATTTTTTCGGTTATAATAATATTGTAATACACAGTGTCCGTTCACCTAGCGTACACATAAGAGATTCTGGGCTAGTTTTAGTGCCAATAAATAGTACCCAAATAGTACCTAAATAGTACCTAGTTCAAATAAATAGTACCCCTGTGGTTTAAGAAATATACGCCAGTCTTAGTGTGTACGCTGGCGGAACGTTCCGCTGGCGTACACATGGCCGATCTCGAAAACGGCTTTGATTACAGCAACGAAATTACACAAAAAAATAGTACCCTTATAGTACCCTCGGTACCGGAAATCTCATAACGATTGCTCTTATAGGAACGGAGATATTGAACATAACTTTCAGAGCAAGCGTTCAGCCAGCGTACACATTAAAGTCATGTTGTTTTCATAAAGAAAGCGGACGTATCTAAATTTAAATGATATATCAATAAATAGTACTTCAAATAGTACCTCCGCTAGTACAAACATTTCATGTGAATTCACACGGGAACCATAACAAAAATCGATGTAAAGTTCTAGGAACAAATGTATTGACGAACAGTCGCACACAAAAGTGAATAAAAATGAACAACAAGTGATCGCCGTTTTATTGCTTCCAAGCGAGTCTAGAGTTAGCTGATCAGTAAATAGTAGGTAATAGAGTCTATATTCGTATGTATGATATGAACCCTTTCATACCTTTCATCCACCCTTATTTTTTACAACCTTTTGTCATGTTTTGACTCGCACCTCGCACTTAGAGATGTCAACCAATTACCAGTTTTAGCACCGGTATTTACCGATTAGTTAAAAAAAACGGTTTTCTTAGTTTTTATTATTATATGGAAACCCTCAGCTTTTATCAGAATCAGCAATTATCAGAATTGTGAGTTTTGCTCTCACTTGTTTGTGTGACACTTCACCCTTTATTTATTTATTTTTGGACGCATAATAATAATAAAATCTTCGAAACGAAACGAAGGTTACGAAGAAAGCATGAAAATAAGTACCTACCTAGATGTTAGATGTGTGAAATGAAATTGCATAGTGCGGGGATTTCCCAAGTATTATAGTCAATCGTGTTCAGATACGCATCGATTAATTATAATTCAGACTATATTCGGATACAAATATCATTTTTTTTTGTAAATAAGCAAAGAAAAAGTATTTTTTTTAATAAAACCGGTTTAAAGAAAAAATGTTTTTAAAATAGATTTTTTGGACCGGTTGACTGACATTACTGCTTGATTCGCTCTTCGCAGAATTGTTACGGATGGATCGGTGCGATCATTGATTCGGGCATTTCGTTCTGTGATCGTTCGTGAGTTTTGAATATGTTAAGGGCCCTTGGGCGTACGCCCTTTCTAACAACGTTACTATTCAGAAATATAGTTATTTTAGTTTTTGTTGATAACTAATACCTACCATTTCCGCCTATTCCAAGACCAAAACCGCTTCATCACATTGGGCGTTTCTTAATTCCCAACCGCCTATTACAGACATGGCTCCTCATTTTATGGTGGATACCCACTTACAGTACCAAAACCGCTCCACCCCCTTAGGGGGCTGTTCTACATTACGAATACTGTCACTAGTTACCACCTATGACACACATCGGTCCTCCTTGTTACCTCCTTCCAGGTACTGTTGCTCAGTTGCTCGTTTCGCTCGCTCCAAGGGTCACCAGTAACCTAACGAACCTAACTTTCGGGGTGCTCCAACTGCTACGAGTGACCGGAGTTACCTAACCTTATAGGTTTCAAAGGCTGCTTTTTCAACCAATCAGCAAAACTTAATACGATTTCCATCGGAGTGGCTCGTTTTAGATCCAATGAAACCTCACTTACATCAGATTGGTTGGTTTTCGAACCAATGAAACCTTACTTACATCGGATTGGTTGATTTTAGAACCAATCAATATCTCTTATTACGATTGGCTGCTTTACTCGCGTTGGGCGTTGCTGAATGTTCTGTAGCTGTTGTCATCATGTCCGAACCAAGCCAATCCTATTTAGGTGGTAGTCATCATTTTAGCTATCGATATATAAAGGTTTCATCGTGTGCGGAAAAAATCGAAAGAAAAACAAAATGGCGGCGGAAATTATGCCAGAAAGGTTCCTATTCCTTTGAAAAACTTTTTTTTTTCGCGATTACAATATTATACTTAGTACAGCTTCCTCTACCCTTACATACAAGTATTGAACGCAACCTTCTGTGTGCGAGTCCGACTCCACTTGGTCGGTTTTTTACCTACCACCGCTTTCTAATTGTGATTTTTACTGAAGTCACTCTAACCACAAATACCGAATTTCTTTTCCTGCCTGTTTGACTGAATTTCTGGGTTTGTTCAGAATTAAAAAATAAACATACCTAATACTGTTAGCAAAGATAAGTCACTTTTGAACATGACTGTACCTCTAGTATGAATAGAACTTTACATCGATTTTTGATATGGTTCCCGTGTGAATTCACATGAAATGTTTGTACTAGCGGAGGTACTATTTGAAGTACTATTTATTGATATATCATTTAAATTTAGATACGTCCGCTTTCTTTATGAAAACAACATGACTTTAATGTGTACGCTGGCTGAACGCTTGCTCTGAAAGTTATGTTCAATATCTCCGTTCCTATAAGAGCAATCGTTATGAGATTTCCGGTACCGAGGGTACTATTAGGGTACTATTTTTTTGTGTAATTTCGTTGCTGTAATCAAAGCCGTTTTCGAGATCGGCCATGTGTACGCCAGCGGAACGTTCCGCCAGCGTACACACTAAGACTGGCGTATATTTCTTAAACCACAGGGGTACTATTTATTTGAACTAGGTACTATTTGGGTACTATTTATTGGCACTAAAACTAGCCCAGAATCTCTTGTGTACGCTAGGTGAACGGACACAATACACACATCCACAATGCCTAGGGATAAAACTTTATTTGCGAAAACTTGTACAGTAGTATTTTGAGACATCATGGCACTTACTTTACTGGGTACCTACTTACTGGAAAATAGCTCACTTAGGTTAGGAAGAGTTGGGCTGTATGGCAATACATAAAAGGACTAAGTTTGGTAATAATAATTTATTTTGTTATATTATTTTATGTTTTCTAATTTCAGTTTTCAGAATTTATAGTGCGCAGATTTTTATTTTCTCATAATTAACACATGCATAACATCTACTTTCAAAGTAGCATGATATTTAAGGTTATTTATTACACAGCTATACTTAAAACATAACTTAATAAGCGTCGATAATCTCGACAAATCATATGTCTAAAAAAAACCCAAGTATTTAATCCTTGGTCTGGATGTACTTGATGAGATCGATGACTCGGCTGGAATAGCCATATTCGTTATCGTACCAGCTGATCAGCTTCACGAAACTGTCATTGAGAGAGATACCAGCGGCGGCATCGAAGATCGACGAGTGCGTGTCCCCGATGAAATCGGAAGATACAACCTGGTCTTCTGTGTATCCAAGAATACCCTTCAGAGGGCCTTCTGCTGCCTCCTTGACCTTCTGCTTGATGGCGTCGTAGCTGGCGGGCTTGCCGAGGCGGACAGTGAGGTCGACAACAGACACGTTGGCGACAGGAACACGGAAGGCCATACCGGTCAGTTTTCCATTGAGGGCGGGAATAACTTTACCGACAGCCTTAGCGGCTCCAGTCGAAGCGGGAATAATGTTCTGTTGGGCACCGCGGCCATCACGCCACAGCTTGCCAGAGGGACCATCCACGGTCTTCTGGGTGGCAGTGGTAGCGTGGACGGTGGTCATGAGGCCCTCAACAATCTCGAAGTTGTCGTGAATAACTTTAGCGAGGGGAGCGAGGCAGTTAGTTGTGCAGGAAGCATTGGAGATGACCTTGAAGGACGGATCGTAAGCTTCGAGGTTGACACCCACGACAAACATGGGAGCGTCAGCACTGGGGGCAGAGATGATCACCTTCTTGGCGCCTCCTTGCAGGTGAAGGGAAGCTGATTCAGTGGTTGTGAATACACCAGTAGATTCTACAACGTATTCGGCACCAGCCTTACCCCAGGGGATGGCCTTGGGGTCCCTCTCAGAGTAGACAGCAATCTTATTTCCATTGACAACAAGGTGGCCTTCCTGGGCGTCAACCGTTCCTTTAAAGCGGCCGTGTGTGGAGTCATATTTGAAGAGATAGACCATGTAGTCCAAGCCGATGAAGGGGTCGTTGATGGCGACGACCTGAGCCCCCTTCTCGATGGAAGCACGGAGCACAAGGCGACCGATGCGGCCGAATCCGTTGATACCAATCTTCGACATGTTACCTGTAAAGATAAATTAAAAAATTGTTAGAGACATAGGTAGGTATGATAAATGTTGTCATGTTACACCAAAAATTGTGTCTAAGTAGTAAATAAATGCATGTATTGCTGAAGTAAATAATGGTACTGCTGGTGTGAGACCACGAATGAGGAACGTGGAACCTTGAGGAAGTGTCTGGATGCAGAGGGTGGAGGATCCGGGTGGTGACGTTCGTTGCGCGGAAATGCCTATATCCAGCAGTGGACGTTAAAGAGCTAATATGAGGATGATGAAAATGTGATAGGTATGCAATATACATTATGATTATGAAATAATGGATGATAGGTAAGGTACCTACAATGTCTTACAGGTCATCTCCTATTTTATTTAGTAGAGTAGGTTTAAATATACGTACCTAAATGCTACAAAGCGCACTAGGTAGGTACTGAATTAAACCTAATTCATAAGACCTAAATATAAAAGATGTTATTTAAATTTTAAATAAAACTTCAAAAAATAGACTATAGGTAAGATACCAATTACTTACTCTGTGAAGATACCTAGGATTCGGTAGGTGTACTAAAACTTTTTGAAGACAAGTTATATAGGTAGGTACCTACTAGATACCTACCTTACTGCTAGTGTCATAGACTTGAAAATATTCCCCAAGAAAAACTGTTCTTGCTATCTAGATAGACAAAACTATACCTAGGTAGGTATTAAACAACAAAAGGTCTGCAATCAAGGCCTGACCTTCATTACATTAGGTACCTACATGCCCTTGAACTTGAACAATGACATAAAAATCATTGCAACCTATGTAGGTTACCTAGAGTCAAGTCTTATCTTTAACTAATAAAATAGGTGTGTAGGTTGTTGGGAGTGGGGAATTTTACCGGCGCGTGGAGGTCATGTAGAGGTCACCCAATATAGGGGTTAAATGAACATAAAATACCCAAAAATTTGATTTATCAAAAACTATAAAGCTTTAAAACATTTCACTTCGTTCTTTTTAGACACTAAATCAGTGAAAAGGGATAAAATCTGAACTATCGAACGGTTGAAGAGATGACACACGATTTGTTACTTGTTTATAATGTAATTATGCAATGAAATCATGTCAGTAATTGAATTAAAATAATGAGTACCTATTTACATGTTAATTAAATAAACACTTACCGGAATTAGTTCAATTTAAATTTTAAGATACTGCACACGTACGATCCCCACAAGATGGAGTTTTGAAATGTCAGCTGAAGGACAAACTCTGGACAAATCGGAGTGAGGGAGAGCATGCAATGCAAAGATCGATGGAATATAGACTTCTGAAATCAGACATGACATTCGTTTACTCACTACGCCTTGTCTCACAGAGGTTACATTGTACAGATCAGCAGAAGTTGAGTTAGTTATAAAATGTAACAATATTAATTATCATTCTTTATTTTCAGTAACGTATTGAGTAACATCATTAAAAAAGATTAATATTTTTTATTGAATAGATTAATTTAGGCTTATTGTTGTATAGTAACTACGAATTTGTATTTACTGACTACGTCTATGGAAGGACTCAAAGCAGGTTGCCCTTTTTATGCATTTCGTGTCAACTCGTGACAGCCTTGCCGGTGCAGTCATTGTGTATCAAGATTTTTTTTACACAATTTTAAATAAATTTTCATTGGTTTGGCCTAAATTAAATATAATAAAAAGAAAAAAAGTCGTGTTCAGCTGTGTTTTATTCGTCCAAAATAACCAAAGGAGGAGTAAAAGTCCGAGAATTATTATTTCTATATGTAAGTCTTTGAAATAATTGTAATCCAAAAATAGGTACCTACTACATTTTGTTAAAAGTTAGACAATCAATAGTAAAGATTTACATGTTTTGAGTCCTACCATTTTAAAAAAACAGTATGTTCATTGAATAATTCTACTTAAGTATGTTCATTGAATAATTCTATTTATCATAGTAAAAAACACTGTCTGCCCTAACACACATTTTTCCTGTCACTGGTAGGCTGGCAGAAATCTCATAAAGAGATAAGCCTCACCATTTGTACATGTTCTTTCTGTTTTGTTTTTGTATCTTGTTAATGTTTTGTGTGTACAATAAATTGTTAAATAAATAAATAAATAAAAAAACGGATAGGATTCACCCCATGGTTTTACCTATTTTCCTGTCTCCTGCTGATTAATCTATGATGACAATCGTCTGTAATATCTATGATGTCTAGAGATTCCAAAGGTCGATTTTTTAACCGGTAATTACCGATATTTTTATGATGCAATATCGTATCGATTGTACTGAAAGAACTAATACCGTAATTATGTAGGTAGTTTACAAACAATATTTTTTGAGGCTGGAGAATAAAAACATGTTAGATTTTCGGAAGATTAGATTTGATTCTGACGCACGCGATCCTGACCACAGAATAAAGGGTATTTTTAATCTGAGGTATAGAGGCTTATGTCGATGATCCATCGATATTATTTTGACATTGACCTGAAGATTGACATTTTTAATGGGGCGCGCGTGATTCAAAATTGTTATTTCGAGGTCTCGTATTACAAATCTAAAGCGATTATGAATCTGTCCAAACTCAGAGAAAATGGTTATAAAGGTAGGAATTAATGGGTTCGGCCGCGTTGGAAGAGTTGTATTCAGAACTTGCTTTGAGCATACTGATATAGAGGTAAAGTAGCATCTCGATTTTAATTTTTTACACATTCTTACAGTCTGGTTGAAAGCTTGAAAAATGCCCGCAATTCTGTCTGTTCTGTCAATAACACCTGTCCTATTTTTACCGACTTCCAAAAAAGGAGGAGGTACTATGTTCGGCTGTATGTTTTTTTTAAAAGTTACAACTTAATAACTACCTCGCAAAATAATAGGTATACTATACTTGTCCTATTAAATATTCTGTGACTTACCGAGAACCAGCTCAGACCAAACCCCAGGAAGATTCAATTTGCCGCGATCCACCTTATTTTTAACCGACTTCAAAAAAAGGAGGTTCTATGTTCGGCTGTGAGTATGTTTTTTTTTTCCTTTATTTTTTTACTTACATAAGATTTCAATCCATAGTTAGTAAAATAAAATAAAACTATAACTATTTATATGTTAGTAAATAATTAAAAGATAGGGTTTTATCTTTTATTGTCGACAAGATGGACAGTGTCACAGTGCCAGTCCACCCTGTCGCACAGCCCGAGTAAAGAAACGAGGCGGCGAGAGAGCTCCATAAATGGGAGAGAATGAAGAGCCCTTACTTACAAACAACACTTCTTTTTTTTCACGTGGGGAATGCGTTACCTGCATTACATACCTGACCTTCTGGGGTGATGTAAAACCCCACGGTGGCCATCCTCGACGCAAATCGAGGGACTCCGGGTACCGGCTACATACACCGGAGACCCTCGAGCGCTACGCCGCGCTCACAATGTTTTCCTTCTCTGAAAATCCGATTTAGATACAATTCAGGCAGAAACGAAGCGCCAAGTTTCGCGATCCTGACACACCCTTTCGCACTCAATCTATAGTTAACGTGTTAAACTCGAGGCGTGTCAGGATCGCAATACTTGGCGCTCCGTCTTTTCTGCCCACCCCGCCAGGGTCACAGCGTGAAGATATGTTCAACCCCAGATCATACGAACTGGGAGGCGAGCAATGACTGAAAAATTTTTTGTCTCTTGAAATAAAGCGAGAACAGCCATAAAACCGAATAAATATTTTGTTGGGACGTTTTTCTTTGATTCAAACACAAGAGGTCGTGGGCGTGGCAAGGGTCGTGGTGGGCGCGGTTGTAGGCTCGTGTCCCGATTATAATTTAGGTACCTAAGTATAGTCGTTATCATTTTCTCATTTCCAAACATAACAATATTTCATCATAAAGATGTAAGTTTGTTGCTAACCTTGCCTTATCTTTAAAATAACTATGTGTAAATAATAAAGCCGGTCACATACGATGCTATAATTTAAGTATAATTGATATAAATTATAGGACAGCTATGTTATCTTTTCTATACAAATCTTCAAATGGCCACACATGGCAGGTGGGTGTTTGAGCTAGGTAGGTAGGTAATACATATTTTCGTATTGACACATTACGATAGGTAACAAAATATACCGAAATAGAAACGGTTAATGGAAGCTTGGTATACCTACATTAGGATTTTTTACCATGCATACAAGGATGACCACCGCATAATACCTAGGTAGGTACTTAAATATTTTAGCATCTCTCAGTACCGTGTGTGGTACTTTCCTTTATTATTTTAAGTATAGTTTACGATGATGACATAATATAATACTAAGAAATCTGTTTACTACTTTGTGCGACAGATATCGGCTATCAACGACCCCGCGGTCGACGTAACCTACATCTGCTATTTGGTGAAATTCGACTCGACACACGGGAAATTCAACGGCGATGTTACTCATACAGAGAATGAAATTACAGTTAACGGTAACTATTTCATTTATAACGACTGAACCGGCCGATGAGGTTGGATTCCACCTGGTGGCCCTGTGCTGAATACGTCACCATTAGCCTATGCTAGTCCACTGCTGGACATAGGCCTCCCCCAAGGCGTGCCAACTGATTACATCGTGTGTCTGTAAATAGGTACCCTAGATCTCTCACCCTTTTGGCTAAACCAAAAGCTATTTTCCCGTCCCCGTAGTGAGGTATAGTCGACCCATAATGTAACCTGTTCGCGCGAACCACAAAGGTTACCCAAACCCCCAACTTACTGTCGCTCACCAGATAAACGGATCAAAGTGTTCCATGAGAAAACCCCTGGCAGCATCCCGTGGCACGCGGCCGGCGTGCAGTACGTGGTCGAGGCCTCCGGGATGTTCACCAGCCTCGAGAAGGCATCGGTAACACTTCATCATCATCATATCAGCCTGTAGACGTCCACTGCTGGACAAAGGCCTTATCCCCAAGGATCTTCACGACGACCGGTCCTGCGCTAACCTCATCCAGCTGGGTCCCGCGACCTTCACCAGATCGTCGGTCCACCTCGATTGTTGGTAACGCTTGGCATAATAATATAACATACGCATATTCGATTCCCACCCGGGACCAACATTTGTGTGATGAGCTTAACTGTTGGTTTTCGGATTCTGGGTGTTTGTATGTTTATGTATTTATTTAAAAGTATTTATGTATGTTTATCAGTTGTTGAGTACCCATTTACAAGCTTCGGCTTAGTTTGGGACTAAACAGCCGTGTGTAAATTTGTCCAAACATTATTATATTATTATTATATTCCCAGTAGGTATAGTAGGTAAGTACCTTCGTATTTTTCATAACGTTTCACCTTGTATTGCAGGGCCACCTGGCAAGCGATAGTGTGAAACGCATTATTGTGACAGCACCCAGCGCAGACGTTCCTATGATCATTCTGGGAGTCAATGACAACAAGCTTAACTCAAGTAAAATGCTTAATTAGTTTAAATGTTATTTTATTATGTAGTAGTTAGGTGGTCAAAGCTAAGCAAATTAAATAAACAAATAAGCTTATCTACTTAAAGCTATCATGGATACATTATCATCATCATTAGCCTGTACCAGTCCACTCTGGACATAGGTTTCCCCCAAGACGCGCCTCTGAACCCGATCCTCGGTTCTCCGCATCCAGTCACTGCCAGCCGCCTTTCGCAGGTCGTCGCTCCATCTAGACAGAGGGCGTCCCACACCACGCTTGCCAAGTCGTGGTCTCCACTCGAGAACTCGTCTACCCCAGCGGTTATCGGCTCTCCGGCAGATATGACCAGCTCAGTGGGGTCGGGCGGCATTTGCCTACATCGCAGAAAGTCTATGCTGGGAAATGTCGAATACGCAAAATTACTACTTCTCATAATGTCCACATAGCATAATGTCATAGTCGCAAAATGACTACAATGTGCACAGTACAGTCAATGTTAAAAAAGTAGGGTGTTTCCTCGTGGTCCTACTAATTTGTCTGACTAGTGGGACCACGAGGAATCTTCATTTCGGATGACAGCTGTCAAACTTAAAACGGCTGTAACCTGAAAACTATTCATCCTAGACTACTAGTTTCTAAGGAGGAATGATAGATCTCTTCGAGATCTTCATTTCGGATGACAGCTGTCAAACTTAAAACGGCTGTAACATGAAAACTATTGATCCTAGACTACTAGTTTCTAAGGAGGAATGATAGATCTCGTCGAGATCTTCATTTCGGATGACAGCTGTCAAACTTAAAACAGCTCTGACTCGGAAACTAGTGA
Source organism: Metalampra italica (assembly GCA_949699065.1). NCBI lineage: Eukaryota > Metazoa > Arthropoda > Insecta > Lepidoptera > Oecophoridae > Metalampra > Metalampra italica. The sequence goes on from OX452982.1 coordinate 7,749,110, forward strand.
TCCTAGACTACTAGTTTGTATAGTATAGAGGAATGATAGATCTCGTCGAGATCTTCATTTCGGATGACAGCTGTCAAAAGTGAAACTGACATCCGAAACGAAGATCTCGACGAGATCTATCATTTCTCTGTACAAACTAGTAGTCTAGGATCAATAGTTTCCGAGTTACAGTCGTCAGAAGTCGCGGGTCGGGCGGCTTTTGCCTAGAACGTTGTTTTGTTTTATTTTTCGCGATGGGTATTTATTTTGTACTAGTTATATTGACCGTGACTGTACTAAAATAAAAAAGTAGTCATTTTGCGACTAAGACATTTTGCAATGTAGACTAAATAACAAAGAAGGCATTACGCGTTACCGACCATATCGCTATATAGACTTTCAGCGATGTAGGCAAATGCCGCCCGACCCGCTCAGTGTCACTTCAACGTGATAACGCTTTGAGCTATGTCGACCGCTTTGGTTCTCTGGCGGATCACCTCGTTTCGGATCCTATCTCGCAGAGAGATATATCATGGATACTTTGATCATCAACTGATTGGGCAGACTAGACAGATAGGTAAGTTCACAGACAGAGAACAGTGAGCCTATGCTGTTGCACACTGACTTTCCCTACGCGTCACTGTGACGCGCCACCACACACGAACCTCCGCCTTTCTCATCCGACGGCTTTGACGACACTTACCTACCCTTTTCAGGTCGCCGGTCCATATGGCAGGGGGCGTGCCACGTTGCCTGCATCTACCGGTGTAATAAACACCATAACTTGTCTGCTCTGAATGCTATAGTTTCCGCGATTCATGTGGTCCTCCGACAGCCACTTCAGCTTTATAACCTACTAGCTTTTTCCCTTGTAGAAAAGTTTTCCCGTGTACATTATGAAACAGCGCCCTCAATGTAGGCGTTTTGTTACTTAGGGGGGGTATTAGCGGACGCCCCGCAACTTTGTCCGCGTTAAAAAGTAACCTATATGTTATTCCAGGATATTAGCTATCACTGTATACCAAGTTTCATCAAAATCTGTTTGGTAGTTTTTCCATGAAAGAGTAACAAACATACATCCTCACATCCTTACAAACTTTCGCCTTTATAATAATGTCGATCATCAGATCTCATTCCTAACTATATCCTAAGTAACGTTGTTTACAGGTCACAGAGTGATATCCTGCGGGTCTAGCACTCTCTACTGCTTGGCGCCGATAGTCAAAGTGTTGGAGGACAAATACGGCGTGGAAGACGGCTTCATCACCAGCATCCATGCCATGACTCCATCTCTGAAGCCGCTGGACGGACTGTGCCTTAGGGGGAAGGTAAATAAATAAATACTTAAACATAATAAATAATCTAGGGACTGAAATAAATACAATTCAAACACTTGTCTTATCCCAAACTAGGATTTCACGTGCATCAAGTAAAATAGGCGTAAAATATAGACACGTTCCTTCAGATGCATATTATTAGGCGTTTGAATACAGATAGAAGGTAATGAACAAGAATTTATTGCTCTTAACTTATTTTTAAAGCAAACTCTAATATTTAAATCAAAATAATTTATAGGCACCAGCTTAGAGCCACCAAGACAAGGTGAATTACACTTTCGAGCAAACATTGGTATCACATGGACGATATTACGGACAGACAATTTTGCTTAACGATCCATTATGTTGAAATAAGCTTGACCCTTTGTATAATTTTCTGTTGTTTTGTATTGTTTTTATTTTATTTCTGTGTATACAATAAATTATTAAATAAATATGTTCCCAGCACTGGCGGGACCACAGAAGTATCCACCAGAACATAATACCGGCCACCACCGGCGCCTGCAAGGCCCTGGGAAAGATCATCCCGGCTGTCAGAGACAAGATCACGGGGCTCGCCTTTAGGGTTCCAATAGTCAACGTATCTGTACTCGATCTCACTATTCGGTAAGCAGAAATGTCTCTTTAATATTATCACCCTTATCAGTCCACTGCTGGACGTAGGGCTCTCCCTAGGCACGCCACTGAAACGGATACTCTATTAATTTAAACATGGAACGACTATCTCTTGGTGATTGATTTGCCATGAATTCACATATACGACGTCATAGATTCACAGGTTTCCTCACAAAGTTTGCCTTCGTTGTTTCTTCTCAGGTTGACTAGAGAAACATCATTGGAAGATATTGTCAAAACCATCGAAAAAGAAAGCGAGTCGACAATGGAAAGTATAATAAAAATATCGAAAGATGAAGCGGTCTCCTCAGATTTTGCTGCAGACAGCCATTCCTGCATTGTCGACGCAGACTCAAGTCTTGAGCTCAAACCTAACTATTTCAAGTTGATATGCTGGTACGAAAATGAGTATTCGTATGCGTGCCGAGTGGTGGATACAATATATTTATCAGAAAAGCAATTGCTCCAATCGGAACTTAAAACTAAAATGACTTATGTTAGATCAAAATACCAAAAACAGGACAGTATCCAGCAAACTGACTGTTGTATAAGGGAGACGTCTGTAGATCGCGCTTACACAATTGAATTCACGCCTAAAGTGCTGTGCAGCACATCTCAGACCGCAGGGTTTAAGAACAAGCTGCAATCTCGCCCTGTTATATTAAGGAAACCATTCACACAAAATTCTGGAGTAACGTCATCTTTCAATAAACAGATACCTAGAAAGAAAGCAGAATTATTTAAAATTTGGAATGACGACAACATTGAAATGACGAAACCATCGGCGCGACAGAAACGAAGTGCTTTTTTTCAAAGTTGCATAACATTTGGACCCAACGATACAACGCCAATAGATTCCATGAAAGCCCAAGAGAAATTGGAAAAAGTGAAGATAGAATTTTCTAAAATGGTCAATATTACGGAAGACTTGCTCAGGAAATCCTGCAATAGCAAATTGCATTTAAGCAATACAAACGAAAAATCGAAAGAGGGTTCGAAAATTAATATAAAAAAGATAGGAGATAAAAATTATTACAGGAAAGCACTGGATACTTGTAAAAACTCTCAAGCTAGCAGCGCTGCTTTCTTTGACGTTAGTGGAGATGGCAAAACTAGTGTATCTACACTTAACAGTAACATAGTAAACGGTGAAGATTTCAATATTTATTACGAGAAAGATATGTCAGACTATAGTGTGCCTTTAAGTGATATAAAATATTTCTTCAAGTCCGATAATTCCTTCACGAAAAAGAAAGAAACATCAAATAAGGAAAATACAGCTGATATTAATGTTACCACAAGCAAGACAGAAAATTCAATAAGTACAGCTAACGATAAAACAGATGCATCGCCAAATATAAATGAATTCAAAAATAATGTAACGAAGACTATCAATAGCATAATGGAGGGCTTAAATAGCAATTTTCAATTAAAATCATGCCAAAATAATATAAACAAAAATATTAGAAATATAAACAATAAAGAAAGTTTACATGATGATTATACTACAACCACTGATATATCTATTAATTTAACGACAACGGCTCAACGAAATTTAAACAATAAATACGACGAAACTTTAACAACACCTGACACTAAAAAAGAGCACAATAAATTAATAAATGGTAGTTCTGGTAAAAATTCAAAGGAATTGCAATACGATAAAGGTCATTGTAATAAAATGATAAAAAAAAGTTATAACAAAAATGTGGTCAACATCAGCATCCTCGACGAAGAACTAAAAAAGCGCAGAATTATTTTAGATACGAGTAACAATGATAGAGAATATGTTAAAAACAGTGACCAAGCACATGCTGCTAAGGCTCAAAGTAATAATTCTGCAGTGAATAAATTAAATATTGCACCTCCGGCTTTTAGCAAAGAAAGTACACTTGAAGGCACTAAAGATGGAAATTTCAAAACGGACAAAAATGTCAAGTATCATGACAATACAGCACTTAAAACTTGCAATATAGGTGCAGACGATTACCAGCAAGACAGTATGGTTAAAGATATTAACTATGAAACAAGCATTGTTAGTGATGATTTTAACAAAGAAAATTTTAGAGATGATCATTTTCAATCGGACTACATAAGAATCGTGGCAGACGACAGTCAAGAAGAAATTAAACTTGAAATAGACAATGTTAAAATACAAAATGAAAGCAGCGAGAAAGGAAAGAATTTAGAACAACCAACTATGGGTAGTTTGAATGCTCCAATTCCTGATTCGACTGAAGATAACGTATCATTTTCAAGTCGGCAGTACGTTAGTGCAAAAATAACCGACAATATATCTAGAAACAAACAAGATATCTACGATAAATTAGACAGCACCAGTGCTACAGATTCAGACGGTTCTCTCCATATTGATGGCAGAAAATCGCAAGTTATTAACATTACTGACCTGACCAATTCGTTAGAAGATTTAGAGCGTTTGGATAAGATTTGCCGAATTATAGAAATCTCTGACGAACTATCCGACAAGTTATTTTCATCTTTGAACAATGAAGATGCAAACACAAAGACCGATAGAAAATGGTCATTTAAAGATTTGTGCGAAAAAATAAACCTGGATGAGTTTTGTAACAAAGTGTTTGGCAAATCTATTTAACTCAAGAACCACTATGTCAAATTAAATTTGTTTTTTTTTAAATTGAAATAAGTAAGTAGTGTATAAAATAAACGATTTATTTTCGAGGCACTTTTATGTACGATTATTATGGTGGGTTCTAAACATAGCCAAGTACAATAATACAAGGTGTTGCAAAAAAGATACAGCAAGGCCATGTAAGGCAAGGCACTCAGCATTACTTGGAAATTATCAAATTAATAACTCCCATTAAAAACTTACAAATTGCATAGCTTTTATTGCAACATCTTTCTCAATAAAAAATTACAAAAAACATTGTACATTATGTTAAAATATCACAGAATTAATTAATTTCATAAAAATATTTTATATATTAATAAAAATATAAAAAAACCAGGTACATTTCAGTGTTACAAATTATCTATAGAGTATGTACTTCTTTAAAATGACTAAGCTCTTACCCGTAACTATGGTATACTAATTCCGTGTTCCTCATCAGTTTCCAATTCAGCTCTATGATAGTTCTAGGGAACAATGCATCGTCCATGTCCACAAAATCGGCTATGACCACGTTGACTGGGGATCGTTGGCTGGAACTTTGCGCCAGCGGCGCCGGCGGGCCAGGAGAAAACTCCTTCAATTTGGGCAGCACGTCTTTCAGTACTGGTGCCGCGCATTTGTCGCGTAGATTCGAAATCCATCTGAAACAATTTGTTGAGAAAATTTAATCGTTAGAAATGCCAAGAAAAATCAAAATAAATTCAAATAATTTATTGCATTGTCAATCCTACTTCCTACTAATATTGTTGAGGACAACATAAATAAAACTGATATATTATATTATTCACTGGTTTTAATAATTAAAAGATGATAGTTACAATTTAGGTGTTGCCTCTAAGGCGGTTGACGTGAAAGAGAGTGAGAGAACGAATGGGACGATAGAACTTAGATATAAACACAGATAATAAATCACAGTTCAATGTTCGTTCTGAACAAATATTATAAAGGCGAAAGTTTGTAAGGATGATGTGAGAATGTTTGGATGTGAGGATGTTTGTTACGCTTTCACGCAAAAACTACCAAACAGATTTTGATGAAACTTGGTACAGTGATAGCTTATACCCTGAAATAACATATAGGATACTTTTTAACGCCGACAAAGTCGCGGGGCGTCCGCTAATACCCCCTAAGTAATACAACGCCTACATAGAGGGCGCTGTTTCACAATGTACACGGGAAAAACTTTTCTATGCGGGCGAAGCTGTGGGAAAAAGTGTGTTCCAACTGGTATAATCACGGTATAATCTACTAACGAAGAAGGAATACTAACCTGAGTACAATAAAAGTGGGCGTAGGCGTCAACACCGCCTGATGGACGAACCCCATCCCCGGGTGCCTCCTGACCTTCTCGAGGAAGCTGACCAGCCCGCTGGTGAGGTCCTGCTGGGGCCAGGGGGACGGCAGCATCTGCGGCTGCCAGAACTCGTTGGTGGCGTACACGGCTTGGTGACGGTACACTACCACTATCTGGAAATATAAGTTTTTTTTTTTTTTTTTTTCTCGGTCGATCTGCAATCAGTCTTTGCGACTATAATCAGATGTGCTCCACGTTCTGTCGTGTAGAGGGACCACTCCACCGAGGGGCCTGCCCCTATATTACAGATAGCCTCGTCTCCCACTCAAGAGTCGGGGCCACCGAGTTCCATAAAGTCGCGCCTCTTTAGTCGCTTAATGCAGTTAGGTATGAGTAGCTGTACTGCGAGGTGGTTTGGGTGATTGTGTAGGCGGTTCTGGTATCGACTGGCATGAATTTTGATTTCCTCCTTCACAGTGTGCATCATGAAGATACTATGGATCTCTTCATTTCTGATGAACCAGGGTGCGTTGGTGATATTTTTGAGTATAATGTTTTGCATTCTTTGTATTATGCTGATATTTGATACACTGGCAGCGCCCCAGAGTTGGATGCCGTAGGTCCATATTGGTTTTAGTATAACCTTGTATATCATCAGCTTATTGTCTACTGACAGCTTTGAGTTTCTGCCCAGTAACCAGTATAAACTGCAGTATTTCTTTTTTAGGTGGTCCCGTTTTGTTTCTAGATGTTTCCTCCAGGTCAATCTTCGATCTAGGTGCATGCCCAGGTACTTCACTGAGTCAGTGTGTGGGAGGTATTGGCCTTCCAGTTTCACAGGAGGGCAGTCTGATTTCCGAAGTGTAAATGTAACTTGCACAGATTTAGCAGCGCTGGCTTTTATCCTCCACTTTTTCAACCATTTGTCAATGTTGTTCAGGCTCTCCTGCAGAAGAGCGGATGCAGTTTGAGGACAATTGCTACTTGCCAGAATTGCAGTGTCGTCCGCATACGTAGCAGTTGTTACGTTGTGTGATTGTGGCAAGTCATATGTAAAAATAGTGTACAGCACTGGTCCAAGGACAGAGCCCTGCGGCACGCCTGCCAGTATATCGTGAGGCATCGACATGCAATCTCCCTCCTTTACTTGAAATATCCTTTCTGACAGGTATGATTCTAGTATTCCGTAAAATGGGTGTGGTAGACTTTTTTTAATTTTGCATAGTAGCCCTTTATGCCACACTCTGTCAAAAGCCTGCTGTATGTCGAGAAAAGCTGAGGAGCAGTATTCTTTTCTTTCTAGAGCTCTTCTAACCGTGTCACATACTCTGTGAATCTGTTCCACGGTTCCATGTTTCTGCCTGAAACCAAACTGGTGGTCTGGTATAATCAGTCTCTTTTGAAGAATTGGTATCATTCGTTTCAAAAGGAGCCCCTCGAGGACCTTGGATGCTATCGGCAGGAGACTAATTGGTCTATAGGATGTGACCTCGTGTACTGATTTCCCTTCTTTGTGGATCATTATTATATGGGAAACCTTCCATAATGCCGGAAAGTATCCCACCCTTAGAATGCTATTAAATATGGATGTCAAATAGATTACCGCTTTCCTCGGCAGTTCTTTCAAGACTTCTTTGGTAATAAGGTCGAAACCTGGAGCTTTCCTATTGTCTAGTCCAGTTATTTGTTTGGCGACCTCTCTTGGACTGAAACATTTTATTGGAAGATCTAGTTGAAAATCTTGGTTCATAACAAGCTCTATGTCGCTCTCGTCTGCGTCTTGGTCTCTGGTGTTAGGAGTAAACACTTTTGCCAGGTAGTTAGCAAACATTTCTGCCTTTTCTTGGTTTGTCCTTGCCCAACTACGATCTTCTTTTCTTAAGGGTGGTTTGGGTATTTTGGGCTGATCTTGGCTTTTTGTCACTTTCCACAGGGAATAGTCAGTTGCCTTTGTGGCTGTAAGTGACTCCAGGCTATTCTGGAGCGCCTCATCGTTGGCTTTCATGATCATTGACTTTAATTCTATTATTGCCTTATTTAAGGCAGTTTTGTCTGATCTTGCTCGTCCGGTTTGCCAAACTCGGCGTAGTCGCCGCTTTTCTTGGATTTTCCTCCGAATGTCCCAGGATATCGTGTTCTGTTGTGGAGTCACTTTTCGCGTCTCTGGCGTGCACTCCCAGCAGGATGTTTGAATCACACCCGTGAGATTCCGCACAGCGTCATCAATATCATCCGGTGTTTTCAGAGCCACATTGAGGCACAAACGTTCCTCTACTAGTTCTCGGAACGAGTCCCAGTCTGTGTTTTTATTGCAAAGTGTTGCAGATTTGTCGCGGTAAGAAATGATTGCACTTGTAGTCATTAACACTGGGGTGTGGCTCGATGATCCATCTAAACATGACTCTGTCTGGAATGATGTACTTGCCATTCCCCTCGATATAAAGAAATCGAGTACATCTGGTAGCCTATTGGGATCTGCTGGCCAGTTGGTGGGCTCTGAAGTCGAATGGTATGTCAAGTTATTTCGGTCCATGGCTTTCTTTAGCTCTCTACCCCTAGTATTTATTAATCTAGAACCCCAGTGAGTGTGTTTGGCATTCCAGTCACCACCAGCTATGAATCTTCTATCAAGGCTTTGGATGTAATTGTCTAGCAGGGGTTCAGTGAACTTTCCTCTCGGTGGGCAGTATACTGCCGATATGTTAAAGGTTCCATGTCTGTCGTGGACTGCCACACTTGCAGCCTGTATCTCCTCTGTTTGAAATTGAGGTAGCTGATGATGTTTTATTGCAGATCTGATGATGAGGGCTGCACCAGCATGACCTGTACCGTCTGGATGGTTAGTGCTATAGATATTATAGTTCCGGAGAGTGACTTTACTTTTAGCAGTAAAGTGTGATTCTGATATCAATAGGATGTCCAGTTTGTGAGTGTCGATTAGTGTTTCGACTTCGTGTATATTTGGTGCTAGACCATCAACGTTCCAGGTTCCTATTTTTAATGCTGTCATTTTGATATCTTTGCGACTAGTGTGCCTAATAGCCCCATTAGGGTGCTTAATTGTTGAAGTAGTAAGTCTATCTTTTCAGATTGTTTGATTAGTAGGTCAAAGACTACTTGTGATGGCTCAACATATTTATTATGTTGCTGGTTTGTTTTGAGAACTTCCGCGTATTCTCTTCTGTTATTATTTGGATTTTCTATCTTATTTTGAGTATTAAAACATATATTATTCTTGTCTACCCTATTTGTGTTGGGTTCGATATTGTGTGGTGCTTTCTTTTCAGGCAAAGTAAAGTTTTCTGGGTGTTTGGTTATTGGCTTGTTATTTTCGTGTTGTTTGCGGTTGTTCAGTTTCCGTTTGGCAATTTCCTGGTACACCTCACACCCTTTGTAATTCGCCGGATGACTTCCGAAGCATAGGGCACATTTTGCAGGGCTACTACGGTCTTTTTTAGGGCACTCTGAAGTTTTATGAGCTTCTGCACATTTGACGCAGCGAAATGGTCTGAGGCAATTATTTTTGGTGTGCCCATATTGTTGGCATTTCGTGCATTGTACTACAGTTTTCCTTTTTCTCGGATCCTCTATTTTAACTACAGTGTTGTATATGTACCGTATATTCTTAACTTCTTTGTTGTTTGGTCCTTGCTCTATATTAACAAAGAACGTAGATGTTGGCGTTTTATCCGGCCCAACCCTTGCGTTGATTATTTCACCCTTGACTTTGTTGCCAGTTTTCTCTATTTCTTCTATGATTGCACTATGGGGTGATGTGTGATGTAAGTTTCTAATAACGATCCGATAGCATCTTTCTTCTTTCCGTGTGAAGGTGTGTCCAACGAGACCATGTTCTCTTACAAGTGTCATTAGCATTTTGTAGGCTTCTGGGGTGTCGCAGCCCACTCTCAGCTGGTTTTTATTTATTATTTTTATGACATATTCCTTTTTGTTCAGCGTTGTTTCTATTAACTCTTTAAGTTTGTTTATATCTTCTATACCATATAAGATTAGTGGTGGGGGTTTACTGACTTTTTTTGGTTTTTCATTATCTGCAGTAGTATCTGTTGGTAGTATTTCAAACTGGTTAGAAGTAATTATCTTATCAGGAGGTGGTGGTGAGGCAGACATTTTTCTTTTTTTGGTGCCCCTTGATTCTGGGACTCTCTGCCATTCTGGCGGCTTGTTTGATGCTACGGGAGGCTGTGTGTTATCATTTGGCAGTTGATCGTCAGCGGTCATAGTTGTTACTGATGATAATTGTTGGCCTGGTTCGCTAAGAGACGATGCTCTGGGTCTATTAAATATCCCTGGGTGGAATACTTGTTGTGTCAAGGTTTTTTTTGTTTGAAGGTTTAAGTTTGGTTCATTCATTTTTGTTCCCACGAGTTAGCCCGATATATAAGGTCGCTCACGGTACACGGGTTTCCCGGAGAAGGCTATATTCAACGACGGGTCGCCTGTTCCGTCGAGTTTGGTCGCTAGCAACTGGGCTCTCCCTCCAGCCATACATCCTCTTGGCGCGTACCACACGGTAGGATTAGGGGATTTTTTATAGAGGTTAGCCTTCCTCGCAGCCCAAGTGGCGAAGCTCAGGCCCCCGTCCCTGTAAAACATGACCACAGGACTACGGTCTGGGGTAGCTCTTTCGAGCTACACACTGGTTTTTCTGTCGGGGTTGTCTCCCTTATGGAAATATAAGTACGTATAATTTATTCAAATGTAATTTTTAATTCTAGAATTTCTTTTATATATTATACTTGTTCGGAAAATGGTCATTTTGGGTAAATGACATACTTAGACGAAATATCTTTTTTTGTATAAAATTTAAGTAGCTGTAAATGCAAATTTGAAGGAATTAGAGCAGTGTGCAGAAGTGGCAGTGAGCAGAATCAATGGTCTTTGGAGTAGAGTTCTAGAATAGAGGCCGCAGCGTAAGGTGCACAGATTGATGAGGAAAGTAAACCTGGCATGGTAGCGCGCATTCATATCAGGCTTTCGACGTCCATTGCTCGATATAGGCCTTCTACAATGAACGCCCGATTCTCTGCATCCAACCGCTTTCGGCCACCTTCGTCATGTCGTCGGTTCACCTGGCGGCGGGCGTCCCACGCAGCGCGTGCCAGTCCGGTCTCCACTCCAGAACTCGGCCACCTCAACGAATCGTAGAATACAGACAAATTGCGAACCAGGCAACCTGCGAACAACCCTTTGGCGCACGTAGCGCGTATTAAGGAAAACCTATGTCCAGCAGTGGTCATCGACATGGTGAAACGCAAACTTAGAAAAGCAGGCTTCTATTTCTATAAGTCTGCCAGAAGAAATGTTTGTTTAGTTACCTGCTGCCTTTGTCCGTTGAGAGAATTGAGCGTGATAGTCTGCAGATCCAACTGCCTAGGCACCAGCTGTGGACCATACAGGTTGAGTAGAAACCTCATCAGTCTCCGGTGGTCTTCTGGGGTGAAACCATAGAAGTGCTGGAAGTCTAAGATGACCACCTGTAATGTTGGATAGGCAATTTTAAATAACAAGTTTATTCAGGCCGAAAATGTAATAGGAATGATTATGCTGACTTAATGTTCCAAACTTTCTTTACTTGCAAAATCAAGAGTTACAACCTGGGGCTTAGATTTTTTTACAGAACCATTAAAATCTAAAGTAGTATCTACTTACATATTTTGAACAAATCAAACGATGAGTAATGATGAGGACTTGGTTTTAAACAAGAATTGATTGTCTATTCCATAGACTATTCTTATTTACTCCCGCCATCTTACAACATCATTCTAGTTTATTTTGGTAGATCACCATCAAATAAAATTTAATAAAGCTCTTGAATGCAAGGGCAGCTAGGCATGTATACAAAGTGACAAGTTTGCACTGACCTCTCCTGGATGTGAGTCCACAAAATTCTTGACCTGGACCAGAGGGTTGGATATTTCATCTGCATACAGTCCATGTGTGAAGAAGAAACTTTCCGAACCATTTTTAGTGGCCAACCTCAGGTCAAAGTACCTGAAAAATTGAGTTTTTATAAGAATCAAGAGTTATTTTGATGGCCGTTAAAATTAAAGGATAGCTTAGATTATGATTGACTAGCTGTGCCCGCGCGGCTTGGCCCGCGTAGAATAAGTTTTCCTGCGGGAACATTTTACCGCGGTAAAAAATAGCCTATATGTTATTCCAGGATATAAGCTATCACTGTACTGTACCAAGTTTCAGTCTAATCCGTTCAGCCGTTACAGTGTGAAAGAGTAACAAACATCCTTACAAACTTTCGCCTTTATAATATTAGTAGGATGTAAGCTTTGAGTATTTAATTAAATTTAATCAAAGGATGTAAGTAATACAATAAAATCACAATGTTATAAAATATAGTATCAGACTATTATAATGTGGCATTTTATCTTGTGCTCTTCCTTTGTTGGTGTTGTGGTGACCTTACAATGTTCTAAGTGTAATGATAAGAATGAACAGAATACCTAATGCCAATGAGCAGTTGCTGCAAGGTATCTAGGGCCTGCGTTATGGTCCAGCGTAAGATCGTACCTCTGAACACAGGGTACAGCCTGCGCAAGATTGGCTCTGCATCAGGAGCAAGACCGCTTTTCCTTGTGATGCTGTATGTCATAGAGTCATGGCTGCCTGAAATTATGATCTTATGAAAACAAGATGAAGCAAGTCTTCTTGTTCATATAAACCCACAAAATTAGAGGAGTTGATCAATTAATTGTTTATTTGCTCCTACATTGGAAAAAATTTGATTTTAGTTTTCATCACAGACCTATAATGCGGTTTTCATTAAATTACACAGAGACCTTCACCTTTATAGTACAGAAGGAGTAGTAAGGAATAGTAGAGAGCGTCAGTGGCGTAGGGGATAAGACGCGGCCTATCAAATCGAAAGGTCCGGAGTTCGATCCCCAGCTGGGCCATGTACCAATGGGTTTTTTCTCGAAACTTAAGTACATTTACTGACTGCTCTCAAACGGTGAAGGAAAACATCGTGAGGAAACCTGCATACGCCGATGAAGAAATTCTTAGGCGCATGTGAAGTCTGCCAACCCGCACTGGGCTAGCGTGGTGGACTATAGCCCGCACGCCCTCGTTGAGAGGGTAGGCCTGAGCCCCAGCAGTGGGGAGATTAATAGGCTGTTGATGATGATGATGACACAGAGACAAAATAAACAGATCTATTTACCTATTACAAAAAAACAGTCACATTTGATTTACAACTTAAATAGGTAAGTATCATTGGATCCTAGCATAACCTTCCCAGTTAGCAAAATTTTACAAGAAGTAATTAATAGTGGTTATTACCTGGTATGGCAAGGTATATCAATGGAATATTTTTCAGTTGGTCTGGCAAATTCCTCATCCAGTTTTCCAAATCAGTTCTTTGTGCAGAAATGTCGTCGCTCATTATTACAGCTGGAAAATAAAAAAGTAAATTTGAGCACTGACTTCTATTGTATCTAATGTAGAGTGAAGTTTTAAGGCAAAAGTATGGTAACTTCCAAGTTTACATCTGATTTGAATGAAAGTACCTACAACTAAAATAACTGGAATCTAGTGGATACCTTGAACCAAATTTCCGCAATTGAGGTTATTATGTACCTATGAGATCACCTCACCATAATTATGCTAAATTGGTTTCTGTCGCCCTACGCCGGTCAATTTTCATTGACCCTTTTCATTTTCATCGTTGTCACCTATAAAATGTAACAAAGCCAACTAGTTTTTAGTCAAGAAAATGAAATTCAAAAGTTGCATTTTTAAGTGCGTTTTGTGTTGAAATTCAGATAACCGATAATGAGGAAAGACATTGAATTTGCATTAGGAAGCTTAAACCACATTGTCTTCGATAATTGGCAGGGTTATCCAGAGTGTATGTATCTGTAGACCTCAACGTCAAACAAACGTCACTGTCAATGCGTTTCGTTTGTTCTTTTAATATATAGATAATTCGTTTCTTCTTTGTTGATAGTGCGTTTTGGTAGTGTCTGTGCAAGTTGAGCAAGCTGATTTTCAGACTCAATTTATTTTATACAAGTTTCAACTAAATCTACATGATATTTGCAGGAATTCAAATGCACGAGATGCAAAATGCGAAATAACTTTGTGACATAAATACAACTTTTCACCTCACCAACGAGAAAATATAAGACTTAAAAAATATAACTCAAACTGAATGTAAAACCTTAAAACAAACATAATAAAAACTTAATTTAAAGTTTAGGTAAGTAGCTATTACTTATTAGTTTCCGAACGTTTGTTTAGTTCTTTTTTTGTTGGAGGGAAATTCGAACTTCGAATTGACTTGTTCCTAAATTAGATTTATGAAAAGGACATCGCAAAACTAATCTAAAAATAAGTTCAAATTTTTCGATTTTTGTAGTCCTACCATACCCGACGAAATGACAAAAAAGACCTTTCAAAATATTTTTAAAAATTATTTACACCACTAGGCTGACACTTTTCGTAGTTTTTCTACTTCATTCCAGTAAGCAAAGTAGTTTTACCTATGTCCTTACAACTTGTTTGTTTATTCGTAAGTACTTACAGTTGCATTCCCGTATGTATATCTAGTAGGTACAAGGTTGGTTGCATTGCATTACAATCACTAACTTATTTAATTGAGACAATATTTATTAGTTGATAAAAAATATTGACTGGCACGACTTCTATGTTTAATTCTTTTAAAAATAGAAAGTGACTGAAACTACACATTAGTTTGGACCACTTTAGAAATTGGAATAAGAAAATATAATTCACGAACCTACCTACAATAACCAAGTAAGTTCCCAACTTCATGATAACAAAGGGCACACTGCAATCCTTGCGGCAACCCGAATATACAAAGTAGGCACCGAACCGTTATTTTTAACTGTAGGGTACTGTTTGTTATTCCGTTCGTACTGCCACATAAGTACACTGACCAGAGACTTAAGATAAAATGAACTTATCAAGCATGCATGCTGCAAATCTCGTTACTAATGCAAAACAATCTTTGTTTAGAACTATAACCGATATGACCGGCTTTGTTTCAAATCTCAAACTCAACTAAGTCGTAGTGAAAGGAATCCAACGTTTAACAGCTTTTTTGTGAAAATGCTTTGGTGCTCTGTCTAATGATAACATTAACCTTGGCTTTTTTGTTAAGTTTCCCATAAGTTGGAGTAGGTTACTTACGAGGCTAATAATACCACAGAATAGATAATAGTAGGTAGTAAGATCTTTATACTGCGATCCCACTAAGTGTGGTACAAATTCATGTAAGTGCTCTTGATAAGGTGCAAGTGGTGATAACCTCGGTATCACAACTCCACCAAGTCTAGATATTTCAAACATACAGATTTCGGTCACGCACTGGCACGCATGTCGTCGCTAGAATGTGGATAGAATGCTAATAATTCCTCAGTAGGTAATTTAAATAGCGTTAAATAGGGTAGGTACCTAAGTAGGTAGGTAAAACATCCACACTGTAACTATTACATATTTATTCTATGTCCACTTTAATGTTAAAACTGGTTTCAAGAATGAAAATTACTTCTACCACACATTTATTGTTACACTGACTACAGAAATTGATTAATCTATAGCGCAAGTATATCTACGAAATAAGTACTTGCCTACCTAAATAAAGTTATCACAAGGCATTTCCTGACTAGGCAACTAAGTACTTGAACTCAACCTCAGAATGCATAAAACTAAAATTGCATCAAGGATACTTTTAATTGAGGAGTAATCTAGGTCTGAGGTAAATGCAATGCATGTACCTAAGTACCTATAATCATGACATTGATTGAGGGATTTATTATTTTCCTGAATATGATATAAGTACTATGATCTGCAAGGAGGAGATCCGACGAAGAATTAAGGTCACAGATGATGCGGAGGACGGAGGAACGGCTGTGGTGGCGTTCATTTAGGAAGGTCTTTGTTTTGTCCAGCATTGGACGTCAAAGGGCTGATGAAATATGATGATTTGCCCGAATATAGCCACCGCGCCGCAGGGTGTGGAATAAATATACGGTG
The DNA here is from genome assembly GCA_949699065.1 of Metalampra italica. Taxonomy (NCBI): domain Eukaryota; kingdom Metazoa; phylum Arthropoda; class Insecta; order Lepidoptera; family Oecophoridae; genus Metalampra; species Metalampra italica. Next base: position 7,765,026 of record OX452982.1, read on the forward strand.
CTCCGACTGCTGTCACACTTTATCACATATAAATAATTTTCCTCAGCGCCCCCTTTTCTCCACTCCAACCTCTATGCTGGTGAAACCAGATCTGTTTCAAGGTTATGCTGTTGTAGTACAGTACAATGAATGAAGACCCAATAAAATCCTACAATTACAATTAATGTGCAAAATAAAATTTGTAGGTTACTGTAATTGACCGAGCGAGCGAAGCGAGCGAAGCGTCTAAGTTTCGAGATTGACCAAAAATGCTAATGTCCGTCTGTCCTTCTGTCTTTCTGTCTGTAATTCTCTACAGGTCGCATTTTTCCACCGATTTTGACGAAAATTTGGCATGGGTATAAATTAATTAAACCTACAAAATGAGTAGAATAAAATTTTGAAAAACATTTTTTTTAGAGTACCTACCATACTCGCAAAGTGGGAGTGAACTTTTTTTTTCTTGTGAATCCCATAGTGTGGGATATCGTTGGATAGGTCTTTCAAAAATATTGCTGGTGTGGGAATACCATTTTTTCGATTTAGGGATCCGTTGGCGAAATATTAAGCTTTAAAGCGGTAATTTTTGTTAGAGTCACGTGTCCCCCCCCACCCTGCCAGCTAAACGGTTGCTTCTGGAAATGTGAAAAAATTCATGGCAGTAGCATATATAACGTAGTTACAAGGAAAACTATTACGGCTAAGTAGGTTCTATTAGTTTTTGAGTAATAATGGATCGACTTATGAAAGTTGAAAAAATTAATTATGTTCATAGAACTGCATACGTAAAATGGAAAATTATTTTTTTCCCCGTGATATTCATCGTTGGATGGGTCTTTCAAAAATATTGCGGGTGTCTGAAAAACATTTTTCGATTCAGGGATCCATTTGCGAAATATTAAGCTTTAAAGTGTTAATTTTTGTCACTTTAGTAGGTACTTTTTCTGTCTCCAACTACAAAGTTGACTTTTGTTGGTTTCTTTTAGGTTTGGTTTATAAGGGCTGGCGAGGTCTACTGTTCTCACGGAACTACTAGTAAATAATAATGTGCGGATAGAAATGATCACTTACTTGTGACAAAACAGTTTTTCGGCAGCGAAAACACAATTTTGTCCTCCGCTATGCACACGTCCCCCCACCACAAGATATTTCGGCAACCTGGCGCAGGAAAAACGCGCGGGGGTCAAGACACCGAGTCTACAGAGCCGTATTTGGATAATAATTTAATTTCAATTCTTGCCGAAAAAATGACCGTTTTCGTTTGACAAAATTAAAAATGGCATTCCCTCTATGCTGCAATCGCTCTGGTTACAATTGAGGTAAGGTCAACCGGGGCTATGTCGTCTACGGGGCTAAGGTATCCATTCAATTATCATACGAAACGCGTATTCTAGAACTACTCACACAATCATTTGACGATCTTTGGTATTAAAACTACAAGTTGAAATCAATAGATGTCGTAACAGTGATCTTCTTTTGATAAAAATACCACCATCCTGAATATGTCCTTTTTTCGGACCCTTGCTAGTTGCTTCATGACATACCTGTTTTCAATCAGCTAAAATCTCAGTATTTTTAAGAGAATCGATGTTTTTCACAGTGAGTACTTCATTGAAAGACATGTTGTTTATTATTTTATGTAAAAAGCTTTAAATTCAAGTAAAATATTTTAAAAAATGGAAAAATATTTATTAAAAAAATTGTAGATTATGTTTATGTTTTGGAGCGATTGCGTCCGTCCTATTGGGGTGATTTCGTCTATTTTCACGCAATAGCCCCATAGTTTGTGGTTATAAACCTTTTAATTTTAAATTGTTAAATCTGTAAATTTGCATTTATGTTATGGTCTCATGTTTAGGTTTTTTACATAGCATCTTAATTTGTCTTTTAGGTTTTCACACATGGTGCGTAAGTAGGTACAATATAAAAACAACGACCCTGGAACTTAAGAAAACTAGAAACAGTCAGAATAACTGTTAGAGTAAACAGTATCAAGCTGAAAAAAAAACATGTCATAATTAAAGTTGAAACAAAGAGTAATAAAAGATCTCACGCGTTCTGTGGTAATTAATTATATTTTTGTATTATAATTAAATGACTTTTTTTGCCAAAATGCCTTCAGCACAATACAGAAATAGAACAGTAGTGCAACTCCATACTAATGTCCAAATCGAGTCCCAATCAACCGCAAATTTTATATTTCTTTGGTTCCCTCAAAACGGATATCCGATGCTTTTTTGTCCGTTTGTCTTTCTGCCGGACAATACTCGAGAACACTAGACCGATCATAGCGTTTCGAGCTGTGGAACTTATATAAATGTTAAATTGCCTGGCAATAATAAAAAAACCGGACAAGTGCGAGTAGGACTCGCGCCCTGAGGGTTCCGTACAAACTTAATTAAAGAAATAATTAGGACCTCGTTAATAAAATTTGTATCACCTGGTACTCTTAAATGGATGACTTGCCCATAGACAAAGTTAAGTTTGTTGGTACAAGAAAAAAAAGAAATTCTGGTGATGTAACTAAGTACAAATTTACGGTTTTCGGATTTTTTCCTTTATTTGTGCTATAAGACCTTGCTTCTTCCCAATTTTCATGATTCTCGGTCAACGGGAAGTAGGTATGCCATAGGTTTGGATTACCAAACTAAAAAATGCGGCAAAATTGGCCATATCATCTGACTGTGTTGACTTAGAACATGCAGAATAACCATAGCGCATAATTTGTTTTATGGCCCCGCGTGCCAGATAGTTTGGCGTCCACTATAGTATTGAGTTGCACTACTGTTCTATTTCTGTATTGTGCGTATTATTTTATTCGGCTAATTACACGAAACCAAGCAAAAGATTTGGTCTACTAGATTATAATTAACTAACTATAAAACTAGTAGGTAACTACTTTTACAACTTATCTTGATTCAAAATGTTACTAGGTCCTCAACCATTTACGTGTTCCTACCGAAAGACGCCTTATCTCCTCTATGTGGGGTTATTGCGTCTAAAAATCTCTTTTCAAAGACACACGAAAAAGCAATTTAAAATGTCACGAAACGATATTATAGTAGGAAACTAGATAGGTAAATAATTGTATCTTGTATTATAGGGTACAGTGTTATAATGTTAAATGACATATTCTTTTGCAGTCACTCGATTTTTTTTCACTAGATTTTCGGGACGAAATGAGAGAACGACCCATAAATAGGTACCTAGGTATCTCGCGTAAAATGTAAAATTATAATCAGAGTCAGAGCCATCTAATCAGGAAGGTTCGAAAGCGAGAACCGACCAAACAGTTTATTTCTCTATGCATCTAATAATGATAGATCACTACTAGAAGTAGTGAGAGTAAAATGTTTTTAAGTACCTACAGTGATCTATCAATGTTATAGCTATATAGAGACAAAATGATTAGGTATTAGGTACCTACATAGTTTTTAAACATTTTTGAAAACATTGCTAAGGTAAAATGGAGTTTGACTTTCATTATAATTTTTATTTGTATATAATTTATATTATATATTTGTATATAACCTTGTACATATTATCGGGGTAGGTGTATATACTTAATGAAAGTTTATACTTACCTACCCTACCTACCTATTTACTTATTATTACAAATATTCTTAGAGTAGGTATACTTATGTATACTCTAAGCAAATATTTCTATTCGTGGTAGTGGAGGAAATTACTGAACTGAAATTAATCATGAAGCAGCTACATTAACTGTACCTTTAAAATATTAAACGCAGATCGGTGTTAAATAATGTTCATTTTAATTACAGACAATGGCGTACCTAGGTAGTTTACCAGAACCGACTACCTATACTAGGTATTCGTCCACTCTAAAAAGGTCTCCGTATGCCCTCACGCTCAAGCAGCTACGGGCGGAAAATAGCCTGTACGGATGGAAGGGGGAAGACCACGTTAAATTTGGGGGTACAGAACAGGATCCAAACATTCCCCCCTCCCAGCGCGTCGCACGAAGCCATCCGAAGTGGAATCGATGTCACACGAGCCAGTGTTTGTTTGTCGCTCGGCCTCCCTCCACGGCACGCTTTCGCTTCGCCACGCTGGTGGAAGAAAACGGTCCACAATACACTGACCACGTTTCTACATTACGGCGGCACCACGCGACGCTCTGCGTTCGTTGCCAGACGGACAAAAAAAACGCTAAATACCAAATCAACAAAAAAATCTAAACGTTAAAATGTGCAAGTTAAGATCCGGTGTGAAATAAATACAACAAGACATCCTTGAAACCGTTTTCGATACGAAAAGGGACGTAGACTGTTGCAAAACTGTATTACTTCTGTGTGAACCACCCAGTGCGATGTTGGGGGCGAGTTTTGGTTAACAAATTAATACCGATCGTGACCTGGGACTTATTGCGAATGTGTATTGAAACGTTCATTGCCATACACGGGCGCACGGCTATGCGCCACGATTTGGTGCATTTTATAAGGCATACGTCTTCCGACCACTACTGCGAAGGGAGAATTTAGTTATTGCGGAAGGTAAGATTAACAAATGTTTCTTTGTCACTCACCCTTGTATTTCTTCTTCTTCAGCTTGATTTCGTCCACTGCTGGACATAAACTTGTCCATATCTTCATCATTCGGGCCGGTCTCATGCTAGCCGAGTCCAGGTAAAATTATTTTTATTAATTTATCAGAACACTTCGAAGGACCATCGCTGGATGGCATACTGGTTGATAAGAATTGAAAACAAAGGATATATACAAAACACAAGTATTGATATCAATACCGACGCCTGTAGCACTTCCAATGTTAAAGTAATCAAGATTATTTTTATTAGATCTAGATAACCTAGGTTTCTTATTTACAAATTTTCTATCTTTAAAGGCATGCTTTGTTACTTAAATTCCAAAAAAAAACTTCTCGCCGATTTTAATGTCAGTGGAAATCTTCAAGAAATTGACTTTTAGAGAAAACTGCATGCAGGTATTTCAAATAGTAATATCCACTTTTTATATTACCTACTTAAGTAGGTACCTATAGGTATGGTATATATTTTTTCCTTTGCTAAATTATTTCAACTAAGCAGTTTATTTTTCTTAAACTGTATAGGTAGATAGTAGGTACGTACTTATGTACCTCGATACATCTTACCTATGTACAGTCGACCGCACGTCAGTGGAAACACTTTGACCTTGAGCTGGCCTAGCCTATTAGGGAGCTTCAATACTATGTGAGACCAGTTTATACTGGTTTTGTTACCACTGACGTGCGGTCGACCGTACCTACATACTTTTTGCCAAAAGAAGTATGAATGACCGATACTTTACATCATAAAGGGCAGCGCTTTAACTTTCCTGTCACTTGCATCGCGAAACTCAACGCGAATATCACAGTTGCAAAACTTGCCTTGAATCCAGTTTTAACTGGCTGCAACCAGATTGAACCAGTACGCCGACAATCAAGTAGTAACGGAAAAAACTCAAAAAGGGCCAACACAGGCCATAGGTACTACATACAGCCACACAGACGCAGATCTATGCTTTAATTGATATATAGACTATGCAGATAGGTAGGTACCTACATAAGTTATCAGTTGATACAAAGTAGGTAGGTACTTACCTACGTATGCTATTATTCGAGAATACAATGCAAGAAAGCAAGGACCAAGACTAGATAGCTGAGGTCACAATATACTTAAGTTATCAATACCACAACGACAGGCTTTCAATACCACCCACATGAGAAGCATAAATAAGTAGCGATTGTTATGTTAATTAGCATTTTATCAATATTTTAAGGAAACCAAATTCCAAAGAGTCAGGCAAAAGTCTCGAACATACTCGTAGATAATACTCTTGGTTTTTAGAATGTGGAGTGTGAAAAGTATTGTCGTTTTGTGATCATTTGAGTAGATAAATATAGTTACAATGTTGACGAACATGGAAGCCCTTGATTCTGATGAATGTCACTGTTGTATACACCTGTTACTAAAGAAGTGTTATACAAACTTGTAAGTAACCTTAGCAGCAAGATCTTTAATAGTTCTCATAGTTCTCGCTTTTCATATGCTAATACTTCAGCTAAAGCAAAACCCAAAGGATGGATAATACGTAATTTTACAACCAATTCAGAGACAAGAAATAGTCTGACACAAAAAAATGTTTGGCACGCTTCACTGCAACGATTTACGCAAATCTAGTCTCCTCCAGACGTTCTGGACGTATACTATATGCTTATATGTTGCTAGCTGGCCAACAGACAGTTGCTACAAACGTTAGTAAGTTTTCACAAATGGATTATGTATTCATTAGTGTGTGTAGGCGTGATGCAGAGACAATGACTTCTCGCTGGCTTCTTTATCACTAAGCGACCATGTACCATGCGAGACACAAGGTAGTAAAGTGCGATAGGTAACGAAAAGTTATGGAAAAAACTAAAAATATTAAGAAATATAGTATAGGTACCTACCTAGCTGGTAAATGTAATTGGAATCCAGTTGTTGTTTATGATACAACGCATAATATAAATGTTATTTCAATATAGGTAATAAAAAAGATAGAGGTAGAAAAAAGTTTAAAAATGTTCCGATATTTAAAACCAGAATTACTTACGGACTTATAAAGCTAGGCACGCGGAAATTTTGCTCCTTTATGAAAGCTGTTAATACTGTTGAAACATGTTAATAAATATGCAACATAGCTCTGATTACAGGTTAAAGCTATTCAATATTCTGTAGCCGTGATGGCTATATAGATACGTAAGAAGTGAAACAAGTCAAACCATGAATAATTTACGATGTCTTTCAATTGCCTTTGTCCAATAAATGAAACTTTGAATAGTTAGAAACTGGCTTTGAGGCTGGCTTTATTTATAATGGCTGTTAAAACAAAATCGTAATCATATTCAATTGATTAATAGTCATGAGGTTTCTTCTTGACGATTGCTGCAATATCAATGACATACAAGAGAAGGGAACAGTAGTTCCGATCTGCATTGAGCACCAAAGCAAACAATTAACAAAGCTAGTTTGAACAAAGACTGACAATGATAACGTAGGTATGTAAAAAGAATTCAAATGGCAACCAACACAATGATGATGATAAAGGGCAATAAAGTTAAAATTACTTGCATAAAGAAATGCTCGTGATTACGATAAAAATAATGAACTATCCCTTCACACAAATATCAAGGAATAGAAAAGTAATTAAATACCTAAGTACCTACCTAATCATCTCATACTTTGTTGATCTGATCACATCAAATAATATAGCATTCTCAGAAACTCGTATTTGACGGAGATGATGTGACCAATTGTGGACCAATGTCAGATGGTAATGAAATTTCTGATGACAAGTAGGTACTATTATTACCACTATCATCATTATTTCAAGGAAACTAATTTCTCATTTTATTTTCCCTCTGGTCAGTTTAGTGGAATTCATGGGATTGCATTAATGTAATTATGCTTCCTACAATGAGCTAACTGATTTTAAATTGTTTGGCAGTCATATCGGTTGCTCGTTGGTCGTCCTCGGTGAGTCTATCAATCGGTCGAATATTTATTTTAGGACCGAATAGACCGACTTTGGCGTCGTCTATGTACGAGTAGTTCGTCAAACAGTTGTCGATTAGTTAGGTACCTACCTATGTTTATATACCACCCTATATACACGGTCAAAAAATCCGGGGTATTATTTATTACCAACCATTAACTAGAGGTTTTGCAACTGAATAACTATATATTGCTTACAATTACACTAGGACTTATGTAAGATGTTACCAAATAAAATAATCTAAAGCACCTAATGGAACAAAGCCTCTCATCCTCTGAAACTGAAATAAATATCTAATTCGCAATTGTTTTCTTTTAATTTTACGTTAGGGGCCTTATTATAAATTAGTTCCCAATTTTGTAGTCATCGTATTCTTTAATATTGTTCCAGGTCGCTATTGATGGCGTTACTCAGTATCCAGATCCAGGGCGATTGGTACATTTATTTCTGGCTCGTTTACTGCAAAATCTACTCAGCCATCATATGGTTGGTCGGCAATCACTGCCGTGGTACTGATAAGGGCCGGTCCGTGATAACCGCTGGAGTCGGCGGCCAGTCGCCTTCAGGCCTACACCGTGTGCGCACGCGCCGACGCAAGCCCCAACAGCCGCACCGCGCTAAACACATTGTCGCGCTCACCAGAAGACCTTCCTTGAGGAGAATAGTAATGGCACCCGGATCTAGCACGGCGCACGCCATGATGGAAGACAAGGAGAAGGCACTCCACGGAGCCCTGGCCTCAGGTGAGTTGCTAACATAATTCCTGCAATTTTAAAACTAAGGTGTTTGGTTAACGTGAAAGTTTGGACGTTGCCAAGTTTTGAAGAATTAGCAGGCACTTAGCACGTGGATTTTGCAAATGGGGTGGACACGAGCTGAAACGATTTCGCTCATTGTGATGTGAACGAATCAGCAAAAAATCTTGAAAGTGTCATTGACCTGGATAACTACGATACTTCGCGACTGCAATGAATTGGCGAATGGAAAACATTCTTCATTTAAAATTTGTAGTCTTTCCACCCGCCATAATAAAAGGAGCGTAATCGATAACAACGTACGACAGTTTTGTTTTTCCGGATCCAATGGCTTTCTTTGTTTTAACGCCTGATTCCATAAAGTCGGAAAAAGCAAGCATAATCCTACCCAAGAATATTCAATTATGTTTCGTTGGCAAGGCATGATGAGGCGGCTGGTATGTATAGTATTAAAATTTTAAAAAAAATTAGAAGACCGATCGCCAACCAGCACCATTCTCTTCCGTATGACCACTTCCGGACAGTTATTCTTTTAGTGAAGGTCAGGATTAAAAATCTAAAACTGTAGGTATCTACTACATTAATTTCTCTGTAAATATATACCTACGTATTAATTCTTTTCCAATCACAAAAGAATCGAGCAAAAACCTTCCGAGCAAAAATTTCCAAGTACCTAATCCAATGCAACGCAATACCCTTAACGTTCTCCAAGAATCCACACAATTTGTTTATACATTTTAAGACGTCTAAACTTATGTATTTAAAATAACTACTAGAACCAATAAACAGTGGAAAGATACTTCCCAAGTCCAAAGTTCGACTGGAAATAGAATGTTTAAATTAGCACCCACCTGGCATTAAACCAAGCTAATCTATCTGTTATGGAATATAATGACGTTCATGCCAAATTCACACCGACTCATAGGTATTTTGATTATACTATTCATGATTACCTACTATTCGAAGTAAATGATTAAGTAAATAAGTTTGTTTTTACTAAAGCAGAGAAGTTATCACAGATTTGCAGAAGCCTGCAATCGAATAAAGCGCAGCTCAAAATAATTGTACCGCCTTAGATCATTCCTTTTCATTAACATTGTTTTGGCAACGAATTTGAGGCTAACTGTCTGATTTGAACCGACAATTATTCAAGCATCATCACCTTCGGCCAGTGCAGCACGGTGGCACGTCGCCAGAGGAAGCACTCGATTCATGGGTGATCGAATATGCACACACTCAAATTCTGGCTTCAATACACATGTTTGCCACTTATCCTACTAATCTTCTGGATTAGGTAATAATTTCACTAAGTCCACTTGCAAATCCTATGATAGTCAATTTCACAAAAAACAACAATGGCATTAAGCGCAAAGCTACGAAAGCTTAAATGAACATATTAAAATTAAAAACCTTTTGTGATCACGTTTACCGTAAACCTGAAACGACGATGGTTGATACAGAAAAAGAATAAGTAAGAACAGAAATCGACAGTGGTGCCTATCGTCACTGAACCGGTCAATTGCCTTGAGGATCTTATTGTGTCTGACAACGAACGTTACGTATTTGGACTTTGTGCTGCCACTTAGTACTAAAATAGCCACAATAAAGCTACACTGGCTACACTAAGACAAATAAGACTCCTTCCTCGTAAAAGGATTTTAATTGAGATTCAAAATACGTTGCTATCTGAGACGAGATAGTATGAAGCATTCAGCGAAGAAGGCGTTTTAGGAGGTTACTGAAACACGCGTAGGTATACTGATAGTGGTCAAGTTAAAGATCACGTCATTATCTACGTAGCGTGACGAAATATCAAAACAATGTTACGTGGCAGTAGCACCCCAAGCTCACAAGAACTTATAAAGTGTAACATTAATATTGTGTCCCTAACTTCGTATGTTACTAAAAAATACCTACGTGAAGAACTGATAAATTTTATATTTATTTTCTTTAAAACACTACATTGTATAGATACCTATACGTCGGTAGAAAAACTTTTGACACGGCTGAAATGAAAACTAGTGTCAGTTAACCATAATAGTTTCGATATTGTCTCCTTCTTTTACAGTATTGTCCATGAATAGAAGCAAACTGTTGACATTTTGTCATAATAACTATGCATAGCATAGCAAGATGATGTAATGTAGAATGGAAATATAATATGCAGACACCGGGTCTCGTCATTAAAACACACAAAACAAAACAATTTAAAGTTCAAATCGTGCCACGTATGACGCAAGCGCCACGCCCCCGACAAGGAGGCGAATCGACTAGCAACAAACAATAAAACTAACCAGTGTCGTCGTCGCATGTAAATTCTAAACGTCAATAAAAACAAATTATCGGCACTAGATAATAATAATTTAGCCGAAAAATAAAATTTTAATAATTATCGAAAGCTTGTAGAAACGAATTTTGATAAAAAAATTAATGAGGCAGATACAAAACTGTGATTGTGATTTTTTTCGCACTATCTCTAAAGATTTATCGCAGGATACCGCGCTCATTATCAAATTATGCAAATATGTACCCTAAACACTTGTAAAAATTTCTGTGCAGAATATAAAATAGACATTGATGAAATGGTTATGGAAGTGAGCAAACAAAAGATAAACTTTGTTTTGCACATTTGGAAAGTTGCAAATCATGTTATTCAAAAGATATAACTTCTGTTATGTAGCGTTGATTGTATGTATATTTATGTTGAAAGATGACCTCAGCCGGCCAAACACATTTGAGTTCGTTAACATTGGATTCCAAATGGTAGAACATTAAATTAAATAGAAGATAATTACAATTTTCGTTGACTATTTGATATTCTTAAACTTATTAGTTATTGCTCAAGCAAAGCAACAGTAACAGATAATGTTGTTTTGAGGGCGTATCACTTTACGATAGCATACGCAAACTACTTATTACAAAACTGACGAATGTACTCAAGAAGTGGGCGTTGGCGTGTCGGTTGTCATTCTGATAATACGAGTGCTACAGTAATAGCGGCAATAACTGTACTGGAATCATATTTTATTTCTGTATTATCAATTCATTATTGTTTTTTGTTTAACTCGTTAGCTTTTAAAACAGCTATTGTCATGGGCCGATCTATAGTTGCACCAATACTAGTTCTTTCCATTCATCCAAGTGATTATTTTCTCTTCAATCTTCCCTGCTTGAGGTTCTATTCGTCTTACCATTAGAAATGTTTACCACAAATCGGTACAAATGGATAACATATACTTGACCCGATGCAATGGTAGGAAAAGTACCTAATAAACCTTTGATTGATGCACGTCTAGACTGCGTGCGTGCGTGCAGTCAATGGAAATGTCATACAGCACGTCACACAGAGAAGTTATGGATGCCTCGCCTTGTATGGCTGCAATAACAACCATGCATCATCTGTGGCTATTGTTTACGTCTAGGAAAATTGCTAAATTATGGATTTTTTTCCCTTTAAGGTAGTCATTCGATTAATGACAAATAGGTAGCGGGTTATGAATGGAATTCTTTTTGTTCGTTGACTGACTGTACAGCTGTGGTATAGCTTGCTTTGTTTAGGTTGAAATATCAAAAGACCAAATAGACCTTAGACTTTAGATCAGTGCGTGCTTGAAGACTAAATCCCATGAAGACATTACAGATTGGGTTAATGCATTTACAGTAATTATTTTATTTGTTCGACAAATTGTTACCAATCCATTCTTAGGTAGGTACCTATACTACTGGTTTGTTTGACAAATTGTTATCAACTTATCAATATTGAAGAGTCGCGTGTTCTCACTGCCGGCCATGTAATGTCAGAGACAACGTGACCGACGGATAAATTTGGGACGGCAACAGCATTTAGATAACGTTCTTTCTCGTAAGAATGTGTCTATGGCAGAGTCTCTCGCCATAGACACTTCCAAGAACTTTTTTTAATAGCTACCTACATAATATGTGTTTTCTTGTGAAAGTCGTAATGTTAACTTTTATATTTTCGTCTTTCGTGGATAATGTAAAGATAGAACACATTGTTTAGTAAACGGAGTGAAACAAAATACACTGCAATGATCCCAATAGGTACAGAGTTACAATTTTCAGTCCACGACTTTCGAAATATTTAAGTAGGTAGGTAGGTAAAAACATGATAATAATTTCATGATAATTCTCATGTGTCGACTAGGTACCTCCTCATTTTGGGTAGAGAGTTGATTATAATTAAGAATATCCAAGTCGTTTTAGGTACCTATTTCGATACTGAATCCCTCTGTAACGGGTCACATGATAGGTATATCAACAACCCTGTATTATCAAAAGGGGTCGTTGAAAAGTGACATAGACGATTGGCGGTTGGTTGCCGCCTGACTTCTGAGATCATGCCACTAAAAATAACGAGTCACTACCACCGCACTGAAACACGCCACCACGAGGACTGGATCCAATAATATCTTATAACTAAGATACCTATACGTCGTATTAAAAAGTACGTCGAAATATCTCTCGGGACGAAACAAATATTTCAGGTTCTGAAACCAAAAAGAAACTTTTGGAATGTTAACAAATATCGTAGCACAATCCTTACGTTCGTTTGGCGCGTATTTAGGAAGCCCTATGTCCAACAAAAGAGGTCGATAGGCTGATGATGTGTTTACAGATTTAGATAATACCACAGAACACGGAAAAAGCTCGCTACGCTTCCCGCTCGCTAATGGATAATACTATTACTACATAAATACATAAAGTCTATAACAGAGTAGCTATGAGATGATTCATATCTCTCACATTGGATTTTTATTTCTCATATTGGCATTTTAGGGATTGCATAATCTGCACTAAATTATCAATAATGAATTCTACTTATCTAAATCCTATTAAAATCATCTAACCACGTAGAACAGGTAGGCATTCATTCTAGAATCAACATTCCTATGGTGGGTGTGTTACTGATGTTGAGTGAGAGGTCAAACAACTTCAGATTTAAATGATAAAAAAACTAAGATAACAGTTACTTTTATGATCTGATAAGGAGTTAAAGATATGATCATAGAATATTATTATTTTAAACCATCATAGTAAAATTGTATAATTCTGTAGACATTCATCTAAAATGCATGATACGTCATCTCTCCAATATCGGTAATGCATTCTCGTGAAAGTTTTCCTTCAAATAAATTTATCCTAAAATTAATTAAATACGTAGGTAGGACACTTTAATGTTCTTATAACATTGCATCATCAAGTATCTGATCAGGTCAGTTACTTTCCTCTTACTAACTCTAGTACTATATTATCTAGCGTTTAAATCAACTGACAAGCAGTTTCCTTGAACGGGTTATTGAGTCCAAAGTCCACGACGACGCGTTGGCAACGTGTAGACTATACTTATAAGTATACCTACTTGCTATGTGTCTGCGACATCTGCTTATTTTTAAAAGGAACACGCCACGATTTCTTTTCTGTGAATGAATTCTTACGTCGTCGTCTTTTTCAGCCAGATTTCGTTTTTAGGGTAATTACTTTCGGAGAACTGATTTACCAATTCGGGGTCCAATTTTTAAAAACTGTTAAATAAAACTTGTTACGTTTAATGTTATTAAATTCGCATAAAAATATCAGATATATAAAATGGCGCAAGCGCAACTAAAAAACCACATCTAAATAACAGATGAAGGCGTGGCTGGCTCGCACCATTTTTATTGGTCGATTTTTATTGTTCAACACACAGGTCGATGTGTGTCGTATATTGCATATTAAAAGTTAAGTCCTACTTACACTTGATAAAAACATCAAGAAAACATTGACTGCGTGTGTGTAAAAGTGGTTTTACTAAATCGCAGAGTTTTGGTGAGAAAAAAGAAGATCCATCAATTTTTCCAAAAATTCTAATCCAATCAAAATTCAAATTCAAAAATTCAATAGAAGAGAGGGAGACGCTTATCGACTGAGCAATGGCATTAACCAGTTTTATCATAACAACTTTAGGTTTTTGTTAAATGATTGTAATGTGTTTACTTAATGAAATGTTGCACCAATCACAGTGGTTCTAACAATCGCTTTGACCCGGACAAACTTGGTAAACACCGAAGGTCATATCATAATGTGTAATAGATAAATTATTAAATCGTATTTTGCAAAGTAAGTACATGAAATTTGTATCACTAAGACCAAAATAAAGCATAATTCAATTGCCCACTCGATATCTACCCAGTCGTCCAGCCCACATCAGAAATTTTGACAGGTCTAATCTAATTATAGACTAACTTGCCAATTATAACAAGTTCCTCATTAACCTAATATAGGTATATTGTTATCATATCAACAATGCATTTAATTAACGCTAAGAAATGTATAAATATCATTGAGTTTGTGTACATATTTTACTATGTTGGCCGGAGATAGTTTCTCCAAGGAATGAGAATGGAAACCACTATATTTGGCGCTAGAGAGACCAAGCCACCAAAACGAGGTGGAGATTTCCAGGAGAGTACCAGGTTTAAAATTGAAGAAGGATAGGCTACTATACGGTAGTTACGCAGACCTTTAGGTATTTTTGTAAACTACAATTTGTTAAATTATACCTACACTACCCATGTAAATTGTTCGACAATGATCGAAAATATTAAAGGTCCGTCAAAACGTATCAAATTTTTGTGTCCACCTCCAAATGGTACCTAAACACACTCTGGGATTCTAACATTGACGGAAGCTGGAATTTAATAGTAGTTCCCGGATACTATACGGTCTTAAAAACAATTCGGTCATTGGGACAAGTCACTCGGTTGACTTCTAAGTGGGGCAGTCGGGATATTAACGTATTTTTACTCAATTTCTCGTTGGATTCTCGGAAAACTGACTTTTTACGAGATGCGGGGATAAACACATATTCTAGAAACTGTCACTATTACTTCAGATACAATAAATAGCTAAAGTTTGTGGATATTCGAAACTATCGAACACTGTTGGAATAAATAGGTGGTTTTTGCGATGTCCTATACTGATTTATTCTATAGGGAATTGACCTAGGACATAGGCAATTTTTTTATCTTGAAGAATACAGACACATTCAGGTTTACAATAGCTATATGTAGTGAAGTCCCTAAAATAATAATAATAATGTTTGGACAAAACACACGGCTGTTTAGTCCCAACTAAGCCGAAGCTTGTACATGAGTGTTCGACAACTGATAAACATACTTAAATACTTTTAAATAAATACTTAAATACTTACATACAAACACCCAGAATCCGAAAACCAACAGTAATTCTCATCACACAAATGTTGGTCTCGGGTGGGAATCGAGCCCACGACCCCTGGCGCAGTAGGCAGGGTTACTACCACTACGCTAACAGGCCAGTCAATATTAATGAAATGTCTTCAGATACTTTTACTGTTTACTCCAATGAAGGTTTTGTTGTTGCAGTATCGCTGCGCACGCGCCGCGTCAGCCAGTTCGCGCCGCTGCTCATCGCCCTCGTGGGGCTGCCGGCCAGGGGCAAGAGCCAGATCGCACATCGGCTGTCCAGGCATCTCAATTGGAACGGGGAAAGCACTAAAGGTAAACAAACCTACAACTAGCTAACTCGGTGGAACAGGCTGTTCCTCGCAGCTTCGCGCGCGTAGAAAAGTTTTTTTCGCAGGAAAAAATCCTAGTCACTATATTTGAGGAACTTTTGTGCAAATTTTTAAGTCTCTAGGCTCCGGGGTTTAGTCTGTGCATTGATCTGTCAGTCAGTTTCTTCTTTTGTATATATTGATTGATGTGATAAAGCGTATCCCAGACACACGCGGCCTGCGGTGGCGGCCTACCGCAGGCCGCGCGTGTTTGAAGTTTCACATACATTGCATAGGGAATACAACAGGCCGCCACCGCCACCGCAAGCCGCGTGTGTCTAGGATCTCCTTTAAGGAGACGATATCATAAACTAAAACATCCTATAGGAAAACGCAATGCTAACAAGATTTACGGGTAGTTTCTTACATATAAAAACAACCTTCGTATACCGACAAGGTGTTTCTTAAACGCTATAATACATCATGAGCCTGTCAACGCTCTATCTGATGATAGCATTAATCTAGAATGATCTAAGTTAAACGGAGTTAATTGTCACCTAAAATAATAAAGGCACAAAATACTTAGGCCCTAGGAAGTCCGGTGCATAGAGATGAGAGAGAGTGGCACCAAAGCGGATATAGGTAGGTAGCGGATATAGTATTTCGGAGTTTACTAACGGCCTGCATGCTGGTCTTTGTCTCATGTTACACCTGACTGCACGTCAGCTCTAGGCTTATGTTTATCGCGCGTATCTTTGCAAGTATGCAGGGTGGAAACCATGACCTCACTTGATTATTCCTAAACTATAAGAATACTAAACCAGGAATAATCGTGTCCTGTTATCCTGTTTAAGTAATGCATCTTTGATTATTTATTTCCTCGTAACTTATATATTTTAGATGTATTTACAGGTAGATACATAGTTTAAGACGTAACCAAGTGTTTTTTAATAAATAAAAAATGTGCAGGTGTGATTGGTGACGTCGTGAAAGTATAAATATATTGACCAGCGAAAGAAAGCTGATTAGTGTTATTTATTACACCTGAGTTACACAATGAGACTATACTGTGTTTGTTTACTTAGGTATTGTAAATATACTGTAACATACAATATAACAACACACGTACCTATACCAATTAAACTGGGTTGTACATCACGCCACTGCAATGTGCTAAACAGGAAATTCAGTAAATTCAAACTTCCGTAATTTCCAATGGTCGAATACTTACTCGAAATAATTCAAAATCGTGTTTGCCTCTTGCCTAGTTAAGTATGAATATGTAGTTAAAATTAAGCTGCCTATAGTTCAGTTTTCTACGTTCGTGAGGTCGATTCAAACCTGTGTCCGGACCCTGTGAGTTTTCTTAATCATTTCCAATTGAATTCTCAATTGGAAATGAATTGGTTACATACCAACTCATACCAACAAATAAAGAAAGAAACAACCAAACAAACAAATAAACAAACAAAACGTTATTTATAATATTTGTGTGGATGTAGGCAAGAAACCAGTTAAATGAAGTACCTTGACCTACATGCAGTCATGTATGGTTGATCTTGTGTTAGATCTAGTAGTTACACTGATAGGTACAGCATGATTTTATTACGGCCTCCCTTGCCCTACATACTCGTATAAGATAAATGTTTTATTTTGTACCTAATCCATCATGATTACCAGCGCCCTCATTAGATATAAACACTACAATCTTGAAAATATATTACCTACGGGGTGAAGAAAGACTGCCCATCCTCTCGATAATGCTCATTTTTTGAGAGAACGTTGCTGAAATTTAACAATGCGATTTCATGGCTTCAATTAGTTTTTGTCATTTGTTTTTTGCCAGTTGTTCCATAATGAAAATAAAAAAAAATCGTATTATGCATTATTCTATTTGTTTCGTTTGTAGGTAACATTTTGTATGGATGAATCAATAGAAGATTTTTTTAAATTTGGTTTTTGGATCGTATTAATATTGTAGGTAGGTCATTTTATACCCTGTATACCTACTGTACTAGTGCGTGTGCGATTTAGAAATGTTATTTGGAGCATAAAATATTTACTCACGAGCACGGAAAATCGTGATGTTGTAAAGTTCGAAGGACTTTCTGTAGGAATATTACTACGATTGGAAATAAGTGTTTACCTGCGTCGGCAGCTATTGGTTAATGTAATTTTAATAAGTTTAGACAACTTTTTTTGAGGTTTCATCTCATCTTAGGCCAAGATGTGTCTTAAACACTACGCAAATCTGCCTATGGCAATAGAAATAATCTGTCAGCAGCCACTTGAAATAAAGGCTTTACGGATATACCCCAAACCTTAAATCAAACCAAATGAAGATACGGTACTTACCCTCTTACATTAATGAAACGAGAACTGGGCGTGGTACACGACTACAAGCATACTGTCACACAACTAAAATCACTGTTGCGTTCTACCTTTGTACAGAGATTTACACATAAAACAGTATAACGAGACGAGTGAACGTAAATTACTATTCTGTGCTGTCTGTGGTACTGTACTGAACAATACCAAAACGAAGTATTCAGTGATTAAGTAACGTCATTGTCATCATCATATCAGCCGAAAGACGTCCACTGCTGGACAAAGGCCTCCCCCAAAGATCTCCACGATCTTCGATCTTCCTCCTTTTGGTTCTATCTAAACGCCTAACTAACAATAAATACGTAACTATACGTCTTACCTAGGTCTTCTCTGAATGTCCATCTAATTTGTATCGGGTCAGTGCTGTTTCCTATATCCCTGACCCATCACTTGCTCCCCAGTGTTCGACTGCAGCGAGTACCGTCGCCGGCACATGGCGCTGTACGGCAGCCATGACATCTTCCGCGCCGACAACCAGCAGGGCTCCGCCATCCGCCGGCAGAGCGCCCGCGAGGCGGTCCAGGACGCCGTGCTATGGCTCAAGGATGGGAATAGTGTCGCTGTAAGTGTTTTTATATTTATTTCTAACCACTCTTTGTTACCAATCAAATTTTCTTATGCGCAAAATATAGGCTTTCAAATGTCTCGTCCTCGTCTGCGTCTTTTCCAACGAAGTTTGCACAATCTCTTCGTCTTTCTTCATATCTACTCGTCTTTAGTTTCAATCATGTAGAAAATTTCGCCGGTTCCACAACGTACCAACAAATGAACGAACCTTCCTTAGATTGGACGAGTATGCTTTCGAAAACATAGCACTGCGGTTTTGTGGTTTTCTTCTAGATGACGTGTGTATCTATCCAAGCACCCTCTTTGATTGGGTCTCGTAACTTATGATTTAGTATCTCAATAGAGCGACTTCAAATTATATCAAACATCAGTCACGAGCCACGGAAGTAGACTTGTACACCTAATGTTATCATAACTTTGATT
Source organism: Metalampra italica (assembly GCA_949699065.1). NCBI lineage: Eukaryota > Metazoa > Arthropoda > Insecta > Lepidoptera > Oecophoridae > Metalampra > Metalampra italica. The sequence goes on from OX452982.1 coordinate 7,784,204, forward strand.
AATGGAGCTCATCTATCATTATAGGTACTGTATTGTCTGTATACGGTAGAGGTAATCATTCTTCAGTCAGCCTTGCCCTGTCTATTTTAAATGTTTCTGTTTGGTAAGACTCTAAATTCAATGTAAATCTAACATCTAATTGACGTCATAAAAAAGCGGAGATAATACAAATCCTGTTTACATATCGTCTGAAGACCAGCAAACGCAAACTAATTAATGTGCCAAGACATGACCCCAAGAAACCTTGTACAATGATGTCGTCAATGCAATACCACAAATCAATGTCCATATACTTAGGGCGATTGCTTATTTCCGTAGTATCTGCCTGTATGTATAAGGTTCCGAGATTCGAACTCGGGATGGACAAACTTATTACTCCTAGTAGAATGGGATATTTAATATCTTGATCAAGTTTCGGTCGTGAATATGCTCATGTTTGTTCTAGATCTTCGATGGCACTAACATCACCCGCGAACAACGCCGGGAGCTGGACGAGTACTGCCTCTCAGACATGGGCTTCAGAATCCTGTTCATCGAGTGCGTTTGCGAAGACCAAGAGTTGCTGGAGAGAAACATCATTGAGATCCTCCACTATTCAGCGGATTACAAGACCATGACCGAAGTGGAAGCCGTCGACGACCTGAGGAAGAAACTGGAGCACTACATGAGACAGTACGAGCCTATCGACGCCAGCCTGGAGAGTATCAGCTTCGTCCGCGTGGAGAATATGGGGGAGACAGTGACTGCGCATAAAGTAGCTGGCCAGAAGGAGTCTGGTATCCTTGGATACTTGTCTGGGATGAGGGGTCAGCCGCAGACGTTGTTATTCACACGGGTAAGTGAAATCTCCTAAATGTTTATCCTAAGTAGGTGCCGTGATCTTCAACTTTGATAGGTTTTATCAAGTAATGGGTTAGATAAACTTGTTTTCTACAGTCCGATACGCGCTGAAGTGGTGGTAATCTATAAACAAATCGTTAGTCACCTCAAAACAAATACTGCTGCGAAAACAAAGGAGGTTATGTAAAAGGAAATGTTACAGCTAAGTAAATAAGTAGCACATTGTAAACAGTGAATACCTATACTTTATACCATGGAATGCTACCTAGTAAACTTATAAACTTGATTATCTATAGGTTATTTAGTTATAAAGAGTTGCGTTTGTTTGTTATTCTTTGTTTTCCCCTAGTTTGATTCATTATGTAAACAACAAAATACAAGAAGTCGTTGCCAAGTACGCTGGTGATATCATCGTCGTGCACAAAATGAACTGTTGTCTATTCTGAATAAAGTCCTTTGTCTTTTCAACTTATAACATTTAATGTAGGCTTTTTTTGTAAGAAAAAGATAAATTCAGTAGTAGGTATACAATATTCCATGTCGATGATTGATTCGTTCTGATCTTTGCACACTAAAACCAACCTTGCTTGCGTCACGAAAATAAAATATTCAATAGAAAATGATAGAGATACTAGCGACAGCAAAAACAAGGTTGCTATCAACGTAACTTTGTCGTCGCCTTAGGCTGTGATAAATCTTGTTTACAGGATACTAGGCAGTTTGTTATGCTTATGATCAAAGTCGTTTGAAACAAACTAAGCGTAAGCGTCAGTTTTGCATTCAATACAATTACTTGGATACCTACGAGTAGTAAGATTGAGTAGTTAGGCAACAGAAAATACTTTTCGAAAAAAAGTTGATGTAATATTTGATTTTTGTGGACTGTCGTGCAGTAACCCGGTTTAATGAGAAATATGACTATATTTTAATTAAGTTAGGCAGTAAGCTGGTCTATCTAGAGTCACCTGCATAAACAAAAGCAAATTCTATTCGAAAGAATGTGGGTAAGGTAAGTAGTATAACAATAGTGACTTGTCCACAGCACGGCGAGAGCGAGTACAACGTGCTGGGCCGCATCGGCGGCGACGCGGCGCTGTCGGCGCGCGGGCAGCTGTACGCGCACGCGCTGGCCGGGCACATCAACGAGGCGGCGGGCCGCGCGCCGCTCACCGTGTGGACCTCGGAGCTGCGGCGCACCAAGCAGACCGCCGCGGAGATCAGCGCCCCCAAGCGCGCCTTGAGAGCGCTCAATGAGCTGGACGCAGTGAGTACCACTTAAACTAGCAAATACAGTCGGGGCTGTACTTAGTAAGCGGTTAAAGCTGTCTGCTTGTTATGGAGTGGCGAGGTGTACAGCATACGCCGATGTACAGTAAGGTTCATAAGTGCAGTAGAGAAAAGAACCCAAGTCAAATTGCAACGGATCATATGATCGGTTGGGACAAAATAATCGCAATTTCTTAGTTGCATCGGATCACGTGATCCGATGGAAACTTTTTCAGAACTTAGTCAGATGCAAACCCGAACTGATCATATGATCCGTTGGGAATAACCATCAAAAGCGTGTTTTAAACCTCATTGTCATAGCAAAAAGTCATCAATTTGTTGTAATAATCACGAATATATTAGTGGACATGTGCGTGTGTGGGTACAGATATAAAAGAAGGTCGTAAGTGAAACTGATCTCTCAATCTATTGAGTTGCGAAACTGCTACTGCACTTATGAACCTTGACTGTACATTATCAACGGCCGGAGGCCACTTACGTGAAGACTTCAGAATTCAGGGACCCCAACATAGAAGTAGCAGCTCTATAGGTCCTGGGTTCGATTCTCACAATTTTCGCTAAACGAATATTGATTGGGAAAACCCATTTCTTATCATTGATAATTTATACATAATTATGTTTTCAAAATGCATTAACATAAAGTGTTTTAATCTTTGATCGTGATTTAATAATAATGACTATTTTATTACACACGATCTTGTAGCGATAAATCCAATATTTAGGACTTTACGACCAAAAATAAATAATAAAAATCATAATCATCCTGTTGGCTTCGCCTTAGTCGGGTAAGTAGAGTAGTTATGTAGATAGTTAAAAAAACAACTAATGTACTTATACATTAGTTATTTATATAACTATCTACATAACTTGGGTTTTTTACGAAATGAATGATGAAATATTTAGATCTTTCTAGGAAATTGGACTTTTGTGCTAACAATTGTTGTTACAAAGATCTTATCAGTTATCGCTCGATCACTATAGGTATCATTTAAGCTTTTAGCTTAGCTTTTAGTATCTGATAGGAGACAAAGCCGTCAATGATATCATCGGCATAAAATTTACATACTTACCAGTACTTGTTTGTCACTCATGTTTTTAAACGCGAAACTATACTAATAAATAATCGTGTAAGTATAATAATGATATCCTAGGTATCTTCTTCACGTACCAATTAACTTTTAGGAACTTAAGTAGGTACGGTTTTCCACAGGTTTTCGGTAGAAAATGAGAGACCCAAGAACTTACGAAAGATTTTTTTTTCACCCTGTATTTATATCATCCTGATAAACTAACATCCAAACCAATAACAATGAAAATCATTATTGTCATTGGAAATGGCATAAGACCTCATTTGTTGTGTAACATAATATAACCATTTCCTTGTATTTTCCTTGTTAAGCAAAGCGGAACAGAAACCAACTATAAACTATGTTCAATCAAACATAGCTACGGCTCAAGAATATTGGGTTTCATCTATAAAATGTGCATGGCTTTTGTAGTACAAAGTTAAATTTAAGGAAAAATAATGTATATAGGTACTACCTACAGTAAATTATTTATAGATGTAAACCGTTCATTGAAACTTGGTACGTATACATACGATAGAGGAGAGAGTCGTTTTTTATCTACCTTTTTCTGAAATTAAAGAGGTCATGGGCCCAGAAAGGGACGTTGAATATCACGATAATGTTTGTAGTTGTTTGTTTTCCGGGCTATTAATGGCTATACATGGCTATATGGTATTGCTGTCAAACATTGCATTATTAAAAGTTATTGGTAGGTAGGTAACTTCGTTAGGACACAGGTGTGAAGATTGATTGATTTACGAGTAGGTACCTATTTGTTTTCAGACACCTTTAACACACTAATAACCTCGCTGTGAAATTATTTTATTTACAAGTTTTACGACAGTGCAGTGGAAAAATACTACAGTCTTGACACGGTACATCTATATTTTGCTCACAGAGTGGTTTGTCTGATCGTTGACATTGGCTACAGACAAAAAATATCAACTACATGTGTAAATCCTGTAAATCGCACATAGTTTCCCGCCAATTGAAATAAATTTCAGTAATAGTCGCCACAACAACACGTGTATTTGTCTTTTATCTATATGTTGAATCTTTGTGTCTATAAATATAAGACAAGGTCAGTAATCCAGACCAAAATAGGTATAGGTATTGACCATTGACAATTTGTAAAAAAATACAAAGTAGTACCTACGGGGCTAGGTACCAATTGGTCCAAGTGAAAACTTGTAATTTTGTATATTTTATTGTTCTGATGTATTAGTCTTTATAGTCTGATGTATTAGTAGGTAGTGTTAGTCTAGTTTATTGACCAACTTTTAATTTTCAAAGTCATAGTTAGCACAAACATTAGCAATTTCACATTTTGTTTTTAACCAATTTCCAATCACCTAGTCTTGTAATAAATAATTCTATTACCTACCTACACACTTATTCGGCTTTAATTTCTTTGCCAAACATCCACTTGCGTCATTTTATTTGAAAACAACAAAGTTCTAAAATAGGTAGGTACCTACCTATATCAGTCACAGATTAAATTAACATCACTTTTATATCTTCAATGTTTTGCCCAACTTTGTTTAAGTATTTATAAATGTTTTGCTAATCTAAAATCTATCTAATCTACGGTCTTCAACCAGCTTTATAAAGCGTCTGCGCGAACATATTTCCTGTGAGCTGATCGCTATGTTTGTTTGTCTGCAGGGCATCTGCGAGGGTCTGACGTACGAGGAGATGCAGGAGCGGTTCCCGCAGGAGTTCGCGTGGCGGGACCAGGACAAGCTCCGCTACCGGTACCCGTGGGGGGAGTCGTACATAGACATCATGACGCGGCTGCGGCCCGTACTGGCCGCGCTCGAGGACGAGCACGACGCGGTGGTGGTGGGCCACCAGGCCGTGCTGCGCTGCATGCTCGGATACTTCCTCGACGCCAAGCTTGGTCAGTTTCTATACACATTTTATAGAACTTTGTTACTGCAACACCGCAATATGTATCTTGTGTACGCGCTAGCCCGCTGGGAGTATAGTAACCGGTAAACTTATTGAGCATTGTGTGACGTAGTGGGGGAAAGTTCGCGCATGTAGTCGACTGATCTATCCAGGAAGGTTCGAATCTCTTTGATGGCGCGCGCGCTATGTGTGTGTGAGTCACAGTATTGCGTAAAGGGAGAAACTATAGAGAGCGCGCTAAAATAACAATAATAATCAGAGAGGGACACACTTATTACAAAAGTGGTAAGAGTTAGAGTAAGCAAGGCAGGTATAAAATCTTCTATCTCTGTATGTAAATTTTTTTTGATGGTATGTATACCAACTGCATACCAACAAACCACAACCCAGTTAAATTAAATAGTGTTTGTTCAGTTTGACGCACCAAAGAGATCTTAACTCTATGGATCTACCACGCGCTCGATTTGGTCGCGCCCCGCAATTTTTTCATGACTTTAAGAAATGCAAAAAGATTTGGTAGGTATGTCAAATCCAAAAATCGTATTAGACTTATTCCTCACGCCATTAGTCTCCTCTCCGACCCGCTCTTTCGCTTTTCAATTAAGCAGTACTTACTTGTTAGTAAAAGTTTTAAATCATAATACATGTCTCATAAAATCCTACCTTATCAATCATAATTACTAGACTATCTTTATAGCATTGATAATTTAAATATGCCAGGCAGGGTTCCGCAGAATTTACTTTGGATTACAAATACGAGCTGATGTTGCAATTTGCTTAATGATAAGTTAAATTAATTAACTGGAACGCGCGTAGAACGACATAAATTCTCACCCGCTATCTGTTTGGCATATTATGTCTCTCAGTTTTAACCTTAGACGAAACCTAAAGAGGAGGATTCATTACTTACTGAAAATGGCTTTACCAAACCAATTCTCAAGTAGGTACTTAAATTGGTCAGTCCAACACTGAACGACGCCTGCATTTGCATGTCATTTACATCGTCTCGGTCCATTGTCCTTTTTCGAAAAGTTTCCTTTGTGCCCGAAATGTCATTTCCAAAAATGCCTTTTCCTAAAATGTCCTTTTCCAAAATGTGCTTCTCCGAAAATATGTCTTAACATTTCGGGAAAAGGACGTAATGGACCGAAGTGAACTTTTTAAGGAAGGGACAGTACGTACGGTGACTGAAACTTTGAATTCAGCTGTGTTGAGTGTGAGAGCCTATACAATTTTCGTTCATGCAATGTTAGAGAGTACCGTATCTTAATGCTTTAACATTCTTTGCGTATTGTAATCGAGTACACATTAGAGATAAAGAAAGCACATAATTTGTACTCTCTAAGTATTGTTTTCTTTGAGATGACGTGACTGATGTAGGTACTATATTTTATTGCAGATGAGCTCCCGTACATGAACGTGCCTCTTCACACCATCGTCAAGTTGACCTCATACGGGTACAAATATAAAGTGGAGATGATCAAGCTTCCCGTGGAATGCGTCGACACACACCGCATACAGCCTAAGGTGAGCATATAATTCGATGATTAACTGTAATCTTAGCATATTTAACTGTATTAATGAAACACTTGCTGTGCGAGTGCAATGCGCTAGCTCCTGATGAAATAAGAACGTAAAGTAAGAAGATGAGTGTCCTGGGTGTACTCTATCCTGATCCCGAGGACTAAAGGAGATTTAGATATTTTAGATAAAGATTATGGCTACCTTTTACAGTACAGAAAGTTACTCTTGAAAGTCCCTTATTAGATCAGTTAGTAATTCATTCAATTGATGGGTCCTATTTCAATTTGACGCTACGAGTACCCAGGAAATGAGTTAGTTATTAATAGGTATGGTAGCTAACTGTTTATTTTTCTAACTGAATTCTATGTACCTATTGGAATTAAATCTAGAATTGACGGTGCGCTAAAAATAAGCAAGAGCAACGTTTTGCACAAATGTATATGTGACTCGTCATTTGGCAAAAGTCCAGTTTGGTTTACCCATATACTACTTACTTACGATACTACGAGTATAAACATCCAATGTGTGCAAGTGAGAAAATTATATAATTACAGTGTCACATATCAAAGTTCGCTGGTCACAATTAACAAAATGAAAACGAATAGGTCATTGTAACGTGTTTTTGAATGAAAGGCGGGCCACGATGGAGTACGCTTGTACCACAGATTTAATAAATAGCGAGCTTCTTCGGGTGTTCTGTGGCGTGTACGTATTTAAGTACGTGGCGCAAGGTAGTATCTTTGTGTTATCTTGTGACTTTGACAACAAAAATCGTCATACGCCAATGAAATCTGATGGACATCTGACGCTAGTATCAACAGCCAATTAATATATCCCCACTGTTGTCGTACATACGGCTACCTTCTCAACGACGTCGTACGGGCTGTAGTCCTTAGGTGTATGCTTCCTCACGTTTTCCTTCACCGTTTGAGAGCAGTCAGTAAATGTACTTAAGTTTTGAAGTAAATTGCCACGATAGGATAGATCTCAGACCTCTCGACATGACCAGGCGGTACCCGTGGTACAACCGCGTTGTTCAACTAGTTGTACCCAGGCCACGTCTTCCCCTTAGGCCACCGACATGTCTAGTCTATAGTCTATACTAAGTTTATGGGTTTACCACTAACCAAATGTATGTCTGTTCATTGCAGAACTGCTCAATCAGCAGGAGCACAGCGGACGCCCTGCTCACGGTCCCGTCACACTACGACACGCTGCCATCCAACTTGTGGCAGAACCCGACCGAAGCACAACTTTAGGCATCACGGTCGGGCCCTCGCGGTCGACGGCTCCTACACACACCATACCAGCATTACTGGGGTCACCACCCTCGGATCACAAGATCTGGATGATGTATGGGTCAATCCACGGTTGTGAAAAGCCCAGGATTGAGAAGACGCCACGCCAAGGTTTGTGGAGTCAGTAGCGATCTCTGTGACAGACTTTGGTGTACGTGTTTACGACGGAAGTGTTTTGTTGAACGATTACGTTTCTTTTTAGATTAAATCTAAGTTAAATTGTTAGAAATAGCAGAAGATAGGGCTGCCATGTCCTGGTGGACGGGTCGTGTGCTTTGCTCAGCTAGTTAACGGATCCTTTTGCCCCGTTCGGCAGTTGTGCCAGCCCTTCGGTAAATGATCTGCGATCAAGAAATTTAGCTCAATTGAATTCGTACAAATTAAATTAAAATGTGAGAATGAAATCTTCCAACAATTTTACTAATAAGACTGAAAGGAATTCATAATTTCAATCAATCATGTCAATGAAATCACTACCTACGAGTATCTATTATAATTAATTATGAATCATAATAAAATGTTGTGTTCTTGTTTAGGAAGGTAGGTCGATAGCTTCTTATTTGATATCCTCTATTTTTGTGACTAGTTTTTATAATTATGCACTATATTGCTGTATTTGATACTAACATTTATGTAAAAGCAAAGGAAATGAGTGCTTTGTCTCTACCGACGATGTTATTATATTCTATTATCGACGTTAATCACTTTTCTTTTATCAATAATTATGAATATATCTAATAATGTAAGATTAAGCTTTAATTTAAGCGTATTTAGTTAGAGACGCATTATTCATAATTTGTGCGATAATCCTAAGGTGTTACGATAGCGTCACTTAATTTACAGTAGTTTCCGATGAACTATCGTGATTATTGACTTTATACCTGTGTTTTTACGTCTAACTACACACGAAAGCGTTGCGCCATTTAACTTATATTTTACATCAGTTCGTGCTATCACGGCTTACTTAAGTCTTATCTTTAATTTAGTGTATTCTTAAAGGTGTGACAGTATCTTTTAGATACGAATGTTGTGTACTAACTAATAATAAGCACTATGCGTACTTATAGAATGGATTACGTTAAGTTGGCTAGTATAGGACTTTTTCCTACTTCTAACAGTCCCACTGCCGGACAGAATTTTAAATTTTAGCGGTTTTAGAAGATATTACGACATCGGGACATGCGGTTTGCTTAAAAATCAGAGGGGGATCCATCAGTACGATGGAAAGGTTGCGATTCGTATAAAATGAAGGTTGTTGTATGAAATGATGCTTATTTTAATGAAATCTCAGTCTTTGTAGGGTATGTTTTTAAAAATAAATCTAAGGAATACTTACATAAAACTGTTGTTTAATTTATAGATGTAACTCTCATAGTCACAGGTCCCATTATGAATGATGACTTGTTTAATTAAACAAATGTCGGCTCTATAGGATTACGTTTTGTTTATTACCTAACATGATAAATCTTTGCAACCGAAAACTTAAGGCTGAGTATTAAAACTTATCTATTGTATTGTTTTATGGTATAATAGACACTGACAGCGGGCCTGATCAACAAGTTAATGTTCAGCAAGCTATATGAAGATATTTCTTTGAAGGATATGATCCGAAAGCATGAGGACCAGGTTGGGGAAGGACTATGTCCAGCAGTGGGCGTCGATAGGCTGATATGTATTTAAATAAATGATGATGATGATGACACATTTATGGTATTTTTAACTGTTGCATGCAACAGATATCTCGAACTGTGACTAGGTATCTTGTTAGGAATACTTGGCACACTTCGACCCTTTAGGATCTTTTGTGCCAAACCTCTGTCCACCTACGGTGCCCCAATCTGCTGTTTGGTGGACTTTGCATACGTCTTAGAATAGAAATTCAAATCTTTGGCGTATACAGGTCTCCTCACGATGTTTTACTTTGCCGAAATGCCTGTGATATAAACCGAACTTAAGATACGTAAAACTCATTCGTACGAGCGAAGGTCCTCTTATCCCAGGACCTCTTAAACGTGAGCAGAGTGCACCGCCAACTAGGCTACCACGGCTCGAGCTGTGACTAAGTTGTCTTACCTTTGAACATCGATTATACGCGATATGATAATGTGGCCTGATAATTGGACTTTGAATTTCCTGACAAAACAAGGTGAACAGTCAATTGAACAGTGGCTTGGCAACTCAATGGTAATTGCCTTGCGATAAGAAATTTCAAAATCAATTGCAATTTCTTTTTTATCTTTTAACATTTAATTAAAGTTTTATTATTATTATTTTACAATATACAGTGTGTATTTTGACATTTATGAAAATTTATTTATACATTATTATGACTTAACAATTGATGTTATGTTTTTTGACATATTGGTATTTTGACATTGTAATTTATTTTGTTTGACATTAATGTTATGACGATCCCTTTTACAATAATAATGACATGTGTATCAATTTGCAGTCTTGATTTGTTATGCTGGTGGTGGTAGGTGTGGCTATTAATTTTGCTCTACTTTACCTACACACACAAATAAATTAAAAAGAAAGAAAAGAAGAAAAAAAAGAAGAAGAAAAAAATATAAAAAGGTAAAGTTTATCTCTCAGAGATTTCTACAATCCTACCTAATAAAGAGCGTAGTTACTGTGTTCTCAGTAGAACGATTCATCATCAACAGCCTATTAATATCCCCACTGCTGGGGCTCAGGCCTACCCTCTCCACGAGGGCCTTCGGGCTACAGTCCACCACGCTAGCCCAGTGCGGGTTGGTGGACTTCACATACGCCTAAGAATTTCTTCTTCCGCGTATGCAGGTTTCCTCACGATGTTTTCCTTCACCGTTTGAGAGCAGTCAGTAAATGTACTTAAGTTTCGAGAAAAAACCCATTGGTACATGACCCAGCTGGGGATCGAACTCCGGACTTTTCGATATGATAGGCCGCGTCTTATCCCCTACTCCACTGACGCTCTCAGTAGCAGTAGAACGATTAATAATTATTATTTACACAAAGATTACTTTTATGAAAAAGCTTTTGAAAGATGAAACATTAACAATTAATAAATCCAATTATTGGGTTTGGGTTTTTGGTAGGTACAAATAATATTCAGTAACGGATCTTAGTGGAAATAAATGGTCATAGTACGGTCGACCGCACAACAAACCCAGCAATAAACTGGTCTCTCATAGCATTGGAACTCATATAAAGGCCATCGAGGTAATATGTACTACGTACTAGAGAAGACACCCCAACTCGACTGTTTGCAACACGAGTAGGGTGTTCATTGGCACCAACTCAAGTGGCGGGGCGGCCATATTTCAGTGAAATTCGTTCATATTCAGACAAAGACGCATCTGTGCGCATTGAATGTTATCTATAAGAACGGAGACACCCCCGCGCGCACACGTCGTCATCTAGTTATACCATAACATAGGTCTGTGTATAATTATATACGATATCTTTTGTTTGACGTACCTACTCCATATTACCTCAATGTTTGTAAGGAACGCTTAAAACTTCCAGCACAAACATTAGAAAGTAGGTACCTGGACAGACAATGAAACCAGTCTGACAAGTGTGGGGTCATTATCGTCGGCAGTGGGACGGCCATCGATCAGGCCGAAGGTCGCAGGCGTGATCGTATGTAGATTAACATCTGTTGTCTGTCTGTAGGCCGACGAAAGTAGGCGAGCGACTACATAAATCGTTCGACAGTTGCTGGGCAATTAATACCAACTTATGAATGACAACCGAATACGTATGCCAGAAATACAAAAACTACAAATCAATAGCCGTTGATCCGTATTATCCTATTTTACTAATATGTATTTTATCCCTTATTGTCCTTTAAATGGTTTGTAAGGATGTTTGTGAGTTTGTGAGGATGTTTGTTACTCTTTCACGCAAAAACTAGAACAGATTTTGATAAGACTACAGTAATAGTACATTGTTAACCTAGGTGTGAAAGTAACTTATTTAAGTCCCGAGACGGGGTTTGGCGCCCGACGCGTAGCGAGGGCGCCAATAGTTCGAGGGACCTCTAAATAAATCTTGAACCCGAGGGAAACACTGTGCTTTTCATTAAGAATACACTGAAAGTAAAAACAAAAACATAAAATGAGTGTTAATACAAATCTCTGCTATACGGAAGTATAAACAAAACTCTACAACTCGAAAAAACAAATGAAGATCGGATTGCCGCTTTCCCGTCTACTTTGTTTTTTTTCTGTGACCGGCCAGCTGTTCTGCCATTATTTTTCATTTCCATCATTGAAAAAATGGTAAATATTTTGCCCAAATCTATGTTATTTTAAAGAAATAGTTTACAGTAATAATTATAATAAAGTCATTTAAAAATATATATTCTTTAATTATTACTTATCTATGTTATTTCAATTTTACATCGCGCTGTAATTGAGTGGCTGTATAGACAGTTGGATCATGGTCCAATAGAAATGTGAAAATAGTACTAGTTTTTTTTATACAATTTGACAGCTGTCAGTTGAAAGCGATTCTCCCTAGGGCTGAGATGTATTACTTTCAACCCGCTACTCAGGCAACTTCAGACCTACTTTCAGAGTATGAGTAATGAAAAGTAGATTACCTATACATCAGAATAACTTTACCTAGGCCATAGAAACATTGGGAAAACCTGTTCCCGCGGGAAAACTTTTCTAGGAAACGGTTGCACTAGAAAAGAAAACGCTATGGCCTCCGAGGAGTCGGGGCGCGGCGGTGGCTGGGGGCGGGTTGTTGTTGCTCTTTAAATAGGTTTGTCCAGTCGTATGTAAGTCGTCGAAATACACAATATTTTTCATTGCAGCCTGATCGGAACATACTTAGCTAGGTATTATTCACTGTTTAAAGGTACAGGACTACAGAGACAGTATAACTCTTTAAGCAAACTAACAGAAATTGATGTATTTTCAGGTAGCCTTAACAAGTTCAAAAAGGCAATTAAATCACTTCACATCTAAAACTTTTTATTTTGATTTTTCACTGTTTTCTTACAAAGGCAGGATCTCAAAAAATGTAATTTAGCTCTAAATTTATAGGTAATTGTACTTATAAGTCGCAATTTCACTTCTTTTTATAATGCATGTCGTGGCAGCCTATAACTAAGGTAGCCCTTAGATTTTTCTATCATACATGTATCAGTAATTAGCAAGTAAGAGTGTAAACTTTGTTGGTAGTCCTTAATAAAAAAAAAAAAAAAGTACCTATTTAACTTATTTAACAAAATTATTGGGTACCTATTCATTTGCCGGGAAATACCCCGACTAGGTACAGGCTATTTTTAGCTTTAATAAAGCCACATTTTTGTCATAAAACAGTAAAGTAAACAACTTGCAAAGTACATAGCCTACGCATTCAGCCACATGGTATGTCGATGCTTCCACAAATCCACACACGTAAATGTAATACGTTTAGTAGTTTTACTGTAAAAAACCTTCAAACTTTTTAATAGCTATTGTAAGTGTACCTCTTATAATAGTAGGTAATGGTTTTCAATTTTCCTATCACGTCATATAGGCAAGCAAGACACGGCGAATGGCGATGCTAATAAAATATTTTTATAGCAACAACACACATTATAGTTACCTAGTAACTATATATATATATATATATATATATTACTATATATTATATTTTCACATCACATCAGATCTGGTTCTGCCGTAGGAGTTGATGTATTGATGACGACCTCCAAGAAGCTAATGAAAGACTTAGGTGGCTCACCACCAAACGAGTTTTTGTGTGATAATAAATTACCTATCTACCTACTTACAACTTGTTAATTACTTAAGAATTATTTTAATATAGCGCTTACGGGAAAAAATGCCAACACAAGTATAAAATATTTAAAAACCGTGTTTTGACTCACAAGCACAACCTCATCTTCGGTACAAAGTTTCGTAGTTTTTCCCCAAACTGCGTATTATTTTTAACTTACAAGTAAAAAGCATACGTAGTATGTAGTTGATTGATGTAGGTTTGATGTTAAACCCGTTCATTGATCGACATTACATCATATTGTAGTAGCGTAAGGTAATAAATAGCCTTTGGGCTGGACCCATTGATCAGTTCGCTCGGAAACAAGTGAGAGGCTGCGCTTGCGCCGCGACCGTGGCTTACTTGCTGCCGGATCCTGCGCCTGCGACCCACCGACCCTCGGGTTACTGTAGCAACACACGCATTGTCATACAAATCGCTAAGACGCGCACACGTCCGGTTACCTGCGCAAACTTCTATTTATAAAAATTATTCTCGCGTTCCGAACGATGTTTATCTTGTGTGATGTGATAATGCAGTGTGTTTAACGACAGGTTGGTGCGAGTGAGAAGCTAGAAGTAAGTAAATGTTTTCATTAGTGCACGGCATCGTTGACGATTCAAATTCATCAGAAAATCTATTGTTTATAATTTGATTGAACTGAAGTGAAGGTCTGGTGAAGGTCGCGGGACCCGGCTGGATGAGGTTAGCGCAGGACCGGTCGTCGTGGAGATCCCTGGGGGAGGCCAGCAGTCCAGCAGTGGACGTCTACAGGCTGATATGATGATTAAGTTTAAGTATTGGAGCTGAGAACTGCATGGAGTTTATTCTAAGACGGTAGTTCGTAGCTGTGTTAGACAAAAAATCGCGGAAAGACTACCAATGTACAGCATGATGTGTTCTTGACTGTACATGGATAACTTTTCATATAGGTAAAAGTTTTCAAAACCGTGTCGGAGTATATTCCGCCCACACAGATTGATATTACAAAACTTATGGCGAGTTCATGAGTATGGCCATGGTCGTAGTTACTGGTAGTGGTAGTAATTTACCTTATAGTCTGTGTTCGTAATTCGTAATTAAGTGTCACTAATTACGAAGCAGTTTGCCTTGATCTCAGAAAGCCCAAGATGCCTTATATTTTCTGTAATAATACCTACGAGGTTTATAAAACAACCAACCTTAGGCTGAAAAGTACAAATCTCGGTTGAAGGGCTATGTCCAGCAGTGGAGCAGTGTAAACTGACGATGAGGATTTACAATAACTGAAAATTGGCGGAGAAGGTCGTGATACATGATCTTTTCGACTTACAGAATGAATGAACAAGACTTAATAGTGGCTCGGGCTCTTGCGGCGGAGTCTCGGGAGAGCTCACCGGGTGGGTCGCCTGGTCCCCTGCGCAAGACGCCGCTAACTAAAGTGGCTGATAAACTCAATGCTTTTAGGTAAGTGTTCAAAATCTAAATATTTATATAGGTATAATTTTACTAGGAGCCTGCTGTGTTGCTGTAGACCACGGTACGAGCTGAGCCAATGAAGCGACAACGACTCGTTGGATTGTAATTATGAGCCATGTCCAAAAAAATTGTACCTATCGTGACTAACATTTTTATTACATTGAGTAGGAACCTTGAACACTGTACTGTATAGACATTAATACGTATGCCTTAAAAACATGGATCTGTCACTGTCAGGCTACTGTCACTCGCGTCGAGTTCGTCTTGCGTTCGTTCGTGAAATGTAACCTAAAAACCTCATAAAACAATATTTATTTTGTAAAAAATAAATGATTTTTAGTTTGTGTGTACTAACAAGCAATAAACATATATAGTGGACGCGTCAAAGTGCAAATTATGACATTATTGTGGCGAATATTAATGAAAAACTGTTATGAAGATGGATAGCAAAGCGAGATGCAAGCAACCACATACAAGCAAAGAAACAACTGAAGAAGAAGACAGGTAGGTTATATTTGGTAGGGCTGTACTGTATCCGCCGCTAAGCTATTTATTACAAAGTCACAATTTGGTACTGGCTCTTTGTTTGCTGTTACTTACCTACTGCGGAACGCTCGCTTATCTCACCCGGCTGGCGCGCTGTGGACACCAGCTACCTACCTACCACGCTCGTCGCTCCGCACCTTGCAACTTATTTTTATTACCAAAAGACAACCTTATAGCCTCAGGGGTTGAAATGGAGAAAAGGGGGCGCTGAGGAAAGTTTTTTTGAAAATATTCCAGCGAAGCACCCCGAAGATTAGGTTTCTTAGGTTACTGGTGACCCTTGAAGCGAGCGACAGTACCTGGAAGGAGGTAACAAGGAAGCGAGTGATGTGTGTCATAGGGTAATTTTTATTGCTTCCCCTTTTGTCCACACTGACCAAAATTTAATTCATAAACTTAAAATCCCCATGGAGTTTTTTGGCAGTTGTGTGAAGTTGGCTGATTTCTGCGCATTGACTAATTTTAGGTGTCAAAGAGGAGCTGTGCCAAAAAGCGGGGGGTACACTAGAGATGCTCATACATTTTCAAGAAATAGTTTATTGATTCGATCAACCGAAACAATTTTTCAAGTTTTGGACATCACTATGTATCACACTATCTCGCTTATGCATAGACTATAGACACTGTCAGCGACGTGCAAACAATCTGTGATTGTATCATTCAACTGCCAAGAAATTCTCAGGGACTATACCTACCTGTTTATACCTGTCTGTCTGCACATACCTTGTCAGTAATTTTAAACTAGTTGAAAAATTTGTCAGAGAGACTAAATAATATAGGTGTAATCTATAGAAGAGAAGGTTTGCCTTCTCTTTTTATGATCCTCAACTCAGCCATCACTTTTTCACAAAATTGTTACTACAGATTAGATCTTAGTATTTGTTTATCTTGATACAAGTTTAGGAAGCTAAGTTACCCCCAGAAACAAAGTCGCGAGCGAGAGCTAGTAATAAAGTAAAAAGGCCAATTTAAAAATCTAATCAACAGCCTATTAATATATCCCCACTGTTGTGGCTCAGGCCCACCTTCTTAATAAGGGTGTTAGGGCTATAGTCCACCATGCTAGCCCAGTGCGAGTTGGTGGACTTCCTAAGAATTTCTTCTGTGACATGCAGGTTTACTCATGATGTTTTTCATTACCATTTGAGAGCAGTCATTAAATGTAATTCAGTTTCGATAAAACCCCATTGGTACGGTCGACCGCTCGTCGGTGGAAACAAAGCAGGTCTCTCGTAGTATTGAAACTCCCTAATAGGCTAGCTCAAGGTCATAGTGTTTCCACTGACGTGCGGTCGCCTGTACATGGCACGAAGTCAGACCTCTCGGCAGCGTCTTCTCTGACGCCTCAAAAGTAAAATCCTTAAATTAATGTGAATTAATATGGTGAATAATATAAATTATCTCAGATGTAGTTAGTTTTTCCTTTAATAATTATTTTGTTGACTATTTTAGGTGCCTAATAATGTGTAGTAAGTTTGTACCAGTTTGTACTTTACAAATAAACTAATCTACACAAGTGCCTGATAAATTTTGCTTATCAAAACTTTTAACGTGCCTTTGCTAATGCCAGGTCAGGCGTTATTTTATGCCCTGACTGTGCTGTGACGCGCCTAAACGACCAACGATGCCTAAAGACCATAGTAATGTTTTCCTTCTAACACAAAGGCTTGAGTTCTACGTGATTTTGTAATAAATTTAGAAATCAATCTACAGCGACAGTGGGTTCCGCGTTGAAAGTTATTTAATTTCACGTCACAAATGCAAAGCCCAGGCGATTTTTTAATAGATTACCTACGACGATTTTTTTTCAGTTGCATTTATTTATTGAGTTTGTTTCAAAGTAGTATATTCGTAACGCTCTCTTATCTAATTGCTACTGGAATTCGAATAAACGGAGCTTGCTATATCCATACCTGTCCGCCTACGAATTTTTAAACTACATATTTCCACTAAACATGTATTAGATAATACGTATACAGGATTTACATTTAATCACAAGTAGGTACATACATGCAAAAACAACCGTCAGCTATTACTTACTCTGTGCCGTCAGTTAGTAATGCAGTACCAATTATGGAATTCCTCCTATAGCCTTATACGTCAAGGTGCTATTAAAATTCCACAATCGGCTGGAATCCACGCCGCATGCTGGCGGGCGGTGTCCAAAAAATAGGCACACCTGGAAATATTTGACATTCCGAACGCCTTGTCTTGTCCACCGACCGGAGGCGCTTTGTCGATCGAACAACCATTATGGGGTTATTCAGGTATTTTGGCAGCAAAATTACAAAAATAAAACTAAATTAAGCGCGTGGAATAAATAAGCCTACAATTATTTTGGAAAGGTATTATTGAGTTAAATAATTAATTTCTCCTACTCAATACATTCTAGAGAGTTACTTCTGTTTCATCTTTCAATTATAATATTTTCTTCCTAGCGAACGCACCATCTGAACTGAGCTTTCATTTTCCACCTTATTAGGTATTACCTCTCATTAGCTAATTGCCTGCTTTAAGTATGTGGAATGACCGCCTCTGACGTCACGCCGCCCGCCATGCCGTTAAGCCCACGCGCTCCTGTGACACGGTTTGGCCAAACGGGCGCCGACCACGTTGAGTCACGCTGACCTGCCAGCCACGCGAGCCATGTTTTGGGACAGCGTTCGCCTTTGAGGTCGTGGGTTCAAACCAGTTATTTTAAATTCAATTACTTATTGATAGTAGAAGACACCATCATAACTAGACTTTCAAAAATGTTTTTATCTGCAGTTTTACATTTGTATTGTATTTTCAGCTCTATCGGTCCAGTACTTCTTGAGTTTAATACATAGTATCCGTTTAGAAATAAATAAATTTTATGAATAAATTCTCTTTATTTTGTTATTTATTTATTTAGACACAGCTATCTTTCTTGCTGCACATAAATGTAGAAATTATAATGATCTTCCCCACAGTTGTATAAAGAAACTACGCTTCTCTGTTCTTACCGGTGTTTTATAATTATAACTTAATATAATATCAATGCTACCTGCTACTAGAGCGTCAGTGGCGTAGGGGATAAGACGCGGCCTATCATATCGAAAGGTCCGGAGTTCGATCCCCAGCTGTGCCATGTACCAATGGGTTTTTTCTCGAAACTTAAGTACATTTACTGACTGCTCTCAAACGGTGAAGGAAAACATCGTGAGGAAACCTGCATACGCCGAAGAAGAAATTCTTAGGCGCATGTGAAGTCCACCAACCCGCACTGGGCTAGCGTGGTGGACTATAGCCCGAACGCCCTCGTTAAGAGGGTAGGCCTGAGCCCCAGCAGTGGGGACATTAATAGGCTGTTGATGATGATTGATGATGCTACCTGCTCGATCTTCTTTCAACTTTACGTATATGTCTTCAATTATGAAATTACATTTTTTCCACAGCAAATATGAACCCCACGCGTGATTATGATAGATAACCTAATAGTTAGGTTATCTATTTGATACTCTTGGCAAGTTATCGCCAAGTATTATTTGTTTACTACGTAAACAGAACACGTATATGTTCATAAATCGGTGTTTTAGGCATGGACTTCGAATTTATTTCGACCTGTTACATTAACATTATTACTCCTTTTCTAATTTTTGTGGTGAGAGAAAGACGCTCTAACTGACATTGAAAAATGCATTAAAATCTTTCCAACGGTTCTCGAGTTAATACAATTTACAGACAGACGTTGCGATTATTAAACGTTCAGATGATATAATTAAGTCGCGCGAGTATGAACGTATTCGCCGAAGTCTTAATTCCTCCGAGTTGCCGAATCGTAATTTGGGACATTGTACCGGTTAGCCTGGATTAGTTGTCAGAAATTATGAGCGATATGTCTGGTAATTTTAATTATTCGCAAGAAATAATATTGTTTTGCAGATTATTGTGATAGCTTTCTCCACAATCTACTGCCTTACCATTGCGGTAACCAAACCGAAGCAAGGGTCCGTTTTACGATCTTTGTGTTGCAAGATTATTATTGGAATAGTCAATTTCAAAACATTACTAACATAACAACAACATAAACTATATTGAAACACCATTTTCATTTTTAAAATACTTTATGTATTACGATTCAATTTGTATATAATGCAATGGAGTGAAGAGGTTTATCCTATCCTAATATATAGGCATCAGAACATTGTTCACAATATTATAAATTTGCTTTCAAAATCATATACTTAGGTATTTGTATTTTTGATGAGATCATTTTTTTATACATGGATATACACTTAATTAAAATAATTGCAATGTTATATAGAGACAACTGTCAGCTTCTAAAAGGAAACAGCGATAGGGAACAATTTATGCTGAAAATTAACATGCTATGATACGAGTGGAACAGCTAAATAAATAATAAAAGACGCAGGTTATCAGGTACAGTAATTAAGCATGCATGCGATCCGTGCCGTGCACGCGACGCGCACGTCTGCACGAAGTTAGTTTAAGACCCTCGCATACTGTCGCAGAAAGCCTAAGAAATACCACTCTCATACACTAAGTACTTTAGGCTGAAATAATAATAAAATATTTCAACTAGGTGGAACGTATTGTAAAACATTGATCAAATTGTGCAAAGCGTCTGGTAATAGTGGTAATCTTACTTGCGAATTCTGACGTTGATCCAAAAAATGATGTTACCCGAACTAAATATAATACTTATTTATATTATGATATGATCTTATCATACCTTATAATAACGTTTCTATATAATTGACCCCGTGTGTGCATATTACCGATACCGATCTAACAGGCGTCTTCCCAGACTACCGGACGTCGCTGTTATCATAATCTTTAAATTCACGAATTAGTGTCACGAAGTGATCATGGTCCGCATCAAGCCATCATTGATGCTGGGCCGCGTCGATAGCTATCTCCCGTCATCAGACTTTTGTCTTTCTATGGTTATTTGGAAAAATCGCTTATAACGGATCAGATCGCCTAGTTTGTACAGCGAACTCTACAATCTACATTGTATATTTCTTTTTTAATGTGCAATAAAGTATTGTTTGTTTACGTAGAAGACGCCGGGCGTGTGTGGCATATAGTCTATCAGCCAGTTCAGTCGGCCGGCAACTGTTCAACAGCTCTCACGTACTGTGTCGCGCCGCGCCCAGCACATTTCCGCGTAACTCAACAATACGCAACTCCCTCGTAGCGCACGCAGCCTTGCATTATCCAGTCGAGCAGGCTTCAAGTGTCCGAAATTTTGCAACACCACACGTCCGCAGAAGGTTGCCCGCGTAAACACTGTCCGATTGGGAAATTCTGCTAACTTTTGCGTTTCGTACGTTCTAATATTGCATTCTAGCGTTGACGGTTGTGAATCTTCATTGTGGAACTATGATTGGAACAGTGAAGTGACCAATACACATTGAGCTCTATCGACAACGAGATCGTCAAGTGATGTGCTAGAACTGTTTCCTTTAACAATGCTGTCGATGGACTCGTTATGGTGCGGGTCCGAGGGCGAGCTATCGACGCTCAGGCTGTGCAAGAATGTTGGTGAGAGGTGTGAGTACCGGCTGAGCAGACGCAAGCCGAGCAAGAGTCTGATCCCTCACGCGTTGCTGCACCAGCAGTCCGAGCCGCAGCCCAGGACTCACAGAAGACGACGCTCAGGCACTTGGCCGTAAGTGAAATCTTGAGCAATAATAAAAAGAACCGCACTATATTAATAACCTTAATCAGATTTCTCTAAATTGGATGTCACATGTTATGTTTGATTCAAAGTGTCACCAGATTGTTTAATACACGCTATAACGCATACGTTTTATGTTTAACCCTATTAACTATTCTGTGGTTTAACGTCAATTTTGGTGCACAGGCCTCCCTGTGAACGACAAATTTTGCGAGGAACTCCAAAATAGTATTTCTTGCAACTAATATACTGTGGGTCACTAGGATGCCGAGTGCTTTATGAAGCTAAGCGATGCTGACTCCAAATATCCTAATGGCTAAATTCTGTTGAGTTGCATACACTACCTAATCGACGACCACAAAATAATATTAAAGCAAAAACAATAAATTTAGCGCGAAAAGTTTTTTTTGTTAGGTCGTTTAAGCAAATCAAGGTCATAGCTATATTCAGCCTAGTTTTTGGTAATTTACGGGCAAGTTCAGTGTCTCATAGTTCGAGAAGATCTAAATAAGAATATTAGTCGCTGAACGGTTATCAAACGGTGTAACAATGAAATTGGTTCATCACAGAGCGTCAGAAAAAACTATCTCTGCATCTTAGACGCAACCGCCCTAGTTGTGACGTATTTTGACCCTTCGAGCTGTGCCAACAAGTATTTTCAGCACTCACCCATTTCGCTTATTGCACCATTTTGTTACCTACTCGTAAATGTTAAATTAATAGTTAAAGCATTTTAATTTTTAAAGAAAAAAGTCGTCTACAGATAAACCTACATATTTAGGTTTTCACTAGAAGACTGTTATAAGTGCAATTAAGTCTTCTTCCTTGCCTGGCCCTTTCCCATTTTATTTGGGGTCGGCCCTCCGAATCATGCGTCTCCAGGAAGCTCGGTCCTGGGTCGTCACTTCGGTTCGTCGTCACGTCGTCGTGGTCGGTCACTATAAGTGCAATTAAGTATTACCTATTTATGTAGTGATCAATAAAATTTAAAAAAAGAAAGCTCATCTGGTTTTTGCTAACATCATCAATCATCATCATCAACAGCCTATTAATGTCCCCACTGCTGGGGCTCAGGCCTACCCTCTCCATGAGGGCGTTCGGGCTATAGTCCACCACGCTAGCCCAGTGCGGGTTGGTGGACTTCACATACGCCTAAGAATTTCTTCTTCGGCGTATGCAGGTTTCCTCACGATGTTTTCCTTCACCGTTTGAGAGCAGTCAGTAAATGTACTTAAGTTTCGAGAAAAAACCCATTGGTACATGGCCCAGCTGGGGATCGAACTCCGGACCTTTCGATATGATAGGCCGGGTCTTATCCCCTACGCCACTGACGCTCTAACTTTTGCTAACATAGTGATGTTATAATGGCACACATTCGCTAATAGTAGGTACCTACCTATATACTTATCTACCTAATTTTTGTATTCTAAACGCCGTTAGCGTTCTCGTTTTGCTGACATGATTCTAGATCTAGCTTTACAGTGTAAGACCTGTCTTTGTTTTTATGACGGATGCCGCCTAGCTTCATATACTGATGTCTGATGATATGACATAGAAGTATTCCTAGCAAAACAAAATTTTCATAGTGATTTTATGTCGGTAATATTGTTATCGACAATCTTCAACTATAATATTTTTTTAAGGTAATACATAGATAATTATCATGACAGGACAATCCGTTAGACTTAAAAATATTACTTCAACTGTAAAAAATTAAGAATATTAGGTAGGTAACGAAACCTGATAAATGTCGACATGAAAATATTTAAGTTATTTAAAAATATGGAAAAGGTAATCTGTAAAGTACTGGAATTTAAAATGAAGAAAATTTCTATATTTTAGTATTTTTATTAGTTTACTAGCTGTTGCCCGCGACTTCGTCCGCGTGGATTTTGGAAGTAGGTACCTATCTCTGCTATGTACAGACATACATCGTCTAGTTATAATTTTCCAATGGTAAAATGGATCATTCTAAGTACCTTCACCATAATTTAAGGTATACCATACCTTCAGGAACAAACTATGAACACCGTATCCAATTTGGTGAAGACAGATAAAAATTTAAAAAATTGTTGTTTTCACTTCTATTGCTCATAAGACTTCTCATATCAATTTTTATTATACGTGTGTATTTTTTAACTAATACAGTATGGGCAAAACCAAAACCATAGGAGATACAGGGAAACTGTCTTAGGAACCTTTAGGTATTTTTTCGTGATAACAATTTTGACATAGTAATCGGAGCAGCTGGAGTTCGGGTGGCATGCATGAATAAGTAGTAAGTTCCTAAGTACATTGCACAGTCTGTTTTATAAGAAAACATTTTATTAAATTTGACTAACTTCTGCTGCTTGGATTTTTTTCTTCCGATACAATAAAATGATTCTAACATGAAACTAAGTCGATACGCATTTTTTAAAAATAATAAAAATTATTTTTCACTGGCGTTCTATGAGAAAACATTTTATTGAATTTGACTAACTTCTGCTGCTCAGATTTTTTTCTTCCGATATAATGAAGTGATCCCTACATGAAACTGAGTCGAACCGCATTAAAAAAAATATGTGCAAATTGTCTCATTTTTATGGACAACACACGCTTGACCAAAAAATTTCTATGTCATAAGATACTTTCCCTGCATCTCCTATGGTTTCGGACTTGCCTATACTGTCCCAGTTAAAAAAAACACTGATATCTCCTATGTCTATGACATCGTCTTGTTACGTTAAATGATTTATCTGTAAATGACGATAACTTTTTTCGCTGTCATCCGATTTCAATGAAACAAAGCCTATAAGTTGCGCCAGGCTGTGCTTAATCTACCTGTGAAAACCGCAAGAAAATCCGTTCAGTAGTTTCGGAGATTAGCGATTACAGACAGACAGAAAGACAGAAAGACAGACAGACAGACAGACAGAAAGACAGAAAGACAAAAAAATTTAAAAACGCTTTTTTGTGTTCTGTTACTCTTTTTTTATCGTCCACACTCATTTTTTTATAAATTTATTCAAAGTACAGACACACGGTTTCTACAGATTTATTATAAGTATAGATTAATTCTTCAACTTTAAAATGTGCAGAAATGTCGTAGAGATTTTTATGATATTTTTCAATTTTCGAGAATATTTATTCTTCTTTCCAGTCGAAGTAATAGGTACTTATGATACAGTTTACAATTATTATTTGTTTAATCAAAGGAATTGTCCTGTCATGACGATTAACTAAATATTGCCTAAAAAGATGTCATTATATTCGAATATTATCGATAACAATAATATCGACGTAAAATCATTACCAAAATTAGCATTTTCAAAAGCATTAGCAAAAATAGAAAGTTTTCTAGCATGAAGCTATTTTTGCTAATGCTTTTGAAAATGCTAATCAGTAACACTAAAATCTAAATCAGTAATCGATTGTCAATCGTTTATTAGTAAATAGTGAAACAGCTTTCTCTTTTAATAAGTGAGCCTTAATGATCGCTTTACCTATGAGTTCCAGTTTCCTTACTCCGGATCAGGTTAATCGGAGTTTTTACAGTGTTGTCAGTCAACTCGGCGGCGGCCGCGAGCGCTTTTATGGTTTCAGTCCGATTAGCCCATTTCTTTGCTCTACGTAGACGTTTAGCCAACCCTCCACCCCACGCCTCGTGGAGAAAGTTATTTACAAAGTAACTGTAGTGTGCGGAGTTTGTATGGCGAATCATTATCCGGCATCCATAGACGGAAAAAGGCTGTCTTGTCTTATCTACGGTTGTGTGAAGCCGCAGGAAAAAGCTAGTCAAACGAGACATCTGGTTCCAAATGCTTATTGCAAAGTAATGAAGTGAATTGCTTATCGGATAGGTTAACTTGCTTAATTCACTCGAATATCTAGGAAATCGCCGAGGACTGGTAATGTTGACTATAGCCAGTCTGGCAACAAGTGTAGGTATAGAAACAACCTCGGTTTAATAGTTTAGGCTGCGGTCTGTGTGGTGTGGAACGCTAGCTGTAAATGACGTCTAGTATATTCTCTGGTTTTTAAAGTCAAAGTATACATTTTATCAAAGATTTTAAAGGCCCATCTTTAGTATAGTGTACACAAGATTGTGTGTGTACAAAGATTGCCTCCATTTGATCTTATAAATCTTCTATTATTTTGGGAAAGATTTGAGTCTAGGAGGTAACCTATACTTTATAGCCTGTTGAAACTTTACCTCGTCTTTCCAGCGTGGCGTCACTTCCGTATAAACAGTGCATAATATGGCGCATATAGAACCAAATGATACCCAATTGTCAACCGTCACAATTAAAGGAACGACGAAGAAAAAGCAAGTAAAAGAGAAAGTTCAGCAGTAGACGCTCACAAATTGATGATAATCTGATGATGGAGTCAGGTCAGTCGAATACTCACCAGAACGGAATCTCATGGAACTTACCTTTTTCGACATAGAAGGTCGCCGCTAGTGTACCGCTAGCCTAAGCATTCACGCGGGAAAGCTAATTGTATAGTAAACAGGATTGACTTTCTATACACTTTGTATATCATTCGACAGACTACTACATACCAATCAAGAGGTATTTATAGGGATATACATATATAACCTGGGTCTAGGTATATGTAAAAATTTGCATAAGATCGTAAATAATCGTAATGAAAAGTTTATGTATGTTTCCATGTTACCAAAGTAAAGTTAGTCTTCGTAGTGCAGTTTTGGAGTCTACCTTGGCGAATCGACGTTCTGAGAAAAGAGCACGTACCATTTCGCAGTTGATCAATTTTCGCCTAAAAAGTTATTTAAACCACACTTTAGGCTTGTTTAAATTAATTGAAGTAATATTTTTTCATCAAACTTGCTCGTAAATGGTCATATTATATGCATGCATACAGAAACACAATGGCCTATATTATACACCCGCGGGAGTAATGAAAATGGGCTGTAATGTGTAGCTGGCTGCACTGAACTGGTTTATTAAAAAATTAAGTTAAATTGAGTAGTTAACTTGACATAACTTAACTTGACTAAACTTGACTTATTTCCTCGCAAATGTGATGAAAAACATTGTGTGCATGACGGGTAGTAAGGGTATTTGGCTTATATATATTTTTTTGGTAAGTAAGGGAATTTGGCTATTATATATATTTGGGTAAGGCTTATTGCACAATGTACTATTGTACGGATGGTTGCGCCCAGTATTAAAGGCCCAAGGTCTTCTAATTTAAACTTTAAGTAAGTAAAGTAATAGTTAGTTTGCGGTTCACTCAACATTTGCACGATCGTGCAATACAACAACAATATCAATAACGTTGATCAACAGACAGGATACAAGCACCACCTGCACAGGGAGTAAACTAACTCGTGTCTCGATATATGCCTAATGCGTAGCGAGCGGGAGCTTTTCCGTGTTCTGTGCTAATGCCTGTAGGTTCTTTCTGTTTGAAATGTTGGCAAAACTAGTGACGGTGTGTGTATATGGTACCAAAGAGGTGTTGAGTGTTACAGTTAGAGCAATCCGGGGTGAACAAAATCCCACAATTTGTAACACAAGAAATTTTTTTAAGCTCATTTGCTCGGTTTTTTGGTCTTAAACAAACAATACACATCATGCAGCCTGCTCAATGACACATAGTTACCTACTACATGTTTGTTTGCTCGTCTGTTATTCAACATCGCGGTCTCGTGCTAACAAATACGTAACATACATAACGTTTGACAATGCCTACACAAAACTATGTTATTAACGACTTGGATTTCATTGCTTCATTGCATACAAAATAACATTATTTTTGATAGCATTGCATTTTTACGTTTTTTCAAGCAAGCTGCTCTGTACTTAGTACTGTTATCGTATCGCAAGTACATATAGACATATAGCGAAAGTTCCATGCTGGACCAGACCATTCAATATATTGGGTTTGTACCCTATTGCGCTGTTCAGAAGGGATAACCTAGATTTATCATTTAGTCGCCTAATACGACATCCACAGGAAGCCTGTGATTGGTGACTCTCGGCTCCGGATACCACAAAAGGACTGGAAATACATAAATCAAATTATCAGCTTATATAATTTATCAGCCGAAAGACGTCCACTGCTGGACAAGACCTCCCCCAAGGATCTCCACGACGACCGGTCCCTCGCTAACCTCATCCAGCCGGGTCCTGCGACCTTCACCTGATCGTCGGTCCACCTTGTGAGAGGCCTGCCTACGCTGCGTCTTCCGGTACGTGGAGCCACTCGAGAACTTTTCTGCCTCAACGGCCGTCAGTCCTACGAGCGATGTGCCCACTGCCACTGCTATGTCGGCGACATTGGTTCTCCTGCGGATCTCCTCATTTCTGATGTGAAACTCCGAGAATAGCTCTCTCCATTGCCCTCTGTAACGTCTCGGTACCCTAAGTCATCACTGGCAACACACACTGGTCGAAGACTTTCGTCTAGCTAGAGTTTCAGAGATCAGCTTATATAAAATTATATATTTTATGTTAAACCTAGCTAGCTAACCGGTTTTAAGACAAAGTCTACGCCACGTGGTTCTAGCGGCCAATAATGTCTACAAACCGGTCTCTTATATTATATTAATTGTTAATTATGTACCATTCTCGTCTTTGCTAAAATCAGTACAGCTGTGAAGCATAATACTGTATGTAGGTATGTATCTACTATGATTATGAAAAAGGCAGTTAAAGATAAAGTGTAGTTTGGTTCATCCGGTTCGAAGGACCGGAGACTGGAAATTCGATGTGCCATTTATTTTCAATTTTCTTGTATTAAGTAGTTAAATAAATACGTGGAGTTGTTAATTTTATTCTTATGACACAACGTCCATTAAATGAATAATCAATAAGTAATATAATAGCGTTCTAATAAGTCTAGAGTTCAGAAGTCTATTATTAAAGTATTATTGATTAGGTTGACAAAATCCTGTGTTTATATCTACGTTGCCATGGAGAAAACCAGCTTGAATGTCCACTAAAACCATATGTAGTAAGGTTGACAAGTTTTTTTGAACTCATTGAAAATTGAATTTATTTCTACTTTTATCCTGGAGTCTTTACTAGCTGAGAATACTTTAAAATTAATAATCATGATGTAAATAATTACGCGCATAAAATGTATGAGGTAGTTAATACGAAACACACATTGACAGAAAATAATTAAAATGCATACAAACAAGTGTCAGGATGAATGACAAAAAGGTTTCAGGTTTAAGGTTACTAATCTCGAAGACGGATGTAATTAAAGAAAAACTGTACCTACGTTAATATTCGGTGCGTTTCTAAAACATACCGTAAGACCTGAATTTCGTATAATCATCTGATAACTTAAAACATAGGTAATTATTTTAACATTCTCCGCAAAGCAAGCGTCAAGCAAAAATATATTACCTACGTATAATTAGAGACATAAGACTGAAAGTGTCATCTCGCTAATATCTACGCCATGTTATGTTAATAATGTTATGACATCGATTGTGTATTTTCAACAGAAAATTAGTTGGCAGGAGTAAGTTACACGTCATCAGACAAAATACGAAATTCTTTTAAAGAAATTCATCCATCATTTTCAGACGAAAGTGTATTCTTACGTATAGTTTTGCAAGTGTAAATAATGTATAATTATATGAACATCTTGGACAATAATTATATGGGCCTCTAGTACTCCGTGCAATGCGCCGCAGCCGGTTATGCAATAAAAGGTTATCTCTGTCACTCTCTACCTTATTAGTTATTACGCATAATGTGCTCCATCTCACTTTCGTGATTAATGGCCACGTCTGCTGCGAAGGATTACGCTGCGTATAGTCCAGGACTAGGTACACAACACAAAACACTAAATACTTACTAGATCGAATTTGTGTGAGAATCAAGCTCCTAGACTTGCACCTAATATGTATTATCAAGGTCCTGCATACACATTATATGAAATGATGTAACTACTTAGGTGCAATACAGAATACACAGCGTTTGGCGTATGTCATCGCAATCGATAGTGAAAGTTCCAAGTACAGCCCCTCGCCCAAGTTACCACACCTGTTGAAATGCATTCCATTCCTTATACGTACATTAAACAACAGTAAGGGCAAACTCTATGAGTGTGCTGTAGACTGTATCACACGCTTTCTGTTACATTTTGACCGACATGTGAAAGCTCCAAGCCTCATTGACTGGACTTGACTGGACGAACAATGAAAGAATTGTGAAAAGAGCCTTTACAAATAGATTTGTTGGCAAAGAGAAAACATATTTGACGTCATTTCGTCATATAACTACAGTCCCCCCTAGATAGTCCCCCCCTTTTAGTAGGGAGGCCTGTTATTCGATATACAAATTCACAGCATTGCTCTGTATCTCTTCTCCGGACAATGTTCTAGCCAGAGTCATCAGTGGGTCAGAAAACTGATAAAACAAGACTTGTCCTCCAAATGACAAAATGGTGAGACACAAATTGAGCCAATGTCACACTTGCTGACACTTGGCCCAAACTACGAACTGGATTAGACGGATCGTCAAGTGATAAAGTATCGGTCCAAAATAATGAGTTCTCGTCAATGAAGGTGAACCTGTTAAATGGGCCATGGAACTGATAACTGGTCGGGGTGACAAAGGTGATCACTCATACGAAACACGTCACGAAGTGGTGTGATAGATAATGGCTAACAATGAACGCTGTTAGTAAATTGTTAGCTATTGTATGACCGATCATTCAGTCGACGCGATGAATAAAAAAGTTGTAACAATTTGGGGAGATGTTATATTATACATCACTTACTGAAGACTTATCTAACAAGAATACAAATAATGGCGTCACATTGTTATCCTAATTTGCTATGTAAATTATTTTTTGGTTGTGTATGTTAATGACGGTTACTAAAAATACATTCATGGCTAATACAACATTATATTTTTTGCCATCTTTAAAGTTCAAGGCGAGACTTACTTATCTTCCATTCTTATCTCTTCCGTTGATTTATATTGCTATGTTGTTATGGTATTAAATTTATTCTAAAACAACGTGCAAACAATAACTTTCATGATGTATGTATAACCCTATAAAGTTGCCATCCGAATATTATGAAAGTTATATAAATAATGATTTGCTTTCATTGCAATTTTCACACAGCACAGCACTCTTGTTACGTCATCAAATGTTTAGAAATCTCTATTGTAATCATATTTCTTTGGATTTCTTGACGGACCATCAAAATATGATCTTCGTCACCAAGTATGTAATACCGATTGAGTTGTGGCGAAATTGGCGTGACGCAGTCTATGTCGGTCAATGTTGCCGCGGCGTGTTGACACCTCGTAACACGATCAAGTCATAATACGAGCCACGCAATTACGCAGGAAATATTAATATACCACTGTTAATGAATAATAAATATTAGTAGCCTACTGTAATTGTTTATTGCGTGGTTCGGTCTTCAGGTTACTTTGCGTGTGAGAAATTTGCAGAATGAACGCTAAGGTTGTTGTTTAACCGGCTTGTTGGGTATAATTACTAATTACTTCGTAAAGAGAGAGAGAGTTATGTGAATACTAGCTGTTTCCCGCGGCTTCGCCCGCGTGGAAAAGTTTTTTCCTCGGCAATAATCAGTTCCGTAGTGTGTAAACAGTAATATGCATTCAAACATCCTTACAAACTTTCGCGTTTATAATATTAGTAGGAAGGCATATAAATGCAGACAAGCGAAATACAAAAGTTGGTGTGCTTTGCTTGCGTATTTGCTTACAATTAATTTTGTTGTCACATTCAATTTAAATTGTAATACTGACTATGGAAATTGTAATAATGGTTTGTTTTATCAAGCCGTGGCTATTATCAATATCTGTGATAGCATGTCCTGTGATTGGAATCGAAGAAAACGCAGAGTCATCATGACACAAAAAAAATCTATTTGGGCAATGGCGTAGAATGTCTTCGGCATTAAGTTCGATACATGTGCAATAAATTTGAAATACATAAATACAGTTCTTTCTAACTTTACACACGTGAGTAAAAGAATTTGTAAGAGTTTACATGTAGGACACGATTTTAGCTAATTAAGTGGCCAACCATTTAGTTTTGTTATCTCCACCTTAATTTGTCGGACCATTAGTTAGATTAAGGTTAAATCGTTTTTCATTTTGTTTTACTTGGATTAATTGGGTTTCGTTAGACACATACATACATTATTTAGTTTTTTATATCACTAGCAGACGCCCCGCGACTGCGTTCGCGTTAAAAAATGACCTAGGATGTAAAGCTATCACTGTACCAAGTTTTATCAAAATCCATTGAGCTGGTATAACGTGATTGAGCAACAAACATACACACTTTAGCTTTTGTAATAGTAGTGGGATGGGATTATCAAAAAGACAGTAGAATTCACAAATCAATGTGACTTATTTCTTCCATATTTTGGCCAGAAGTGATTTAACGTGTAGAGGAAAGGTTTTGATAACGTGACCACTAGAGGTCATCGATCACGCTTTATTAAAGGCAAATACTCATTATAATATGCAATACTTAGTGTCAAGTTAAGAAGGAGGAAAAGTTTTCCGCAACACGGATTGGAAGTAGGTACGACAGGACGTTCCTACTATAAGGGCAAATCAGTAGGTATCCACGGGACAGTCACCCTAGCAGCAGCTTGATATTGCAAATGCACTAACTATTATAAGTTGCTTGCGTTTCCTTGCAAGTATTTGCCTAATGTCAGACAGATTGCTCTGTGAAGTCGGTCAAGCCTCCATGGATCGGTGGGTAAATCGGTCAGTGTCGGGTCATTCAATATCATGAGCTGTTTAACAGACCGATGCTAAGGTTCTAGACTTTAAAATGAGGTTTTTCTAAATAAGTGGATTCACAATGCTCGACATCATTCAACAACTATACGGCCATCGATGAGAAAGAGTTTTGGCATCAACTTTATTTGGGCTTGCGCGATCAATTGCTTAATTCACCTGTTTCGAAACACACGTGCAATTTAACTTCCAAAGGAGCGTGTGATAACATCGCGAAGTTACCGGAACGGCATTCGCTTCGCTTCGTTCACTAACCGACGATCTCGATAATCGCAACGAACACGCCAAGGTCACGACTGTCACTCGCCGAGAGGAGGCTTCCTCCTGCGCGCGCCGCCGCCAACGCCGCACGCGCATCTTCCGCGGAAACGTACCCCCACTTAGCTCCACAGTCAATAAACACGAAAATGACTCGTAAAATGTTTTATTAGTGTACACTTCTGATTAGTGCTTCAATGCGTTCCGGCATCACAACCTTCGAGCCGTTTAATATGTTTTTAATAAAAAAGCGAACATTCACGCACGCTAAACAATGTTCGGTGAATATGGAAGTGGTCTTGTGAAACATAGGTAGCTAAAAATGTGAAGTTTGTGTACGGTTAAAGTGTTTCTTGTGCGCTTAGAATGTTGCGAAGGCAGTTTTCTCACGAATCCGGTAAAACAGCTCTGGTTAGAGCCAAGGAGGATGATATTAGGAGGTATGTAAATCAGATCTTTTGTGTTTTTGTATTGTAGGTAGGTACCTACATCATACTTTGCGGATATTCTTTTCAAATATAATAATAATAATGCGTTAATTGCCTCATAGGGTTATCTTTAGGGAAAATAAACTCATTAATAAGCCATACTACCTTATGTCTAAAATAGATGTACCATCACAATTTGTGACCACGGCTAAAATGATTATTGTTATGTTTATGTACCTACTTACTAAGTATACTTTTAAGTAAAAAAGCATGCACATCATAATAAGGTCTTTGTTAATATTTTGTTGTTAGTTATTAATTACGCGCAGGTGTCCACGAATATAATAAAATATCAATACGTATGAATAAATTCTATTACATCGAGTTATGGTGTATTTATGACGGTTACCTTTATTATATCACAGTAAGCTTCGAGTTTTGTTGATAATTTTGATATTATTATCTATCTTGCGTTTGATAATGTTGATAATCGTCAACTTGTTGATAGTCTCAATTAGTCCCAGTGCCATTCATTATTCAGGCATAGGCATTTGATTACTATGCCACCATTATGAATATGAATTTTAAAAATCATTTTGGTTTACCTGTGTACCTAACTATTATCTGCCTATTTATTATGTGCCATGTCTTATGCAATTTTAACATTATCATTGTATTCACTGTTCAAATTGGCATTGTTTATATGACCTTTGTCTATGCGTCACAGTCACAATAATTAATTATACATAACTCTGCATTTATAAACAAATAATATACTTCATAAACCTATGTGATATCTTTATGTGATGAGCGCGACGCCTCTGTCCGTACCTTTGTTCTTTCTGATTTTCATGTATTTTTACAAGGCCTCCCTTTACATAGTAAAAATAATAAAAAAACGTGCCTACATATTTAAGCTTTGTTAATTACTATTACTACTTAGAAGAAAATAACTGTATTTTGGTTCCTTTGAGGAAAAGGCAACTAAGACAAGTTGCCATGTCTTTAGGTGGGCAAACCCAACGTTAATTTTATTAATACTGTTTTTATGGAAAAAATCCGTAAACTATTGCCCTTTTATTTAATGCGGGAAAAGCTGGTATCGTATATTAGAACGAAGGAAACGAACTAAACTAATAATAACTTTAATACCTACTATAGATCGTAAAATGATAGATAGATACAATTCAAACTGGAACCTAACACCAAAAATTAAATAAGGAAATGCTTAAAATTGAGTCAAGAGTCGTTCAAAGAAAAAATGAAAAGATTCTCAATTGCTACTTATAAACAACCTAAAAAAGGTAGCTCGAAGAGGCTATATAGACGAGAAAAGCAGAGGACCGGCAGCTCTATTTTTGAATCGCTCTCCTCGCTTCGAGCGATCGATTCTACTGATTTTCCTTCGACATCCGATACAAAAATCAGTAGAATCGACCGCTCGAAGCGAGGAGAGCGATTCAAAAATAGAGCTCCGGGTGATGGGCTTACGCGCATTGCTATTACTTCCTCTGTGGCATTGGGAAAGACAATCTCCAGCAATGGACGTCGACAGGCTGATGATTGTCACTTGAAATGAAATGACTGAAAATTCGTTTATTCAAAATTGGAATACAATATTCACTTTTTGACGTCAATTCTGTCTAAAAGTAACTAATATAGTCCTCTGTGCTAAAACTAAAACTACTCTATTTCCACGTGTACGTCGCCGAAGGGAAGAAACAGCAACAAACCCAACAGCTCCCTGCTTTTATACTTATAGCTTGTTCATTACAATATTTATCTATGTTGAGCCATCAGGCACTCCATGGAATTTTATCATTTAGGTAGTCATTTAACTTATCTAGTCAAGTGTCGGTGTCCCGGCATCGGGACGGTAGAAAAAACGCTTAAAGTGTCGGTGTGACGGCCCCGGGATTTTTGCACAAGTTTGATTTTAGGGAACACTTAAATTTGTTCTCAGTTAAGTTGATAATTTCTTCCGGGATCTTATTGTAGTGACGAACACAGATTTATACGTGTAGCTATATAAGTTGTTAAATCAATTTCAGCTTTAAGTTATTCCTCTGCCATCGTCCGACATTCGTTTTCATTAGCAAGGTTGCCGAGGTTAATTTAATACTTTTTACGTTGTAAATTGTTCAAAGCATGTTTAAAAAACTGTAGGCCAGCGTATGATGGCTGGTAGATTAGATTTATCGTCTAGTTTTAATGAGAGGTTTTCTTAATAATCTGTGAATCTGTCAAAAGGATGAAATTATCCGTCGAAAGGCAATTTTACTAAAGTGCCACAGATTAAAAAGAAAACCCCTTCATTGTCAAATGTATTGTTAGTATTATAAACATTTTAATTAAACTTGATACTTTGCGTATATTTATGTTCCTCATTGACGTAGACATAGAATCATCATGTCAGCTATCGACGTCCACTGCTGGACACAGGTTTTCCCTAATAAACGCCGCCACACCCGATCCTCCGCCCTCCGCATCCAGTCGCTTTCGGCCATATTTTGGGTCGTATGGGGGTGACAGTCTGCAACCCAAATTATATGTATGTACTACAATGGAAAACATTTACACACCATTCCTTATACCGAAATCGATTAATACCATGTCACTTGTCTAGTAAACGTGATACAAGTCAAACACACCACACAATACTACAGAAACCCCCCCTGTATGTATACAAAATAAATTGATGTGCATATTTGAACGGCTGTAAAGTGAAATATACTTACTGTTTTGATTCGCGACGTCCGCGATGGACGCACGTTCAGGTACTCATTTAATGTTATTTATAGTTATTGAAAACAAGTTTATATATTTTTATCAATATTTTTATCTAAGTTTCATTGAGTGGTTTATCTAGACGATACATACAATATGAGTGTTAGATAAATGTTTCGTTCCACGTTCGGTGTCGAGTTTCAGCTGATATTTAGCCAATGTTACTGGAGTCTGTATCATTTATGCTTTTTTGTCCGTTTTAATATATTTATTTTAATTTTTCGGTTAACGTAATATTTTATTTGGTGCGAATGTTTTTTGAACATTCGCTTGCTTGAGAGCAAGTTTTGATTGATAATCTATATTTTGTAATGTGTCTATTGCAACAAAAATAAAATATGATATAAACGATGCACTCAGCTTCGCGTAGCATCTAAACTTATAATTATTTTATATAATAAATATAAGTACCTACTTATCTTTTCCATGTTGTATACTATTCTATATTTTGTTACAGGAGAACTAGGTCCCTGAACGCCCCGAGCCCCATACAACAATTTGGACCATGCGGCAGAATAATGAAAAACTCGGCTATGGTTATGTGAGTATCTACCTATAAGACTTTTCTTCACCTAGTGATCCTTTAAAACGGATACCCGTATAGCGAAATTCTATAACTGCTAGAGGACCGATTGAGTTGAATCTTTGAACACACAATGTAAATTGTCCAAGCAGAAGCCATCTGGATTGCCTTGAAATATTCTCGCCGTGGGACATCCTCAAGGGGAAGGTCATACATTTTGCACGTAGGTATAGTGTCGTAGGTACGTTAGGTACGCATCATGATTGAAATATTAGTAAATTTTTGACGTTTTATGTTAATTTCGTTATTTATACCGACAACCCGCTTTTTGTGATTCCAACAATTTTGATAATTTAAAGTTCTCACAAAAACTTCGATGGTTTTACGTACTTACATAATAATCATGACATAGCACTGTAAAAGTAGCTTAGTCATGATTATTTTAACTTTTACTACCTGTTGAAGTAGTTTTGTCGTTAGCATTTAAAGTAGGAATACCAAAGTAAATACTTACCTACGTAATTTATAGTCAATTGGTTTGGAAACATAGATCAATGTATTTTCAATTTATTAACTGTGCTATATTCCGATGATCTTTGTTGACGAGGGCCGACTTAACTTCCCTTGCCATTTATCATTTAAGCCAATACATAATCTATGTATAAGGCTCCTTTCTTTTGTGCCACATTTCCGTTTTTTTTTTACTACGAAGAATCAGCATATGATTAGATTTCTAGTGCCTATTGATTCTGAGTTCTGTATTGGGTCACTCAGCATTGGGATGAACGTAATGATGAGCATATCTGAGGTCCATTTGTCAATCTTCGATTCTTAACCGTTGCAGGCAAATCCAGGACCCCGCGTCGCAGCGGCTGACGTGGTACAAGCCGCCGCTGACGGTGCTCGTGATCAAGAAGGTGCACGATGCCACCATCATAGCGCCGTTCGTTCAACTCGTTCATTGGCTGGTTCATGTGAGTGACCACCAAATTCAAATGTATACATTGACTTTTGACTATAACCCCAATAACCCGAAACTATTGTAGGTACCCCTCTTTGCATTTTCTACTGGTGTTGTTAGAAATTTATTTTTATTTATTTATTTACTTTTTGGGGTACTTACAGACTAATTACAACTTAAATAACAATATGGATATAAATATTGCTGATTAAATTAACTGTTAACACTTGAGTACTTGATGTACTCAAGTTGTTAATATTAAGTTAATTTAATCAGTTTTTCTGCGTCTAATATCTAACTCATATCTATACAATACATACCGTAAAAAGTCATTCCTGTAAATTTATTGAGTCGCATGACATTACTAAAGACTCATGGAGACCAATCCAATATTTTTGTCTATAATGTATGTTGGCACGCGCTAATTTGGGAAGCTATACTATACAGAATTTGACGGAGTTCTCATTGTTTTGTAGCTTAGAATTTGAGATACAATCTGGTAATTAGGCCTCTCCCTATGAACGCCACCACACCCGGTCCTCTGCTCTCCGCATCCAGCCGCTTCCGGCCACCATTTTATGGCCGTCGGTCCACCTCACTAATCTTTCTAAATTGCAGGAGAAAAGCATGGTGGTGTTCGTGGAGGCGGCGGTGCTGGACGACCGGCTGCTGAAGGAGTACGGCGAGTTCGCGGCGGTGCGCGAGCGGCTGATGACCTTCCGCGCCGGCACCGACGACCTCACCGACAAGATCGACTTCATCATCTGCCTCGGTGGCGACGGCACCCTGCTGCACGCCAGCTCGCTGTTCCAGGTGAGACTGACACAGTGTCTGCATGACTTTACTAGCTGACTGGTGACGGTGACTGCACGGAATCACCGACAAGATCAACTTCATCATCTGCTTTGGCGGCGATATGTTCCTCTTGGTCGATGAGTAGAATAATAAAAAAATATATCCAGCTAATTATCTAGATAGAAGTGGAACCGAAATTTTGTTCTTGCTTGTTCTTCTGTAAATATTCATTATTCTGTGCTTTGAATAATCCGAATTTTTTTTTATACATTTTTTATACATTTTTTTATACATTTTTTTTTATTATATATTTTTTTTATACATTATACATATTATAAAACTCGGTAATACGCCCCACTTGACAAAACGCCACACTCACCTAGCACGCACACTAACAAAGCTACGCGGTACACGAATAGAAACGCAAGTAGCTGTCAGTCGCCCGACAAGTTGTCATACTACGTTGTATGGCTACTTGCGTTCCTATTAGTGTGCTGCGTAGCTTTGTTAGGGTGCGTGCTAGGTGAATGGGGCGTTTTGTCAAGTGGGGCGTATTACCGAGTTTTACCCTACATACAATATATCTTCACGCTATGTCCCTGACGGGGTAGGCAGTTTGAACGGAACACCAAGTATCGCGATCCTGACACCTCTTTCGCTCAGTCTCATCTCTGCACCCACACTCGCCGCGGGACGCGAGTGTTCTTCACATATCCGATGTTATGGACTTATTAAGATGGTATAATTTTAAGGATTGTGCATCTATGTAATGTGCAAATATTTGTTAAAATGTAGTACCAGTGTTTATAATTGTGTGTTTCCAGCAATCAGTACCTCCTGTAATGGCATTCCACTTGGGCTCGCTCGGCTTCCTCACGCCGTTCGAGTTCAACAACTTCCAGGATCAAGTCATGAACGTTTTGGAAGGTGAGCTCTTTAATTAGTTATACATCACACTCACGTTTTAATGCCATGTATATTTCTTCATCATATATGGTAAAATAATGTCAAATATGCCAAGAAAATGATAAATGATAATGCCCTTAGGGGTTAGCGCAGACCTGAGGAAGAGCAGCGCAGCGGAATTTTTTAATAAACCTTACATAGTATAAAATAAAGTCGCTTCCCGCGTCTGTTAGCTTAGATCTTTTAAACTACTCAACGCATTTTGATGCGGTTTTCACTATCATTTATATATTTTTTTCCGGATGGTTTTTAGGTGCTTACTGCGAGCGAAGCATTGGCTAGTTGTTTATAAAAGTGTTAGATTAACGTTCAAAATTGCTTGAAGGAGTAAATTGTATCCAGCGGATATCGGCCCGTGCTCGAGCTGAGCGCTTGAACTCTCGAGAGTCTTGCAAATTTTATTCGAATATAACTCTAGGTCGAATACCGTTTGAATCTTGTGTGGCCTGTGAACGTCAAATTCCTCGAACGTCTAGTCTATGAAATCTGTTCCCCGAGTTTTTCAATTCCCTGTATGTCATTTCCCCGAACGTCTGTTACCCGAAAGTCCATTTCGCCGAATGTTAAATTTAAAACTAAAAATCCAATATCGAATCCTAAAGAAATCAAACTGAAAATCAATCGTTTATTGGACGGGGAAATAGACGTTCGGAGAAATTGACGTTACGGGAAATGGATATTGTACGTTCTGAATCTCATATTTTCTGTCATGAACTCGATCATTCTCGTTGTTTATTTTTCGTTAGTATGTTTAGTAAAATGTAGCTAGTAGTGACTCTCGAAACGTAAGCGCCACGTGTTCGGGCGAATGGATGAATTATTAAAATGAATGGCCGCGGGGTGACGTGCGAAACGTTATTACGCATTCTCAAGGCAGACGAAATCGATCGACGCTACGAGTACTGTCGGCACAGAAAATGGTTCGTCAAAAATGAACCACAGTCGTGTGCGCTCGATTGTTATTGCAATTACGGGTTACTACCATTAAACTTTTAATATAATCAAAGTATTTATCCTTTCGAAACCCGAAGCCCAGAAGCCCGGTCTTATTTCGCGTCATTAAAACATGATTTTTTTTAGACTTTTATGACATTTAAGCCTGAAGTTCAACTGATATTTGAGTGACAATATTACGCGTCTGACTGACGCGAAATAGTCTGATATAACCTACCAGGCGGATAACAAGCATCTGGCTCGATATCGAGCCGACGTGTATCTAGAGGTTAAAGTTGCATATTGAAAAGCTACGTTGCCATATGTTATGCAAAAAGGTAGGTAACAATAACAATGACAATTTCTTTTTCCAGGTCATGCGGCGTTAACGCTCCGCTCTCGTCTCCAGTGCGTGGTGCTCCGTAAGAGGCACGATGAAGACAAAGACAAGAAGAAGCCCACCACCATCCTGGTGCTGAACGAGGTGGTGGTGGACCGCGGACCCTCGCCGTACCTCTCCAACATAGACCTGTTCCTGGACGGGAAACACATCACTTCGGTGCAGGGAGACGGTGAGCTTTATACAGTGAAGTCGTCGACTCCGGAAACGATAAAACATATCCACATGGATTTCGAAAGGATTTTCTTTACGTGTCCGTCTGTGAGCACCCGCTGTAACTGATCCTCGTATGTCAGTCGAGCGAATATGAACGATATGAACGAATGACGACGCAAATATATTGGTAATGGAGTCGGGGAGGAGACTCCTATTACCAATATATATGCGTCGTCATTCGTTCATCGCTCATTCGCTCAACATGTCCGATCCTAATCAAAAGAGCATACCTTTTTGTGTTTAAGATTTTTTCTCATAAGAACATTATATTATTATTTTATATATTTTTAAATTAATGATGACACTTTCATTCAGTCAAGCCCATACTGCGTATCTATTACGTTGCGTATCATACTGCATAATGAATACATTATTGCATAATGAATGACTGTATAGTCCGCGTAGAGTTTCTTGACGGCTGAATGAATATAGTCACAAATTGTTTGCACATCGCTGACAGTGTTTATTTATAGTCTGCGTGTGCATAAGCGAGATAGTGTGCTACATAGATATGTCCAAAAACTTGAAAGTTTGATTCGGTTGATTGAATCAATGAACTATTTCTTGAAATTGAATGAGCGTCTCTAGTGACCCCCCGCACAGCTCCCCCTTCGACATATACCATTAGTCATTGCGCAGAAATCCACTAATTTATCTGCATGGCCCAAAGGTCAGCTGGTAGAGAGTGCCATTGGCATTAAGTTCGCCTTTTGTACAAATTAGTGCAATAAAGTTTGAAATAAATAAATCAGCCAACTTCACACAGCCGCCATTAAACTCTACGCGGACTGTACCAAACCATAATATTGCTTGTTGTGTATGTATGTACTTCAAATGAATGTTGTGCAATGTCCCAGGTCTGATAGTGTCGACGCCCACGGGCAGCACTGCGTACGCTGTGGCGGCGGGCGCCAGCATGATCCACCCGTCGGTGCCAGCGATCATGGTCACGCCCATCTGCCCGCACTCGCTGTCCTTCCGGCCCATCGTCGTCCCCGCCGGGGTCGAGCTCAAGGTAACAAAGCGACAGCTACATATGCTACTCAAAACAAAATAAGCGCCAGGATTTTTTTATACATTCGAGGTCACTTTTTTTATTATTATCTTTATTTAATTTTGGGACTTTTTTTATCCACATGTCAGTCCCATCGTACCCTAACCAAGATTTACTGACGAGGCGACACAAGGATGTCATATAAGGATCGTGCCGCCACAGATGCAGGTTTGGACAAAATTGACTGAGCCAAACCTACATCAAGTGGATTCAGTCGAGGTCACTTTGAGCCCCGTCAGGAAACGATGTAGGTGAGATCGAATGGTGGCTGTTCGCAGTACGGGTGAACGAGGTCCAGAGTGCCGGACTCATCTCACTGATCAGATCTCAGTACTTAGTATATAATTGCATAAAAGAACATTGAACCCATCTGTAGCGTATTTTCGTCACAGCATGGACTGACATAACCAAGCGTTCCCTTCTGGCAAAGGTACAAGATCACCTGGTCATATGCTGGAACGAAAAGTATCGATGCGTACGATAGGTTATGAGTGTGTTGTTCGATAAGATCACTGTACAAGAGCTACGAAAAAAATTATATAAATCGCATCGGAAGAATACGCCGATTATTCGCAATAGTTCCTTTGACAAGTTCTTGACTAGGGCTTTCCCACATAATTCTGAAAGAAGTACTGAGACTTAACCTGTCATATTTTCCCCTTTGACCCGTTGAATGGAACATAATCAAAGAATCCTCTTCTACACTTTTAACAAAAGGCGGGCAATGAAATGAAAATTCGTTTATTCAAAATTGGAATACAATATTTTCTTTTTGACGTCAATTCTGTCTGAAACTAAAACTACTTTGTTTCCACCTGTATGTCGCCGAACGAAGGGAAGAAACAGCAACAACCGCAACAGCACAGGTCCTGCTTTCATACATACAAAGTTAAAAAATAATATTTTTTATTATTTTTAACATGTCCTTTTAAAAAATCACTCCTCATGTAGGTATCAAATCAACGTCGCCGGTAGTCGCTGTAAGATCAGAGTCGTATTACCACCGGTAGAGACCGGACCGAGTGTAACCGAATGCAACGTTCTAGATCGCGCTGTCGCCGGAGGCGCGAAACGCGATGTGGGTGTCGTTCGACGGGCGCAGCCGACAGGCGCTGCAGCACGGCGATAGGTACCTACCATAGACAACAAGCCAACGCTCGGGCATAGACAATAACGCACGCCACGCACGCTCATTAATTAATAACGTTACGCTTCTATTTAGTACGCATGCCACGTGTAATATAGTCTTGTTGTATTATGTACTTTACAGGTGTACTTTTTGTGTTTTTTTAATGTACAGTACCGTTGTTATGTATTGAATATAACGGTGTTTTTCTTTTTTTTTATTGTAAAAGGGATTTATGAAAGTAAATATCCAGATAATAATCCAAAAGTGACATGTAAAAAACTACAGAATTTCAAAAAGTTTATTTTAATTTTAATCCTAACTTAAATGTTTGATTTGACCTTAAATCTACTGAATAATAGAATAAAAAACTATCCCTGTTCGAACTGAAGTGAAATATTCTACAAAAAAGACTTACCATAATATATATAAACGGTAGTGTAATTAGCAATATTATAACTGACGCAAACGCTCGTGGCACGTGCGGCAATAATATGCGAGAGTGGGACGCAACTGTTGTTGTCCCGCTCTAGCCCTGTATTGCCTCGCGGCTGCCGCGAGCATTTGCGTCAGTATAAGCCTAACTATCAATGATATTGTAAGGGGGGAACGAGGAGTTGGCGAGAAGTCGACTATATTATCTTTATTTATTTTTCTGTTTATGTACACCTTGGTTGTACGTCGATAGACCTGTTGGCAACGATGACATCTTCCAAACACCGGGTTCTAAATACCTGGTCTAGTTTTCCTATGGAACTATGGGAGGGAGACCTTCATTCTTTTTGCCAAAGCGAGCCCTAGTCAACCCAGTGTACTTTACAAAGTGTCAAAAGTTGATCAGCACGAGCTTGTTACAGATAATGCTTAACCTAGAGGCCGGCTACGTGGTGAATGTGTCCTTCGATGGCCGCTCTCAGTTGACGCTCAGTCCGGGCGATAGGTATACTTCACAGATTGCGGGTGCTTTGGGGATTTGCGGCCGAATACTCGAACGTTACTTCAGTTTTAAAATTAGTAACGTATCACGCGGCACTGTACGCTTAGAACGGTAAATGTAACCTCTAAGGATGTTAATGTACTGCTGACACGCCTTGAGACTTTCGTTTATTAAAAATCAGTTTTTGAAGTTTAGGCGTTTAGCAAAGCGTGAACAAATATAAAATCATAAATTTTATACAATTATCTTGATTTTCTTTTGTACTTCCCTTTCAATTCTCTTCTTCTAATGTTTCTTATAACGAATGCACCACACTTTTTTCTTATATTGTAATGTCG
Source organism: Metalampra italica (assembly GCA_949699065.1). Classification (NCBI taxonomy): domain Eukaryota; kingdom Metazoa; phylum Arthropoda; class Insecta; order Lepidoptera; family Oecophoridae; genus Metalampra; species Metalampra italica. Next base: position 7,828,054 of record OX452982.1, read on the forward strand.
TGGTGAAAACGTAACCAGTTACATGACGTAATGCAACTGAAATGTTCGCAATTTTATAATGTAAAAGAAAAGCATTTATAAAAGTATTCGGTCGTAAGTTTTGTGTTTTCGGAACATGGTGTTATGTGAAGTTCTGTGGTGGTGGTGACGTTTGTTTCATTCAGCGGTCCGGTTGGTGTCGTCTTATAATTGTTTTGTATTATGCCTGCATCAATGCTTCTTGCTTTACTTTCACTTGCATGTTTAGTTTTAGTATCACAATCACCAAATGCACACTTATAAGTACTAAGTATGTCTACCAATTAAATTGTTTTAAGACCAGATCTAACAAGAACTAAGGTTACTTAAGTTGAAGTAGGCAAAAGACCATAGGTACATGTAGTTGAGCCGATATCCGTTGGGGCAGATCAGTTATGGGAGATCGAACCCACGACCCTCGACTATAAACGTTTTTCTTTACAGTTGAAATCTGATAACTACTAAGTTTCGAGGAGTTAGTACACACCTATATTCTAGCGGGTTATTTAGTTAGGGATTGTTTTGATTCATTTTCCTTGCTCGTTAAGTTACTACGCCGGTCCATTCAGTTTATAGTGGTCGAAGGGTAAATCTATCAAACTATACTGCATGGATTTTGATCTGGTGTTTACCACCAGTTCTATAATTTTTCGAGGAAGTAAAAAATTGCGTAGCCTTAAACACGAAGTAAAAAATGAGCAATAGACAACTTTAGTGATCTTACATTCTTTGCACTGTTTTATTTTGCCGGCGACTTTTGCCTGTGAAGACCACTAGTCTAATGTTTCATCTAAACTTTCACCCCCAGCCTGTACGTGACGACGTCGGTGTACCCGGTGCCGTCGATATGCGCCCAAGACCAGATCTCCGACTGGTTCGACTCGCTGGCGGAGTGCCTGCACTGGAACGTGCGCAAGAAGCAGAAGCAGATGGACGAGCTCAGCGACCTGACGCTGTCGTCGAGCGACACGATGGAGGAGATAGACACCAACCACCACGACGAGGCTGTGGACCGCCCGGTGGACACGTGACCTGCCGAGGTCATGGACGCTGGCTATAGCCTCTCTCAGAGACGTTCAGTTAGTTTACATTAAAGCCTTGGGCTAATTCCGGAATAGGGAGTGTTAAATTTTTGTCCCGTTTTTATGCCCGATTCATTGAAATTTTTTTCTTTCTCTGTCAAATAATATTAGGAAGATAAAGACGAAACTTATTTTCGCGCTATCAAATTTGTGAATTGTGCTTCAAATTTGGGTCCATAATTCTTTTATAATCTTTGGCCGAGGTGGCAGTGTATCGTTACCTAACCTCGCTTTTACAGAAGGAAATTTATTAAAATAGCTAGCCGTACTGCCTGAAGATGAAATTACGAATATCTATACAATTAGCCATTTTTGTGGCCTTTTTTCAAAATAAATAGTTGCCAACGGAAAGCGAGCACTAGTTTACTTATTAAAATATTTCTCGGAACATTTTCTATATCGGTATATTGCGGTATCTGGACAAAATTGCATTTGGTGAGAAAACGAGCGGTGTTTTTTAAATGAATTAGGTACAAATGTTGTATGGGCTATGCGTACAGGTTGTGAGTGAATTAGTGGATATAGAGTGGTGAAGTATTCAAGTTAGTTTTGTTAACTTAACATTATTTTTTATGCTTAGTGGTCGGTGGAATTTTGAAGCAAAAGGCCTTACAAACATTTCCGCGTCATTCGAGATTCGTTGATATAATCTGTCTGAGATAGTAATTACAATTATTTCTTTTTTAATAGCTACTTAAATCACTCAATTCTAAGAAAAAGTATCCCATAGAACAGACGATAAAATAATAATAATAATCAGAAAGGGACACACTTATTACAAAAGTGGTAAGAGTAAGCTAGATAGGTATAATATCTTCTATATCTATCTATGTATGCGAAGTTTTTGTTACAAACCATAACTGTGAACAAACGACAGCCTGACTAAAATAGATAGTGTTTGTTCAGTTTGACCCCGCCATATAAGAAGCGTCTTCTCAAATCATTGGGGTACAAGACTATTGCTATTTCATGCTATACGCTGAGTGCGGATCTATGGGATCCTTGTTCTTAGACTCAATTGGTTCAGGATAATGTGTTCAAGACGTTACGTGTAGAAATCACATCGTTACAACTTCAAGTGTCTGTAGTGTTATTGTAAAGACACTTCAAGTGTCTGTAGTGTTATTGTAAAGACACTCAGGTGATTATTTATGTAGTTCGTTATGATGTCAAAATAATGTACGGTGAAAAAAAGACAATATTTAACACCATAAGATTGATAATCGTTTGTTTGTTGACTTGCCGTTGCAGTAGCAGAACACTGTCCAAGGGATTTTTGTGACCTAGGTATTCATTGTACAAAATGGTTGTCATTTTTTTATGTACAGTATGGTTTAGTTAATGTGTGAATGAGCATTTTTTTGTGATACAACTTTTTGTTTTAAATTTTATTATTCCCACGGACAAAAAAAAATTCGTTATGTCTCTTTTGGGGTGTGTTCCGTTTTAGTTTTTGCAGTAGTTAATAATAGTGCTAGACCATAATGGATGAATACATTCACATCATGGTTCAATAAAAGGATAATAATATGCTGTACCAGAATACAACAAACCAGAAGGAGCGTACAATCAAGCATTGTACGCCCATTATGTTCAAAAACATACATTCCCCCGGTAATTTTGTATGAAACTAGGTACGCCTTTTCAGCGTCGTATTTTTAGCTTCACTTCCAAGCGCGAGCGCCTTCTGGTTTTGTATTCTGAGAGAGATGCTACCAGAAATATACAGTGCCAATGTCTATAACTATGCATTTCAACGAGTGTTCAATTGGAAGCACAAAATATTAGCCAAAAAAGTGCTTGGTCACTTTGAATCGAAAATCGTGTGCATGCAACACTAGCGGGCGGTAAGTGCGCATTGTAATTGCACAAAAGCTCACAACGGCGTGATAATAAAGTAGTTTCGTTCTCATTACGCGATTTGCCCCAATACGGTGATCAGCTACTTTTCTGGTTGATTGTACGGTCGACCGCACTCTTAGTGGAAACAGTATGGCTTAAAGGTCTTGCAACCAAGCCACAACCTCCTTTAAAAAAAAAGTGGAAACAGTTTGACCTTGGCCTGGCCTAGCCTATTAGGGAGTTTCAATACTATGAGAGACCAGTTTATACTGGTTTTGTTTCCACTGACGTGCGGTCGACCGTACCTTACCTACCTATGATAGTAATTTTTAAAGTCACTTGTTAAGTCAAACTATATTCACAGAGGAATTAATAGCTATATTATAATCACTTTTGTAAAATGGGCTAAGAATTGTAGCATTTTTATGAATTTCATTATCTTATCTATCGTTCAAAATGTTACAATGATCACAGATTAGGTACCGTCAGTAAAATTTCGACCACTTTGAAAAACAATTGTGCAAGCGACGGACGAGCTTATTTACGCTGCGAACAATAATGGGCCTTAATGGTGGTAAAGCGTGACTTGCTGATGGTACATTAACAATAACCTGATTTGACTATAAAACTGAGCTCTGCTTCTAAAATAATATTTGTATTGGACGAATGAAAACGTTTTGAATTTAAATAATTAAGTTAAAATGTAATAAAAAGTTATAAATTATACAAATTTGAAATTTTAACATTTCTTATCATTGCTGGGTACCTATTGGATCTGATTTGATACCTATTCCAAGTTTCAACTGAATCGGTCCAGTAGCGAGTTGTCCACCGAATAACGACCTTTTTATGGAGTGCAGTACAACTTTGTTAGGATAATCCTAACAAATTTTTTCATACTTTTGTATGAAAAAAAATGTACTTATCTACATAATATGATGAATGAAGTAGGTATTCAAACTTTTTTTTTTAACATTTAAGGATATGATGAATTCAATAATACCAAATATATACCTACTTATTCGTAATACATGACAATTCAATAGCTTTAACCATTTGTGAGTAAATCGCAAGTTTTAATTTCAGTTGTTGAGGAACCATTGTAATGGTGCAAAGTAGTAAACTAGATTTTTCCCATACTAATGGGCATCACTATGTCATAGACAAACTTTAGCAAATGGACGGACGGAATTGAGATAAAAGGTTTTTTGGTATTAGAACTAGAATACATTTTCGTTGCGAAAATTGGAAAAACTGCATTTTTCAGTGAACACAAAATCAAAGACAATGCTATTTGCTTGCAAAAATATCGGTAGTTACTAGTTACCGGTTTATATTTTCCGAACGATACTTCAAACGTCATTCACGTTGACGTTAAAAATAACCTAGAAATCTAAAAGAAAACATTGAAAATCAATAGAAAAATGTCGAAGATTACAGTACTAGTCAATTTCATATCAAAACGGAGTATTTCTGTTACAGCCCCATGTGAAGGAAAGAGAAATTTCAGAAAGTTCGTGATCGCCAATAAAAGAGGGTCTCGGCTGCACAAGGAGCGGCAGGCCACCATGGACCCAGAGCTGGAGGTTGATAAACGCGGAGTGCGTGATATAGGATACGTATTGAACGGACGCTTTGTTAAAGTACCCGAGATGATACCTGAACTAATTGTTCCTGACCTAAAAGACTGTGATCTCAAGCCCTATGTTTCTTACAGGGCTGCCGATGTGATCCAAAGTGAATTCACATCGCAGCAGCTGTTTGACGCTGTTTACAGTAAGAAGATCGTAACAGATTACAAATCAGGGAAGTTAGATGCCGAGGGGCTGCCACTCGAGCCTTCGGAAGAGGAAAAGTTGCAGGCCGAGGAAGCAGTGGCCCGAGCTAAGAGAACGGGCTCTGATATATTTTAGATGTGAATTTAATGTGTAGTTTAGTTAAGATATAAATATAATTTTATTTAATTTCCTGTTCTTTCTTTTTCATCTTAGCCTCGGATAAATCTCTTTCATCTTAGTGCATTGGACTAATAGGTAGGTACCTAGTTTCCACAAAATTGTACACAGTTTGCTTTCAGTCATGCTTGTACATTCGTTACATTGGTTTGGACCATTGCAGTTTTTTTAATGAAACTTATTTGCATTCTGAAATAAAATTTTAGTGACAAAATCAGTACCTACTACCTCATCATAAATATTTTCTACGTCATTTAGTTCATTTTAATTTGTTGATTTTTCATAGCAGTAGGAATAGATCAAAAACTAAAGAATTACCTTACCTTACCTTACATACATATATTTTTGTAGCTCTTTTTTCCCTGTAAGTACTTAGGTAATTCTTAAACTATTTTGGTATGTCTGTCCTTACATAATTGCAGATTATTTAATATCCTTTCAATGTATTATATTCAAAGAAATAGATATAAAAAAATACACCTCAAACACATAACCCACCTTTTGGGCTTCGCCGCAGTCGGGTAAAAAATGAGTAGGCTGCACTCAGTACAGCCGCAGTTTTATGTGAAACAACGATGTTGCCCCTTGTGTGCCAACTATGAACTTTCAACCATTTTCGCTTTGTTCATATATAAATTATAAAACCGAGTGCTACAGTATCGACTTAAGATCTGTGGGTATCGCTTTTCTTCTATTAATTTCTCAACACGTCAATTTGTTAACTAACCCTACCTACTTTTACACTACCTTTTTACTGAGTTGTCACTTTACTATCGAGATATTTTAATGACTACCCTTCTAGCTACGCTAACTAATAAATAAAGTAGGTAGACGACAGACTGTTAGTGATTCTAGGGTGTCACGCAGATGACCCGAGTTTATCTCAATATTCATAAACTCGTCAACATAATCGTCGACGCATTATCAAATCATTCAAACGAGTGTAATCAGTTCGCGCGGTTGTGAGGCGCGTGCGCATTCGAGCCGGTCAACATAACTAGCTATAATGGGCGGTAACTATTCCGCTATGGATCCGATGGCAGTGCCCGTTCCCGATTTGGCGAAATTATTAGAACGCGATGGTTATTTGAAACCGTACGAACGAGAAATACGTCGCAGGTAAGTTTTTCTTGATTACTAAACAGTGTTAGCTTAAAAAAATGTCGCTTTTATAGTCAAAACAACTCAGAGAAGCGATAAATGAGTCCAGTTTGAGGTTAACTCGTGTGTTTACGAAGTTTTTGTAACGTAGCAATCAAGCGCTGTATAGCTAAAAGATTCGGTAGACGAAATACGTTTACAACTGAACTTATGCTCGTATCTATTATTTATTGGATGGTTGGTATACAAATGAAATAGGTAGGTAGATCATTAATATATAGGTACCTACCTAGGTATGATTGTAACTAGTAGGTGCCTACTAGTTACAATCATATTCAACTAATCATTTGGAGGAGACGCTTTATGACCGCGCTTTATTTATGCTATCGTCGAGTGCTCAGCGCCGCAAGGCTTATTTACGTTTAGTACTTTTCCAATGTCAAATCTAAGGTCATTGCGACACCAAGCTGCGGTATGGTTAGGTAGATACCTACTAAAGTCGTTGTATGAGGAACAATCCTGTATACTTCCTGGTACTTACGATATTGTGCCTTAGATGAAATCAAAAAGAGCTTTAAAATTTTAGCTACTCAGGCACAGGTAAAGTTCGTGGCTGAGTGGTTCGAACGTTTGCTTACGGTCCGGCTTGATTTGCATACCTACCTACTATAGGATTTGTATCTACCCCGATTTCTAATGTGTGCAGATCACGCCGCAACCGGAGGCAAACAACTAAAGTTTACTTTGAATTATAAACTCAACAGGCTTTAAACCCGCTCCCTTCTAAGTTACATCTTGCATCTTTTATTTTTTAGCCAAGTATCTACCTAAGGTAAAGGTATAGGTACAGTATTAAAAAAGAAAGTAACGACTGTAAAGATCGAGCATTCGATTCCCAATTTGTATACAAGTTCTTATCCTATCCATGTATTTGGTCCCATTTTTTCCCTTTATAGATAGGTACCTAGGGCCCTACGTGATTATTGTAGGTACTTAGGTAGGTACCTACTGGAAGTCAAGTCATCTATTTTTGTGACGTTATTGTTGGTTTGTTGACCGCAACCCCATTTCTTCTCTTCAGATACGGGTGCTTCCGGGACCTGTGGGACCGCATCGAGTCGTGGGAGGGCGGCGTGGACGGGTTCACGCGGGGGTACAAGTACTTCGGGCCGCAGTTCCACGCCGACGGGGGGGTCACGTGGCGCGAGTGGGCCCCGGGCGCGCGCTCGCTGCACCTGCAGGGGGAGTTCAGTAAGTCGAGTCACTCTGCCATTGGTGGGACTCTCCATCGGCACCATTATACACGGATTTGAAAGCAAAAAAAAAAACACTTATTAGAAAGCATTTGATCCTAGTATGTACCTACAAAGTAACAGAAAACAAAGCATTTTTATTTTTATTGTAATTACTCAGATATTAATTTATATGAGACTGTACGATCCCCCAGTCAAACCGACAAGTCGGTTTTGGGGGACAACTATATTACTTAAAATGAATACCCATCAAATGTTATACCCATCAAAGAATTTGTCACACCGTGCGAGTGCAATGCACTAGCTGCAAGGCGAATAATGTGCTGGGTACAGCTTACCCTGAACCCGAGGACTACAGGCTCCTACCCCTTAAATGCATAACAACTTTTCAGCAGCGGACACTTGGGGATTCGAGCAAGACCAAGCACAGAGGCTAACGGTCCCATAGGGTCGAGGTGTCGCCGGGTAATAACATATAGGCACCTTCTCTCACTCAATCTTCTGTTGATTAATCCTGAAGTGACATGGAGCAAAAGAAACATTCGTCAGTCATCTCAACTATTGAAGCACCACCTTTTATAGGAACTCATCATCATATCAGCCTTTCGACGTCCACTGCTGGACTAGGCCTTCCCCAATGACTTCCACTACACGTGGTTTTCCGCATCGAGTCGCTTAGGCTACCTACCTTATTTTATCCATATCCTAAAATTAAATATGCAATTCTATAATTTTCCATAGTTTGGTACAGTCGACCGTACGTCAATCGATACACTTTGACCTTGAGCTGGCCTAGCCTATAGAGAGTTTCAATACTATGAGGGACCAGTTTATACTGGTTTTGTTTCCACTGACGTGCGGTCGACCGTACCACCCTAGATTTTCGAAAAGTCATGGCGTGAGGCGCATATAATGTGAAGTCCACCACTAACGCTAGCTGGTGGACTATGCGCCCAGGTGGACAATGTGGCAACAGTGGAGACATATTATAGGCGGTCCATTTCCATGATTGCAGATGGCTGGAACTCTAGGAGCCATGAGTTCAAGAGGCTGGAGTATGGCAAGTGGGAGTTGCACATCCCGCAGAACCCGGACGGCTCGTGCCCTCTCAAGCACGGCGGCAGGGTCCAGCTCATCGTCAACGAGAACCTCTACAGAATATCGCCTTGGGCCAGCTACGTGAAACCTTTCGAGGGATTCACCTACCAACAGTTCGTCTATAAGCCTGACAATGTAAGCGATATGGGATTTAGATTAGGTTTACGACTCTTATATATAACGCATGTTAGGACTTAGAGTTGCGGTACTATCGGTGGTGACCTCGAAAATCAGTCATAATATCGATACTACAATCAATAGTATCGACACGTCGCCATAATATAGTAAAGTAGCAAGCAATAGGTAGGTAAATATTTAATCTCTTTGGACTAAAACTTCTTTTAAAAACGATAAAATTATTTAATCTTGGCCAACAAATACAAAAAAAAAGTTTTGATTGCCTTGTGTTCTGTAAAAGAAAGTTTTCTTTTTCTTAAAATAATTTTAATGCTTCCAAAACTTTTCTTTCGAAGTTGCATTGCCAGTGTTAATATATAAAATCTCCTTAGGTAGATGGTTAAAAATTTTTTTTTTCAGCCATATCAGTTCAAGAACTCCAAAGTGGCCAAGCCGGCCTCGCTGCGTATTTACGAGTGCCATGTCGGAATCGCTACTCATGAGGGTAAAGTCGGCACCTACAACGAGTTCAGGGACAATATTCTACCCAGGATCAAGAAACAAGGTAAGTCCTACTTTAAAAAAAAAGGAATTATGTATTTATCAACGCTTCTGAAACTCTTTAAATCGACTCCTCAGAAGCCCAGTTGGTACTGATTCTGCCTGCTGATGTGACCAATAAATAAATTGTTCTCCGGTCTTCAATGTTCGTGATTATTTGTAAGTGTCCTGTCCCGCGAAATAGGGAGGAGGGATTCTACCTAAAGCGAGTGGTATGAGTGTGTCGCGTTTATTTATTTATGATTATTTATTTATCCTAAACTCGACTTCTACATCAATAATAGTTGATAGAGACTTAAATAAACTTAGGTGGGTGTCATCAAATATAGATCGGGATCACCACCTACGTAGTTGTTTTTTTCATATTTTTCTTGTTTCAGGGTACAATGCTATTCAACTAATGGCCATAATGGAGCACGCGTACTACGCCTCGTTTGGATACCAGGTCACCAGCTTCTTTGCAGCAAGCAGGTAATCATAATAGATTGCAACACTTCTCAAAACTTTTACCTATTTTCAAGTTTTATTTAACCAACAGAAAAGCTCTAAACCTTTTATTTTAAAATTTGTGAATTTAGAATAGAGTTAATTCCCCATTTTCAACCGACGAAAAAAAAAGGAGGTTCTCAATTCGACCCGTATATATTTATTTTTTTTATGTATGACCACGCATAACTTTTTACAGAGCAGTCCGATTTTGATAATTCTTTTTCTATTGGATAGGGTCTACTTCGAAGTTGGTCCCGTTTAAATTTGAAAAAAAAAATTCTACCCTAAGGGTAGAAAATTAGGGGATGACTGATTAAATTCCTACAAAATTTTCATATTTGAACCAATTCTGTTGAAACTAGGCACAAATAAGTAGTTCTAATGACCCTACAATATGACGGAGACCTGAACTTGATCTGATGACGGAGACGGAAGACAGTTGAGGGAACTCTTCAACGGTGTACAGCAGCTACTTCGTGTTTGGGCTTATTCATTCATCTTAATGAGAACTTTAAACCTAACTTATGATTTATTCCATTACGACTACCATCTATGGGTGAAGATGGAGACGGAAGGCTGTCGAGGGAATGAATTAGTATATTTTAGTCACAAAAAAGTAAAAAATAAAAACTTTTTAACAAAAAAATTAAACCGTCGAAAAAAAGAAACTGAAAAGCGAAAAATAATAACAAGTTACCTTGTTAGTCTATAACTACGCTCATACACTAATGTAAACCTAAGTAATTTTGAGTCGGCGCCTAACAAACAAGCAAATTAATTAAAGTTGATACGTAAAGTGAAATGATGGCAGCCAAGTTTACGTAAAGTGGAATGATACAAGCAATCAATGAGAAGATCATCAAATTAAAGTACGAAAAAAGTAATAAAAATAAAAGAAATTAATTTGTATGTGTGTTGGGCGCCGACTCAAAATTACTTAGGTTTACATTAGTGTAGGAGCGTAGTTATAGACTAACAAGGTAACTTGTTATTATTTTTCGCTTTTCAGTTTCTTTTTTTCGACGGTTTAATTTTTTTTATCAAATTTATTTAATTGAAATTTATTCGCTAAGAATTAGAATTAGTTTTAGAATTGGTGCCTATCTATTCTAAAACAGGCGCAATATGAAGTAATCTCTACCACACATGGCAACACAGTGCCACGTATAAAGCATACTCAGTTGTTCCTCTCTGCAGAAAGTACAATAAGGCCATCATATTATAATTATGATCGTTATGAATCATACGTAACTCGTAATTCATAACATCTATATGTATTGGTCGCATATGTACGGGGGAGTCCCCCGCGAAAATTGACAGGTGTTTCACATCGGAAGGAAACGCTATGGGCTGTCTCCTAATTTAATCAAAATTTTTGATAAGTAGGTACCTTTTTGAAGAGGTTCAGCTGATCATTTGTTGACAGCCGCTACGGCACGCCCTGCGAGCTGAAGCAGCTGGTGGACCGCGCGCACGAGCTGGGGCTGTACGTGCTGCTGGACGTGGTGCACTCGCACGCCTCCAAGAACACGCTCGACGGCCTCAACGAGTTCGACGGCACCAACTCGTGCTACTTCCACGACGGCGCGCGCGGCACACACTCGCTGTGGGACAGCCGGCTGTTCAACTACTCCGAGTGAGTTTATCCGGCCCGAAGGACCAGTCTCCGTATACCTTCTGTATAGATATACCAAGTTTTCTGTAAAGTGGCAGAATTAGGAACTACGCAGAATGTCATTCGGCCGTCAGCACAAAATATATAGAATGACGGGCATGGAACGATGGCAGAGCCACACTTCAGTTTAAAAAAAAATTGGTAAATCTATAAATAAGTTTCTGACTGAATGAGACTGGATGACGTTTGGGTATTTAACAGCCCGACTTTCACTCACTACGGCTTTTATCCGGCTTGAAGGACCTGTCTCTAATATCCTCTGTGGATCAATAATGTAAATTTTTATTTTTGCATTATTGTTGAAAATGTATTTTTTTGTTATTTCAGAACGGAGGTCCTAAGATTTCTGTTATCAAATCTGCGGTGGTACCAAGAGGAATATCAGTTTGATGGATTCAGGTAATAAATTTCAAAATCTCTATAAAACTGGCTGAAGATGACACTTTGATTTGCTTAACGAAATCGAGAAAAAATACAAATTAATTATAAAAATACTGCAGGTTCAAATCTTGCTCTGGAATGATTTTTTATTACTATTACTTATATTTTTTCTCTAAATAATTGTTCTAAATACACGGCCAGGTTCGACGGCGTGACGTCGATGCTGTACCACAGCCGCGGCATCGGCGAGGGGTTCTCGGGCCACTACGACGAGTACTACGGCCTCAACGTGGACACGGAGGCGCTCGTCTACCTCATGCTGGCCAACGAGCTGCTGCACACCATCGACAGCAGGGCCATCACCATCGCAGAGGTGGGTTCAATTACAGATTTTCTTTCCTGTAGGTATTGGCACTTTGTTTCGTTCCAAGCCACAAACTCCACAAAAAAAAATTGGCAATGGATGGAGGGGCACTTGTTTTTTAAATAGATTAAACGGCCCTGGCAAAATATACTCTGAACTAAATGTATTCCTGCACAATTATTTTAGAAGATTTTTTTATTTACTTAATTGCTTACTTTTGCAGGACGTGTCTGGCATGCCGGCGTCGTGCCGGCCGGTGCGCGAGGGCGGCACCGGGTTCGACTACCGGCTGGGCATGGCCATCCCCGACATGTGGATCAAGCTGCTCAAGGAGGAGAAGGACGAGGACTGGAAGATGGGGCACATCGTACACACGCTCACCAACCGCCGCTGGATGGAGGGCACCGTCGCCTACGCAGAGAGCCACGACCAGGTACTTTGATCTTCGTCTACCTACACTTAAGCGCACATTTTCAATGGATAAAAAGAAAACATTTCAAAAATGTCAACCAACTGGCCAGTATGGTTAGCGAGCCAAACACTGTCAGTATTTACGTAGTAGTACGTATCTATACGTCTTTCCTTGCTGGAAACAAACCATCTGGAAACTAATACATACACAAACTTAAAAAATGGAACGGTCGTCTTGACTGTATGACGTTTTACCTTGGTCCCTTTGAATTTAATTTTTTTTATCGTAGCGAGCGGGAAAAGTTGATTTTCCACGGAAAACAGACAGACATGGTATGGTTGTCTCTATCTTTTATTTGTGCTAAAAATGTATAATGTGGGACATGTAGGTATTATGTTGTATATCTTAAATGTATGCAACAAGTGCCTTAAAGTGTATAAAATAATAAATAAAAGCGTATAACGATTCAAACAGATAGTTTTCCTTGTTAATTTACGTGTTGTGTTTGTTTGATGTGGTCGGCAGGCGCTGGTGGGCGACAAGACGATCGCGTTCTGGCTGATGGACGCGGCGATGTACACGCACATGAGCGTGGTGAGCGAGCCGAGCGGCGTGGTGGAGCGCGGCCTGGCGCTGCACTGCATGATCCGGCTCGTCACGCACGCGCTCGGCGGAGAGGCCTACCTCAACTTCATGGGTGAGTACCTATCCCACGAAGTTATATCAGTTCTGTGAGCATTCGGCAACAGTTAGCATCATTCTCAGATAACTTCGTGGGTGAGTATCCCACGAAGTTATATCAGTTCTGTGGTGTTTTCAGCGTTCGGCAACAGTTCTTAGCATCATTCTCAGAAAACACACCAAGAAACTGTTAAACGACCCATTGAATACACGTAGACATTATATGTAAATAAAATTCAGCAATTTCGCACATCTTTCTATCGGAGATCTTTTGGTTCTCTTACAAAATTATTAAAGTTATTAAGTTCTTACGTATAAGTATGTATACCTGTTCTTTAAATGATAAACTTAGAGAATAAAAAATCTCACTCGTTCTTACAAAGGTTCTCCTACTCGAAGTAATTCAAATTGAACGTACCTATTTGGGTGTAATGCAGAATAGATGTGTCGTAACAAAACTGAAATTTGTAACGAAACTGATAAATTTCGTTACGTTTCGTAACTAAAACGGATTATCAGTTTCGTAACAATTTATCCGTTTCGTTACACATAATTTCAGTTTCGTTACGGTTCATCTATTCTGCATTTCATTTTCTTATTTCGGACCATTATCAATTTAGGCGTAAATATAGTATATATAAAATTGGTACGTAGTGTAGTACCTATATGTATAGTGCAAATACAATTGTATACGTATTCGCTACTGGCTGGACGTATTTCAAATCGAACATATTTTCGGACATATCTTTGGACGTACATACACTGAACGTGTATTTGTGTGCAGGCAACGAGTTTGGCCACCCCGAGTGGCTGGACTTCCCTCGCGCGGGCAACAACTCGTCGTACCACTACGCGCGCCGCCAGTGGCACCTGGTGGACGACCAGCTGCTCAAGTACAAGTTCCTCAACCTCTTCGACCAGGACATGAACGAGCTCGAGGACAAGCACGGCTGGCTGCGGTCCGACCCGGTCAGTACACTTGTATTTAAGTATTGAGTGTTCCCCGCGGCTTTTTGCTCAGCTCCTAAGGGTCGTGGCGTGATGTTAGATAGCCTATAACCTTCCTCAAGAATTGGGCTATCAAATGGAAAAAGAGTTTTTGAAATGCGACTGGTAGTTCTAGAAATTTGCGCATTCAAACAAACTACACCACCAGTACATATAACTTTAAAATTGATCCCACTTTCGCTTGCCTTTAAAATTAATTGTTTGCCATTTAATACTTCTATTAATTCCTCTGTGCTTCTAGCTTTAAAAATGGTCTTCCTGAAAAATAATTGGTGACCGGGGGGAGTGAGCGAAGCGAGCGACAGGGTCCAGAAAATGACTTAAAGTTGGCATAACAGTGTGGTTTTTAAATAGGGGTGATCCAATTAAAACAATCAACGTATTCCCCAGGCGTACGTGTCGTGCAAGCACGACGGCGACAAGGTGATCGCGTTCGAGCGCGCGGGGCTGCTGTTCGTGTTCAACTTCCACCCCTCCCAGAGCTTCACGGACTACCGCGTCGGCGTCCACGTGGCCGGCACCTACCAGGTACATACAGGGCGGTACATCCAAAAAGGGCAATATGGGCGTCGGTACCACTACCAGTACACAGGGCGGCGCATCCAGATGGGTCAATATGGGCGTCGGGGAACTAGCAGGTATAAACATCAGGGTGGCGCAACCAGATGGGTCAATATGGGCGTCAGGGAACTAGCAGGTACACACAGGGCGGCGCATACAGATGGGTCAATATGGGCGTTTGTCTCGCAGATATCGTGAGTTCGACTTCTATTGAGGAGAGATAATTTTTGTACACTAATTACGACAATAGGTCCAAAACGAACAGTAGGTCCAAAAAAAATCTAGTTTTTCACTGTGGCGGGCGTAACCGCCTGCAAACTTGGCTAAGCGAATCATCAGTTTGTCTAACAATTATTGGTAGTCGGAAATAACTTGGCTAAACGAATTGACCAAGATCTGAATGGGACATATTGCAGGTGGTGCTGTGCTCCGACAGCAAGCGGTACGGCGGGTTCGGGCGCGTGGAGCCGGCGGGCGCGCCGCACGCCACGCAGGGCATGCCCTGGGGCAACCGGAACGACTCGGTGCAGGTGAGAGCGCTTCACATTATGGTTAACTGTTTTCCGCGGCTTCGCAAAGTTAGAAAAGTTTTTCCCGAAGTTTAGCCTATGTGTGTGTTATTTACTGTAGAGTTTCATTAAAATCTGTTTGGTAATTTTTGCGTGAAGAGACTAACAAAACAAACTTTCGCGTTTATAATATCAGTAGGATTGGATAAGGCTGTGGGGCTGTAGGGTGAATACTGAATAGGTTGATCCATGTGGAATCATTTTAGACGCCTTTTATTTGAAAAGATTCACTGAGATTAACTGAGAATCGCCAGCCGATTTAGTGCTAGAGTATTTTTTTTGTTAAACTAATCATCCTACGGTACTCTGAGAAGAAATCGCTACCTACTGCCTAGTGTAAAGATATTGGATAGAATTAAAAAGCCCATACATATCACGCATAGTAAGTAACACATCTAAAATCTAAAGGTTGTCTGAAAGAAATCGCTCTTAGCGATAACACCGCCTCGATGTACATTACTCTATCTGTTTTTCTCTTTTTTTGTCTGTAATTTTTAAATGTGCAATAAAGTGTATTGAATTGAATTGAATCGAATCAATTTAGGCATACAAGAGACCTTGTTATTGGCGTGTAAGAAGATTTAGTGGATCAGCTTGCATACATTGATACATCAGAAATCTCCTGACGAAATTATGTGTGACCAATTATTTGTTTTGCAGGTGTACATCCCTTGCCGCACTGCCATAGTTTACGCTCGTAATTAGGAAAATAGCATTATCTAGTCGTAGGAATAAAATGTTAATAATATGATTATTTTTGTAGTACTTTTACTGGTTAAAAGTTATTCAAATTATGTTTCCTCGGGAAACTATGTACAATTTTACTGCCTACTCCAAGGCGTTTTCCTTTTAATGTTTATAGAATTCCACTTACTTTTGATATCTTTTGGTTCTAGTAATTCTAAAACTTATAAGACTTGTGATGATAATAGTACAAAGTGTGTCTAAAAATCATTGTAAAGAAATTTATTAAAATGTAAGCTCTGTTTTATAAAGTATTTTATTTTTCACAATGGAACACCTATGATTAAATTATTTTTAGGTGTACATGATAATGGTTTCAGCCTTGATAAAGTGACTTTGTAACCAAATTCTTGGGCCAATCGTGCTCTGTCTGAATCTATGACCGCCATGCACCTAGCTCCTCTTGCGGTCATAGGATGATCTTCATGAGTTTGGTCCGCTGCATGTCCGATGCACAAATACTGATCAATACCGACACTACTAAATTTGCTACTTCTTGGGTAGACCAATCTATCGGTTGCATGCAACGAACCATAGCAACAAGGACATAGGACAAATTTTGCATTGGTCTTTAAACATTTATCCAAAACCAAGTCACTAGCAATACCACAGGCATGTAGTGCTAATCCTATATCAAATTTACCAATAAAAAAATCTAAATTGCACTGAAAGAAATATACATTCTTCATTTTCATTTGATGTACTCTTGTCCTCGCTCTTAAGAGAGACTGTTCTTTGTTTTCTAGTAATATTACAGTGGATTTTGGTAACAAATAAGCTATAAGGATTCCTAAATGTCCACTGCCACTGCAGAAGTCTACAATCAAGTCACCATCTTTAGCCACACTGAGTACAGCCAAAGTTAAATTTTCCAATTGTTGCGATTTTCTAGCCATTCTATCATCTGGCAAATGACCTGATGATGGATTGGCTCCGTCCGGAATGTTATTCCAATTGATTTCATTTTCAATTAGTTCCATGTTGCTACTCATTTCTAATTCCATTCCATCCATGAGTGAACTCAAGGCTTTTTCTATATCGTCCTCCTTTGTGAATAGTCTCTTTTTAGGGTTGTGTCGTTTTGGATCACATTTATACAGACTAACGTCTTCAGCTTTTGGGACGCAAACACTTTTCAGTGTAGGAGGTTTGTATTTCAATCCATTTAATAGTTTCATTATACTTTCCATTTCTGGAATTTGAGTGATATTGGTGAACCATTTAAAAGTCAATGGGAGTAGAGATGCAAATGTTGATTTTTCAAAGGATTTTATCAATATATGATACAGTGGTAAAAGAACCAAGTCAGCTAATGTTAGAAATGGACCTTCAGCAAACTGGTGGCTTAAGGCAAGGTCTTCAATTTTCGTTGAGCTATCAACTTCAAGTTCTTTGCTTTTGTTTGATTTCCATTTTCTTGTTTTAGGCACTCTGGTTTGCTCCCTGACTTGTTTTGTTTTATTGCCTTTAAAATCGTTTTCATTATCCTTTTTGTTTTTCATATTGTCTTTCTTCATACCCCTGGCGATTTTGTAAACATTATGCACTCTGATAGGCTTACTCAAGTGATTCTCGAATCTCACTAAGTTTACTGGTACTTCCTGTATATTCTCTGTACTTAAAATCATTTTAACAGATTTCACAAGGTCCACCTCGCAGAACTTTGTCCATATTGACACTTCATTTGGAGCTTGTAAGCAGCTCTTCCGGAAACCAAGCAAACCTTCTTCATGTTCCTGTATAGCTGGAGGAAGAGACCTATATTTGCAAATATGCCGGGCGACAGCACACAGGCCTGTGATAATGGTGTCATCGTACAAAACAACAGGGAACACACACGATGAGACTTGCCAAGGGATATTAACACTATCAGCGAAGTCTAGTCCGTCTCCACAGTGAAAAAACAATTCATTTTCCAGTCTAGTTTCATTTACAGTAACAAACTTCACAGTTACCTCAACTGGACAACAGTATTTATATATGCAGTATGTTACAAAAGATTCCAACGGTAGTTTTAATGACAGAGACTTCTGATAATCTATTTGACTTGAATGCACTTCTAAATATACAATATTAGCCATTTTCTTCAAAAATTTTATTTAGGCATGCATTTAATAACCTCAAACCAAAACAAACATATTTTTTTAGGAGTTTGTGGCTTTGTTTTTTGAAAGTTGAATTCGTTCGTCCAATGATGGACAAGCAAAAGTCGTTAACTGTACAGCCAACTCATATTTTGTTTGTTTTTCTTCAAAAACTGGGTGCGGGTCATAGCATATTTGAATTAGGTGGTAGGTATTTACTTTGGACAGAATGAAATGTAGAAAAATGAATCACCGAATGGCACTAGTTGTGCCCGGAGAGGCCGTGCTGCGATTTTATGTATTCGTGATTAGAAACTACGATTCTGGTCTGTAAGGACTTGTTTCCAACTGGCCGTATAACTATTTAAAAAAAAACTATGATTGACATTTTGAAACGTATACTATCTAATTTGTGATTTTGAAATTTGAGATAAATGATCAAATAAAATAAATTTGTATTTTGTTTATTTTGAATTTGGCAGTAATTAGCAGTAATACGTTTTCAGTGATAGCCACCAATGCAAAGTCATACAAATCAAATACCTACAATACTTTATCTACTTATTTTTGATCGTCTCCATAAAAATTAATTTATGTAGGTACGAGATAGATTAAATAAATCAGACAATATGTTGGAGGTTATAAATGGATTTCTTATGATTTATTTCATCATTTTATGTTTTCTTAGCGATTTAGTGCCTCATTTGGTAAAACCAGTAAGTATCTGTGTTGTACAGTTATTTGTGATAGGGCCTAATTTTAATTTATTCTTGAGTTACACAAATCTTTTCAGATAGCTGCATGCTTCACTAGACCTTCCAATGAAGAGCGAACAATTTTTGCAGGTCTTGTAAAGCTTAAGGCTGAACAGCAAGCTATTTCTATGAAGGATGAATTTGCTGCATATTCCAAGTTGCAACGGAAAATCAATAAACTGGAGAATCAACTAAAAGACAATTCTCAGACACGGATCAGCAAAAGCCTTGCCATCAAAGGATCTATACGTATTGCTCTACAAGTAGTTATTGGGTTGCTCATATTTGTGTCTGTTATTTGGTTCCGAAGGGAACCAATAGTGGCCCTAAAGGGGAATTTATTCCCTTTAACAACAATACTCAGTTATCCAAGCGGGATGCCCAACGGGATCTCCACTCATGTCTGGGTGTTGATATCTAATGTTTCTTTAAAATGTTTGTTGCCGAAAACCATAGCATAATAACATTTCTTATGAAAATTGGGTATTGTGTAAATAAAAGCGGTGTAATAATTTATTCAATAGTTTTTATTTAAACAAAATTAGTAGTATTTTATACTCAGTCCAACATAAGTCCAAATCTGTCTAAAAATATTTATCAATCAAAAGATCTGCCTACCCTCTGCCTTATTATGCTTATTGTTCTTCAGGCCTGGCTACTTTTAACAACCTGCTTGCATAAGCAAATTAGTCTGCGCAAATAAGATTTAGTGTGTCGCCAGGCCTTAAAAAAACAAATTAACCTTGAACATAAAACCCCCATTTTAAAGATTTAAATAATTTATTCAATTTAATGATTGTAATACACAAAGAAACAGTTAACCAAAAGAAAATTTTAACAATAGGAATTCAAATGGATTTAATATTAATCATCTCACACATAAAATGTGTTCAACTGCTACATTATGCAAATAATTAACAACTACAGAGTGAATTAAAAGAGAAAAGAAGCTTCTATTATAGTATGTACACATCTGCACATTTTATTTGCCTCTTTAGACTATGTACTAAAGGACATTAAACTCAAGTGTAAATGAATGCATGATTTTTAACCATCGCAATCTCACATTTTTAGGCTCTCACTGTCAGTATACGATTTTGTTTTGCTCAATACTTATAATCCTAATGTTTAAAGATGAGTGCAATAACATTATTTTTTTACCTTTTTTATATGTAGATTTAATTGAGCTCCAATTGCATAAATAATAATTTACAGGAATTTAAAAAATTCATCAAGAGAACTCAATGGAAGGTCTTCCTTCCATCTCTTGAATGGAAAATATTAATGTTATTGAGCAATGATGTTCCAAGTTTAATGTCCACCTGTTAGTACATACAAGGCATATGTGACTACCTCCATAACTAGTATTTACATGCTCAACTATATCACAGCTTACAACTTACTATATTTTGCGCTAAAGACTATGGAATCTTAGAGAATTAACGTTAGTAACATTTTTAGAATCTGTACATACTAAGTATACCGTAATATGGCAATGAATTCTGTAAAATATTTACAGATAGCAATTTTGTGCTATACTATTAACAATTTTGTGCAATGATAAGCGGCTACAAACATGCACATCTTTATGTGTCGCAGGAATATTATAATCTTACTAGGAACATTATAACCCTACGGAGCTTAGTGGTGAATATTAAATGTGTAAAGGTAGACTGGATCCACGCGTCAGTGCCGCGCTGCTCCAACGCCATACATTTTCATAGTAACTTATACTGACGCACTGTCGCATCGTCAATGACGAAGCGGCTCCGGCGTCACTGACGCGCGGATCCAAAGTAAACTTTAAATTGGAGCATGGTAAGTATATTGCTGTTGCAGAGCCAAACTGACAATAATAGATCAGTAAGATTATAATGTTCCTAGTTTTAACATAAATACACTATAACAGAAAACATTCTAGTAGGTACCTTAGGAATACCACAACACAACTTTATACATCCAAATACCAAAATTAACAGATTTAACAAAATAAAATTGCTGAATAGAAAAATCGATTTGATAATTAAACTGGAAATACATACCTATGTATTACAGTGAATAGAAGACTGTTTTCCGACTTTTGACTGACTAGTGATTTTAAACAAAAGTTCAACTGGCTTTAGGGCCGTATTATAATGGGCGGCGGCGTCCGCGCGGCGCGGCCGTGAATTTTGTACGGATCTACGAGGCCTAAATAATTCGTCGCATACAACTCATGTAATCTCGTACAGAGCGGCAGCGACGCGCCGCAAGGCCACCGCCCATTGTAATACAGCCCTTAAAGAAAATGTTTTGGACTGTTTACAATTTCTAATGATTTGCTTTACTCTCAAACCAAAAGTGGAACTTAGGTACAAATAAAAATAATTACAAAACATTTACCTATAGCGATTGATATTTTTCATAAATTTTGTTTTTGGCACAAAACTTCACTGCAATCATGTGCGTGGTTTTTATAAGCTTTTGTGCGGAATATGGACTAGAAAACTGACTATTATCTACCTGTATAACGGCAGGCCAAGCACGCCATATGTCCAAGGTAATGCGACTACCTTCATTACCTAATGTCATGAACAAGAACGGTCGGTAAAAGTGAATAGCAAAAATCTAAAATAAATAGGTAGGTACTCAAATTAAAAATAAGCAAGTTTTTTGTGAGCGGGTTCGTTTGAAAGACAAACAAAACACCGCACTTAGAGTGTTATTGGCCGATAGTGGCGCCGATTCCCTTCTATACTATTCCTACACATTCATCGCTTGCTGCTTCTCCTGTCTTTCTTCCAAAGATCATAGAGTAGCATTTCATCACGCTTCGCATGCTAGATCTACAGTTTTAAAGTGAGTGTCGCTGGAAAAGTCTTTTCTAATAAATCAATTTGAATTTAACCTCAACATTTAACTAGAATTGCCATTTGACGGCTTAGAAACATTCTCATAAATATAAGTACTGAATTCACTTAAGATTCCTTTCAATATTCCAACATTTATCATTATCACTAACACAAAACGCTTCACGGTTTCTATTTATAATTAAGATATCATATGTAAATTCAGTCGCTTATTTGTACACTTTCCACGTAGTGGCACAATCGAACACTTTTAATTTCTAGTTTAACACAACAATCAAAGCATGGTCGCCGATAAATATTATGAAGCATTTTATACAACCCATGCTCTGCAGAAATGTTTTTCACTAGCACATTTTTGTAAGGTCTTCTTCTTAGAGCCTCTTTATTCACCGGTTCTCGTAGTAAAATGTTACTGAGATCACTCAAGTTCAGGCTCCTGTTCTTCCTTAAATCAAATTTCCTAGGAATCACTTCTAGGAGACACATGGCGTAAACATGGCGATATCTACTCGATTTAAAAATTGGAAAATATCCGTATACAAAAAAAAACTAGTCGTAACTGGCCTTTTGAAGAATAAAAAAATTATAATTAGAAATTGATTTGGATCTTGGGCTGCATAATCTAACTTCACCCTCATCATCGACAGCTCCTATCACTCTTATCAAGTGAAGACTTCCTGACGATGCTACGTAGTCGTTTGTAAGCCCAATGCTTTATTTAGTGTACAATGATATAAAACGCGATATAAAAAGGTGTCATTTCAGCCCGGGGTAAGGTACTAGGAAACAATGAGGCCTGCCATAATATCATCTATCTAACAAACACAAATCGGACGAACTCCCACTAGTGCGAAATCAGTGCAACCCCTGAGGTAATGCTGACCGTTGCACGTTAAACGTTAGCCCATACAGGGGAACAGTGACACACGTTCTCTTCACCTTGACGGTCACATTGACGCGAACCTACGCCTAAGCACTCACGGCTACGTGCCTACAGCTAGGCATGGGGGGCAACATGACAGACGCGCGGACTCGCCGCGACGTCGGTGACGCGCTCCGCGTCTATCTGCTAGGTGTTCTCGTAGAAGGAACTGTTGAAATGTGTCGTGAGGAGGTACACTACCGCTTCGTATGTGGACATCATGATGGCCGTGTTCGGGATCTGGCGCACCAATTGCGTGCCGAGGCCCCTGGAACACACATTGTTTGGATTATGAACCAAGGCTTGAATCGGTGGGACCTGCATAAACTTGGGAATAGGTATTAACATCATCATCAACCTGTGCTAGTCCACTGCTGGACATAGGCCTCCCCCAAGGCGCACAACTGAACCCGATACTCGGTTCTCCGCATCCAGTCACTGCCAGCCGCCTTACGCAGATCGTCGCTCCATCTAGCCGGGGGCGTCCCACACTACGCTTGCCCAGTCGTGGTCTCTACTCAAGAACTCGTCTACCCCAGCGGTTGTCGGTTCTCCGGCAGATGTGACCAGCCTACTGCCACCCTTCTCAGAGAAACTCCGAGCAAAGCTCTTTCCATAGCACGTTGAGCGACTTTGAGTTTTCGGACTAGTCGGTGTCCACGTTTCAGCGCCGTAGGACGCATTACGGGTAGGACGGTATTAACGCTCACAGTATCTCAAAATTCTCATTTAACAATATAAGGATGTACATTTCAGAAGAGTGCGCCAGATTAGCGAAGGCCTATTGTGGGCGTCGACTAGCTGATTAATGGTAGAGGTCACAGTTATGAATTCACTTGGAGCTCTGCTGGGTAGTTAAGTCCAGAATCAGTAACTCACCTATAAACACCACGGTAGCCCTCCTCCATCCACACCGTGTGAAGGGTCTGCCAGAACTTGCGATACTTGTCGCCTTCCTCCCTGAGTCGCGTCCGTGCCACTTCTGTAATAATTTTTTTTAGGATAAATATAAAAATAAATAGGGAAGTAATACCTTTGGTGTATATCCCTCGCGGGGTAAGCATAAATAAGAAACGCCCAAGAATCGCGATCCCGATTTATCTTAAATGTCCAATTTTTAATTTTGTCATTACCTCTATAAAACCTCATTGGTCATTACGATACATATGTGCTTTGGTATATATTGATCTTGCTTGCAATATCATATTTGTAACTTGTTTACTATAAAAGATAACAATCTATTGTGATAAAAACATTCCACTTTCACTATTACCCCCCCTGACCCACCTGTCACTATCTCACGCTTTTACTATACAAGTATTATAAACGTAATAGCCCCTGTGGGAGTAGTGGAACTTTTGGGTAGGTACTCGGTACACTAAACTGGGGCTATTCTAAAAGTTATCAAATAGAGGGTAGAGAACCGGATGTGGTGGCGTTCATTAGGGAACGCAGCGTTCAAACTTACCATGTGGGTAGGCAATGCAAGAAGCGACTGTCTTGGAAAAGGCACCGGCGCCCATGAACTCGAGGAAGTCTCGCGGCGACCGCTGGTCGCTCGGCACGCCGTCCATGCTCCTTGCAGCCATGAGCCTGGCCTTTACGCCCTCGTACAGCACGAAGTGGACCACCGTCTCACTGATGCCCATATACGAAGCCGTTATGCCCTTGTAGAAGCCTTTGATACCCTGAAAATAAAGATATCCGTAGGTTTTAACGATTTTCAACTCACTTGTTATACTTGTTAACTCTTTGACTATCAGACTGCTACATGTAGCAGGATGACAAGGGAATGCTTTTCTGTGATAGGTCTAAATATTACAAAATAACTTTCATTAGCTACTGTTTTGTTTTGACAGCACGGGCAACCACGGGTACGTTTAATTGTCCCTTTTGGGGGCGCCATTTTTACAAATATGGCGCCTAAGTCGTGACCAACAATAATGGGTAAATATTTACCGTTCTAGCGTATATCCTTTTTATACACTGATATGCCGTCACATTTTGCCCGTCCAGCTGTAGTCGCGTCTTCACGAACCAAATTGGATTTGTCATTGTACATGAAACGAACCCTGCAATAGGATTAAAAATATAAACGACTTTAAAAAAGTAAAGCGTAAAATTGAAATTGAATTCATTTATTGTAAATATAAGTATTAGAGATAGCATTATGTAGATATGGAACTTTAGTGCAATTTGAACGATATCAAGACTTTTTACCTGCAGCGCTCGCGGCTGATAGATGCACGATAGGCGTATCGGGAGGTATGTGTTGATTCAATATGGCCTTCGCCTGCGAATACGTGCAGAAGTAGATCGCTCTAGAAGGCGCCACTCCAACTATGTTAGGGCCCAGCCCTTTGAACAGCGCTTTAGGCCCCTCATTTTGCACGATATGCCTGGAAAAATGAAGTAAAAGTTCATTAAATAACCTTTGTACTGCATGCCCCTTGGCTATAATCTGTCCGATAACCGGTTTGACGCAAATGGTTACTGTACGTATCAGCTCGGCAGATAAAAAATGTAAACATTTAACTAAAAAATATCTATTCTGGTTACTAATTGCGGCCTCGCGAAAGAGACTAATTTTAAAACCAACCCGATGTCGAGTTGCATGCACAACATGAGTGATCTGCTAATAGAGATAATTTTTAGAATAAAACGTTAACAGATAAGCGATCGAACAATATTTTTAAACGCGGCTAACGCCGTATGTACAGGGTGTGGCAAATTGCTGTACTGAACCTTTACGAGACATTCAAACAGAACAAATTCTAAATTATTTATTATCATCAATTTGTTTTACATTAGAATATAATGTACCATGAAACCAACACTAGGCCTGTACCGTGAAATTATCATAAAAAATAACTGAAGACTGAATGCAAAATCGATCGTTTTGGACAATCAACGAAAGATTTTAAAGTTAAAGAATAATAAATAATCATCATTGAACATGAGGTAATAAAAGAACAAGCTAAAAATATGGGTTCCGATATTAAAATAAATAAAACATTTAAAGAACAAATACGAACGATCATTATTACCCATAATATTACCTCAAGTCCCCATGATTACCTAGTCCAAAATCAAATCAACAGCGTATTAATATGTCCCCACTGTTGGGGCTAAGGCCTACCCACTAAGCGAGGGCGATAGGGCTAATAGTCCACCACGCTAGCCCAGTGCGGGTTGGTGGACTTCACATGCGCCTAAGAATTTCTTCTTCGGCGTATGCAGGTTTCCTCACGATGTTTTCCTTCACCGTTTGAGAGCAGTCGGTAGAAAACCCATTTAGCCCATATTGTTCCGTGTTATGATATTTTGCCAACATGCAATCGGTCATCAAACCAACCAACTCCTGAGGGTACACCTGGCACCCTGTATGTTCAGATTGTCATGCCGAGGGGTTCGGCCCCGAATTCGGTCCACGCACAGCTCTCGTGACCACCAACGCACCGTGGGCGCATATTATAACTCCTTATCTATTAGCGTACATGTGCGATAACATGGCAGCTGTAAGCGGTTCGAACTTCTTCTATTCGCTTATTTACAAATGAATTGTATTGATAAGTATAAGATTTTGTGTTTTTTTCCATTTGCGATTACATCAGTCATGACTTGAAGCGATACAAAATGCCAATGCTATGCGATGTAGGTACTTTATGCAATCTATGGTGCATTTTGTTTGATCTTCCGAATTCATACAACGCTCTTTCGGGTGGAATAAGTTCTGTAGTGAATCGAACAGTTTTGAGTGAAACAATATAAAAGTAGGATACTCAAACGATGGTTAAAGTGATATCTACTGTATTTTGTTTATCAAATCAAAATCAAATCAACAGCCTATTAATATTTCCCAACTGTTGGGGCCCAGGCCCCTATACCCTCTCAAGGGCGTATGGTCCACCACGTTAGCCCAGTGCGTGTTGGTGGACTTCACATGCGCCTAAGAATTTCTTCATCGGCGTATGCAGGTTTCCTCACGATGTTTTCCTTCACCGTTTGAGAGCAGTCGGATCTTTCGACATGATAGGCCAGGAGCGTCGGTGGCGTGGTGGGGAAGAAGCGGCCTATCATTTTGTTTATAATTTTTATTATTCTCAAACACATAATCTGCTAAGTTGCATAATTCTGCATTTGAGGTGTAATTTATGTAAATGAAAAATGTATGCATATCGGTAAGTACTACGTTAAAGAACCTTGCTGTTTATTTAACACTGTTTACAAATGGCTTGCTATTAATAAAACGCCACTATTTATTCAGCGACTTTCATACGAAACGATCAGTGGAAACAGCGATCATCGAACTTTAAATCCACACGTATTTATTTATAGTAAAAATAAACAACATAGCTGTTGCCCGCGGCTTCGCCTACCTAACATGAGAAAAACGTTTTTCTTGTGTCAGTGAAATCGACAAAAAACGTTGTTGTTTTCATTACTTGACTGTAGTCAATGTCAATAAACTTTATTTTAACGAAGATAGGTACAAAACATCACTTTTCTTGCACGATTATTTTACATTACTGAAATTACTTTGATACAGTTCTGGCGTCAGTCAGTTTATGCACTGTATGGCTCGAGAAACAGTACTTAACTAACCTACAGTAAAACATTTATTTAAAGATAATTAAGTGTACCATATTACTGCCACACATGTCATCAAAGTCATCATACAACACAAACTACAGATTATATTTATAACACAAATTGAGTACCCCTACTCCAACATTACAATACAACAGGGAAAGAAAGCGGTTATCATTATTTTCATGACCGCATTCTTGAGGCACTGATAATCGGTAAACAAATATACAGTCACACTGTGCAAGCGTGTGGTGGCTCTGAGCCAAAATGTCAATTGCCGCTCTCACTATATACGTTAGTTACTATATTTTACTACCCTATGCTCTTGCACATCTATATCCATACAACAGCTAAGCTTATTTTCCGATAATTGTACGGAGTTTCTTATTACTATTTTATATTAAATGTGTACACATATTAGGTATGTATTTCACACAGTTATGACGAGTAGCATTATGCACCGTTTAGTGACTTAAAAACTAGATTTATCTGGTGGTATTCTAGTTCTGATATCACGAGTTATCAAAAATATGAGATTGTTTTCGATCAATCAAGTGTGACAGCGTCGCACGTAACAGCTAGATGGGATCTTAACTTTTTGATGCGTAGAATCAGTACCAGGATTTTAAAAGTGGTTTTCACCACCTTGAAATCATGTACCAACTCCGTCAAGCCTCAACCCCAGGTTACTGAAATTAAGGAGTAGGGTATCCAGATAATAGAGTTGGGTTTCTGCGGATAAAGGAGTCCGATCTCTACATAAAGGAGTAGGGACCTTCGGGCCTCGGTAAAGGAGGAAAGGTAGATTATCTGGTCTGGTGTGAATAAAATAATAGACGACAAAGAAATGTGTTGTTCTCACCTGATGCACTGTATCAGACTCATCCGGGACGCGGTCCGGGCGTGTCCTGCGCGCGCGCACTGCTGCACCTGACAATTGTACGACATCAGCATACGATCTGCCTGCTTGCTGTATGCGAACATCGCGCCCATCGTACGTCTGTAGCCCCATTTGGCTTCCTGCATTACACGGCCAATGTTACATTACCATCGCTTGTGTCAAGCTTGCATGCGGACAGCAGTTATATACAGTTATACCTACTTGAGAGAGGCGACTGTTATCTCATATAGCTAGAGAAGATGGACTGAGTCCTCACATTATAGCCGAGCACGGGCCACGGACATTAAGCTGTCCTATGCGCGTAAAAAATAATGGTAAGCAAAGGACCGAAGCCTTTGAAGAAAATTCGGACAGGATGATAATTAACGCGTGTAGCACCGATAGCTTCCATTTTCAGGATTTCAAAATGTCTAGACGAGCGCTAACAGTCGCCTAACTCAAAAAATATTAGTCATGCTTCGGCGTAAACAGGTTAGGAAAGCCGCCACTAGATTCGGCTAAGCTTCCGCTAACTACATACCTACTCGTAATGACAAACAAAATGTAATCTAAAGTATGTAATCTAGCATGGCAACATATTTCACGTCAATAGCACATTTTTTCAGTGATAGCGTTGGACATTGCCTTTGGCTGAACAGATGCCAAAAGAAAACATCCGGTAGCAGCGTGTTAGAATTTCACGAAATAAATCAAGGCTGACTGTGTACTTGACCGCCATTTTAATTAGGTCAAAAATATATTAATCTGCGAAAGTGTCTGTAATCCAATCATTTATCAAAATGTCGGATTGAAGGCAACCTTAATAATCATGATCTGCATAATGTGTTCCGTCCGATGCACCGGTATAAAAGCTGGAGAAAATGTGATTGAAACAACTAACTTTTAAAATTAACGAAGTGGTATAGTTGAAATAATAAATAAAAAACACACGCAGAGTACAATAATTTATGCAATGGTCATTCCAAAATTACATTAAGTATTAAGATTGTTTAAAGCTATTTAAGTGGATTGCTTTAATTTCGTTCTAAATAAAATGGCGACCTTTGTATAAAGCAGTTAGCACGGGAGGCTAATTTTATAGCCATAGTAAACATAATGATAAGAAGCCAACTCATACTAGTGTTCGTTGCAGTTTGATGGAAGTTGTACAAATACGAGTACAATGACATGCAGACAAACATGTATTGCAAATCTTTTAATATCAGCCACTGGCGTCCTATCGCTTGCCAAGCAGACGAACGTAGCCACTTGCAGACGGGAACATTTGAAAGATAAATATTTATTGATGTAGAACGCGGATTGTTTCTCACTAAGGGAGACCATAGAATAAACTGATTAGTTTTGGTATCTTTCAGATTTCGGAGACTTTTCTCAAGGCCGAGCAAAACTCTATAGACGTCCCGTTTCGTCTCCTTCGAGAAAGGTGACCGAGAACCTCTCAGTTTCGACTGTGGGAAATCTAAAACTTGTGGAATAATACCCATGCAGCCCTTATCGTAAACATTTTTGGTCCATGAGGCAAGTTTCTGGATGGCGATGATGACATCCAGGGTTTAGGGTGGTTTAGGTATTTTAAGATGTGTACAATTATAATACCGTCGAATGTGGCATTCGGCAAGCGACTTGCGTCATGTGAACACTGCTCTGAGCACACGTGTCTAGTGTTGTTTTTAATACGAATGATACTTATCAAAAAAATTATCTGTCACCAGCGTAAGTGACTACGTCTGCTGCGTGGGATTGAAAATATTACTTACTGATAAGTACAGAACGAAAAGTGACGAAAACATACACAAGTTTATACAATCTTTTCTAAATATACTTACGTTATAATTATAAAATTGTAAGTAAAAGCGACATATAAATACGCTTTACACAAGTGATGGAAACATGGATTGTTTCACATTCAGTTAGGGCTTAATGTTTTCATACCGCTCTGATACATAACATTAAGAATATAGTCAGATATTACCTATTTGTTAGACGGGCGTAACAAAAACATGTGTGATATGTTACAGAAACTTAATTGAGTCTTTAAAAATCTTTGACCTGAGAGATTGCCATAGAAATAGAACATGTTCAATATTCAATATCTGTAACGGTATTTTACAAGTGTTTTGTTACAATCTGTATGTATTACGGTAGAACATTATACCTACAAAAAAAATCTATGGTTAAGAAAAAGAAGTGAAACCAATGACATTATTATTTTTAGGTAGGTACCTACTTACTTGAAAATTAGAAATAATGTAACTCTTAAACAAAATGGTAATTTAGACTCCAAGAATACTTAGATTATAGTTTAAAACACTGTAGTACTAGTACTATCGATAAATGACACTAAAAATAGAAGCAGGGTGATGAATCGGTGAGTGATACTGATATTGGTTGCTAAATTTATCATCAAAACAACGGAAAGTTACAACGTAGACGCAAAAAATACTTATATAGCATCTAAAGTATGTGAAGCCATGCATGTTAATGAAATTTACCCCAGACAACATGACCCAGACAATCAATCTGATAGGCAAGATAGATAAACAAAACAAGATAGTACCTACTGGGAGCAGGAAAACTTTTCAGTGACGAAAGGTGTCACCGTCTCAGGACATTGACTTGACGCCCGAATATATACAGCAAGTTATTGTTGTGCAATTCTCTAAGGTGTGACCGTACACCGTGCATTCAACTTGGTATAGATAATTATAACCTAGGTATATTGTATGCGGTGCTGAGGTAGATAGTCTGCCTACGACACCGCAAAGACATTTGATACATGAATAGGTCGGGTTCGCTACTGCCTACTCACTACGTACATTTCATACACTCCTACCTATTGGTATTTGCGGCCACTATATCCCCGACGTCTATCTGCTTCTTCTTCTTATCATCATTACATGGTCACCTTGGGGAACTTATTGATATTATTATCAATCGGGAATGCCATATGGTATTAAACGTCTGTCTAGAACTCGTTACCATGCAGTTCTACTAGGTACTTGTAATTATAAAATACAATTCTGAGAGATTGAATAAGGATAGGCGTAAAAATCCTTGAAAAGCTAGACAACGAAATGTCCATGCGAGAACCGAGACGGATCTGAAGAATTTGTCGAATTTCAGTCAATAAAAAAAACTTTCTTGAGTAAATGCTCTGAGTGCAATGCATAGAGTGAATGCTCTTAAAAAGTGAAGGAACACATGTGTCCCACATGTCTGTAATGATCAGTGTGTGAAATTGTGGGGACAATGTTGCACCATGTCCGTAGTGAGTTGCACGGCGTCATTGAACTAGAGTTTATATTTGAGTGAATTATCTTGAGCTGTTCTCAGACTAAATGAAAAATAATTTAATAAATGGAACTAAGAAAAACTACATATCTCTCTTGCCCTAAGCGCAAAATTAAATGATCAAGTGGAATCTATAGTGTTCTTCATATTGAAACGCGCCATTTGAAAGCGTATTTGTATCGTATTGTGGTAATGTGTCGTACAAATGTTATAGGTACTACACATAGAGTAGAAGTGCGTAATACCTATGGCCAATCAACTGAAATACCTATAACGCAACTTCTCATGCCATGCATCGGCTACTTATAGACCGGCCTTGGAGCTGAGTTAGCCTATGTGCGATGACATTCGGCAAGGTCATAATTTATCTCTAGCTCTAGGACCTAATGTGTATAACTAGTTCAACTAACAATTAATTACATAAACGTTGGCGATAAGAAATGAGAGCCTCACGACACGACCGTGTTAGAAACCGAGACATTGGTTACGTACGCTTACAATGTAACATTGTTGCAAAATACAATGTAAGTAATTGTAAGGCTGACGAGCAAATCTAAAAGAGGACCTATGGGTCCTCTTTTAGATCGGAATAGGTAGTTTATAACTCAATACTCGTTGAAACTTAGTAATTGTCTTTAGGGTTAGATACTAAGTAAAAATCGAGATTGTTACATGACAAGGAATAAGTAAGGTGCTCTGGGGAAAATGCTAGAACTAAGTCATCGCATCACAAAATTTCGTCTTTCGGGGGCCATTTTGAAAATTATTTATTTAGAAAAACAGAAAGATATCATATCACGTTAGTCCAGAGATAGGAATCGGAACAATCGCAACCATAAACGAAGCAGTAGGTACTGGCGCCAATAATTATATGAATGATCTTAATTGTATTTGGTTATCTATAACAAACCTAGTGACATAGGTAATTAGAGAAAATTTACACATAGGTAAGTACATACCTACCTCGTTTTTTCGTTTCAACTATAAAACAATTGTGTACATTGTACGGTCGACTGCACGTCAGTGGAAACAAAACCAGTATAAACTCGTCTCTCATAGTATTGAAACTCCCTAATAGGCTAGGCCAGCTCAAGGTCAAAGTGTTTCCATTGACGTGCGGTCGACTGTACCTAGCTATATACCCCGATAAAAATGACAGAAGTTTTAACTGTTTAAAGCAAAGCCGGCGTAAGAAATCAATATTTCCTTGGCGTGTTCTTCAGCATTTGAATGAATGCCAAATTATGTTTGATTTGTAGTTATAAGTACGTGGTATTTATAAATAACGAACGCGATCAAAACCGCTAACGGATGTCCGATCGATGTCAATAAAATTACTATAATTACCTACCTACGTTCTTCTCATTACCTACTCTTCTTTTAGAGTATTATTGTATTATAGTAATATTGGACCTATATGGAGAAAATGGCGTAGTTATTAATCACTATATTCTCTAGTTACTGAAGTAATTTATCTTCATGTCTTCAAGATACAAAGTTAGTTAAGTTTGGCTATAATAAATGTTACGATATTATTAGAAAATTTAATGTTGACTTGACGCTTAGCTTGGCATATCATCACTAAACCTCGATAAAAAACCTAAGTACCTACCCTAAGTAGAAGACGATAAACAAAATCAAGAAAGACGAAGTATTGTAGCTAAGCTACTGAAGTGTTAAAATACCCGAAAAATCATAACCCGGTCTCGTATATCGGCATTCATATGAATATCACAATATAAATAGTTAATTGAAATACTTTTATTTTTAACAAATTTCAAAAACTTGTAAAATAAAAGTTGTACAGTATGTAATAAAGCATGTCTTTTTATAGAATGAGTATTATCACATAATATGTATTATGATACACTTGTATGTCGTATTAGGTAAGTAGGTATACCTGTGTATAATATGTTCAGGTAGTTAGGTATATAATTTATATCACTCAATAAACAACAAGTGACCAATAACTAAAACATTGTTGTTATCGGTTTTAAATTACAAGTACTTAAGTGAATACCTACTACAATTTAAAATGGCAACACGACAGTTTCCTCTAATGACAAGCGGATACGAAATTATTATGATTGTTACCGTGTTACGTCGCATTTGATGCCGTAATAATGGCCGGCATTTACACGACCATTAAAATATGCATGCAGTAGTATTATTGTAACTATGCTTGCATTGCGATATTTGAACACCTGAATCATTTTATGATTATTTAACACACAAATGACAGATTTTAAGAAACATATTTAAGATCTAATACCATTTTCCAAAACCTAAAATAAATTATTTTTTTGTTTGATTTTTTAAAACACATTTGTGTCGGTAAACATCAGAAAAGAATTAAATTGATGGGAATACGTCATTCATTTTAGATTAGAACGTTTTTACTTTTTAGAATGTCGTACCTATTCTCCTCGAGGATAGTTCAATCAGAGACTTATTTTGAATTTGACCTGTTTTTAAAGCGAACCGACTAAATAAAAAAAACACGTGTTTGGGACGTGGTTGGACTAATGAGAGTTGGATAATTACCGACACTTACATGGTGTCGATTTATTTGACAACTTTTCTGAAGGATGTTCGTAGGCCGATAAATTGATCAGTGCAATCAGATTTGCGAGTTACCTAACCTTGAACCGATTTCGTGTGATCGTAAATTTATTTCTCAAACATAAGACTAACTAACTATAAATACTAAATGACTTATTTATTGGACTTGTTATCGATCATTTGAATTAGCAAGTAGATTAGGTTATGAACCAACTAATTGTAAGTAGGTACGCTTACGAACAAAAATCCGCCACCATCAGGAGCTCTATTTTCGAATCGCTCTCCTCGCTTCAAGCGGTCGATTCTACTGATTTTTGTATCGGATGTCGAAGGTTAATTAGTAGAATCGACCGCTCGAAGCGAGGAGAGCAATTCAAAAATAGAGCTCCAGATCTCACAAAAATCATTCCTCGGTAGAGATGCATGATCTCGAATGTATGAATAAGGCCTCCGATCCGTTATTTTTGCTCGTGACGCGAGTGTATTAATCTAATTCCCCGTAAGTCTCAACCCTATATAATAATGATGAAGAATGATTATGGATGTCTGTTATTGAGCACCAGCTCAACGGATCTGCGTGAAACATTCTATGCGGAGGAGGTAGGTATCATGAAACTTGAAAAACCGCGTGTAAAACGTAAAACCAAATAGATCTTAATATATTATCAGAGGAAGATTATGGTCCCCACGGAATTTCTGGACGGTTGAATGAATATAGTCACAAATTGTTTGCACATCGCTGACAGTGTTTATAGTCTATATGTGCGAGATAGCGTGCTGTGTGCTATATAGAGATGTAAAAACTTGAAAATTTGATTCGGTTGATCGAATCAATTAACCATTTCTTAAAATTGAATGAGCGTCTCTAGTGTACCCCCCGCACAGCTCCCCCTTTGACACCTATAATTAGTCATTGCGCAGAAATCAGCCAACTTCACACAGCCGCCATTAAACTCCGCGGGGACTATAGAAAACTTTTGGCTGAAGGGCTGATGGCGCCACTAGCGTTTGTAGTAAACATTGTGTTGCACTTTAAGGCTTTAGTTAGATGTTTATTTATCAATAATAAATTAATAACACACACACGCTAAAAAAAACTCCTACGCAGTCTGATGCTAAATAATAACAATGCAAGCACAGCACTTATTTACTCCAATTATTTCTAAAAATAGACACAGTTAATGTAAACAGACACTTAGTAATAGCATTGTTATCTTCGTTTTAAACTATTATCTGCAAATGGCTAGCTGACACGTAGTAAATAATTTATTTGCAATAATGATTAGGAAGAAAAATAAACTTAAATAAAGACAAGTTTTTAACAAAACCAGTTTCTTAGATTTTTTTATTGCTTAATTTAATCCAATAAAAACTAAAGGCACAAAAACGTTCAGGGTTACATTACAGGAGTTTAAGGTACATCTAGGGGGTCTTATCGCCTAAAGAAATTCCTTGCAGGCATTTTTTCCCGAATCAAAATCTTTGTTCTCTAGCATTGTTTTTATCGTAACTACAGGCTATGAAGGAAGACAGATATTGAACATTATAATATGTGATAAGATATCTATCAAAATATATTGTTGGGGGCATATGATGTATGGCATGAAATTGATGAAATGTAACAAATTGATAATATGTATACTTAGGTACTGACTGATATATACACTGTTGTCTTTACAAGGCCAATTTTAAATGTAGACTTAGATTAGTGGGATGGTAGACAGAACTATAATATAAGTATCTTGGATTAGTCTGTGTAAATAAATACATTGTCTTATAATAACATAAAGCTTTTTCTTATAAATTAGCATCTATTTTACAAATTATTTTCATTTGAATTGAAACGTAAATGAGAGTTATTCTTCGGATTTACGAAATTCATAATCACACTTTTCTAAATAATCTCGACGCATGCACATAATTTTAATGAAATAAATTTCAATTTACCTGATGCTTCGGAATCTTGGAGCAGACTCTCTTCGTGCTAGTCGCATTGTCAGAGGGTGGTGGCGGAGAAGGTGGCACTCCCACACCCTTGGAAGATTGGAGCCTTGTCTTCACCACTTCTAGAGGACAGGTCACCACTGCCCCGACTGTGCCTGCCACTCTGCAATAAGTAGTAAAATGCCTCAAGTATACTGAAAAAAATACATAAAAAAATAACAACTAACCAATTATGATAATTTTATCTGTTTCATATGTCAATTTTAGGAGCAGTAATAAGTTATTTGTTTTAAATTTATGTTCTTTTT
The DNA here is from genome assembly GCA_949699065.1 of Metalampra italica. NCBI lineage: Eukaryota > Metazoa > Arthropoda > Insecta > Lepidoptera > Oecophoridae > Metalampra > Metalampra italica. Next base: position 7,864,171 of record OX452982.1, read on the forward strand.
TCTATCCGTCATCAGCCTGTCAATGTCCTCTGTTGGACAGAGGCTTAATCTAATGCGCGCCTCACTCAATCCTCCTCATCCAGCTACTCTGGTAAGAAACTGGAGTTAAAATAAAATTAAACTAAATAAGTGTAGCTTTAGCTAGGCTGAAATAAAGATGGTCTGATTGGTAGTACAGTCTACCCATCAGTGGAAACACTTTGACCTTGAGCTGGCCTAGCCTATTAGGGAGTTTTAATACTACGCGAGACCAGTTTATACTGGTTTTGTTACCACTGATGTGCGGTCGACCATACCTATTTATTCATTTAAAAAAAAGAAAAATAACTAACAATTTTGAATACTGACATACTTTTCATGTAAGTATTAAGTTTAAAGTAAAAAATAAAACAATTATTACATTTAAATCTAACAGAATGAAAGTTACATGAAATATTGTGAAATCAAAACATGTGATTGCTTTTTGCTATGTCAACAACTTATGACAGCTTTTTAATAATTTAATACTAGAGGATAGAAGGGGTAAGTACTGTTATTACTGTGCAATTGATTAAAAAAATTTTTTATAACATTTTTAAAGGTTTGAGTAGTAAGTATAATTTATATCTCAGACAGATATACAAATAATTAAATAATCTCAGTGCTAACACCACACACCTTGGAAGCAGTGGTAGATAAAAAAATGATGTATAAATGTAGGTGTACATAAATGCAATAAAATATTTTTACTTTTAATCAAATCACATTTGACGAATAAAGTGTTACTTATTGGTATGTTGCTGCTTATAGGTCTCCCATCATCACCTACCTAAAAGTGAAGTAATATATAGGTACCTAGTTAACTAGCAAGGACGGATACAAGTTTCTTCAGTAAATAATAATTATTGTAGTTATATAAGGTTAACATATCCACATGTCTGTCACAGGCTACAGAGGTGGTGCTAGGACTCAAATTTAATGGACTTAGCATAGGTAGCTCAGAAATATGTTTGCATTATTTACATGGTGCCAGGGCTTATTTATAAATTCTCATTGTCAGAAACTGGTTTCCTTGACCTTGCCTAAACATATTCAGAATATTGTCCAATAAATCATGAGACGCAAAACAGACGAAAGCTGGCGTAAACAATGTCTGGCCGCAAACCACATGTCTTGAATGCTGATACAATGCGCAGCTACCTAACCTAATGGATAAATAGAAATATTTCGATTTACTGCGGAATATTCGGGAGGTCACTTACCCCCCGGCCACTAGATGTATCGCAGTATCCCGTTGCTGAGACATTTTAGCGCCACCGGAATATTACATGACTGCAAACTGCGACTGTCTATAAATAAACAAATGCACCAATGTTCCCACACAGCAGTGCTAGTCCAACCAAATGATCACAGTGAACTAATTGCTTGACTGAGGTCGAAAGTAAATAATATTTATTAACTTTGAGCAAAATTTCGTTGGATTTTTTTATTATTCGGTAGATATTCTCTCAACATCGCACTACACTCCATACGTCGTAACAATTTACGCACACGAACAAAAAAAATTACCCTATACTACACACACATCTCACTCGATAGTGCACGCTGTCAAACTGTCCACAGACAGAACAAACAACTGACTGACAGACAGAAAGAAAGAAAAAAAAACCAAGCGGAGCGGTGCGGGGCGGGGTGCGGTGTGGAGTGGAATCTCAGATTAGAACTGTGGTGGTTAATCTGAGAGTGGAATAGTGGAAATGGACTGCTGTGCTGTGGTGAGGTGATGGTGAGGTGGTGGGGTGCAGTATTGCCACGATTGCCATCCTTTTTAGTGTTAGAAATGGAAATCGTTTTTAACCGGGCCAAAAAGGTTTCTATTTCTATCTTGTTAAAAAAATTAATATGAATTAATACATGCGATCACAGAAACTCAATACTTCCATTACAAACTACATTTTAATGGGGCGTGCGTTCACACGCTTGCGTTCAATGCGACATGCAGCCCGGCAAGCAGCTCTGCAAGCAGCTTGGCAAGCAGCCCGGGTGTGGAATCCGTTAGCGTAAACCAGCGAACCATGGCGCATGTGCTCGTTGAATGTCGCATGCGTGACGCGAGCGTGTGAACGCACCATAATAATTTACTTTACCTGAGAATTTAAAGAGCATTAGTTATTTATAAGTTATGGTTCGGCCTACATCAAGTAAAGATGTACGGTTAAGATTCCTTTGCTTATGCTAATTTAAGAATAAGAACCAAAAACATTCGTGTTACCCAAAATATATTTACCCGGATATTAGGTAAAATTTAAATTATGGAGCGACTAACTACTAGCTAGGGTACCTACCTACCACGTGGTGATGCTCTAGACTAGACGGCTGTGCTACCCAGAGATTTAAAACGAAGTGGTAAAGTAAACAAGACGCTTTATAAAACTGATAAGAGTCTTGGTGCTAAGACCAAAATACAATTGTGTCTTATTCTTAACTTCATTAAAAAATCTATGTCCATTTCCCGGAGTTTGGTCTTTTTTTTTGCATCAAACAAATCACAGACTTATGAAACTGTGTCAATCAATTTTCATAAACAGTTTTCAATAAAAATAAAAAGTGGGTGAAACAAATTGAAGAGCGGCCACATTTGTTATCAATTTGACGTCTTTAAATTTGTTGTTGCATAATTTTTACAGCTGATTGATTTGTGATAACTGTATTTGTTGCATTTACAAGGCAAATACGCCGGCCGGTATCGCCTGTTCAATTACTATAATTTAACAAAATGTTTGCTGCGCGCAGAATTGGGACTTTCGTGTAACTACCTATTTACCATGTTTTATTGTGTTTTATTGTCGTGTCTTCGACTATTTAAGTTACTCTATGGACAATGAATTGTTTTTTTTTCCAGTCGTACAGCAGGTGCGTCTCGGCAAAAGCACACGCTGCCAGAGCTGCCGTACGAGTATGGCGCTCTGGAGCCTGTGATCAGCCGGGACATCATGAACCTACACCACAGCAAACATCATGCTACATATGTGAACAACCTCAATGTTGCAGAGGAACAACTGAAACAGGCACAGGCTAAAGGTGGTTTTTTCGTTATTTATTTGTCTAACTAAAAGGACAGATAGTCTGAGGTAACTGATCCATCAATGTTAGAACTCAAACAGCTCGCTAGGTCTAGCAAGATAAACTTTGCATAGTGTTTAGACACAGGTTCTTCTAATCTTCCTGGTTGGTGCAGGTAAAGCTCGAAGTCACAGGATAAGCTGTACACCTAATCAATAATTTTGTATTAAAATATATTAATTATTGTTTTTCTTGATTGAGTTGAGCTGCTTGTAGAATAGATATTAGCTTTATTGTCTAGGTTCTCAGTGAAGACTTGAATCTATTGCTTTAACTTTTCTAGAATTGGGGTTCAAAACTATCATGCAGATAGATTGACCTCTGCGTACCCTTGAAAATTTCTAAGTAAGAGTTTAGAAAAAGAATTCCTCTGTGCTCTATAGAAACAAATTTCTTAGATCTTATTGAAGATCTAAGAAAACCGAGTAGTTGAATTCCACTAATACAATGATGGATAGTTGACCACGACAAGGGTCTGTGCTACATTTGTCATTTAGCAACTTTATTAACCACATTTTTCTGTTTATTATAATGGCAGCAGCTGATACGGGCACTATGATCAGAATCCTTAGTTCCATTAAGTTCAATGGCGGGGGGCATGTGAACCATGCAATATTTTGGACGAACCTTACACCTTGCAGTACAAAACCCTCGTGTGAGCTTCAGCAAGCAGTGGAAAAGTACTTTTTTTACAACTCTGTGGGTAGTTTTGTTTAGATCTGAATATTAATTCGAATATAGTTCTAGATAGATAAAGATAACTTATGAAAGTATTCTGCCAACCTAAAACAGTAGTTATATCCACTTCATACCCTCAAAAATATTGTTATGTAATCTATTCTTCACAAATACACTTCCTGCTGACATGTCAATATTTTGTAATTCACTGTACATTCAGGTGAATATAAAAAAACTGTTTTTAACAGGTGATGTTGGGAAAGTGATCAACTTGGCCCCAGCACTCAGGTTCAATGGTGGTGGCCACATCAACCACAGCATTTTCTGGCAGAACCTCTCTCCCAATGGTGGGAAACCATCCGACCAGCTCACCAAAGCTATTGAAACGTAAAAAAACCTTTCCTTGATATTTCTATCAAGTTTCGTGACTTAAATTGCATGTCTGCTATGTTATAGTTTTGTGTGCTTGGGCTATTTTTATTAACTGACAATTTCCATATCCTGCCTTTGATTTTGCATGTTTTGAGTCAACTTAATTTAATATGCATCTGTGTGTTTTATATGTTTTCAACAGCAGATCTTGAATTGTAATTTTGCTGAATAACTGTAATTGAACCAACCTTACTTAGGTAGGTACATGTTTTGTATTGGCTATTTTCCAGTTACTAGTGTCCTTGCTTTTACTTTGCATATGTCTGTCAACAAGGCCGCCTATTGGGTAAACGAAGCCGTGAGAAGTTTAAAAAAATTACATACACCTACATATTACATAATATTATGTAAGAATCAAATAAAGTCATCTTTTGTTAAATTTATCATTCACGTATTTTGTATGTTAATTTTTTGATGTATTTAATTACCTCACCAATTGTGTTTGTTCAATTATATTGATGTCATTTATTTAACTTTTATTTGCTTGTTTTGAAATTTACTGCAATTATTTTTAATACATTGTAAAACTTGTGTAACTTACCCTTATCTATAGGTATATTTTTATTATTTATACCTGTAGATAGATAATGTAGTAGGTAATTTGCTTTTACTTTGTTTTTCACTCTTAATACAATGTCTGATAAAAACATCTAAGTGCTGTAAATTTTGTGACAAATAAAATGTGCTAAGGAAACAAAATCTCAATACAGAGACTTCGGATCCTGGGACAACATGAAGAGCCAACTGTCTACTGCCTCTGTGGGTGTCCAGGGCTCCGGCTGGGGCTGGCTCGGCTACAACAAACAGATGAAGAAGCTGCAGATTGCCACTTGCCAGAACCAAGATCCATTGGAGGCCACTACTGGTAATAATGTTTAATCATATTTCACCTTATGAATTTTCAGGTTTTCAGCTAGTGCTAAAGTTGTACAGGTGTCTGTGACTGTGGCTAGTTAGCAAACACTTTCTGTGAACCTGTTAGTGTGTCTTAAAAAGTCTATACACAGATTAACAAAAAGGAGTGTCAGGATTGCAAATTTCAATGTTGGCGCTCCTTTTATTCTGCCTACCCTTCTCATGGCGTGAAGATATGTACCTACTGTATGTATATATACTACAGTCGACCGCACGTCAGTGGAAACACTTTGGACCTTGAGCTGGCCCAGCATATTAGGGAGTTTCAATACTATGAGAGACCAGTTTATACTGGTTTTGTCTCCACTGACGTGCGGTCGACCGTACTTATATCGTACACAAATATGTACAATAATATTTATTTCATACAAATAACTAGATTTCTGTAGTTCACCTTTATTAACTACATCTAAGGAAAGCAGCACAAGTGGCGCCACCTGAGTTGTGCTTTTTGTTGTAGACCCATTGTTTTCAAACTTTTTCTGTTTCAGGCTTGACTCCCCTGTTTGGGATCGACGTGTGGGAGCATGCGTACTACCTGCAGTACAAGAACGTGCGCGCTGACTACGTAAAGGCCATATTCGATGTGGCCAACTGGCAAGACGTATCCAGCAGATACGAGAAAGCACTGAAATGATAATTTTGTTGTGGTGTGAACATTCTCGGCATTTAGTTGTCCAGTTTAGAAGTGCTTTTATAATATTATATCACACATACAATGTGCAATAGATAATGTGATGTTATGTCATTCAATATTAAAAGTTTATTATTTCATTTGGTATTGTCATTTTACTTTTAAGTACTTACCATATAAATTAGGTAGGTATAGGTAGGCACTTTAGAACAACATTGTAATGTAATGTTTGGATGACTTCAAATTAATTGTTGCCCGTGACTTCGTTCGCTTGGACAAAGTAATTATTGGATATGAAGTGCCCGGTTACTATAATACATGTAATTTGTTACACCCATAGAGGCACTTTTAAGCCTTTGCCAGGGATGTTACCTATACTATCATCATATTATAAAGTTTCGTCAAAATCCGTTCAGTGTGGTTTTTGCGTGATGGACAAACAAACGTAGGCAGGCTAGACTGCTCAGTTCAACAATATAGATATATTTTAAAATTCGATTTTACTTAAATGTCACTTATTTCTTAGCAATGTGAGTAGGCTGTTGGTGAATTTTTTTTAGTGTTATTAGAAATTGAAAAGGAGCGGGACTAAATATTCGTGTACCGGAACGCAAACGTCAAACGCAACTGTCAATGTCAAATCATATGACAATCTTACGTCAGTGGTCTTTGTTGCATGCATTGCAAGTTGTATTGGGAAAATAAGTAAATAAATAGTTTCTCTTTGTTTTGTGCATTAAAAATCAAAAATTTGTATGTTTCAAGACCTGTATCGCCTATTTGCAGAAATGGTAAGCTCTCTTATCACTTTTATTGCGCAGTTTCATTCAATTATGTTGCGTTGTAAGCAATTTGAGCTGTTATTGATTTTTCAGCGAACTTACTCGATGATACCATTACACAAGACCTCGTTCTAATTTCCTGAAAGGATATCAGAATAGCGTCAGTGGCGTCGGGGATAAGACGCGGCCTATCATATCGAAAGGTCCGGAGTTCGATCCCCGGCTGGGCCATGTACCAATGGGTTTTTTCTCGAAACTTAAGTAAATTTACTGACTGCTCTCAAACATCGTTAGGAAACCTGCATATGCCGAAGAAGAATTTCTTAGGCGCATGTGAAGTCCACCAACCCGCACTGGGCTATCGTGGTGGACTATAGCCCGAACGCCCTCCTTGAGAGGGTAGGCCTGAGCCCCAGCAGTGGGGACATGTATTAACATTATTATAGGCTGTTGATGATATCAGAATAGAATGATTATTTATTTTCTGTTACTAAACACATACCCATCTACATTAGGTACATGTACAATACAAAATTGAAAGTACTACCAATAACAGTACCAACAGTCAATCCTTCTTGTTCTTCTTGCTTCTCTCAATAATGCTTTTTGTGAATCCTGAAGGGCAGTCTCGGGCAGTGGTCTTTTGACAGTTATTATACCTCCTCCTTTATAATAAGCCTGGTATTATAAACCTCGTTTCAGTACCGGACCTGCCCTAAAAAAATTAAATTGCACAGTAAATAAGTTTAAATTGCAGGGAGGTGTTGTGCAAGAAATATGCCAAGTATAGAGATAGGTCATGTTTTGTTGTAGGGTAACCATGAGCTTGTGGTATGGAATTTTATTTTACAATTTTGTCTTCGTGGTTAAGTGTTTTTCTTCCATAAATCTAGGGAATTGTCTATAAATTTTTGGCAAAATTAACAATCTGAAAAAAATTATTTCATTCAGTTCTGTACATGAATTTTTTATCTCGAACTGTTTATTACTACGTTTTAACTTCCACTTAGTGCAAGTATTTCCTGTCAATTCACGAATCTGACATAAATTCTTATTTGTACTTATCTATCTACATATAATAATAATAATAATGTTTGGACAGATTTACACACGGCTGTTTAGTCCCAACTAAGCCGAAGCTTGTACATGGGTACTGGACAACTGATAAACATACTTAAATACTTTTTAAAATAAATACTTAAATACATACAAACACCCAGAATCCGAAAACCAGCAGTAACGCTCATCACACAAATGTTGGTCCCGGGTGGGAATCGAACCCACGACCTTTGGCGCAGTAGGCAGGGTTACTACCACTACGCTACTTACTATATTCCTGATCTATTATTATATATCTATTATTATATTTGACACTACACTGCTGTTTCTGATTTTGTGTTCACTTGTAAGGCGTTACATGCAACAGCAACATCTAACTAGATTAGATTCTAACTTAAGTAGGTATTCTAAAAGAGCTAAAAAATCAGATTGCGGTCGTGGAATTTTTATGTATTTCCTTCGTGGGTCTATTGTTTACTGTCCTAAAACCACATAGCGTAATGGTCGCCGTACAGCAGCGATGGGTTATCGCGGGTGGCGCCGCACGCAACGCCACTAGCGGTGAATGCACTCCGCCAGAACGATCGGGCCGCCGTCCTGATATCATACATAATTGAGCTATACTGGACTATTGTGTCTCTTTGTTATATTCGTAGTAATGCAGCTGTATTGCACAAAATTCACATTGCGTGTGGCTTCCAGGTATGGCTATGTAGCTAGGGTATTGACACTACACTGCTGCTTCTTCCCAGCTCTATATAACACTTTGGAGGCGGTGGTAGATAAAAATTGACGTTGTATAAATGTACCCAGTGTACTTACATGCAATAAAATACTTTTGAATTTGAATTTGAATTGTAGCTTCAGACCACAACCAACTTGTTCAAAATAAAAGGCCTGCACTGACTACAATAACTAGTGTGATCTGACATCCAGTCGTCTTGTCTCTCTTAATGATATGGTGCGTTAAATAAAAGCACCTAAGGTGTACAATATTATTAACTATAGGCAGAACTCAGACCACGCCTGGGACGTTACAGGGGCGCGGGGCGAGGCGGGGGGATCTCGCGGGGAGTGGGCGGGTAGGCCCTGCCGCGCACTCTCCGCGAGTTTCCCCAGTCGCCACGCCCCGCGCCCCTGTACCGCGCGGGCGTAGTCTGACTTACACAATCGACATATAAATACCTATCCTAACTTTATATTATTTTTAATTTATGACGAAAACCTAATAAACGATGTATGTACATAAAAGTAATTTTTCTTACTCGTCTTAACATTCAGGAGTATATTTCTAACCAGTAGCAGGAGTAGGTAATTTTCCACACGATTTTATCGTGATGGAAACGGAAACGACTAAAGTTTGCACGTTGTACGTTCGGCAACCTGAGGATAATTTTGCCCCGAGCTTAGTTCGATATGAGTTCGAAAAAAGTTTTACTAAGTGCAATGATTCATGAAAGGTAAGAATACAGGTCTCAAGTATGACCGCTTCGCCTATATTTAGAATGTTTACAAACAACAAGATAAAACACCTAAGATATTTTGATGTAAGATCGACTTACCAAGCAGCACACAGCAGCATTATTTTTAAAATTAGCTTTTTCTATAACTGGTATCAAAAAAATTACAAAAATAAGGGTACGAAATGACGAGCTTCTCTTGTTAAAAATCATCAAACTATCATACACCTACTCCACCTATTTTTTTCTGTTGACTAATCGATCTGGACTTCGTAATTGTTACAAAATCAACCATGCTTAATTCGCACGTTTTAAGAAACGTCCTACACTCTACCTATACCTAGTTATTTAGTGGTCCCAAAGTAGAGGTAAGGTTTAAGGTTTAAATATACTTTATTCTCATAAAAGACAAACGTCACTTACATGAGAAGAATCCTACTAATATTATAAAGGCGAAAGTTTGTAAGGATGTGAGTGAAGATGTTTGTTACTCTTTCACGCAAAAACTACCGAACAGATTTTGATGAAATTTGGTACAGTGATAGCTTATATCCTGGAATAACATATAGGCCACTTTTTATTGCAGACAAAGTCGCGGGGCGCACGCTAATACCCCCTAAGTAACAAAACGCCCACATAGAGGGCGCTGTTTCACAATGTACACGGGAAAAACTTTTCTACGCGGGCGAAGCCGCGGGAAAAAGCTAGTACATAATAATTTAGTATATTGTAGTCATTCGCACCGTACAGAACAGTTAGTACGATATGCTGAGCTAATTTATGTTTAAATACATTGAGCGAGTTCGTATCTTTTTTAGGTAAGGTAGGTAACGTATTATATACTCTGTGGTAACGTGTAGCAAGTTTCAGCATTTAACAGCTAATTGTAGTGGCTTGCCATCGGGCTTTCCTTGCTGGCCGTGTTGCGTGGCTTAAAACGTTTATGTTTTCATGAGAATGAACAGGACTTTGTGTGCAAAATTTAATGATTATTTATAAGTCATAAGTAGCTAGAACAGAATTCGTAAGTAGGACAAAATATATGTCTATTGGTTACCTTTCACATAATTTCTTGAATTAATAATTTAGGCTGCTAAACATGCAAGTGAAATTGTCACATCATAAATAATTATTTTTAGGGAAAGTTTTGTGCTAAGCTTTCACACGTCTTGTTTATAATTGTGTTTTATTTTATTATATGTATTTATTATATACAGCATGCAAACCGATTATAATTCATTGACATACAGTAACATTTCTGTTAGTATCAAATCGAGTTCTGCTAAACTCGTTTTACTGAAATTTTTATACTAGTTTATCTTGATAGTAGATTGAACAACGTCTATACTATTTTCAGCATAGTATGTCTAGTCTCCTGAAGGCTTTGTTGCTTGCGTTTTAGTGGTAGTGTAAATAAATGAGTTTTCTCTCATATCCTCTTATACGAGAGCGCTGTATCTCATCGCGTGACAACGGGCTTGCCAGACTCGAAAATTTGTTTTAAATCCCCTACTTTTTGGTAGCAGTTGGTAAGGACTGAGTGTATGATAAAGCTCATACAACGAACAAAGTCCGATCTCGAGAAAAAGCTGATGTTAAGGTACGTGGGCGGAGCCGCAACGGCCGCAAGCAAAGCTAGTGTAAACTACAGGTAATATTATGAAAAACTGTATTTTTATTTAATCCTATAAACTACTAAATTGATATGAAACATTCATTCTCTCTGGGCTAGGAATATAGGATAATACACTCCGATTAAATACAGTGCTGTATTCCTGCTTATAATAGGTAGGAACCTACCTCCTCGTATCTCGTATCGTACCTCCATATTTTTTGGCTTCGTCACAAGTTTGTCTTCGAGTTTTTACTTAGCGAGTTAGCTGTGTGAACCAGTAGTAACAGGGTTGAATGTATCTGTAGAAAGACACGTGCTACAAGAGATATGACAGTACCTACATATCGTGCAGCCTCCATTGTTCTCGAATTGAATAGACTATCTTTTGAAACCACGTTTTTTGTATGTCGTCATAATCTATGAAAATGCTGTTATAACTTTTTATTTTTACCTAAAAATGTAAATGAAAGGGTCCTATCATCATCAGCCTGTATGAATCCACTGCTGGACATAGGCCTCCCTCAAGGTGCGCCGTTCTTTGATACTCCGCATCCGGTTACTACTGCCAGACGGCTTTTTATTTACAATTACTTTTACAAATTTATTTTTAATTATGTACTTGTTTTATATTTACTTTAGGCAGATAGTCGCTACATATTGTGAATACCTTCCCTCGTTCGTAGAGCCTGAACTACTTACATTACTTAAATACGAAGTTATGTGTGTTTTCATCACACTTGCTCGTTATGTGGATTATTATATGCGTGCATACAGAAACACAATGGCCTATATACACCCGCGGGAGTAATGAAAATCAGTACAATATTACACCCCTAGGGACTATAATGTGTAGTTTTAAAAAATGGCGTTCACTCGAAGGCAAAGAACTTTATAGCAAACAGGTATGACATTCCACACTAAGGAGATTTTAAATCAAACATGGTTTTTTATGTCTTCGAAACTTCTACAAATGGTAATTTAAACATTTACGCTTTAATTAAATGCATTATTTTTTGTGTTTTAAAAATGTTTTAGTTTACTTTGCAATTATTTCAGTGAATTTTATTTTGAATTTCGATAAAAACTGGCTGTATGGGCTTTCGCCTTTGGGAGTCTCTAAATGCATTTTTTATAATGATAATTAAATCTGTGGCAGTGTGGACCACCGAATGGCACTGATTGTGCCTTGGAGGCCGTGCTGCGGTTTTATGTGTTCGTGATTATAAACTACGATATACGATTTTGGCTTAAGAACTTGTTTCCAATTGGCCGTAAAACTACTGAAACAAACTTGAAGCTCCATTGACAAAGTTGACAATGAAACTATTTTAATAATTACCTCTAGTTGTGACCTATTAGTATAAATAAAGAGAGAAACAAACTTAAAATATGTCTATGTCATGTGAAGAATCCGAGTCTGAAATTGCAACAGCAATATTAACACCTCCGGATAGAGTGAATGCGGCTCAGTTGCTTAGTGAAAATTTGTTACCAGCAAAGTCTAAAGAAAATAGATTTGTTCCCTTGTGTCGTAGGTATTAATTCCTCGCAAATGTGATGAAAAACATTGTGTGCATCACGGGAAGTAAGGGTATTACAAACTCGAGTCATTAAAATCCCTCCGCCTTCGGCGTTGGGCTTCTAACACTCTCGTTAGTAATATCCTACTTACTTCCCTTATTGCACAATGTACTATTGTGTTGGTATTAAATAATATCCATTTATTAAACAGTTGGAATAAGGTTAAACTAGGATTATATTTAATCCACATCGCGTCGTTGTGCCCATCTGTCACTGTCAGAAAAAGCTTTCATAAAAGGTAATAGGTCATAACCTACACAGTATATTGTTGTTCATTAAATTTTAATAGGATAAAAATTCCATTTTATGAGACATACGACGCATTACATCCGAGCCCTTAGGGTAACACCGCACTTGTAGATTGTTGTACACAATAACAATTATTAGGAATATTTAATTATAAACTAAAATTTCCTCCGTCAAGACTTGGTCTTAACTTAACTGCTGTAGATTTTAATAATAAAAATTACGTTCATTAAGTGAGCACTTTTTATTCTACTTTGAATAATGATTTTTGAGTTTTAAAACATCCTTTATTCACAGCAAACATGGGATGTTTATAAAGTATTGTCCATTTTTCTTACATATTTTTATCACTACATTATGTAATACAGGTTTGCACATAACAGTCTTCTAGCGAACACCTAGATATGTTTATCTGTAGAAGACACCCCTAACAACATATTACAAAATTACATAAACAACCTTGATTTACACAGAGTTATCGATTCCAACAAGTATTGCTTCACTTTTTTTTAAAAGTTTTTTGCTTATGTTAGCATTTCTGATGTCTAGTCTATTATATATAATTATAAATTTTTGTTTGTTCGATTGCATCGCAACATCATTTGATACAATAAATTCCGACACTTGGAACCGTCTAGTACTGTATATACGAGGAGTGTACATTGCAGACGTTAAGGCCGTAACGTCGTCGTCTCAGCACTTGATGCAAATTTAATTGCCAGCGAACGTCGGGCCTTAATTACGTGAAACGTCTTGTTTACAGTTTGTATACATAGCTCTTAGGCTTAATTCAGGTAAAGTTTATATTAGGAATCTTGCCTCTGAAACTGCTGCCCGCGTGCTGCCGGTCAGTATGAATTAACCCTTATAACATAACCAATCCAGGACCAACTGCTAGGTTGTATACGAGATCCATAATTATAGTTCACGTACATGATACTTATCAAACTTTTTATTACTTTTCGCGTTGCTCCGACGAAGGTATCCCACGTCGCCGCCCGGTGGGTCTTAATCAAATTATATATATTCAAGGCGCATTTCTCTCGTCAGGCTCGTGTAACGTGCCTCGTCACGAGTTATCAAATTTCCATTACTTGAGTCTAATCTGAGGACTAGGGCACGCTGGTGCGTGTACTAGTGATGTAATAATAATATAATGTATGTATTTATGTGTTTATTTAAAAGTATTTAAGTGTGTTTATCAGTTGTCGAGTACCCATGTACAAGCTTCGGCTTAGTTGGGACTAAACAGCCGTGTGTAAAATTGTCCAAATATTATTTATTTATTTATTTATAATAATACTCATTGATTGACGCTATGTCCCTGACAGGGTAGGCAGATAGATCGGAGCGCCAAGTATCGCGATCCTGACACACCTCTTTCGCTTCGCTCAGTATCATCATTAGGTGCGTCCAGACCGGCTGAGCCGCCGCGGCCGCGGCACGCCTCGCCCGCATGCTCGGCCGCGGCATGCGCCTGTCACGTCCACACCGACCGCGCTGCCTCGCGAGGAAGGCCGCGGCCGCGGCGGCTCGCCCGGTCTGGAGCTCTATTTTTGAATCGCTCTCCTCGCTTCGAGCGGTCCACTCTACTGATTTTTGTATCGGATGTCAAAGGAAAAACAGTAGAATCGATCGCTTGAATCGAGGAGAGCGATTCAAAAATAGAGCTCCTGGACGCACCTATTCACGCTCGCCGCAGACGCGAGTGCTCTTTATTTAGTTGATGGTTTAGTTTTTTAGTTTAATTTTATTGTATTTTCTATGGATGCTGTGTTTTAAATTTATTTAGTAACTGTTGCCGACTGCTTTGTTTCAAACACAGAACACGGAAAAAGCTCGCTACGCTCCCGCTCGCTACGCTCCCAACTTGGACTTATATTTCTATGGTTTCAAAGGGTCAAAGTTAAAATATTTTATTGGGCTTGAGTACACTGGGTACATTTATTATATATAGTAAAATCTTTTTATTATTATATGATTGTATTGTATTGTATACCACCGCTCTGGCCAGGTGTTAGCGCTGGGTCTTCTCAAAACCTCTTTTAAAATCAAGTTTGTATAACAATTGTTTGTAAATATTTTGCGAGATGATGAAGCAACATTTTAATGCCAGGCATACTTGTCATTCAAATTATCGTCTGTTTTATAATTAGCTTTGGCTTAAACTTTCTGAGTCTGAAATTACGAGAAACTTATTCTTAGCCACGGTGTATTATGTCCATTTTGACGGATGCCTAGAAATGGAATCTCGAGAAAATAGATAATGATGATATAATACTGTCTATTTGCATAACTAAGTTTTATAAATTCGCTAACCCAGTGAGCACGCGGCTCAACATTCTACCTACGTCCTCTTCTTTTAAAAACTTCACCGGACGTGCGGTTCTGTTTTCGTATTTATTACTGTGCGACACGGTTTCAAAGCAAACTGAACTCTGTTGCTTTGGCTTTAGGTTGAGTTTGTAACGTGAGGTGAAACAGGAAAGTCTGAGGTGTCGTTTTGGGAGCTTAGTCGGGTCGCGTTATTAGAGTCTTGTCCTTCTTTATTGGAATATACGAGGGGCTTGAAGCTCCCCTCGCCTCCTCTTGCCTCCCCCTGTCGTTGAGAGACTGCGGCGTTCTTAGATCCAGCCCTCGACGTTACGTCTAGATTGGCAGACTTGTTTAGGAAATTGGAGCGATAGGTAGGTACTACAATTTCGAACACAAATGGTACTGCGATATTGCTTTGGTTTTGCAAGAAATATTATGTATTGTTGTCACTTTGGGTGGTAGGTTTATACTTGGAAGTATTTATCTGTAAGGTTGTCGGAAAGGAATCGCTTACAGCGAAAATACCTAAATTAATATGAATATAAAGCCAATCAAATACTGCAAAGCAGGTCTAAGAAAATAATCCAACACAATTCAAAAACATATTACAAAGATCACGAAAGGGCATCCAGCCCACGACCTTCGATTGTAGACAAACTCCCAAATCACTTAACCACCGTATTGTAGGGCCGCGCACAGTAGGCTAAGAATCGGCTTTCATGGACATAGGAACTGAATATTTAAAGTGTTTTTTTGGCTTGAATTGACTTCTTAATATCCTCAAAAATATCAGGTGAGATAATTTGGTAAACCTTTGGTAAAACGAGTAATATTTTTTCTGCGTAGCAGTGCTACGTGCCTCTACGCAATAGTGCTACGACACGTGCTACGTTTAAAATGTCGTATTTTACTAAACAAATAAGTTTATATCTTTGCTATTAAGAAAAAAATACCGTTTTAAGTGTCAAACGGATATACAGACAAGACAGATGTGGCGACAGGTCCTGTCGCCCAGGCGTAACTTTATGCAATATATGCAATGAAACAGGCCAAAAGTGTCTGGTGTTTACCTCGCAATTCTTTTCCTTAAAGAACTAAATATACGAGTATGTATGTATAAAGAATAAAATAATTCTCCGTAAACTTTCTAAAAACGATGGAAGTAAGACTCTAGTAGTAAATACTTACAAATGTTAGTAATTTAAAGTTGTAATACGTTTATAACTCAATGGTGTATGATTTTAATGCATTCCTGGTCCTTGTACATATTCGGCAAAACACTAGATTTGCGTGTCGTATAGTCGCATTTCCACTTGGCACACGTAGTTATTTAAAATTTATGGTTGAAATGCACAGGTTCACCTGTAATTTTTTTAGTCAACATTTTCTCTATGAACTGAAATCTGCACATACTGTATGTAGGTATAATAAAACAGTAAAAAGTCGTTTCAGAATACAATTGCACAAATTGACGTCTAGTAAAAACAAATAAGCTCATACCTCGTCTGTTGAACGTTGTGTATATGAAAAAACCTGTGTCGGATTAAGGAGTCTATCCTCTTATTTAATGCCCTGGTTGTTTAATATCCTATCCTCTCAATATCGCCTGATAGCCTCTCATAATAAGAGAACATATCAAGTTATTAATGAGAGAACTTATCCATAATTAAAAGCGGTGGTAGATAAAAAATTGACGTTGTATAAATGTACCCAGTGTACTTCATCATCATCATCATCAGCCTGCACTAGTCTACTGCTGGACATAGGCCTCCCCCAAGGCGCGCCACTGAGTCCGATCTTCGGCTCTCCGCATCCAGTCGCTGCCAGCCGCCTACGCAGGTCGTCGCTCCATCTAGCCGGGAGGCGTCCCACACTACGCTTGCCCACTCGTGGTCTCCACGATGTCCGTGCGATGTGCCGGCCGCGGCCTCAATGCGCTCTCCCCTTTGCCTTATTATTAATCCGGGGCGTCAAGGGCGACAACAGGATTGCGCCCTTAACCCGGCCCTGGCTGACTGCGCCACATTTTTCACTTTGCAGCGTTGCAGCCCGTTATTTATTTATCTTACAGTCGGTCAGTCACGTACAATCGACCGCACGTCATTGCCAACACTTTGACCTTGAGCTGACCTAGCCTATCAGGGAGTTTCAATACTGCGAGAGACCAGTTTATACTGGTTGTGTATCCACTCACGTGCGGCCGACCGTACATTAATGTGCCGTAAATTGGAAATACACGCGCTAGGTGCCGCTGAGTAGGTACTGTCGGCAACGGAAGTAGCTAAGAGTTTTAACCCTTACATAACCTTCCCTGTTTGGAGACCGAGACAGTCCAAAACAAGACGAGTTCTGGAGTGGACTAAGTGGTGAGTGATAATTGATATTCAAACCACGCTAATTGGTGGCTTTTTCACTCAACCTAC
Source organism: Metalampra italica (assembly GCA_949699065.1). NCBI lineage: Eukaryota > Metazoa > Arthropoda > Insecta > Lepidoptera > Oecophoridae > Metalampra > Metalampra italica. The sequence goes on from OX452982.1 coordinate 7,881,414, forward strand.
GCTGACGTATAAAACACAGAATGTTGAATTTTATTTTTATAGAATAGTGAATAATAATAAAAAACACACATACAGCCGAACATAGTACCTCCTCCTTTTTTGGAAGTCGGTAAAAATGGGAAATCTGTACATATTTTAAATCAAAAGCCCACTCAATTAATAATTTCCGCAATAATTAAAACATTTGTATAAATTACTGCGTATATTAATTACATTGGCACGAAACTGAAAAACTAACTCTTAATATTTATGGAAAATAAAATATTAACAACAATTAATAAAAAATAATTAGCCGCTCTATCTCTACATAGTAGGTAGAAGGCAGTAAAAAAGTAATATTCGCCATGGAAAACACCCTGTAGGTACATAAAATGACGTCAGCATAGATTGACAAGCTACTAAGTATTGAGGTTTGGTGGTAATGATGATGTGTTATAACCTCTGTAGAAAGCATACAGCCCCAACCAGGGAGTTGTTAGTATACATAGAGCGCGCGTTAGCAAGTTTGAACTGTAAGCACGGGTTTGAACAGTCTCGAAATTTTCGGAGCGACGCTACGTCACAAAACGTCAGGAGCGCTGATTGTTGCTCGCGCCGGTATTTATTAAGATTTGGAGTAATCATGGTGAAATGTGCAGTGCCAAGCTGTAAACACAATTCACGGAAACAAACGATCTAGAAAAAATCGATATTGAAGCGTCCATAGAACACCTGCTTACACTTGGCACAATGGGCAATGAGCGATGCGCGCACTCTATAGCTAGTATACTAACTCTATGGCCCCAACAGTCCTGGGTCCAACCTCTGTCCGGTCCAGGGACCTTTATGGTTACCTGAAGTTGTGCTTAGAATAAGCTCTATATCAGATTATAACACCTTAATTTCCGTATCAGCCCTATTATATTCCAAAAGGACAAATCTATTATCTACAGTACCATATGTGTATATCTAAATTGGCTAGAGGTATACAATAGCCGTCCTTAGCCATTCGTTCCCAATAGTACTATAGAACTGTACCATGTGGGACTAGTGGGACTTTACTGTCTCCCTAGTACTACGTCAAAGAACCATGGAACAACTAAAGCTCAGTAAATTCCCTATAGAAAAATTCCACCACAAGGAACTTAATGTTAATTACGTACTTAGCAATAATGTTCGCAGCAATTTAATTTAATTTAAGAGTGGCAGTAAGGATGGCACGCCCACGCAAATTTTGCCTTGTGAATACTTGTGATGAGATTCAAATGATTTCATCACTTGCGTTGCGTACGGTACCACGTTTTATAGTCGACGCGAACAGCTCTGCTGTAAACGTGCTACCTGTACTCGTTTAAGTTTATTTTCTCCGGTTTGTGAGCTTTTGATATTTTGTAATTGAATGTTATTTTGGGGTGGTAAATTGTTTGGATACGTTGAAATTGTCTATTAAAATTATGACGTCATCATTGGTTAAACAAAGGCGAGGATAGCATTGTCACACAACGCAATTGAACCTTAAATTTATGCATGACAGTTTATCTGTGAAACAAAAAATGTTTTATATAAGAACTACAAAACTTTTTTTTACTTTTGTTATCCACAAAAGTCCAATGTCTTTTTTTTAGGAGTTTGTGGCTTGGTTGCAAAAAAGTCCAATGTCTCTGGTCCGATGGTGGGGCCTGGTGGCCTGTATTTACAGACTAATATTCTGCGTAGTCTAGTCTTATTTTTATATAAGTTAAAAACCTAATTAAAAAATATGACACAAATCAATTTTGTTACAGATGTCCCCTGCTTCATAGAACACTCCTGGTAAGTAACAACACAAGGTATGTAATCTAAAAACTTTCTTTACAAAGATATAAATAAATCTAAGTAATAAATTGAAGTAATCGGCTGTACAAAATCCCCTGAAGATAAAACCTTTTTCGTAACGCGCAGTTTAGCGGGAGTGGATCATTATTCATGTTTTAGGTATCATGATGTATTAAGGTATCATTATTTTGCACGAATCCCTCAGGTTGGTAATGTTTATAATGTTATCAAAGATTAAATGTATGTTTACAAAAAGTTTTTAAAAGTAAACTTTTATTTTTTAATATTCGTTCTGTTGGATGCCTACCGGAATACAAATGACCATTTAGCGACAATTACCAAAACTTAAATTGACCTAATAGCAATAACGTGGCGTTAAAAATAAATGTATTTTTCAAAATCTTTGCCCGTTTTTCTACAAAATATTTAAAAGAAAGGAGAAGTAAAGACTGATCATAAATTAAACATACTAAGTGCAATATCGAGGCTTCATCATGTGATCATGAAGATCCTATGTCACTAAAACATTGTATTTTAAGTGAATCTGTTTTGTATAAAAATTTTGGTATAATTTAATTACAATGATTAACCACACAAACTTCATACAAAAAATTACCGTCGCCTAAAGGCCAACCAAAGTGTTCTTGACTAATCTCCGGCACATAAATTAGTGCTGTGACACTTTAATTATCATTTTGTCACCAAAATCCCTATCTGTCAGGTCATCAGGTGCCCCCCTAATTGGTCTCCTATTGCACCGAAGTATGCCGCCTGTAGGTACCTACTACACCTGGGTATCGAAGATAAATTACGTTCTGACACCGGTATTAATTTGTCTTTTTAGGATTCCGTACCAAATTGGTACCTTTATGTACCTACGTACATATACATATTTTGTTTTCTGAGACGTAAAAAGCGTTAGATTTCTTAAGCCATTTCATTTGAAATGGAATATCCGAATAAATATACCAGTTAAAAATTTAACAAATTTTGTAAACTGAGGGCTTCTTACACCGGTTGCTGATATTGTTACAGATAGAAAACGGACAGATAACGTAATCTATCGGATAAAGCTGTCGGATAATATTTTTCGTTTTCACCACTCAAGTCTCTGTTAAAATATCGGGCAGCTAAACTGTCAGCGATTTACCGGGGAGTTGGAGCATTCCGTTCATTCAGTTCTGTTCTTCAGTTCAATTCATTGTTGCGTTTCTATTTAAGCATTTTTGGGAATCGAAAAATATCATATTTGTAAATTAATATCTTAAATTTTATTTTAAAAATTGTTCATAAATACCCATAAATTATGTATTTATGTATAAAATACAGAAAACACATTTATGAGTCCGTTTTTTGTAATTTATCCTTTAAAATAAAATAAAAAGTAACCACGTTTATTGCGTATAACGAAGCGAAGCAGACTTCTGTTCTCATCGTCTGTGGTTCAACGTTTATTGTTTTTTCTCAAACATGCTTGGAAATGTGAACATTATTTTGACAACCTTCTTCGAGTTAAATTGTCAATGCTGTACTGGTCAAATAAATGAGAGCAGGCGGGCAAATAATTTGAATGAAAATCCATATCTGTCGTGCCTAGCGGTCAAATAATGACCATATTAATTCATATCTGTCGTGTAACCAAGGCAACCACGGAGGTAACATAGCAAAAGTTTTATTTCAATTTCGAATGATGCATGAAATTACATTGATTGCAGGCTTGTAAAGCACTTTTCTCAAATAATGTTTAATAAAAAAAATATAAACATGGTGTTTATTTTTATATTATATTCAGATAGATCTCATCGAGCTTTCATTTGAGTACCATGAACAAGGGTCTAGCACCAGCCGTTCAGGAGATATGGCCAAAAGAGTGTATTTTTTTTCATTTGGCCATATCTCCGAAACGGCTAGTGCTAGACCCCTCGTGTTTGTACTCAAATGAAAGGTTTCGTCGAGATTTAGTTGATTATAATATAAAATAAAAACACCCTGTATATACAATTTTATATGAATATACAGGGTGTTTTTTTATATATTATATTCAGATAGATCTCGTCGAGCCCTTTCATTTGAGTACATGAACATGGTTTTAGCACTAGCCGTTCCGGAGATATGGCCAAAAGTATTTGCCGATAGTATTGTGACAACCCTAACTTGTGATTGTTCAGTTCAGACGGTTCACAATTTTAATAAAACTTGATATTTTTTGGATTTCCGCGCATTATTTGAGAATAGCATTATACAAGCCTTGGCCCCAACCAGGCATTGATGGACTCACGTATGTGTGCCTCGGCTTCGCCTCGGCCTACATTCACACGCTCATCCATCAATGCCTCTGTTGCGGGCCGCGGCAGTAATGTACTATTTATAAATGAAACAGTGATCAATCCATATATCATAAAAAGTTAACACAAAACTGAAGTATTACCGCGTTAAATTCAAAAAAAAACAATCCATATCCGACAGATAAAGAAATAACAGCCCCTTGATCTGGCTGTAAGTTTATAAGGCGGTTTATCGGACAGATAAGGCAATCAGATACGTGTGAAACCGAAAAAAACTGATATCTGGTAGATAACCTGCATATAGGGTATCTGGGGCTTTATCAGCAACTGGTGTAAGAAGCCCTGAGTCTTTTATATTACACTGCCGCCTTTAATATTACACGACCCAACCAGGAGTTCTAGTCAAGGACTCTATAATATTATTTTAAATTGACATCTGAATTTCTCCGGATTCCAGCTTCCAAGACATTTTCTATTCCACTAGCCCTAACTTGCAACTCGGATCTCGTTTCACCTTATTAATTGTATTTATATACGCCCGGTGTCCGGTTGGCTGGTTTACGACTCTCTCGCCGGCTGCTAGGGATGTAACTTACCGGTACTGACCGGTACTTGTGGTCCGGCTGAAATATGTTCCTGATCCTTTTGTACCGGCTCTAAAACTAACTTGGAATGGCAGTTTAGGTTCAGTGGAAAGGTGAAACTTTCAAATTAACTAAGTTTAACGTTTTATAAACTGCTGATTCCGCATCGTAGCTTAAATTGCGAGTAATAATGTTAACTTAAAATTCATTAAATAGGTATAAATATACATAGGTAGGTACATACATGTTTTTTTAGGTGCGTTTTCATAAAGTGAAACTTCTTAAACTTTCATGTCACTTTACCTTTGCTTTTAGCCGAAAATAAACCCATGAATAATTCTATGTTTCCAGACTCAGTAATTCGTAAGAAACTTTCTTATTTACTCATACCTGTGGTATTTTAAGTATTATAAACATTTTAAGATGAACAAGTAGATCTAAGTTATTACCTAACTCCAGATGGCAGGAAATTACAGTCAAGCTTCAAGAGCATCAAATTTCCTTTGCCGACAATTCCATTGCCCCGACCATTGTTTTTAAAAATTTAGTTTAGCTGAAACTCAGCTATGCAGAGATTGCTATGAGAGGCAGAAACAAGAACGAAGGTGGGTCCTACCATGGTGGACCCTGTACTAGAGTCCTACCAACTTATTTAGTAACCTAATAACATAACCACATGCCGTGTTTGAACGTTTGACGTAGACAAAGAAAAATAACGTTCCCTTGTATTATTTCTTCAATGTTGCGCATGTTTTGACGGAGAAGAAAAATCAATGTCCATAACAAATCTATCTATCGCCGCCGGATATCGTGGGTATTTTATATTTTTATGACTGGTCATCTGTCGCGGATGGGTCGTATCCTTTATAAAGGATTGTGTATAGGTTTCATACATTATTCGATTTGCACGTAATTTCGTGTGAATTGTTAAATAAATTAGATGTATCTTCTCGAATTACTTTGTCTCCAATAGTATAACCCGCCGAATAATTCAGACGAGAAGAAGTCAATATATTTTATTGCATATGAGTATATAATGGGTACCTACCTACATTTATACACGTATTTTTTTTTCTACCACCGCATTCCTAGTGTTAGCGTTGTTAGTTAGCTCTGAGAAGTAGTAGCTTTAATTATCGAACGTCATTCGGTCCCATTTTTTTCTTGTGTGGGCCAGCCCAGGGTGGTTGCCAATACGTCTTTGTAATAACTCAAAGTCAGTCATAATACTGCTTGGTCACTAAACTAATAGCTCTATTACTTGGTTATTTTTGTGACTGGAATTAAAGAAGACAAAGAGCTTAGCTCTCTTTCAAAATAATGTTTACGAAGTCTAAGTACTATGTCCTCATCTCATATGTATATATTTGTATGTTTTGTTTTTGTCATATGATAGTGTATGTATATTAAAAAATAATAAAGCAAAAGTATAGTATGGTCACAGAAAACATAATACCTAATGCACTTATGGTACATCTTTAATGGACTCTTGCTTGAAACTAGTAGCCATCTACATCCTTACTTCGAAACTAAGAAACGTCCAATTATGTTCGATTTCACTCATTAATCGCGTCTAAGATTGCAGACTAATAGTTAATGAACTGGACCGGCAGCCCATATTACTTTTCCTAGTTTTTACCTTGGCAAAACAAGTTCCCGTTATTTTAAGTCGGGGCTACCCTTTGGAGGAAAATTTGGCAGTATATTTGCGTCACATACGCGTCTCTCTGGCGCGCGCCATAATATCTGAAGCGATGACGTATCTTCGATGAGAAAGCTTGGTATATCATAAACGCTAGCGTGGGTCGTTGTTATCGTATCGTAGAAGCAAATTGCATATACAGCAAAATGCATAAAACGTGAAATGTGTAATTAGCAAAACGTCTTAAATCAATGCACCGAATGGATCTCTACCCGGTTTTCGTACGCCATTAGTTATCCAAGGGTGCCTTTATTATAAACCCTCTGGGTGTAGAAACATTAAGTTTTGAATATCATGACTTAAGCAACCACTAATAAAGTTTTTTTCCAATTCTACCCCTATGGGGTTGAAAATTACAACATCAACAGATAGCGCTAGATTTTTTTTCTTTCTTTTTGGGGTACTTACAGACTAATTACAATTTAAATAACAATATGTATATAAATATGCTGATAACAAGTACTCACATATAAATAGAAAAATACAACTTCACAAACAGACACAAAGAAGAAAAAGAAAAGAAAAGAATATTATAACACTATACGTTGCATAAAATATAACAAGACAAATATGGAAACATAAAAGAAAGAATAAGTTGACTGGTGCAGTTGAATAAACCTACTGATACAAGTTTAGCAGTTTTGGTACTAAACCCAAATAGGTACCTATAAACATTCAAATGACGTATATAATTCTGATCCCATCAGCCTGCGGTGGATAATTAATTGGCTATAGAACCTACCAACTTTCAGCACTTAATTAACATCAAAGTAATTTATGAACTCACTTGAACCTTGACATCTGGGAGATATTCGAGTTCTATTCTCTTTCAAGTTACGTGATAATTACTTTTGTTTCTGTAGCCAAAATTCTGGATCTGTTTTTACCATCTCAAGATGATCACTCTCAATTTAATGTCCTAGCAACAATGGCACGGCACCACCATTTTGAAGGTCGACCGTTAATTTGCGGCTACTAATGAACGGTGTAATGGAACACTTCAACAGGTTTTATCGATTTTACAATCATGCCGTAAAACCTAAACGTACTGTACACTCTCCCTAATTGATCTTTTAATTTCGAGGACAACAAATGGAACATTTGCGTTTATTGTTGATTATGAAGTTCTTTAATCACCATGTTTTTTTTGCAGAGCGTTTGATTATTGTCAAGGATTCTCACTAGCTCTTTGTTAAAAATTTTGTAGCTTAGATTTTCGACAACTATAGAGTTGTCGAAAATCTAAGCTACAAAATTTTTGTCTACGACTATGATCACCTTACAAAACAAAAACGAACGATTCTAAATACGTGCTCATTTAAAATCTGAGAGCATTTAAACTGAACTGACTACCTACTTTATTGTTTTCATTACAAGTGTCTGCAAAGTGTTAAAAATGTATCTTTTGCCGTACATCTACGTCCCTTTGCATTTTACCCCCAAAATGAACTCAGTAAAAAGGTTATGGTATAAACAAAGGTAACGTGCGGTCCCGCGGGGTCGCGCGCGATTGTATTTCGTCGCGCCAGTACGTGATCGGCATAAACGCAGGAATAGTGCCCGGCCAAGTGTGGTTTCTCTCTAGGCTGAAGCCGAAACCGAAATTTAACTTAACTCACTCAGTTGACACAACGGCGACCCGTAGTGGATCTGCTCCGTCTCATGAAGCCATCTAAATTCTTATTAATCTGTGAGAAGTATGACAGTCGATAAAGCTTATTTCAATTTTAAATTATAATCGCAATTCGCAGTAAATAATTTATAAATGCGAGTAAAATCAATTATTGACCGAGCGAGCGAAGCGAGCGAAGCGTCTACGTTTCGAGACTGGCCAAAAATGCTCTTGTCCGGCTGTCTGTCTGTCTGTCTGTCTGTCTGTCTGTCTGTAATTCTCTACAGGTCGCATTTTTCAACCGATTTTGACGAAAATTTGGTATATGTATAAATTAATTAAACCTACAAAATGAGTAGAATAAAATTTTGAAAAACATTTTTTTTAGAGTACCTACCATACTCGCAAAGTGGGAGTGAACTTTTTTTTTCTTGTGAATCCCATAGTGTGGGATATCGTTGGATAGGTCTTTCAAAAATATTGCTGGTGTGTGAATACCATTTTTTCGATTTAGGGATCCGTTGGCGAAATATTAAGCTTTAAAGCGGTAATTTTTGTTAGAGTCACGTGTCCCCCCCCCCTGCCAGCTAAACGGTTGCTTCTGGAAATGTGAAAAAATTCATGGCAGTAGCATATATAACGTAGTTACAAGGAAAACTATTACGGCTAAGTAGGTTCTATTAGTTTTTGAGTAATAGTGGATCGACTTAAGAAAGTTGAAAAAATAAATTATGTTCATAGAACTGCATACGTAAAATGGAAAATTATTTTTTTCCGCGTGATATCCATGGTGTGGGGTATCGTTGGATGGGTCTTTCAAAAATATCGCGGGTGTGTGATAAACATTTTTCGATTCAGGGATCCGTTTGCGAAATATTAAGTTTTAAAGTGCTAATTTTTGTCACTTTAGTAGGTACTTTTTCTGTTTCCATTTTTGACTTTTGTTGGTTTCTTTTAGGTTTGGTTTATAAGGGCTGGCGAGGTCTACTGTTCTCACGGAACTACTAGTAGGTATATCGGACCCAAAACTATTAAGTAATCTGTGCCCAAATGGTCGATATAGACTTTCCGATAAAATTCGGTCAAGCAAACATGATACCGCCGAAAGCCGAAACTGAAATCGGGCTGACACTACGCCCAAATATTCTGGACTATTTCTTGTTGTAAACTTGTATTTTGTATGCTGGCTCCAATATGAACGAGGTGGTTCTATAGTGCTTCTTTTTTTACAAATATGTAATATTTGTGGAGCACAACAGTATTCCCGATCGCCGAGCACAACGCAATACTCTTAACTAGACGAGGGGCATGCGGCTGGAATCGTTCCACCTGGACTGGTTTTGTCCATAACGCATTTTGTCAAGTTCGCGTTTTCCCTATGGATACCCATATCTGTCGGTTCATTTGGTCCCTTACCACATACATGCTCCAAAAAATTATGATGCTCACATTGCACAGCTGCGGGGACGATTGTAGGCTAGTTAGTTCTAAGTTCTAAGGATCGTTCACGGCTCGACTATTCATTCGCCCGATCTCCTTGAAAATTACACCTGCACCTACCCTATGTCTTGAAAATGAACATAGGCCTTCGATCACCATAACTATATAGTATTCCCGATCGCCGACATAGGCCCAATTTTTACCGTGAGAAAACTGTTTCGACGTGCAACAATAAACTGTTACACGCAAGGTGTTGCCGCGGGAAACATCTATTTACTTGTTATTATTACTAACTAGTGTAAATAAAAATATATAGATTTTGGCCTGTAACCAGTTTTTGTAAACCTAAAAGAGAGAGATTCTATACTTAGTTTCTGAAAATGATTCTATAAGGGCTTTGTCTGCAGAAGACCATGACACTTAGACTGGCTTGTTGGCGTATTAGTGACACTGCCTACTGCGCCAGAGGGTTCGATTCCTACCCGGGGTCAACATTTGTGTGATGAGTATATCGGTTGGTTTTCGGATTCTAGGTGTTTGTATGTATTTTTATATTTATTTAAAAAGTATATTATGTATGTTTATCAGTTGTTGAATACCCATTTACAAGCTTCGGCTTAGTTTGTGACTAAACAGCAGTGTGTAAAATAGTAAAAAAAAAAAACACCACAATACCATTGTTGTACATTCGTACAATTGATTTCAGCTGTGTGAGTGTGTGCTCGTGCACCGAGCCTAGTTTGCGTATACAATATGCAACGTAAGACAGTACCGTATCTTATTTGGTCACTCTTTAGTTTAGCCGTTTCAAGTCACTTACAACTTTTCAAGCCTCCAAAAACGGAGAATCTCAGTGTGTCAGTGGTTTTATTTATATCGAATGGGGGGTATATAAAAACAACAATAACATTGTGTTCCACTGCTGATTGCGTGGAGACCTCTTGGCTTGTTTATAACTGTGTTAGGGGAATAAATATTGCGTTTCATATCGCCCTGCGTGAACACATTGCGTCGTCGTCCATTCTTAATGGAGGTGAAATAAGTTGTATAAGGTTCAGAGAAGTGCGAAAGGACAATCGGAGTAGGTTGCTTTGTATGAATTTGTCGGATTAATTCGATTACATTACCAGAGGCATTACACCTAGCTTTTTTTTATTTAGTTAACCAAAACTTACTATCTTTCTACGCCTAATAAATACCTTTCTGTACTAATTTGTACATTTACTGGAGGTAAAACAAGACATGTCCCACTATTCAGTCATAGAGTCCTGAAAATAATCAGTTTTTCACATTTTTATTAGGTATAACCGCTACCTACTGTTTACCTCGTGGTGGAAATTCAATACAAATAAAACCTACATTGTTGTCTAAGGAACATCTAAGAAACATTTCAAGTCACTATAACCAGCAGCGGTTGAGGTGTGTCTTTAGTCCACTTTCGTAATACGTTTCGAAAATGGACATTTCGGCGGTTTAGGGCCACAAATAAAAATGACCACTTTTATAATGACCATTGCTTACAAAGATTTCCCCTTTTTTCGGAATTGTTTTGTCTCAACATAGAAGACTTATATAATCAGAATGACATCTAAAATATACGATTAAATATTCTCAAGAGAGAGAGAGAGAGAAAGAAAAAAAAGGAATTTTCTGAAAGCGAAGGTGCGTGTGCTGAATAACTCGCTAGGGATGCGGGCGTTACGTGCGATTTATTGGCATTTTCCGGGAATTTGTGACTTCTTCCCAGGGGCGTCTCTAGTGGTTTGTTTACCTGAGCCTCAGGTTTACTTGAAACGTTGTGGTCGGTTGCTGAGATGGGAAATTATGTGGATTATACATATATACATACGTGTGGTCATCCTACTAATATTATAAACGCAAACATTTTAAAGGATGTTTGGATATTTTACTCTTTCGCGCAAAAACTACGGAATAGATTTTGATGAAACTTTACAGTAGGTAATTTAAATTATACACATAACATTCATAAAGACATTATGTAAATTGTCCAATCCAAATTTAACGCGGGTGAAACCGCGGGTAACAGTTAGTGGTTGCTAAATAGCATTCCTTTCTACCTGGGAAACCCATAATGAGCACATATTTTGCTTAATTTTTAAAAATTATTATAAATCTCATAATTTTGTTTAGTATACATGTCGCAGGAACGTTGTCAAAGCAGGAATGTTATAATTTTCATAGGTTATTGTCAATTTGGTTCTAGCACTTTCTGCTTGTCTACAGTGAACCTGACATGCTCCTGTCTTTACACTTTGTAATTTTGTTATTAATTATGAGGGAGGACTGACAATAATCCTTTTCTTTACTAGGAAAATGTATTCCGGCTTTGAATATATTTCTACGACAAGAAATCATTTTAGAAACAACTTGTTGATTTCTATTTTTGTAGCAGGAAAATTTTAATAAAGACAAGAGAATTTTGTAAAGAGTTATTTTGTGCAGAAACCTTTTAATTGCCTTTTACGGTGTCCTCTTTGTTACATTTTTTAGACCCCTGTTATTTCAATTCAAAGTTTTTTTTCTTTTTTTTTGTATCGTAAATAATATGAAATGTTAAAAATATCGGTGCCCTTCGTGGACTAGGCAAGGTGCTATTGGCGCAGATGCTATTCAGACGGGTGCTGTAGCTGGACTACGTCATTTTATTTTCCCAATTTTGGCAGCAATGTTTTTTTTGCAATTAGCCAAAATCCATTTTATTATACCTAGTTAATACAAGATTTCACAGGAAACTGTATTCAAGTCATTACCTACTTATTCTTATTGCTAATAATCATAGACATAGGATCTAATTGGTGGGTGCTCGCGCCGGGAAATTCGAACATTCCTGCTAATAATAAACACTGACATGAGGCGAATCGAAAAGCAAGTAAAAAAGTACCAAGTAAAACATGTAACAGCACGATGCGTAGCTAAGTCTAGACTTGTTTATTGCTAAACGCGTTCATATCTTGTGGTTTATTTAGACGCGGTAGTACAGGCAGACCGGGGTAATGCTTCAGGCTTGCTCGTAACACATTCCCCTTCGGTGCCTTTTTGCCGAATTTCTTGTCTCCGTCATGCGTGTAACGCGCCAAATTGCCAAATAAACTTCATGGCAGTCTGCTTCTAATCCAGAATGCTATTAGACTGTTCTTTTATTTTCTACTTGCTGATTCCCGCGGCTTCGCCCACGCAGAAAAGTGTTTCCCGTGGGAACAGCTTTTACCGAGGTATCTATAGGCTCTATAGCCTATAGATTGTCTATATTGCTGTAAAGTTTCATCAAAATTTGATCCGTAGTTTTTGCGTGAAAGAGCAAACATACATCCAGAAGACAACAACCAGAAGACTTACAATTTGTTAAACACTCATACTTTTGTTGATATTTTTGATTTTTTGAGTGCCGTTAAAACGGATATCCTTAGCTATAGCCATGATTTTTTATCCGTTTTTCTTTCTGCCGGATAACTCTAAAACACTAGACCGATCATAGAGTTTTGAGCTGTGGTACCTAAATGTTTAATTGCTTCATTATCTTTTCTCTATCATCTTTGTATCTAGGTATGGATAATAATTTGTGTTGTACTATTATGTTTATTATACTTTAGTGTGTGTTTATTATAAGGCTTAGCACAGAGGATTATAATAGTTACTAAGTGTCTTAGGACGTTTCTTCTACACTTATTTCCAAACATCTAAGAAAATTTATCTGTCTTTAGGAAAATGTATAAAACAAAATTATTTCCGAAAGTAACAGATTTCATAGTATATAGAAACGTATAGTACAGTAACTTAATAATAATATAGGCGCTCATCAATCACTTGCCACGTAACAGCTGGCGCCGTGTCAGGCAACGCAAACTATCCTCTTTTGGTTCTCATACTTTTAATGTGTTTGCTCCACAAAGAATAGTATTATGTACTACTAGACCTAACAAAATATGTCTTACGGCAAAGAAATAGCGACAAAATGCCGTCATAGATTGAGTAATCTATATGCTGACGTGTTTTCGAGTCCAGAAGGAGTTTGAAGGTGGCACATAAAATTCCCAATACCCAACCTGGGGTGTATGACTGTTTTGGAAGATGGGATCTCAATTTGTTAGTTCGATAGTCCCAAAGCAGGCTTTTAATTACAAATCGGCGATAGATTACCATCGGCCGTTACTCCGCGGCTCGGAATTCACGGTGAATCCTGTAATTAAAATTCCTCCGCGGAGCCCGACCTTAATCGAGGTCTCACCGGTGCGGGTGTTAAATGTTAAGTTTCGACGGTTTCGGCGCTTTGATCTGTCCTTCGTTTGATCTACCCTTGATATTTAGTTCCTTAATTAGCATCGATTTTGTTCAGCAATTCCCCCTTATCTGCTTTTCGTGTTTCAATCTTAAGTATCAAATGTATTTTTATAATTGTAGTGCATAATTAGAAGATATGTGTATTTTTATTATTATTATTGATCATTGCATAATAGGTAATAAATGAATTGTACTACAGTCCTCTAGCGGAAACCTAGATAGGTTTATCTGTAGTAGACGAGTTACCGTTACTTTTCACAGTTACCGTTTCAAACCTCTTTGTACGCGCGCGCGCTCCCGTGGCTAAATTTTTTGATTCAAGGTAATAACAATAAAAATAGAAATATTGGATACTATGTTACTAGGTACTATATTACGTAGTATTGATTATAAAAACCTGTATACACCGAATCCAGATTCTTCTGTAACAGAATATCCTATCGCATTTTCTATAAGTGCCGCCCCATGACGAACTATACATATATTGCGATGTGGGTTTGTCGGACCTGTCTGACGCACTGTCTGACAAGTGAGAACTGCGCCTCCAGCCTGGGCCTTGCCCTTGAGTCTCGGGGACCAATCAATGAGCAGCTTGGTAAAGATGTAAATGACAATGTACAGATAGCTACGAATCTAATTTATGTAGCAAATGAATAGGTAAGTAAGTACCTACCTATTTTTATAAGATACTGTATATGTACTGTGTGCACAACATAGTAATGAGTGAAGTACCTTAAATTGATGATAAGTCAGTCGACTTAGTAGCCAAGTAGTTACTTGGCGTTCCGTTCGTTCTGCTTACCCCGTTAGGGCATTGCGTGAAGTTAATATTGTATGTTAAGGAAGTAAGTCAACTTATAAATCACAAAACCATTTAAGTTTCAGTAAAAGTAATAAAGTTTACAGGAAATTAAAGCATTTTTACGTTTACTTTTAACTTCATGAGATTGGGGTATCTAAGGCTTTCTTTTCTGCACCTCAAGATTTTTCAGTTAAGATGTTTGTTTCGTACAAAAAATGACGCGCGCGCTCTTTAGTGAGATATCACTGCTTTGAACCTTACATTTCTAAGGTTCTGATTGGAGCGATTTAGATCTAGGACTACTTCAAGGGTTACAAAATGATCGTAAAGTAAATGACGTCTTTTTCAAATCGGATTCCATCTTCCATCGAACCTTTTAATTCGTTTCGTCCGTCAACAGATCCGCGGACCAATCCCGTGCGAGCTTTCCGTCTGACGCATGCGCGTCCGTGGGCGTCGGGTCGATATGGTGCGTGACGTCACATTCGCTGACCAATGGCGCCGGGCCGTCGCACGTCAATCGATGTGAACGATTCCAGCGTTTCCGCGGTGTACTTTTATTGGAAACTGGCGCCATTGTTGTCTCGTAAGGTGCTTTTGTCGACTATTTTTCACGGTCAATGAAACTCGATATAATGTAGTCCCTTTTTGCTCTCTTGTTTCATCCAAGTCAGATTTTGTAGGCCGGAGGCCGGATTAATTTTCAACCAACTTTAACCGAGTTCAAGAAGAAAATTAACAAATCAACTTTGGAGATTATGGAATGATCGATGATACATTTACGTACTTAGCTATCAAAATAATTAAACTCTTAAGAGACACCTGCTACCAAAATGCCTTATAAACAAGAACTACCCTGCGCATTTCTAAATTCAATCTGTGAACTTTATTAACAAAGATAAAAGTATGATAAAGTCATAAAGTTACGAAGTCTGTCTCTCCGACCATAGAATTATCGAATCTTGTTTTCGAAATGTAGCGAAGTGTTCAAAGATACTACAGATGTATTTTTATCTCATGAATTGTAATGTGGCGAATAATGAAAACCTTTCAGCGAAGGGTTCTCTTTCAGCCCTAAAGGTCTATCGCCACTGAAAACCTTACTGACGGACACATTAAATGAAATCCTCTGCATTTGGCGATAAAGAAGGGTAAATTATATTAGTGAATTGTGAAAAAAAGGAAAAGGGATGTCTGGGTCGAAGAGCAATTTTGATATTGAGGCGATACCTAACCTTTGACATTAGCAGATTGGCTCAAAATGACTTTGTTTCCAGAGCCGTAAAGCCAAGTAAAGAAAATACATTAGCAGATTTATTATTTTGTGACGAACTTTCCAGGAATGCAATTTGGTTGGACTTTTTGCTAGGTACAAAAAGTTTTCATTCGGATCCAGTTTTTGGGACGGCAAATCTTAGATTTTAATTAATTATTTGTGCAATTGTTTTACAAATAAGAGTATTTTGCGAGTTTCACAAAAGATATCACCACTGTTGATACCTAATTGTGAAACAAAGCATACAATATTTATCTACGACTGCAACAAAAATAAAATGTGAAAATTATCTAGTACTATCTTGTAATTGGTTGGTATATTCGTAGTAAGAGAGCTTAACTAAGGACTCCACTAAAAGCACCTACATCGCACTTGAGTACGTGAGAGCTATTTTTAAGCAACAACATTGTTTTGCGCAAGTTTGCAAAGCATCGGGGGCGCTCTGCAAATTACAAAGTTTCCCGAGCGGGTATTGATTTACGAACGTAGCGCTCTCGAAGGGAAGATGAATTTGTTGTGGACATATCCAGCCGGTGGGTTTATTGCCAACAACAGATGGATAAAGCCTTTTGGTTGGATGTTCAGTTCCCAATATTTCATCATCATATCAGTGCTTCAACGTTCACTAGGGTTCCATACCTCAAAAGGAAAAAAAAGGAACCCTTATAGGATCACTTCGTTGTCCGTCTGTCTGTCTGTCAACTCAAGACCCTCTTTCTCAGGAACGCATGGAGGTATCAAGTTGAAATTAATATCAAATACTCAGTCTGCAATCTCTTGGAGCTGTGAAATAATCAAACTTCTAAGTCAACGCCGTGAAAAGATATGGCCGTTTTTGCCGCATTTTAGTGTTTTGGTAATCAAGACTCCCTGTTGTCCCTGTGTGTACCCTGTGTACTCCCTGTTGACCTAGAATCTTGAAATTTTGCAAGAAGCAATGTCTTATAACACTAGTAATGGAAAAAATCCGAAAACTGTAAATTTGTAGTTGAATCACAAAAAAGTTTTTTTTATTACCAATAAACTTAATTTTGCGTATCCAAATCATCCATGTAAAGTTAGTACATAGTGATATAAGTACTGTTAACGATTTTCGAATTTATTTATGTTTGTACGGAACCCTCAGGACGCGAGTCCTACTCGCACTTAATTATATTTAATTTAATTTTAAGCACATCTAGTTTTCAGTCCATTCATAGTAAATTTTCTTGAGATTATAAGCTAATCTGATTAAAAATTTCCTTCTGTTTCCATAATACAAACATTACAAATGCAGGCTTAGTATAATCCACTTACTTAATGCCCGGCTTACTGCGTTGATGGCTGTACAGTGGGTTTGATAAATTAATGCTCAGCACCTGTCAGCGCCTGGCAGTCGCTCGTATATCGTGTTATACAGTGCCAAATTGAAACAGAAGTAATTACTTGAATTCGAGTTATGAAAAATACAAATTCTTTTTTACGAGTAATTTATAGTATTGCTTAATCTTCTGCTCTGATACTACCTGAGCCGTTATCAGTATATTTCGTACTCACTGTTTACGCTGTTGTCGTAGCGATATGAAAATTCACGAATTAATCAACGTAATAGGAGAAAAACAGGTTCCTATCTCAACTAATATTTTTAACTAGCTTTTGCCCGCGGCACGCCGTCGTGAAATTTTTTTTCCCACAGTTTACCGCAGTAAAAAGTAGCCTATATGTTACTCCAGGATATAAGCTATCACTGTACCAAGTTTTATCAAACCTCAGTATATTCAGACTGGAAAGAGTATTTCGACCAACGATCGCTAGAGAAAGGCATATGGTACAAGACTATTCAAGATCAGCCTCTGCGAGTACCTTGGTTCGATGAACATAAGTTAAATAGAAGTCTAATTAAATTAGCTTGTAGACTGCGTTCCGGCCACTACCCATCAAACAGGTTTGGATATCTCATGAAAAAGTGTGACACTCCGAACTGTGAAGTCTGTGGAGTTGTTGAAGATGTCCAACACCTGCTGATGGAGTGTGACAGGTTCAGGAATAAGCGGGAGTTAATGATGAGGCGACTCAAGCTGAATCCACTAGATGTGGGTTTAGCTCAGTCAATTTTGTCCAAGCCTGCATCTGTGGCGGCACGATCTTTGTATGACATTTTTGAGTCGCGTCGTCAGTAAATCTTGATCAGGGTACGATGGGACTGACATGTGGAGAACACAAAAGTCCCTAAACAAAATAAAGATTTAAAAAAAAAAGTTTTATCAAAACCCGTTCAGCTTTTACAGCGTGAAAGGGTAACAAACAAACATCCAAACATCCATCCTTACAAACTTTCACCTTTATAATATTAGTTGGATAGGATTATTGAATCTGTGGTAATGTGAATAAATATTTATTCTTTCTTTCTTTCAAAATCGCAGGGGAAAGTTAAAAAGAAAGGGCCAAAGACTAATGCAAAATAGTTTGTATTGGAAGACGTCTTTACCCTAGAGGTCCATAATACCTAAAGAATTGCGCCCAAAAATGAATAAAAGGCATTTTTATTTCATCCATTTGAGTACGGTCTCTTGTGGTCTCTTTGTTGTATTCTTCCAAACTAGGGCCGTAGGTTGCTCCATCTTTATTAGTGCTAAAAGGGTACTGATGAGATTAGGCTGCTAGTACGTAGGTAATGTATCAACCTGACTGATGGATCGTTGTTGGGAGATGGACGGCACTGGCGGGCTTCTCCATAGGCGTTAAGTCTAGTTTATTTTCACATAAGAACTTACCATTATAATATCTGCAGGATTGTTTTCTGACAGTTCATTTTATAATTATGATTTTATGATGATCTTATCTGTTGGTTATCGGATTCTGGGTGTTTGTATGTATTTAAGTATTTATTTATAAGTATATGTTATGTATTTTATCTGTTGTCGACCTATCCACAAGCTTCGGCTTAATCTGGCTCTTCGACTAAACTACGACTAAACAGAACAAAAAAATGTTATTGCTATTTTCAATATACGCAAATGTTAGTGTACTTTTACCACCTCAGAGCAAGTATACTAATACTAACTCTATGTTTACGACAGAGGATTTAGTAGTTTTATATAAGCCTTTACGTTTGTTAGCAATGTAAGGCTAAAAGCATCGAGCTTTGGCTAAATGAGTGGATAATGTGAAAATATTTAGTAACTTGCGATTTTTTATGCCGATTTGTTTTTTTTCTTCTGAAAACGAGACCAAGTAGGTATCTATAACTACTCGTATGAACATACTTAAGTAGGTACTCAAATTTTCCATACCGTTCCATTATACTACTGTATTATACTGGTACATAGATATTTCCTACGTAATTTATATTGAGAACGCCAAAATATGTCAGGATTATTAAATTGTGACAATTTTAGTACCACTCCGGTTATGATACCAATATCGGGGCGACATGACAGAGTACTCAGGCAGGGATTTTATTGTGCCCCAGATTCGAGCCGGGTAATGTGGTAAATGCATTACTCTTAATCTCGCGCCTTGGCCTCCTTTACGGTAATTTCAACTTTTTCCTTGGTCTACAATTAGATATTGGTGGCCAGGATAGTGTAGATTATTCTATAATACATTGATATAAAAAAATAGTGGTTGGGCCATCATTTTACATCTCATTTCTGCAACCTCTAAGTGACATTTAAAATTGCTGCACCCAGCAGTTTGAACTGCTGTTTGCGACGGGGGCGCGCGCGTCGTCTCCGCAAGGCTCTGGCAGAATTACCAGCGTTGCAGCCCCAAGCCGGCTGCAACATATGCTGAGTCAGAGCCTTTCCACTGACACGACATACAGGCACACACACGGCTACTGTGCTCTCGCGGGCTCCCAACGTCAGGACTACAGTAGGTAGTCCTATGTTGTCTCGTTGGGGGCCCGCGAAGCTTTCAGTTACTTTACAGTTAGTTTTAAGTTATCTGTTATAATTGTTTGTGAATATGTGTGTAATTGTTTGTGCATTATTATCGTAAATCGAATAAACGTCCATCTATCTAACTGTCTGTCAATCAGGTTTCCTAATAATCAATACCAATACTACACGAAGAAGTCATAAAATGGAAACGTTGGTTTCCATAGAGTAACATTTATAGTCCTATTTATTTAAGTCTATTGTCAATGGTAATGATAATTTAACATTATGTAGGTACAATAAAAGTCATCAATATTTATTTATTTTGTTTTGTTTTGGAAGATCAACAGCTACAGCATTATCATAAGTAAAGTACATAATACGAGGCCAATTATAGGTCTCCACAGATATCAATATCATTTGCTGTCGTGCAGTCGGGTAGATGTTGTAAACACTAGTTTATGTAAACTCCTAACCGATAGAGGATTCCAGAACAGAGAAATGACGTAGTTGAAGTAAAGAGAGTGTAGGCGTGCGAATAGGGATGCCCACAGTTATCGCATTTCTGCGAAAAACGCCCACGCCTATAGCATTCGCTTTAACTTCAATAATTGACTTCCTCCAACATTATTACCTTCGCGACGTTTCTCGTAGACTTTCGACTTGTTTTTTTTAAACATTTTTTTGGTTTCTATTTGTTTGACTGCGCGTCAGCAAAGGTACGGTTATTTAATACAGGTTAGTGAAAGTATTTGAAATTAACAATGGTTCATACTAATTCTGCCCTGTGGTGTTCCACGTTCGTTCTAGTTTCTTGCGATTAATTTTAACTTTGAGGCTGATCTGATGATGATGAATTTTAACTTTCCGTGTTAAATAAAAGTCTCGGTTCCACCGAGCTGAAGACTGCCTGCGTGATACGAATTCTCATGCAGATTATTGCAGATCCATTTAGCTAAAATTCATTTCAGTTACATATATAAACAAACATGATATAAAATTGTATCGTCGATGATCCATGATTTATTAAGAGGGATTCCCCATTTCTACAAAATACCGACGGTGTGCCTGTTTGTGCTTTAAATGTAGCCTCAATAATGTATTGTAATATCGGTATCGTTGTACAGTCGACCGCACGTCAGTGAAAACTCTTTGTCCTTGAGCTGGCCTAGTCTATTAGGGAGTTTCAATACTATGACAGACCAGCTTATACTGGTTTTGTTACTCTGACGTGCGAGTGCTACGAATTTTGTAGACGTGCTACGAACACAGCGTCTTGTGGTAACATCCGTTCGTACTTACGTATGACTATATTAGACCTGATTCTGAAGGAACAAAGTTAAAATTTGACAGCACTAAAATTGTTTCTATCTCTGTCACACAGTGTTATGAAGATAAGGACGTCACTAATTTAAGTGTTGTCAAAATTTAAATTAGCGCCTTTAGAATCGTACCTATTATCTATCTATTTTGTGTCCGTACACAATACCCTGTGCTATTATTTATTCTGTGACAATAGACATTTCGGTTCTTATTTACTACTAGATTTTACCTGCGGCTTCGTCCGCGTCGACTTAGAAACGCAAAAGCGAGAATTATTGGTTTCTATCAAGTATAGAATTATAGGTATCTCTTGACCATTTTGAGTAATCAAGAGATGGCGCTAGAGCAGCAATGCTAATTACTTACTTTTACTTAATTACTTTCTGGAAGAGAAATACCCTTAGGTGTTGTTTTAATCCTTAGAATGTCCCATGTTTGGGGCACAGTACGCCCTCTTTCTGCGAAGGCGGGCTATGGACTATAGTCCACCATTCTTGCTTATACGCATTGGTGGACTTCACTGCGCTTTATAATTCAGACTTTGAGCTGGTATTGTTTGATAAGAAATGGTAGTAGGTACCATCAGTGTTACCATTATTTAAATACCTACCAATATAGTCGTTCATTCAGAGGAGCGGAGGACGGTGACGCGTATTGATTGCTGGATTGAACTGGTGACCTTTGCCCGACGCTCTCTGCGCGGGTCAGAGAGGCTGTTTGGCATTTATGCATAAATATGTTGGATTTACATACTTCGTCGTTACATGCCATTTACGAGTATATGTTTCGTGTGTAATAGCTCAAGCATTCCTTTAGTTGAATATCGCTAATGATGTAATGATAGAAATTAAATGCATTCATTTTACAGGGCTCACCCTTTTTATCTAACACCTTGGAAGCGGTGGTAAATAAATAAAAATTACGTAGTGTGCTTCCTTACATGCAAAAAAATATTTTTGATTTGATTTGATCTGGTTAAATTGCACCCGAGTGGCGACCATGTATCGGAAGACGCATCGTAGGCAGGCCTCCCACAAGGTGGACCGACGATCTGGTGAAGGTCGCGGGACCAGCTGGATGAGGTTAGCGCAGGACCGGTGGTCGTGGAGATGCCTTTGTCCAGCAGTGGACGTCTACAGGCTAATATGATGATGATGAAATTGCAACCTCATTTTACATTTCGTGCACTACGAGTGTCCGTTTTCAAAATAATAAAAGATGTGTATTTCGTCGTCATCATCGTCAGGTGGTTGACGACCACTACTGGCCGTAGGTAAGCCATGTGTAGACCCCCCTCGCCCCTCCGATTCGAGACGCATTTCAAATACTAGTTGGTTAGTATATGGCACAGTTGGGAAGATGCGGTTTTCTTTATCGTGAGATCTGTGTTCGATTTCCGCAAGCGGTAGACGTCCTGGATCTCGCGACCCAGAAATGAATCCAATTAATATTATAAATGCGAAAATGTGGATGTTTGTTTATATGTTTGTCAATCATGGCTCACTCAACGGATTTTGATGAAACTTATGGTACACTGAAAACTTATATATCTTGGAATAACATATAACTTTTTAACGCGGGTAATAGGTCCGATTCTGAAGGCGCTAATTTAAATTTTGACAGCACTAAAATTAGTGACGTCCTTATCTTCATAATACTGTGTGACAGGGATAGAAACAATTTTAGTGCTGTCAAGTTTTAACTTTGTGCCTTCAGTCAGAATCAGACCTAATAAATTAGTAAATATGGCAAGCCAACTTTTTACAAGGATTTACCAAAGTAATTTTGTATCTATACCTTCCTCTTTTTGGTTTAATCTGAGGTCTAAACGATATGTTCGGACGTTGCTCCCGGAGACAGATGGGGCTATGAGGGTGCCGAATAATTTCCGCCTTGTCCCCTCAGGTCGTCAAACTGTGGGGCCATTATCAAATTACTGTGGCTAAATCCCATTTGCGATTCGGGCCAGACATTGGATTTACAGTTAGACAGGTTGTTGCCCTTATCAATAAAGAAAGAAAGAAGATACGTTTATTGGTGCAGGGCATAAGTTCATTACAAATTCGCAAAGACTTCACAATATACATATATCTACACAGGAACAATTTATACAAAGTCCTCTTAGTGGGAATCGATTACACGACCTGTAGCGGACATGGCAGATACCGAAACCACAACAAAAACCAACGAGACTGTCTAAATACAAAAAAAAACAATGTCAATTTGAAAAAAAATTAATGGATTCTGGAACGTCTAATTCTATATCGTATTAAATGCCTGTGCCCAGCAGTGGGAGGTTAAATGAAGACTAGAACTATAAAAGAATTTAGTGCAGGCATAAAATACCCACAAATAACGCACGTGGGCGGATCGTTACTGTCAAATGATGGAGCTCGATGAATTCCCGAGCACTTTTTCCATTGTAACTTGAATTTATGTTTACTTTACGTCTAACTAAGCGAATGTAAGGGGTCGCTAGGGTTTCCGTGACACCCAATTTAAAGGTTAAGTAGGTACCTACCAATTTGCCGGAATGAAAATGGCATGAAAATGTCTTGTGCCCACGTGTCGTTTGTGATTACGGTTTTAATTGCACACAAGGGGACCTTGCGTTTTATTGTCTAAGACAGTCATCATCAACCTGTCATTGCTAATATCCACTGTTAGGTACCTATTTTAATATGTATACTATCATTGAAGTTGTGACGTTCTTGCGCTGACTTCACTTTTGATATGAACTGTTAAATTAGTACTTAAAAAAAATTTGATGCTCGGCTGCTTGGAGCGCTGGGGCCTGGGGTGAATCTTTGCGTGGACATTGAGCATTTTGCCCCAGTGCTTCATTCGTCTTTTGGCTCAAACCTGATGTAGCACACGTAGAAATGACGTCACTGCTGGTTATTCCTATGATGTATCTGCATCCTTTTCTAACGTTCTAGTTTATTTATCGGGAAATTAACATTGCTATTAGGCTACGCATAAATAGACTTACCATGGAAACACCGCGTGGCTTTAGTATAAATAAATAAATAATGTGCGAAGTGAACATCTGACGCATCGCAGAGCCGTGCCGCACGTGTGTAGGACGCGCAAAGTGCATTACTGGCATATTGACTGAGAGAATTACTTTACTAGCTCTGCTCGTCTCGGTTTGTGCGTGACCTTTGATCTAATTGTGACGTCATTGTGTTGTCTTCAGACCCCCATTTTACGGAATGGAGTGACAAACGAGCTGACAGTCTCCCCCTGATGCTGTCCGTTGTTTTATACATTTAAAATCTGACTCGAGCTATTTAGATGCAGTTATATACTTTCCTTCTTAATTCTGCTTTGGAACTTTACATATACTTGGTACTTATTGCTAAATTCTGTTTGCGACATGACGTAGGAATTGGGAGGTTTTACTAAAAGATTGATCAGTTGGCGGCACTAGTGTATGTAGTAAACATTGCGGCTTTTTTCTTAGAAGGAAAAAAAAAAGTCAAATTGAGAGGTGGAACTACAGAGGCAAATCTAGACGTTTCAAGTCTGAAATTTATAATGTTGTATGATATTATACTTACTCGACGTCGGTTTGTTCCCATTTAAGGTAATTTTCTCTTTTTTATAAGATAGTTTTCTCTTTTTCATCCTTGGTCTCTCCGCATATACTTGCACTAGATTGAAGTTGAACAGAGATCGGATTACTAGCTCATGGCCGCAATTTAAACGAGATAAAGAGCTGTATAAATTGTTCTTGGTCTGACCCAGTGCTTGGTACCTATGAGACTGCATGTGAACAGTGTTTGTTAAAACTATACCAATGAATTCTTTCATAATCTTTTGTATTACCATTTTGTATGTTGTTGTCTAAATGCTGGTATGCTAACGTTATCTATGGTTAATATCACATTTATAATAGCAAATTTTTGCACTTTTCATAATCTCAGCACCATTAGAAGATTGACCGGTTCGTGGCGTTAAATTCACTTGTTGTTCATACGCTAAAGTATACCATATGTCAGCACAATCGTAACCGGACTTTGAAATCCAAATTTTAGATTGTGCTTTGACAGAAGGTCATTATTACAGTAAATCTACTTACTTCAGCGCGGTGCCCACTGTACACTTCATTAAAAAAAAAACTTTGTCCGTAGAACTTTTGTCCAATCCTTGGTCCTCCACGTCGTGACAATCAACTTTAATTAAATCCCTTTTTGAAGAGTTAACATTTCCTTAGAATAATTTTATTATAGTCTACTGAGCCAGTAGTATCAGTAGTCACCAACCCACAGAAACAACGAACTTGGCACGAAACTGCCTTTTCTCTGGGAAGTAGACGCGGATATGGATCTTGATCAATCAGCTAGTGCCTCTTATACAGTCAAAAGAGCCTTTTGAACTCGGCGCCTTAGCAAGAGAACAAACAAGCTTGCCTTCTTCCTTTGAGCCATAGTGTTAAATATTCAAATATGCATGAGCAAGCGAGACGTGTTACGCCTCAAGGCATAGTGGAAATGCGACAGATAACACCGAGAATATGTTTGATCACTATTGATTATGCCTTTGATATTGTGTATTAGACTATATAACACTATGAATTTGTAAGAGAGCTTTATGATTTGAATCCGATACCTAGTATATTTTCTCAGTTAATTCATCCTTTCGCTTATCGATCACGTTGATGCTATAGCAAAATTATTTTGAAAAAAATATTTAATTTTTCTTGTACGTCTCCAGTACATACTTTACGTAATAAATCCACATTCAAGTATTCTGAAAAATTACAAAAGCATGCAATGATGTGTGAAGTAATATAAATACAATTGCAAATGATAGCTTAATAAAGGTTCTTGATCTAAATAAAAGATCCAGCAAAAGGGGAAATTCGACCCGCTTAATTCTCTCAAGGCTCACTCCTTGTAAACAAGTTTAAAGGAATAGAGCACATTTCGTGGAACAGTTCGAACGCGTTGTCGGTCGCAGTCCCAGAACTCCCAGAGGCAACAAAGGTCCAACGAATTACACTCTAATTGGGTCGGCGATCGCGTTTGTTTCTAATTAAGGCCTTATTTCCAAATTAACCAAGTTCACGAAGAACATCCAGCAACATTTCGCTTATTGTAGTTATCTCTTCCTTTCTTTCAAGGTATAATGAAGGAGAAAACAAGGTCATGTCTGTTGCCGAGAATGTTGGGTATGAACATTTTATACAAAAAAATCATCGTCGCAACATTTTTTTGGAGTCCTCTCTTCCGCTTGCTTTGGCTCGGGTACCATTCTATGATGTTTTTGGCCCATCTCTCCCTTCCACTCTTGTTACTAATAATTGTGTAATATGTAAATAAGTGGGTTTGGTAGCTTGCAACTTGCAGTTGACCAGGTTGGCATAAAACTGCCCAGACTTTGAACAAACAACAAACTCCGGTCAAACTCTTGGGTTTAGAAAATATTGTCCCTTCGGGGATAAAAACTTTGTGGCTAACCATGTTCTTTGTTTCGATTAGATTATTTAGTTTAACGAAGAGGGGGATACTGTATAATCTGGTTGGTGGGGACGGAACTCTAGACGGAATAGTGCTTAGCTTACTCCAGTTAGCTATTAGGATTAGGCTAGATTTTTGTAGGTGACAAAACCAATGATCGACATTCTCGTCGATTAATCTTTTTGTTTTACACCAGTCTTGTTGTTGATGTGTGTGTTGCTGCATTGGATTTTTTATTATTATTTTGTCTAATATTGTGCTTGAGCACCGACAAAAATTTCGCATAAACTGTTTCTTATCTACTTTAGGTTGGGTCGTTTCATAAGAAGACGCCGCAGTTTCTATGATTTCTAAAACAAGACAGCTAAAGTTTTTTTTTGTAAATTAATTACTCCACCTCACATCAACTTTGTAGCACCAAATTGAGTTGAGACCCTTTTTCATAGCAACAGCTGGTTTCACACATAGTATACTGTGGATATTTCTTGTTTTCTTTTGTGTTTCAATATTTCCAAGAAATCAGACGGATTTACTAGGTACCTACTTCTACTATAAAACTTACATTTGCTTCAGCATCTTAAACATTCTGTACACGTAGAGTTACTTACCTCTTATCATTAAAGTTTTTAGTTTTCACAAACAAAACTAATTATGTAAGTAATCAGTGTATTCCAAACACAGTGATGGTAGTGTCTAGAAAACAAATTAGAGTCTAATTAAACATTCCTAATCCACTTGTTATACTGCGACTAAATTTTTTCCTTGTCATTGTTTTTTTAATCAACCCACTGAACTACTAATGTACTTCAAAAACATCCTGCTACGTGGGCAGGTGGTACGCCGTTTTCCTCTCGACTTCACAAAAGCTTGCGTGCTCCGATAGGTTAGTTTACCCGATGTCAGACATTAAGATCGAGTGCCGGCGTTAACCTCATTCACGCTCAGAAAATGGTTTCTTTTAAAATATTTACCGTAAGCGCTTTGTTTAGTATCAAATTGGTATGAATGAAATAGTACATTACTGCCGCGGCCCGCAACAGAGGTATTGATGGATGAAAGCCGAGGCACACATACGTGAGTCCATCAATGTCTGGTTGTGGCCAAGGCTGGTATAGTACTTTTCTCAAACAAATGCGCGGAAATTCAAACTATTACCTATGTACACCATTTTATTTCATACATATACATTCCAAAATCAATGACGAACAACAATAAATTTCCACGCGCCAAAATGTTCATTTGTTTTTTTTCTTGCAATTTGCAAGGCAGTTCGGAATTTAAATAAAACTTTTGTTAGTTCCTCCGTGGTTGCCATGGTCTCAGGTATAGATATTGCTAATTGCAGGCGTGCTCTCATTTATTTGACCCCCTATTTCACCAGTACAGCATTGTCGATTTAACTCGAAGAAGGTCAAAATAATGTTCACATTTCCAAGCATGTTTGAGAAAAGGTTATACGTACCTAGTAGCACTGACTTAGGATGGAATAACTGTAGCAACTAGAGGTACCTTATCGCATCAGTACCTTTTTACACTAAACACTTACACATTGTCCTTTTTACCTTTCTGTAAACAAAATATATCATTAAGTCACTTGAATTTAACAAAACTGTATACTTACCTACCATGTTTTATTTCTTCATGAAAATCGTTACGTTTTCCTTCGCTCTAATCCATTAAGGCAAATAAAAGCCTTTCGTTTGGCTATAAAGTGTAAGTTGCTGATGTCATTAAGTGCCAGCGGGTACGGTTCTATTTTTGTCATCAACTGAATTACTAACTCGTTCGTTCAATAAAGTTTACCAACTAACAGCGGCGTATCTTGGTTTTCTGTTATAAAAGATCAAGAGGTAAAGCTTGTTTATAAACCTTCTGTTTGCTTTCTGATCAACAGCAGTCTCGAAGAGGAATAGAAGGTAAGGAAGGTAAGGACCTTCTATTCCTCAATGCTAAGGGAAAGGTAACGGCTGCTTCTTTTGAATTATTTTAGTTCTTACAATATAACGTTATATCAATATTTCAAGTCCAATCAGTTGTATAAGAAGAAGGGGAGAGAAAATTAACATCTTAAGTTCTATGTCAGTTATAAGAACTACCGCTTTAATACTAATAATTTAATATACGTCCTAGGACCCTTTTTTATCCTTGTGTGTTGTGTTCTTCAATTGTTATACAGCAGAGTGGTCTAAGAAATCTTCCGTGGTAGAGTCCGGGAGTAAGGTTAGAAGATGTGAGCGCTAACTCTACCTATAAGAGTATTCGGGACGGTTCGGTCCTTGTTATGTTTTCTTTATTTTTGGCCCATACCTCTCCATATTGTTTCCATTTGGCCGGTCCAATGGAAAATGACCAAACCATCCAATCTATCAAGAGTCGTGTGTTTTATTTCAAATATTGATAATGTTATCATTAATAATGATCCTCAGCAAATAAAGGGCAAACTTACAAATAAATGTAGAAAATTAGGAACAAAAGACAACATACCTACTTAACAAAATATGAGAATCAATGGGAACAAGTAATACTTGCGCTTTGTTCTTTCTGCCTACATACCGAGAAGATATGAGCGTAAGTAGATAAAAGGAGAACAATGTTATTAAATAGCAGAGATTTTAAATTACATTTTTGTGGAATTCTCAAATAATATTTTATGCTAAAGGTTACGCTTAACGAAGTGTATTCACTCACACACATTGATGTAATCAAGTGGAAGGGAGTGCTGAAAGGTCAGACGTGAGCCTATGTTTAGACAAGTAAACAGTGTGATCCGATGAGTATGCGAGTGTGGGTATTAATGTAGGTAGAATATGGCTGAAAGGAGGATATCTTACGAAAGTAATGGCCAGTTTACATGGTCGACCTGCTGATTAGACAGTATAGACAGCTGCTCGCATGTCAGTAGCTCGGCTTGCATTGGCTAAGCTGTTTTCATGATGAAAGTAGCTTTATACCTCCTCATCCAGCCGCCTCAGGACATCTCCAATAAGTCGGTTCATTTTCATCCGGTCGCTTGTCTTTATCCTTAGGCCTGCCTTGTATCTACCCTTTTTCTGCTTGCAGTTACAGACCAGGGGGCCAATCGCGCTAATTCTGAATGATATCACCAAATCTAAAAAGCGTTATGCTGCATGTACACGTTTGGCTAACCTTTACAAACGCAAACGTGTGGAGCAGGGGTTTGGATTGCGCTTGATTTTTTGTGCGATGCAAGTTGGATCGCTCCGTAGATAAAGCTACTTGCATCGTGCAATTTGCTCCTCAATAGACTTTTCGTTAGCCATTGACAAGCAGAGTTTAGCAATTGAAATAACTGTCCCACCCGGTAATCAGACTAAAAACGTTTAGGCTCAATTCACCCTGTAACGGCTTTACACTCTATATATAGTAGTAGCAAAAAGTACTAGGGGGTAGTATTTGCAGAGCAATGCCAATGCGGAATACATAAAATAAAATTACCAAAATAATAATGTAAATAACTAAAAAAGGTTCTCATATTGGAGGTGACCCGGACCCGTGTAGCTCGGGGGTCTCCCATAAACATCTTTTATGGGCACGTTATGTGTAATGCGAACCGAAACGGCACTTGGACTAATACGGAGGCAGTAACGCTACACGTGGCCCTGTATCGATGTGATCGCTTTTATTGGCATTGTCTTCTACACAAGCGTCATTAACGTCATTATATTGCGGAATATGAATTGCTTGTTTCGGTTTACCTTCTGTTTGATTAGTACAATTAATTGTCGTCTTATTATTGTTGTTTACTCTACTACCCGTTCTGTTCTTACGTAGATATCTATACCTACTAAATTGGAGCTTGGTCTCTAGATTATTAGGATTGGCATCTCCCTCTATTCTCAGATTTGCTTAGTATAAGTGTATATCTAGACCCCCACTGCATTCTACTATTGTTGTGGTAGTATTTCAGTGTTCAACTTCATTAGTAGGCAGTTGAAAATGTCTACGTCCAAGTCTTTGAAAGGACAGATGTCGAATCAATACGTAGCTATTGCGTCACAGTTCGCCTGAAACTCAGTGCGTAGTTCGCAGTTCCTTGACCCACGCATTGTTTCTTGTCGTCTATACGAATGGTGGAATTTGGAAGCCCTTAATGACAAACAAAATTTAGAATATTTTGTGGGTAGAATGTATGTTTTTTTCGAAAACTTGAATAACTGTTGTTATTTTATTCAGAGTTAGAACGATCTGAAAATGATGATTACAAGAAACCCGTCAAATGATCATGTGATGAAAACTACGACAACTGCAGTCGTGTATAGAACGAGACCAGCTGTACTGGGGTTCTAGATCTACCGTCGCTTGTCTAAAATTCCAAGCGGGCCACCCATCAAGTTGGCCAGGGCGCTGAAATCAAAGCGCACGTGTTTCGAATGCGCGTTACAAAATCTATTCGAGTTTCCGTGGAGCTCGCCGTCCGTCGTTTGCATTCTGAAGTAACCTCTACCCATAAAAATTTAACCAAAATAACCTCATATTGACGTCTGGCATAAAATGTTTCCATAATTTATCATCCCTAAGCATATAAGTAAACAGCTTCGTACGTGGGAGCATGGGGGGAGAAGGGGAGGCGGCAGGCTGCGGTTCAATGGCGATGGAATTGCGCCTCTGACGTACTACCCCTGGCGCCGACCCTACCCTGTCCTAAGGGATGTGTGACGTCATCATTTTTCTTAAATTATAGTAATTAAGCTCAATGCAAGTGCGCTCAGGGACAGTTGAAACGGTCAGGTTTGTGTCGGTAGATGTATTATTTGCGGTGTTCGTAGTGTGTGCGCGCGAAGGGGTCGCGCATCGCGGCGGTTAGATCGAAGGCTCGGCGGGGGCGGCGCGGCACGCATGCGCCGCCGCGGCGGGCGCTCCGCCGCCGGCCGACACCGGCCCGCAGTCGCACCGCGCACCCGACCGCGACGCGCCATGTCCGCACGCGCTGCGACCTGACCGGAGCGCCCAGCTCGCTAGGAAACAAACGTGAAACCGCGCACCAATCGTCCCCGGTCGCACGGAGATAGGGTAAGTCCGTAGCTGCTGTAAGGTGGCGGCGTTATCGAGTGCAGTGCCCCAAGGTTACAGGCCTCCGATGTGCTCCCGGATCTGGGATGCGTAGGGGGCGCTAGTGCTGCGGTGAGTCATCTCTGCGGCGACACGTTTTCATGGCCGCCCCTTCGGTCCTGTGGCGGTCCGTAGGTATTCTCTTGAAGATGTAGGCTGCAGTGGGTGTTACGTAAGTGCGTGAGGAGTGCACCGGACGGGCCGACACTTTCCACGGACTCTGCGCTCGGTGCGCACTCAACCGCAGGCAATTACTGCACGCCAAGATCGCTTTCAGGAACATTCACCATTTTATTCGCGATTCTTGCGCTAGTAACTGTGGATTCTGTTGTCGAAACGTCTGGCAGTTCGCGTCGCGTTTCCATGCCCCGATGATGTTGCGCGATCTGGATCACTGTGTGAAATATTCGTTGGATTGTGAAAGTGTCTTTTGTTGTAAACTGATTGGCAAAGTCAGACCAAAAGTGATTCAATAAGAAATTGCCTTCGTATTATTTTACTTATTCAGCGTGTGGAATAGGTACCCGACAGTTTTGTTAGAAATTTTTGATAGGTCTATTAGTTATGCAAGATGTATTCGATCGACAGACAGCCCAACAAGTCTAAAGCATTTGTTTTTGTTGATTACCCATTGACAAGCTTCGGCTTAGTAGGGACTGAACAGCCGTGAGTGGATTTGTCCAAAACATTAAACATTAAAACATTATTTTCAATTATTTCCTCTTCAACCACTCTCAATAGACTGAATCGATTGTGTTTGTAAACTCACAGTAGGTATCAGCTGATCGGCGCGTGCGCAACATTATTGCCGGTGGTGCGCCGGACCGTGACGCACGTTTGATCGTTATTAAACCGGAGCTTGACCCGTTGCCTTGCTTATTGCTAAACACCTTCTTAAACAAGTAAGCAATGCAACTGTCCAATATAGACTTTAATTTGCTTACTGGTGAACTGTGTGTGGCATAAAGATGGTCCCCTAAATATATCACCTTTGATATTTTATACATTTAATAAGATGTTATTGTTGTAAAAACATAGAAATTAAGAAGTCTGCATTTTATTTAGTCGTACTTACATGGTATGATTATAAAACCTACTTTTAACTACCTTTACTTTAGGTACCTACTTTTACCTCCGCAAATGTATCTTCTAGCTTCTCTGCCTCTTACTGCTGCTTAATATGATAATACAGACTATATCTGCTTTTTTCAGAAAGAAGACTTACTTATCTTTAGTTCTGTGCCATGTTGATTATTTAACTAACAAGGTACTTGTAATTTGCAAATAATGTTTGTTTCGCACTCTGTGCTTCAGAGTAATTGAATTGTATTCGTCTTACGTCTGAATTAGCTTAGAGAACAGCCAATCCCTTGGAGTTACGGCTACATTATCCAAGCAAAAGCCATCCCCCTCAGCGCCAATGACGTCACGCAGACATTTACACTAATTCCCAAAGACTCCGTAATTGTTATCGTCTGCGAAATTGTCGCATAATCCCAGCTTTCGGCGGGCAATAACCGCCCTTACCTCCCACGCAACACCCTCATTATTTGCCTTTACTTCTCTAACTCGCGCTGTAAAGGAATATTCCTTTTCATTTTCCTCTTTTGTTGCGAAGTGATGCTTTAATATTAAAATTAGCATCTGAAGCTTATTCAGTTTTACTTCTGATAATTCAATTTGCGAGCTGCTTAGCTCCCGCCGACCGTGCACCAATCGAAACCAAGTGAGATTGAATGTTTGATGACGAGAGAGTAGATGAAACAATGGCTTTAAGTTTGATTAAGTAAATCAATGATTAAATTTTTCTTTTACATGACTTATTTTCACTATTTTGGTTCTGACTAAACAGTTATTCTAGAACACAATGAACCGACGATGTCATTTACATTCGGCTGACTGATTTTATCAATAAACATTAATTAATTCTGTCATTAATATAATCATCGGTTGTTACGCTGTATAAGTATTAATATCGAGCGATCATTAAAATGGGAATTGCCTTGTGAGCTCTCCATAGTTTCTTAAGCTTAAGGTTTGGTTGGTATCACAAGCATTTTTGCTTGTTGAACGCCAAGTTTTTAGGAGAAGACCCATGTTGATGATGTATTTCTTTGTTGCAGGTGTAAATTCGGGCCAGTACCGATGCTTTAGTGGCTGAAGTGGTGACCAGAAGCAGCCGCCATGTCGTCGGTGAAGGTGGCGGTGAGGGTCCGCCCGTTCAACTCGCGGGAGATCTCCCGCGACAGCAAATGCATCATCGAGATGTCAGGAAACACTACAGGTTTGTACACACACTTTCCTATGGTGTTTTTATGGAGATTTTGGATTAGTTACTTTCTTGTTTATTAAGCCGCCGGTTACAGCACCGCAGTCCACAAGATACTGCGCAACTAGAGCCAGTAGGCGAATGGCACTGATGGAGATTTACAACCGACAATTTTGGTACAAAGGGGAGGAGTTGTATATCCCTTTAGCATATAAACTTTTTGCTCGTCTCCTTTTTAAACCTTCCCACTGCATGAGAAGTACGCTCTTGGAAGGACCTTCTGATGGTAAGTGGTCCACAACACCTTCATAAATCATCAGATGCGATCTCCTGACTTCTGATTATGCTGTAACTGCTTGAGGACAACACCCGATCTTTACTGCAATCTCCACCCCGGACGGGGTTGGCCAGCCCTTAAATACAATTCTAGCACCAAGCAATGAACGCATAAGAAGTATTCCGCAGCATCACAGCGAAATTAAAACAAAGAATCTAGTTATGCAGTCTGATTTGGGCTGGAAAGTGGCGGTGAGTAGCGAATTACTGCCTAAAATAAAACTGCTAGCCGCGTGGTCGTAGTTAGTAGACCGCAAAGCGAACGGAACTCTTGATGAGTGAATGAGTCAGTTTCACTTGCATTATTTAGACTTTTCTTACTACGGAATGAAGTAGTGTCTGATGTGTTTACACAATACACACGAATAACAGAAGTCTTTGTTTTACGCAGTGGTGACAATGGCCGCTTACCATCAGGCAGTCTCTGCCGGTTTCGGTCTTCTGAAAAAAGAAATAATACAGAAATATTTCATAATTGAAAGGGGTTTCTTTACATGAACACTTGTAAAAAATATTTATTTTTAAAAGAGACACAAAAGTCCCGTTTTTCATAACAATAATATAATATTTGAAAAATTTTCACGTATTACGTTACGTATATTCAATCACCGAACGGGTTTTGATGAAACAACTAATAGCTATTAATTTAGAAAGTACAGCAAGAATAAAAGCGACCTTCAAAACTCAAGTTCTTGCTTAAAATTATCGTTAAGTACTAGGTTTTCACTTTAAGGTTTACAAGAACTTAAATGGCATTGCATACAAATACACCTAACCATTTGACCAACCACTTTGCGAATCACGAAACTAAATTCCTTCTTCAAATTAAATTTCCCCAAGGCTGCGATCCACCCGGAATTCCTCAAGTCACCTTGAGACCGTTCCACATTAGCCGCATTCACCCGGCCCTTCGTCCTTACCCATAGATAACGAAGAGTGACGTTTATACGGCGGTAAAACGCGCACTCGCCCGCTGAATAAAAGTTAATAAAGCACTTAATAAAGCTTTCCCTAAGAACACAATTAGCAATGTACTTTCTTATTTTGACCTTTCACCTTTCCGTATATTTATAATCAAATAAATAGGCATTGCGAAATTAAAAATAAAGTAACCGTAACTGTTTTAATACTGGGTTTGTGTAAATAACGTGCCAGAGCAAACGAAGCAACGCTTACAAAATTGTAACTGCGCAGTGGAGCGCGTGGCTAGAGTCCGCCCGAGGGAAGGCCGACCGTCGAAACCTTCTAAGTAGCAGTGCCAGCAGAAATCAATTCTACAGCTTATTAAACAACAATGACTAAAGCTTTGAAAACCTAAGCGATTATGAACACCTGATTATTACAACTCTACTGTAACTGGTTGCGAGTATGAATGACGATACAAGGCGTTTGGTCCTTTGTCAAAAACATATGACAAACATTTGACAAAAGTATATTTTTGTTTTCGGTAGATTCTTTGTCCTATTTTTCTAACACCGCACCCCTACCATGTAAGGATTTTTTTATAGCTCAAAGAACAGAATACTATAACAATCATATGCCTTTGGAGAATTAAGCAAATTTAGGTTTATTTAGGCAAGAGGTTTAGGTTAGTTGTTGGCACCACAGAGAACAATTTTTAATTGCAGTTAGGTACTTACGTCATTGCTCTACCGGAAGTAGAAGAAGTATTGTTAATATGGTGTCCGGTCCACACTAAGCAATAATATTATGTCCAGCTAGAAGATGTATTTTGATAACATCTCGAAAGCCTAGATTCGTGGCAGATAAAAAGATTTTGCGAGAATGTATAAATTACTTAATAATTATGAGGGGTTAATTAGTTTCATGAATGTCTAGGTACTCGTACGTCATATTTATTTTCGTTTCGTCCTTCAAATACTTTAAAAACGTCTATCAGGTTAAGCCGATTTAATCGATAAATAATAGGTACCATAAAGAACAATCTCGACTTTAAACCTTAACATTTGACATTTCCTTTACAGTCGGACTTAGACAGTTATTAACATTTTACGTTAACAACTTTTAAACGGCTGTAGCCACACAGGTGTATAAAACAAGACATACAAACATAAAATAATATCACACCTTAATATTGTCAAGTTCATTGTCACACGGCAGTAAAAGCGTTTTCATGAAGGGTGCAGGGCGTGACGTCAGCGAGTGCGTCATACTTGTAAAGCTTTAACACCATTAATATGCATTAGCCAGAGCCTCGGACATTGAAAGCCTTTATATAGCCTCGTTATTTGCAGAATCTTTTCAAACTGCCGTCTTCTTTTCGATGTCATCGGGTAAGACGTCGTAATTGATGAATCGGTCTAGAAATATAATGGCAGGGATTATGTTGCGAAGCGAAATAGCCCAAAGGTCGGGAAAAGCTATTTTTGTCGGAAAAAGTTAATTCTATTGAAACAAAACTCGTTTTTATATAGGCGTGGGTTTTAGTAAAGGGTACGAAGCTGATGTTACTTTAGGTACATGTAAGGTCGACCGCACGTCAGTATAAACTGGTCTCGGATGGTATGAAAGTCCCTAATAGACAAAATGTGCCTAATTTTTATTTTGGAAATAGTGAAGGTAGATGTTTGACTATGCTCAGGACGGAGCCATAAAATATGAATTATCGTTTATTTTACCAATATACTAGGAACACTATACTAAGGAACATTTTTAGAAAATGTTACCAAATAAAAAACTAGTCGATTTTTTTTGGTTATAAATAAACAACAATTCGTGACAATTTTACCATTCGTGACGTAATACTTACCACAAGTATCAAGTTTTCGGCTTTTACAATATTCCTACAACCTGCAAATATAATATACCTGCTCCGCCGATGGTGGCCCGTACGAGCTGCGATGTTCCCAGTGAGCGGGCGAAACGGGCCCCAATGGCCCATAAACCCCATTATGCCACATAAACCTTGTCCATGGGGCGCTGACGGTGCTCGTAAATCCTCTATGGTTTCGCCTACTACGGAGTGCTTCGCTCTTACTTTGATTAGATGGATCTTTAACACTGATGGGGCTCATAGTAGGTGTGTTTGTTTGTTTACGTTGAATACATGGTCAGTGTTTTTTGAAGGCGTCTGAATTATGTCACGTACATGTCGCGTGCTGCCGGGATAATTGTGGTATTTCGTTTAACTTAAATAATGTCATCACAGAAAGGGACAAACCTAGTAATAATGCACGCTTTAGTCATCTTCATAACGGGTTATAGAAATAACTCTGCTCGGAGTTTCTCTGAGAGACAGGATCTGAAACGAGGTGATCCGCCAGAGAACCAAGGCCTTCGACATAGGTCAAAAAGTTAGTACGTTAAAATAGCAGTGGGTTGGTGACATATGTCGGAGAACCGATAACCGCTGGGGTAGGCGAGTTCTCGACTGGAGACCATTACTGGGCAAGTGTAGTGTCTGACCCCCCCTAGATGGAACGACGATCTGCGTGAGGCGGCTGGCTTTGACTGGATACGGAGAACCGATGATCGGGTTCAGTGGCGCGTCTTGGGAGGATCCAGCAGTGGACTAGTGTAAGCTGATGTTGACGATAAAATGAAAGACGAAGATAGGATGGTACCTGTGTCCAAAGTTTTGAACCCGTTTTGAAATCGACCAGTATAACGCCACCTTGCTTACATATTATAACAGTTTCAGACGTTTATTTTCAATCTCTCAAACATTACATGCACGATAAAGCCTGGCACAATGTAACAATACAGGGAACATAAAGCTTTGTTGAGCGAGCACTTACAAGTAACGTGTGAAACGTGCTCGCTGAGTGCGGCCCTGGCCTGGGTTATGGTTTTATAATCTGTGGATGTTATGTTTCATAGATAACTTTGTTGTTCAAGGATTGAGATATAGTTGCTTCGAATTGATTAAGAATAAGTGAACCATGGATGTATTTTGGTCGCTTTTAAATATGATAAAATGCCCAGCAGCCATCTTAGAACAAATTTCAAGAATATACATGAGACTTCAGCCGGGAGATAATGGTACATTCTACTTCAGCCGGGAGATAATGGCACATTCTTCGTGAGCCCCACGCTCACGAAGAATGTGCCATAACACACGTGAAATTGTATGACAGTGTGATACAATTTCCTGTGTGTTATGGTATATTCTTTGTGAGCCCCACTCTAATATGACATCTCAATAGCGGCGCATTTTTAGCGAGATTCTTTTAATGTGCCCAGAATCGGGAAACAACGGGTTTACGAATAGGTCACAGATATTAGTTGAGGCAGAATCTATAAGAGTTGACTCATATTGCTGAGTATTTAGCGCTACATTTCTTATGGAAATTGTATAGGTATTGATTCACTTGAAACGTATTACTCATCACGAGTCCTGCAGTTGCGACTTTTAACTCTGTCTGTACTTAAAGATTAAAGATGTAGTTTTCTGCGGACTCACAATTTCGATGACACCGTACGAAAAGTTCTGCTAAGATAAGTAATTCGAATCTATATCTGCAGATTTTTGCACACCTCTAGGTAGTTTCGACCCATCCTTATGTTTGTTTTGTAAAAAATCATGGATTCACTGAGTTTCTATATCATTTAGATTAGGGTCAGTTTTTGTAACCGCGGAATCCAGATATGGGTTAACCCACGTTGTATGTAGGTCAATCGCTACAAAAACTTGTGTTGAAAACATTTTAGGTTAAATTGTTCCTGATGTTCCTATTGGGACGCGGTACGCACAGTTTTTTTACATCCTTTATGGCAATAAATATCTTTTTATTCGCAAGTCATGAAAAAGAGCCGAAAGGCTCTAAATAAAGATTCATGCACATCAGCAAGCCTGGCCCAAATAAAGCTTAACAAATCCCCCTCGCAAATTTTCCGCCCCATCACTCCACAATCACTGCCCTCATTCTTAAGCCGCTCCGTACTTTGACCTCTCTTTACACATTGTTCTCCATTGACGGTTTTTGTTGGGAATGAAACTTATTTACTTGTTGTTAAGTAGCTAGGAATGTTGAGATATCTAATGGAAACATGGTAAGAAGGCACCCAATGAGTACTGTCTCAGTTGGACAGTCACACACGTCAAGGTTCCATCTAGAAGCAATACATACTGATCACACGCATTATAAAAATAAATGTCCTAATAGCCCATTGAATGCACTCGCGTGGGTGCTTTGTTAACCCTAACCTTGCATGACTACCACTACAGTATCCCGATACATACCGCCTTTGTTATCGCCACACTGTGGACAGCTCGCTTCCGCCTCCGGTTCCCAAGATGGCGGATGTTTTGCTGTCATGCTATATTGTCGCGGCTTGCGTAGGTGTGGATTTGTGTAGGAGTCGACAGTGTTTCCATTTAAGAATAGGCTATACCTGCCTAAGCTTAAATGGCAAGTCTTCGTAATTAATTAAAAGGCCAGGCATACTGGCTGGAAGTCTCGAAATGAATTTGAAAACGAAGAATCCCTGACGTACTCTAAAAATTTAACAAGTGAATGTAAAACCATCGTACGGTCTATCATTACCACACCATTTCGGCCCAGGCAGCGACCTATTACAAAATGTAGTATTGGCACTGACAAATTTAATAGAAGAATATAACACCTGTAACACCGTTTTCTATTATTTAATCCGTATAACTGAAAATCGGAACATAAAAGCTATTAACCGTAAAACAAGCAATACTAAAGTAGAATTCTACTAAAGTTGGGTCAGAGAACGTTGAAATTGCGTTGTTTTACAGTTTGCTCGGCGCCGTAGTTTCAGCGATAAAAGAACTCGTAAATGGGAAGCACATCTCACTGCAGTGGGGGTGCAGTGATGACTCAGGTGTTAAGGCGGTTTGGGATGACGAGCAAAGCGGATTTCAAATAATAAATCCAATTTTAGTGACATATTTTGACTACGAAATCAGATTATTTTGAAGAATCTACAAATTCATTGAAGATTTTAAGATTTGTTTAATATCAGAATCTACCGAGGAAAAATCTGTTATGGATAGGTTAAAATCTCCGTTTACTAGGGGGCTCGCAGTCGACTTGTACCTACTATTATATATTCTGTGAGTAGGGGTTAAAATAAGAAGAGCAGAAAAATGTACGTGTTTTGTAAAAGGTAATGGCGATACCGTGGACGGTCGCTACCATGAGATAATCCTGTGATTTCCAACGCGATCGCCTCCGCTTCGCCTTATCCTGTACCCGGACCCTGAACATGCAAGCAAGTGAAGCGCCCCGCGACACGCCGGCGACGATGGCGGTCGATACGTCGCGACGGACCGACGACAGGCAACGTCGCACTCTTTCTCTCTAACCACATAAACGAAACAAATACATTTCGAGTGGAACGCTCTTGAAAACACAAATCGGTGGTGCAAAAAGGAAGACTGGAGAAAGAAGAGACACAAAGAAATCTGTGAACAAATCTCTCTAAGCACCTAAACGAAACAAAAGAGTTCTGTGTGTAATTTTCCTGAAAACACAAATCGCTATCGTCGATACAATGACGAAGACTGGTTAGAAGTCACATATGACAGACACATTTACAGAAAAGAGATGGATTTCAAAGTCTGATAGCCCCTGACTCCTGCACTGACTAAATGGCTGGCTGTAGCAATAAATTGTTCCTTACATTCTCCATGTCATTTCTCAGTCACACGTGTATCTTTGTTTAAAAAGTTATTTATATTGCCAATCTTCTCCATTCTACCTGATTGTTTTATCATTCTGTTCACCTTGTGTCAAAGCTCTTTTAGTGCTGCTATGACCTTTGTCCATTGCGCTTCTTACAACTAGGTCAAGGTGGCTATCCGACCAAATCATATGAGTTTAGAGCTATAGTACAAAATGTCTGACCACTTCTTGGTTTCCGTGGTACAGTTTATTTTATTATCATGCGACTGGCTTTACGGTGAAGTAAAACGAGGCAGCGCGGTGGACTTGTCCGAATGCCCTAGTTGAGAGGATAGGCCCTATGATTGATTGATAACAGTAGGCAATATTACCCTATAGTTGCTACAAGGATTGTACTGAGGGTACCACTGGCTACCAAACCGCGGTTTTCAAATAACTTTAACAATTTATTGGTTAGTTGCAGTGTATGAATTTGAATCAAGACCTTGCGCGACACGGTACGCCCAGATTCAAGAAGCCCTCTTTTAATTACTGGAGGATAAAGATGTATAATAGAAAGTGTTATGTCAAAATATAACGTCCATGTTTCTTTGTTTCAGTGATAGTCAACCCGAAGCTTCCACCAGGCCACAAGGAGGCCCCTAAAAGCTTCAACTTCGATTTCTCATATTGGTCCCACGACGTAAGTACTCTCTATAACATAATTTTGTATTACATAATTTGTAAATAAAACAGTAAACACATACCCTACATTGTTTCAGACACGAATGAATATCTAGATCTACTTATACTTATATAGTTTCTCCTCGTGGCTCGAATTTCCTCTAAAGATAGTTGCGGGAGAATCTAATAGAAGCACAAAAGGCTTT
Source organism: Metalampra italica (assembly GCA_949699065.1). Lineage (NCBI taxonomy): Eukaryota > Metazoa > Arthropoda > Insecta > Lepidoptera > Oecophoridae > Metalampra > Metalampra italica. The sequence continues at coordinate 7,923,014 of OX452982.1, forward strand.
TTGATGATCTCGAGCTTATTGGTTTATTTTAGGGTCGAAAGAAGAAGTTATATACTCAACGTCTGATTATATATTGACAAAGAAATCTTTATAATGTAGTTGGCAAATCTTATATGCTTTCTTTCACTCCAAGGCTTTCCGAAAGAGTTCTGAAAGAGTTAAATCCAAAATAGTACAAGACAGGTTGGGCCGTGACCTCGTTGTGGAGTCGTCTGTACAAACCGCCACCGCTTCTTCAGTGTGCATAAGCTTGCTTGTTTACTACAACTTTATAATCCTATTATAACATCATTTTTCTCTCTGCTCTTACGCTATACAGTCCTTAATCTCTCTAATAACCTAAACGAAGGTTGGGATGAACGCGATCGATCGCTGGTAATGACATATAGCGCCAATCTCCTGCCCAACGGCGACGCATCGTTTCGTCCCGTCCCGCCTCTAATGTTTCGCCGGCCGCCCGCCATGCCCGTATTGGATGTATCCGCAAACCGATTATCGGATTACTGTCATCTGCGACAGACTATGGTTTCATTATACAACTCTATAGGTATGTTGCTCTGCTGTAAATGTTGAAGGTAACACGTAGCAACATATTTTATTATACGTGTCGGTGACCTTAGTTCTTCATCGAATATTCCCATTGGAGAACGTGTCTGCTCCAATGGCCTTATTACGCGACACATCGTTTAGCCAGTGTGTCCAATTCCACGAAGTCTCTAAACTCCCAAACTTCTGTCATCGAAATTCATGCTTACCTTAGCTCAATCTGCCATGGCCACGGTGGCCATCCTCGATGCAAATCCATAGACTCCAGCTAATGCTCCGAAGTCACAGCGACCCAACGGGGGTCAACAGGGGAGACACGTTGCATCTCGGGGACGATTGGATGGGTGCGATTGTGAGAGCCCCCGCTCTATGCACCCGCGTCCCTGAAGTCCCCTATTATACTTTTACGATAGGCAGGGGATATACAGGGCGAGCTTACCTTACCTTATAGCTCACCTTGCACAACCTAATCGTATTTCTATCAAGGTCAAAAGACATGAATATTCAAACATTGTATGTCTCTATATCCGAAACCAACACATTATGTCCGCCCGACCCCAACGCCGCAGACCGCGGTCCAATCTCCCCGGTAATTAATATCGAATCGCAATTCTTCAGTTCCGACGGCGGTTCCGACAATCGGTTGCGGTTTCAATTCATTTCAGGTGACTGCAAATGTTTCGAAATATAGTTTATAGGTATTATTGCAATGACATGGTTGAATCCACAACACCATCAATACAAACTAGGATTGGAGAACTCTGTTAGAGAAGACACAATACCAATGTAGTAAACAGATCCAGTTTGAAGGAATTGTTATGACAAAGACTTACATATTAATACTGTTTATATTATCATATTGTTTTAAATAAATATTGTTTTAAATTTTTGCGCCTACCACTAATTTATCTGCATGGCCCAAAGGTCAGCTGGTAGAGAATGCCATTGGCATTATATTCGCCTTTTGTACAAATTAGTGCAATAAAGTTTTAAATAAATAATAAATAAATAAATTATTATACATACAGTAGTTTATATTGTTTCTTTACTTACGCGATTTAGAAAACTTGAGTCTGTACTGATTCGTAAATAGAAGAATTATGACTATTTCACGTGCAGGTATTTTCGTATATAAAAGAATACCTTGACCGGCTGATCTAATATCAACGCTGGGTTCATTTGTTAAAAAAATTACACTCATACCGAAGCTGTTTGAATACCACGCTCGCGGGCTTCAGCTAATTTCAAATATCATTTCAATTCAACAATTTGAGTCCACAAAATGCCCGTTGTAAATTTTTAGGTACTTATTAATTCAATATTTTGCTAACACAGACGGCGTTGTAAAATATTTAGATATCTTGCTTTAATTTAACTCCCTGGCAAAGAGCAGCTTAATTTGCAATTTCACCGAGATATTTTTGCAAATCGGCTTAATTTCATTTAAATTTATTCGACCGTCAGGAGGGGCTGTAGCTGATACGATCATAGTAGGCTTTTGTAGGCTTTAAAGGAATTTTAAAATATTTTATGAGCAATCTGACGTTTATTTAAATCTGGTATTATTTTGCCGAGCCAATGCAATAAATCGACACGGGACGGCCATACTCAGGCGTTCCTTTCTGCCAAACTGGACGACACGTCGTATCGACATGTATCAATGTGTACGAGAGGTTATGTATGTGTGTCTTTCGATTATTACGTGTGTGTGTCATATCGACAGCGTACAAGTGTGCGTGAGTGCGTGGACCCCCCCGCGAAAAATGCCAGGATGTTTCTAATAATATTTTGTTCTTGTTTCAGCCATCAGACCCTCAGTTCTCCTCCCAGGTGATGGTCTACAAAGATATAGGAGAAGAGATGTTGCAACATTCTTTCGATGGTAAAATACAACTTTCGCCAGACATTTTAGTGTTATCTCATTATCATCACACATCAGCCTGTAGACGTCCACTGCTGGACAAAGGCCTCCCCCAAGGATCTCCACGACGACCGGTCCTGCGCTAACCTCATCCCTCATAGTGTTATCTATTACCAGCTAATTATTCCATAACTAAAGATATCCAAAAAGCTCAAACTGTGTATAGTTACCAGGTGGTCATCGTAGCATCAGCTGATAACAAAAAAAAATTAATTAAAAAAAGTACCTGATCAAAATTGATTTTTTTCTCATAAGGTCAATTTTTTTTAACGTCAATCGAAAGCCCTATTAATCATCTATACTTATATGGTTATCAGAAAATTATGTTCCACTCAGTATAAACAAATCTTTAGGCGTATCCCAGACACACGCAGCTTCAATATGAAAAAGCAGGCCGCGCGTGTCTGAAGTCCCACATACATTGCTTATGGAATACAACAGGCCGCCACCGCCACCGCAGGCCGCGTGTGTCTGTGATACGCCTTAGGTTCAAGGAATATTTACTGCCGACTACAAATTAAACCCGTGTATGTTTATAACAGGCTACAATATATGCATATTCGCGTACGGCCAGACGGGCGCGGGCAAGTCGTTCACGATGATGGGCCGCGGCGAGGACTCGCAGGAGGGCATCATACCGCAGATCTGCAAGGATCTGTTCCGCCGCATCAGGCAGACCACCTCGGATGACCTCAAGTATTCGGTGAGTCCGACTGGATGGTGACCAGCCTCCTTGTACGATGCAGTTAGTTCGTATACTTGTAGAGATAGAGTTCGCAATTTAAACTTTATTGAAGTTAGTTAAAAGCGGTTAAGCGGCCGGTACTGCTGAGGACCTCAAACGGCGCAAGTATGCCGTGCTGAGCAGCGAGTACATATTTGAGCCGTTTCGGGTCGAGACGCTCGGACCGTGGGGACCGGGAGCTCACCGGCTCTTTCGAGAGATGGCGAAGCGTCTGGTCGAGGCTACCAATGACCAGAGGGCTGGGCATTACCTCGCTCAGAGAATCAGCCTCACCATTCAGCGAGGTAATGCCGCCAGCCTTCTGGGCGCGCTCTCAGCGGCAGGGGGCCTCGAGGGGGTATTCTTTTTATAATTCTTTTGTAGTTTAGTTTTAGTTTTTGAGTTGTTTTTATTTACAGTTTTGTTATTAAATTAGTTTTTTTCATTTTAAAAATAAAATTAAAAGTAGGAAGTTCCTTGTTTCTTCCCTTGACACCGCCGTTGGCGCCGTTTGTTGTTGGTTAGGTGGAAGTGTCGTACATGGAGATATACTGCGAGCGCGTGCGCGACCTGCTCAACCCCAAGAACAAGGGCAACCTGCGCGTGCGCGAGCACCCCGCCCTCGGGCCCTACGTGGAGGACCTCAGCAAGCTCGCGGTCACCTCCTACCAGGACATTTACGATCTCATCGACGAGGGCAACAAGGCCAGGTGAGCACGAATACACGTGGTACCGGTGGTACCGATTGTATCAAAATTACCTGTGGTATCTTAGTACCGGACCGACCAATTGTAAAAAAATAACTGCTGGTAATTTTAACCTTTTAGGGGTTAGGAATACCTGGCCACACTTCCACTCTTTTGGGATCTGTTGTGCCATTGCTCTGTCCACCTATCAACAGCCTTTTAGCCCGTCCCCACTGCTGGGGCTCAGGCCTACCCTCTCAACGAGGGCGTTCGGGCTATAGTCCACCACGCTAGCCCAGTGCGGGTTTGTGGACTTCACGTGCGCCTAAGAATTTCTTCTTCGTCTTATGCAGGTTTCCTCACGATGTTTTCCTTCACCGTTTGAGAGCAGTCAGTAAATTTACTTAAGTTTCGAAAAAAAACCATTGGTGCAAGCCCAGCCGGGGATCGAACTTCGGACCTTTCGATATGATAGGCCGCGCGTCTTATCCCCGACGCCACTGACGCTCTTCTGTCCACCAATGCCACCCTGATCCGTTAGTGGATATCTGCGCCTTAGAACAACAGTTTTAAACTTTGGCGTATACAGGTTTCTTCCCGATGTTTTGCTCCACCGCTGTATTGCATTGTATAGTTTTCTAATAGTTATTGATGGTGTATCAGGACGGTAGCGGCGACCAACATGAACGAGACGTCGTCGCGCTCGCACGCTGTGTTCACCATATTCTTCACGCAGCAACGGCACGACCAGACCACAGACTTGATGTCCGAAAAGGTAACATTTTGCACTGCACTTACTGTGTTAGTGGGTTTTCATCGCAACGAGAGATACATAAGGCACAAGCGACACAGAAGATACGAAGACCGAGGACAGGGCGAAGACGCGGCTGAACTATCATACAAAATGTATAGAAGCGTTGCGACGCAAAATATAGAGAGGAGATGGCGATGACGCGACGCTTCGTCGTCGGCGCCCTATTGCAAAGCATACAGAAGAGACGGGGGAAGTGCCATGCCTGCCAGGTCTCGCTGGCAGCGCTCGCGGTGCCAGACAAACCACAATGCCGCCTCAATCGCCCCGACTCTTCGCATCCTCTCCTTACGTCTCTTCTTTGTGGCCTGCGCCTATGATGGACCTTGAGAAGACACAGCAATAAAACGCTTCTATATAATGCTGTGTTGTGAGTGAAAGTATAGTAAATTATTCATTTATTGCTGCAGGTGTCTAAAATCTCCCTGGTGGACCTGGCGGGGTCTGAGCGCGCGGACTCGACGGGCGCGAAGGGCACGCGTCTCAAGGAGGGCGCCAACATCAACAAGTCGCTCACTACGCTCGGGAAAGTCATCTCGGCGCTCGCTGAAATCGTCAGTACAATTTTTACCTTTCGTTTTCAGCAATCTGTCCATAAAGCACTGTTGTAACAAGCTAATTACGAAAAAGGATTACAGTCCAGTAGCTCATTTCTGAATCGCTCGTCTCGCTTCGAGCGTTCGACTCTACTAATTTTGTATGGATTCCGTATCGGATGTCGAAGGAAAATTATTAGAATCGACCGTTCGAAGCGAGGCGAGCGTTCAAAAATAGGTCTGCAGATAATTTGTGGCGTTCCAAATCAAAAGGGAAGGTCTCTGCGGCATTCAGTCTCCGAGATAATTAATGTTTTGTAAAATGAGTCAAACTAAAGTTTTAGGTCACTACGAAAATTTATTAAAAAATCACCATAAGGGCTAGGAGGTTGGTTCTTCGGTCTATGATTAGGTATACTTATGTAGTTTTCAGCCCCTTTGATTTGGAACGCCATATTCTATTCTGTACATGCTAATATGTATATTTAGTTAGCAGCTAGGTGAAAACATGTCTTAAAATCGTCCGTGTCTATTCTCTGACAAATATGAAATAGTATTGCTAACAGGTAACTCAGAGTAATTTTTATATAATAAACAGCATTCGTATCAGATGAGTTAAATCACTTGAAAAACCTCCTTATTTGTCATGGGTATTAATATTGATTCATTGGATATCGCGAATATGACATTTTGAACATATCCTACATAATGTACACGTAATTTCCCATAGCCAAAAATATCAAAATGTGTCTATACGCGTGTAACCGTATGAGGAGTCCAATTTTTGAATCGCTCGCCGATCGATTCTATCTATATAGCGGTCGAATTTTCCTTCGACATCCGATACAAAAATTTGTAGAATCGACTGCTCGAAGCGAGGCGAGCGATTCTGAAATAGGGCTCCAGATCTGTCGTTCTTATCCGCGTTTGAAACGCGTTGAATTGAATGGAATCTACAGCTAGAAAGCTAGTTTATAACTATGTATGTAAATAGTACTTGTATGTAGATACTCATGCCACCTTTCAACTCTTTTTATTGCATCTTTTTTCTTTGGGAATCTAAAGTCGGTAAGTTAAATGTTGATGTAATTTTGTACGTACCTACTTGTTGGTATCGCTTCATTCATTCATAGTATTGTATATCAAGATGGGGGATCCTTTCAATTGCTTGCTTTAAATTCATGATTGTTTCTTAGCAATGTATTGAAATAAATACTGATAATTTTCTATTTCGTTTAAATTCTACTTGGTTTAGATTATAGAGGGGTATTATAATTTCAGTTAGTTTTTACCGCAAAAAATTCTAACGGTTCATTTAATATTCATCGCTTACATTTCATAACACCTAGAAGAATAAGGTTTCTATGGCAACTTTAGTTTATAATTGTTAACCCCTTACTGCATGGACGTTTTTTTTTCAAACGAAAAAATCTTGCTGTTTTGGCTCGGTGTATATAGGCTAGAAAAAAACACATTTTTATGGTATCTAATGGTATCTATCTACTGATCATTGTCCATCTATGCAATAAGGGGTAAAGTACAAATATGTCAACAAAGTTGTAATTAAATGTAAATTGTAGGCGTCAAAGAGCAAGAAGTCAAAGAAGGCGGACTTCATCCCGTACCGCGACTCGGTACTGACGTGGCTGCTGCGCGAGAACCTCGGCGGGAACTCCAAGACGGCCATGATCGCAGCCATATCGCCCGCGGACATCAACTACGACGAGACGCTCAGCACGCTCAGGTATGGCACAACTTGAACAAGCGCCTTCCCTAACAACTCAACCGTTCATGGTTACAACAGTACCCAAAAATAGGATACTTAACCGTTCATAGTTACAACAGTACCCAAAAATAGGATAGATAACCGTTCATGGTTACAATAGTGCCCAAAAAATAGGATAGGTTACCGTTCATGGTTAACAGTACCCAAAAATAGGATAGTTAACCGTTCATGGTTACAATAGTACCCAAAAATAGGATAATTAACCGTTCATGGTTACAACAGTACCCAAAAATAGGATAGTTAACCGTTCATGGTTACAACAGGTCCGTTCTGTATGTTACTCTTCTCCTCCAAAGCCGCTAAATGGATTCGAATAGGATTTTCATTATTGGATAGCTTGGTGCTTAGGCAGCGCGGGGTATTAATTAAGAAAAAACATGCTAATTGGAAATAACGATACAGTACGTGTTAGGAAATCTGATATTGATAGATAGGTAATTTTGAATAGTGACAAACCGTTTATGTTACCAGATACGCCGACCGCGCCAAGCAGATAGTGTGCAAGGCGGTGGTCAACGAGGACGCCAACGCGAAGCTCATCCGCGAGCTCAAGGAGGAGATCCTCAAGCTGCGAGAACTGCTCAAGGCCGAGGGCATCGACGTGCAGGAAGGTACGGGCCCGCAGTGGACCCAGGGTGTCGCGCCGCGGCGGTGTGGCGGAAACAATCCACGCTATTGCTCAATCGTGTCAATTCAGTTAAGCATGCTCTTAACTCACACATGTCGCAACCGGTGGGAGGAGGCCGTATATATATTTGTATTTTTAGGGTTCCGTACCTCAAAAGAGGAAAAAGTTAACCCTTATAGGATCACTTCGTTGTCCGTCTGACTGTCTGTTTGTCAAGACCCTTTTTCTGAAGAACGCGTGGAGGTATCAAGTTGAAATTAGTATCAAATACAGTTTTTTTCTTTCATAAGGAACTTGTAGGTATAATGCAAACAGAGGTATTTTAAAAATGTTATGCTTTCCTTATTTTTTCATATGACAGACCTCCTTGTCATTTTATTTGACACACGAGCTGAAGAATTTTAGTCGCTTTTTTTTTATATCTATTTTTTTTTATGAGGCTTATGACTCAAGGAAGTCAATGCCAGCCTAAATTTTAGTCTCTTGCGCTCTTTTTTAACGTTAAAAATATGATAGAGAAGCCATGAATTTTTGACCTCTAGCGCTTAAATCCAACGACTAAGCCAATAGGCCGATGAATTTAGTCGACTAATTTTAATAGTAGGTGATTCTAAGGAGTTATGTACACAGGCTGTAACATTTGGATGGGTCAGTACGGGGAAGTCCGAAACTATAGGAGATACGAAGATCTGTTCTGAGGAACCATGTCATAGATTTTAGTAAAAAGAAAAACTGCATTCATAGATTTTAAAAAAACTCATACACTATTCGGGCAGTGCAGTTTTTCATATCTTTAAAATCGACGACTCTTATAGTTTGGGACTTCCCCATACTGACCCATCTAAATGTTACACCCTGTATAGATTATAGATAGGTGGTAATGAAAGACATGTAATATTCGATGGTAATGTTTTATATTATCCTAATGAGCAATATCGTGGAAAGTTTTCACCAATGTCTGTCGTTGCGTACCACCCTGTATATTGTATAAATATAGTCGGTGATCAAAAGTGTTTAGTCGTCATGTGATCTGATAGACCGTCTGTGTGACTGTACCTATAGTATGTGAATAACCATGCTAGAATCTACAATACAGAAGCGCCATTTTTCGTTTCCACCTACTTCCTGATACTAAAATTAAACTTTTATTCTTTCAAAATCAAACACGAACTAGGACCAGATGGTAGAGTCGTATATGAAAAGAAAGATCTGCCTACCAGTAAGTAAATATAAAATGAGGCTTGCATATTGCATAATGTACACCCCACCTGTACGCTTTGCCTCTATCTTTGATTCGGGGTTGCCAGAAACAAAAAGTAATTCGGATAAAATTGCCGGAAAATTATCTGGCAACCCAAACACATGTATTTGAAAACAATAAGCAATGTATTTTGCACCCTTGTCCGAGCTTGTGGCGTTCATAGGCAACCATAGTATATCACTTCGCAGTATTATGCAAAAAACTATGAAAGTGATTCATTACATACATATATATGATCTGCGCTTCTGTTTATATTATTATATTGGTGTTGGTAATAGTACCCTTTTGTAATAGACATGGAGTTTTATTAGAATATTGTTATATTGTTTTTATAACTTTTATTTTTATTGGATGTTTGTGATATTAACGTATATTGCAACTGAGTGTTTTAATTTTATATGGATGAACAAAACATTTTATATTTAGGGCTTCTTACACCAGTTGCTGATATTGTTACAGATAGAAAACGGACAGATAACGTAATCTATCGGATAAAGCTGTCGGATAATATTTTCCGTTTTCACCAGTCAAGTCTCTGTTAAAATATCGGGCAGCTAAACTGTCAGCGATTTACCGGGGAGTTTGAACATTTCGTTCATTCAGTTCAGTTCTTCAGTTCAATTCATTGTTGCGTTTCTATTTATGCATTTTTGAGCATCGAAAAGTATCATATTTATAAATTAATAACTTAAATTTTATTTAAAAAAAGTATTCATAAATACCCATAAATTATGTATTTATGTATAAAATAAAGAAAACACATTTATGAGTCCGTTTTTTGTAATTTATCCTTTAAAATAAAATAAAAAGTAACCACGTTTATTGCGTATAACGAAGCGAAGCAGACTTCTGTTCTCATCGTCTGTGGTTCAACGTTTATTGGTTTTTCTCAAACATGCTTGGAAATGTGAACATTATTTTGACAACCTTCTTCGAGTTAAATTGTCAATGCTGTACTGGTCAAATTAATGAGAGCAGGCGGGCAAATATTTTTAATGAAAATCCATATCTGTCGTGCCTAGCGATCAAATAATGACCATATTAATTCATATCTGTCGTGTAACCATGGCAACCACGGAGGTAACATAGCAAAAGTTTTATTTCAATTTCGAATGATGCATGAAATTACATTGATTGCAGGCTTGTATAGCACTTTTCTCAAATAATGCGCGGAGATTGTTTAATAAAAAATTATATATACATGGTGTTTATTTTTATATTATATTCAGATAGATCTCATCGAGCCCTTTCATTTGAGTACCATGAACAAGGGTCTAGCACCAGCCGTTCCGGAAATATGGCCAAAAGAGTGTTTTTTTTTCATTTGGCCATATCTCCGGAACGGCTAGTGCTAGACCCCTCGTGTTTGTACTCAAATGAAAGGTCTCGTCGAGATCTAGTTGAATATAATATAAAATAAAAATATTCTGTATATACAATTTTATATGAATATACAGGGTGTTTTTTTTAAATATTATATTCAGATAGATCTCGTCGAGCCCTTTCATTTGAGTACCATGAACAAGGGTCTAACACCAGCCGTTCCGGAGATATGGCCAAAAGAGTGTTTTTTTTTTCATTTGGCCATATCTCCGGAACGGCTAGTGCTAGACCCCTCGTGTTTGTACTCAAATGAAAGGTCTCGACGAGATCTAGTTGAATATAATATAAAATAAAAACACCCTGTATATACAATTTTATATGAATATACAAGGTGTTTTTTTATATATTATATTCAGATAGATCTCGTCGAGCCCTTTCATTTGAGTACATGAACATGGTTCTAGCACTAGCCGTTCCGGAGATATGGCCAAAAGTATTTTGATTTGCCGATAGTATTGTGACAACCCTATGTCGTGATGGTTCAGTTCAGACGGTTCACAATTTTAATAAAACTTGATATTTTTTGGATTTCTGCGCATTATTTGAGAATAGCATTATACAAGCCTTGGCCCCACCCCAGACTCACGTATGTGTGCCTCGGCTTCGCCTCGGCCTACATTCATACGCTCATCCATCAATGCCTCTGTTGCGGGCCGCGGCAGTAATGTACTATTTATAAATGAAACAGTGATAAATCCATATATCATAAAAAGTTAACACAAAACTGAAGTATTACCGCGTTAAATTCGAAAAAAAACCAATCCATATCCGACAGATAAAGAAATAACAGCCCCTTGATCTGGCTGTAAGTTTATAAGACGGTATATCGGACAGATAAGGCAATCAGATACCTGTGAAAAAGAAAAAAACGGATATCTGGTAGATAACCTTCATATAGGGTATCTGGGACTTTATCAGCAACTGGTGTAAGAAGCCCTTAGTCTTCTGTTAAAATACTCAGTTGTTGAAAAGAAAAATGACCGTTTGCGGCCCTTTTAACTACCAACGGGATAAATATTTTAAAATGCGAGTTTCGTTAATTTTCACATTAATCGAGACACAAAAACTTTTTATTAAAAATGGATGAAAAAGAGGAGGTCGCGAACGGATATGAATTATATTTATTACAGTATTCTGTGTTGGTATGGCAGAAAAGCTTCATAGCTTCCAGCCCTTGCATGTCGCCCTCGTATTCTTTGTGTCTAGAATATAATTTATTCTAAATTGTCAATGTATGTTTCACTGTGATAATATTAAAAATAGTTCAAACTTGTGTCGTGAGAGGCAAAAGGCAAGCACAGGTTTGCTGCACAGTGTACTCTAGTGCGCTGTCTTCAAACAATTTCAACAAATCAATGCACAAAGTGTCTAAGTAAAGCACCATTTGGTGTGAAAGCACTTTAGTCAACACCGTGGTAAAGATCTTAGCAATCCCATTAGACATATATGTGTACAAACCTTGATATGCGCTAGTGGATTCTCGATTGTCTTTCTAGAGCCGTTGTGTATACTACTTACGCCCGCTACTTTCGTTGTCGACAGCTAAAAAGCACGATCGAGGCGATACGTATGACGCAAAGATCAAAACCCTGCCGGCCATATTCGCAACCACGTTTCGTACCCCGTAACCGTAGAAGAAGTACTTTACTTTGTTCGCAACTAGTTGCGAAAACAGAATGTTATTTCTTCAGTTGCGTGGGAAAGATATCGGGGAAACTATAACTAGATGCGAATAAAGAAATAAAATTCTTCTTTCGAACTTTAGTTGCGAACAAAGAAAAGTACTTCTTCTACGGCTACTGGTTACGAAACGTGGTTGCGATTATGGCCGGAAGGATCAAAACAATAATCGTAACAGTATACAAATTGTTTTAATACTGTCCTGTGTGCAATTTTTCGTATCAGTATTAATACTGATAAGATAACTTAAATTTCTTTACACAATTGAAGCGGTGCGCATATCTCGCTTTGTAAATACAACAATACTTACATGTCCGTGTCAATCGCTACAATGAACCAATGTGACCGTGCAGGAGAGGAGAACTCGTCTCCGCGCAAGAAGAACGAGTCGGAGCCGTTGTCTCCGAAACTGTCGCGCGCGGCCACCACCATCGCCGAGGAGGCGGTCGACCAGCTGCAGGCATCGGAGAAACTGATTGCAGGTAGGTTCAGACTGAACTGAGCTTTTCTTAGGCTGAGAAGAGAAGTTTGTAGACATACTAACTGTTACCTTACATAATTTGAATAGCGCGATGATTTTTCATTGTTTTTATTTTAATAAAATTCCCAAATGAGTCCCATTTAAACTTCATCTAAGTGATGAAGGTTAGCGCAGGATGAGGTTAGCGCAGGACCGGTCGTCGTGGATATCCTTGGGGGAGGCCTTTGTCCAGCAGACGTCTACATGCTGATATGATGATGATGAAGTGATGAAGGAAGGTTTGGTCATAGTAACTCCTCATTGGCTAAGAGTGTGCCCACCTAGTGTTTGCCCGTTTGACTTGTCCTTTGCTTACATATTGTTCCCTGGAGGGTGAGCATGTGTTCTTAGCTTTTAACAGACTTCAAAAAAAGGAAGAGGCTTAGCCTACTAATTTCAATACTCTGAGCGACCAGTTTTGTTTCCACTGACGACGTGCGGTGGACCGTACTAAAATCATAAATTTTTACAAAGTCAACTTTATTTTATTGTAAAATTTTTGTATTTTAAACTCTATATGAATAACCATAGAGCTGAACGAGACGTGGGAGGAGAAACTGAAGCGCACGGAGCAGATCCGCGTGCAGCGCGAGGCCGTGTTCGCGGAGATGGGCGTGGCCGTCAAGGAGGGCATCACGGTGGGCGTGTACTCTCCCAAGAAGACGCCGCACCTCGTCAACCTCAACGAGGACCCCAACCTCTCGGAGTGCCTCATCTATTACATCAAGGACGGTGAGTCGCCATACTTACTTGTTGATACGAACGCTGGGGGCTGCAATGAGCTTTTTTTTAATTATACACGTTTCAACTTAAAATATTACTTTAAAACCGACAACTAGGGTTCCGTACGTTGGAAAGAAACGTATAAGTATTCAGTTATTTAGTTGAATTCGTCGACCGCTTGTTAATTATTTAATAAGACTTAGGGCTTCTTTCACCACTTCCTGATATTGTTACAGATAGTAATCTTAGAGAAAAATCAGGTACCTCTGAAACAAAAAAAATTGGCTATCTGTCAGATAACCCCATACCCATCTGGGACTTTATCAGCAAGTGGTGAAAGAAGCCCTTAGGGTTTTGCTATAAACTTTCAGTCAGTATCTAGAATAGAAACCTTTTGTCAATGTTTTAGGGCGTCTTTTAGTGTCTATAGTTTCGGAACTAAGGAGTCGGGGACTTTTCTGAGGGTTGAGACTTGAAGTAATTCGACGATAAAACATGAACTAACTGTATTCGTTGACCAGGTGTGACTCGCCTGGGGACGGCGGAAGCCAACTTGCCACAGGACATCCAGCTGTCCGGCTCGCACATCCTCAGCGAGCACTGCATCTTCGAGAACACCGACGGCGTCATTTGCCTTATTCCGCACCACGGGGCTCTGGTCTATGTCAACGGCCGTGAGGTTCGTTCCTGACAGTTTTTTTATTATTATATTTGATACAGTTTTCCAGAAAGTGTTGATCGTCATAGGGTTGGTTTTTAGGTGCAGGCCCACGTGTTTTATTTTGATCTCAATGCGATGATAAATGTAACTTTCGTTTTTGGACGTTTTTCTGACATTTGAATAGGTAAGTACTTAATTTAATATGATATAATTACCCGGCGGAGTGGCGTCGGGGATACGACGCGGCCTATCATATCGGAAGATTCGAAGTACGATCCCCGGCTCTTCCGGGTACCAATGGTTTTTTTTCTCAAAACTTAAGTACATTTACTGACTGTTCTCAAACGGTGAAGGAAAACATCGCGAGAAAACCTGCATTCGTCGAACAAGAATTTCTTAGGTGCATGTGAAGTCCACCAACCCGCTGGGCTAGCGTGGTGGACTATAGCCCTAACGCCCTCATTGAGAGGGTAGGCCTGAGCCCTAGCAGTGGGGACAAGTTAATAGGCTGTTGATAAACCCGGCGGATAATAACGGTTTACCTTGCTGGCTTGATATCTAGAGTTTCTAGAGAACAACTCAATGCAATGTTTACTTGTGAACCATGTGGTTTTGTCTTCAGGTGGGCGAGCCGATAATCCTGAAGAGCGGGTCCCGCGTGATCCTGGGCAAGAACCACGTGTTCCGGTTCACGCACCCCGGGCAGCCGCGCGAGGAGCGCGAGCGCGTGCCCAGCGAGCTGGCCGGCGCGCCGGGCGCCGCCGCCGCCGCCGACCGCGACGGTATATCACTACCATATGTTTTTAAATCATTTTTTATTAAAGAAAAATATATTGTTCCTGTCACCTCTGTCAAAATTTTAATTTCCGAGTTATGACAGGAAAACAAAAAATTGGGTTTTTCGTACCGAGTACGAAATGAAATTTCAACCAATATTTCGCACCGGGGTCCAGAAAGTTCGAGTTTCGAAACTAATTTCGAGTAGAAAATGGAACTTTTCACTCAAGGCAGTAGAAAAAAGACTATGTACGCTTTGCTGACTTTATTGTTAATTGTTGTTGAACAGTGAGCGACACGGAGAACGTGGACTGGGACTTCGCACAGTGCGAGCTGCTGGAGAAGCAGGGCATCGACCTCAAGGCGGAGATGCAGAAGCGGCTGCTGGCGCTCGAGGAGCAGTTCCGCAGGGAGAAGGAGCACGCCGACCAGCAGTTCGAGGAGCAGAGGAAGGTAACCAACGTCATACCTCCTACCTATGGTACAGTCGAATACTTTATATTTCTGTTACGTATACCATGTTTGTCACACGGTGTGGTTAGTGGCATTCGAAAGGATACATTATTTTGTAACATTGAAGTGGATACACATCTTTGTGCTCGACTGTACATTATATACAAATTCTATACTCACTGCTTATAGGAAGTACATATGAGATATCATAATTAAATATCGTTATATGATATTTCACGCATCGGCGAGATGTGTATTATAATTGTTGGCAAGTGTAGACAATACTCATGGACAATACGTATTGAATATGTCAGTTTCCTCAACGCTTTTGCAAGCATGTCATACCTGACGGATAATAAATGTGAATATAATGTGAATTTCTACTCGTGACCAGAACTACGAGGCTCGCATCGACGCGCTGCAGCGGCAGGTGGAGGAGCAGAGCGTCACCATGTCCATGTACAGCTCCTACACGCCCGAGGACTTCCACAACGACGAGGACATATTCGGTGAGGAGACACTTACACAATTACAATACACATGTTACGTAAATTGATAGAAAATAATATTAGAATTTTAATTTAATTTATTTATTTAATTACAACGGTTTAACCAATTACAGTAATCAATCAAATTGTATATATCTATAAATTAATTATTATTTATTTATGTTTTCAATAAAAAATAAAATATTGTGACAGAAGCAGTCGGATACTTAAAGAAATCTTCATGTTTATCATTATTTGTTAATTGCACGACGTCACTTATGCCCGACCTCTCACATTTATGCTAACGGTACTGTCGCGCTAGGAGGAGAGCGGGCGGGCGGGGTAGGGAAGCGGGAGGCGGAGGGAGGCCAAGGCCAAGTGCCTCGTTTCAGTTGTCGGGTAGTACAGCTGTTATCAACGCTTTTTGCCTTTTAAATGAACAATAAACATACAACCTACAGTGTGGAAAAATTAAACCAGGTAGCGTTCGATTTTTGGTTGAGCGAAAGTTCGTTGGTTGGTGTGAATAATACAACTCGAGGAATACTGTTTTTTTTAAAATTAGGAAACCTGCATTCATAGCTTTGAATACAATTAATTTGGATTTCAGTGTAAAATTATGTATGTACACTGTTTTACAGTTTTCTATATGCCTGTTACACGTTATACGTTTACTCCAAGCGTTTGTTACATTACGCCATGTTACCAAATTGCTGATACAACGTCAATAACGTGTGTTTGTCCGTTTTGTTTGGTGTAGTGAATCCTCTGTTTGAGACAGAGTGTTGGTCGGCGCGCGAGGTGGGGCTGGCCGCGTGGGCGTTCCGCAAGTGGAAGTACCACCAGTTCACGTCGCTGCGGGACGACTTGTGGGGCAACGCTATCTTTCTCAAGGTACGTCTAGCTAGTAGAAGTACCACCAGTTCACTTCACTGCGGGATGACTTGTAGGGCAACGCTATCTTCCTCAAGGTACGTCTACCTAGTGGAAGTACCACTAGTTCACTTCACTGCGAGATGACTTGTGGGGCAACGCTATCTTCCTCAAGGTACAAAACCTGGTCCCCTGTTTTTCCTTGACTAGATTTAACCTATCGAACGCCACGTCATGTTACGAAAGTGATGCATTTACACGCCACCATACATGATATTAGAATGCCATTACTTGTCGTGATATCCCGACATGACGTATATGGCACGATTTTCCGTTGTCGGCTATGACCGTCTTTGGCGTTCAAAAGGTTAAACTAACACCACTTGACTATTTATCTATATTAGCCCGTATATACAACCAAGCAGTTGGAAAATTTGTTTTACACTATGTATTGACTGTTCTATGTTTAACGAAATCTCCATTCTCAGGAAGCTAACGCGATCTCCGTGGAACTCCGCAAGAAGGTGCAGTTCCAGTTCACGTTGCTGACGGACACGCCGTACTCCCCGCTGCCCGCGGAGCTGGCGCCCCGCGACGACGCCGACGACGAGTACCGCCCCAGCGCCCCCACCGTCGTCGCCGTGGAGGTCACTGACACTAAGAACGGCGCCACGCACTACTGGACGCTCGAGAAGCTACGGTGAGTTCCGTTCATTAAAATTTGACAGGATGTATGGTTTAATAAGATGTTGATAGAGCCTAAGGCTGGCTTTCCTGTCACGCGTGTTTGCGCCCGCATCCTGGCCCGGCGCGCATGCGTGCCGCCAATTTCATACAAGTGGCGCGCGGGCGGCGCGCGCGCAGGTGACCGCCCCTTGTATGAAATTGGCGGTACGCATGCGCGTGGGGCCAGGACGCGGGCGCAAACGCGCGAGAGGAAAACGGCCCTAAGACCTAGGCATGGGGGTGTGAAGTCTGCATTTTATTTGATTGGAAATAACCTTCATGTCGGTAACGTCGACTTTCTAAAATGCAATTCCCAAAGAAACTGTCATACATGTCATAAGGTAGATGTCGTGGCTACCTTATCAATGGCATACAGTGGGTGGAAAAGACAAACGATTCATTCCTTTACAGTCGAATGTCTATCTCTCTCACACCCATAGTACACCACTAGTGACAATAATAGTGGTGTAATTTAAGTCGCATGTCACTAGAACGACTATCATTTTATCACTCAACTTCCTGTGCGCTTCCCCGACTGTCTAGTGAAGCGATAGGGGCAAAAGATAGTTGTCTTTTTCTTGCCCTTGTAGATTGACAGAGATAGCAGACGCGAGAAAGCTTTTCAATTCATCTTGTACCATAAGACTAGTTAAGTAGGTATCTATTAAACTTAGGTTAAATATTATTCCGGGTAGAAATATGTTCTTCATTTTATTTGTGATAATTACGACGAGGTTAATTTTTGTTGAGTTTTTTTTCAGTACATATTATTTTTAATATGTGTAATTATTATATATTTTAATTTTTTTTCCATATCATATTTTATTTTGTTGCGTTGTTCGTCTCTTTTCTGTCGTTTTTTTGTTTGTTTACTTTTTATAACTAATACATATAAAAATGATTTTATTTTTGCTGTAGCTATGTCGAATATTATGATTTCAATTCTACATTTGTACCTTTTTGTGACTATTTATTACCTTTCCTATCGATTGGGTCATTGTATATTTGTATCATACTTTGTATATATTATACGCACAAAATCATAAACATAAGTAAAAGGTGAGTAAAATTTCCAGTCCTAGATCTAAATCTATGAATGTCTAGATGGCGACGTTAAATCCTTTGAAATAGCGCTTGTTTTATTTGCAGCTTCTTTATTTTCGATATTTATTTTGTAACATGCTACCGTTTTTGTATTTATATATAAATTAGATTTTGTACTTATTTTAGAAAGACGTGATGGGAACATTCACGCGCCCGTAGAGAATTGAAGAGACATCTATTATTTATTTTAATAAAAAATTTTTTTTTTGGGTATTTAGGATTTCATTGACTAGTTAATAGAGAACGCTCGTATAAACAGGCCTGGTTATGTCTGCCATAGCATAGTGTAAAGAAAAATAATAATACTGACACTCAGCGATGCGTATGAAGACAAGGCGGGGCGCCCCCTTGCCCTCTCTGTTGTCGAAACATCGTGACGCGGTAAACGGCCATATTGCCGCTATGTCTAGATGTCTCGGCGGCATCGCACGACATCATAGGACTTTCTTTACACTATGGCGACAGCTGGATGAGGTTGGCGCAGACCGGTCGTCGTAGAGATCCTTCGGGGAGGCCTTTGTTTAGCAGCGGACGTCTTTCGGCTGATAGATGATGACACTATGGCGATAGTGTGTGTGTGAATGTTCGCGTCACGTGACAGCGTGTCGGTGTCACCGCGGTATAGGCAGCCACGGTAGGTACTAGCCGGTGTATTGTCCGTAGCCACCGGCTGGAGCTAATGCGCCAGATATACAACATGAACGAGAGCATATGCGGGGAGGAGGAGGAGCGCCCCCCGTCGCCGGTGCCCCTCGCGCTGGCGCCGCCGCCCGCGGCCGCCGCGCAGCAGGACATATTGCAGTGCATATCGGCGTGCGCGCAGCAGACGCGGCTCTCGCTCGCCAACCTGCTGCCGTCGAGGTTTGTTCGCCGCCGCGCCGCGCCCAGGATCTATAGGGCCCTACTACGATGTTTAGGGCCGAGATTCAGAAACGAATATGCCTATTATGATAGTCTTCATAGTACAAATTTTGTGTACCCGATTAAGTGTGTCTGGATGGTCTGATGGTCATACTTGTCTTGCGTGAGACGTAACCTTGGAAACCCGACGGTCGGCTCGATATCGAGCCAGGGTATACCTGTTATTTGCATTTGCAATACTCCTTATTTGGCGTCAGTCAGAAACCTGACATTGTCAGTCAAGAAAACTGACATTTTAAACTTCGAGCATTCAGTGAAAGTCACTTTTTTGTGACAATGTCATGTGACTGACGCGAAATGCGTCCGAGTTTCGAAGGTTATGCGCTCTGGGCCTCGGGTTTCGAAAGGTTAATAGGCAAGTTTGACCATCCAGACGGTCCGTTTTGCAAATGTTGCCCACTTAATAAAGCTGTCTATTGGATACTTTACCGTAAAAAATCGTACTATAAAATAAATATTTTTTAATACTAGGTACATACGAGCAGTACATTTTATTAAATAATCAATGGTGATCAATTCCTCATGAGAACTCGTAGTAGGACCTTCAGGCAACGAAGGCAGAAGTGCGGTAAAGCCACCGTTCTATTTCAGCCCATGCCATGCAAGGCATATTTTGAGAAAATACTCAAACACTCTTTAGATTGCTATTGTTTCGTTCGTCTGCCAAACGCTCACGCTTGAAATCGCTTCGTTTGACAAGCTTGAATAAAGTCGCGGTGACTAGAATTGAGTTTGTTCAATTCTAGTCCCCTCACTGCTCATGTTTAGACAATAGTATATGGGTTTCCCTTGCGATCAACGGTAATACCAGCCTAAAAAAGCCCTCTGCTGTTTTATTCACTACTAAACGCCAATTTGAGTACCTGTTTGTTTCAGTATTACAGTTAGTATTTACTTGTAAGAAATGGGATATAATTATGTGGTAGGATTATTGTTTTCTTTTTTATTTAAAATTCAGTTAACTTTATGTGGCTAACTTTGTATTTCATGTTTACAATTTGTTTGCTACTTATTGTATAAATATATTTAAATGTACCTATATAATATTATTATTTATGTCAAATAGATATACTTGTATATAAATTCCATTCCAAATCAATTGGCATATGCAAACAAACGCATTTGCGTGTCTAAAACAAAATAACCAACAGATGGTGTTCCGAAATGATCAGAGATAAACCGCAAAGATTACTTGGTAATACAATCCTGTTTTTGATGCTTAGTGTCACAGACCACATAAGTACCTAGTGTTCCTTTCATGTAAATAGCGTTAATTTTTGTATGACAATTGGTTTTTAATGCAATATAAAAAGTTTTCTTTTTATTTATTTTTAACATTGGATATGTGCGTTTTTTGCTTGCAATTTCCTAAGCCTTACATGTGTGTACCTACCGTTCGTTTATTGCATGAATGTATTATTTAAGAATCATAATTTACTGTATAAAACTATTTATACAGTACCAAATGTTAAAAAAGTATAGTTAAAAAAAACAGCTAGCGCTGCCTAATGTCATAAGCAAAAAATAAATAATATATTTGGGACAAACGGCGCATACAAACTGGGACATTGTGGAATTCCACCTTTGCTTTTATGTGTCGCGTTCTATGTCGGATGTATTAGCGAGTGGCAGCCACTTACTGACATGTATTAGCGGGTGGCAGCCACTTACTGACATGTATTAGCGGGTGGCAGCCAGTTACTGACAAGCGGCATTTGTTGTCAGACAACGGCTGGAGCTGATGCGCGAGATGTACCACAACGAGGCGGAGCTGTCCCCGACGTCGCCCGACCACAACATCGAGTCCGTCACCGGCGGGGACCCCTTCTACGACAGGTTCCCCTGGTTCCGCATGGTGGGACGGTGAGTCACAATTTTTTTTTCTCGTTCTCGAAATGGAAATTATTACCAATTTTTATGTAGGTATTATGAAAAGTAAGGACGAATTATTTCAATTATATACAAATAGATCTCTAAGACCCGAAGAAGACGACTTTAAAGATATGTAAAAATATATTCAATTTTTTTATCTGTTTGAAAACAACAAGAACAAATGTACATAGTGCATGTTATTTGTCGACAGGAGCTTCGTTTACCTGTCGAACCTGCTGTATCCGGTTCCGCTCATTCACAAAGTGGCGATAGTGAACGAGAAGGGAGACGTGAAGGGCTACCTGCGCGTGGCCGTGCAGGCTGTCATCGACACAGAGAAAAGTGAGACCCTATGTTATTATGGAAGTGGCTTAAGTCTTTTGCTTTTTTTTATTGCTACGGGGGCAATAAGCAGACGGGCCTCCTGATACCTCCTAGCTATGAATGACATGAACATTGTAACGCCAGACAATGCGGAGTTCGCGGCGGGTGTGAAGCAATCCGCGAAGATCTGTTTCGACGACGACGTGGCGCCGGCGCGGTCGCGACTCAAGGCCATCACCAGCGTGGACAAGAACAACGCCATCAACCTGGAGGAGCGCATCACAGACATACCGGACTCCAACAAGATCGAAGGTCAGAGGCATACCTTATCGCTATTCCTCCTTGTAGATTATGTTCCTTTTTCACTTTATGCCACTTTATTGACTAAGTTGGTACATGTGAATATTTTAGTAGAGGCGTTAAAGAGGAACAATACTCCACTAAGCATCTTTTGGGTCTGCTGTATGGAGGTAGAAATGAGACAATTCTGATGATGCACGAGTGAGCATTCATATTTAATTACATTTTGTCCCTACTAATATTTACACTAAGGTGATCGCAACATGTGACTGTTGAGCGGAGTACTTATGCTAGAGAGGGATAGCAACAGCCATCGTGCTTTGTCGCATATGGACGTAAACTATCATATTATGAAGAAAATGATTTTTTTTTCTTCTCTCCCACGATCATTGGTGAATCCATAGATTAAAAAAAAATTCGCTATTCTAAATCTATGGGTAAATCAACGAAATGCTAGTATTAAGTCAATCGTTTGTATTTGTTGGTGCAGAGATGACGATGGGCGAGTGCGACGCGGACAGCGGGCGCGGCGACAGCTCGCTCGCCTCCGAGCTGAAGGAGGAGGAGCTCCCGGAGCACCTGAC
This sequence comes from Metalampra italica, assembly GCA_949699065.1. Lineage (NCBI taxonomy): Eukaryota > Metazoa > Arthropoda > Insecta > Lepidoptera > Oecophoridae > Metalampra > Metalampra italica. The sequence goes on from OX452982.1 coordinate 7,945,302, forward strand.
CCTCGGCCGGGAGTTCACGTTCCGCGTGACCGTGCTGCAGGCGCACAGCGTCGCCACAGACTACGCCGACGTGTTCTGCCAGTTCAAGTGAGAACATACTTACGTTCACAGACTCTGCTACTACTTGTTAATCTATTGCTCATCATAGTTTCTCTCTTACTCATCGACCTTCCTAATCGCGCTTGGAAGTTATGGTTATCGCAGTATCTCGCTGGCGTCTGAGCTGAAGGAGCAGGAGAAGCTTCCAGAACACTTTGACCCTCGGCAATTGGTGTTAACTGACAATCGAGTATTTATATAGTGACAGGAGTTCGATATGCAGTTGCGATGACGGCCGGAGGGTTCATACAGTTTAAATGAGAACATACACATTGTCATTGACAGTCTCTCAACATTCAGTTCTGGCCTTCTGGGCCATGTTGCGCAGTTGTTTTGGTGATTCCGCACCGGTGGTTCCTTTGAGTCCGAGCTGAAAAAGAAGAATCTCCCTGAAGTTCAGGTGATTGACAGACGACCAAGTGTCTAACCGATGGTGTATTTGTTGCAGCTTCCTTCACCGAAACGAAGATGCATTCTCGACCGAGCCTGTCAAGAACACAGGGAAGAACACGCCCCTCGGATTCTACCACGTGCAAAATGTAATATTCCATTCACCATTTCTTGTTTCTATGGCAGTGTAACTGGAATGGAACTTTCTAAATTGTTTGTTTTTGATTTTTACAGATCACGGTACCTGTGACGAAATCGTTTGTAGAGTACATAAAGACGCAGCCGATTGTTTTCGAAGTGTTTGGACATTATCAACAACATCCTCTTCACAAGGTAAGCACATTTTTGAGATGTAGTTGTTGGCGACGATCTTTTTTGTAGCTGGCCACTTGGCTGAAAGCACGGTTTTTATATATATTTTTTAAATATAGTAGATGTCAGTAGAAAAACAAGTGTGTGTACTCTCAATCGGTGCTGTAAAAATATTGGAAAATAAATGTCGCTGTATTTTTGATCAATTTACTTTCTCGCCTCTAGCTTTTAACTTCAACAGTAGTGATATTAAAAATGTTGGGTATGAGAACAGCTTATGATTTAAGTTAAGTATAAAAAAATACAAGCAAACCTTTCTGAGCAAGTTTGAGAAAAATATATAGGCACATCACATCTACTAGTTAATACTACTACTTAGTTAATGTAATAAAGCTGAAGAATTTGTTTGTTTGTTTGTTTGTTTGTTTGTTCGAACGCGCTAATCTCTGGAAGTACCACTCTGATTAGAAATATATTTTTGCATATGATTACCCAATTCTTGAGGAAGGTTATAGCCTATGTAACATCACTCTACGACCCTTAGGGGCCGCGAGCAAAAAGCTAGTTTACAAAATAATATTGTTGTATTGCAGGACGCGAAGCAAGATGGCCCCGTGGCTGGGCGCACGCCGCCGCGGCGCATGCTGCCGCCGTCGATCCCCATCTCTGCGCCGGTGCGCAGCCCCAAGTGGAGCGCGGCCGCCGCGGCGCCGCCGTGCTGCTCCTCGCACCTGCACTCCAAGCACGACCTGCTCGTCTGGTTCGAGATCTGCGAGCTCGCGCCCAGCGGGGAGTACGTGCCCGCGGTGAGCGCTGCACATTATTGGTACTTGTTACTAGCTCGGCAAACGGCCAAACGGCCCACTTGTTGGTAACGGCAAGGGGTCACCGCCGCCCTATGGACCAGGGACCTGGGTCCTTAGGAACCGCGGGAAAATCGTCAGGGGGAAGCGCATTCCACATGACTGAATGTAAATGGCGAAGGAAGGACTGCGGGGACAGCTTATTAATATGTTTGGTTCTGACCTCGAACGAAATCGGGGATTAAATTTCATCGATTAGACTTTCGCAAGAGAATATAAACTTGAACATATAGCATGAATAATAAAATGTGTTTATAAAGCGTACAGCTCCCAACACAAGTTGCTCGCCCGTGTACAGGTGGTGGAGCACAGCGACGAGCTGCCGTGCCGCGGTCTGTTCATCCTGCACCAGGGCATCCAGCGGCGCATCCGCATCACCATCCTGCACGAGCCCTCGCAGCACATGCAGTGGAGCGACGTGCGCGAGCTCGTCGTCGGTCAGTACAACTTTTTTAAATTGGAGCTCTGGAAACAAAGGCATTTTAAGCCCATCATACCTATATAGTTTTAAATTAATCAGTCTGCGAAGTCAATACTACTTGAAACAATTGTTGCCAGAAACGTGAATTTTTTTTATAATAATTTTTACGACACTGGAAATAAAGTTTTATTAGGCCTGTCTGAATTTTCATTATTCATATACATATACAAAGAACCACCGGTTAAAAATTCGGCGTCCAGAAAAATAGGGCACAAGTACATAATTATCGATTTATACAACATACCACAAACGTGTTTTTACTGTTTAAAGATGAAAAATTGATAGGAACCTATCCCTCTAGCCATTTTGAATCTTATTTTGTAAGAAACAACATTTTTTACTCTTTCATAAAATTTTCTATTTAGCGTAACATATGGAGAGAATACTTGAAGATTTTTTTCTCGAAAACTGTACCTAGAATGTTTATGATCTTGGGATATTGTTATAAATACACTGAGACAGATAGCATATTTTTTTCATTCACCTGTAGTTTTTTTCCACACTTACAAGTAGACTATTCAGACACCTCTCCTTGTGTGTAACAAGTGAGTGAGCAATGTTCTGTTTGGTTGCAGGTCGCATCCGAAACTCCCCGGAGGCCAACGAGGAGGCGTCCGACGGGGACGAGGACGGCGCCCTGTCGCTGGGGCTCTTCCCCGGGGAGAGGCCCACGCTCGACGACCGGGCGGTATTCAGGTACGCCTGTATTCTTATTCTTACACGGTGGTGGCGATCCCTGCACTGACTCCACGGAAGTTTGTGCGATTCCCACAATCCTTGAAGTAGTGAGTACAGATGTGTACGGAGGCAAACTTCGGCAGTTTTGCCATAGTTGGCACAAAAACGAAGATGTATGGAACACCCCATAAGGGGAGAAGTGTTTTAAAAGGAAATGTATCAAGTGCATATCGGGAAAAAACCTCTGGCGAGTACCGCACCACACTCTCATGTGACTAGGCCCTTGTAACCGCTAGGTTAGAGAGACCAGAAGGAGATAACTATTTTTCTACAATCCTTGAAGTAGTGGAGTAGGTATACCTAAAGTTGAAATTTGTTAATAAGTGGAGTCACATTGTTTTATTATTTACATTCCAACAAGCTTGTATCATATTTAACAAAGTGTTAACGTTACCTGTAGGCTAAGTCGCATCTGCTCTTTTATCATTAGGGTATATATCGGGGTTCTATTCCATTTGGTGTTTAAAATGCACTGATTATTATTATCTAGCAGAAATTATTTTCCTTTTAAAATGCTGGTTATTTAATTTGGTTTTCTACTAGGAATGAGCGGATTTCTTATGATTATAAACGTGTGTGTCAGGTTCGAGGCGGCATGGGACAGCAGCTTGCACGGCTCGCCGCTGCTCAACAGGGTCAGCGCTAACGGGGAGGTTGTCTACATCACGCTCAGCGCTTATCTCGAGGTAACACAGCTCTAATTACTTTAACCGCTCACCACCATAATGGACCGAAAACACAGCTGATATCGTCATTCAGCAACCAACACCGCGCAAATTGAAAATTTTCGGGTTCCAACATTGGATGTAGTGTTTTACCCCTTATATAATGGCCTTTGTTTAGGAAATAACAATACACAATCTTGAAAAGAACTCCATCTATATTGAGTGACTGACAGACTAAAAATGTAAGTATAGAAAATAAAAATAGGGTTGGCAACCAACTATTGGCAATACGATAAAGGTATGTAAATACGCCTTGTGCCATCTATTTGGTTATTATTTTGAGCAGCCTTAAAATTTTAAAATATCGTAATTAGAAAATTTTAGATTTGCGTGGTGTTGTTTGCTAACCGACGTTATTCTTTCTGGGAATATAGGGGAATACATACACAAACATAACTGAAAAGTCAATCTTTCCGTGGAAAGAGGATAATTATAAATATAATACCGAGACTAACACCAATGTTTATCCCTCGTTAGAATCGAACCCTCGATCTCTGGCGCTCGGATCTAATGCCTAAGCCGGTCTAGTAAGAGGTGGTGGATAAAAAATTACGTGTATAAATGTACCCAATGTACTCTACAACAACTGTCTTAGGCAATAAAATATATTGACTTTGACATTGATTGATGCGATGACCCATGTTTATACACAAGGCGCTTTATACATTTATTATGTGGCCAACCCTATTTTATTTTTCTATTACCTACATTTTTTGGTCTGTCAGTTCCATTCAGTCACTCAATAAAGATGTAGTTTGCGAGATTATGTATTGTTATTTCCTAAACGGGACCCAGCTGGATGAGGTGGAGATCCCTGGGGGAGGCCTTTGTGTTTGTCTTATATGATGATGATGATGATTTCCTAAACAACCCATTTGCCCCAGGTGGAGAACTGCAGCAGGCCTGCGATCATCACGAAGGACCTATCAGTGGTGGTGGTGGGGCGGGACGCACGCTCGAGCCGCTCGCTGCGGCGCGCGCTGTTCGGCTCGCGGGCCGCGCGCGCGGACCATCTCACCGGCGTCTACGAGCTCAGTCTGCACAGGGCCTTAGAACCGGGTTAGTAACTACCTTAGGGCCTCTGCTGCGTTACGCGGACGCTCCACGACGGACATCCACAAAACCCGCACTGGGCTAGCGTGGTGGACTTTAGCAGTGGGGACATATTCGTAGGCTATTGATTTGAAAGGGTTAAATGTGTTGCGCAGGCGTGCAGCGTCGGCAGCGGCGCGTGCTCGACACGAGCGGCACGTACGTGCGCGGCGAGGAGAACCTGCACGGCTGGCGGCCGCGCGGGGACTCCCTCATATTCGACCACCAGGTAAACACATCATATCAGCCTTTTAAGAGGAAACGCGGGCGGTGTTACCCCATACCCCTGTTTTCTCTCTGAATAATTAAGTGAACGAAATGAATGACGAACATTTTAAACTATTTGTTTTTAGTAAAATTGTATTATCATATACTATATGTATATGTGATAATACGATTTGTGTGGTGATAAAGTTCTTTAAATCTTATAATGATACTAGAGCAAAAAACCATACAATGGGCGTTTTTCCATTAGCCGGCACAGCACCCGGCGAGTGGGAAAAATATATATTCATACATTTTTGCTTCCCCGGCGGCGCCGGTGCCGTGTTGGCTAATGGAAAAACGCCCAATCTATATCGACCACTGCCATGTCCCTATGTTTTGTATTTTCCATAAAATAACTATTAAAAGAACTAGTAAAATTTGAAGAACTAAACAAACTTCTAAAATTGCTAGCTATACCGCCGTTAGCAGGGTTAGATGGTACCTAGTTCTTATAGGGCTGGCCTTTTATAAATTGCTGTAGTGGCTACCATCTGTCACCATGACTGATATTGTCGATGTAAGGTCGACCGCACGTCATTGAACCACGTGGGCACGTTCTGCAACTCCCTAATAGGCTAGGCCAGCTCAAGGTCAAAGTATTTGCTGACACTGACTTGCGGTCGACTGTACAAGTAAAGACGATTGTTTGAAGTTTAATTTTTTTTCATGCACGCAGAAACTATTCCGGCGCAAACTGATCTATGATTCACTGGACGCCATGGAACAGTTCCAGGTTCACAAATATGTTTTCCTAGCTATTTAGTATGTGCCCATATAGTATTGCCATCCATTCGGTGTACACCCGCCACATTCATACTAAATAGCTATTGAAAAGTAATTTGTGTATACTGGTCTGATATTTATCGATATTATATCCTTTCATGCAATTTTAAAATAATCAAATTATGTGTGCTTTTTGTTTTATTTTGCTTAGTTTTGTATAGCGTAGTAAAGTTATCGTAATATAATTATTTGTTATGATGAATAATAAAATATAACTGATATTTAAATAAAGGTATTAAGATTAACAATAAATTGCATGTTTGTTCATATCATATTCTAGTTTATGATTTTCCTTCAATCGCTCAGATTAGTATTGTTAATTATAGACATTATTAATTATAAGTACATACTGACGTAATATATTATATTATTATACATACCTGCTTAAATCATCACGGTAGCTTTATTTTCTCTTGGTAAATTTTTTAACCCCGGCCTTTATCAAGGAAAGAAAAGTTATTCGGCCGTGGCGCCCAACCCAATCCACACCCGGGCCGAACGTAGTTTTTCCTGTTTTATTTATTTGGAATAAGTTCCTTTTCATAAATAACTGTGACAAATAAACATTACGTAGTTGTAGCAAATACTACATACTTTTGTTTGTATGTTCTGGCTAATCTCGCAAACTACTAAATGGGGTTCGATACGGTTTTCACCATTGTTGAGGTCGTTTCTCGAAGAAGGTTTTTGTTAAGTCTTGAAGTCAGTCAAACCCGTGGTAGCCTAGTTAGTTGTGCACTCGCCTCACGTTCATCAGGTCGTGGGTTCGATCCTGGCCCGTACCAATGAGTTTTTCGAACACTTAAGTACGGTTTATTATAATACCACAGGTTTTTCGGTGAATGAAAACATCGTGAGGAAACCTGCATACGCCAAAGACTGGTATTTACTATTCTAAGGCGTATGTGAAGTCCACCTAAAAATGGTTTGGGGCACCGTTTGGCGGACAGGGGTTTTGGCTCTATATAGTAGTGGTGTGAGGTACAGTAATGTGTTGTGTCGCCGGCAGTGGGAGCTGGAGAAGATGACCCGGCTGGAGCAGACGGGCCGCGCGCGGCACCTGCTGGCGCTGCGCGAGCGCCTGCGACACGGACACGAGAACACCGTCGCGCCCAACGACTTCACCAAGACAGAGAAGGTACGGTCCACAGAGCACTGAATGCGCGTGCGCAGGCATCGCCGCGGGGCGGTCGTTGACACTTCCAAACTCTTTGGTACGCACACGGACTTGTTACTCGTTATCAGCATATCATCATCATATCAGCCTGTAGACGTCCGCTGCTGGACAAAGGCCGCCCCCAGGGATTTCCACGACGATCGATCTGCGCTAACCTCATCCAGCAAATCGTCGTGCCAAAATAATAATAAAATGTGCCGGTGTACAATTTTTCAGAATCGAAAAAAAAAACTAATGGTCATAATTTATTGTACTATCTACTAAATAGTACACAATAGTACTAAATAAACTGGATATTGATTCGTAGGTTGTAAGGAGTAAATGTAGCTATAAAACCTTGTATGTATCTAAAATTGATAGAATGTACTTACAGGCTTTTCGGTGAAGGAAAATCGTGAAAACATAGATTGAATCGTAACAACTGTTGTAGGAAGTGAACGTGGGCAAGGGTGGGTCGGAGTGCGCGCACGCGCCGCGCGACGACGCGCTCTACGAGCCGTGGGAGATGGCGCCGCGCGAGCGGGAGCTCGCCACCAAGTTCGTCAAGCTCATACAAGGTGAGCCCAGCCGCCAGACAGACAGCCAGCCAGCCAGCCAGCGTCATCAACACGTTTCATCATCATATTAGCCTTTGAACGTCTACCGCTGGACATAGGCCTTCCCCAATGAACACGTTTGGTCAATGAGAATGTGGTCCTGTGTTTCATATCTTTACTAATACATTGAAGCTAAAGTGAGTGTTTTTTGTTTGTTTGTTCATGTTATTATCATCAACACGATAATATCGTCCTGGGCATATTCATCCATATTTTAGTTCGTAATAGTTCGGATATGATGTAACAAAAATTCCATTTCAATGCCAACGGTGAAGGAAATCATTGTGGGGAAACCTGCATACGCCGAAGAAAAAATTCTTAGGCGTATGTGAAGTCCACCAACCCGCTTGGGCTAGCGTGGTGGACTATAGCCCGAACGCTCTCGTTGAGAGGGTAGGACTGAGTGGCTGTTGTGTTGATTTTCATTGTAAGAGATACACTGATGTGGTTTATTGTTTGTATGTTAGGGCGGATAGGGTGCGGCGGCAAGGAGGTGGAGGCGGCGGTGTCGCCCGCCACGCCCGTGGACGAGGGCGTGGCGGCCGACCTCTCCACGCCCAGCCTGCTCTCCTCCATACACAGCGCCAGCAGCATAGAGTGAGTGTTGCCATGCTGTTTACTAAATACTATACTAAATGAAAGCTAAGACGTATGTCACATGAAATCAAGGATTTAGGACGTAAAATTATTATGGAGGAGAAAATACAATGTGGACTATAAAAAGCCAAGAGGAGAACTGCTAAACATGGAAATCATATTGGTGCTCAACATAGTCCCACGTAAACAGACGTGATCTTATTAGTGTGACAAAATTGTTCAGTTTGTCAAAGTGAGTCATAAATCGCCTTGCCCGAGTGTACAAACTAACAGAGATACTCCACCATTACCATGATATTCGCACACGACGATTATTCGATTGATACACAACAAGGGGCGTCTTACGCTGCGCGTCCCGGTCCGCGGTCTCCACTCCAGAACTCGTCTGCCCCAACGGCCGTCGGTTCTGCGACAGATGTGACCTGCCCACTACCGCTTCAGCTTGCTAATCTTTTCGGCTATGTCGGTAACCTTAGTTCTCCGTCGAATCTCCTCGTTATCATATCCTTCAAAGAAACTCCGAGCATAACCTTCTCCATAGCTCGCTAAGCGACCTTAAACTTGTGGATCAGGCCCACCGTCAGTGTCCACGTTATGACCTACGGCGCAGAGGTATACATGCTACTTTTCAACACTAAATGAGGAAATAATAATTACTTGTGACTGCAGGCTGTGCTCCCCGGAGCGCGCTCTGCTGGAGAAGTGCATGTCAGCGTGGGGCGGCGGGTCGGCGGCGGCGGGCGGCGCGCTGTACGTGCCCGAGTGCGAGGAGGTGCGCGTGTCGGCCGCCGTCGCGCGCCGCGGACATCTCAACGTGCTGCAGCACGGCACGCACGGATGGAAGAAGCGATGGCTGGTAAGTGCATTAACTTTCTCTATACTATACTATATTATCATCTATACTATATTCATGGCAATTTATTTTCAGGTATATTAAAAACCCTTAATTACATACAAAAAGCAGTACTTTTAATGGAATGGTAAAAATACAATTAATTAAAATAACATAAATACCCACACACCTTATTCGTTTACTACTAAATCGAATAAGACATGAGCCGAAGGCAAGGACAAACTTACCTCAAAAAGAACCTAACAGTCGGTAGGTACAAAATGAAATTTCAATCAATATTTCGTACTGACCCGAGGGTCCACAAGGTTCGGTTATCGGAACTAAGTTCGAGTATGAAAAACTTTTTTCTCAATGTAGTAGAAAAACTAAAAAGGTATTTTGATATCAATCTCTATGCACAATAAAGGTTATCTATGTAAGTGATTGTGTGCAGGTGGTCCGGCGGCCGTACGTGTTCATGTACCGCGACGAGCGCGACCCAATCGAGCGCGCGCTCATCAACCTGGCCAACGCGCACGTCGAGTACTCCGAGGACCAGGAGCAGATGGTGCGCATGCCCAACACCTTCAGGTAACAACCATTGTTTATTTAATTCATTGACCACTAGATACCCGGCGGCACGATATCGAGACAGCTGGGTATACTTTTGTTGTCCGCCTGATAACAATATTGAGCTTGAAAACCTTTTTTATTTATTTTCAATATGTTTTTTTTTATTTTTTTACAATATTTATTTACATCTTTTATTCAATTATTTCACAATTTTTTAAAAGATTTATGAGAAGATTTTTTCTTTTCGGCCATGTGACGTCATCGTTATTTTCCCGTGTAAATGTGGTTGCCTGCCGGGTGTCCGCGGGGTGCGGGAGTGCGCGGACCGCCGTGTAGCTCGCTCGCACGTCGTTCGGTACAAGGCGCGTGCGCCAGGGAATTCTCAAAAATTAAGCGATGTATTGTATCGTATTGTAATACGTATTGTATCGAACTGAAATAAAAACTATTGTATAGCTAAGAGATGTGTTATAAACTAAATGAACTTTTTTTTTAACTTTTCCCCCACCCTCATTAGAATCTGGATGGATCCGAGCGATCAATTATTGTAATGCGCTCTGGGCCTCGGGTTTCGAAAGGCTAATAGACTGGTTGTTCCCCACAGTGTGGTGAGCAAGGAGCGAGGGTACCTGCTGCAGACCCTCGGCGACAAGGAGGTCCACGACTGGCTGTACGCCATCAACCCGCTGCTCGCCGGACAGATTAGGTGAGGTCACTTTGTGTTTGGTCACCCCATTACCCTCTGTTACTCTTTCTGCTCGTATTTATCTAAATCTCTTTCTATTCTTCCAAATATTTTAATAAAAGCTCGACTCTGATGACGCCATTAGCGTATGTAGTAAAACCTTGTGATGTGAGGCTTTTAAAAGGTAGAAAAAACGGTCGTATTGAACTGCTTATGTAAATCTAGATATTTGATTAAAATTTATATTTTTACTGCACCTTACCTCAAAAGGAAACGAAAGATACCTACTGAAAGTTTATTGCAAAACTATAGTAGGATTTACCTAGTTTTTATGGCGTAGTGGTAGTGACCCTGCTTACTGCGTTAAAGGTCATGGGTTCGATTCTCACTCGGGACCAACATTTGTGTGATGAGCATAAATGTTGCTTTTCGGATTCTGGGTGTTTGTTGAGTACCCATTTACAAGCTTCTGCTCAGTTTGGCACTAAACAACCGTGTGTAACTGTGTCCAAAGATTATTATTATTATATTATAATTCTAGGTATTATTTTGGGGCGGTAGATGAATTTCACAATTTTTTTTTGTATTTGTCTAGTTTATGTAGGTACATTGGGTTTTACGTAGTGCAAACATGCGCTAGTGGCGCCGCCTAGCAGCGAGCAGGTAGCTTTTTACCTCCCAACAAATACTTGCATGTCTTTCATATTTCTTCTGGCTCTATCCCTCCCTTGACTTTTTACTGAGATTTTTTTTTGTTTTTACTGAGATATCTTGTTTTTCTATACAGGATGTACAAAATGCCTGCAGTGATCGGTTACATAGGTATTTTTGTAGAGGAAAGATTTTTGGAAATTTAAAAAATGTTTTTTCGAATTTGAAAAAGTTGTCCACTTGAGTTAAAAGTTGACTCCTATACCGAGTGCCCCCTGTAACCGATATATAGATATTTTGCTACATCACGTATATTCAATTTTTTTTCATCTTTTTAATCGATATTATTTCCCTAAAACAAATCCCTTTGGTAATAATGCAATAAATGTTTGAGCCAATCACGTCAGCCCCTGACAATATACACGTGTAAAGGTGTCCGCACACAGGTCGCGGTCGGCGCGACGTGGCGACAAGCCGCAGCCCGCGGCCCCGCCCGCTGCGCACGTCGCATGAGACAACCTCACAATGGAGTCTATCCTCGTTTTTTAAATGCGTCACCGACGCCGGCAGCCTCCACGCGCAAAGGGCCCTCAGCGACGCGCATCCCTTGCCAAGGTATTGAAACAGACGCAATCTCGTTTTGTGGTTAACTTCGTGAGCCTAGTTTCGTGGTCACTTCACTGGCCGTAATTTCGTCGTGGTTTCGTGGTTACTTTCCTGAGCGCAGTATTGTGGTCATTTTACTTGCAAACATGCGGTATTGTTGCGTCTAATCACATTGTACTGACAGCATTCAAAATAAAAACGTCATCTAAATGTATGAAACTTTAACGATCTCGATACGTGGATTAATGGTGTAACGTGTGTATAGAAATTGTATATGTCAGTGCATGGATGAAATGACCAATACATCTGACGGATGTGGACTAAATCAATAAATACTAGTTAATACCCAAAAAATATCGACGAGTGATATGTGATGATACGCCTCACCAGTGTCTAAACTATTGAAAATACTTTACGACAGCTGGGAGGTCGTTGATATGATGAGCTGTTAAACTGAGCACTAAATCTACGTGTGATTTGAAGTCATATTTCTGTGGCTGGTTTGGTGGATTGTTAAAGCTACTAGACAAATTTAAGGGTGTAAATCGTGAGATAAAACGGTGTCAGGTTTTATATGCGTGGTCCAGTGTCTTATATTCACAAATTAATTTTCTGTCTATTATTTTATTAAATTGTTGGGACCACAACAGAAAACCAACAACTTCAACAATGCAGTTGGTTGGCAAATTGAATCAGTTATTTTGACATATCTCCAATATACCAGTATTACCAAAACTATTTGCATTTAATGCCTATACGACCTATACGTAAAAAATATGTATGATTGTTATTTATGTAGTTTTTATTATTGGAGAGTAAATAAGATTATGATTCGTGTGCGAGTAGTTGGGAGTTGGGACCAAACCGGTGCACTGATACGGAAATGGGGTAAAAAGAGAATGTCTTATTTACAGTGACAAATTTTAAAATTCAAACACAATTTGAATGTACGTTTAGGGCCTTATCACACTACTAGTGGCGAGCGTGTCTACGATGGGGCAGCAACGTTCACTTCGCTCGCGTCTGTTCTGCGTTCCAGTTTCATTCACAATGCAACCACGTGTTGTGATTGGCCGAATCAAGATGCTATCTTCTCACTCTCGTTAGAGGCGACAAGAGTTCGAAAGACTGTACATAGTGCCTCGACGCTTCGGTCCGAAACTGTTTTTAGCACAAATCCAAGTAATCGAGGCGCGAGGCGAGGTGTACTCACATACTATCTCATGCCTTCCTCGCGTCGCATTCCAAAAAGTGGAAAGCTAGCACCACGTTTTCATTACGTCGATTTCATCGTGAGCCGCTATCTTGGCAAATTCAGTCAATGGTAGCACGTGGTTGCATTGTGACAGTTCGTTGCAACGTTGACGCGCGCGCACTTGAGTCGTCTCGTCGTGACAGTTACGAAATGAAATGTATCCAGTTCGACTGTTTCAATACCTTACATACAAAGGATGCTCGTTGTAAATTAAAGCTCTATTTAATTAACTGTGTATCTTACGTGTACCAACAATAAGGTCTATAGACCATTATCTTTTATTAAGAGTTCTATAATTATATTAAGTGAGAAAGGTACGTGTATATGTGAATTAGAATTCGATTGAATGATGAAAATCTATAGAGATAATCCGTTGTCATTGAAATAATACAATTTTCTTTTTGCAATATTTAAATCTTCAGTTATAATGAAATTATTGCTTACATATGTTTAATTGTACTTAATTATGTCATGTAGGTACCACGTTGCGCACAAATGCAATTGTCGGCGGTGTCTGATAGACTCCATTCTGTAATATGAGATGAGATATAAGAATTTAATATGAACGTATTGTGAAAAGACAAACTTGAAAATACCTATAATAGATTTTCTTCTAATGTTGGATACATTATTAATGTAATTTACCTTGTATATACGTATGACCCGAACGGTTAGGATAAATATATTTTGAGGCTCAAAAGGGCCAAAAAGATGTGGCGGGTAGTCCGTATGATGTCATACGTAATATTTCTTTTCACATTTTAATATTGATTGTAAATACATTATTAATAATTATTATAACATTGTAGTTATTGTAGTCTAAAGAGTATATTGTACGCTACTTATTTGTGGTTTAGTTTCGAATATCAGTTTGTGTTTTAACTTGGGTTCTTCCGGTTCGGTTGAATTTTATTCGTTGAATGGATTGTATAAAGTAGGTTTAATGTGGTGTTGACTGTTTAGTATCACCCCGACCTAGCAGGAGTGTGGCAGGCAAATGTCACCATTCCGATGGTCTAGTCATGCATGTATCTACTGTTTATGTAGTGCATACATTGTATGTAATGTGATAGAGGTAGCTCCATTAAGTTCAATCAATGCTGTGCTGCAAACAATCACCACGTTAGTATGTTGACAAGTCTCTGTGTACTTACACTGTAGCTATTGATTGTTAGCGCTCACACACATTCGATCGGTCCATTGATCACTAGTATTTATACAGAAATAACATTTATATCATTGTAGTTAGATAATCGATGTGACGGTAGTTTTATATGGATGACGTTTTATGTTAAATTTGTTTTTAATAATTCTATTTCAACAATATGTTGTAAGTCCAAGCAATTCTTAATAACGTTACTGCTTCGATAAATGTTTCTCATATTGTCACTATACTATCGCTTTTAGGCGACTATTTTCAATTCATTCGAAATAAATCGAGCGAACAGTTCTATGACAAAAATCGTAAGCGACATTAATTATTGTAAATACTTAAATGTAGGTCATTTGGTCCCCATGTGGGTTTAAGGAAAATTGCAGTTTCGTTTAGAAGTTGACTTGAAGCTTTACCACATGGATTGTAGAGATAATACTCAGCTAACACTAGAAAATATCCTGATAATAATTTAGCATAGACTAAAATAGATGTAAGATCAAAAAGTATTATCCAAATTTTAGACAAGCTGTGTGTTTCGTTACTTAAATTGAAGTTATTGTCATTATTGAGAGCACAACTGCAAATTTTGGATGTAACATTCGATAGTGTGCTTTGCGTGTCGTTAACTTGACAAAATGTGAAAATCTACTATAAAGATTGTGTCCACATTACTGCTAAATTCTTCTACACGTCAACATAGCTATATACATATGTGTGCTAATCTCAAAATAAAAAGATCTCAGGCTTATATGACATACGTATTGTTATTTGATACCTTTCTTTTCTAGTCATTTTGTATACATTCCAAAGTTTGTAAATTATTTCCCTTTTCAAATAATTAGGATAATGTATTTTGCATAGCAAAATGGTGTTTAAGTAGTTAAATAGTGAGCAGAATAAATAATATTAACAAATCACGGATGTGTAGTGCGTTGGATGTTATTGTAACAATTTATATTTTTTTGGAAATTTCGTTTGCAGAGCTTTCTCTAGTTTATTTTAGTTGTTATATTTTTGTAACTGAAATGAAAATCGACTTTTTAAATTTAGAGATGACAGCTGACGCTGAGTTATATATTTTTTATAGAATGTACTTGAGCTACTGTCGCTATTTTTATAGGACTAGTGTTGTTTTCTGATATTTTGTGTATTATTTGTTTCTTTTAAAGATATGTTTGGAAGGATCTCCAGGGTGGGTGTTGTATGTTTTGTTCGATGCTTCTGTTGGTGTGAAGTGGGCGTGTTCGGCGGCGGCGGCGCGGGCGCAGGGCTGAGGTGTCGGCGCCGTCGCGCCGCCCGGCCGGAGCCCTGCCCGAGTATTCACGTTTATTAGGGAAAGGTTGAAATACTGATTAATTTGACTAATTAATTTCATTAATTTAAATTTTTAATAGAGGATCGTCCGCACCTAGGCCATGTTTGTATCCGTTTGTTCCACTTTGATAAATAACCAGATATCTACGTGGATTAAAAGTTCAAGGTAGATAACCATGTTAGACACTACAATATTTCTTTGGCTGTCCTCAATGAACTCTATAGTCAACATACATAACTAGTTGTGTATGTACACTGGATTCCAGGTAGGTAACTGGTTGTCAAAGCTGAAACAAGGACTTCCTCCCACATAGTTACCTACCTAAGTGAATTCATTTTTCACGTAGATAACTGGTGATCGAACTTGGTTTTCTAAGTGGAACAAACGTTTGTATCGGCACATAACCAGCTGTTGTGCCAATATAAATGTTTCCTCGTGCGGAATAGATGTTAACGTGAATACTCTGTCCCGAGCGGTCGGCCGGCCCTTGTGATGCAGATGGTGATTGTTGGTCGTTGGGCGAGAATGGTATTTGAGAAATATACAATCTATATATAATTTATGAATTTCATTCAATTTATGAAGATAAGAACAATGTAATGATTGGTAATGCGTATTACTCATTGCTCTAAATGTACTATCAAAATATATTATACACAGTGTTAAAGGTCATAAATAAAATGCTTTGAAAATTTCCAAATCGTTGTTTCCTTTGTACCAGTCCCATGTTTTAAGCGTATCTCAGATACACGCGGCTTGCGGTGGCGGCCTACCGCAGACCGCAGCCTCAATATGCAAACGCAGGCCGCCACCGTAGGCCGCGTGCGTCTGGGATCCCCTTTATATCAACCAAATCTTTGAGAACACATCTCTGAGAGCACTTTGCTTTGAAATTGCGAGATTTCATTTTTATGAAATCTCGGAACAGACAAGAAAATAAATAAATACATGACCAAAGTACGGGATGAGCCTCGTCTAGTAGTTACTCAGCGTTAACATCTAGAAAGTGATGGGAGATACAAAATTTACGTGTATACCCAGTGTACTCTGCTAAAATATTTTGACTTTTGGGCATAAGGTGGTATTATAGTGATCTCTAGTCGCTGCTCTGTGAGATTGACAAGCGGCGCCGCGTGGCGCGTGCCGAAGTGGCGCGCGTCCACTGCTGGACGGCGATGGATATAAAGTGACCGTTAAATAAAAGATCAGGAGCAATAATTATTCTTAAATCTTTATTATCACTTAACTATGATACAGTATAAATAGTACACGGGACTTACAATAAGTATAAATATAAAATTTTAAATAAAGCGTATGATTATATGACTGATTAATAGGAATGTTAAGGCATGGCCTAATAATATGACGATACAAATTAATGTTTTATAATATTCGATCATATAATAAATAATAAAAATAATAATAATATATACTGCCCAGACACCGCATCAGTGCTCAAATAATGCCACGACAAAGCAGTGCTTAACATATACTCTAAGCATTGTTTTGTTCTTCATGACAACATGTAGATTTTATAAGTGCAATTTTACAATTAAACAATTATTGTTTAATGTACCTATTTATTATTTTTTGTGTAATAAGGATTTATACCTGGAATAAATTTGATTTTTTAAGTTGAATTTCTCTATTTTGTTTTTTATATATGATCGAAGTTTATAATATTTTGCAATTTAAATATTTTATCATTCAATTTTGAATTTAAAAGAAAAATGTGAGTCGACTTGCCGACATTTTATTTTCATACTCCTTTCGTCGCCGTGGTTTTAGTTAATTTTTATATGGTTTTACGGCCAATTCGAATCAAGTCAGGCCAATTCATAGTTCAGAGAACATAAAACCGCAGCACGGCCTCAAGGGCACTAGGGCACAACTAGTGCCATTCGGTGATCCACAATGCAGTTCACATGCACACTAAACTGATAGGTTTAATGTGGTTTTAGTCAACATGATTGACCCATAGTATTCCATTCCAGTAGAGGCTTTTTGAGTCGTTTGCTATTTCTATTGGAACCGATTCTATTGGTCCAAGTTAACCCCTTATGCTTTTCATTTTGAATTTCGTAATATTTTTTGGTATTCAAGAGATCTCAAAACCACACATCATAATGCCATTTAACTAAACGCCTATGTCTTAGCCATTCAGTTGAATGACGGCACTTAATGAATGGACTAGGCATTCACTTGAATGGCTAACTGAACGAAATGGCTGCGACATATACATTATTAAACTTATTATTACTGAACACTATAAAGGCCGGAGCCCACCGGCTGCGTGCGCATTGCATCTCAGTGTGTGCCGACTGTATGAAACCGCATCCAAGTGGGGCTGACTGAACCGCGCACGCAGTGTGCTCCCGCCTTTAATGACTAAGGTTCGGACATTGCATCGCACGGTAAGATTAATGGTAGATAATGGAGTTGTTAGTTGTAAATATGATATATCGAACCGAGTACAAAATGACGCTTTTTGAAAGTAAGCCAGTTTTGACGTGAGCCGAAAGCGAAATAAGTCTATTCTTCTCTATAAGACTGCCTCAAAAGAGGAAACCGTAAATTTGTAGTAACATCACAAAAAAATCTTTTTTTTTCTTGTACCCACCAAACTTAACTTTGCGTATGAGCAAGTTTTCCATGTTCATGTAACTACAAATTTTATTAACGTTTTTCTAATATTTTCTTTAATTAAGTTTGTACGGAACCCTCAGGGCGTGAGAACTCGCACTTGTCCGGTGTTTTTAACCAGCTCCATTTACCTTTGGTCTTATCATGCGATGAAACGTCCGAACCTCATTAATAACTGTCCAATCACAGCTCACGAGAAAGGGTTGAGATTTTTATCGTAATCATCCTCAGCGAAAGGATTGCTCGGCTCACCGCCCTCTTCCTCAGCGAACGGATTCTTCGCGTCATCATAGTGCTCCTCCTCGAAGGGATTCCTCGCGTTCGTGATAACTGAGGAAATCTTTGGGGACCCCGCTGCGTCCTGCGCTTTCCTCGCGGGCGTGGGGGACGCGAGTGGGGAGTGCTTGGCGTGGACCCGCGGCTCCAGCGGGGTCATGTTGGCTTCTAAACTGGAGCTGTAGCGCTGCTGTTCGAGGAGACGCATCCTGCCCTCGGGCACGGGGATGACGGTGGTGCCTTTGGGTGCGACCTGCTTCGCTGCGCTTGATACGAACACTGAAATCAACAAACGTCCCTTAGAGTGTTAAAGAGCCCGATCGGGCCTCCTGTCAAATGTCCGTTGAGTGTGGAGAGAGCCGAGCGGGCCTCGTCGATGTAGGCTAATACTAGATTTATCTATATGTATGTATATATATATGTAGGGATGATTTTTCGTAAATAAAAAACTGACAGCCACACTCATCGAAGTTTTTTGATTTTGACCGCCACAGAGGCAGGTAATCAAAGGTTAACAGTACTTTCCATATGTATATAGAGTTTCGTCCTACCTCAAAAGAAAAAAATCAGAACCATCATAGGGTCACTTTGTTATCCGTCCGTCCGTCATGTGTTACGGGTGTCTGACTGATGCGAATTGATTGATATAACTTATTACTCGGCGAATAACAAAGGATTACCTCTTTAGGTTCACAATGTCCAATAGGTAATAATTTTATTATATTATTTGCAACTGTACATTGGATTGTGAAGAAATAAATAATAATTATTATTATTCTCGTCTTTCTCGATTCTCCTTGCTGGCACGATATCGAGCCGGCGGGTATTTATGTGTTAAATGACTAAACAAGCGTACGGGCCATTGCCATAGCCTATGCAAGGTTGCAGAATGATCTTAGAGAGGGGCAGAGCAAGCAAGGTGAACAACCTTGCTTGCTCTGCCCCTCTTGCAGCCTGAGCTTGGCCTCCGCGCCGGGCCCGTAGGGGTGCGGCGCGGGCGGCGCGGCGGCGGCGGCGGGCGGGTGCGGCGCGGGCGCGGGGGCGAGCTGCGCGGGCGCAGGGGCGTGCTGCGCGGGCGCAGACCCCTCTGTCACCACCGTCAGCTTGTTAAACAGACCGCGGCCGAAGTACTCGGACACCACCGCGTAACTGAAATCATCATATATACTAATATTATAAAGGCGAAAGTTTGTAAAGATGTGAGGATGTTTGTTACTCTTTCACGCAAAAACTACCGAACAGATTTTCATGAAACTTGGTACAGTGATAGCATATATCCTGGAATAACTTAAACGATACTTTGTAACGCAGACAAAGTCGCGGGGCGTCCGCTAATACCCCCTAAGTAACAAAACGCCTACATAGAGGGCGCTGTTTCACAATGTACACGGGAAAACTTTTCTACGCGCGCGAAGCCGCGGGAAAAAGCTAGTATGATATAATGATGTCACTTTTTTTTACCAAAGTAGTATGATGTGGCACAAAGAAAAAATATATACAATTGTCGCAATGTTTATTAAATTATGTGACGAGTGAAAATTTCAAAGGGTGAAGGTGCCAAGTCTGACAACTTAATAGACAAATGGGATTGTTATCAAAATCGGTGAAATGCACCATAAAAATCCGCTTTACAACTTTAAATTAAAGGACTAAGGTTGTTATTTACTTAGCACTTTAAATGCAGTTGAGTAATACAAAACGGCTCAAATGAAAAGCAAAGCGCGTCGCTCTGTCTGCCTAACACGCAACGGAAACATCGTAAAGATATGTAAAAAATGCTATAGTTACCCCTCATACCTGTCGTCGGTGGTGTCAGTGAAACACCACGAGAACGGTGACAGCATTACTTTCTAAATAACCTCATGCACTACAGTGTAACGTAACAAACAAATAACATTACGACTCATAATAATCCAACCGTCGATATGGAGCCGATAATTTATGGCCGTAGATAAAAAATAATTAAAATGTGGATAACGCGGCGCGGGCGCACGGCGGCGGCGGCGACGCGACTAGTGACGTCACTCGCGAGTCTCGCGGAACAATGTCATTGCAAGATCCACGTAATCCTTATATTATTATGTCTCGTTCACCGTTACAGATGTAACTTAGCCAGGAAACAAGGAAAATAGATTTTTCAATAACCTTATGATACAGTTTTAGGCCATTTACACCCTAAAAGTTTTAATTAATTTAAGTAGTAAAAAGAAAATATTAAGGGCCTCTTACACAGCTTGCTGATAAAGTCCCAGATACCCTATCTGCAGGTTATCTGACAGATAGCCAATTTTTTTGGTTTCACAGGTATCTGATTGCCTACATCTAATATATTTTATATAGTCTATCACACAGATTTATCTGATAGATTAGTTTATCACCAAGATTACTATCTGTAACAATATCAGGAAGCGGTGAAAGAAGCCCTAAATCAATTAAAATGTATCTTTTTTTTTTCTCTGGATATAATTATTAAAATTCTAATTCAAAATTCGTCTTTTTCCCAGCTCTATATAACACATTGGAAGCGGTGGTAGATAAAAAATTGACGTTGTATAAATGTACCCACTGTACTTACATGCAATAAAATAGTTTTGACTTTGAGTCATGCGCGGTATCGTTGTATACAGAGAGGTAATTGTATAGTACTACAATAGCTTCAATAGTACACTTAATTAATGTATTCAGTTGTGTTGACATTGGCGCGAGACGGCTGATACAACAACAATAACGGCGACATTGTTGTCCAATCGTACGTTGGTACAGTCGACCGCACGTCAGTGGAAACAAAACCAGTATAAACTGGTCTCTCATAGTATTGACACTCCCTAATAGGCTAGACCAGCTCAAGGTCAAAGTGTTTCCACTGACCTGCGGTCGACTGTACAAGTAAATGTTTGTACTACGCAAGTCGGATACCGTGGGTGTTTAAAAACATTACTACCTATTCGTCTGGGTGGCTACTTAGAGGGCCTTGCATAGATTATGTAAGACTGCTAATTAAAATAATCCAAATGACATAACTACTATGTCCTCAGTGTTGGGGTTCAGGCCTACACTCTCGAACATCGTGCGGAAACCTGCTTACACCTGCTTAGATTAGAATTTGTATTCTAAGGCGAATGTGAAGTCCATCAAAAACGGATTGGGGCACCGTTGTTGGTGGACCAGGGGTTAGGCACAAAAGATCCCATAGGGTCGCAGTGTCGCCAGGTATTCGGCCCGAGACGGACTATTCAACCGATCTATTAAAATTTTCACACACATAGCCTGCGCATAGGTCCACTTTTACTATGGGAATACATTTCCCGCGGTAAAGTAAAATCAACATGTATAGCGGCAATATGTATAGTCACCCACCGTACATTGTTTGGCGGTTGAGTGAATATAGTTACAGATTAATTGCACATCGCTGACAGTGTTGACAGTCAGTATTGACATAATGTGATGCGTAAAGATGTCCAAAAACTGAAAGTTAGATTCGGTTGATTGAATCAATGAACTATTTCTTGAAATTTTATTAGCGCCTCTGGTGAACCCCCGCATAGCTAAATTAGTCACTGCGCAGACAGTGCCTAAATTAGTCACTGCGCAAATAGCGCCTAAATTAGTCACTGTGCAAACAGCGCGAAAATTAGTCACAGCGCAAACAGCGCGAAAATTAGTCACAGCGCAAACAGCGCCTAAATTAGTCACTGCGCAAACAGCGCCTAAATAAGTCACTGCGCAAACAGCGCGCAAATTAGTCACTGCGCAGTCATCAGCCAACTTCACACAACCGCCAAAAAGTTTTACGGGAACTATTACTGTAAGTAAATATACTGACGGGTCGTGGTCCTGATGCAGCCGCGCGTGCAGCGCCTCGGCGGCGCGCGGCGGCGGCTCCGCGCGGCGCCGCGCCGGCGAGCACGCGGGGCACTCGCTCTCGCAATCAGAGTAGCTCTGGAAGCAGCTGCCCGAACACAAAACAACGTCAGTTAATCCCGTCTTCTAACCTAGTCAACCACCCCAAGTTCGATATTGAGAACTTTATGTACCACCTGCCTTAGGTTGGATGAGATATACATAGGTGGACAGATACTTAGAAACCGGCAATAATTTTCATACAAACAAGGTCAATTTTTTTCTCCGTGAAGGATTGATCGGGGCATGATCAGATGACGGTCATCGAGAGAGTAGATGGAGGACTTTTAGATCGCTATAGACGTCCAACTGATCAGATAAGCCGTTAGGAGGCAGCATCGTCATGAATTCTAAATTTTAAGATTTTCATACATTTTGATGCATTTTGCTGTTTTTTTGTTCATACCGATGCTGCTTCTAAACGGCTTATCTGATCAGTTGGACATCTGTACTACTAAAGCTATAGCTACTAAAAGAGATCACTGAGTGGGATAGGACTGCACCTTTGTACATAAATTTATTGTATTAAGGATGCTAGTCAATTTTAGTAGAATAAAGTCACCCACACAATAAACCTGTGGCGGTGGCGAGCCGCGCAGGTGTAGCACATAATATGAGGCTCTGGAAGATGACAGGCTCATTCTCTGAGTCTTAATACTCACTGCTGATGGTAAGAGTGCTGACACAAGAAGTGCACTGTTGGCAACTCCAAAGGCCTGTTGCACGCCGCACAGCGGGAGCTCTGGAAGGTGACAGGCTCGTTCTGCAGCGTCTGGATCTGAGCTTTCATCTTCTCGCTTTCACTCCTGTACTTGGCAGCCAACTCCTGTTCCCGCGTGATGACTTCATTCTCAGACTTGAGCACGTTCATTAGGTAGCTGCAAAATGGGGGCTCGCTGTGGTAAACCGAAATACTCTTCATCGATAGAAACGAATCTGCGGAATCATTCTATAAATGTTGCGAGTTTAGCCTGGATGGGCAGAACCAAACATCGGGACGCCTTGGGGGAGGCCTATGTTCAGCAGTGGACTAGTGCAGGCTGATGATAATGACATTAATCCTACTGAGTTACTGACTGAGTGTGACACGTCCGAGTAATCGATTCTCGGGACAGACAACTTTTTGTTGGAATCTGAACGTTGTACAAACAGCAACATACGTAAGTTACCATTAAAGACAAAGCTGTTGCACGGATAGCAGAGTTTCGTGATTTAGAAATCTATTCTATTCTAGAACTATACAGTAGTTCCGTCTTTAATGGTATGTATGGACTATGGTCATTAATTTCTAAAGTGCATTAGAATACTAGTTTGGGATTTAACCCTTTATAAGGCAGAGGCGATTTGGATACCACTTAGTTATTAAACATTTACGGAGAAGAACATCCTCTTTTTTATTTAACTATAATGATATTATATAGCGAATATATCAGGCTTTCTTTCCTCATTCATTCAATGTCAATGAATAGGTGCATTGGAAACAGATCATCTGAAAACTCAAGTGCACTAACAGGCTGAGTGCATATATTGACCACATGTTTTTTTCTTAATGATTTTTGTATTTTTGCCGTAGATGTGTTCCGTAGTTCATTACAAACATGGTAGTGTATTTAACTTTCACGTAGCATATCTGTATAACTGGGGCCTTATAAAGGGTTAAAAAGTATACGTAAGTGTATGAAACATTTATTTATTAACTCAAGAATAAGAACTTTTAATAAAACTTACTTGCGAACATCTCCAAGTGTATATGAAGGGGTGCTGGCAAGGCAATCTATGACTAGAATAGGCGACAATAGTTTCTCGTTGGCTGCAAAACAAAATAAGTGTATTAAATTTCTTCCTTGTTTACTTAGTAAACCCTCCAAACATATATAGACATGTAGATATACTGGCAACTTGTAACAAAATGACGACAGTGAAGAAATTAATCAAATACAGAAAAAATACCAACATGAATATGGAAGAGACATGGCGACTATACTCTATGCCTGGACTCTATTTTTGCGTGGCACTTATAAACAATATGAGGTTTCTGGTTACACGCATAAATATGTCACTGTGTTATTAATGTAATGAACAATAAGTTAATTAATTAATTAAACAATAAATATTAATTGCAAAAGGAAGAGCTGCAATTAACTGTCATATATTCTAAAGTATTGGAGCTGTCAGTTGTATGGGTCCGGATACACGCTCAATCTTGCTTCCGCAAATTCAAGGTTTGCACAAACAAACATGTACCGTTTAGTCGTCTTGCCGTCAACTCCATGCACATTTGTGCAAACCATGAATTTGTGCGTGTAGCCGTGCATAGGAAGTGAGTCAAGTATCAATGTGTTAGATAGAGGTCGCTGAGTGTACCTATAACGTTGAGCAGCTCCGGCAGACAGGCGGCGGGCGGCGGCCACCACAGCACGTCAAGCCAGAGCCGCGGGCACGCGGCGCCGCGCCGCCGGCACACGCCCAGCGCGCCCTCCGCGTCCCCGCCGCGCATGTGCAGCGACACTTGCGCGCGCCACCTCACATAGGCACATCATCACACGTAATACAGCTTAAGAACAGACTGGTTGAACCAGGGAATCCTATACGGAACCCCATTGCATAGGGTCGACAGCAAGTCAGTAGAAACGTAACCAGTATAAACTGGTCTCTCGTAGTGTTCATCATCATCATCTCAGTCTTTTAGGGTTCACTGCTGGACATAGGCCTTCCCCCACGAACGCCACCACACCCGGTCCTCCGCTCTCCGCATCCAGCCGCTTCCGGCTCATAGTGTTGAATCGCCATAATAGCCTACGCCAGCTCAAGGTCAAAGTGTTACCACTGACGTGCGGTCGACTGTACATTTTTAGTTAACGCGCTGGTCGCAAAATCCGCGGCGGCGGCTATTACCCGATCGGTGACCTTCCAATAACCAATCAGACGCTAGCGCTTGCGTCACGCGCATTTGTGGAGCAACCAATATCTCAAATTTTTGAGCCAGGACTTTCTAAAGGTCCGAGTCTAGATGTATCAGCTGATGATATAAGCGGATGATGATGGAACCCACTACATCCAAGTCTCAATTTGCAAGTAACCGGATAAGAGCTGCTCACAGTTTGTTCTCCTCGTACAGGTAGAGTATTCCGGTCTTGAAGCCGAGCATCTGGCAGATGACCAGCGTCTGGTCCTTGTCGTAGTTGGCCTCCGGGTCCTTCAGCACCCTCAGCACTTTCTGCTCGTAGTCCGCCTTCTCGGCGTCCGGTAACTTGGCCCTGGAAATAGGAATTGCTTTGTCAGACTGTAGCGATAAATAATAAATATTCTTCTTTAAAAATAAGAAAAGAGTGGCATAAATTTTAGAACTGTCAAATAGTTTAGTCCTGTGAGACACAAGAAATTGTACCGGATTTCTATTTCTATATTGTTGTCTATTGTGTATGGATTGTCTGGCAGGACCGATTTAATTTGATAGTTCTAAAATTCATAGTATCACGTTCTTATTTAAAAAACAGGGCACAAGACACTAAAAAGTTAAAGAGTACACCATCCGAATCGAAACGATTACCAGTGTATAAAACTTACCACACGTGTATGTAGTGCTCGATGAGCGCGTCGTACACGAGCTTGGAGCACTCGTGGTCGGCGGCCGTCATGTGCTCGAGGAACTCTATGAGCCGCTCGGAGTGGCTGAGGAACATGTGCACGTAGTCGTCGGGCGCGGCGCGGTCCGGCTCGCGGCGCGCGCCGCCCAGCGCCGCCTCGTCCACCAGCGGCTGGCTGCGCGGCTTGTAGTCCGTGCACAGTACTGCAACAGTACTTCATATTAATTTTAACCAGATACCTCCACGCGTTCCTGAGAAAAAAGGTTTGACAGACAAAGACCAGTGACAGACAGACAGAGACCAGAGTTCTGTTTCTGGTCAGACAGACAGAGACCAGAGATCTGTTTCTGGTCAGACAGACATAGACCAGAGATCTGTTTCTGGTCAGACAGAGACCAGAGACAGACAGACGTACAACGAAGCGTTCGTTTTTCCTTTTGAGGTACGGAACCCTAAACCAACTCACGCTTGAGGAACTTGGTGGTCTCCTCCGGCTCGTGCTGCAGGAGGCGGTGTCCGTACGCGCGCGTGTACCTCTCCGCCTCCTCGAACGGCAGCTCGGCGATGTAGTCGAGCGCGCGCCGCGGCGCCTTCTGGTCCTCCATCAGCATCTTGAGGCACCAGTCGTGCCGCTTGTGGTTAGCCGCCAGCGACAGCGCGTCCTCCACGCTCACCTGCCGGACCACCTGCCGATGGATGAATGACGATGTTAAACTACAAATTGAATCAAGCATATACAAGGTGGAGAAAATCGAGGTGGCGACCAAAATGGCGGCGATTGACAGCAGTACGGTTGACATGCAATTTTTTTTATTTCAGTTCAGAATTTCGAGTGTATGTGGCCTTTACCTAGTAAAACTAAAATATAAACGCCCATTATCTCAGGCTAAACTCCCACACCCTAGATGAATATTGTGTGAGCGAAAGAAAAATAGGAAGGCCGCCATTTTAAATCCCTTTCTTTTAATGATTTAGTTCTACCTTAATCGCCACGTTGACGTCAAAATGTATGGGCTGGTCCTTGTTGTGGATGAACTCCTTGAGCTTGCCCTGCTGGTCGTGCTGGTCGATCTTCACGTAGCACGTCAGCAGCAGCGTCGTGTGATCCTCCGTCGCGTAGCCCTGCACAATCACATTGTTTAGGGCTCCGTGTACGTTCAAACGAAGCCCTATTACGAAGTCAGACTGTTCGTATTTTTACACCTGCAGTTTTAGCTACTCTAAATTACGTAGCCCCTTACGTTACGTGTGCCCTAACGCATTTTATGCCGTCACGACAGTACAAGACAGTCTCCCGGTCTCAATCATCTGATTCAATTCTCAATAAGAGGGTAGCATTAAATGATTGAAACCTTTTTGTGCAGTTCCTCGAGGTACAGCACGAGGGGCTCGAGGTGACGCGACTCCAGGTACTTGCGGATCACGTACGACGTCTCCAACCAGCCGATGGTCTTCACGTACTGCTCGATCGCGCCTTTCAGGTCACCCTGGATATTTAAAGGAGCAAAAATAATTGATACGCCGATGAAGAAATTCTTAGACGCATGTGAAGTCCACCAACCAGCACTGGGCTAGCGTGGTGGACTATAGCCCTAACGTCCTCATTGAGAGGGTAGGCAGTTTGTAATGTATGAAACTGTATGGAAGACATCGATTCTGTGCGACTTCTACATCATAAACTGAGTTGGAACGCGCGCGTTGCACCGCTCCGTTGTGTCCTTGCCTTTGATTGCGATGTTATAATAATATACACATACCTTGCTGTACAAATGATCGCCGTACTGTTTATAAATCTCCGTCAACCCCTCCGCATCGTAGTGCTGGCTGCTCGCTATCCTGATCGCTACATCGTACAAGTTCTTCTTGAATAGCAGCAACAGCTTCGACTGTAAATCCTTCTCGTCCAAGTATATCATCTCCTTCTTCTTAGTTAAAATATGGAACGAGCCCCATTCAGTCAGCACCGCGTCGATTTCATCGAAGGTCTTGGAGAAAACGATGAATTTGTTCTGTATGTCCAGGATGGTGATGTGGTGTGATTTGGGCGCCGGTGCGGTGCTGGTGGAGGCGGCCTTTGGCTGGGTCTCGTTGGTCGTGATCACCAGGTAGCTGCGGAACCAGTTCAGCTGGACTTTCTCGCCCTCGAGGGCGTAGCACGGGCCGCGGCCATCGGTCGTATAGCAGTATATGGCCTGTAATACAAAACGGACAGATAGTCAGGTTACCGTCGCCCTCAAACCTGCAGGATTTAGAAAACAGCCCAAAGGCCACTAGTGAGTTGTCCCGACCAACGTCACTACACTGGAACATGTAAACTGCTATAAAATCATGCCAGATTATTGTAAACTAGCTGTTTCCCGCGGCTTCGCGCGCGTAGAAAAGGTAAAAATCCTTAGTGGACGTCAGAGCTATATGAGGAACCTTTGTGCAAAATTTGAAGTATCTAGCTTCAGCGATTTGGGCTCTGCGTTGATGAGTCAGTCAGTTTCTTGTTTTATACATTTTATTTTTTTACAGCCTTTATCTGTGACCCATTTGAGCAAAGGCCTCCCCTAATCTTTTCCACTTTTCCCTATCTGTCTCTATTATACATATTAGTGATTAAAACGGGCCCAAAAGGGCTGCGCTTCCGGGGCCGTAAAGCCATATTAAAAAAGCGGTGCACTAACGTCGTTGGTGGCGAGCGTGAGGCGGTGTTTGTCGGCGAGCACGCTGCAGCCGGCCGGCGCGCCCATCGCGTCCAGCGTCACACAGCGCTCCGTGCTCAGCCAGTACACCATCACGCACGCGCGAGACACCACGAACAGCTTGTCAGAGCCCCTTTTAACACAAGGAAAAACCATTTAACTACATGATCAATAAATAAATAAAACGGAAGCATATACTTAAAAACACAAGTCTTAGAGAAATGGATCTATAATTATAAAAAAAAATATCGAATTATCGAAATTGGTTCCTTACTAATGTAAAAGCTGAGGGGTGGTTAGTTTGTTTTTTGTTTGACCGAGGGATATTTTAATATCACGCTACGACCCCTTAGTAGCCGAGCAAAAAGAAAGTCAGAAATAATTTATAAGACACAGGCGAAGCAGCGGAAAACAGCTAGTGTTTTATAAATATAATAATAAAGGTTCATACTTGAAAGCCAGCCCTGTGATGGGACTGGTCCCAGACTCCGACCACGTCTTCATCTTGCCGCTGCGCTGTCTCGCGATGTCTCCGCGAAACAACGACACCGAGCCGTCTTGGAAACCAACTGCTAGTAGGCTCTGAAAAGGAATGTCAGTTGCGTTACAGCATTAACTTAGGGTCTAACTGACATTTCGATTTTGAACCCAATCTGCAGGGACGGTCTGCAGTGTTACCACCTTAGAAAAATGACAATCGCTTAAAAAAAATTTTTTTAAAATCTTTGTGTAAAAATTTAAAAAATTAGTAAAATTATATCAGGCCAATAGGCCATCTGAATCTATTTTGTGATTCAGATATTCCCAGTGGCAACACTGCATAATGGCGAGTCATGGGGTCACATAATGCTACTAACCTTGTTGTCGTGCACGGCGAGCGCGGTGGCTGGAGTGGCGCGCATGTGGGAGGGCACGGCGCGGGAGACGCGCGCGCACGTCGGGTTGCCGTGCCGGTCGCTGCGTGACCAGTCCCACACCTTGATCAGGGGATTTACACCCGCCTCGTCATCCTGGATTTAGCAGTGTACTTCATATTAGAATATCTCAAATATAAAGTTTTTATAATTCCTCATTGCTGAGATTTTGAGATTACATAGAGGTAGAGGGTTGAACTGAACCCTGAGCTCACATCAACAAGTTTTACAGAATTCAATTATTTTATATGCGGCCTTTTTAGCAAAGAAAAACCTGGTGAAGAATTTCTACATTCGCCATACATGCTGCGACACGGACTATACGAGGATCGGATTGTATTATTTGGAGCTATTATAGGCTGGTGGTTTACTAACCCCAATCGTGACCAAATATGGGTCATGCGGCAACTGTTGAGCCAGCGTCACTGTCAGCTCGTACGCCTTGAATGATGTGATCTCCCAGGAGCGGGAGATGAGGTGCGCCCAGCCGGTCACGTCACACAGCACCACATGGTTGTTGCCACTTGTGGCCACTGTCACATTTGTGTCCTATAAATTTAAAAAGACTATTGAACAGACTAAATTAAACTGTTATGTTGCCTGCTAAATTGCCCTGTTATTTCTGCCATTGTTATGTTATTTCCACAGACATAACTATATCAGACTATATCTGTGGTTGTTTCCCACTCAATTATGTTTTAAAAGTAACTAGATTTCTAATCTGCAGTAAAAAAGCGGCAACGGACTAGAGGCAATTTGCGCTCAGTCTAGACCACTGTCAGGAGTGCGAAACCTTAAAATGTCAAAGTATCCTTCCCATGTGACCTCAGGAAGGATAAAACAAACAAACACAACTATTATGGGGCTCATTCACATAATGAGTACAGTGGCGAGACAGTTGACCAGTGCCTCGGCTGAGCAGAGTAACTCGGCCAGGGCAGCGTCCAACTCCCAAAAAAAGTAAAAATTTTCTAAGCCTTTTCATTGCGCCCCCTTTTGTCCACAATGACCGCGAGTATAGAGAAACAAAACTTACTTGTAAACATTCTGCTATCTTGCCATTGTCAACATTTTTATGGATGTCGAAGAATGTAAAACGGCGCCACTGGAAATAAAGAAGTAGATTTAATGTGTAATCTATAAATAAATGAGATATCACTTTGAAAAACCACTTACAATCATTGTGGGGCGTAAGTTACAAAAATACAAGCAATGAATGTAGCTCCAAATGACTATAATCTATTAGTTTTTACGATAAATTAATTAACAAACCTCCAAAAATGCCATATTGATTGTTGTTATCACATTTAGTTGATTACTATAACAACAAATTCATTATTTTTCCTGTTTTCACAAAAATTATACCACACAATGAAAAAAATTTTCTATTGACAATTGACTTGACTGTCAAAATACTATCACTGTCAGTGTCATAAAAAGTGTCACTTTCACATCGCAAACATTCCATGCGTAAAAGGCACCGGTACTTATAATCATACATCCTAGTCTATTTTTTAGTACACTCGTAAAATAAATAACAATATTGATATCGCAAAATGAGCAATACTATTGTCTGAAAATCTGAGATTTTAATATTCTAATCATCAAAGGCGTGAAAATCCAATTTTTCATAATGAGAAATGACATTCTCACTGGTTGATAATACCTACCTTTAATATGGACGCGCAATAAAACATGAAATATTTTTTTTTGTAAAAAATAAAATTATTTTAGTCGGTATAGTTGTTTTAATGTAAAACATTACT
Source organism: Metalampra italica (assembly GCA_949699065.1). Classification (NCBI taxonomy): domain Eukaryota; kingdom Metazoa; phylum Arthropoda; class Insecta; order Lepidoptera; family Oecophoridae; genus Metalampra; species Metalampra italica. The sequence continues at coordinate 7,976,268 of OX452982.1, forward strand.
ATCAAGGGCATCAAAGCTAAATTCCGTGGTTGGTTTCGTAGTGGTTTGATGCATATCGACGGGAGCCAGAACGGTAACGTTGACGTGAGTGTAAAAGTACAACAATTCCAGGTTGCTCAGCTTGTATGAGAGGTCGGTGTACCCATTGACACTGAAGGACGATGCCTGAGAATAGGTGGATCTGAAAATGAATAAACGTGGGTTTTAAGCAGCATGGGTCCCGCCTTCGCCATGAGGATTTCGCAGACGCTCGTCTGGCGGAAACCTATGTCCAACAGAGGCCATTGAAAAATAATACACTTACTCAGGAGCGGCGGGAACATTCCATGGCATGTCGTTTAAAACCCTATACACACCGACGGACTCGTCGGTCTTCTCTAACGTATAATTCGCCGAAAGGATTCTGCAGAAGATATAGAAAGAGATATTGCCAACTCGCCTTCCATAAAAACTTTGAATTCAAACATCCCTAAAATTTTGAGGCCGATGTAAATTAAACATTAAACATGTAAGCTGGGACTGAGACACGAAGTTGTTGAACTCTATAGATTACTTCTTAAGTTCTTTTTGGCAGTATGTAGGTAGGTACCTTCTATAAAAGTTTTCATAAAACGCATCACGTTCCAAATACGTGTTGGTGAAACCGTTGATTTTCATAAATTGGTCTGGAGTAACGGCTATAGCTCCACCTTTTGGCTTGTACTCCACGTCGGTCCTAATTAAATATAAATTATTAATTTACAATTAAAAAAGACAGACAGTATGGAGAATATTACCGAGTGGTACCCCAGAGGCAACAAAAGGAAACGAGGAAGGCAAAATACAAGATGAGATGATAATGTCAAACAGAAAGGAGGACCGGTGTGGACACGTGCAGTAAGGAATAGAGAGGAGTGTGGAAAGCCTTGGAGGAGGCAGCTCTTTAATTGTCACAAGACGTTACAAACTACAACAAAGGGAAGAGGAAGGAGAAAAAAAACAGAAGTTATTGCGTAAATCAATCGTACATAAATGAAGTAAAAATTGTTAGTAAATAATGGCTTTATTATTATTATATGGATGTACAGTCGACCGCCCGTCAGTGGAAACACTTTGACCTTGAGCTGGCCTAGCCTATTTGGAAGTTTCAATGCATGAGAGACCAATTTATACTGGTTTTGTTTCAACTGACGTGCGGGCGACCGTACCTACAGTCGACGGCACGTCAGTGGCAATTCTTTGATTTTGAGCTGGCCAAGCCTATTAAGGAGTTTCAATACTATAAGAGACCGTTTATACTCGTTTCGTTTCTACTGACGAGCGCGGTGCGGTACTATAATCGTATTTGTTAAGCGAAATACTGACTTGTCCATGTGCTCGAGCGCGGCGAGCAGCTGCCTCGGGTACCAGCTGCAGCGGTACAGGTTCCTCAGATCGAGGGGCAGCAGGCCGGCCTCGTGCAGCACCAAGCACGACCAGCCCTCGGGCCGCAGCCGCAGCGCCTCCGACACGCCCGCGTTGAACAGCTGGCCGCGGTTGAACGGCGCTGATCTGGCACCTTCGGCACAGTGGAAGCTGAAGCACTATAACCCTCCCGGGGAGAGCTTTCCTATTTCCAACCGACTTCGAAGACAAAGCAAATTTTTTTTGTATTGAGTGCATTACAAAGTCAATTTTTTGTTTCCAGCGCTAAGAAGAAGCGGCGCTACAAACGGATACAAAAAGGTGGTTCTTAATTCGACGGGTAGGTATGTTTTTTCTTGTGTATATCTTACACGCTATCTCCGCCGATTGTGAACAGATTTGAATGATAGGCTATATTTCGAGGGTGGTCCCATTTCAATTTGAAAACATTTTGCGTTTTAGACCAATTGCTTTTTAGACGGAATGATGAAACCGCAATATTTCACCTCAAGAGGTGGATGATAATAATAAAAATTGGGGATGATTAAGTCATCGATTCATGGCTCATGTATATATAGGTAAGTGTTATTTTACCGTGTTCAACAACGAAAATCTGATACGCCAGCTGTTGCTTCATGAGGAACGGATGCATGTGGTACAGGAATGGACCAATGAATTTCTTTAGACCGCTGCTGAATCAAAACAACATTATTCAACCAATCTAGGTAGACCTGGGAGTCACGAAAGCTACTTAGTTAGTCTTAAACAACAAAAACGATAAGTTCACTGAAATGGTCCTGCAAAACCCAAGTAAGTAGGTACCAGGGTACTTTACTGCAAAAAAATATACATACAAACTTCAAGAATTTTGCATTTACAATACAGGCGATTTTATCGCTAAGCGGTTTTTTCTAGACAACCTTTGGTTATCTGGTTATCACAAACCCTGTCGCTCAAGTCAACGAGGCGGACTGATTTTCGAGTTCCTCAACACTAACTGCGGCCTATGTCCAGCAGTGGAAGTCAACAAGCTGATGACGAAAGATGTAATCAAAGCGTAACCTGTAAGGCACGATAATGGCCACGTCCTGACGAGCTTTACACCTGCGCCCCTTGTGAATACCTCCCGGTTTTAGTTCCGCGTACGTCTTCCGTACGGCAGCAAGGTTGATCATCGCGTCACCAGTGCCGACTGGACCTAACGGGCGATTGACATAGATAAAGAAACGGTACGGCTACGCCGCACAATTCACAAATCGATTAAAAAGTTTTTGTCGGGAAAAACAAGCTAGGTTATCCTAAATAGTACCTAAGAAACAAACAAATAGATTTAGTTAATTTGTATGGAAATGTTGACAAACAAACTTATGCAACGGTTGGTTTGTAGGTATTTTTGAAACAAACTAATACTGTGTTATACAATACATATTTTCATGTTATGTCCCCGAGAGATAGAATAGGAGCGCCAAGTATCGCGATCCTGACACATCACTCATCATTCTCTATCTCTTCAATTCTCTTCCCACCCCATACGGTCGCCACGGGAGACCCGGTGCTCTTTTTATGTGTCCGTCTGTGAGCTCGTGTCAGTCCTGGAGCTCTATTTTCGAATCGTTCTCGCTTCGAGCGGTCGATTCTACTAATTTTCCTTCGACATCAGATACAAAAATCTGTAGAGTCGATCGCTCGAAGTGAGGAGAGCGATTCAAAAATAGAGCTACTGGTCGTCCCCGGCTTCTATTACCAATGTCATATAGTATAGTTAATTCTATGTAAGTAAAAAGGCCATAATATGTAAAGGATTTTCGCATCGGAAGAAAAGTCTATAGACTTTCTACAGACTGGCTAAGCTGAGAAATTATTTTGGTAAATGATGAAGGCCGGGTCAAACCGAATGCAGCACAGCACAGCGCAGCACAGCTTATGACGTTGTAAATGTATGGGATATTATGGGAGAGGACACACCAACGCACGATGCTGCACAGCGCTGCGCAGCTACGCGCGTACCCGTGCGTCAAGCCACGTAAAGACAACCCGAGCGCGCGCGGTCTGGCAACGTCGCGCGCGCGCCGTGCCGTGATTGGTCCTCACTAGTTGACGTCACATCGCGTGCGGCGATTGCGTTGCGGCACAGCACGTCGCGACAACTGGCCGGTGTGACGTGCTACGCAACGCGCTGCGCTGCAACGCTCTGCGCTGCACCGCATACGCATTCGGTGTGACCCGGCCTTTATAGCCGGGTCACATAACACATATATATATATGAGTTAGGTTAACTCATCAGTTGGGCTATAATCTCGACTGCAAATGCTACAGATAGTGTTTCTAACCCAAGCCAGGCGGCACATCTGGGCACAAGTCGAGCTCGACATTGGACTCGACACTGGCACTGTCGTCCGTCGTCGTAGTCGCACAATCAGACGCGTTCTCGTCGCAAATTAAAAACGCATTAAAATAGTATTCCACAATTGGATTTTGACGACGTGTTACCGAACTAACATTTCTGTGAATCAAACCAGAGAATAATTTTATTCAAACTAATTATCTTATTGATGTTTGCTCAGACCGTCTGCAGACGGTCACTGCTACCGCCACTCAGGACACTCTTAAAACTATTGGTTCTGTGAGAACAGTAGACCTCGCCAGCCCTTATAAACCAAACCTAAAAGAAACGAACAGAAGTCAACTTTGCAGTTGGAGATTATTCAAATTCAAATTTTATTTATTATCTCACACAAAGATATAACAATATCAGCATGCAGTTTGATAAATACCGGAAATGAAATTAATCGGAGACCGGTCTTTGTGTGAGACTGGTGCCTGTATTAGGACAAGTCCTGTTCTACAGGTCACCAGGCCCCCACTGGAAAATGAGTAGACTGAGTGCGAGCGTGTGTGTGTGTTTGAGTGTGTTTGTGTGTGCGTGTGTGTGTGGGTGAGTATATATTTATGATTAGTTGTGATATAAATTTTTATTTTATTAGATTTTTACTAAAAATTTTATTAATTATGGACAACACACGCTTGACCAAAAAATTTTTATGCTAAAATTGTTATCACAAAAAAAGACCAAATGGTTTTTAAGACAGTTTCCCTGTATCTCCTATAGTTTCGGTTTTAGCCTAAGTGTCCCAGTTAAAAAAAACACTGTATAACGTAGTTAAAAGGAAAACTATGACAGCTAAGTAGGTTCTTGTCTATAATAATTAGACATTTTGATCAATTTTTTTTTATGCGGATCGATTCTCTTTCATGTAAGGATTATTTCATTATATCGGAAGACAAAAATCTGAGCAGCAGAAGTTAGTCAAATTTAATGAAATGTCTTCGTAAGAACCGACCCAGTGCAGCACAGGTCGGTTCATAAGAAAACATTTTATTAAATTTGACTAACTTCTGCTGCTCAGATTTTTTTCTTCTCATACAATGAAATTATCCTTACATGAAACAAAGTCGACATGCATTAAAAAAAAATCGTCAAAATTATATTGTACTGGCGTTGTATGAGAAAATATTTTATTAAATTTGACTAACTTGTGCTGCTCAGATTTTTTTCTTCCGATATAATGAAATAATTCTTACATGAAAGAGAATCGATCCGCATCAAAAAATTTTTTTATCAAAATGTCTAATTATTATGGACAACACACGCTTGACCAAAAACATTTTTATGCTAAAATTGTTATCACAAAAAAATGACCAAATGATTTTTAAGACAGTTTCCCCGTATCTCCTATGGTTTCGGTTTTAGCCTAAGTGTCCCAGTTAAAAAAAACACCCTGTATATGCTACTGCCGTGAATTTTTTCACATTTCCAGAAGCAACCGTTTAGCTGACAGGGGTCGGAGGGGGGACGGGAGGGACGGGGATACGTGACTCTAACAAAAATTACCGCTTTAAAGCTTAATATTTCGGATCCTTAAATCGAAAAAATGGTTTTAACACACCAGCGATATTTTTGAAAGACCTATTCAACGATATCCCACACTATGGGATTCACAAGACAAAAAAATTCACTCCCACTTTGCGAGTATGCGTATTTGCGAGTACTGTAAAAAAAATGTTTTTCAAGATTTTATTCTACTCATTTTGTCGGCGTGATTAATTTATACCCATGCCAAATTTTCGTCAAAATCGGTTGAAAAATGCAAATTGTAGAGAATTACAGACAGAAAGACAGAAAGAAGGACAGACGGACAATAGCATTTTTGTCCAATCTCGAAACTTAGACGCTTCGCTCGCTCGGTCAATAAAACGCGTCGGGCGCCAATAGTTCGAGGGACCTCTAAATAAGTCTTGAACCCGAGGGAAACACTGTGCTTTTCATTAAAAATACACTGAAAGTAAAAACAAAAACATAAAATGAGTGTCAATGCAAATCTCTGCTATACGGAAGTTTAAACAAAACTCTACAACTCGAAAAATCAAATGAAGATCGGATTGTCGCTCTCCAGTCTACTTTGTTTTTTTTTCTGTGACCGGCCAGCTATACTGCCATTATTTTTCATTTCCATCATTGAAAAAAATGTAAATATTTTGCCAAAATCTATGTTATTTTAAAGAAATAGTTGACAGTAATAATTATAATAAAGTCATTTAAAAATATATAATCTTTAATTATTATTTAACTTTATGTTATTTCCATTCTACATCGCGCTGTAATTGAGTGGCTGTATAGACAGTTGGAACATGGTCCAATAGAAATGTCAAAATAGTACCTACTAGTTTATTTTTATATAATTTGACAGCTGTCAGTTGAAAGCGATTCTCCCTAGGGCTGAGATGTATTACTTTCAACCAGCTACTCAGGCAACTTCAGACCTACTTTCAAAGTATGAGTAATGAAAAGAATCTTACGCTGCTACATCCACCACGATTGAAGTAGTTCTCTTGGGGTATTCATTGAAGCGCATGAAATGTTTTGCAATGTTCAGGAATGTCGCAATGAAGAACATCCCCAAAAGTACCCGAACACTCATTTTCAGTTTCATAGTTATTGCGGGATTATTGATTTCATAAAATATAGTAGGTAGGTATTAAAGAAGAGGTGGTTATTTTATAACATCAGTGATGTTATAAAATATTATTATATATATTGGGTGATGTTACATCACCCAACATTAACTAAAAGTGACATGGTGATGACCAGAGAGAAGATAATACCCAGAAAGGAGATAAAACCTACGGAGTGATAATACCTATGACAGAAAAATCTATATAGAGAAGCCATAGAGAAGCATTTTGTTCTGACTGGTGGCATTCCCACACAGATTAATGAGGATTAATGATATACTTAGTGTTCCCACCATGGAACTAATATGTACATACTAATGGTTCCCACAATCCCACCAATTTCTTCACGGCTCAGCTTCACGGATAGTCATCGGATGAACCGCATTATGACGGCATCAAAAAGATTGCGCGTTCCTGCCTGAAGAGATTTTAATGCTTGAATTGAGGCTTGAAAATTGACAAGTTATTTTCCCCCGCATGGAGCGCTGGGCGCAACAAATTTGAATCTTTGCGTGTAGGAACTTGAAATGACCATAGAACTACTACGTACTAATTAGTTCCATGAATTATCATCAATCATCGTAAAACCTTCCTTATAATGAAATAATGAGATTGTTAAAAATCTACGAAGAAAACCACTTAAGGAACATATACCATCACTTTCGTGAAAATTTGTTTCTATAACAACCTTCATGGTAACTATGTTCAAACAGTGACATTATTTACATAAATATGAGCAAAGCATTTAGTTGTCGAAGACACTATAACATTAATCTGTGCATTTAGTTAGTGACATGTAAGCAAACGCGTGTCTGTTTTGCTAAATTTTCCTTGAAAGATGCCGAAATACTACAGGTTTAGGGCATTGCCGCCCAATCGCAAAGCCAAACGGGGAAAGGAAAAGACTCTGGACATGTAAGCTAACAAAGTTTAACTTAAAGAAACAAAATTCACAACCGAACTGTACTTGAACTTGCGACTCTCTCTTGTCAAGCCGAGCTCTACCAACATAGCTATCGCGTCAATACCACCCGTGGCGTGGTGAAATCTTCTACCTCTTGTACCATCTGTATGTGGCACACGTAATGTTGTACATGTTTAAATCATCGCTTCTCAAATTTCTTGACAATGTAAAGTTTAAAAAAAAGGCGTCTCTTCGAACAATTTCATTTATTTTTCCTCACTTTTATCTCCCTATAGTAAAAAAGTTCAGGAAAAAAACATGGAAAAGTACCTACCTACTGTTTAAAAGTTATATGAGAAAAAAATTGGCGTCTCCTCGAACAATTCCATTTATTTTTCCTGGACTATGTGTGATTGGACAAACCTGCCATTATTTCGAAAAAAGCCTGGTTGGCTATAGGTTTGTTGATTTGTTTTCCAGGTTGGAGTCTGGCAAGAACTGGTTGACGCTGGCCTGCCTCCCGGCGCCGACGTGGTCGTGGTACCTGCGCCGCACCTCTTGGCGGCAGGTGGCCCCCGCCGCGGGGGTCCCCCGACAGTTCTCGGCGGCGCTGCGGAACTCCTTGAGCAACAACAACCGTCCAGTTTTAGTCCTCAAACTACCTGCGTCCGACTTTCTGAGGCTGTGACATTGAAAACGCGTTTAAGTTAAGCGTAGCACCGAATTCAGTTCATGCCGGATACGCCAATAGTGTAGCGCCACACATGCGAAAGGTTCCGCGCGGAACGTTCGGCTGAACGCTCCCAGTGTTTTTCAAGATAAACCTATGACACATCAGCCGAAATTACGTCGCGACCAACTACGATCGATAGTTCAGTTGTGGAACGTTCCGCGCGGAACCTACTTCCGCAGGTGTGGCGCTACACTTAGGATTTATATTGTAATTATAAATTCGATGAATCACAACACACTGCAAAAGTTTGCTTCGAATTAGGCTGCATTCACAGTGCAACAAATATTCACGTATTCGGATTCGGTCAATCGAAGCCACGCTCAGAATTAAGTATTTTATTGAGCGTGTTTGAGCGATTTTACTGTAAGTAGGTAAGTAAATTTACCTTTAGTCAATAGTGGAAATAGACGTCATTGTGACTGGAAAATCTCTTAATGCGCTGCTATAGCAGTGCAATGCAATACCAACGTAGCATAGCTTGATCTAGCTTCTGAGCGCAACGTGTTTTGTGACTCGTCTAATTTATAATTGAGCTATTCGACCAACTCTGAGTCATAAACTCAGACTCATAAACTGAACTGATTGCTTTTTACTCCTAAAACTGTTAGGTAAGCTCGATTCACTAATTGGTAATGCTTTTACATCACGCCATCGTGCCGGATTCAAGCATTCAATTGAAATATGTGGTCAACAGCCTTTATATCCTGGGGAATATTATATATTATCTTCCTATGGTATTCACTTAATTTGAATATGGTGCTACGCAATGTCAAAATTATAGTCAATCTATAATTATGTAATGTTTTTTTGTTTGTTTACCTACATCAGTTTTGTTGTTTTTTCATTGTTAAAACTAACATTGTTAGTGGAAGTTTCGTTTGTTGATAACCGACCGTTTCGTAAATGTGAATTAAATATTTGTAAAAGCCTGCACTATTTCTATTAGCTCCTTTAGGGTTTACCCACATCTGTTAGCATGGAATCGCGTTTTTGGCATAAGTGCTGCCCCGTACTATCGCATGCGGTCGCCTGCTGTCGAATGCGATAGTGCGCGGTCGCGCGCGATCGGGTGCTACCGCATGCTTTTTCTCTTTCTTTACGCATTCTTTCAAAATGCGATTTGAATTGAATACCTTCAGTTTGTTCGCTTGCATTGAATGCCGAGGTGGTAGCACTGATATAATGTATTGAAGATGTTAAGTAATAAATAAAACAAGAGATATATTCAAAAACAAACAATATATTCATAAAAACGATTTTGATAAATGAAAACCAATGCTTATATATATCACTTTCCCTTAAGTAACTCATTTTTTCTAAAGTCTATCACTCTGTTTCTACTATGTGTATCTACTATGTTTAACAGCATTTAGTATGAAAGTGGATGGCTAAGCTAGTATAAAGTAGGCTCTATTTATTTGTAAGTATAAAATACTAAGTTAATGTACTTTTATAGCGCGAGATATGATTTCCACTAACTTTTATGGCCTATTTCCTAGTAGTTTCGTGGTTCTGTTCAGGCCGAATTCGGCTTTAGTCCACTTTACCATGTTCAAGTGGGATTCCCAGCATGCATATCTAATTGCAAATCTACATAAAAACCTACCTACTGACAACTGTTGTCTTGCTACTATGTATTTCCCCTAAATCACGGATCTTATGTTATTTTTTCCCATTAGTTCCCCCACGGGACTACTGGGAATAAGCCATATTTATAAAGTACTAGCAATTAATTATTTTATTATTATGATGCTAGTTCGCAGTAGTTATAATGGCACTAAGCTAGTAAGATTGACATATTTAATTGAGTCTTTAGCATTAAGATTGTAGATATACAGTAAATCTCGCGCTATATTAATATGATTGATCTAAAAACTACGTAAGTATACTTACTTAATTTATGTATGACTTTGGTTTGGTAGAATCTGAATTATAGTAAGTAGATACATCATGTCTTGCAGAAATATGTTTTTATTATTATTATTGCTAAGGGCAACAAGGAGGCGGGCCTCCTGATGTTAAGAGGTCACCGCCGCCCATAGACACCTGCAACACCCGGCTTACTTGAGACTTAAAACCCATTTTTTGCATTTCATATTTTCATACATCATGCCTTGTATGTATGTACTCTATGTACCCTACTTTAATAATTCACAGAACTTCAAAAATAATATGTAAAAAAATACCTAACATTAAAATTTCCAAACGAAGTACCTATATCGAGACTCAATTCATTTTCAAAAAGATCACGATTGGAGATTAACAAAAAATATACTTACTTAACAATGATTGAAAAAATAATAGATAAGTAATAAATGTTGTTTTATATCTATCAGAGTCGATGAGGTCTACCTATCTTAATTCATTATATCAGTTGTTAAAGTAGGCCAACAATTGACAAACCATTGCTCAGGTATTGAGACAATTGGCGCAAGACTCTTTTACCAGAACGAATCACAGCTGCAATGTTCTGTTTAGCGACAGAAATGATTAGGGCGCATAAGGTCCCGTTCGCAAAACGTATAGGTCTCTTTTGCAAAATGATTCGTTCTCAAAAGGTCCTGTTCGCAAAATGACCCGTTCTCAAAAGGACTTCTTCACAAAATGACCCGTTCTCTTAAGGCCCTGTTCGCAAAATGACCCGTTCTCAATAGGACTTCTTCACAAAATGATCCGTTCTCTTAAGGCCCTGGTCGCAAAATGACCCGTTCTAAAAAGGTCCCATTCGCAAAAGGTTCATAATGTAAACCTAACGATGGCAACACCAGGCAATACCTTCCTAATGATCCCGAACGATTGATTTTTATTATATTGGTTCACGCTTGACCTCAAATCTTAACTGACGGAAAGATGAGTCATTATAGCAGTAACATTGTGTAGTATTTACATTGGATTGCATAGTATAGTTTCAGAGTAGAGCAACGGTTGTCTTTTAACATATCACATTGAATTACTTACAACTAAAGCATCTTATTAAAGAATATTTTAACACAGTAAAAATTGAAACTTGTGACTCGCAAAGGTACCTGGATAAGGGAAACCAATGTGGCCTAGAACGATTTTAATATCACATAAAATATTTAATAGATAAGGGAAAAAATAAATTTCGAATTTTTTTTCTACGTGACCACTGTGTATTGTCTATTTTCTAAAAAATTTTGGTTGCCCAAAAAATTCAACCCAAAATCATTCAAGTGCACACTGGCGTCCTTTATGCCGCTACGACCTTTATTAACCATTTATTTAAATAATTGCAACATAGTGTGAAGCGAGAATTATTTTTCCGCCGTAGATATTTCATGGATTTGAGGGTCTTATCACACTACCTGCAACTGTTTGGCTTTTATTATTATCATCAGCTAGGTATAGTATTTTAGGTAGCTATTTAACTATCTATCTACAGCAAGCTGTATGTATAATATGTACATAATTTTGTTAAGTACGCATACTTTCGAAGTTAAAAACCCTTAAAGGGTTTCTGAGCACATAACCTAATTTAAAGTGCGCTAAAAACTAGTGTAGGTATGATTTGTTACATAAGTTTAGCGGATTTAAACTTAAGTGAGTACCTAGAAAAAATATATTTATACAAAACAATGTAAAGGAAATAAAGTAACACAAGTGAAATTAATGAAGACATGAGGTATAGGAATAACAAAATACATCCATGTATCAAGCTAGAGATTCCAAAAATCATAATGAGTAAAAATATTTTTGTAAAATAATACTTTTGAATGAGATTTCGAAAATGGACAAAAGTTACAATATATAGTAACATAAAAAATTCCCGTGGGTTACCTACATAAGATTTCAAAATTATTTTAAGTTCGAATTACGTGGCTTGTTACAGTCGGGTTTGTCCTAACACTTAGCTTAGGCCGAAACATATCTGACAACATGAGTATATAATTACTTACTCTTATGCTGACACAAATCGGCTGTAACACACGTAAAACAACTTAAAATGTTTACATTTTCCATTACTTAAAAAATGTCTTGGAATGATGATGAAGGAAGAATAGTATGGCGACAAATGGAAACTTGGCCATAATCGCGCCTATGTGGATAGAGCCTTTACTTTCTACAAGTTGAGAGTTCTTATGATAACTACTTAAATATAAATCGTTATTATTAGGTATAAAACGGGAGTTTATGTTATATTGTCATCACGTATTGACAATAGCATGGCCTATCTATCTACATTATTATTGTTGCTTTTAAAGTTACAATTAACTATATTAGAATTTGTAGACTTATTATGTTTGTTATGTACATTTGGACCGCGTTTGAAAATCAGATAATTTTATTAAGCCAGTTTATTTATAGGTTAGTTACTTAGTTCCCTATATAAACTCGTTTCTTCCACGCACCGAATTTCAAGTTTACCAAATAGGAAAAACGAATGTATTATTTTACAGATTTTCAACCGTGGACTTGTATGAAGCTAAAAACTTATCTGAGGCTTAAATTTTCTGATAATTAGGCAGGGATTTTCTTAAAAAATTCATTGATTTTTAAAGTTTAAAAAACCCATTTGATTATAGTTTACCTACTTAAATAATTAGGTACCTATGTTAAGTAAAATAAGGATTAGGTATATAAATTTGATAGGACGAGATTTATACAAACACTTGTTTATACATTAGATTATTCGAGAAATAAGATTTAAAAAATACCAACTATACTTTTTGCACCAACGACTAGCGATTTAAGACTCAAAGGATGCAAGTTAAGGTTTGCTATTGCTAACCATTGCTATGAATTTTTAAGCATTCTTTTTGCATTAATTAAATATTATTTTGTAAATTACAGATAGACACAAAATACCTGTACGAATACAATGAGTTGACAACGTCAACTAGCTACGTAAATACTCAATAGTGCTATCTCTTTTCGACTAATTACGAAAGACAGAGAGATATGCCTAGATAGTTTTTAGGTACTTGCTAGCGAGCATTGACATTGTCAACTCATGGTAGGCGGACTGTATTGAACCGCTACAGAAGCAGCCTGAAAAACTTTGGCTTACTACTTTTGGAAATTAGCAAAAAAAATCATCTCTGAATACAAAATGACTGGTCAAATCGCCTCATAACGCCCAGCCTTTTTGACCTAAACAGGAGGTAGAGGCGTATGGAAAGTTCAAAACCAAATCTTTTTTCTGTGTGACATTGAATGACTCTAATGGATCATTACAAGTTTTTGTAATACAAACACACATCTAGACAGTTTCAATTGTGTTATAGGTATGCAAAGCGTTATGTTATATGTACGCAGGGCATACCAAGCAGTGTTCATAGGCGAAATTGGGAAGGCGTTCCCATTCCTTGGTAGATTATACATTATATTATACATTCTTAATGAGGTCACAGTATATTGTGTAGAACTATTATACGTATACTATATACACGTCAGTGTCGTATCTTTACACGTTAAAGTTTATTAAAGAAATTGCTGTTTAAAACTTTAAAAACTGAATTTCTTGCAGCTACGCATTCATAACAAACATTGTCATCTCACCTGTTTCACTAAAAACGTTAATGTTCCGGTCTCTTTCGTGTAAGATTTATAACTTTATACACTAAAGCAGATTAAGTCCGTCGTCGTATCAGTGACTTGTAAATATATTGTAGCATTTTTGTTAACATGTGGGGAACTACATATGGTTTATTACCTTCGCTGTAAAGGTCCAAGTGGGAGTGGACGTATTATACAGGGTTTTTGGTAGGTGATAGCCTCTTACTCAATTGAGCCGATGGATCTTTTCGTGACCTTTAGAATATTATAAATTGAGCTTAGTGAAAACCTTCAAGATAGCTATTGCAATTTGTTTTTTAATAATTCTTGGTACTAAAGTACCCACACCATTTACCATATTAAAAATGTATTAAATATATTATAACAAAAAGGAAAAAAATAGTACGGTAGTTCCAAGATTTATGAGAAAACAAAGCATGACAATATCTCGAAAACAGTGAGGTTTTCACTAAGCTCATTTTATCATGTTCTGATAGGTCACGGAATGACCCATCGCCTGTTAACAGGCTATCGATTTCTTAAAAGGTACCAAGTATAGATTATGAAGCAGTTTACACCATCGTAAAGGTTGTATGTAAGAAAGACAACATAGGCCTAAGATAGGCCATTTCGTTTAAAGCGAAAATCCATTCCAGAGATTCATTACCAGTGCGTATACGTAAGTGACGTCACTGAACCCAAATATCACATACAGTCTGCAGCAGCATACAGCAGCTTGGCGATATATCCCCATCAGCTGTTCTCGTCTATGTTGACGATGACTGGTGTACAGGTGGTGGAGGGGCGTTGCTATTCTTTAGTTGGGAGATCCATTACCATACACGTAATATAAGTGACGTTACGTACGTGACGTCACTGAACATGTCACACACAGTCGAGCAGCACGTGATACCGGTCGTCGCCAAACAGCAGCTCGGCGATATATCCCCATCAGCTGTTCTCGTCACCAAATCGACTTTATATATAATGAGGGAGCGTTACTTTTCCTAAGTTGCGAGATCCATTACCATACACGTAATATAAGTGACGTTACGTAAGGGACGTCACTGAGCTCAAGTGTCACACACAGTCTCGAGCAGCACGTGTTACCGGTCGTCGCCAAACAGCAGCTTGGCGATATATCCCCATCAGCTGTTCTCGTCTATGTTGACGGTGACCCTCGTGTACAGGTGGTGGAGGGTCGCCTCCACCAGCTCGTATCGCAGCGTGGACAGCCCGTCCTTCATGAAATTCTTGCTGGATTGTGACAGCAGCTGGTACCTGTGGAGTATCGCTATAGGTACAGTCGCGGTATGAAAATGGTTCGTCATCTTAAAGTCTATTTTTGCTTGTATCTGTGCAAGAAACAGTATTGCCAACATTTGAATAACTCAGACTTTAACCCCTAACATCATGGAATTTTTTCAAACAAATTGTCTTGTCTCCTGGTTTGGCGTGGTGTTTAGAAGCCAGAATAAATATTTTAAAAATAAACACTTTTTGAGACGTATTTTTAACATGGAAATATTATATTTCCATGATTTTTAACAATGTCTTATTGTAATATGATACAAAATCTATGCCTGATTAATTTTGATTTCGGTGGGTTTTTGTAACTGATGAATGAATGATGATAATATGTATGTCGGTCCATGCAGTAAGGGGTTAACCGAAAAGAAATGTAAAAACTACGAACAAATGGAGAGGTTCAGTAATAATACTTGGTACTATTATTTCCACTGTGTAATAGCTACACTGAAACACATAGCTATACCTTTTTGGATTGGGTGCTGCTGGCTTATGGTCTAACATAGCATATCTTGCTACAGACATCTTGTATCTTGCTATGTGGTAGTTCTTTTTCTTCAATCTGTAAATAAAAAGCAGTTCGGTATTCTTTCTCGACCTTTTCGCTAATTGCCGACTTTCGTCCTTTGCCGACTTATTTCTATTTCATATAAGAATTGTAGTTCGGCGATTTTTGTCGAATTTTAAAATTTTGTATTTTTACTTCCGAATTTATAAAAATAAGCGCAAAGATCATCAGTAACGCCCCTAGTGGCCAAAAATCGAAACGTTCTCAATACTAATTTGTCAGGTGGCGAAATAGAGATGTCTAAAAATTAAATTACCGCAAGAACGTCTAGACAGCTTCTAAATCTTCACGTTAAAGGCACTCGCGTATTTGTGTCGCTGTTACCCTAGAGTAGGTAAGACAAAACTGTATAACTCACACCCGCGTGCGCATGAGTTTACTGCGTCGATACCTGGCGTTGCCTATATTTGGTTGGCTGGTGTTGTTATGTAGTTTATCTAGTTTATATTATAGTACACACTGTCTGCCCCCGTGGTCTGCCCTATCACGCACTTCTTTCTGTCACTGGTAGGCTGGTAGAAATCTTATAATGAGATAAGCCACACCATTTGTATAGTCCCCGTAGAATTATTTGGCTGCTGAATGAATATAGTCACAGATTGTTTGCACATCGCTGCCAATGTTTATTTATGGTCTAAGCGAGATAGTGTGATACATAGAGATGTCCAAACACTTGAAAGTTTGATTAATTGATAGTGTCTTTAGTTCCACACGGCTCCCTTTGACGCCTAAAATTAGCCATTGCGCAGAGGTCTGCCAACTTCACACAACCGCCAAAAAACTCTTCGGGGACTATTTGTTTCTTGTTAATGTTCTGTGCGCGCAATCAACATTTGAATAAATAAAAATACTTCTATACCTGTAAGACATGTCGTCGTCTTCCCCACCCCACCCCCAGTACTTGTTGGAGAAGCCGTTGACGTTGGTGAACTGCTCGTAGGTCATGGCCGACACCCCGCCGAACAGGTCCTCGTATAGCAACCTGCACATATATCATCATCAGAGCCGACTTCAAATTGACGACGACTTGATTGATTGATGATTGTTGCTCCCATCGATGGTGTTTGTTTATTGTTATTTAAAGTCTGGTTTTTTCTATTTAAATGCGAATATCTCTCAGTGACATATCACATCAAACGTCTGCCTCTCTCCCACTTATTGTGGCACCCACTGACTGTCATCCTCCCACATATATTTGAATTTACATAAAAAATAGACTATAGTGTATGAAATGTGGCGTAAAGTAAAGTTTTTAATTTTTTAAATCGAATAAAAGTGCTAAACATTGAAATAAGTACAGTACAAGGACGCTAAACTGATGAGGGGCTGGTGCGTGCGAAGACAAAAGGCTAGTGATACTAGTAATATCAATGCCAAGGTCAAAAAGACCGTAAACGTGCATGCTTTAAGTGTAGTAAGCAAGGACATTTTCAACGAGAATGCAGGATGAGAAACATTTTTGTGACAAAGCAGGACAACTTAATAAACATTGTAGTGTGCGTGAGACGGTAAGACTCCCAATTTCAAGAAAACTAAAGCTATTTTGAGATCACATCAGCCCTTTAGCGTCCCAGCCCTTTAGCGTCCACTGCTGAACCATCCGGCCGGTCCTCTGCCCACCGCATCCAGCCGCTTCCAGCCATCTTTTAGGTCGTCGGTATGGTGATGAGATGACATCAGAAGAATGGATTGTAAACATGTTAATGTTACAATAGATAAGTTACTTGTAGCTGTGTTTGTCGACGGAGGCGGACATGTGCCTGGGCTGCCGCGGGCAGGAGTACATGTTGCGCTGGTCCATGGGCACCAGGTCCACGTCGTGGAAGATGAAGCACTGCCAGCCGCCCGCCTTCAGCCGCTGGCTCTCCGCGAAGCCCACGTTGAACAGCTTCGCGCGGTTGAACGCGCTGTTACCTACAAACAAGTAAAACAACGGTTGTATTTTAAGTGCATTGTTTATTAAGTTGAAGACATTTTTCATTTGAATTTATGTAACTGGTGCTAAGGGGTTGGACCATATCTGTCAGCACGGAATCGCATTTTGCCGTCAGTGCTGCGGCGTATTATAGAATGCTATAGCACGCTATCGCGTACGATCGCATGCTGTCGCGTTTCCGTGCTGACTGTTTGTATCTTGAATGCTGGTATGGTTCCAGAGAAAGACTTTTCTACTTTTTGCTGCAATTTTATTAATTTTCACATATACAAGCAATGGCGGCGTACGGACAAGAAGGAATGGAAAGGAGCGAATGAATGAGTGAGTTGAATGAATGAATGAATAGCAAACAATAGAATGAATGGTGTTGGCTGGGTTGCCAACAGCTGACAGAACGTTTATTTGCTAGAGCGAGAAACATAGCGGGTGTCTATAGCGCGCGGCCAACTTAACACAAATAAGGGCCACATCTCCATTTGTCCACCTGAACAGATAAGTCGGTGGGACTTGTACTAACTGCACTAACAATCTCATTATAGTGACGCACTAAACAGTAAAATACAAAAACTGACAGCGAAATTTACCTTCCTGCTCTATAATAAATATTCCATACTCCAGTTGTTGCTTCATCAGGAACGGGTGGATGTGGTTCAGGAATATGGCCAGGTGCTGCTGACGGTCTCTGCAATATAAACATAATAGTACTGTAGCCAGAGCAACAAGCTATTTATATAGAACAGGGACGCTATTGTTAAAAAAATGTTTCATTTTTAGAGATTTAAATAAAAACTAAGTATTGAAGAGTGAACCCCGCCGAAACCTTATTACAGTTGCGGTTTTGAAAGTCTGGGCTAAAATAGTTCAAAATGTTTACAATGGACAATCGTCACTAGTCGCCATAGCCTTCAGCGCCAAAATGGCGTAAACCTACTGGGCACGTTAATAGTTCAATATTATTGTATTCTAATACAATCGTGCTCTAACCTGTATGGCACAATGATGGCGACTTTGTGCCGCGCGGTGCAGTTGGGCGGCATGTACCGTCCGCCCCAGAATACCTCTGGGTATTTCTTCTCCACGTCCGCTAGCTCTATCTCTGTCTTGTTTACTGGTACTGGACCTGAATAAAGAAAAGGAACATTATTTTTTTTTGGGTTAGTTCCGTGAAAACGGATATATCCGATTCTTTCCGGACCAATGAGCATTTTATACTGCAACATAGACAGGTTTTTAGGCGTTTTATTTTGCACGATTGATTACAATACACGATATATTTAGGTGCATGAACTTAAATCTGTGTAGTGTTGGTATAATGTGCAATACTATTCTGGCTTTCCCTTTAACGGAGGAAGCCAAGTTGTTGTAGGTATATACTAACGCTTGCAGGCCATAACTGAAGACAGAAGGTAAAATATGTATATGATATGTTTTGAATATACGAAGGTGGCATGGTCAAGCCTTTGTACCAAACCCTCATAAAAAAAAGTAAAAAAGGTGGTGCTGTACACGTACCTAAATCAGGTGGCATTTTTTCACAGAGCGGCATTGTATCATTCTCATTCCTCTTCACGTCTTCCGGCTCTGCCGTGACAGTATTCTTCAGTATACTGTCCATGAGCCTCGACATGAGTAAAGGAGCGTTGGTCTCTTCAGGTCTGTCCTGTGTGTTGTGTGGAGTGGTCGCGACCACGTCGGGACTGTCAGCCCTGTCGGGTCGTCTGGCGCTACTGTTTGTGTGGGTTGAGTTGATGGGGTTCGAGGTTAAGTCTGACGTGATAGGCAGTCTCTTGGGCCAGGACGCCGACGACTTTTCTCTGGTCCTGTAATCAAATGCCAAGAATTTCAGTTCGTCCTCTTAGGACCCTTAGTGCCTTACATACAGCGACTTGGTAGTGTTCTGTAGGCACGCCGTCGGAGTAGCAAAATGTCAGAATCACAGATTTATAAAGTTTATAAATCTGTGGTCAGAATCGTATAATGTCCTCAATTGTCCTTATAGCTTCTAGTTGGCTTCGGAACCTCAAAAACAAATTTTCATCATTTTAATTATATTTGACGTTATGCTATTTAGATGACATTCTGCGACTCTGACGACGCTTGCCTACCTTGACGTGACGTTCTGATAGGGAGGGCTTTCTGAGGGTCCCTAAGACAAAGACTAGGGCAGTGGATTAGTGCAGGCTGATGATGATGTACTGTTTGTGACAAGGTGAGGCTTGCTTGCCTGAGAGTGGGCTGCGTGGCGTTGTAGATGGGCGTGTAGAGGTAGGTGCGGAGCGGCGACGCGTCCAGGATGGACCCGAACAGGTACTCGACGGCAGCCAGCGCCATCACCAGCAGCAGCAGCAGTCGCAGCGCGCGCGCAGCCCGCCCCCCACCGCCCCCGCCGCCGCCCGCGCCCGCCGCGCTCGCGCCCATCAACGCATGCGCGCCGCGCTCGCGCACGCACTACACCGCCGCTGTGAACACAATAACAAACCACGTGGATTCCAGTTCGTTGCAAATTGTAGGTACATTATGTTACTTGGCTTATGTGTGGAAGTGGTTGAACCCTATTTTCAGTGTCTTGTAACAATAATAGTCAAGGGCATAGAATAGACAAATTACCGATGGTCGAAACGGAAAAAAAGTAACCAACCAGCTGGTTACAAAGAACAATTTGTTCATTAGTTCATCATTTATTGGGTAAGTTTCTAATCTTAAAATAATTTGTTCTGTTGTTTTTACGTCGATGACATCGTCGAATAGATACCAACCATCTAACATCTTATTTTTGCATCATCGAAATTGTTTTGTTTTTATAATCTTGGCAAGGTTCTTAAATGTTAATTTACCTCACTTATTAATACGGGTCAAACGTATGACTACTGATTTGCTTCAAAAATATACGCCATCTTCATGTTTTTCGGCTCAGAAATATAAAATCAAGGACCAAGACCTGGAAATGGTTTTCTGCTTACTACGCCTTCCAGAAATACATACCTACCTACCCAATTAAAATGGAAGTTGATTCAATTTACTGTTTTCCATACAAAACAGAAATTTCTACCGATTTCTTTCTACTCACTTTCGTGTCAAAATGTCTGACCGACTTACGGATTCCCGATATTTAGATATCGGCGGGTCGGTCGGCGTGAGCAAAATCAATTTTTCATTCCACCGTTTAGACTCGAGACGTGATACGGCCTTCATCGCGCTTAGCACGGATAACCGAGAAGGGTGACCATTAGATTGTACCTACTCATTATTATTATTTGTGGTGGGGCTCTTTCATGGCTTCTACCTTACTGCGACTAGGAACTTTAGCACGATTTTGGCACTGATATGTTTTTACAAAGTTTTAGAACCTACTACCTACTCTCACTCATTGTCATCGCGGAACAAATTCGACAGTGGGAGTGGAATTGGTTGCTTTTTTATAATGGGGTTTACGGCGCTGGAAACAATGTCCTTTTAGGCCAATCATAATTTTAAAAGATTTACAAACTACTAACTAACTATTTATCTCTTTACAAACTACGACGTGCGATTGAAAGAAACTTCGAATAGAAAATCCAGTGACCCTAACACATTTTTCTTAAATTTCATAATTTTTCATACAATGTGTTCCAAATTTTAGCTTACTCGGTACAGTAGATTTTGAGTTATCCTGCGGACAAGCAGACGGCTAAATAATCTACGAGGTTAAAGTTTGACATAACCTAAAAAATACCGACAGCATTGAAAATTTCAGGAAATATGGTTACTCTAGTCGGAGGAAAGGGTCATTTTTCTCCGGTTATCCGTAATCCGGTCATACCCGGCCAAATTAAATAGGCTTAAAGCCTCCCTCGAAACACCTAAATCACGCTAGAAATAAATCACGGTCATTTCAGGTTGAAACAACGACCAATATATTATGTCAATTATGTGAAAAATGGAGGAAAACATCCATTATTTCAAAGCCTTAATTACCTACTCTTAAACTCATCATCATCATCAACAGCCTATTAATCTCCCCACTGCTGGGGCTCAGGCCTACCCTCTCAACGAGGGCGTGCGGGCTATAGTCCACCACGCTAGCCCAGTGCGGGTTGGTGGACTTCACATGCGCTTAAGAATTTCTTCTTCGGCGTATGCAGGTTTCCTCACGATGTTTTCCTTCACCGTTTGAGAGCAGTCAGTAAATGTACTTAAGTTCCTAGAAAAAACCCATTGGTACATGGCCAGCCAGGGATCGAACCTCGGACCTTTCGATATGATAGGTCGCGTCTTATCCCCGAGGCCACTGACGCTCTTAAACTCTTAAACTCATTGTCGGTATATTTCTCGTGAGATCAATTAGTTTATTGCACGGCCAATAAAAAGTCACAAACCCTTACGTCGTACTGACACAATGTGCAGGTTCTGTTATTTTTTTTCTAGTTCACTGTGATAACTCCGTAAAATTTTTATACAGACAGACAGACGGACTGACGGACAGAGAGACAAGAGAATTTTTTCGCCTTCTTACGATATAAGAGAAAAAAACCTCCAAGAGTTCAATTGTTTTTTTCAGAGCTCTACGTACGTAAACACCTAAAGTATTGGTATACAAGTGGACTAAAACTGTTGACACAGTACTAACCTGGGTTACAGAAATGTGTAAGGAGGGAGGTCTGTGGAAGTGGCCCATTCTCTTCATTGAAGGCGTCTACAGCTAGCATTCTTTGCCGTGTCCATCTTGAGTCTGTAACAAACAAAAACATAAATATATCCAACTAATAATATAAATGCCAAAGTGTGGATGTTTCGATGTTGGCAGAGTGAACGAGAGTGCGGAAACTCAAAAAACAACGGTTCTGAAACGCACGCACACAAGCGCAGTGTTTACCTACACTATAGCACACAGAGATAAGCGCGTCGCAGTTCTACTTCCGCGGGATTATCTCTGTGTGCTAGTGTAGGTGAACACTGGGCTTGTGTGCGTGCGATTCAGAGCGCTTGGTTCACTCCGAAGACCTTTAAAAACTTTTTGCTAGTACATCCTAAATCTATGGTTCACTCTGATGTTGGTCCGTTAACACGGCATAACGGCTGAACGGATTTCTATGAAACTTTAGTACAGCGACAACGTTTTTCCACGTAGTTTGTAGTTAGTAAACTTTTAATTGCGGAAATTTGATCCCTGCTAGGGAAAGCGCAAACTGTACGTACTCGTATAGGAGAAAATAGCAAAAGCAGGGTTTTAGCGAAAATCCTAGTATTTGAACTGCTAGCTCCACCCGGCGGCGGCGGGCAGACGCCTTAATAGGGGAACGTCTTCCGACGGGGGTTGAAGGGGGAGGGGGGGGGGGAGGAGGAGGATGTGTCGCACACATACGTACGCTCTTGCTACGAAACATTCGAACACATTCATATAACCTCTTGTGAACATCAATACATTTTGATAATCAGGAATAGAAATTCCGGGGCCGCGAGAACCGACCAAAGAGTTTATTTCTCTATGTTGATAATACACCATTTGACCTTTATGTTTTTAGCTAAAATTAGGGAGATATCATTTGTCGATTGTTCTTACGCTATCATCATAGGTTATTAGTTAAATTCCGAATCATTCATCATCATCCGATCAAATTGTGGAATTATTAATACAGTCTTTTTGTTGGTATAATAGGCTGTCTATGTACTACAACCATTGCCTTAGGCTTTGGGTAATAATTTCGAATTCTATTTTCAAATCTAGCATTCATATTATAAACGTTCAAGAAACAATGTCTGTTTTCATTTAATAATTTATTCCAACACAAATAATAATAATAAAAATGTAGTAAAACAGCATGCAGCATTTATTCTGCGACATTTATTAGGTCCTACAATAAAGTAATCCACCCATAGAATATGTTACGAAAAGTAATTAAATAGCACATAAATTGTGATAAGACATAATAAATAACCGCATAAATAATTCGGAACAAGGGCATAAAAATATTAATAGGGTCGTTAAAAGACTAGACATAATGGAGTTTGTGTTATGACAACGTAAATAAGGCAATAAATCGAACCGCGGGGCTAATTTAAAACATATTTAATTTGATGGATTTGATTTAATCCGTGGTAACATGGTGGCACATAGGTTTGCTCGCTGTTCAGTGGATGTCAAACTAACTCTGTTTAGGGCATACTGTCAGTCTTTTTACACAAGCTGCCTATGGGTCAACTTTACACAGCGGGCCTACAGTGCTCTGCGAATCCAATATAATAACATCTTCAGGGCTCTGTTGGGGCTTCCCCGCTACTGTAGCGCTTCAGGCATGTTTGCTGATCACAGAGTGGACGACTTTTACGCAATTATGCGTAAAATGTCTGCCTCAATTGTGCGGCGAGTGCGGGGGAGCCCGAACGGAATCCTGAAGATGATTGCCGAGAGACTGGATTCAAGCCTGCTTGGCAGGTTCACCGATTTGCACATTATACGTGCGAAGCGGTGAGCCTGGCAGGTGAGGGGAATTTCGTCAATTTTGTCTGTCCTGTGTGTTAATAATAATTCAAATTTTTCCAATTGTTTACTAATATAGTTTCTAAGTAGGTAGGCTTGACTAACAATTATGGGCAATGTAGTGGCCTGAAATAAAAGAATTTTATTTTATTATTTGAACAAAGTCTTCTGAAAATTTAGAAATACATAAATACCTAACATTCATATTGTACATATCTTACAGAAATAAAAAAATAAATTAAAATAGGGTTTAAACTTTGGTGATAATTAACTATTGTTGGTGGCCACCACATATGGCGTATCACAGACACGCGTTCTGCGGTGGCGGTCTACCGCAGGCCGCAGCTTCAATATGAAAACGCAGGCCGCGGGTGTCTGAAGTCTCACATACATTGCGTATGGAATATAACAGGCCGCCACCGCCACCGCAGACCGCGTGTGTCTGTGATACGCCTTATGTTGTGGCCAATTATCACCAAAGATTAAACCTTATTTTAATTTAATTAGTTATTTCTATAAGATATGTACAATACTTTAGGCATTAGTAAACATAAAGTCTTTATTTACACATGCGCTAGTGGCGCCGCCTAACAGGAACCAGTGGCAGTTTTCGCCCCCATTTAACAAGGATGGTACAAGAAAATTCTCTAATGTAACACCCAGATCTGCATCAACTTGTATAGGGTCAGGCAGCGTGCATATTCTGTTTTTTCATTTACCGTACCTAAAGGCCATCAAACACACGTCGAGTAAATATTATGCCATTTATACCAAAAACAAAGGTACAGGAAAAAACGGTATCAATAAAATATAATATGAACGGTGGAAGGATCCAAAAAATACCCTAAAAGGGTTTGCGCGATCCCCGGAAGGGGCCCAGCCAGACCGGGATGGGAAGGGATTTTATTTATAAGGGAGAGAGTGTGCACATTTGTCAAATTGCGGATGCAGGTACGGCCTTATGGAAATCAATGCAAATGTCGGATGTTTATTTCAGGTGGGTTGTGTTGTGAGCCTTGACGAAGCATTTCTCGGTAAACTGCAAAACCCTAACAGAATCATTGAATCTATTCAGAATTTCGTAGACAAAACCAATTCATAAAACATTTTATTTAAAAATATATTTGTCATTTTAACTGAAAATACTTTACTAGATACCTATATTATTTGTTGCGCTTTAAAACACAGGGTTAAACGCCTGCTTTGAGTTTTGTTGTTTTGAATTACTCTAGGGGAAGTACATTTTAAGAAACACTTCAAACTTTGCGATTCTACTGAACTTGTGATACTTCAGCAAGCCCCGGTATAAACTCCAACGTTTATTTCGACAATGTAGAGTTCAGACAATGCAGTTTCATCACTCTACCTTGGACTCTATTCTGTAATGTTAAAGTACCTACATACAAATTCCAGAGAATAAGTTGAATTTGAATAGAATCATTGTAAGCGGTATGTTATGGGTTTGGATTGGAGATATCACGGTAGATATCACGGTAGATATCACGGTAGATATTCACTTGGTGGTTTGAAGTTAGTTATTTTAAATCAAAATAATCACGATTAATTAAAAAAATTACGCAAAATATAAACCAAAAACAAAGAAACCTGCATACGCCGAAGAAGAAATTCTTAGGCGCATGTGAAGTCTA
Source organism: Metalampra italica (assembly GCA_949699065.1). Taxonomy (NCBI): domain Eukaryota; kingdom Metazoa; phylum Arthropoda; class Insecta; order Lepidoptera; family Oecophoridae; genus Metalampra; species Metalampra italica. Next base: position 8,001,736 of record OX452982.1, read on the forward strand.
CCAACCCGCACTGGGCTAGCGTGGTGGACTATAGCCCGATCACCCTCGTTGAGAGGGTAGGCCTGAGCCCCAGCAGTGGGGAGATTAATAGGCTGTTGATGATGATGATGATGACGCAAAATATGACGTGGTGACTTGTGTTGATCTGTCATTTAAAATAGGTTACAATGACATTGATTTTGTTTTTAGGGTTCCGTACCTCAAAAGGAAAAAGGAACCCTTATAGGATTACCTCGTTGTCCGTCTGTCTGTCAAGCCCTTTTTCTCAGGAACGCGTGAAGGTATCAAGTTGAAATTAATATCAAATATTCAGGTATGCAATCCCTTGAAGCTGTAAAAAAATCCAACTTCTAAGTAAACGCAGTGAAAATATATGGCCGTTTTTGCCGCATTTTTGAGTACTTGGTAATCAAAACCTATGGGGTACTTTCGGTTGACTTACTCGTAGAATCTAGAAATTTGGCAAGAAACAATGTCTTATAGCACAAGTAAGGGTTATCCGAAAATAGTTTGTAGTTACATCACAAAAAAAAGCAATTTTTCTATTTCTAACAAACTTAATTTTGCTTAAAATCATCCATGTACAGAAAGTAAATTAACGATTTTCGAATTTAAAAATATAGTACTTATATAAAAATAAGTTTGTACGGAACCCTCAGGGCGCGAGTCCGACTCGCACTTGTCTGGTTTTTTTTCTTTTCTTATGGATTGTACGGTTGACTGAGCATACAATACATTCGCATCAATCTTCATCCACCCACATACATAGCATGATACATTGACTGACTTCCAATACCAAATCTCTCATTCTCATTACGGATATTAATGAGAATTAGATCTTAGCAAATTAAACGAAACATTACTAATATATCATAGTATAAATAAATACCACACACCGTCGGTGAGCAATTTAAATCGCTTTCGAAAACTACCAGTGCGAAGTTTTGATAACAGGTAAATGATAAACTTCCTGTGTGAAAATAATATTTAGACCATTATCCTTTTACAAAGTTTGTGATAATAAAACTAAAACATACCTCTGCATATAGTCAGAAACCTACCATTTGATTTAGGAGAGGGCTCTACTCTTGTTACATTGTAAATCCATCTATCCAAGACGTTTTACGCTGTAGAATTTTTTTTTAAGTTGTTGCCTATTTAATTCGGAAAGTTGACTCTGATAACAGTTTGTACGGAATCCCCCCTAAATTAGGTGAGGGGAGGTTTAATAACCTGTAAAAGGCGGGTGATAACCCGCGTGTTGCGAGCAACGCCTCGTTATTATGGAAAAGGTCAAAATAAGGGTTAATAAAGGCACAGTAGAATAAATATGGTAGGGCGGGGAGGGATATTAATGACAACAAATGCAACGCCGTTGCTGAAACTGGAAATACGCTCACAAAGCAGTGTAGGCAGTTTCAAATCTATTTAGCATGTGATCTGTAGGCGCTGCAGTTTACTGTCCGCTTGCCTCTTCTGAATTTGAATAACAGGGTTGAAATCTATACTCGTTATTTGACGACTGTAGGTAGTTTGGTAAAATCTTCTAGTAACATTGAAGTCCGAATAAAAATTTAAGAAAACGGTGGTAAAGAGAAGAAAAAAAATTATGAGTACCTAAGATTAAGTATATACATAGAAGGACGGATAATTAGAAACAGGGTAAGACATACAATCAAGGTCACTTTGAAGCCATGGTTCTCCGTGAAGGATTGATCGGGGCATGATTTGATGACGGTCATCGAGAGAGTAGAAGGAGGACTTTAAGTGGCTATATTTATATCCAACTGATCAGATCCAGCCGTTTGGGAGCAGCATCGTCATGATTCCTTAACTTTAAGATTTTCATAAATTTTTATGCCATTTTGCGAGTTTTTTTTCTACATGACGATGCTGCTACCTGTCAAAACTCTATATATGTAATCTAAAACTACTACTATATTTAAACTCTATGTATATATAGGTAGGTAAATATTTTTAGTTTCTACACACAGTTGCTGTACTGTACGTGTGTGTACACTTACGGCGAAGTTAACAAAGTAGACAAGCAAGTTGCGGGTTGAAGAAAGAAGCCATTCGCTCTAACAAGAGTCGCCTTAGGACCTGCGCGCTGCGGTATGTACGACACGTCTGGATAAATAACTGGACTGGGAGCTAATTGGGACGAGCCAAAGCTTTTTTTCTAAACGTACATGTATTGTATTTACTGCTTTTAAACGGCGAAGGAAAACATCTAGATAAAACTGGGCAATCCAATTTTATATCCCTACAGTAGTAACCATATTCATACGAAAATATTTTAAAATAATCCATTGCGTCGCATTCAGAAAATATTTTGTAATTAATCAAACATAATCTTTTATTGTAGGTATTAAAATTTAAAAATAGACTCAAAAATAGATTTCAATTGGGTTTGTCCACCTAGTTATACTATTAGTTATACCGTATAACTGTTATACGGCACCTTTTGAAATTTCCACTCTTCATTTTCATGTTTACATAGGTATTTAATATTTATATTAACATCACTGTTTGACTTGTAAGTATATTGTCTTTATTTTGTTTTGAATACCAGACGGATTGTACATATACTTTCAAACTTATGACAAGACTGGCAGAGTTAAAGAGCGTCGCATGAGGCAGAAGCTGCACATGCGGTGAGTCAAATCTAAACCTGACGTGACAAGCGGCTTAGCTATTGGCAATAAGGTTTCGTCCCATAATGTCCACCTTCTAAAATGACCACTTCCCAAAAGGACCACATCCCAGAATGACCATTCCCAGATCGTCCACTTCCCGTAATGACTATTCCCAAAACGACCACTTTTCAGGCTACATATAAAAAGCTAGCGGTTATATCGTGTACATTCAACGTTTTCTAGATTCAATTGTGACTATGATCTTACTTATAAGAGAGCAATAAAGAAGCATCATACGAATTTACCTAAAACCAACACAGAACTTCATGTGCACTTTTGTATAAATTGTAGATGGAATTGAAAATTGAAGATATCTTTCAGGCAGTAGGTAATTGATGAAACAACCTACAGGGGTTGGTTTATTATTTTCTCCTTATTTCCTTAGCCTAGTTTGATAAAGTATTGTAAAGCAAAGTTGTTGTATAGAGCGACAGCTTGATGCTAAAACAGATGATGCCTGAAATTAATTTCAGACTGAAATTACGATGCCATTTTGTCTGAGTTCTGAAAGCTTTTAAATCTTAATTAAGTATAGCGTTACGAGTTCTCTGGAGATATCCTTTCTTCATTTTATTGCTTTGTTCCTAAATATACTAATACTACAGTTACTAACCTAACTATATTTATACGCGAAGAATTTTATTAAAGTCAGACAAAGAAATTAAGAAAATACTCCTGGCTCAGACAATACTTGTTTTCTAAAATATTTTTGAGAGCATAGTTTAGTACTTATTACTTAGTATAGTACTTATTTTGAATGAAAATGAATGTTTCCGTTCAACCGTGTGACCTATATGTGACATATGACCTCCATCAGCTGTTAATTTCTCCCGCTATAAAAGTTTCGCCTCCCTCCCTGATTTCTCCAGTCGCATCACATTTAAATATTCGAAGACTACTTACAGCCCCGACTCTCCCCTAATCCCCTGATTAATGTATCACTCCGTCAGGAGCTGTCGGTGGCACGTGGCGTCCAACGGCTCATTAGTCCGGGAATGATTCACAAAAATCGAGTAAATGTACTGAAAATCTTAACTACATCAGGAGGATCAGGCCACCGCATCAGGCCCGCCATTATAAATAAGCAACTGACTCCCTTTTTTAAACTGTTTACGACTAAGGAAACATAGTGATGTTAAGCCATTTCGTAACGTCTGTAGCTTCGGCTACATGCTGAGAACTTATATTAGAAAAGCGTTACTAGATCGGATACTTACGTTGACTTATATTATAATAAATTACAAATAAACAAAAAGAAGGTTAAAAACTAATTGACACAAGAGGCATCAAAAACGTTTCACGTAAAACGCTGCGGCTGTACTGAAAACGCCTTCCCAATTTTTTAAGTACACTTAACATTTCACAAAATTGACAAATTACATCGGTTTTGCGACTAGTTTCTCCAATAATTTCGGTGCCACAATGTTTATATAATTCACCACCGAAGCACCGAAGCGACGGAGCCTCTGAAAAAATTAGAAGTAAAACAAAAAGTATCTACTAATAATTATTCCACATGACGATGCGTGTGACAACGAATCATTTCATTACACACTTTTCGTCACAAATTAGCTGTCGCTTCATAAATAATGCAAAACATTTACCAACAACTTTCCATTCCAATATCGTTTTGTCAATTCACTAGTCACTGTTTTGTCACTCCATACGTGTATTCGAAAAACAATGTCTTAATTTTAAATTAGGTATTATTTATCTCAAATACTAAACAAGTATATATTATTAAGGTGAAGCCACACGAAAACAGATCTGCGGCTTCGAACCGATACGGCGGCCGCCCTGGACCCCGGTTTGAAACCGACTGAATGAGCTTCTCATGCTATAGGCATTAATGTATGTTTGGTATTCTATAGGATGATTACAATACGCCCACTCAAACTCTGATTACGCAAGTAACAGCATCCCCTATTACAATGACTTACCTACGCTACGGTCTGTTTGAAGTTTGAGATGTAGGTTTTGTATAGATTTCAATGTAGTTGCCTTCCATGTCGCGAGTTCCAACCCGGGTCGGTACAAAATAGGGGTATTAGGGACCCCGTAGGATTTTTTGTGGCGGCTGAATGAATATAGCCACAGATTGTTTGCACATCGCTGACAGTGTTTGTAGTCTATGTGTGCGTAAGCGAGATAGTGTGATAAACAGAGATGTCCAAAACTTAAAAGTTTGATGCGTTTGATCGAATCAATGAACTATTTCTTGAAGTTGAACGTGCGTCTCTAGTTAACCCCCCGCACAGCTCCCCTTTGACACCTAAAATTAGTTATTGCGCAGTAATCAGTTAACTTCACAAGACCGCCTAAAAACTCTATATCTCTATGACACATACAAGTCATACTGTCATAGTATGCAAAACTAGACTAGTATATTAAGAAAATGTCTTCTAAGAACAGCAGAACAACAATTTTTTGGACAGATTCAACAACTTTCTGGGAGTCTAAACAAGATCAATAGGCTACCTTAGGCAAAAGAGGTTAAAAAGAGCAAAAAAAGTGCTTCGCATTTTATAAAAGCACCCTAGCAGTTAGAAAGATGTGTAGAGTTATCATAGAGATAGTTTGGATTATGCGAAATGAGTAGTAAGCGAAAACCGCAGCGCTGTGAGTTCGCACAAAACTTTGCCCGCGGGATAATGCTTTGTGAAAATAGTGGTGATAAATAAGGGTATATTTTGTACGTATCAGCTATGTCTGCATAAAAGTACATTAACTCCAATTGTACCAGAACTTGATAAGCTTGCGAATAGTAACTAATAAATTGAACCGTCCTGTTAGCTTAGTAGTGCTTGCTACGCCAGAGGTCGTGGGTTCATTTCAGACCCGGGGCCAACATTTGTGTGATCTGTTGGATTTCGGATTCTCGGTGTTTGTATGTATTTAAGTATTAATTTTTATAAGTATATTCGTAGGTACGTATGTCTATCAGTTGTTGAGTACCCCTAAGACAAGCTTCGGCTTGATTTGGGAATACTACTGTACTAGTGGCATTCGGTGGCTTCACCTTTGTGTGACTTATCGTAGGTTTCTTAGGTGAAAATTTCGTCATAGATAGACATACTCATAGACTGTAGGACAAGCATAAGAAGTGCGTTAATATGGCTTGGCTTATGTAAAGCCGTAATAAACAGCAGTATCGTTAATTAGAGCATTTTCCTCCTATTCTTAGAGATTTCATCTTTATTTATACTGTCCCCTAACAAAGGCGGAGGCGTTAAATTTAGCTGCGAGGACCAGATGGAGCAGCTGACATTATAGTAGATTAAATTTAATACCAGTAATAATATTTTAAAAATGCAAGGAAAGTATAAACCTGAGTAATCCACGTATTTCTAGTAGAATTTGAGGTGCTGTATCTAGCTAATATAATTATGATACAGTGTCTTCGAACCCAAAATAAATACTAGCGGAAAGATCATTGGAACTCTCCCCCAGGACCTACTTATTATAGATTGTAACGGGCTTAGATACGTAGATATTAATCAAGTTATTTAAATTATGTTAAATAGCTAATGTGGATAGTCCCCCACCACACACATAAACGACCAATATAGGTTTTAGGTTATTTCGGACTTTTTTCCTTTTACTCGGCTCCTAAGGGTCGTAGCGTGATAACCCACAGCCTTTCTCAAGAATTGGGCTGTCAAATGCAAAAAGATTTTTTCTAATACGTCTGGTATTACCAGAGATAGCGCGTTCAAAGATAAACAAACTTTTTAGCTATATTTTATTAGTAAGTACAGATATAGTCCCCGTAAATCATTTTGGCGGTTCTGTGAAGTTGGCTGATTCCTGCGCGAATGACTAATTTTAGGTGTCAAACCCCTTTGAAAGCCGTGCGGGGGTTCACTAGAGACGCTCATTCAATTTCAAGAAATAGTTAATTGATTCGATCAACCGAATCAAACTTTCAAATTTTTGGACTCTATGTAGCACACTATGCCGCTTACGCACACATAGACTGTAAACACTGTCAGCGATGTGCAAACCAATTGTGACTATATTCACTCAACCGCCAAAATGATTTACGCGGACTATAGTTCGGTCACAAAACTCAGATGTTTCCCACCGGGTTATCTTTTTGACATGACACATTTTCCTGAAAGTTCAAGACTTCAAAATGATTTACTACACAAGTGATACAATGTTACAAGAGTTCTAACAAACATTTTGTAGTAGTGGCGAAGCATAAACATTTTACGACGCCCTCGAGCGGGTCTTATGAAAATCGAATGGCTGTAACCTCCATTCTTCAGGGGGCGGATTCCACTACGTAAATCAGATTATTTCTCTATTTTCCATCAACACGAGTTCCTATTTTTTGCGAATAAATTTATTGTTTACACCAAAAAGTTGTAAGAATAGTTTGGCAATAGGAATGAACACATCTCTGGAATCAACAACTTGTCTCACGTCGTGATATATAGACCATTTAGGAACAGGAAGTTTAATTCCTAAAATGTTAAAATCCCAAAATATTTACTTTCCCAGAATGTTGAATTTTTTTTAGTTTCGCAAAATGTTGAATTCTTATTATGTTGAAATATTTAAAAGTTGAAATCCCACAACGTTGACTTTGTGACGTTCTGGGAAAGTATACATTTTGGGATTTCAACTTTATAAGAATTCAACTTTCTGCTCCTAAATGCCTGTTTTTATAAGGATTTTTCTCAAACATGCTTGGAAATGTGAACATTATTTTCTTGAACGTTACTCAGCCAAACGTTCCGGAGAACGAAGGCTTCAAAATGATTTTGAATGTATAAAAATATCACACCGACCCGTTTTTAAGATATCGCAATCAACAAAAAATAAAAAAAACACATTTCTCCCGAATGTATTCGCCATTTTTCCGATAAAATGCGAGATCTTTGCCCCGAAAATTATTTTCTAAGAAATCAGGGCCAATCTAATTAGGGTTGGCACACCCTTTTTACTGCTTTCTCGCATGTCCGCTGCCATCATGATTTTTTATTATCCTGTAGGGGCGATTTATGGGCTTTGATAATAGACGATTTCGATAATGACTCCAGATGCCTGAATCGAACAGACTGTAATTGAAGAGAACACGGATTTGGTCCGTTTCGTAGATAAATGTTCAGCAAGTGTGGCGATGTGTATGTGGAAAGATTATTAGATTTGTATCAAAAATGTATGACAATTATGAATATTTTCCGACTCCGATGAATTTAACTCCCGCACACTCAAAGTATACTATAGACCAATGAGAGGTATAATATACGAAAAGCTATAGACTCTTTTCTGACTTTTTCGGGTAATGAAAGCATCTTTTTCCGCAGCGCACGTATTTCGCACGTGCGCCTTAGTACGCTGGCGAACATAGTAATATTTTAAAGGGTTAACAGAGGCAGCGAAATATATATACCCTATTATATATTTTTTTATAAGCTGTACTATAATACCATACAGTTTTGGGTAAAATAAGTCATAATTTAATTAAATATGGCAGACACGCCCGCTCTCAAAAAAACTTGTTTAAGTCTATTTTGAGTTTTTTGTTCATCCTGCTTCGCTCTTCGACTCTTAGAGTCAGTTCGTTGTTGTTGTTGGATTAAAAATTCTTTTAAATTTTCTAACTTACCGTTGCAAGGACGTAGATATTGTGATTGATTTAAGAGGTCAACCATTGCTAGTTATTCGGAAGTTTGTCTGTTATTAATGATTTTGAATTTGATAGTTCCACAAATTTACCGAATTTTTTTTGGAGTTGTGGCTTGGTTGCAAGACCTTTAAGCCATGTCTCATTTACCGAACTTCTCTGAAGTGTATATCGCCAGAAAGAAATCCTGCCTGGTAAAATGTTTCTTCGCAACTAACGATTCCCCGAATAAGGGTATATTTATTACACATTGACCAAAGTTCCAAACCTCTATAATCTCAATGAGCGCCACAAAACCGATATTAATTCCAATAAAACGTCGTGGAACAATGTACCATCATTGTGTTCCAATATCTGGACCCCATCTCATTGTTACTGTAGTAATGGTTGATCTCAATTAGTTTAGTGCTGCCAGAAGATAGTGCTGCGATATCGATAGTCGATAATTCCCAAACCCTCACAATATCAATCGGAAAATCGATATTAAGTATAGATACAATTAATTAATAATATCAATGTTGTTGTTACCATTGAATTCCAGTGTTACCACAGGGTAGGAACCACACGTCAAATGAGTCAACAATATCTTGATTGACTGTATTGGTATCGACCGATCATAAAAACACCAAGCAGCCAAAGGTTTTTACTCCTCAGCGTAAAATAACGCATGAAAATCCATTTTATCCTAAGAAAAAGTATCCATAGAACAGACGCTAAAATAATAAAAATAATCAGAGAGGGACACACTTACTACAAAAGTGGTAAGAGTAAGTTACACAGATACAATAACTTCTATCTCTTTCTACGTATGCGAATTTTTTGGTGGTACAACAGCCCGACTAAAATAGATAGTGTTTGTTCAGTTTGACCCCGCCATGTAAGAAGCGTCTTCTCAAATTATTGGGGCAAAAGACTATTGGTATTTCATGCTATACGCTGATTGCAAATCTATGGTGTCATACTAAATCTATGATTTTATCCCGCTACGATAAACTTTTTAAAAATCGAAGGGACCAAGGAAAAAATGCCATACAGCTAACTCGACCGCTCATGTTTCAACACAGTGTGCCTATGTGTTTTAGTTTACATGGTGATGGTGTATGACAATAAACTAATCATACTGGCCAGTATAAGGAAAATGACGAATTTATTTCTTTCAACATAAAATACAAAAGAAATGGCGCGAAAATTTTGTGCGGGCCGCCGTACAATTTATTAGATATTGAAAACGTGATGTATGCTTTGTCATTATTGGCCTCATTTTCAGTTCCTGATTAAAATACAGGATCCATTTTGAAAGTTTGTCGACGGGCAAATGAATGTGTCACATAAGTTGATAGCTAACTCAAATTGCTAGGTACTTTAATCATACCTTCGTAAGGTCGTGCCGTGTCCCCCAGATAAAACAAATAACGTCGATAAGCGGTGGAATAATGCAAAAGGGTTGGGATCGGACGTGTCCTGTATATCCATATAATTGTATCGATCTTTCACTATCTTTATCTTTCTCTAGGTTTTAGAGGTCCGTAGTGGTGTAGTGTAATGTATCTCAGTTTTAATTGTAATCGAAAACCTTAAATATATTGAACTTTGACGAGCTGTAACTTGAAAACGGTTAGAAATATTAACATAGTTGGCGCTCCGTTCTTTCAGCCTACCCCGCCAGGGACATAGCGTGAAGATATGTATGTTTAGAGCGTCAGTGGCGTAGGGGATAAGACGCGGCCTATCATATCAAAAGGTCCAGAGTTATCCCCAGCTGGGGCCATGTACCAATGGATTTTTTCTCGAAACTTAAGTACATTTACTGACTGCTCTCAAACGGTGAAGGAAAACATCGTGAGGAAACCTGCATACGCCGAAGTAGAAATTCTTAGGCGCATGTGAAGTCCACCAACCCGCACTGGGCTAGCGTGGTGGACTATAGCCCGAATGCCCTCGTTAAGAGGGTAGGCCTGAGCCCCAGCAGTGGGGACATTAATAGGCTGTTGATGTTGCTGATGATGTATGTATGTATATTAACATAGTTCCTTTGGCAACAAAGTACAAAGGCAACACATTAATCTGTCATTTCCAGGAAAGTAGGCTGTTGTGTCCCATCCCCTCTTTTCGTGGTCGTATGTTGCATTCCTCCTTCCTATAATATAAACGAATTAAACGCGGAGGAACTCGCGGTTATACTTTAAGTAGTCTGTTTACAGCTTTCATTTTGTTTAAAGTAGGTTTTGGCTTGGTAACGAGACCTTTAAGCCATATCTTATTTTGAATTTAAAGTATTATTTCTTAAATCTATTTAACCGGCAGTTACAGCACGGCCTCCACAAAAACAGGGCACGACTAGAGTTAGTCGGCGATTTTCACTAAGGTTCATAACCTCACTAACTCGATAGTAACTTTAATGAAGATTTGCAATGCACAATTTTGGTACGAGCTGAAAGTGTTGTTACACGCTTTTATTTTAATTTCCCGCACAAAATGCACAACCACAGCACTTAATGTTAAATACTATCACAATTACACATTAGGTGCCGTGGTCGTCTCTTCTATTTTGTTTTCTTAAATTATGTATTTTGCGCGTTTTAAAACGCGTCTCTTCTATTTTTTATTTTCTTAAATTATAAACGCGCAAAATACATAATTTAAGAAAATAAAATAGAAGAGAAGACCATGGCACTTCGCCCCCGTCAAAAGAGTCCCACAAGCTTTCAGAATTGGATGTACAGTCGACCGCACGTCAGTGGAAACACTTTGACCTTGAGCTGGCCTAGTAAGGAGTTTCAATACAATGAGAGACCAGTTTATACTGGTTCTGTTTCCACTGACGTGCGGTTGACCGTACTATCGTAAAGTGAAGATTCTTCTATTATGTGACGCAAGCTGTACAGAGGACCTTAATTAACTCCAACAGGCACGCACCGCAAACATTCGTAAACTGAGCCATAATACCTTGGGGCGGCAATCGATCAGCTAATCTCGGTCCAGTCAATCTGAGAAGCAATTCCGAAGGTCCGTGGCACGTGACAGAGTGGAAGTGACCGGCTAGTCGTAGGTAATTTCCCTTGACAATGGATGGGAGTTGGGGCGTTTCACAGGAGACAGGATCTTATGGATAAAGTTTATAAATAGCTTACTTAAGAAGGTATGAAATTTAATGTCGACACGACGTGTGTACAATGCCTGTTTTAACCTAAGCTGTTCATAGCATAGACCAAAGTGACACGATAGGCGATACTGAGACCTGGCGTCGCCATGTCGCTTCTAGAACCAAATCTGTGATCACCTTCTGAAAAATATGGCGCGGGGCAGCTGTGGACAAACACTCTGATAGAAAGAGGGAAGAATACTCAAGGTAACTGCTTCAAAATGCAGTTCATAGTTTTTTTTGTATGGACATTGTTATGAGTTAGCTATGTCAAAATGTTCTAACGCTTTGAGTTTTGTAACACCTAGGTATTGCTAAGCCAAACTCGCTGTAAGGGAGTTCTTAAAATGAATAAGCTATAGGATCAGGGAAGTGTGCAAATCCATCCTCACCCGACTCCTTATCTTATTTAAATTGAGTTACAAAAGAACAAAGTTTAATTGCCCGGTCGGGGTGTGAGCGTAAAGCTCCATTCGCACTGGCGCGGCAAGCGCAGGGGGTCGGAGTAGGGGCAGGTATCCAGGTCGCCAGGTATTCCTGGTCTCTTAATAAAATAAGATGGGTAAGTAGTATCACTACTACATGCTGTGTAAAAGCTCCAATCGCACTGGAGGGCGAGGCCAGCGCCCGAGGGTGGGTAGCTATCCAGGTCGCCAGGTATTCATGACCCCCTAAGAAAAATATAACATGGGTGGGTAAGTATCACTTTACCATCTGCTGAAGGGGGAGGTGCCGGACGTGACATTTGACTGCTTTTACAAATGATTGTCGTTTTCGTTTTATAGATTTTGAAAACAAATGGCAAAAGCATCCCCGAAAACCTCGAAAATGACAACCCTATCTTAATAAACAGGCCAACGAGACGTATATTTCCGGGACATTATACTTTCGTTTTTCGGGACAATAGGTATCTTAAGTCGATATTTAAGAGGCACTTTTCCATGGACACTTCACTTGCTGCATCAGCGTAACCGAACCTTAAAGGGGGAGGGGAGGGGTGAACCAAGCGTTGGGGCAGAAAAAAAATAATGTGCCAACTTTTAATGGCACTTTGCTTCAACTTTGCCCTCGGCGTCCCGCAGGTATATTAGTTCCGGTGTGAGGCGTTCTGCAGACTTCTGCATTTGCGAAATGAAATCATTTCATGACCTGTCAAAGTTCAGACTAATCTAAAATCAGTTACTAACAAGGAAAGGTTTTGATTCATTCTAACGTTGTGGTGTACTGAATAACCACCATTTTTCCAAAAAATAAAACCGACTTTTTTGTAAAAAAATATGACTTAATTGCTATTTTTTAAATGATCCAACCTTTAAAGGTGAAATATTGTTTTCAAATTGATATGGGACCACCCTGGAAATATAGTCTATTCAATAAAAGAAGAATCATTCAGATCGGTTCACAATCGGCGAAGGTACACGCGTATACACATAAAACCATCGAGATAGCATCTCTTTTTTTGAAGTTTTTTGAAATTAATTGACAGCCTTGGAACTGTCTCCCCCGTTTCCGTTTATTGTACTTAAGTGGCAATATGGCTTTTTGGCGGGATTTTGACAGAGGCGGTTGTCTTTTCAACCGACGAAGAAAAAGGAGAAGGTTCTCAATTCGACCCGTATGTTTTATATAATTATGTTTAGTTTTCCGAAAAAATGTATATTGTAGGTTCTGGTCCAAAACCTACAATATACATTTTTATACCAAACTTTGGTGTATATCTGTGATAGTTTTATATGCAACAAGTACCTATTAAAGTGTATATTGTGCGGGACAGTTAAATAAAAGCGTGTAACGACTCTACCGGATTGTTCCAAATTGACCCTTGTTAAATTGACATTAAAACTACTATCAGTTTAGTGCGGTGTTAGCTGCAGTGTGGATCACCGAATGGCACTAGTTGTGCCCTGGAGGCAGTGCTGCGGTTTTATGTATTTGTGATTTGAAACTACGATTTGGCCAATAAGGATTTGTTTCCAATAGGCCGTAAAACTATTAAAATAAAAAAATCTGAAACCAGTTCAACAACTATTTCTACTGTATGTCTTATCCTGTAAGAGCCAGTAATAGAGGAGTACAAATAAAAATAAAGTTCAAGTGAACGAAACTTTATTATAATCTAATAGATTAAACAGCTTAAACAGCTTTTAATAAAAGAGCAATGGCAACACTCGTAACTATGTCCGGCGCAGCCACAACAAGTCGTTAACGCATAATTAGTCAGCGTATATTTATCATCTGTTAGATGGGTGTTTGGAAACAATCCCGGCTTGTTACTACATTGTGCGATAATATTGTTGTTTGAACGTAAACAGTGTACAGTAGGCATAATACGGGCGCGTGCGCGCGCTTTTGATTCATACAAAACATCTGGCTGTTATGTAAACCATTGTCTTAAGGGGCAAATGCTGCAGTGGAGTTGTTCTAAATAAAAATTCGGGGTGGCAAGAAGTCGGGCTACTACGGACGGTTAGTTTTTTCGTGAATTCGATGATTTCTATTTCGTTCAAATTATGTTATTGTGAGTTATACTGAGCGGGCGGCCCGCGCGACATCTCATAGTGCTTACTTAAAGGTCCAGTAACCAAGCCAAAATCTACTTTAAAAAAAACTCAGCATTTAAGATTTCATGGTTTTCCTTTCATTTAATTTATCAAGTTTGTTAGAGAGATTTCATCCTTATAATTGACCCTAACGATCGATGCAATAAAAGTACAGGATGTAATTTTTACAGATTTTAGTCGGTTCGATTCCCGGGTGTGGCAACCGAATTTTAGAAAATCTTTGAATGCAGTTTCCTTGCCTTTCAAAAATAATGGAATGTTTCTATTGAGTAAAATTTTCTATCTAAATTATTAAGAGTACTTTCCCTCCAGGTGGCATTACAAAATTACACCCTGTATAACGTTAAGAAAGCGATACCTTTGTATCCAATTTTGAGTAAAGAGTCTTGAGTCTTGACTTTGACTGCCTTTGATAAACATACCTAGGTAAATAGTTGATACAAAATTCAAATTACACCAAGTTAATACAATTTGGTGTACTTGTTATCTCATATTGTGCCCCAAAACACGTCGTGTGCCGCCTCGCACTCGTGAAAGCGGCGGCAACAAAGGATTTAATTAAATCTAGCTACATCTGTATAGGTATAAACAACACGTATAAACAACAGTATAGATAGACTGCGTTAGTCTAGGAAAAGTAAACAATGTCGTTCTTAACCCTTTAGAGTGTTAAAAAACCCGTTCGGGTCTCAAATGTAGTTCAAATACTAAACTTTATGTAGTCTAGATAGAATTCTTTTTTCAAAAACCAAAATATGACGACAGCCACATTCTAACGATTATAAATCACATTGATCTAACATCAAATTTTTTATCTATATAATCAAAACTAGTATTTCGGTGGGTGCCGCGGCCCGCAAGCGGACCGCGGAGGTCGGCTGTGTTGAGCTTTTCTTTTGACAGGTATCCTAAAAAAAAATTCATTTTTATGAGTTTCGACGTTTTAGTTTTTGGTCGGAAACCAAATCTTCAGTGGGGGCACCTAAAAGCCGCAAAACAAACTTTCATGACTTTCGTGATTGCAGTGTTGTGAGCTGTTTTTTGACGGGAACCGGAATCTGATTTGGAGCACCTCAAACCCGTGAATACAAATTTACTAGCAGACCCCCGCGACCTCATTCGCGTTAAAAGACTACTATTTGAGCTGTTCTTTATTTCTTTCAATACTTCAGACCAAACAACCAACCAAACCGCGAACGAACGCGCGAACAAACGCGCGAAGCGCGCTAATAAACCAACCAAATAACCAACCAACTCGCGAACAAACGCGCGAAACGCGCGAACAAACCAACCAACCAACCAACCCGCGAACAAACGCTCGAAACGCGCGAACAAACCAACCAACCAACCCGCGAACAAACGCGCGAAACGCGCGAACAAACCAACCAACCAACCCGCTAACAAACGCGCGAAGCGCGCTAATAAACCAACCTAATAACCAACCAACCAACCCGCGAACAAACGCGCGAAACGCGCGAACAACGCGCGAAATCCGCGAACAAACCAACCAACTCGCGAACAAACGCGCGAAACGCGCGAACAAACCAACCAACTAATCCGCGAACAAACGCGCGAAGCGCGCGAACAAACCAACCAAATAATCAACCAACCCGCGAACAAACGCGCGAAACGCGCGAACAAGCGCGCGAAACGCGCGAACAAACCAACCAACCAACCCGCGAACAAACGCGCGAAGCGCGCTAATAAACCAACCTAATAACCAACCAACCCGCGAACAAACGCACGAAACGCGCGAACAAACCAACCAACCAACCCGCGAACAAACGCGCGAAGCGCGCTAATAAACCAACCTAATAACCAACCAACCCGCGAACAAACGCACGAAACGCGCGAACAACGCGCGAAACCCGCGAACAAACCAACCAACTCGCGAACAAACGCGCGAAGCGCGCGAACAAACCAACCTAATAACCAACCAACCAACCCGCGAAAAAACGCGCGAAACGCGCGAACAAACCAACTAACCAACCCGCGAACAAACGCGCGAACAAACGCGCGAAGCGCGCGAACAAACCAACCCGCGAATAAACGCGCGAAGCGCGCGAACATACCAACCAAATAACCAAACAACTAACCCGCGAACAAACGCGCGAAACGCGCGAACATACTAACCAACCAACCCGCGAACAAACGCGCAAACAAACGCACGAAACGCGCAAACAAACGCGCGAAGCGCGCGAACAAACCAACCAAATAACCAACCCGCGAATAAACGCGCAAACAAACGCGCGAACAAACCAACCAACCAACCCGCGAACAAACGCGCGAAGCGAGCGAACAAACCAACCAAACAACCAACCATCCAACCCGCGAACAAACGTGGTATAATTTATTTTTGGCCATAAAAAAAAGCCGTATAATTTTGAAAAAGTCGCCATTTTGAAAAAAAAATATGACATCACCAAATTGCCTAAGATTCTGAAAAATATTAGTTCCAGCTCGGTCCAGCTATCTGGCACCGTTTCTGCGGGCCGTTGACCCAACAGCTGAAGATGACCATTATCTCCAGGTTTCAGAGTTTCAATCTGCTCACCAGAAAAGACTGCGTACATTATGAAAAATTCAGCGCAATCGGAGAGTAAAATATATTTTTGGCTGTTAAAAAAAAGCCGTATAATTTTGAAAAAGTCGCCATTTTGAAAAAAAAAATGACGTCACCAAATTGCTTAAGATTCTAAAAAATATTAGTTCCAGCTCGGTCCAGCTATCTGGCACCGTTTCTGCGGGCCGTTGACCCAACAGCTGAAGATGACCATAATCTCCAGGTTTCAGAGTTTTAATCTGCTCACTTGAAAAGACTGCGCGCATTATGAAAAATTAAGCGCAATCGGAGAGTAAAATATATTTTTGGCCGTTTAAAAAAAGCCGTATAATTTTGAAAAAGTCGCCATTTTGAAAAAAAAATATAACGTCACCAAATTGCCTTAGATTCTGAAAAATATTAGTTCCAGCTCGGTCCAGCTATCTGGCACCGTTTCTGCGGGCCGTTGACCCAACAGCTGAAGATGACCATAATCTTCAGGTTTCAGAGTTTCAATCTGCACACCAGAAAAGACTGCGTACATTATGAAAAATTCAGCGCAATCGGAGAGTAAAATATATTTTTGGCTGTTAAAAAAAAGCCGTATAATTTTGAAAAAGTCGCCATTTTGAAAAAAAAAATGATGTCACCAAATTGCTTAAGATTCTAAAAAATATTAGTTCCAGCTCGGTCCAGCTATCTGGCACCGTTTCTGCGGGCCGCTGACCCAACAGCTGAAGATGACCATAATCTCCAGGTTTCAGAGTTTTAATCTGCTCACCTGAAAAGACATTATGAAAAATTAAGCGCAATCGGAGAGTAAAATATATTTTTGGCCGTTTAAAAAAAGCCGTATAATTTTGAAAAAGTCGCCATTTTGAAAAAAAAATATGACGTCACCAAATTGCCTTAGATTCTGAAAAATATTAGTTCCAGCTCGGTCCAGCTATCTGGCACCGTTTCTGCGGGCCGTTGACCCAACAGCTGAAGATGACCATAATCTTCAGGTTTCAGAGTTTCAATCTGCTCACCAGAAAAGACTGCGTACATTATGAAAAATTCAGCGCAATCGGAGAGTAAAATATATTTTTGGCTGTTAAAAAAAAGCCGTATAATTTTGAAAAAGTCGCCATTTTGAAAAAAATATATGACGTCACCAAATTGCCTAAGATTCTGAAAAATATTAGTTCCAGCTCGGTCCAGCTATCTGGCACCGTTTCTGCGGGCCGTTGACCCAACAGCTGAAGATGACCATAATCTCCAGGTTTCAGAGTTTCAATCTGCTCACCAGAAAAGACTGCGTACATTATGAAAAATTCAGCGCAATCGGAGAGTAAAATATATTTTTGGCTGTTAAAAAAAAGCCGTATAATTTTGAAAAAGTCGCCATATTGAAAAAAAAAAATGACGTCACCAAATTGCTTAAGATTCTGAAAAATATTAGTTCCAGCTCGGTCCAGCTATCTGGCAATGTTTCTGCGGGCCGTTGACCCATCAGCTGAAGATGACCATAATTTCCAAGTTTCAGAGTTTTAATCTGCTCACCAGAAAATACTGCAAATATTATAAAATATTCAGCGCAATCGGAGAGTAAAATTTATTTTCGGCCGTTTAAAAAAGCCGCATAATAACAAATTATTCAGTTCCATAGGTTCATCATAATGCATCTCTTTGGATGTATCAGGCCACTTTGTACAAAGAAATCTAAAGTAAAAGCCATTTAAAAAATAAGCTATGTGAACCTTTTTTTTCTATTTAAAGTGGCCAGTGCGTTGTAAAGCAGGCATTCACTACAATATTAACTACGTATAATTTGTGGTAGTGTATTTTAAAAAAGTCGCCTTTTTGAAAAAAAAAAAAGACATCATGAATTTACCAAGATTCTGAACAATATTAGTTCCAGCTCGGTCCAGCTATCTGGCACCATTTCTGCGGGCCGTTGACCCAACAGCTGAAGATGACCAGAATCTCCAAGTTTCATATTTTTACTCTGCTCACCAGAAGAGACTGCGCACATTATAAAATATATGACGTCACCAAAGGTCCTAGGGTTCTGTACAACTTTAGTTCGAAGTCAGCCCAAATATCGGTTTCTGACTCCACGGACCGTGGACCTGAAGGGTGAAGATGACCAAAATCTCCAAATGTCAGAATTTTCCCATATACTACAGGGTATGGGCTGCACTCCATCCCTAGACCACTTTGGTCCATGACCACTCCTTCCGGGAGATCAATTCGGGTAAAGTTTCTCAAAAAAACGGCGCTCCGCCATCTTGAAAACGCCGCCATTTTGAAAAAAAAATGTGACGTCATTAATGATCCTAGGATTCTGGACAACTTTAGTTCAAGGTCACCCCAGCTATCTGTCACCGTTTCCGCGGGCCGTTGACACGATAGCTGAAGATGGACAGAATCTCCAAGCTTCGGACTTTTCCTCTACTCATCAGAGGAGGCTGCGTACTTTACTCCTACATCACTTTGGCCCACGGTCACTCCTTCTGGGAGAACTACTATGTCAATGAGTGAGTCAGTCAGTCAGTGAGTGGTAGTCGAGCTTTATAGTATATAATTATGTCTAGGAGGTTAGTTTTGTAAAAAAATTCGTTTTCCCCAGGTTTTTTTCGTGAGCTTATATAAGTACTACAGGAAGGAAAAAGTGAAAAATAAATTAACAGGTAGAAATTGACAAAAAAATCAAAACCCGACTGCGTGAAAGCGAACTAAAAGATAAGATGTAGTAATATTGGGACCACGAGGAACGACCCGTAAATTTAGGCGGTCTTAGGGAATGCGCAGACCAAGCGGAAATTTGCCCGCGCACTGTTTGATGTCGTTGTCAAATTAACCATATCAATATAGCCTAAAGTACAAAATCGTTTGCGCGAGTCTGTGTTGGTTGGTACTCATTCATACGATTTTGTACTTTAGGCTATATTGATATGGTTAATTTGACAACGACGTCAAACAGTGCGCGGGCAAATTTCCGCTTGGTTTGCGCAGTCCCTTACTGTCCCGTACTTTAAAAATATTTTTCATTTCCCCGTTAACACTTGGGAAACAAGCGCCGATAGTGAAAGAACAAAGAAAATTCGTTTCGTTGCCTCGGTTAAAAGTTTAAATTAACTTTGGAAACAATGTCGGTTAACGTAAAAAAAACAAATAAATAATAATGTTTTATAATGGCTCGAAATTAGCCTCTTTCTTCCAAAGGGATTCATTAAATGAAATTTCTTTTATGCGTATCCCTTCAAAGAGAATTCGGGCCTCCGCGCTTCATTTAACCTTAACAAATGATTTATTTCGATTCTCCGGCGTTTTATTGAGATTAATTTTTATTCTATGCAAGAGAAAGAAATTATAATTTTCAATTTATTTTACGATAAAGGTCGCGTAGCTTATTGCTACGCATGATTGCTACGGCGTAGCACATTGTTTCGCGTGGATAATCAACTTGTATCTAATCAATATTCTAAGGATATGAAAGATTACGATTATTAAAAAATTATTTATTTATTTTATTTATTTATTGCTACGGGGGCAACAAGCAGGCGGGCCTCCTGATGTTAAGAGATAATAATAACAAAAGATAACAATAACAAAAGAAGTTATATAATAACAAAACCTGCCATCTATTTATACAAAAAAATAACTAAGAAACAAGTGTTTTCAACAAAATTTCATAAAAAATACATACAAATAAATAATCGAAATTTATAAATGGTAGATTTCCAAATAAGAACCACAAAATTTTAAGGTAATTTGGACATTTTTTGTAATTTGGACATAACGGCTTACATAATGGATTACAATTAATCGTAATAGTAATCGTTGCATCACTAGCTGCAGCAGGATTTACATAATATGTACTAGATACAGAAAGTTATGCAAGCCAACGCATTGCGGGAGAAGCTGCGGCACACGGATATATATAGTATACCTACCGCATTTAGTATGTGGTAGGTATACTATATCCGTACCACCCTATGTTTCGTTGTTGCGTATAATGTCCACAAACTCTGTCATCATCATCATCAGCCTGCACTAGTCCACTGCTGGACATAGGCCTCCCCCAAGGCGTGCCACTGAGTCCGATCTTCGGCTCTCCGCATCCAGTCACTGCCAGCCGCCCTGCGCAGGTCGTCGCTCCATCTAGCCGGGGGGCGTCCCAAACTACGCTTGCCTAGTCTAAAAACTCTGTACATCCTACTAATATTATAAAGGCGTAAGTTTGTAAGGATGTTTGTGAAGATGGATGTTTGCGTGTAAGGATGATGTATGTTACTCTTTCACGCTGTAACGGCTGAACGATTTTGATGAAACTTGGTACAGTGATAGCTTATATCCTGGAATAACATATAGGCTACTTTTCACCGCGGTAAACTGTTACCGCAGGAAAAAAAACTTATTCCTTATTTTATTTATTTATGGCGGATAAGTCCGATTTTACAACTCCTGATCACGCATTAAAAGTCATTTCCAATCGTTAAGAGCGATTAGTAAAAGTTAATACTGACGTCATACAAAAGAGGGTAAAATTACGCCCTAGTGGCTGGAAACGTTTTGGCGTCGATTATTAAACGCATATCTGAGTGAACATGAGTATGTATGAGACAATATACGGATATTAAGGCCGGTTAAGCAGAATCATAAGCATTTAATTATAATTCCAGGATCAATATTAAAACAACATGACCTGGTTTGTTAGATACATTCTCTAAACCCGTATAAGAACTTTGTAAAAGATATAAAATGTAAAAAGAATAAACGTGTGAACTTTTGCATTTGTATGTACTTATAACATTTATATAAATAACCCATAGGGTCGGGGCAGACCAAGCGGAAATTTGCCCGCGCACTTTTTGATGAACCGATGATGAAATGAAATGGTATAGGAATTAGTGAAGCCATATCCAAATACATTCAGAAGAAGATATTAATATTGTCACGAGAGTGAGAATATATCTGCATAAGTCAAGTGTATAAAACTCCAGTCAAGTATATAAAAGCCAAGCCATGGGTCAAGTGTATTCAAATATTTACGTTTGGCTGACGTCTCATAAAACTTTGTGAAGAGACCTACAAATAATGTTGAACAAAAAGTTTGCATACTACGTGGACAGTCAAGGGTATTGTAACCAAGCAAAAGAATTATTCTAGAAGAATTAAAATTCTTTCAGGTGAGAGTCTCGACGAATATGTTTTGGACCAAATTGCCGCACATGGTACAGTCATACAAAAAAAGTGGACCGATCGAATTGCTTTAAAATTAAAAGTATATAAATAAATAAAATGTCTTTATTTCAGGCTCTGGACCCAAACAAAAAGCAAAAACATAAATAAAATAAGACTATTTTGTCGCTGCACAATCTTTTCGTCCATTCCTCGTCAATAATGTTAGCATTTCTGCATAAAGAAGTAATAATAGCATTTGTGCTTTTCCACAACCTTTGACGAAATGAGAAGATTCTGTTTCTTATAATGGCAAAGAAATCAATATAATACATAAGGATAAGATAAGTAAATGTCGTTATAGTTTCTAATTAATTTAGCCAAATTGTAAACTGACGAAAGATTGTGAACGGAGTATTAAATTTACGATTTATCGCATTAATATTCGATAGTTTATAATCGAACCGTAGGCCGTCAAATTGTGAACGAAATGATTTTCTAAGATAATAATTATCACCAGCTAAACAAGTAAGGTGGCTGGCAGTGACTGGATGCGGGGAACCGAGGATCGGGTTCAGTGGCGCTCCTGAGGCAAACCAAGCGTAAATTTGCCCGCGCACTTTTTGACGTCATTGTCAAATGAACCCTATCACTATGGCCTAAAGAACAAAATCGTATAATGACGTCTGCACGTCGGCTATGATTGACCTCGAGCGCGAGGCGACGCCGACGTGCAGAAGTCATTATACGATTTTGTTCTTTAGGCCATAGTGATAGGGTTCATTTGACAATGACGTCAAAAAGTGCGCGGGCAAATTCCGCTTGATCTGCCCCGATCCTTTGTCCAGAAGTGGACTAGTACAGGCTGATGATGATGATATGTAAGGAGGATGCGTTTAATTAGTAAAAATTCCTTTAACTCGTGTTAGAATAATCAAATTAGTTGATGTGAGCGGAGCGGCCCTCAAAGACAGCCCTTGACATGTTCGTTAGCTAAGGATCGAATTAAGGGCCACTCGAAGACGGTGCTCCCGTAGATTAAAAGTAAAGAAAACGCTGATTGAACGACTTTCAATTATACTAAATTTAACTGAGTAGGCAGAGGTCGAGGCGTCGGCAGAGTGCCAGGCCTCGCTTTACTTCGATTGGGAGATTTGGTGTTCTAAATTAACCGAGAGATTAAAAACGAGATAAAACGCCCGATTCTGAGAGCACACAGTTAAAATTTGACAGCACAAAAAAATGTTTCCATCCCTGTCACACGGTATTACGAAGATAAGGACCGGCATCACAGCGATAATATTACTGCAATGAAAATTTTAATATGTGCCTGTGTAGTTAAAAAAACCCGACTAGTGCGAGTAGGACTCGCGCCCTGAGGGTTCCATACAAACTCAATAATAGAAAAAAATCGAGTCGTTAATTTGTAGTTTAACACTTAAAAGGTATTCTTACGTGGATTAATGTTTATACGCAAAATTAAGTTGGTTGTATAAACAACAAACTTAATTTTGTTAAAGTTTATAATAATAAAAAAACTATTAAGTTTTTTATTATTAAAAACTATTAAGTTTTTTTTTTAATTATAAACTTATTATTTTTAGGACGGAACACAATATTCTACCGAATTTTCTGGCGTGCTACAATTCGCTACGAATAATCTTTCGTGCCCGTGGCACGTGTATCTGCTACGCGCGCTACGCCGTAGCAAACGTATCTACGTCTCGTAGCCAGCGTAGCGTAGCATGCCGTGATCAATTACTGTAGTTCGCTCAATCCCATTAGGTAAATTCTCTTGTGAAAAAGAGACGGATAATATTTGACAATCCTGTCTCATATTATAAGCTTAGGGGTGGATAAATTGAATTTGGAACGTGGAAAGTTTAATGGTTGAGACGACGACGCTTTAAGATTAAAAGCATCGCCAAATTTAAAAAGTTACGGAGTTGAAAAATTAAATGTATAAGTTTCGGGTTGGTAGAATATAATATTATTTTGGTAGGAGTATATATAGAGAGGGTTTAGGAGAACCTTTAGAAAATTTTATAATAGTTATATAATTTTCATATTATATAATAACATAGAATGTGCACACTCCAAAAACATATAAACAGATTAATACATTACAATTTACCTTTCAAAAGTATGAAATACAGACCTACTGCAACATTTTTGCTATGTGGTAAAAAATTAAAGCACTTTTTACTAGAGCGTCAGTGGCGTAGGGGATAAGACGCGGCCTATCATATCGAAAGGTCCGGAGTTCGATCCCCAGCTGGGCCATGTACCAATGGGTTTTTCTCGAAACTTAAGTACATTTACTGACTGCTCTCAAACGATGAAGGAAAACATCGTGAGAAAACCTGCATACGCCGAAGAAGAAATTCTTAGGCGCATGTGAAGTCCACCAACCCTCACTGGGCTAGCGTGGTGGGCTAGCGTGGTGGACTATAGCCCGAACGCCCTCGTTAAGAGGGTACGCCTGTGCCCCAGCAGTGGGGACATTAATAGGCTGTTGATGATGACTTTTTACTTACTTTTCAATTAGTTTTTGCAAAATGCTTTGACGTATTGTTGCTCTTAAGGCCGGCTTTGAGCGAACTGAGAAACAAATAGCCCCATATAGCGAGCGCTTGTCGGAAATTTTGACGTAGGCCATCACTCCCGTATGGCCATCTCTAACGGACTAACCCTACGTATAATTGTTTGATTTATAAATAAACCTGTAGTCTTTTAGTGCCGCGGCTACGGTTAGTCAATGTAAGATAAAAAGTTAAAAATAGTGTGCAACTATTAGAGAAATTACCATTTTAACACAGTAACATCGAAATTTATTCAGAAAAACTTAAAATTATTGTCCTTCCAAATGTTAACTTAGCCAAGTATTAACTGAAATCGGAATCTGAAGGCCCTTTTATAGGCTAGTCTAGTACCTAACAAATTTTGTTAATATAATACTAAAGTAGTAGGTACCAACAGAACCCAATTGCTACCTTAATTTCTCGAATAACAGGTTCTGATTGGTGGACAAATATTTTCTCGATCCTTTGCAAACTAAGAGCACCCCTAGCGTATGCCTTAGGTACTTAAGGGCTGTCAACACACCCATTTCTAAATGGAGCTAGCAGAGTGGATTGCTATTCTGTATTTTTCATCTTTTTTCCTTAGAATTTTCTATGGTTATAACTACATATATTAAATTATACAACTGAGAACAAATAACTACTTTAATTTCATCAATTCTTGAAACAAATCCTTCCTGTACTTGATTTTAATGTTGACAATCCATTTAAACAAAAAATTTTTTTATTTAAAGCTTTATTGCACACACACAGACAAACTTTTACAAAATAACATAGATAAACTAAGTACAAAGGGCGAACTTATCTCTCAAAGAGATTTCTTCCAAAATTTAATGGGCGGGGAAAAAATTGTAGGTAATACGGCAGGAGGGAGCCAAAACCCGCAATAATGCTTATAATTACAATTATCCTTATAACTTCGATTTTTTTTACAATCATCAACAGCCTATTAGATGTCCCCACTGCTGGGGCTCAGGCCTACCCTCTCAAGAGGGCGTTCGGGCTATAGTCCACCACGCTAGCCCAGTGAGGGTTGGTGGACTTCACATGCGCCTAAGAATTTCTTCTTCGGCGTATGCAGGTTTCCTCACGATGTTTTCCTTCACCGTTTGAGAGCAGTCAGTAAATGTACTTAAGTTTCGAGAAAAAACCCATTGGTACATGGCCCAGCTGGGGATCAGACTCCGGACCTTTCGATATGATAGGCCGCGTCTAATCCCCGAAGCCACTGACACTCTTTTTATACAAACGCGTACAAAATTTGAGTCATGGGCGCAGATTAAGCCATCAACGCGAGACAGTCTCACGTAAAATAACGCCAATGTTCACCGAAATTGAAATCTCAGTACCTACATGTAGGGGTCTATAATCATAAGCTCGCGGCACTAAGTCATAAATGAGGCTCGTATAAACAGAAACGAGCCTATAAAATGAGCTCCAGCGAGTTTCAGACGCGCGACCGAGACCGAGCCTAGGCCCCGTGCGCACTACACGGGAAATCCCGACTTCTGGCCAAGATAACGAATTATACAAACATCCCTACTAAATATGCGAAAGTGTAAAACCGTTACGTAGCATAAATAGCTGTTCCCCGCGGCTTTGCCCGCGTGGAATTAGTTTTTCCCGCGGGAACAGTTTACCGCGGTAAACTGTTCCCGCGGGAACAGTTTACCGCGGTAAACAGTAGCCTACATGTTATTCTAGGATACAAGCTATCACTGTACCAAGTTGCTTCAAAATCCGTTCAGCCGTTACAGCGTGAAAGAGTAACAAACATCCAAACTTCTTTATTTATGTATAGTAGTGGGATTTCAGAGAGACGTATTCTAATAAAGGTAGTTTCACATTCAAATATGCCACATTGAGCATTAAAAATGAAATCAGTCGAACGGTGAAATTCCGTGCAGTGCACAAGCGCCGTAACTCCCATACTAAAACGTGGCTTTGTTGTTATAGAAAGTGGAACCCAACTCTTTGGTGGCTAAGCCCGGATTAAGGAAACAAAGGAGAGGTATTGAATTTCACAATCGGGTTTCGGCACGATGCTACCTACAACTTTTTGGTGGGCGCCGCGTCGCGCCCGCGCCGTTTAAGGAGTCAGCGTGATGCATAATTAGTATGGGATCATGGCGTGCCAATCACAGGGGAGTGCGGAAGAACAGGGAGCACTCCCTCTGTCTTGCATCATATCAAGGACAATTCTTCATAATAATTTTACCATACCCAAATTCATATTATTTCTTTGTAAGTGCATTAAACAATCACAATTTATAGTGTCAAATTAGGGACAATTCATCGTTTTTAATTCGTATATTTTTCAAGAAAAACGATTTTAAAATAATGTCAGTAGGTAAAAAAAGTATAATTAAATTAAAAATCTTACATATTATTATTGAAATTTAATGCAAAATAAATTAAAGCGATGACGTATAATTACAGTAAGCACGAAAAACTGTTTGAAATGATTATAATATACAAATAAATAAAAATTGTGTTGAACGTAATAGAAAGAAATCCCTCAAAGTTTTTGTTAATTTTGAAAGATCTTATACACCTATACTTAATTATAATTATAAAAATGTTTTTCTATACATATATCATTTTAGAATAAACATTTTTCATTACTCATACTCTGAAAGTAGGTCTGAAGTTGTCTGAGTAGCGGGTTGAAAGTAATACATCTCAGCCCTAGGGAGAATCGTTTTCAACTGACAGCTGTCAAATTATTTAAAAAAAACTAGTACTATTGTGACATTTCTATTGGACCATGTTCACACTTTCTATACAGCCACTCAATTATAGCGCGATGTAAAATTGAAATAACATAATTGACCGAGCGAGCGAAGCGAGCGAAGCGTCTACGTTTCGAGACTGGCCAAAAATGCTCTTGTCCGGCTGTCTGTCTGTCTGTCTGTCTGTCTGTCTGTCTGTAATTCTCTACAGGTCGCATTTTTCAACCGATTTTGACGAAAATTTGGCATATGTATAAATTAATTAAACCTACAAAATGAGTAGAATAAAATTTTGAAAAACATTTTTTTTAGAGTACCTACCATACTCGCAAAGTGGGAGTGAACTTTTTTTTTCTTGTGAATCCCATAGTGTGGGATATCGTTGGATAGGTCTTTCAAAAATATTGCTGGTGTGTGAATACCATTTTTTCGATTTAGGGATCCATTGGCGAAATATTAAGCTTTAAAGCGGTAATTTTTGTTAGAGTCACGTGTCCCCCCCCCCCTGCCAGCTAAACGGTTGCTTCTGGAAATGTGATAAAATTCATGGCAGTAGCATATATAACGTAGTTACAAGGAAAACTATTACGGCTAAGTAGGTTCTATTAGTTTTTGAGTAATAGTGGATCGACTTAAGAAAATTGAAAAAATAAATTATGTTCATAGAACTGCATACGTAAAATGGAAAATTATTTTTTTCCCCGTGATATCCATGGTGTGGGGTATCGTTGGATGGGTCTTTCAAAAATATCGCGGGTGTGTGATAAACATTTTTCGATTCAGGGATCCGTTTGCGAAATATTAAGCTTTAAAGTGCTAATTTTTGTCACTTTAGTAGGTACTTTTTCTGTTTCCAAAGTTGACTTTTGTTGGTTTCTTTTAGGTTTGGTTTATAAGGGCTGGCGAGGTCTACTGTTCTCACGGAACTACTAGTAGTACATTGTTAACCTAGGTGTGAAAGTAACTTATTTAAGTCCCGAGACGGGGTTTGGCGCCCGACGCGTAGCGAGGGATTAAAGAATATATTCCTTTAAATGACTTTATTATAATTATTACTGTCAACTATTTCTTTAAAATGACATAGATTTGGGCAAAATATTTACCATTTTTTCAATGATGGAAATGAAAAATAATGGCAGAATAGCTGGCCGGCCACAGAAAAATACCAAAATAGACGGGAAAGCGGCAATCCGATCTTCATTTGTTTTTTCGAGTTGTAGAGTTTTGTTTATACTTCCGTATAGCAGAGATTTGTATTATCACTCATTTTATGTATTTGTTTTTACTTTCATTGTATTCGTAATGAAAAGCACAGTGTATCCCTCGGGTTCAAGAATTATTTAGAGTCCCTCGAACTATTGGCGCCCTCGCTACGGGTCGGGCGCCAAACCCCATCTCGGGACCTAATTAAGTTACTTTCACTCCTGGGGTAACAATGTACTATTAAAATTATAATGCCGCAATACCGAGCCTTGTCGTTATCAATCAATGGAAAGGCGCAACGTAATCCGCAAGTTCATTTTGAGGATCCTCGTCACACTGATCTAGTTTCCATGACAAAAGTGCTTCTAACAAAATGTGCCATGCATAAGCGTACCTTTTCTACCCCCAGGTCCGATGATATTACATTTATTCAGAACTAGCGCCCGCCCTGGCTTTACGCGGATATAAATTATAGACGTGTATAAGCCTATACTCCAGTAAAAATAAATGAAGCTGTTTGAAGAAAAGTTCTATCTATAGTCTATACCTATCTATAGTCTATATCTTTAAAATTTATATCTATATAGAAGATATTTAATGTTAGTTTGTAAAAGTAGTTTTCCCCAATTGATTTAGTGCGCTTTTTACAGGCAGGGAGATAAAAGTGATAATTTTGTTAAAGTAAGAACACTGAAGTTGAATTCCTACTGTACACTTTCATTCTACAACAAAATAGAGCTGTGTCCAAAGTCACTAAGGGCCTCTTACACCACTTGCTGATAAAGTCCCAGATACCCTATCTGCAGGTTATCTGACAGATAGCCAGTTTTTTTGGTTTCACAGGTATCTGATTGCCTATATCTTATATATTTTATTTATATAATATATCACACATATTTATCTGATAGATTAGTTTATCACTAAGATTACTATCTGTAACAATATCAGGAAGTGGTGAAAGAAGCCCTAAGACTTTTAATGCGTTTTTTGCTGAGTTCTATTTCTAGTTATTTGTGGAATCTATCTTGGCTTATGTTCTTGACTAGGTCAATACTTAAACCACCTACTTCGCCTGCGTTAAATGTATATCAACAAACAACTAAACAAACTTTCGCATTTAAAATAGGTAATAGTTGGGAGTAGATAACAAATTTTACATATAATATATAACAACTGTTTACTAAATATATAATATATACAGTTGTTTTTGTCTTACACTTAACTCGCGTACTTATTTCAATTTTCAATGCAACCGAGAGAAAATTGCAACTTCTCGAAATCTGTCTGCCAGTTATAACTGACAGGCAAACACCTGCATTTTATGGCAATGCATGGATCAATACCATGAATATTTAGAGTGAGTTTAGAAACCGAAAAGTGGCGCTGGAATTCTGTTGAGTCAGGCGTAACTCATCTTTACCTGTCAATGACAGCGCGATCAGATCAATGTTCAATTCTTCAAAGAGTTTGTCAAGCGAGGGGTGGTACGGACGGTAGAGGCTACCCTAAACATAATAACAGGACTTACGCCCAACCAGCCAGGGTAATTGTAAACAGGGGTGATTGGGATCGAGGTATAATAAATCCTTTGATATTCATAATAATATGAAATTCATATTATTATGAATATCAAATTGATATTCAATATCAAAGGATTTATTATACCTCGGTTGACCCTATAGGACAAAACAATAAAAATTTATAAATATTTACCCTTTACGTTGGGTAATTCCATCTCTTTCTCCTGTAATATGAGAATTAGATAAGAACAGGACAATTCACAAATATGAATATTTTTTATGTTTAGTATGAATTGTATGTTTCCTAGGGGGTATCGAACCCACGACCTCTGGCGCTCCAGTATAATATAATAAGTGAGCCAATAGAAGCGGTTGATCAGTTGTCAAAAATAATCAATAAAACTACTACATGCTGTGGTGTTATTGTAACTAATTAATCCCGAATAAATAATTGTATTTATGCGTACAGTGTATTCACTTTCGTAATTATGTGTACGTCATTTGCTATAAAATGCGATATAATACAAACCGCGCTCTCGGCGAATGGGGCACAACGCGCTAGTGGGCAAAATCAAGTTGTCGAATAGCGCCAGATAGCTAAAAGAGCAAGTTGGCGAATCGCGCCGGTTTGCGAAACAGTTGGCATGGCGCGTCAACTCCATTTTAATGTTGTATAGCTTAAATAAGTCAATTTTATTAGAGAAGCAGAAAAAAGGTTTCATTCCGCAAATGGGTCGAAAAGGATTTTAAAACGGAATATCTGTGGAAATTGTGAATAATCGTGGCGGGCTCAACCCTAGATCTAAAGCTTTACACGCAGTGGTGCGGGTAAGGTGCGGCGCGGCAACTGCGGTTGATCCGCGAATCTAATGCCGTTAGTTTTCGTTTTGCCGCATTACCTTGTCTTGCATATTTTACTTCTTTATAGGTTGGGGTTAGACAAGTTACCTATTTGTGACCTGTTTTCAACAGTTTTCAACTAAAACATTTCGGTGTATTTCTATTTCCTATTGGACGTAATTCAAATTGTACACTATTTTCTTATGGAAGTATTTTTCAATTTGGACGTAAACACACTAAATGAACTAGCTTTACTCTTAAAGCAACACGATTCGTTTTTTTCCGAAGAGGAGGTCTCCTCTTCTCTTCTCGTTCACATTAATACCGTGTATGACCAGATGTTCATTTGGCAGAGGGCGCCTGAGTTGTTTCATAAGTAAACACACATTCCCGCGCCGCTTACCGCCTCAATGTGATGGAAGCTTTATAACTGAACGCCTTCGCCGCGCAATTAATAATACAATGTACGAACGTCAACCCATTTTCGCCCGTGCCACTTTCAGATAAAGCGCTAAATAAACTGGTTAACAGTTCACTGCACCAGGCGAATGGCGTGGCAATAACAATGATTTTTGATATGGAATTTTTATTTTCGAACTGCTATACTACAGGAGTGAAAGAACATTTGTGAATTTTAATGAAAATGTTTATTATCATGAATCAAAAAATTTAGCCACTCCCATATGGATGAGTAATAAAAGCATTCTACGGGTGACAAAATTGTGTCAAAGTAATCACAAAATTATGACTCACTCACACATTCTCATTTTGAAACTCCATATAAATTTGTATTAGCAAGCTCCTCCCGCTACTCCGCTTGCTTTGTCCGCACCCCCCCCCCCCCCCGGTAAATGGCAACATAGGTTCCGATACTAAATATGCAAGATGCTATCTCCACAGGGAGCGCGCGCGCGACCAAAGAGATTTGAAATTTCTTGCTTATTCAAAGTCCGTACTAAAAATGTTTGTATGTAAGGTATATGTATGAGTGTCCGTCATTTCGTCTAGCGCTTGCGACTTGATATCTCCAGGGTTTTTTTCTGACTTTGAAATTAATGGAAACCTCACATTTAAAAAAATCGATTATTGAGTGAGTGAGAAAGTTATGCGGCGTATTAGCCAGAATTAGCACATGTTTATTTTATTTATAAATCATAGCCTTACTTATTATTTATTAGAAATTAAAATAATAAATAGGGCTTACATACGCCTTATAATTACACGCGTAACGCGGAAGCCGCCGTAAAAAACGCAATTAAATAAAAGATAATCTTTATATATAGGATTTTGAAACAAACTAATAATTTTAAAGTGAGCATTGGGTTAAAATCGTACAAAACCGGGGCGGCGTTATCACAAATCGACAAACGACGCGGGCAACCCCTCAGGTCGTTGCGCTAATTTATCGCTTAGTGTTGCCATAAATCGCTGCGACTCGGCCACTTTAATTACCAGCCAAGTCGCGGCCAAGCGACAGATCTGCGCCCGCGACGAAGTATACCTAATTGCATAATTAATTATAGAGAGATTTCCTAGCACCGCTTGTCTTGGACATCTCTTAATCATAAGATGGCTTAAAAGAGGGGGAGGAAGGAACGTTATAATGAGGGTGGTGGGGATAAATAATGGCCGACTTCAAGGTTACATTTTTAAAAACATTTTGCTAATTAGAGATTTCACTTTTTGGACGTTTTGGGTGTTTTTGTGAGTATTTAGAATTTTAGCTTTAAAAGTAGGTAGTAATATATGATACGTAGTATGAAACACGCAGTGTTCGACACTACACACGTACATTTGGTCCACGGGGAACGGGAATTTATTTTGTACAATTAAACAGTTAATCCACGGAAAAAACAAATTCCTCGTGCAACAACAAGTTGAACATTGCAGTTCGTCTACGGGTAATACCTCTATTTATGACACACATCACGCCCCATTCAATGACCTCATTACATAATTTGTTTCAACATTAAATATCACAATTCTTAAGAGAAAGCTTCGCTACGAGTATCGACGAATCCATAAATACAGCGCTCTTGATTAAAATTATTTCTTATAATAACGCCATACCTCGTAATCGATTAGACCTCGATGGTGTTAACTCACATTGTACTCGGGTACCTACATTTTGAAGCTAGTTATTACTGGGAGTGCTTCTAATCACTTTTATATGGTAGTTTCAAAGGCTAAATATAGCCGTTTGTTTGGGGACCAGAATCAACTAGTTGATAACTACGGCCAGGCTATTGTCGCTGTTCGAGGAAACAACAGGGTTTCGTAAGGTATCACTTTAATAGTTTCTCGGCAGGCTTGATGGTTTACAAACAAAAACCTTTCTCTACAACTCCCCTGAATAAACTAATCAATTTGTTAAGCGGTTCTCGAGGGAGAAATCGACAAAGGCGTCTTATATTTCAGTTAAATCAGATTCAAACACGACCATGGCCAAGATTGATCATGAATCCGAAGTTCCGATTGCTAAATGAAAACACTAGATTTAGCATAACCTGTCAAACCAAGACCACTTCAAATGCATTCCGATTCCAAAGTTGAAGCGGGGCGGTGGTATCAGCAAACCAGTTTCAGTTGGAACAGTTTGTGTCCAAGTTTCATTGGCGGGTAGCCAAGCTGTTTCTACCAGGCCCGTAGTCAGCGGAACGACCCCCCTGCAAATGAAGAATTTGCCTTTTGATAGTGGGCATCAATTATAGACCTCCTATTGTTACAGGGAGCCAAAGACTCCTTGACCCTAAGGAATCTTTTGTGTTTTCCCTATTGCGTGGTAAGGAGTAGGGACATATTATGTAGTCTTCGAGTTCAGGGTAACTCAGGACACCCAATAAATAAAGGTTGTCTGGAAAAGAAAACGCTGTTGTCGATAAGACCGCCTAGATGTAAATTATTGTATCTGTTACCTTGTACATTGCTGGTAATGTAACTCGGTTATGTACGAGTAACAAGCGGTTTTTTTCTTTTTTGTCTGTATTGAATTGACATCCATTCATCTTGTAGATAGGGCATTTCATTCGCACAGCAATTTTCATCGCGTCACGCTGTTCTCAGTCGACAATGGTCCCCAGCGTGTTACGTTACCACACCCAAACCTCTTTACTTTCGGTCTCAAGTCCAGAACGTGTATATACCCAACCGCTTTCGATTCTGAAACTGTATCAGTGACGGTGAAGTTACTTCTTCGCCTTCTCATTACAGTTGTATGTTAGTCCTCAACTCGAACAATGGTTCATACAATGTGTGTTTCCATATTCATAAAATTTTCCCTGCGACCCCCTCCCAAACTCCTGGCTCCGTCCCCGAGTTCCAATGCCATTAATGTAGGCGAGGAATCTAGCAGAGTGGTTTATCAGGATTTTCTCAGTTCCTGATAAGTTATGACGGTTAGTTAAAAGTTTTCTGACGTTCTTATTCGACTTAAAAGTGGTTTCGATGCGATCTACATTGATTGAGATTGTAGGATATTGGTACAAGGCGATTTAAAAAAAAAAATTTTAAAAGTATACGTATAAGATTTCACCTAATTACCCAAGGACGATGACGCTTCCAAAGAGCGGTGCCAGATTCAACCTCCTGTGAGATACCATAGCACAATAAGATTATATTGATATTTTGTTTGTATCCTACTTAGAATGCCCACCATTTCATTCCACTAGGTACCCCTTTTTACCAAGGTAAGAAGGCGGCATTGACTTTTCATTCTTTCCTTTTATTTTCGCTTTGTATCTGAAATTGTAGAAAGATACTTTTAAACCCTTCCACCATTAGTAACTTTTCAATTATCTGTTTTGTGTTGAAAGTTCTTATTTAAGCGGATTGAAATGGAAGTCTCTTCTTGTGGCGGGCATTTTCATGAGAAGGGAAGGCCAACTTGTGTTCGCAATGTTTGGTCGGAAAAATACAGAGTGGGCTGCCCCTGCCAGCTGGAGCAATGACCTGAACAAGTGAGCTTTCTTGCTACGTGTAGTTGGAGACACTTGAGCTCTGTTTTCTATGAGCGCTGATACAAGTAAAAGTTCAAGCTGCGTGTCACCAACTATATTGCAAAATATGGAGTGAATAAGTTCCGTTTTAGGATTTCCCAACAAGCGATTCGAGTTCTGCATGAGTAAAAAATAGTTTCTCAAAGACGATACCGGCGTATCGTCTTACGATGGCCACAAGCGGATTGATGGTAAAAGTATGGTAACAAGCCGTAAGTTATATAAAAAACTTATTGGTACAGGTTCGGCCCTAGATCTCAAGATCTGGTACAGGTTCGGCTTTAGCCCCTCGATCTCAAGATCGCGAGGCGAACCACGATTTCAGAAGTCCAGTACAGGGAAATATTTATTCCTCCAACATCAACATCCAATATGAAAGTTTATAAGCAAAGGCATTGCTCTGACAGACCAAAGTGGACTTTAAGGGCTTGCTCAATTCACTTAGGGTTGTCACAAAGTTGCCGCAGTTCCGGGCACCCCCCCCCCCACCCCTCACCCCCTACAATCCACCCCCTGCCGCCGCACAACACTAGCTAGGGCTGGAATTTAATAAAATGAACAAAATTATTGGGGTAGACGAGTCATCGAGTGGAGACCACGACTGGGCGACTTATAATTATTGCAGGTGAATAATTACACGTAAATTTATGTGAATAACCAGTAGGTAGGTAAATACAGGTGTTCATTTCCCTAATGCCGTCCTCATAGAAGTTGAGCCCCTTAACATGCAAGGCTCCCGAGATCTCCATACGCGACAACCCTACCCGCAAAAGTTATATAAGAAAGAACAGCTGACGCTCGGCGGCGGCGTGGTCTGAAATTTGCGCGTTCGTAGCATTTTACGTCGCGCTCAAGTTTGTGTGCACATGGGTAATGTCCTAGTAATTTATATGCGGCAGATCGCATGTAGGAACCGCAGAAGGGTTTGACTGTGGTATTGTGCATTGGAGACTTATTCTTAATTAACGGGATGGTTTCGGTTCGGGATGGTTCTGGAGTAGCAATTTACATAATCGAACAAAAAATTTGGGAATCGAAATTCGACGTTTAATAATTCCAAAAAGAAAAAGGTCCTACACAATAATTATAGGAGGTAGGTACCATAAAATACGTACTTTCTCGGTAGTAGGTACTGTCTTAGTGAAAAATACTATTTATGATTGTGAAAACACAACTTTGATCTCAGGTGGGTGTGTGAGTGTGTGTGTAGTCGAATCTTCCTCCGTTGGTTTCATCTGAGGTTACACAGTGTAATGTTGTAGATTCCCATAAATGTATAAAAGAATCTTTTTAAGTATCTGTTCCATATTTAGGACTGGAGTTTGGCAGTTAATGGTTCTAACTTTGACTCCTTCCAAAAATTATGGACCTCTCAGGCCGAGTCGAACTTACATTGTTATAATTTTTTATGAGTTTTACGGCCTGGATACAAAGTCCTTCTAGGCCAGTTATAGTTTTAAAATACGGAATACAAAAATACCTGCGGTTACAGCTTAAGGGCACAACTCGTGGCAGTTGGCGATCCACACTGCAATTCATATCCTCATTAACTTATAGTATAAAAATTACAAGGGACAATTTAGGAACGAACTAGACGATTTGTTACACGGTTTTATTTAACTTTCCCGCACAATAAATATAAATGCCTACACTTTAATAGACACTTGTTGCACACAATGTGCACAAAAACCCACAATATATTCGTATTTTAGGATAACTAAATATAAGAGTCAACAAGCTCAAAGCCACTTGTTACAACTTACAATTCACAAGTCGCCGATCCGATGTGAAGTTGGGTGGTTGTTATAAATATTAATGAAATGCCGCAGTCACAGCGCGGGAGCCGAGCGAATTAATGGATTATGTATGCGTCACTACGTCAGCCACACTGGGAGTGTCCCATGTGCGAGGATAAAACTGAAATCATCATTTTACTTTGTTTATCGTAGGTACAGCACCTTTTATCCAAACCGCTCGGAAATGTTTTTGTTATTATTCCAAACCTAGCTGTTGCCCGCGCCGGGAACAGTTCACCCCGGTAAAACGTAGCCTATTATGTTATGCCAGGGTATAAGCTATCACTGTCTGTACCAAGTTTCATCAAGATCCGTTCAGTCGTTCTTGAGTTTTAGAGTGTGTGTTTTATATATTAAGAAGATAAGAATAAGATAAGATATAAGATTTCTTTCATATATATCTAGTCACTTTAAACAAAAGAACAAAATGGAAAACTGTTCAATGTGATATTAATATAGACGACTTAATATTAAAAGACGATTGTACTCGACCTCAGTTTTGGCCAATGGGCCGTGTATTAAAAACATTTGTGGGTAAAGATGGTAAGGTATTATCTATTCTGTGGTAAGGTACGAGTAGTTCAAGCACAGAATAGATAATTAGTTCAAGTCATAACGCTAGATAAAAAGGTGCACTGTGGGTCAATTGCCAAAATTGTTTTATTGCCTACAGGTGATTTTTAGTTTTTTCTGTTAATTATTGGATTTGTTTTGGTTGGGATTTTATACATTTTGCGAACCATGCGCGGGCGCAGTATGTTAAACACATCAAATCTATTTGGTTATTTAAATGTTATATATTTTTCTTTTTATATCGACATTTGTCGTTGTGGTTTTTTGTTTTCTCACATTTTGTCAATTCCATTCCATTACATCTAATTTTACGTTTTACAATTCTTTTCATTTCAAAAAACCTAACAGTTCATCCTAGGTTATACATTTTTTGGTTTATACCTATGTATTTAGATGAGGATACAAATTTCTCTTTTCTGGACACGGCTGTTCTTTACTGCGAGGTTTCATATTTATCCACACATTTGCAGTTGTACATACATTAGGACGTCAATTTCAGAAAAGTATTTTTAAGTACCAACGTTGGAATACATTTCATGAAGCTTGCAATTTTATAACGCGTCGTAAATTATTATAATGGCTTCCTTCCGCAGACTCACATAGCAAAAGTTTTCGCAAACAGCGTCGGCTCTCGTCTCCCTACCTGGAACAAACAAAAACAACATAAATAAATATTTGTAATTTCTGCACTTACAAATACAAATTCATACATACGTTGCCATAGTCAAAATAAATAAAAATTGTATAAGGATCAGATGGTACGTACAATCTGGGTGGTCTGATTGGTTTAATGCCATATGAGAGCCAGGATCAGAAACGAGGTGAACCGACAGGTTAAAAAGTTACATATATATTTCTTATAGGCTCCCTAAACGATCAATCTGCATGACATGCAATTACGTGCTGTCACTCATGTGTGAACGTCTATAGCTGTAGTGATTGACGTGCATGACATGCAAACTACGTGCATGACATGCAAACTACGTGCTGGCCGTTCACTGTACTGATTGATGGTCCATCATGCAGCATGACAATCACGTAAACGTAACGCATGTCATGCAAGCAAGATCGTTTAGGGACCGCTTTATATACATTTACTTAGGTATAAGTAGTTAAGCAAAGTACGAAAATAACATAAATAAAGCTAGTTATACAACTTCATGCGTCAACCGATATTTGTTACATACGCCCAAGGAGATTCGAACCTCTTTTGTCGCGCGCGCGCTCCCTGTGGAGATCGCATCTTGCAATTTTAGTATGGGAAACGATGAAAAATTCTGTGTCAAAATCAGGGGGGTGCGGACAAATGAAGCGGATTAGCGGGAGGAAGTTGCTCATACAAATTTATATGGAGTTTGAAAATGAGAATGTGTGAGTGAGTATCAATTTCGATATACATTTGGCACGATTTTGGCACCCCCTAAAA
Organism: Metalampra italica; assembly: GCA_949699065.1. Taxonomy (NCBI): domain Eukaryota; kingdom Metazoa; phylum Arthropoda; class Insecta; order Lepidoptera; family Oecophoridae; genus Metalampra; species Metalampra italica. Next base: position 8,040,151 of record OX452982.1, read on the forward strand.
TGATTTTGTTACTCATCCATATGGGAATAGCTTTTTTTTAAAATTCATGCATACGCCCATATAGGTATTTATTACATAAGTACAAGTATACAGGGTGGCACACACCGACCCACTTTCCCAAAAGAATAGTATTAAACCAGTTTATGTTATTTAACTAAAATTGTTTCATATTATTTAATTTGATTTAATTTTTTATCGTTTCATTTTTAGTCATTTTTATCAGCTGGTTAGGGTTGAAATTTTACATCGAATACCTTAAAATTTGACGGGCTGTATTTGGAAAACGGTTAAAAATATTAACATAGTTCCTTTAATAATAATAAAAACCGGACAAGTGCGAGTCTGACTCGCGCACCGAGGGTTCCGTACAAACTTGTAGGTACGGTCGACCGCACGTCAGTGGAAACAAAACCAGTATAAACTGGTCTCTCCTAGTATTGAAACTCCCTAATAGGGTAGGCCAGCTCAATGTCAATGTGTTACCACTGACGTGCGGTCGACTGTACCTATATTAAATTAGTTCGTCGTTCAGGGACATCGAGTCAATGTCAAAATTTTTATTGCATTATGAGTAATTTATACACGTTATATTGTATCTACCACTGCTTCCAATATACAGGATGGAAATTTAAGACGCCACCTGGAGGCAAAGTAGGTACCCTAAATATAACAGATTCCAAATTTTACTAAAAGGAAACATTCTTTTATTTTCAAAATTAAGTAAAACTGCATTCAAACATTTTAAAGAACCCACGAGTCTGAGTCGGGAATCGAATCTGACAATAATGTGGAAAAAATACACGCTATGTATCTTTATGATACCGATCGAAAAGGTTAATCATCAGAATAACTTTCCCTCCATGTGGCGTCTGAAATTTCCACCCTGTACATAGGTGTTAGCTCTCGGGAAGTCTCGAAGATTTTTCTTGGAAATCAAAGTTCTCTAAGTATACCTATTTATTAAATTTGACCCAGATTTGTAAATGGTGACTAAAAAATAAATAGTGCCGAATTGTATATTAAAATTGTAAAAAACATTATCTATAATTGTGTCTGTTATTGTAGTGTTAGTACTAATATTAATGGTAACATATGCCATGCATTCTATAGCAGTATTGGATAGACATCGTGGCGACATTTTTAGATTCAAAACCTTTCTTTTTAAATTTCGAACTGGCACGACAAAAAGAATGCGCCAAGAAATGAATTTAAAAAATAAGCAGAAATAAATTGACCAATAACAAGTCAAACAAGTCCTGTCATGTCAAATGCTAAATCACGTGTTTACGATAATGGTCAAATTTTATTCATTTTTTAAGTGATTTTATTTCCAGACTTACCTAAACCTTTAGTATAATTTGTAAAACCTTACAAAATTATTCAAAATAGATCTGTAATGATGAAATTTCTAGACGATAGGGAATTCTTTCAACAATTATTTACGTCATTGTACTAATTTATAACGGTAGCTTGCTCATACGCAAAGTTAAGTTTGTTGGTACTTTTGTACAAATAAATTTTTGTGATGTAAATACAAATTTACGGTTTTCGGATTTTTTCCTTTACTTGTGCTATAAGACCTTGCTTCTTGCCAAATTTCAAGATTCTAGGTGAACGGGAAGTACCCCATAGGTTTTGGTTACCAAGATACTCAACAATGCGGCGAAATCAGCAATATCTTTTAACTGCAATGACTTAGAAGTCTGATTTTTTTCACGACACCAAGGGACTGCAGACCTGAGTATTTGATATTAATTTCAACTTGATACCTCCACGCGTTCCTGAGAAAAATGGTCTTGACAGACGGACAGACGGACAGACAGACGGACAACCGAGTGATCCTATAAGGGTTCCTTTTTTCCTCTTTTGAGGTTCGGAACCCTAAAAATTGTAAAAAACAACAATCTGGGGGCCGATCGCGCTAATTCTGAACGATATTACCAAATCCAAACCATAACCAAAAACGTTATGCTGCATGTTATGGTTTGGCTTTGGTAAAATCGTTCAGTTTTAGCGCGATTGGCCCCGATTTTTTAGGAAAGTGGGTGGTTGTGTTCCACCCTTTATAACGCGTTCGACGCCGTTTGCGTTAATCACGCGTTATCTCGCCACGGTACACGCTGCCCCGACGTAACTCAACGCGTTAATATTTACGAGGTCATTGCGTAAATATAACTATAATAAAAGTGAACGAAATGCTCTAGCAGAGACAGGAATGATCGGGCGTTTTTGGAGTTAATATTTTCTTTTATAAGGTAATTCGCTAAAGTAACTTCCCTGTCGAACCCTAAAAACCGCGTAATTTTCGCTGCAAGATAATTTCGGTGGCATGAAAAGCATGTCCAAAAAAACCAAATTTTACGGGAGAAAAGCTGTAAGTGAAATATTCGGTTTTAAAAGAAAAATTTATGTGGTTGAAGACGTTTCGACGCATATGACAATCCAATCTGGCAAAATACCTGAGCAGTGGCGCAAAATACTAATAGTACCCATCCCTAAGCCTGGTTTCCTAAACTCAACGATAAAACTCAGACCTATTTCCCTTATGTCATGCTTATGCAAAATCTTCCATTCTATGTTGGGCAAACGCATAGAATGGTATATGGAAAAAAATGAATTTTTGTCACCGAATACAACAGGTTTTCGAAGATCCCAATCCTGTGTAGATAGTTTGACTCGCCTCGTGTCCGAAATTCAAATTGGATTTACAAAAAATGTACCGACACTAGCTTGTTTTATAGACATTGAAAGTGCCTACAATAATGTAATTATAAACAACGTAGTTAATATGCTCGATAACTTGGAAGTTGGCTCTAAAGTTTGTAAGTACCTTTGGATGTTTTAAAGCGAAAGACACCTAACTATACAAGGTGAAACAGAAAAATCACAAGTGTATACCAGACACACATGTAAAAGCTTAGCCCAGGGAGACCCAATTTCACCCTTGATTTTTAATATAGTTACTTTAAACATTTGTCAACAAATCGGAAATACTTTTGTATATCAATACGCAGATGATTTTGTACTGCATACAAGTTGTAATAAATTACAGGATAGTATTATAAACATGCAGGATGCCTTGAATTCACTAGCACTTTTGTTAGAACAAATGGGCTTAGAAATATCACCAAATAAATCAAAATTTTGTATTTTTAGCCGGGGACGCAGAACTCAGTTAATTAGACTACAAATTAATAAGTGTGATTTAGAATCTGTAGAATGCATTAAATATTTAGGTATGTGGCTTGATAGATCGTTAAGATGGGGAAAACACGTCAATGAAATTCATGAAAAAACACAAAGACATCTTAATTTATTAAAAGTTTTATCCGGGTCTTCATGGGGTCTTCATCCAATACACCTACGTAGACTATACATTGCGTTAATCAGAAGCAGGTTAGAATTTGGTTGTTTCTTATATGACTGTAGTGCTCAAGTTCATGTGAACAAATTAGATAAGGTACAAAACCAAGCTCTAAGAATAATTGGTGGTTTTATAAAGAGTACACCTATACATGTGATGGAGAGCGAGTGTTGCATTCCGCCACTATATTTAAGGAGAAAATATCTAGCATTTAAATTTTGTCTAAAATCTCTTTCATTAACTCATAATAAAATAATTGATGTGTTATCTAGACTTAGCGCTCTTTGCTCCAACAGATATTGTCTAAGAAAGAAAAAACCTCTTCTTGCTACAGTACTTGACCAAATTAAAGACGAACATATATATTCGTCTAAACCTCTAGAAATGTTTACTTTAAGTACATGGGTAACAAATATACAATTATGTGATATCATTTTAACACATTTAGATAGTGTGAAGGGAACAAAACACTCGCATGAAAATAATTTGTTAAAGTACAATATAGCATCAGAATTAAGTATGAAATATAGTGACTGGCATAAAGTGTATACCGATGGATCAAAAAGTGATAAGGGTTCGGGAGCAGCGTATTATGATCAGAGCAGGGGAGAAGAGGAGCGCATAAAAATTGTATCAGATATATCAATAATGTCAGTGGAGTTAGTTGCAATCTCAGAAGCTATGTCCCATGCTATCAGTATAAGTGCAAAAAGCTAGTGATTTTCTCAGACAGCAGAAGTGCACTCCAGCATATAGCACGATGCGCCTCTGGCCGACGAGGTGTTTCGGTAGCATATGCTATACTCGACAAAATCAATACATGTAATGAGCTGGGAATAGCTCTGAGGTTGCAATGGATTCCATCACATATTGGACTGACGGGTAACGAGAAGGCTGACACATTGGCTAAGACGGCAATTATAGAGGGTGTGGAGTTGTATGTAATGCCATATTATTCGGACAAATTGAAAAAATATAAAGATAGTTGTTATGTAAATTGGAAGGAGTATTTCGACGAAAGATCAAGAGAGAAAGGAATATGGTACAGAACCATACAGTGTCAGCCTCCTCGTATACCCTGGTTTGGTGGCACTCCACTGATGAAACGGAGACTTGTTGTTACAGCCCACAGAGTACGCTCCGGACACATGCCAACAAACAGGTTTGGTTTCCTAATGAAGAAAGTGCCATCACCAAACTGCGAACTATGCGGTGTAGTAGAGGACGCCCAGCACTTGTTGTTGGAATGTGTCCGAAACCAAAGAAAGAGGCAAAACCTGTTTACACAACTAAAGATTAATTTATGGGATGTGAGCACAATACAAATCATTCTGGCCGAACCCTCTTCGAGGTCGGCTAGAATGATTTATGATTTAGTGACATTTGATAGAAGTGCACCTTAGGTTAAGTTTATTGTATACTCAGGCTATGATGGGGCTGTCATTATTAATTGTAAAAAGCCCCTAAAGAAGAAATAAACAGATTAAAAAAAAAAAAATACCAAGAAAGCAAATATACGTTATCCGCAGCAATACCGATTTAGCATTATTCGATAGCACTATCGAAGAAATGGGGCAGAAAGGTTGTCGAGTGGCGACCACGTATCGGAAGACGCAGCGTAGGCAGGCCTCCCGCAAGGTGGACCGACGATCTGGTGATGGTCGTGGGACCCAGCTGGATGAGGTTAGCGCGGGACCGGTCGTCGTGGAAATCCCTGGCTCTCTTTGTCTTTGTCCAGTCTTTGTCTAGCAGTGGACGTCTACACGCTGATATGATGATGATGAATACCGAAGAAAACAGAAAACTTTAGTACTGACAACAAGAAGCAAACAAAACCAATAAACGCGTTTCACAACTTGTCATGTCTGACAGAAGAGTATCGGATCGAACCTAGCAGTACAAACTTAACAATGCACGTGGCCGTGGCGCCACCGAGATACTAAAAACATATATTTCACAAAAGAATCCTTAGTTCCATACTCCTGCGAGACGCAATTATAAAGTTGTCGGAGTGTAATAAGTGTCTATCAATCATTTGGACAATATAAACACAATACAAAGGGATCGGAGAAATAAATTTTGTACATCAAAGATACAAAACAACTATAGGTACTTATCAACGTTGATATCAAAACAACGTCTATTTGACAATGTTGTAAAAATATCATTTTTTGACATTTCTATTCATATATTATTATTATTATTTTGACATTGTACGAATATATTTTAATTTAATTATGATAGTACAAATAAATGAATATGAATAATATCTGTACCATAGACCGTGCTGTAAAATAAAATAGGCCTAAAATTTCTCCTTCATAATGCGTGACAGGCATGGCAATTTTAGTGCTAACAAATTTTAACGTGCTTTCAGAGTAGGCCCGATCATCCACCCAACTAATACAATATTATAAACGCAACGTTAATGTTTGTTTGTTACTCAATCACGCTGTAACGGCTGAACGGATTTTGATGAAACTTGGCACTGTGCCAAGTTTCATAACTTATATACTGGAATAACATATAGGATACTTTATAACGCGGACGGAGTCGCGGGAAAAGATAGTATGTACGAAGAAATTTTAAGAGGTCGTCTTCTTGAGTTGAATGTTTTCTTTCCAATTTCCAAAAAAATGCACTAATGGTAATTTGTGTTCGGATAATTGAGTGCCCCTTACAGATCAGTCACTGCAGGAATTTTGTAAACCCCTGTAATTCAAACCTAAACTAATTCTTATAGAATTTTCAACGCAAAGGTAAAAGCAACACCAGTAAACTTAATAATAAAATTTTATGCAAGAAAACTAATAATAATAAAAAAATTCTTCATTAGTCCTCAGCTTTCATTCGCAGAACGATTGTCGAGAGCAAACCTCCCGGACTACAAGGCAAAGGGAATAAAAGGATTCTGCCCGTTGTTCTAAAATGTGTCACTGGAATCGTAGATTATTTTTATTTTATTATTCCTACTGTGGAAGCCTGTTTTTTATTTCAATGCGAATAACTGTGTAAGCCACACAATGGTTGAAAAGAAAAGGAAACATTTGTTTTCGAATCGGATGTCTTACTTTGAATAGACTGGTGCGTGGGTTCAAAAGAACGGATACAATCTATTTCCATACAAAATTTAGTTGGAAGTGTAATTAACTATATGTATAACACATACAATAACTACCTGTGAGTACCTATAGCATATAATATGCACAAAGAATACGCCGAAATTTCAGTCAATCATCAAGACTTTCAAGTTCACTTGTTGACTATTTCATTATTCAGTAGTTATGGTAAGTCTCGTTATTAAATCCCATTTCATTGTCACATACAATTCCATTACAAATAATTGATCTGTGACCTTGTCTGTCATGCATTATTGAAACGTACACGAGTGTAACAATTAATTGAACATGTTACAAATAAAATTATTCCTCCATGACACGGCCAATGTAGTTATTAGGGTTGTAAATAATGTATGTAGGGCAATTGGAATGTCGGTCCGCATGTACGGCTTCTGAAGGCTGTTAGGCCATCGACACGCAAAGGTTAGGGGAAAGAAAGAGGGTTTTCTCAAGGCCGAAACACTTCGATCATACACTTGTTATCTAGATAAAGCATTTTACATAAATTCAACCAAACCTAGTCAAGTTATAATGCCTAGTGCGTCAAAGCGGTGGGTGCAGTTTAGACGTGAAAAGATGACAGACAGAAAGAGTTACTTTCCCATATTCGTATGGACTGACCATAATCCAAAGCATTATTATGTCTCAATCTCACTCAATACGCCATTTATATCAGCACGATGCTGGCTAGGCTATTAGCTCAATATTGAAAGCTTTCATACATTTACTAAAGTTCTGTAATAACCAATCTACACAATAAATAGCGCATGCTGGACTAACGGGCACCATTCTACCCATAGACTATTCGATTCTCATTTCAAATGGGATACTTAAGGCCCGCCGCACGTTTACAACTTTAGAATCGGCGATTTAGTCGGTTTGTTATTGCTGTTATTATAATGATACCAACATCACATCACGTACTAGTTTAATGGCAGGTTTTACTAAAAGGTCATTTCAGACGGCGAACATTGTGCCGCTTTCGTTAGAAGGTTAATAAAAGGTACATCAGCTATACCGCATAACTTTCTCACTCACTCCATAATCGACTCGACAATTTTTACAGGAAAAACTAGTTATTTACCTATAACTGTAAATGTAAATAAGTTTCGAGAAAAAACCCATTGGTACATACGTGGCCCAGCCGGGGATCGAACTTCGGACCTTTCGATATGATAGACCGCGTCTGAATCCTTGACGCCACTGACGCTCTAAGTAGTTACAAAGATTACTCCAAACATCCAAACTTTATCACTTATTATTAGAATAGAATAGATTTAAAACGGCGCCAAAGAGACCGAAAATTGGAGCGTGATTGATTCAGGAAAAGGGTAATCTTGTATCGGCGGTACGACCTGATCGATTTGTCGCGCGTCGAAGCCGGGGCGGCATACAATTTATTCGTGGCCCCAAGTGAAGACACGTGCCCACAGCTTTATACTTTATTCCACGCCAATTGACATCTGTGAGACCTGTCAGGTGAATCATTTATATTGCCTCTCAATGACATTGATCTTAAATTACCTGTTTTAAATATTTATTTATGAATATAATTTTAGAATGGAGTAAAAATCAATATAATAAAAGGTTTATTTAGGTTCATTTTTGGTCGAGGAAGCGGCCATAAATCACGTGACGCTATTTGACCAATTAGGTCAAAAGGACGAATTAATTTGTTTTTAAAATATTTGCTATCTTTATGTTTTTCTATTATTGTATTTCTATTATTAATGATCCAATAAAATAAACCGCCGGGTAAATATATGCGTTTTACTGTTTATTTAAAATTATTTAGTGTCATGAATTTCATTATTCTGTAATTATAACCTATTCGAAATAAATTGAATTATAAATTATTATTTTTTCATCACACTTGCTCGTTATGTGGATTATTATATGCATGCATACAGAAACACAATGGCCTTTATACACCCGCGGGAGTAATGAAAATCAGTACAATATTATACCCCTAGGGACTATAATGTGTAGTTTTAAAAAATGGCGTTCACTCGAAGGCAAAGAACTTTATAGCAAACAGGTATGACATTCCACACTAAGGAGATTTTAAATCAAACATGGTTTTTTATGTCTTCGAAACTTCTACAAATGGTCATTTAAACATTTACGCTTTAATTAAATGCATTATTCTTTGTGTTTTAAAAATGTTTTAGTTTACTTTGCAATTATTTCAGTGAATTTTATTTTGAAATGCGATAAAAACTGGCTGTATGGGCTTTCGCCTTTGGGAGTTTCTAAATGCATTTTTATCATTATCTGTGGCAGTGTGGACCACCGAATGGCACTGATTGTGCCTTGGAGGCCGTGCTGCGGTTTTATGTGTTCGTGATTATAAACTACGATCTACGATTTGGGCTTAAGAACTTGTTTCCAATTGGCCGTAAAACTACATATGAAAAAAACTTGAAGCTCCATTGACAAAGTTGACAATAAAACTATTTTATTAACTACCTGTAGTTGTGACCTATTAGTATAAAATACACAGAGAAACAAACTTAAAATATGTCTGTCATGTGAAGAATCCGAGTCTGAAAGTGCAACAACAATATTATCACCTCCGGATAGAGTGAATGCGGCTCAGTTGTTTAGTGAAAATTTGTTACCAGCAAAGTCTAAAGAAAATAGATTTGTTCCCTTGTGTCGTGGGTATTAATTTCCTCGCAAATGTGATGAAAAACATTGTGTGCATCACGGGAAGTAAGGGTATTACAAACTCGAGTTATTAAAATCCCTCCGCCTTCGGCGTCGGGCTTCTAACACTCTCGTTAGTAATATCCTACTCACTTCCCTTATTGCACAATGTACTATTATTAATTTGACAGTTCTGGTAATGGTTGCCTCTCACACAAATAAATCAAATTACGCCAAAACCCGGAAAAAGAATTTTTTTCTCCCAAACGACATTCATGACATGTAAAAGTGACACTTGAAATTGTGAGTGTCAATCCCAAACGTCAAAAGCGCCTCGTATTGTCCTGTGTTTTTATTGTTGACGAAATTAAATCAGGACTTCAAAAAGTGAAATTTCGCGCGCTTTTAGCGCTGGCTGGCAGTCGAGATTATAGCCCTACTGATGAGTTAGGCAAGGCTATAATCGCCCACGGAATTTGGATTGCTGCGGGCTGTGGCAAAACTATTATTCAATGCTCTATACCTCTACCTTTAAAACCGGAACACAGATAAACGAGTACACACGAGTACATCATTTTCAAACTTCTAAATTCTGTTTTTTTTAATGCGGATAAAGTCACACAATGGGTGGAAAAAAGAAGAATATAAAATTTCATTTACAATCGGATGCATCGGTCTTTTTCACGCCTATTGTGTTACTGTAATTTGTTACAATTTTTAATATATTTTGGTGCATAGTAAAAAATATATGAATTCGAAATGTTTGTTTTATCGTTATTTATATTTAGTTAAAAGAACTAATAATTAAGTCTTTGGTGAACACCTCTCGCCCAACGAAGCTCAGCGTACTAGTTTTTGGAAGGCCCCTAATAGAAAAGTGGGCAGTGACTGACTATAGTGTTGCAAAAGACTAGAGGCGTCGAGGCCTACTACCTTATTAACCCTAACCTTTTAAATAAGTACCTACCAGTGTAGAATGACGGAAAAATAACCCTAGTTACTGCCCCGTTATCGCATGAAATGAAAGGCCAGTTGGCAACTTCTATTTATAATTAGTTGGTAACTCCGCCCTAGTAATAGGATTAGATAATAATAGAATTACTCAAGGGGTGATCCCGCCAACTTATTTAGACCACGTCGACGGCTCCCAACAGTTTCTTTGTCAGTTTGACGGGCGCCAGCGCGGGATGGTTGACTGTTATATCCAAGATCCGGAATTTTCCGCTTACTCCTTGAAAAAAAATACTATATTCCCGCGGGAATCAAAAACTTATTTCATTAATAATTGCTAAGTTCTTATACCGATATATCTATTTGGGTTTTTTTTGTGTTTATTTTCCTAATGATGAACGAGGAAGTAATTTGATACGATAAAATATCTATCATTAATGAAAGGGGGCGTTGTTTGTGGGCGAAACCCAACATGACACAGGCGATCAACAATCAATGTCATTTAGCTGATGCAGTGTGTCACTCGCTGATAACAAAACGGCAAGGCAAAATACACTTTATTTACACAATGCACTGACGACGACGGTCTAGTGTCACTCACTGATAACAAAACGGCAAGGCAATATACACTTTATTTACACAATGCACTGACGACGGTCTAAGACAAAATTTCGACATTTCTTCCAATAAGGGTATTCAGTTGACATATCGAAATTATTGATTAGGAAATGTATTAAAATTCATACGGATTATGACATTCTAGTTTAGATCTTATAAATATAACATTCCCTATTTTTTAATATCCCAATCTTTTATTAAATCTATATGTAGGTATAACCTAGTCTAAGAAAAAAGAAATGAAGTTGTCCGAAGAAATCGCATAAACCCCATAACCATAACCCAACACCAATTCATTTTTATGACATCTGTTTAGTAAAATAATGTTAGATTTGTAATTAAAAAACAATTTTCAAAGTTTTTTTGTAAGCTGGTTTATAGTTAGAACTATTTATAATCCTCTGTGTCAGAAGGCGGAAGTCTTTTAAAAGACCAAAAATAAAATATTCATACCTTCGATTTTTAAAAAGGTTAAAAAGAATAATAAAGTTTTCATTACTCATACTCTGAAAGTAGGTCTGAAGTTGCCTGAGGAGCGGGTTGAAAGTAATACATCTCAGCCCTAGGGAGAATCGCTTTCAACTGACAGCTGTCAAATTATATTTAAAAAAACTAGTACTATTTTGACATTTCTATTGGACCATGTTCCAACTGTCTATACAGCCACTCAATTACAGCGCGATGTAAAATTGAAATAACATAAAGTTATGTAATAATTAAAGAATATACATTTTTAATGACTTTATTATAATTATTACTGTCAACTATTTCTTTAAAATAACATAGATTTGGGCAAAATATTTACAATTTTTTCAAGGATGGAAATGAAAAATAATGGCAGAATAGCTGGCCGGCCACAGAAAAAAAACAAAGTAGACGGGAAAGCGGCAATCCGATCTTCATTTGTTTTTTAGAGTTGTAGAGTTTTGTTTATACGGAAGTTTTGTTTTTTCTCTGCTATACGGAAGTGCCGTATAGCAGAGATTTGTATTAACACTCATTTTATGTTTTTTTTTTACTTTCAGTGTATTCTTAATGAACAGCACAGTGTTTCCCTCGGGTTCAAGACTTATTTAGAGGTCCCTCGAACTATGGTCCCTATCCCTCGCTACGCGTCGGGCGCCAAACCCCGTCTCGGGACTTAAATAAGTTACTTTCACCCCTTGGTTAACAATGTACTATTTCTCACTTTAAAAATCGAAGAAAAGTGAAATACACTGTAAATGTACATAAATTTCAGAAAAATGTTTGTTTTAATGCGGGGTAAATTTTAGAATAAATAATTCAATAGCCTCCGAAACATTTTCTGCCATCGGTTTTCAACTGGCTAACTTAATACGTAACACCTTTTTCCGATATAAGCTTAGCTTTGCCAGATCAAAAGCGATTTTAATCTCCGTGAAGGGTCAAAGAGTTTTTTTTATATCCGCGGATTGATAAACTAGGTTTTCGTGCAAATTACAACCAGATTTTAAACTGGTCAGAACCGGGTTTTTACCTGGTTCAAATCAGACCATAGTTTTATCGTGATGCGGGTTCAACCAGACAAACAGACATGAAATTTATTTAATACAATTGTTTTCATTAATTCCCTTCAATGTTTTTCTTACAGGTTTGCCCGACGACGATTGGTCACCACCAGATCACATAGAGATAACTATCTATTATTATAATAGAGATAGTTATAGATAGTTTATGCGAATACTTTTGTTTGCAAAAGTCCGACGTTTCGACCAGGTTGCACTGGCCGTGGTCACGAGCTAACTGGTGGTGACCAATCGTCGTCGGGCAAAGGTAAACCTAATTCGCGTGTAAGACCTAGTGTGTCTAATATAATTAATGTGTTTATAGCGCGAAAGACTAAATTGTACAATTATAATTGTTGTTTTCTTTCTAATTTTTGTATTTAGAGAGAAATAATAACCGCGAGACCCGGCTGGATGAGGTTAGCGTAGGACCGGTCGCGGAGATACCTGGGGGAGGCATTTGTCCAGCAGTGGACGTCTACAGGCTGATATGATAATGAGAGAAATAAACGGCTTTTTCAACGGATCTGCTAGGACTCGACGCAATCTTCGGGTTGCTCCACAAAACAGTCCAAAGGCTACAGATGCGTTGCCAATATGACTTGGTATTTCACTTTTTAATCATGAATTTATATTCATGGTATGGAAACGAACAAAGGCGCACGAAGTTATTAACATTCACCTTTGACGGAATATGATGTTCATTAATTTCAATAACATCAAACAACAGCAAGATTGTCTTATTAGAACTTTCCCCATTATTAGTTGTTACTCAAGTTCATTCATATTATTATAGTAACGTAATTTTATTTCAATTTAAACTAAAATAATTCTTGTAATGAAAATTATAAATGCAATAAGACGTTTAAAGATTAATCTTTTATCGGATGGTGGACAACTTCATGACCAGTTCGAACACTATTCTCTGCAAACAAATGTATTTCATTTCATTTCACGGCCAGTGTAACCTGGTCGAAACGTCGGGCAAAGGTAAATAAAACTTGTTCGTATGTAAGAGCCGTCATCATCATCATCATATCAGCCTGTAGACGTCCACTGCTGGACAAAGGCCTCCCCCAAGGATCTCCACGACGAATTACTATGAACATCATGGCTGTATCTATCTTTAAACTTAAGGTATTATGTTACCAATAAATATTATATTTATGGCTACGTTTTCTTTATTGAAACGCTATAATTATCAATTGACTCCTTATGCCTTAGTATAGAGTCTATAAGTAATAATAAACACCTAATTAATAAAAGTAGGGAAGTCTCGTACACAAGCAGGTTTCTTCAATTATTTTTCAATTTGTCCTGAAATTTTCATAATTTTCGCATCATTGACAGGCATTTTTACAGATAAGTTCCAAGTTTCAATCTGTAATCATGTGCAATCGATCTAGTAGTTTTTGAGTTATCCGGGGGACAGACAGACTTACAAAGTATCTTCACAACAAGGCTGGTTTCACAGCTGTACGGGACTCCTGTGAAACCAGCCTATAAGGGTATCCGTTTTAACGGAGCCTTAAACATGGCTGTGCGATGACCTAAAATCTCTGTCCACCATTCATTTAAAAGCTTATATTATTTGGTATTATGCGGTAAATTTAAAAGAAAATAACATAAAGGAACCCAGAAAATGGAAATTGGAAACTCGTGGAGAAACCTTAAAGCCTTTCGAAGCTACGAATATTTTGTAATGAATTTCATTTCATTCGAGTCGCTGAAAGTCGCTTTCAGAAATGATTTCAATTTACTTGTAAAGGAGTATTCCCAAAAGTAATATCAAATATTGGTTTCAATCAAATTAAATCTACTAGGCATCTACATAAAGATAAACTTTTAATTTGATCAAAATGCCATTTATTGATAGGTCATATAGCGTCCGTCGGTGATAAGACGCGGCCTGTCATATCGAAACGTCCGAAGTTCGATTCCCGGCTGGGCCATGTACCAATGGGATTTTTCTCGAAACTTAAGTACATTTACTGACTGCTCTCAAACGGTGAAGGAAAACACCGTGAGGAAACTTGCATACGCCGAAGAAGAAATTCTTAGGCGCATTTGCAGTCCACCAACTCGCACTGGGCTAGCGTGGTGGACTATAGCCCGAACGCCACGGGTAAACCCGCGGGCAACAGCTAGTAGTTACGATATTTGTGGAATAAGAAACTCACATGTGGTACAGTAAAATCACCACAGACCACCCAACCAATTGACTGCGCATTGACGGCGAGACGTTCACCGAACATAAAGCCATCGCCTAGGTATTACCGGCGGCGTCAAGTCATATTTGTTTTAGTGTGAGTTTGATTTTGCCTAAGGTAAGACTTCCCGTAATAGTTATTTGTGTTACAAGGAGACTTTGTTCCTTACCTTAGGCAAAATCGAACTCACACTAAAACAATTGTGGCTTGATACCGGTAATATACCAAAGCGGAGATGGCCTTATGTTCGGTGAACGCTGTTCCCTTTTCATGCGCCGTCAACGCGCATTGGGTGGTCTGTGAAAATTACTCATCATTTATGACTTAGTCCGCTCTTGCCCACACGGTCTGATTTGCGATTCAGATTGGGTTGCCAGCAAGAAATAACTTCTGAACAACCCTTTGGGATTAGATGACAGGGTAGTAACTTAGTTATTAGGGTAAAAAGTTGGTATTTTCGGCCGTATTTAAAGCAACGAAATATCTATACAATTAGCGTTAGATGTTTTCATCTCTTTTTCAAATTTTAAATGATTTTTCGGTTTTTATCGGTTTCACTAATATTTCTTTCGTACATACCTAACATTTTCTCTGATTAAAATTAAATTGCTACTTGATGCCGAAATCGCTGCGTGCGCCTGTGATTCGACTTAGTTTGGCTATAATCACACGCTCGCTACTGATAGCCCTACACACACACACACACACAAACGTGTGTGGACAGGATGGTGCTCCTGTAGTAGTAGTAGTAGGAAATTAAATGTTCGCTTTATCATAGAGTAGCTATTGTGTTGAGCGCCGTAAAATCATGGATCATGGAGGATCAAAGTGGACATAAGAGTCCAAAATGATCCATCAATGGATCTTTATCATGGATTTTAGTGGATCTCGCGGTAAATATGACTGTCCAAAACAAGACGTCAAAGTTGGGAAAGTGTGGTAAACAAGTTGAGTGTTGTTTGTAATGCTGGGGGTAAATAATGCAAGTTTAGTCACCGACCCCCTGTCATGAAACCGCTCCCCTTGTCATTAAGGCTGTACAATAAGTTAAGGCAGCCGTACACCAATAGTTCAAACTACCTTTTTCAAAACCGCCCGAGATATCGCGATGAAAAAAAAATCCAAAAAAATCTACAGGTACAGTGGCGTGCACGCGTAGAATTTTGCAATAGTCTGGGAAATAAAATTTTGTAAGCATTAAATTCACGGGTTGACGGTTTCTATTTATATAGACATAGACATTGTCTTAAAAATGTAGTGCACTTTTCAGATTTTTATTATTTTTAGTGATTTTATGGATTTTTATAGTGGGTTAAAAAAACAAAAGTAAAAAAACACAGGGGAAAACATACTGAAACAAGTAGAGTAGGTACGTCCAAGCATTATTTTGTAGCAGAATGATTGTAAGAAATAGTATCTGCCTTAGGATTTATTACAATTTTATTTTATTTTGGGGAAAACTACTTTTTACAAAATTAACCTACAGATATTAGAAGAAAGGATTGGAATTATTCCGGTTTCTTTAGACAACTTAATGTAATTTTACTGGACTACAAGTAATTGCGCCGCCTGTTATGGAAAGTAATATAGGTATCTACACTATACAGCGCACGCATTCGACTATTGTCCTCAGAGCACTTTTCAGATGGGCGATTTGGTATAAGGTATCCAATAGGCTTTACGCAAAGCCCAAACAGACGGCTTTTACCGACTCATTAGCAAGTCAAACCAAGATCTATGACCCTCGGTTCGCATTAATTCGGAATAGATTATCTGTCACCATTCAGCACTGCCCAGCCAATAGGGCTGACAACTTCATGATAAACTCACAATAATGTTATTGGATAGAAAACTGAGTGAATGCGTAAGAGTTTAGTCAATGCCGTTTTACGTTTTTAAGGCAGGACGTGATGAGTAATATGTTTCGGGAGTTGTATTAGTAACAGCAAATACAGCACTCTCTTATCAGCAAAAGAGGTATAAAGCGAATTTAAAAATAAAAACATCTGATACACCTACGGCTAGTGATAGTAAATTCCTTATTAAGACAATCGAAAGGATTAAAATAAATAATATAGCAAAAGGACCGAAAGCAACCCTATGCTGCTCCATCAAACAAAATTACGGTTCCATCCAATAACCTAATTCATAGACTTACCTAATTCATAGAATTTTCTTTGAATCCTATTTATTTGAGTAATTACCTATCATATTAGTTATAGGTATCAATAAAGATTTAATATTTCTTATCAGTTCATTAATTCATTTAGTTCTCTTTATTGCACAATAATAACACACAGATACCTTTATTAAAACATAAGCTTACATTGTTTTGTTTATAATAATGTTTTGTTTTGGATAAATTTACACACGGCTGTTTAGTCCGACTAAAACTAACTAAGACGAAGCTTGTAAATGGGTACTCAACAACTGATAAACATACATAAATACTTTTTAAATAAATACTTAAATACATAGAAACACCCAGAATCCGAAAACCAACAGTTATGCTCATCACACAAATGTTGGTCCCGGGTGGGAAACGAACCCACGACCTTTGGCGCAGTAGGCAGTACATTAAGTACATCTGGGCAGGCGTATTGCTAAAAGCTATCTCTCAATTATAAGGTGTTCGCTATAATTTATAAGGTTCATACGCGGTGACATTTGTCATTCTTATCAAGATATTCTCAATAGAATATAGATGAAACCTCTAGGATGCTATCGGCTGTAGGTCAACGAGGTGTTAATTCAAGTATCCGGTTTCCTGCACAAAACTCCCGCTTTTGCACAAAAACTACCGCTTTTGCACAGAAATCCCGTTTTGCACAAAACTCCCGCTTTCGTGGAGTCGGTGCAGGGACCGCCATCCCCCGTCTAAGAATAAGTAGGTATCAGGTTTCCTTCGGAAAATACATCGGTCGTTTACCTTTCGCTTGTAACACAAAAACAAGAATTTTGTCCACGTTAATGACACACAAAAACTCCTGACTCGTTTGACACGTGGCAAACAAACAAAAAGTGTGCCAAGCCCGTCATAAAACGAGATTTATTTGCCGACAAAGGTAAATCGGACTTGACAGAAAATATTCACTGTTCCTCTCAAATTACTCTCACAACAGAATAAAACCCGAAAATTGTCTGTTTTCTAGCGTAAATATTTTATTATGTATCCAAAAGTTTACTACTTAACCGCCAAGTGGTAACTGTGTTCCTTGGGGACAAGATAAGAGTGGAACTTGAGTAAACTGGGGTTAGGTTAGGAAAATAACGATGGGACAAAATGTTATTTCATCAAAAACTTTGGTAGATTCGATGTTATCACTTTGTTGCGGTACAGGATAAGTGCGGAAAAATGTAGTCTAGTCAATGATGGAAAGCTCCGATTCAAATTTCAATTATTACGACAAGTTCCAGTCCCTTCTAATTGTCATCGGATTAGTCTACTACCTAGGTCATATTGTGAGATCGCGTTTAGGGTTCGTAACTTCGTAGTACTACGACACGGTTCGTAGCAGCAACCGGATGCGCCTTCATAGCACCGAGACACTACGCGTAGCACCGTTACTCTATTTGTAGCACTCCGTGACACTGTTTGTAACATTGAGACACTGATCGTAGCACCGATACATTATTTGTAACATAGAGACACTATCCGTAGGTTCGAGACACTATTCGTAGCACCGAGACACTATTATAGCACAGAGCTATTATTCATCGCACCGAGACACTATTCGTAGCACCGAGACACTATGCGTCGCACCGAGACACTATTCGTAGCACAGAGCCACTATTCATCGCACCGAGACACTATTCGTAGCACCGAGCCACTATTCTTCGCACCGAGACACTATTCATAGCACCTGGCCACACACACAATACTGTTGCAGTTGTATAAAAATATACATAGGTCATGGAAAAATAACTACTTAATTATATAAACTTTCAGAGATTGATAGTAGTGGTTGTAGTTAAACACAATTTTAAACGGATTATTTATTTTTGAGTTTAAGTATAGGTATACCTATGTATTTGCAGTGACCTCACAGGGTCCTTGTTGTACCTCGTAACTAAATACCATCTTACGTTATAATAATGTACAAGCAATAAACAATCTTGAATCTTAAAGTTGCCAAAGTTTGTGTACAACTGTACATAAGGCGATCGTCAATGCTATTAATAATGATCGCAGTGTACATAGTTAATTTTAATAGAACTTTACTTTATTTGTGTGGTCAGAATGTGACAGTTCTATTTTTGACAACAATGATGCTAATGGAACGCGTAGGTATTTCAATTTTCCTGATACTATTATTAGGCACAAAAGCCATTGTGTCTTACGTTGTCATGTTTATGGCCTTCCCACGTGGGCGGCCGGTCAGAAATATTACGTACTAAAACTATCATGATATAATAAATAAGGGAATATTTGCTGGTCTCGTGAGGGTTTAGGGTATCCGCTGTTTTCAAGAGTCAGAGGTTTGTTTATGCACATTTTGGGTACTGGGATAAAGTGTATACAGGATGTAATCGTCCCTCCCTACGAATGCCATAGTAAATGTGTGGGAGTGTTTGAAGTCAAAACTTTGGATATACCTAGTTTTTTTAAAGTTATTGATATATTATTCACTAGCTGTTGCCCGCGACTTCGTCCGCGTTTTGGAAGTAGATACCTATCTCTGCTATGTACAGACATACATCGTCTAGTTATAATTTTCCAATGGTAAAATGGATCATTCTAAGTATATATTATTCACCATAATTTAAGGTATACCATACCTTCAGGATCAAACTATGAACACCGTATCCAATTTGGTGAAGACAGATAAAAATTTTAAAAATTGTTGTTTTCACTTCTATTGCTCATAAGACTTCTCTTATCAATTTTTATTATACGTGTGTATTTTTTAACTAATACAGTATGGGCAAAACCAAAACCATAGGAGATACAGGGAAACAGTCTTAGGAACCTTTAGGTATTTTTTCGTGATAACAATTTTGACATAGTGATCGGAGCAGCTGGAGTTCAGGTGGCATGAATGAATAAGTAGTAAGTACCTAAGTACTTTGCACAGTCTGTTTTATAAGAAAACATTTTATTAAATTTGACTAACTTCTGCTGCTTGGATTTTTTTCTTCCGATACAATAAAATGATTCTAACATGAAACTAAGTCGATACGCATTTTTTAAAAATAAAAAAAATTATTTTTCATTGGCGTTCTATGAGAAAACATTTTATTGAATTTGACTAACTTCTGCTGCTCAGATTTTTTTCTTCCAATATAATGAAGTGATCCCTACATGAAACTGAGTCGAACCGCATTAAAAAAAAAAGTGCAAATTGTCTCATTTTTATGGACAACACACGCTTGACCAAAAAATTTCTATCTCATAAGACACTTTCCCTGCATCTCCTATGGTTTCGGACTTGCCTATACTGTCCCAGTTAAAAAAAACACTTATATCTCCTATGTCTATGACATCGTCTTGTTACGTTAAATGATTTATCTGTAAATGACGATAACTTTTTTCGCTGTCATCCGATTTCAATGAAACAAAGCCTATAAGTTGCTCCAGGCTGTGCTTAATCTACCTGTGAAAACCGCAAGAAAATCCGTTCAGTGGTTTCGGAGATTAGCGATTACAGACAGACAGAAAGACAGACAGACAGAAAGACAGACATACAGAAAGACAAAAAAATAATAAAAAAACTTTTTTGTGTTCTGTTACTCTTTTTTTATCGCCCACACTCTTTTTTTTTTAAATTTGTTCAAAGTACCGACACACGATTTCTACTCCTTTATTATAAGTATAGATTTTCCTGAACAACATTTTCTTTTATTTAAGAACTATTTTACTTAGAAGGATCTGATTCTTATCATGTATCCTTTCGATTGGTATCTTACAAATCCTGTGTTTGTCTGATGTCTCAATTGACCGTAAGGAAACCTGTAGGGTATGCATTGTGCCTGTACTATTCCCAGGCGAACCTGAGATATTGCGCTGTATCGATAAAACTTTCAAAAATCAGTGCCGAAGCTGGCAACTCCGAATGTCCGCTGAAAACTCCCCACAAGTCCCAGAACTGAATGTTACCGGAATATTGATGCCTCGTGTAACTAGTTCGCAACTCGGCGATGTTAAATGCAGCACCCGTTGTTATATTTAACAAGGTCTATAATTAGTTCGTACAATTATTATACTGCAAATGTTAATAGGAAGGAAGTTTTTTTTGGAGGAGACCAGATTACCGGAGTGTATGTTTGACTGTTCTATTTTACTTTAGAATCTAATCTTTACTAATAGAATCTAGCCACCGACCTATCCCAAAGTACGAAGACGTTTTTTGGGTCTGCGCTTTTCAACAAAGTGCAAACATAACCCTGTGTGTGTAGCCCTAGCGCAAACGAGATTGGTTTTCGTTTAGGTTTTCGATTTGCAACCAATCCAGGTTAGCCTTAAAACATTCCATAAGGCGACTGAAAAATGTTGTAAACGTACCAGATGATCCGTATTTCTTCCCTCCCACGTAGGGCTTTAAAGCATGCCCAGCAAAATGTTTCAGGCCATATATATTTCGGCCGATTATTACCACCATAACTCACCAGCGGCTTCTCATATAGCCTGGACTGAACATGAAGCTGCCTTGCCAGGAAATGTACATTCTGAAATGTTACGTTAATATTTAAAATGTCACCAACATTTTATAATAAATAGATTTTTTATGACGGATCCTTTTGATTGTTACTATGACATAAAACTACTGGATGTTTTTTTTTGCACATTTGTTCAGTTCGATTCCCGGGCTCAGACAGGTGATTTTTGGCCAAAATTATAGACGGTAATAGACCATGCAGATGTTTTCAGCCCTAGAGTTATACCACATATATTCTACCACGTATTTTTAAAACCTTAAGCTAAAAACCCCCAACGACGCACTTTTGAACCCTTATTAACCCTTAAATAACTTGACAAGAGCCATTAGTATTTCCGGGGATCATATGGAGCCTTTTCAAGATACGCCCCCGGGCTCGGTGGACCATACCCAGCCTTTCAAGTGGCGTTCAATTACCGCATTCATCATTTATAATAGCCTGCACTTGGATGGTATACGAGTACTTATAGAATACTAGCTGTTTCCTGCGGCTTAGCCCGCGTTGAAAAGTTTTTCTCGGGGGGAAAAACCCGGGGTTGATGTTTGAAGAACCGTTTCTTAGTGCACGTCAGAGCTAATGAGGAACCTTTGTGCATTTCAAGTCTGTGGGCTCAGCGCTTTGGCTGCATACAAGAAATTAAATAAATGCTTAGATAAATGGAAAAGGAAAAGATATTCAATTCAAAGCTTAGATTTTTTCATCGTCAAAAAAGTAAAACATTATTATAAGACGTAAACACTGAAACACAATCAATACCTATTGATACCATTCCATTGTTATTTTGTTTTACTTAACATCTATTATACTTTAATGTTTTATTCCATAAACGACTTACCTATTTGTTAGATTGATTTCTGTAGCTATTGTCAACTCAACAAAAGCCAAACCTTTTGGATATAATGAATTCTACGCACAGGATTGATTTGACAACGAATGATTTAAAAGTACTAACCCTAACAATGTACAGTCAGCCCGAGAAGCGTTCCGTCACCTTAAGGTCGCATGCATGATTGATAAGTGCACATCACAGCACACATACACAATACGTCATAAAGCACTGCTTTGCATGTATTTTTGTTCTATTTTGGTTAGTTATTAATTTCAGGTTATAACTAAGGGAAGAAACTGAAATGCTGTACTTATAATGCAAAATGGTTAAATAGTGATAAGTTCTATGTTAATAGGCTCTATCAATCAATACGGAAATAAAACATTACCTATTAATTAAAATCGTTATGTCTGTCTGTCTGCTCAAGTGTTATTGATATATATGATCATGTGGATAGAACCGGAAAAAAGTACTCATATTTAATTTTTTCAGGAGCCCTGATCTGCACAAACTGTATAAAAATCCTCAAATACCGTCACGATTCCCCCTAGAATAATATTGTCTAAGAAAACCAAAGCACGGATAATCTCACAATACCTGCTAAAGCGTGAATTACAAAATATTTGCTATTTTATTTACGCAGACTGTATTTGCCGGAAAGAGTTTGCGAGCGTCTCGGAGTCAAACTGTGCGCGAACAATATTTCATAAGAGGCGGTATTGCAGAGACCTATTCTGAAAACTAGCGTAGAGGTGAACAGATGGAAAAAACAAAAAGAGATTTGAAAATACTCAGTAGCAATAACCCAGCTTTAGTTATTTATGCAATTGCCTCTTTCATAATGAAGGGTAATAAAACACACTTTTTCTACGACGATACAATAGTTTATATAAAAGACAAAAAAATCGCCAAGGCGATATCGTGCATTGATGCTGTGGCTTTGTTGGTTAACGGATGTGTATCACGAGTCAAACACATTTTCTTCGGTTTGGTTCGTTAGTTGTAGAACCTGGCTGTAAACCGAAAATCATCTGAATATCCGTATTCTACCTTTTGGTTTTCGATATGGCAGTACAGTAGAGTAGCTTTCGTAGCCCGGCGAAGTTGAATCGCCAACTTTACGCCATTTGTTAAAAACTCTCGTTATATGACCGACTAATCTACCGCAAAAACCAGCTACCCGTTATTGGAACAATATATTATAGTTTCGATAACTAACTATTAACGTCTCGCAACGCCACCCTAGCGGAATCGGCGATCGATTGCGACGACAAATCGACTACACTTTGTCAAAGTCTACGTTAAGCGAATGGTTTAAAATTGGTAAGATTTGGCGTGCTTGTGATATTTCTTGTGCGAATGTTTTCATTTCAATCCTCGTGACTACGAAATACTTCTACGATCTTCTCATGGACTTCGGGTGTGCGTTCATAGGCGTCATAACTAAAATAGAAACAAACAGTTTTCTAGATAAGGCCGAAAATACAAATAGAAGCGGACATCTTTCTTTATTTTTTTAAGGTAGGTTTTGGCTTGGTAACTAAATCTTTAGGCCATATCTTATTTTGAATTTAAAGTCTTATATCTTAAATCTATTTAACCGGCGGTTACAGCACGGCCTCCATAAAAAACAGAACACCACTAGAGAGTTGGTCGGCGATTTTCACTAAGGTTCATATCCTCACATGACACTTCGCTCCCGCCAAAAGAGTCAACCTTTCTTTTATAAACTACATGTAAGTATAGTGATGTTAAGTCAATAATAGTGATATGTTTACTTGGCTTGTTTCAACTTCATTGAACCTAATACGTACGTAACGTTTGAATGAACCGGAATAGACGCCGCATTGCCGAAAATATTCGTAATAATAGGTATATCACTAAATTGCATATTCCGAGCAGTCAATACATATGGCGTACTTCGGTTAAACTGCTCGGAATGTGGGCGTTTTCCTCATGGGTCTAGTAATTGATTGGATGTGTTTACGGTAACTTTATGACAATATATACGTACCTACTAGAGTGTATCATTGGTGCCATATACTTTAAGTATGTAACATATTTATTGATAATCAATGGATGACCAAGTATCGTTTATGAAATTTATAGTATTAAAAAATAGAAGTAATGTATATAATCATATATATCTGTAATCGCCGTTGATGTCCCTAAGGACATGAATTAAAAATTAAATAAAATAGAAGAAAAGATATTTAATCTACTCCTGTATTTGAATTTACGAAATCACAAACGATGTTAAAAAGGCGCACGCGTTTTATCAAACTGTGACTTTTCGATACAGATTTTCTGTTAAGCGTATCCTAGACACACGCGGCCTGCGGTGGCGGCTTACCGCAGGCCGCAGCTTCAATATACAAACGCACGCCGCGCGTGTCTGAAGTCTCCTGTTGTATTCCCTATACATTGCATAGGGAATACAACAGGCCCGCCACCGCCACCGCAGGCCGCGTGTGTCTGGGATCCCCTTAAATTTAATTAGGTTATCTGTTCTCCGACAGATGAGACAATCCCACTGCAATATAGATGAAAAGATATAAGAACAGGCACTCCTATTATGGTATTGAGTTTGAGAGCAGACAAAGAACCCACTTACGAGTATATAGGTAGGCCCTGCCCACATGTTTCATTATGCTTAGTAGTGATTACATCGTAACAATAAACCTCATATACCCCAAATCCGTAGTTCCTTAGCTTAGGCTTCCGACCCGAGCCAAGGTTGGGTAAATCTCAAATCGAAACACCTCTATAGGTAAGCTGTGGGAGTGAAAGGGAAGGAAAGCTATCCGCTGGGACACCGCAAGGTGTGTAACCCTAATAAGGATGAAGGATAGTGTTTCAAATCATGAAATATTCAACGAACCGTGAGTAAAAACACTCCGCGCGACCCGTGCTGTAAAGGTATCCGATTTTGAACACGACCTGAGTCTACACGTATACCGGTGGGACAAAACGACACCCACTGCCCCGAAAGATTCGTATTATAAATAGGGGAAACCAATAATTGGCTTTTGTATAACAACATCTAATAAGTAAAATTTGTGTAATCTACCTTTTGGTTTTCCAAATAAAATAAAATATATTACAACGAGCAATCGTTTTTAGATTAAAATTTTATAATAAAAAAATTTAACTCAATTCTATATTTAATCGAAAACAGAAGGATAAAAAACCGGATCGTTGGATTTTAATCAGAAAATATGAAATATTTATTGAATTATTACTTCATAGTAAATATCAAGAAGTTTCAAACCTCTTTGTTCGCGCGCGCGCTCCCTGTGGAGATCGCATCTTGCATATTTAGTATAGAAAACGAAGAAAAATTCGGTGTCAAAATCCGGGGGGGTGCGGACAAAGGAAGCGGATTAGCGGGAGGAAGTTGCTAATACAAATTTATATGGAGTTTGAAAATGAGAATGTGTGAGTGAGTATCAATTTCGATATACATTTGGCACGATTTTGGCACCCCCTAAAATGCTTTTGTTACTCATCCATATGGGAGTAGCTTTTTTTTGAAATTCATGGTAAATATAATTAACTAAAAATTAAATATTTTGTAGTATTACTAGCCTTCGACTCTATGCAGGCGGCCGTATACGACTCTTTCCCTTAATGTGACGAATCACCTCTCGTTCTGACTGTACGTCACCTGTTTGCTACATCACTGAATGCATAGAGAAATGAACGGCCCCCGAGTAGCTAAATATTTTGATTCATGACTGAATGAGACATGAATAAATAAATCTTAATTTTAAGGTAGGTGTACAGTCTGACCGAGACGTCACCTTCGACGACTGTAAGAAAAGGAAGGCTGACACGTAGAATTAACCTTTCGAACCCCGAGACCCAGAGCGCATAAAGTTTGAAACTCGGTCGTATTTCGCGTCGAGCGTATATAGCGAGCGGGAGCGTAAATAGCTTTTTCCGTGTTCTGTGTTCGCGTCAGTCACACCTGCTACACTCACAAACTGACTCGTAGCTTATCAGCTGACCGTAAGCATTTTTCATGGTTGACCGATATAAATCCAAATAGTTTATAGTAAACTGTCTTTGTATAAATCGGGCTTTATTTCAGAAAAAACATTTTTTTTTGTGATATTGTCTGTTGTCTGACTGACGCGAAATGAGTAATGAATGACTAAAATTCAATCCACGAATAGCACCAGCCAAAAATATTGATCGGTGTCCTTCGTGGACTGAGCAAGGTGCCATTGGCGCAGGTGTTATTCAGATGGGTGCTGTAGCTGGACTACATCGACCTTGTTCAGACAAAACATCGCAATTATGAGTCTTATGTATCTTTATATATATTTTTTTTAAATTTATGTTTATTTTGATAACAAGAGTTACTTAATATTAGTAAGGAAGTTGAATATTATTTGAATTTGAATATTATTAGGTAGGAAGTTGAATATTATTATTATTACTCGAAGAATAACAAAGGTATTCCTTGCTGGCTCATATGGGAGCCGACGGGTTACTAAAGATTTAAAATTTTCAACTCTATATCGGAATGTTCTAGACACGAATGACTGCTGAAAAACATACCTCGATAAGGGTCCAGGCAATGGGATCATTTGTAGAGACAAAGGGCTTACCTGTAAAAAAACATTAAGTTATGTAATTAATTATGTCGCTAAAATCGCTCAAGTTCAAAATGTCAGTTTCCCAAAATGTTCCTTCGTTTCATTTATTCATTTGCATACGGTTGTATTATTTTTATTATTGTAATAAGGTACATATCCGAAAGCGGATGAAGAATGGTTGCCTGCCTATGCCAGGTTTGTCAAATATAAATCTAGCTAGTATAAATTCAGCCTTAGGAGAAATTATTCAGATTTCGAGTTTCAAAATTCCAAAATATCATACAAAATTTCACAGAACCCACAAAATCATCCAGATTTTAATATATTGCGTATGGGGTCAACAAAAACAATTCAATTTCCCACATTATGGAACCCACAGGTAACGAAAGAGCGCCAGGGGTGATAAACCTTCTCGAAAACTGAGCTAAATGCCTCCCTTGGGAGTTGGATCCGCAAACTGTGTCGTCAACTTCGAAAGAAAGGGCCCTTTACTTTTTATACGGCTGTATATTGTAATTCCGATCATGAAATTCCGTGAACGGAAGGAAATTTAGTTCGACGACTTAAGGAGTTCTGCGGGAGAAAAGTTGAGAAAACTGCTATTTCATTTCAATGCAGTACCTTGTTTGCTAGTTGTGTTTGTTGGACATAAACCTGTAGCGGTGGAGAAATGCTCAGGAACTCGGGAAGCTTGCAATATGTCGTACAGAGCATTTTTTGTCCATTTCTTTGTATTATAGAACTTCTTCGTTCATTAGTGGATATTGTCAGTAACGAATGACTCCAACAAATTCGATTAAACGCGTGTAGAAACCCTGTTGTGTAAAGTTCTGGAGTGTAGACCGCGGACGGTACGCCAGGTGGACCGACGACCTAAAGAAGGTGGCCGGACGCGGCTGGATGCGGAGAGCGGAGGACCGGGTGTGGTGGCGTTCGTCGGGGAAGGCCTATGTCCAGCAACGGACGCTAAGAGACTCAAATGATGATGCTGAAAGACCCTAGTTCGTATTGATTTGTTTGGCCTTCGTTAAAGTACAAGGGAAGCAGAAAGAAAAACTAGGTAGTAAGTAAAGTTTGTTGGCAAGCAAGCGTCGGGGGAAGGAAGTTGCTCTCGGCCTATTAGGTCTGCCGCATGAGCGGAATCGGTAATGTATTGCAACGGACGCGGCTGGACTATACACAATGAGTAGGTACACTAACCACAGATTTTTGTACCGAACGGACAGACAAACAAACCATAAGAAAGCGCGTTAATAAAAACGTGAGTCACCAAAGCGTACCAGCTACACAATATGCGAAATATGTAAATTTTGTTTTTTTAGGAAAATTCTATAATTTTCACATCATTTCTAGGCAGTTTTAAAACATGGAACCTATGTTCTAAGTTTCAGCTTAATCGGCCTAGTTGTTTTCGAGATGAAATACCCCAATCGGTTTTTTGGTGGACTTCACATACGCCTTACAACAGAAATACTAATTTCTGGCGTCTGCATGTTTTCTCACGATGTTCTCCTTCACCGAAAAGCCTGTGGTATTTAAATGTACCGTACTTAAATTACGAAAAATTATTTTATACGGCCCGAGGTTTGAACCCACGACCTCAAGTACGTGAGGCGAGTGCACAACCAACCAGGCTACCACGGTTCTTTGACGGCACAGAGCACAGAATGCGGATACGCAGGCATCGCCGCGCGGCCCTACGCCCGCGCCCGCGGCAGTCAGTGACAAAAATTTGCAATCTCTTTGTTTGACGTCTATACTAACTCTGCGTGGCCGTACATTTCCTATTGATTTAGTTGGTTACTGTACTCTACAGCGAGCGACGGAGGAAAACTAATATATCAAAGGATTGTCCACGACTAAGTCGTGCACAAAATACTTGGGACCGCGGGCGGCGCTGACTCGGCGATTTTTAACTCACCAGCGGCCATTTATCTGGGTTCCGCTCTCGGTCCACACACGTTGGGCGTTAAGGTAGGTTTACATGAGTCCCTGACCAATTCACAGATGATAATTAGATGTTTTTTTTAAAGAAAGTCGCGCGATGAGTATTTTAACTTTGTTACGTCGACTGTACCCAGTTAAAATTAACCAATTGTAGTAGTCGTTCCTCCAGTCTATCTTATATAAAATCATTGGTCATTGTGAAAAGCACTGACGACCTAAAGAAGGTGGCAGAAAGCGGCTGAATGCGGAGGGCCCGATGTGGAGGCGTTCATTGGGTAAGGCCTATGTCCAGCAGTGAACGTGGAAGGGCTGAATGATGATGATGATTGTGAAAAGAATAAATATACCTATTTTAAGATTTCTTCTGCCTGGAAACCACATAGGCTCAAAACACCTTTTTATCCACAAAAGTGGCAAGCATGTAAGAACATAATTTTGATTCGCCTCGTTAATTTATCATACTTAAAGTTTATTTTAAGTTTAGTTTATTTATCATACTTAAATATGTGAAATTATTGAGGTGAATCAGTCATAATTATTTACCACAATCAATATACGAGTTATATTCTATTCAATTTTTCAGTAATATTTATGTCCGCTTAAAACTTATGTCCGCAACTTTACATTCGGTCTACGAAAGCCCCGCAATAAATCAGCGGGGTGTGTATGAGCACAAATAGCACAATGGAGGGAGTGTATGTGTGTATGTAAGTATGTATGAACAAACTAGGGAGTAAACGATTCGGCCGCACGATAACGATACCGTTAACGATAGTATCGTAATAGAATTAGTTTTAAAATTAAACAACACTTTAATTTTGAATATTAAAATTGGAACAAGTATGTAAGTAGGTATCTATTAAATTTTATAGTTCAAATTAACTTTTTTTTAAATTTTCTCCTTAAAGTTAAGTTCAGCTATTGTCCTAGCTTAGTGCAACTTACTATCAGTTGAAGCTGAAGGCTATACAGCCACACTTTTACTGCCTTGGGATACAGAAAATAAACAGATTTCGATACACATCATTATAATCGGCATTTTACGATTCATCGCTTCGGTATTATTACGATACCGATTAATCGTAATGGCCTTTATAATCGGAGGTTTAGGATTCATCGCTTCGGTATTATTACGATACCTGTTAATCGTAATAGCCATTATTATCGGCGGTTTAGGATTCATCGCTTCGGTATTATTACGATACCGATTAATCGTAAAAGTCATTATAATCGGCGGTTCACGATTAATAGCTTCAGTATCGCTTAATCCGAAGAATTAGTCCATAGAACAAACACGCTTACAATTCCAGGCCACAGTCTGGAGAGCGCACTCGGCGGCGGCGCTCCGGCGACCCACTCGCAAACATCGAGTATTTGTTCCGATTTGTGAGGAGCGAGAACGAGCAGACGTTCCTTTGAAGCATTTTCAACGTTGAAAAGTTCATTCGAAGTTTTATAAAAAAACATTATTGATAGTAGACGACGAGAGATGTTTTATCAAATTCGAACGTTTGAAAAATGGCAAAGATTGGGGTTTTTAGGTGCTACGGCGTACGTGTTTCATATATAACTTCATAACTATTTGTGTGATGAGCTTTACTGTTGGTTTTCAAAAGTATACTTAAGTAGACGGATAATTAGAAACAGGGCAAGATTTTCATACAATCGAGGTCACTTTGAAGCCATGGTTCTCCGTGAAGGATTGATCGGGGCGTGATCTTATGACGGTCATCGAGAGAGTAGATGGAGGACTTTTAGATGGCTGTAGATATCCAACTGACCAGATCAGCCGTTTGAGAGCAGCATCGTCATAAATCCTTAACTTTAAGATTTTCATACATTTTTATGCCATTTTGCAGGTTTTTTTCTACATGACGATGCTGCTACCAAACGGCTCATCTGATCAGTTAAATATCTATAGCGATCTGAAAGTCCTCCATGTACTCTCTCGATGACCGTCATCAGATCATGCCCCGATCAATTCTTCACGGAGATCCATGGCGCCAAAGTGACCTCGATTGTATGAAAATCTTGCCCTGTTTCTAATTATCCGTCCAAATATGTATATGTATGTTTATCAGTTGTTGAGTACCCATTTACAAGCTTCGGCCACAGAATAGATAATCTTCGGCTTAGTTTGGGAATAAACAGTCGTGTGTAAATTTGTCCAAACATTACTATTGTATTTCAGAGGGACTTTCTAGCTCCGTGTTGTGACAACCCTGACGAAACACACAACAAACTCAAACATTCAGGTAACAGAATCGTGATCCGTCAATGCACTTTATACGCTTGCGAGCGAATACATTTGAATCTTGAATCTGTGATCCGCTTTTGTTTGGGGGTGGATGTAACAAACATCGGCAACTGCAGCTGTTTCGTGAAAATGGATTTCTGATAATAGTGCCAGCATTACAAAAAATGTTTTACATTCTGTATAAGTGTCCCTAAACGATCCTACTTGCATGACATGCAACGTTTACGTGAATATCATGCTGCATGATGGTTCATCATGTTTGCTATCAATCAATACAGTGAAGCAACGGCTAGCACGTAGTTTGCATGTCATGCGCGTCAATCACTACAGCTAGACGGTCATGCATGAGTGACAGCACGTAATGCATGACATGCCGCATGATCGTTTAGGGAGCCCATTATGACATGTACTAATTTAAACGTAGAACCCGCCGAAACCTTCTGCAGTTTAGACGCAAAAAAATTACAAATGGCTACCTTTACGCTTTATTTCTATAGATTCACGTTCTACTACTTACTTGGTTGGTACTAAAGTGACCAAAAAATCATGTGAAAACACGATTATAAGACTACTTGAATAGCGCTTCCTAGGACGGGTTTTACTTGAAATTCTTTTTAAAACGTTTAATAGCATATAATTTTTTTAATAGCGTCTTTTTAGGTGCGTTCCCTTCTTTACTATCAACTACTACATGTGTTTCGCCAATATTGAAAAGCGATCCCGTGTCAGAAACAGTATAAATGCATTTTACCATAAAAACTAAACGATAAAATGATAGCTCGGGCGCTCAAATCTAAAAGTCCATTAACGTTAACATCAGGCGACCCCGACCGCAACAATAACCCTTTACTTTGTGTAAACTTGTGGTAAATGTTACACGGAATTATTTACCTGGGCACTTTAACGAAATTAAAGTTTGTCGGAACCGACCGACGTTAACCGACATTCAGGTGTAAATAGCATCAGGTACATAATGAGTAAAGTTCAAGTCCCGCTCGCATTGGACGTTGGAAACTAACTTAGACAGTCTAGTAAGTGGCGGGAACTCGCCTAATAATCCTCGACTCCACTAACTTAGCGACCCAAGAGCCGTATAATAGCCTAGTTGGCTCTTTTCTGAATGGTCAGAATCACGACCAAGCCAGTGATTACCCAGTGGAAATGTCAGGAATAAAACATTCCCTTCCAAGACCCATATATAATATGTAAATTAAATGTAAACAGTGCGAAAGTCTAAAATGTACAGAGTTGATTGTCTCTCTACGCAAAACAAAGAAGCCACAAAACGTGAGGTCTCATCATTGTAAATGCAATATTGTATACGCAGGGTACTGACTGACCAAAATGAAAATCCCAACCCTTCCCTATCATTTAAATGCGTAAAACTTTCACATGTGTCCACATTCTCAACTGTTCAGCGACTGTACATGGAAATGAGACGCCACAGTTTGTCCGTACCCGTATCAGGGGCATAAATTACCACATTTTAGAACCTGGAGGGTTATGCAAATATTTAAAGGCTTTAAAAGGATTAGGCAGTATGATTTTCGACATACAGTCGCTTGAGGGTTCTATCGTGTCATTAACAGGTGAATGAGGGTGTGTTTGGGTCATTGGCTCGAATACTGACCAAGGGATTTTCACCCCCTTGCAGTGATGCGATGTGACGGGCGTACAATTCGTAGTGTTGTAGCGTGTAGCTGTGTTAGCGTGGTGGACTATAACCCGTGCGCCCTCTTTGAAAGGGTAAGCCTGTGCCCCTACAGGGATATATCAATAAGATAAGATAACATTATTTCACTATAAAATATAACCTAATGCAATGAATGAATTAATAGGCTGTCGATTGATTGGATTGATTGATTAATACAGTATATTGTACCTACATCTCATTTAAATCGAAGCTATTTATTTTGTTTGGGACATTCCTTATTTCCCGCTGGTAGATTTGTTTTATTTATTTATATATTTAACATCATTATTATTTCACATGCCGTTTAACGTTTTTGCCTAGCATTTTCTTTGTACTTACTTATCTACATACTAGTTATCAAATACCTAACACACACACACAAAATGAAAAAGGAGTTCACAGTTAAATACATAGTAGACACAATTATTTAATTGAATTGGCAAAAATGTAACACCACATTATTAGGTAAGATATGTTTATACATAGAGATACGTAGTACAAATCGTCAGCCAATGAAAATACAATATACCTTAAATATATATACGCTAAAATACCAACTTCCTTTCCTGAGAACGATGTTGTGAGATAGGAGGCTCTTGTTGTTCTGAACAAGTGCTTGTATCTGGCGACACATTAATCAAGACGAGGAATCACTGGGGGCCACTGCAGTGTTGCCAGATGACGCTGTTTTTTCCTTCAGATTGGACTTGAGAATCTTCCTGGATTTGTCGCATTATTAAATAGGTAATAAAAACAGGTTTTGTTGCTGTATACAAAAGAGCATTCCATAGTCTTTTTCGGTATCATATAAATAATAATAATATATCTTTACTAGCTTTTTCCCGCGGCTTCGCCCGCGTAGAAAAGTTTTTCCCGTGTACATTGTGAAACAGCGCCCTCTATGTAGGCGTTTTGTTACTTAGGGGGTATTAGCGGACGCCCTTCGACTTTGTCCGCGTTAAAAAGTAGCCTATATGTTATTCCAGGATATAAGCTATCACTGTACCTAGTTTCATCAAAATGTGTTTGGTAGTTTTTGCGTGAAAGAGTAACAAACATCCTCACTCACATCCTTACAAACTTTCGCCTTTATAATATTAGTAGGAAGGATTTGTTTCGTCACAAAAATAACATTAAAAAAAAACTATAGTGTTGTATTATTGAATAAAGTACAGTTTAACAATTATTTTTAAAGTGGCAAAAGACCTAGCAAAAACTAATTACCTAGTTAAGAATACCTATTGCCATGATATTTAAATTAAATTATGTATTATGGTATTTTATTTCCATACATGGTATACAGAAACGAAGAGCAAAATTCGGGTTTTGGATTCTTCTCATAACTTCTAAGAAATATTTAAATATAGCAACACTGGCAATCAGTGGTGATGTTAGCGGAAAATTACTTGTTTATATGTTTATGGTTTCTAGCAGAGTATATAAATAAGGGTACATTTCCTTGTGCACGTGATCTTGATCTTTTACGAAAACAAAAAAAAACACTTCCAGCTCCTGATATTTGCTTTCCTTTCAAGTAACATAAGTCTTCAAAAGACATCGCAAATTTCTGAATTACACTTGACAAATCCCTTGTGGTACAAAACAATCTACTATGTACAGTCTGCGTCAAAAGTAGCCGAACAAAAACTTGAAAAATAACTGACTGTTAACTTGATTTATTTATTTTTGACCTCAAAAGTCACAAAGCCTTCTATGTTATCAAAATAGTTTGCCAGAAAGGAATCGTAAGCTGGAAAAAGGTACTTACAATTTCTTTCTGGAAGACTTGAAAAAAATTCAAATGATAGTACTTATCTTAAGTTAATGTCAATGTCAGTCAACGCAATATCAGCACAGCAACTCGATAGACATTTCACTCTTGACAGGCTAAAATGTTTGTGTTCGAATAAATACACTTAGGTACTTATTTCTTTACTTTGTAATTAATTAAGAAATTTTCTGTGATCATGTACTTTAAAATTTGAGGTGTCGGACGGACTATTAAGACATAACATAGAAATTCTTTTGAAATTCCATATACCTACTAAGCTGACTATTGACGCCACTGTCTGTACTATACCTAAATTCTTGTTACACCCGCTGTGTTCAATCTCAGTAAACCCCAGCTAATCATGTCATGTCAAAATAACATAAAGACACTGAGAAAAGGGTACAACGAAGAACGGGAGCTCTTTCACGTCGAGGGAGTGAGCGTAACACGTGTTCGTACATTTGCCATGGAATAATTGAAATAAATCTTCCCCTTGCGCTAAGGTAACCGAATCATGCTCATAATTATACCGCTGCTTAATTTAATTATGGATACTTTAAGCTTATCTGATTAATTGTTAATGTTGGCTTGCCACTTGCAATGGAGACTATAACTGCTTTTTGTACGGAAAAAAATTTTCATTATCTAATCTACTAAAATGCGTATTCCAACAAGTAATAAACATTTGTTGTCCGGATTTGTCCTATAACGACATTATTAATAGATTATTGAGGGACACGAGTACGTTTGATGAGAACACCACGGTGGTTATCATGTTGGGGAGCCACAAAAACGTCACCCAAGCGGACATAAATAGGACTATAGAAATATTGATAGAGATTAAGAACAAAACTAGATGTAAATTCATAAATTGCGCATTTCCCTATTGTTGTAACTTGTCACAGGCGCACAATAATCGCATATTTAAAATGAATTTACACTTATATAACGCACTATGCATGTATAATGACACTATATTGTACTTTGATACAAATAAGTGTATTGACAAATTCACTTTGACTGAAAGCAATATGTATTTATCAATGACATATAAAAGACAATTAGCTACTTTAGTAGCATATAATTTACAACATTTTATGACGAATGTTAGTAGTAATACTAATAAGCTTATACATTTTTTAGAGTAGATACCACGACAATAGAAAATTCCGCAAATGATGGTTTATCAGTGTTAAACCAGAGGCAGGGATTGTCTAGCTCAGTTATGACAAAAGGAAAGCCCAATTTTACTCAATCATTACATCAAATCATTCGGGGCTTTTCTGACAGCAAAGTATTAGTACAAAGTATTAGGACAAAGGAGAAGCCAAAGGGACTTAAAATTATTCACCAAAATATACAGAGCTTCTCCGGCAAGATGTTAGAAGTAGAATTATATTTAGAAAGTCAATCTAATATTGACTTGTTATGTATTACTGAGCATCACCTTAAAGAGCATGAAATGTTGTTTGGATACGAAAATTATCATGTTATAAGTTCATTCAACCGAAAGTACGCAGCACGTGGAGGGTCCCTCATACTCATGAGAAATGGTATCAAGGCCAAGGAACGCAAAGACATTGTGGGACTTTCAGTTGAATGGCACATTGAATTGTCTTGTGTTGAGATGGAGAAACATATTGTGGTATGCGTATACAGACCCCCATATGACTCTAAATTTCCTACTTTTGAGTCAGTAATGGAAGATGTTATGAAAATACTTCTTAAAAGTAGAAAACATATAATAATTTGTGGAGACTTTAATGGAGATCTACTAGAAACTAACTCCAGGTTTTCAACTCGATTAATTGGCTTATTTAATTCCTTTAATTTAAAGAATATTTTTCTTGAACCAACTAGGATTACAAGTACCACAGCTACTTGCCTAGATAATTTCTTTTGCAATTGTGATTTTATAGAAAAGACAATTGTAAATTGCCTAACATCAGACCACTGTGGGCAAAGTGTTACCTTTCCAGGTAATATAAAACATACAAAAACTGAAATCCTTACTAGGCCCAACACTGTCAGTCGAATGGAGAGATATAAAGATGCTCTTTCAATTAAATTGCCGATTCCTGTTACTGATCAGGTGGAAATCAATGATTTCTATGTCGATTTCTTCACGACACTGTCTCAGGAAATCGGTAATATTTTTAAAACTAGGAAAATTAATATTAAAAACAAGTTTAAATTTAGTGACTGGGCAACCACTGGTATTCGGAAAAGCAGGACCAAGTTATTTGATTTGTACAACGAAAAGTCTTACAGAGTTGACGACAGATTCCATGAATATGTCAAAAATTACTCTAAAATTTTTAGGAAAGTATGTAAAATAGCCAAGTCATATTATTTAAGTAATAAAATTAAAAATTCGGATAATAAAGTTAAAGCAGTATGGAAAATCATAAATAATGAAACTGCCAAAACTAAACCACGTGAAAATGAATATGCAATCAGAAATAATGGTAAAATAATTAATTCTAAAACAGAAGTAGCAGAGTCCTTTGAAACTTTTTTCACTAACATCCCTATTAAAACCACCGAAGCTCTGCATTCATCGCCTATTCTTGCCGAAAATTTGCTTGTAAATAACGTTACAATATGTGAAACAGTTTTTAATTTTAGACACATAAACTCTCTAGATATTATTAAGGCTTTTAAATCATTAAAACTAAAATCTTCTGAAGATCTATGGGGAATGTCTGTTAAAGTAGTTAACTCAGTTATAACGATTATTGCGCCTTACTTAGCTTTTATATTTAACATGAGTATTAATCAAGGTATTTTCCCTGACCTAATGAAGCAAAGTAAAATCATACCACTGTTTAAATCTGGTGACAAACTAGATCCCAGTAATTTTAGACCAGTGTCAGTTCTCCCCGTGCTTAGCAAGATTTTCGAAAAGATCATACTGAATCAACTGCTTTGTCATTTCAATCTCAAACAACTTCTTCACGATCGTCAGTTCGGATTTACTAAGGGACGATCAACCACCGACGCAGGAGTCATGCTTGTTAAGCATATTTTTGATGCTTGGGAAGCTTCACATGATGCAATAGGCATCTTCTGCGATCTCTCCAAAGCATTTGATTGCGTTAATCACGAAACCTTGCTACTCAAATTAAAACATTATGGCGTGAAAGACAGAGCATTCGAATTACTTAAATCTTACCTTGAAAATAGAGTACAAAAAGTTGATATAAATGGAGTTAAATCATCTGGTTCAGTTGTGAAAATGGGGGTGCCCCAGGGCTCAGTTCTGGGTCCTTTTCTTTTTCTTGTATATATAAATGACTTGCCATTTTTAATACAAAACATGTCCAACATAGTATTATTTGCCGATGACACTTCTCTGATTTTTAAAATTAGCAGAAGAGCTTGTGATCTTCCTGAGGTAAACAATACTCTCACACAAGTACTTAACTGGTTCAGCATTAATAATCTAGCATTAAATACAACAAAAACTAAATGTATTAAATTTTGCCTACCAAATGTAAGACATGTAGTTAATAATGTAACTTTAGGTACAGAAAGATTAGAATTTATCAAAAGCACGGTGTTCCTAGGTATAACTATAGACTCATCTCTTCAATGGGGGCCCCACATAGCTTCACTAGCTGGCAGACTAAGCTCGGCCGCCTACGCCGTTAGGAAAATTAGACAATTAACAGATATTGCTACTGCGAGATTAGTCTATTTCAGCTACTTCCACAGCATCATGTCATACGGCATCCTACTGTGGGGTCAAGCGGCAGATATAGAAACCATCTTTATTTTGCAAAAGAGAGCTGTTAGGGCGATCTATAATTTACGTTGTAGAGAATCATTAAGAGAAAAGTTTAAAGAAATTAATATATTAACCGTTGCCAGTCAATACATTTTTGAGAATATTTTGTATGTCCGCAAAAATATATCTCTCTTTTTGAGGCACTGTGATATGAACACAGCTTATGTTACAAGAAACAAAAACAAACTTGTACCACCACAGTTAAGGCTTAGTAAGGTCAGTAAATCATTCACGGGGCAATGTATACGCTTCTACAACAAACTACCAGAAGAAATCTTAAATATGAATGACAGAAAATTTAAGACTCACATTAAACAACAACTTTGTAAGAAAGCTTATTATAAAACAGTCGATTATCTAAATGACAAAGATGCCTGGTGTTAATGTTACTTCAGCCTCGCACAATCTTTACAAAATAATGTTATGTACAAACTTGATTTTAAAAGATGTGTTGCGGAAGTTTGTTGCGCCGCTTCTTCTTCCCAGCTCTATATAACACCTTGGAGGCGGTGGTAGATAAAAAAATTTACGTTGTATAAATGTACCTAGTGTACTTACATGCAATAAAATACTTTTGAATTTGAAATTTGAATTTGAATTTGAATTTGCGTGGTCAAATTACCTAATAGCTCAACTGCCAGAAATAAGTAGCAATTTAGCACTATTATTTAAAGTGGATACCTACTCTTATCAGCGTATAAAAATCAATATGAGTGACTATAAATGTTTATAGGCTCAAGTGTTATCAACTTAATAAGTATTAAGTAAGGTTTGGGGTGTGTCAAGGTAGGTAACTACTAAAAATTCAGAGCATGACTGTACTTACGTGGCGTACGTATAAGTTCAATCAAAACTTAAAGATAAGATGAAGGCTAAACTAAGGCTTACGTTTTTTTATTTACTCAGTTATTTGGCGAAATTTTTTCATTAAAATCCAATATGTAAAATTAGGTACACAGAGAGAATAGGTTGTTGTAAAAGACAGCTCCGAAAATAACCTATTGACCCAAATAAATGCAATATGCATGATGTTGGCAGACGGGAATTGGCGTATTTCCAAAAAAAAATCGGGGTTAGGCTGTATGAACCGCATAGGTAAGGTTTCAATCAATAGGTCAAGTGTCAGGCGGAGGCACTAAGCTGATCGTTTTGCGTTTAGCCACATCTGGAATGTGTTTTATTTTGATGACATAACGCACCAAATGCGTGCGTGCGTGTTGTTTTCGACGGGTCGCGTGGCAGCTCCATTGTAATAGTAATGTCTGAAACTGTATGGGAGACGTCGCACTAGTGTCTGTTGCCACGCGCCGCACACGCCACGCAGCCGGTGCGACGTCTCCTATCGTATATATCGTTTACCGACGATTATAGTCTAGTCCACCATGCTGTAGCCCTGGACTTCACATGTACTTTGTAATATTTAACGTAAGTATGCAGGTTTTTCACGGCGTTCTACTGTTAATAGTCCCCGTAGAATTTCTTGGCGGCTGAATGAATATAGTCACAAATTGTTTGCACATCGCTGACAGTATTTATAGTCTATGTGTGCGTAACGAGATAGTGTGGTACATAGAGATATAGAAAAACTTGAATGTTTGATTTGGTTGATTAAATCTATGAACTATTTCTTGAAATTGAATGAGCGTCGTTAGTGATCCCCCCGCACAGCTCCCCTTTGACACCTAACATTAGTCATTGCGCAGAAATCAGCTAACTTCACACAGCCGCCATTAAACTCTACGGGGACTATAGGCCTGTGCTCTAAAAGTGGGGACATTTTAGCCTGTTGACTTGATTTGATAAAGAAATAGTACTACTTCAGAAATAGAGTATTATATTTCGTTATTTGTGAGATTTTGCGAGAATGCCCAACCTCAGTGGGTACTAGTGCTCCCAGGGGAATCGTAAAGAGTTCTTTAAGGGTCCGAACACATTTGGAATCAACGAACCGTTCACTATACTTATAGGAAACTGTGATACGGTTGGCTTGTTTTTCTAGCCTTTTTAGTTTGAGCATTTGATGCTTTTAATGGAAAGGGATAGAATAGTACATTGTTAACCTAGGTGTGAAAGTAACTTATTTAAGTCCCGAGACGGACCATAGTTCGAGGGACCTCTAAATAAGTCTTGAACCCGAGGGAAACACTGTGCTTTTCATTAAGAATACACTGAAAGTGAAAATAAATACATAAAATGAGTGTTAATACAAATCTCTGCTATACGGAAGTATAAACAAAACTCTACAACTCGAAAAAACATGAAGATCGGATTGCCGCTTCCCGTCTACTTCGTTTTTTTTTTCTGTGGCCGGCCAGTCAGCTATTCTGCCATTATTTTTCATTTTCATCATTGAAAAAATGGTAAATATTTTGCCCAAATCTAAGTTATTTTAAAGAAATAGTTGACAGTAATAATTATAATAA
This sequence comes from Metalampra italica, assembly GCA_949699065.1. NCBI lineage: Eukaryota > Metazoa > Arthropoda > Insecta > Lepidoptera > Oecophoridae > Metalampra > Metalampra italica. Next base: position 8,080,559 of record OX452982.1, read on the forward strand.
AGTCATTTAAAAATATATATTATTTAATTATTACATAACTTTATGTTATTTCAATTTTACATCGCTCTGTAATTGAGTGGCTGTATAGACAGTTGGAACATGGTCCAATAGAAATGTCAAAATAGTACTAGTTTTTTTAAAAATATAATTTGACAGCTGTCAGTTGAAAGCGATTCTCCCTAGGGCTGATATGTATTACTTTCAACCCGCTCCTCAGGCAACTTCAGACCTACTTTCAGAGTATGAGTAATGAAAAATAGGTTTTCGCCTTAAGAACCTATATGCATATAATTATGAACGACCCTTTATAGGTAGGTGATATAACTTATGTTCGAAACCATCAATATCCACTTTTGGACCATTCCTTCCGTCATGTTGTTCCTCAATATACCTATAAAGCTAGGAAATTCTATCGCGGACAGTCGCTTCTTTATGGGAAAAATGCAGAATGGATGTATCGTAACGAAATTGAAATTGTAACGAAACTGATAAATTTCGTTACGTTTCGATAAGTTTGGTGAAACTGGTTATCAAGTTTCGTAACAATTTATCAGTTTCGTTACAATTTCAGTTTCGTTACGGTACATCTGTTCTGCATTTCACCCTTATGGAGTAATAGTTAGTGTTCTTTGGTTAAGGATAGAAATTAAACCACTTGATATTTGGCCCTTAAGAGCCCAAACTGCAAATTCTTTCTTTCTTTAATTATTGTAATAAATGTAGTCATATAAAATGGCCCAATCTCGTCGGATGTCGTATTCCGGCTCTGTCCGGCAATAATTAAGTCGGTATCAGAGCTCGTTCACGACAGGGTCGGAATAGTGACATAAAATGTCCGACTGAAGCAAGGTTGTTCATAAGGCCAACCAAACCAAAACCGAAACATAAACGAAAAAAAATCTCGTAAAAGGTAGTCAGTGGGTAAGTATTTATTTATTTTTAAGAGTACTTTCACACTATTTACAATATTTAATTATAATATTATATCAATACTTCTCAAGATAAATGTAGGTACGTTAAGAAAGTGTACATGAAATATTATCAAGAAATTGTTACGAAATTGTAAACATTAAGTACCTACCTACTTATTTATTTTGAGAAATACTCAGGTCTAAATCAAATATATATATATATAAATAAATAAAAACACCTACGTAAATAGAAACCACATTGAAAATAATATAGTATACCTAATAAACTTTTTATTTTCGGAAATAGCATCATTTCGAACTATCGAAATACATCGAAATGCCGAAAGTTGACACCGAAAATTCGGTCAGACACTAGAGTGACATAAAATAAACGTCACTCTATATGGGTCACTTTTATGTTTATTGAGGAGGACATTTTCCGTAAGGGCCTTACGAGTATTGGTGCTAAGATCTCCCTGAGCCCTACCTATTGAATTGTTATTAAATAAAGTCACTTCAGTGTCCTTGTCTTCCATTGCCCTAAAAAAATATTTTCTAGTTTCTTCAAGGTGTAATATTAATATCGTATTTTCAATAAATGTTATCTCATTATATCTATCTGTTACTACTCATTCCAAATTTTCGTACTTTTACCGGCAAATTTTAGGTTTAACCACATAGTCATGATAATCCTAAGCTAACTCAATTTTAACCAGAACCTAACGTAAGCTTAACCCAAACCTGCAATCAGTATCAAAAAACAGAGCAATAAGAGTAATCAGTAACCCTAAAAATGTAATCCGCGCACGGCGCACCATTACAAATATGGTAAAGACTGATCACAAGACGCAGTACCCACGACGTATAGGTACAATCTCGTAAACCACCCCCAGCTTCAAACAATAATTTATATTCGGAATACTGACACAATTTATAAAGCGGTGCACAATACACAAATAAGAGATATTACTGATTAACCAGCCAGGCTCGCTCGAGCGCCACCATTTATCAGTGGATTCACGGATAGAAACATTGCCCCTCGCCTTGGAAGAATTGGAGCTTACGAGCAGAATGTATTTATATTGGAAGTGCTCTGATTAAGTAAGGCTTTATTTATGCCTTCATTTCGCATAGATTATTATTATAGAGACCTTGTTAAAAGTTGGTCTTACCTTTTTAAATGAATAATTTCTTTTACCTATTTAAATATAATAGCTTGAACCACAGAAATAGATAGGTTTGTACTATTATTTCTTTTGTAATAATAGGTAGAGCCGTGGTATAGTTGGCTGTGGCCGTACCAATGAGTTTTTAGAAACTTATGTACGGTTGGACTTTTCATTAAAAGCAAGGAAACATTCGTGAGAAAACCTTCATCAAAAAGACGGATTACGGCACTGTTTTGCTGGACAGGGATCCTTAGAGCCGAAGTGTCGCCAGGAATCCTGACCCCTAGCAAGATAAGAATACTTAAGATTTTTTACACTTGTCCTTATTCCGACACTTAGGGCTTCTTTCACCACTACCTGATATTGTTACAGATAGTAATCTTAGTGATAAACTAATCTATCAGATAAATCTGTGTGATAGACTATATAAAATATATAAGATATAGGCAATCAGATACCTGTGAAACCAAAAAAATAGGCTACCTGTCAGATAACCTGCAGATAGAGTATCTGGGACTTTATCAGCAAGCGGTGTAAGAGGCCCTTAGACATTTTTCTGAAACATGGGATAAGAAAAGAAGGATTTACATAAATGAAAATAAATGGTCACATAGATGAAAATATTTATACATATAAACAGTCCTTATTCCTTGTAATTTGATGCCATCCTTACACACCGCTTGAGGGCCCTCTGTGTTGGTTTGGGCCTCGAGGGCGCTTCACGAGGCGAAAGTGTATTCTTCAACCACACACGGATACACTTTCAGGGTGATGTGATGAGGGTTTGGGTTTGGGAGACACAGTTGTACGTAATTTTAGTTACGTTATGTGGCTTATACTTTAGTTGGACATCGGGCGGTTTGAGACCGGTTTAGGGTTTATATGTAACCCCCCGACAGTTGTTCGCGCCCGTTGTACGTAGAACGTTCAATTCGCATATCGTCCGATTCGCATAGTGTCCTAATTGGTATTAGGCTGGTTAGTAGCAACAATAACATAACTTCTATCTTCATACTCGTACAATAAAATTACAACAGGGCATGATGCGAATTCGACCTGCGAATCGGACGTTTGCTATTAGGACATTATTACATTCTGCGATCGGACATGCTGCGAATCGTACGTTCGGCTTATCGGACGTTTTGCGCTTGCATGATCGCACATTCTGCCTGAAGATTTTATTTATCTAAAGACCAAACTCGGCTCGTTAGATATCGATCGGTACTACATAAGTTACTCTGAATTTAGCCGTTTCGAAGTTAGCAAAAACTTCCGAGTGCTTTGAACTCGAAACTTATTACTAAAAGTAAACAGGTAAACTGCTCGCAACTCGTTGTAACTTGGAACTACCCATACGCTCGAACAAAACTCGGTCAAGTGCCACCCTGCCCTCAAACTAAACATGGTTCCGTAGTAAACGCGTTTCAAGCGTAGTTTTTAAGAGTTCTGACAATGCGGAAATCAGAAGTTCTGAAAACCCAGATACCGTTCTGAAAAAACCATTTATCTGTTAGCTTTTAAAAAATCTGGAATGATAGAGCCACCTGACCGCAACTACTACCACCCAGAACAACACTAAATACTAAAAATCTCAAAAATTTGGTGTAACTCTGTATATTTATAATATTAGAAATATTTTAATATCCTGATAATTGAAATTCGACTTTATCGCATTATCATTTTCAACTGAAACTATTAAGTAGGTATGTTCATAACAATCAAAAGGAAATAAGTGTAGTACAGTACTTTTGACAATACAGTTTCGATAAAATCTGGGATTATTTTTATCAAATTAATTGGACTGGAAAAATAACATAAAATAAAAAAATTCATTTGCCGACCGTATAAGAAACATGAGCGTCATTAATCTGCGGAACCCCAAAACAAAAATAGGTGAAGGAGAGCCGCCGCAATCAGTCTCGTACATTTATGTAAAAAGCTCCACAAGTTTGAGGCGAACGAAACGCTGATGTAAGCTCTCGTAGATCCGCAGCCGAGGCGGAATTTCTTACCTCATCATCCTTTTGAATAAGACTTGCACAGGATTGTAGTTGTTAGAGAATTAACAAAAAAATGTACAAGGATTGTAGTAATGGATTAAATGCAGAATAGATGTACCGTAACGAAACTGATCAATTTCGTTACGTCTTATTACGAAACTGATACCTATATAGATACTAATGCTAAAAAATGTACAGGCCATCAGTTTCGTAACCACTCACCAGTTTCGAAACAATTATCAGTTTCGTAACAATTTATGAGTTTCGTAACAATTTATCAGTTTCGTTACAATTTCCGTTTCGTTACAGTACATCTATTCTGCATTTCACCCTAGTATACATAGTTATTGGACCTTTTAATGTAGTAAATTTGACTATGGAAAAACCTAATGACAAACAATTCGGCCTCGCCCTATCAGAACTTTAATATTGAATGCTAAAAAATGTACAGGCCATACTGTAATTTCTCAAGATAATACAATGAACTAAGGAATGAAAATTGAAAAAAAATGCGGTCAAATTCTGTACAAACTTACTAAAAACTCAGCTTCCGTCTCCTATTATACTCCTAAAATCAGAGAAGTGCGACCCCGAGTGTGTGATGTACGATTGTGCTACATGTCGTTTGTGCGAAGTATCGTTCGTGCGAAATACGATCTAGTCTAAGACAAGCGATATTACTCAAAAAACCTGAGGACCATTCATCCTCCCATAAGTAGGTATTATGACTTTATGAGACAAATAAAAACGGTCCCGGCCGCCGTACCATCGCGAGGCGGATCTGAGTAATGCTTTCTGAGGAATTAGCCAAAAAGCTGGCTGGCGGATTGAGAGCTTTACGAGTTCTACCGCACCGTTTGTATGCTAATCCTCTGGAGAAATTCCAATGTACCTAGATCTGCGCTTTAGATATATGATATAATGTTTCTGTAACTAATTGGTATTCCACTTTTTTGCACCTTTCCATGTTTCTTAAGAGCACCTATATCCATGTTTAATATGTTAGACTTGCTTTTCCTAACTCAAAAAGGCAGCAAAGTGTACACAAACCGCGGGTTCCGTGCTTTTTTCCTTCCAGTCCAAAATGTTGAACTCGTAAAATGTAAAATTCACTAACGATTTTTGTGTTTTTGTTTGTTTGTTTGTTTGTTTGTTTGTTTGTTTGTTTTGGGGTTCAACGTTTTGGAAATTCTTTATTCTATTGTGTACAGAGCATAATGTAGATGATATTAAATTATTGTTCTTATATCTATCAGACTCTACCTTTATTAGATCAACATTTTAGGAATTAAATATTTTAGGCCGGAAGTTTTAATTCTTTAATATCTCAGAAAACAAAAATTATAAATTTTCGCAAACTTTCCTAACTCGTCTACTTTCATAACTCGCCCACTTTCCTAACTCCTCTACTTTCCTAACTCGCCAACTTTCCTAACTCACCCACTTTCCTAACTCGCCTACTTTCCTAACTCGTCTACTTTCCTAACTCGCCAACTTTCCTAACTCACCCACTTTCCTAACTCGCCTACTTTCCTAACTCGTCTACTTTACTAACTCGCCTACTTTCCTAACTCGTCTACTTTACTAACTCGCCTACTTTAATAACTCGTCTACTTTACTAACTCGCCTACTTTCCTAACTCGCCTACTTTCCTAACTCGTCTACTTTACTAACTCGCCTACTTTAATAACTCGTCTACTTTACTAACTCGCCTACTTTCCTAACTCGCCTACTTTCCTAACTCGTCTACTTTACTAACTCGCCTACTTTAATAACTCGTCTAATTTATTAACTCGCCTACTTTCCTAACTCGCCTACTTTCCTAACTCGTCTACTTTACTAACTCGCCTACTTTAATAACTCGTCTACTTTACTAACTCGCCTACTTTCCTAACTCGTCTACTTTCCTAACTCGCCAACTTTCCTAACTCACCCACTTTACTAACTCGCCTACTTTCCTAACTCGTCTACTTTACTAACTCGCCTACTTTCCTAACTCGCCTACTTTCCTAACTCGTCTACTTTACTAACTCGCCTACTTTAATAACTCGTCTAATTTACTAACTCGCCTACTTTCCTAACTCGCCTACTTTCCTAACTCGCCTACTTTCCTAACTCGCCTACTTTCCTAACTCGTCTACTTTACTAACTCGCCTACTTTCCTAACTCGTCTACTTTACTAACTCGCCTACTTTAATAACTCGTCTACTTTACTAACTCGCCTACTTTCCTAACTCGTCTACTTTACTAACTCGCCTACTTTAATAACTCGTCTACTTTACTAACTCGCCTACTTTCCTAACTCGCCTACTTTCCTAACTCGTCTACTTTACTAACTCGCCTACTTTAATAACTCGTCTACTTTACTAACTCGCCTACTTTCCTAACTCGTCTACTTTACTAACTCGCCTACTTTAATAACTCGCCTACTTTCCTAACTCGCCTACTTTCCTAACTCGTCTACTTTCCTAACTCGCCAACTTTCCTAACTCACCCACTTTCCTAACTCGCCTACTTTCCTAACTCTACTTTACTAACTCGTCTACTTTACTAACTCGCCTACTTTCCTAACTCGCCTACTTTCCTAACTCGCCTACTTTCCTAACTCGCCTACTTTCCTAACTCGCCTACTTTCCTAACTCGTCTACTTTACTAACTCGCCTACTTTTATAAATCGTCTACTTTACTAACTCGCCTACTTTCCTAACTCGCCTACTTTCCTAACTCGTCTACTTTACTAACTCGCCTACTTTAATAACTCGTCTACTTTACTAACTCGCCTACTTTCCTAACTCGCCTACTTTCCTAACTCGCCTACTTTCCTAACTCGCCTACTTTCCTAACTCGTCTACTTTACTAACTCGCCTACTTTTATAAATCGTCTACTTTACTAACTCGCCTACTTTCCTAACTCGCCTACTTTCCTAACTCGTCTACTTTACTAACTCGCTTACTTTAATAACTCGTCTACTTTACTAACTCGCCTACTTTCCTAACTCGTCTACTTTCCTAACTCGCCTACTTTCTTAACTCGTCTACTTTTCTAACTCGCTCACTTACCTAACTCGTCCACTATAGTCTTTATTAAAGATCTCATCAAGATCTTTTATTTTGGTAAAGACACCACAAGTCTAGGGATAGATAGATAACTATTATCATCTATACTAGGGTTGGTAACTGGGAAACTTCCCAGGTCCATTTTTAGTAATAAATAAGTAACGCATCTTTTTCTTTTTGGTTATTTGTCACTCAGTGTATTTATAAGCCTTTCATCCACCGCGAACATTGACTAAGCAACAGAAGAAGACATTATGATCCAATAAAAGAAACCCAATCCGCTGAATTGGTCCATTCCTTTTATTTATCTTTCTGCGAACAAAGGACACAAAGACGGAACCAAGAAAGAATTCAGACCAAGGAAAAACATTTTTTTTACTTTAGTTGGATTGGGGATGCAACGTGGATACCTACTATTCTAGAAAAAGTCATCAACGTACTCAATCGTGTCAATTCGGATCGTAACTAAATTTTAGTAGGTATAACTTTAAAAACAAGAAAGAGATGGCATGAATTTTAGAACTGTCAAATTAATTCAGTCTTGCCAGTCAGAAGACACTTAAATCGCCTTAGTTTAAATTACAATAGAAACTCGGTATATTTTCTTGTCTCTGACATGATAAATTTTTTTTGTTAAATTCGTCCAATGATGGACAGACAAAAGTCATAGACAATACAGCCAAGTTATATTTTGTTTGTTTTTCTTCTAAAACCGGCGGTTACAGCACGGCCTCCACAAAAACCTGAGACAAAAACAGTTCTTGTGTCTGACGTCTGACATGTCAATTTTTTTTTTGTTGAATTCGTCCCCTTGAAATAGTATACAAACTATTTCCATGATTCGTCCAATGATGGACAGCCAAAAGTCATAGACCATACAGCCAAGTCATATTTTGTTTGTTTTTCGTCAAAAACCGGCGGTTACAGCACGGCCTCCACAAAAACAGGGCACGACTATTAATAAATCGGCGATTTTCAATAAAACCGCAGCACGGCCTCCACGAAAGCACAACTAGTGCCATTCAGTGATCCACTGCAGTTCACGGCCGCATTAAACTGATAGTAGGTTTAATGAAGATTTAACACTTTGGAACGACCTGGTAGAGTCGTTTACACGCTTTTATTTATCTATCCCGCACAATATACACTTTAATAGGCACTTGTTGCATATAAAACTATCACAAATATACACAAAAACCTACAATATACATTTTTTAGGAAAACTAAATAAAAAGACAACCGTCAAAACCGACAAAATCCCGCCAAAAAGCCCGTGACATGACCATCGTAATACATATTAATTCCATGAGTCTTGTCAGTCAGAAGACACTTAAATCGCCATATTTTAAATTACAATAGAAACTCTGTACATTTTCTTGCGTCTGACGCAAGTCTGACGTCTGTGACATGACTAAACTATTTGACAGTTCGAGAATTCATGCCATCTCTTTCTTATTTTTTATATAGAGTAAAACAAAGAGCACACACAACAGACTAAAATTTGGTTAAAGCGTGCACCGTCAGCAAACGAAGTCGGGAGCGAAAACTAGTTAGGTATGTAATTAATGAACTATTAGTCTGCTATGCGAACAACAAAGGGAAGATTTAATCATCTCAAACCGCGTTAATAATTAATTTAATAACTTCAACAGCAACATTTACTTAGTCGAAGCAGTTAATACCATCCAACGAAATAGATTTATTCACGCGGCAAATTATATTGACATTTCGCCAGAGTTGCTCAAACTATTCCTCCGCTACTGTTAGTTGTTTGAGAAGCGCAGAGTAAACTTGGGAACTCAAATAATATGTATAGTTTAGATTCAGTTTCTCGCTAGCGGTGAATGAAATTAAAGCACAAGGTAGGTATGCAAAGTGAGTCTTTGTGCCTAGTTTATAAGTTACTCCGGGAGACTGAGCTATGCATGACATTACAAAGCAAAGAGATAAACAGTTTTTTGCTGAGGTCGTAAAGATACCACTAGTAGTTCCGTGAGAACAGTAGACCTCGCCAGCCCTTATAAACCAAACCTAAAAGAAACCAACAAAAGTCAACTTTGGAAACAGAAAAAGTACCTACTAAAGTGACAAAAATTAGCACTTTAAAGCTTAATATTTCGCAAACGGATCCCTGAATCGAAAAATGTTTATCACACACCCGCGATATTTTTGAAAGACCCATCCAACGATACCCCACACCATGGATATCACGCGGAAAAAAATAATTTTCCATTTTACGTATGCAGTTCTATGAACATAATTTATTTTTTCAACTTTCTTAAGTCGATCCACTATTACTCAAAAACTAATAGAACCTACTTAGCCGTAATAGTTTTCCTTGTAACTACGTTATATATGCTACTGCCATGAATTTTTTCACATTTCCAGAAGCAACCGTTTAGCTGGCAGGGGGGGGGGACACGTGACTCTAACAAAAATTACCGCTTTAAAGCTTAATATTTCGCCAACGGATCCCTAAATCGAAAAAATGGTATTCACACACCAGCAATATTTTTGAAAGACCTATCCAACGATATCCCACACTATGGGATTCACAAGAAAAAAAAAGTTCACTCCCACTTTGCGAGTATGGTAGGTACTCTAAAAAAAATGTTTTTCAAAATTTTATTCTACTCATTTTGTAGGTTTAATTAATTTATACATATGCCAAATTTTCGTCAAAATCGGTTGAAAAATGCGACCTGTAGAGAATTACAGACAGACAGACAGACAGACAGACAGACAGACAGCCGGACAAGAGCATTTTTGGCCAGTCTCGAAACGTAGACGCTTCGCTCGCTTCGCTCGCTCGGTCAATTAGAGTTTCACTACTTACTGTAACTACGTAAAGACGGGACAGTCACGATCCCCAGGGCCAGTTTTTCGTCGGCCGCAAATAAGAAGTACGATTGGGAGTACGCACTACTCTACTCAGAGGTTAGCACGTTGAAGTGGCAGTGAGCTGGTCACATCTGCTGGAGAACCGATAACCACTGGGGTAGACGAGTTCTCGAGTGGAGACCGCGACTTTGCTTTTAGGGGTCTAGTAATCTCACCCGGCGGCGGACGCGGAGGATTTCGCCCAGGCGATGGGATCTCCTGCAGAGGCAAAAGACTTACCTGGAAAAGAAAATATTAATTTAAATAGGGTCTAAAACCACAAACAATAACGATTATGGTAATTGTAGTATAGAAATTCCGGACGAAATTTTTCGGACGGCTCGAATGTTCATAAACCATATGTCCAGCCGTGGACACGCCGCAAATTGTTCACTCAGTAACACCGGATAAATCGGACAGAGCGGATTAGTTTGTGCACGTATCTGACAAATGTTTTAAAAACATACGCGTTAAACATTTTGGGCTTCGCCGCAGTCGGGTAAAAAATAGTGCCATCCGTAAATTTTTCGTCCGATTTTCCCAACGCGTATGTCAGTCATCGCGCTAAGTGATTCATAATGCGTAACTAATCCACTGAAGAAAGTATACAATAAATTCGAACACTGTCTGTTCTGCGAAGTGGTTGATCTGTTCCACGTCACACAATATAGCGCTGAATGAGAACTGTTGGTCCTTTGATGTTTGGCGTTCGCGCGAACAGTTGCCAAGTATTTTAGCTACTAATACGTTTATGTGAGAAAATCATGATTTTGGAACACACAAGTAGTACTCAAAGAATTGCGTAGCTGAAGTGGCAGTGGGCTGGGCACATCGCTCGTAGAACTGACGGCCGTTGGGGCAGAAAGGTTCTCGAGTGGCGACCACGTATCGGAAGACGCACGCAGCGTAGGCAGGCCTCCCACAAGGTGGACCGACGATCTGGTGAATGTCGCGGGACCCAGCTGGATGAGGTTAGCGCAGGACCGGTCGTCGTGGAGAGCCTTTGTCCAGCAGTGGACGTCTACAAGCTGATATGATGATGATGAAGTAGGACTCTTAACGAGTTGGTACGGCGTCCAACCTTCTTGTTTTATCAATCTATCGCCGACCAGCCATAATCTTATCGTGGGAGAATTTAATCAAGAGAAGCGTGTGTGAAGAGAATGATGACTGGGCGCAGGGAAAGTGTGTCAGGATACTTGGCGCTCCGTTCTTTGAGCCTAACCCGTCAGGGACATAGCGTGAAGATATGTATAGGTACATAGGTGGACGGATAATTAGAAACAGGGCAAGATTTTCATACAATCGAGGTCACTTTGAAGCCATGGTTCTCCGTGAAGGATTGACCAGGGCATGATCTGATGGCGGTTTTCGAGAGGGTAGATGGAGAAGTTTTAGATCGCTCTAGATATCCAACTGATCAGATGAGCCGTTTGGAAGCAGGATCGCCATGAATAAAAAACCCCGCAAAATTGCATCAAAATGTATGAAAATCTTAATGTTAAGGAATCATGACTATGCTGTTTCCAAACGGTTCATCTGATCAGTTGGATACCTACAGCGATCTAAGAGTCCTCCATGTCCTCTCTCGATGACCGTCATCAGATCATGCCCCGATCAATCCTTCACGGAGACCCATGGTTTCAAAGTGACCTCGATTGAATGAAAATCTTGCCGTTTCTAATTATCCGTCCACCTATGTATGTATTGTGGGAGGCCTGCATACAGTAGGTGTGCCGGAGCGTGGTCGCCACTCGAGAACGTTACTGCCCTAACGGCCGTCGGTTCTAGGAGTGCCCTTCATGCCACTTAAGCTAAGCAATTCTACGAACTATGTCGGCTGTATTATGGATGTGGACTATGATTTGTAGTATTGGAAACATGGCGGGTCGTCCGCATGTGCACAGATCCTTGGATTCATTCATTCATTCGTTCATTGGGTTCGTTCAAGAGCTTTCTTTATTTGCACACGTGGTCCGAAACGTACGTAATGTAGTCTTCGAATCCCGCAAATGAGTTCTAATCCCTGATCAGCACACAGTGATAACAAATGACTGCGGGGATAGTGGGGATTACCCGGAGATGGTAGGATTACGGTCAGACAGCAAGCGTTACCGTTTACGTGTATTTGCTATATACAGGCTGTCCCAATATGCAACAAGAACCCTTCAAAAGGTAATCGGATAGCTCATGAGCCATGTCTAATTAATATATCTAAATTCGACCCCAGTAAAAAGCAATCAATCAAATTCTAGTAGGTACAGTCTACCGCACATCAGTGGAAACACTTTGCCTAGCCTATTCGGGAGTTTCAATACTACGCGAGACCAGTTTATACTGGTTTTGTTACCACTGATGTGTGGTAGACCGTACTAACTATTTACAAATTGAAAATGTAAATGCACAATCACAGCACTTAGAGTACTCCGTAAAGAATAATTGAAGAACGCATATTTCCCGTGGGAAATTTATAGGGCAACCCGAAAACGGCTCGATACCAATATTTTTTGCCCGGGGCTGCAAAATGAAAATCGTTTTTCCAGTCTATAAACGTGTTTGGAAAGCTCTACGGTCCAGAAGGCACATCGGATTTCCATGACAGGGGTATTTGTCGATTTATTTTGCGAAAGGTGATAAGTGGGAGGGCGGACTCTATAGTGCTATATAGTATGGAATGGTGGACAGAGAATTATACGTAAACAGGGCGTTGTTGTAGTGTCAATTCAGATAGAACGGAAAAATACAGAGTGTATGCCGCTAATGTAAAAATAGAAACAGGAGAAAGAAAGACGACATACAAACCAGGTCCGGGATTGCCTTTTCGATATCAATAAACTGTTACTTACAAGTTTTCGGGATTATCTTTTCAATAAAAAATAAGACACAAGTATTTCTAAATAGCAAGTCCGTAAAATACGTAATTCTACGCCCAAAGAACATCTACCTGTTCCACAAAATACGGAATTAAAAGAACGAAATACCTAAATAAATACTTAACTGCTTCCTCATATCTATAAATTTTCCTGAACCAGCGTTCACCGAAAAGGGTGTTCCAATTTATTTTGCGAATAAAATAGCTTAACGTTTTTACGACGCACCGTACGTACAGTAGAGTAGATACAAGAACAAACGGTTTTTGGGAAAAAATGGTGTCTCTCCTGCCTACCGTGCCCTCTAATTGAATTATCATTTTTCATCATCATCATATCAGCCTGTAGACGTCCACTGCTGGACAAAGGCCTCCCCCAAGGATCTCCACGACGACCGGTCCTGCGCTAACCTCATCCAGCTGGGTCGCGGGACCTTCACCAGATCGTCCAGAATTATCACTTTTAATAGTACATTTTAGACAAGTTTTTATACAAATAAAAAAGACATGGTAAAAGTGCGGACAGACACAGCAAAATTTGCTACCTATCATCATTGTCTACTTTCCCTCCATTTACGACTTCTTTTTCCACCCTGTATTAGGTCATTAGATTCAAGAGATCCACTACCTTTTACGAAGTGTACAGCCGAATATGCTCTCTCTAGTATTTCCTTACTCAATAAAGGTTAAATCACAGAGCACAGAATGCGAATGCGCAGGCATCGCCGCGGCGGCGGTCGGTGACATAAATTTAGAACCTCTTTGGGTAAGGGGCCCGGCCGCCCACCAAAGAGATCCTGACTCTATGAGTAAAATCAGGAAGGTTCGAATCTCTTTGGTGGCGCGCGTCAAATTTTTTTGATTCATGTGTAAAATGGACAGGTAACACTTATAATTAGCATATGTATATTTTAATGTACTGCTGTATTTAACGTAATAGATTTTAATTAAAATTTTTATTGTGGAGAGATTTTTAACGGTGGAGACCTTTAATTGGCTTCGTACCATGTACTTTTGTTGTTACATTGTTTTTATAGCTGTTGGTCTTCCATAACAAAATAAATAAATACCTAATTAACATGTAAATTTTGGATGGAAATAATAATATAACTAAAATGCTGTATTAATGTTACTATTTTTCTGTTAGATTTCCTAAGTAAAAACAGCGAAACAAAAGGATTTTTACGGAACAATAAGCATGTGTATATTCCGGGGCCCCCAATCAATCATTTCCATTCATTACATTCAATCAATCATTCAATTAGCACGTGTATACTGTGATTCAAAGAATACATTTTATCAAATCCGAATCTTTACAATGAATGTTTAAGCGAATGAGATATAAAAATATAGAGTGAGCTTTTATCGTTTTATGGCCATTTCAGTTCATACAGTCATGGATGACAAAACAGATTGTCTATAAGTGGGCGTATTGTGTGCGTTTTGAGGTTATCTCTCACTATAAGATTATGCTGGGGTTTTACCACAGAGGATTATATTAAACTGATTTGCTAACAAAAATATTGGATTCCATTAACTATACATATACATTTTAAACTAGAACATAGAAAAATGCAGCATTGTTGTTTGGTAGCAGAAATACGAGTAGGTATATGGGCCTTACTACTAGTAGGTATAAGGGTACTTTACTATATAAGTCAATGTATAAGGGCCTACCCAGGCCTTGCTCTCTGTTCATTTTAACGACCGTGCATAGGCCAGTCTCTTTCGTACAATTCCGTACAAATGACAAAGACAATAGAAAGAGCCGCAAGGTTAGGTGGACAAATATTTAAAATTTAAGGCTTCGTTTGCAAAGCTGGTGAAAAAAAAATGCTATTTTGTAGTTTCAAAATTAAACTAGTAGTTCCGTGAGAACAGTAGACCTCGCCAGCCCATATAAACCGAACCTAAAAGAAACGAACAAAAGTCAACTTTGTAGTTTGAGACAGAATAAGTACTAAAGTGACAAAAATTTGCAAGCTTTAAAGCTTAATATTTCGCAAACGGATCCCTGAATCGAAAAATGTTTTTCACACACCCGCGATATTTTTGAAAGACCTATCCAACGATACCCCACACCATGAGTATCACGCGGAAAAAAATAATTTTCCATTTTCCCTATGCAGTTCTATGAACATAATTTATTTTTTCAACTTTCATAAGTTGATCCACTATTACTCAAAAACTAACACAACCTACTTAGCCGTAATAGTTTTCCTTGTAACTACGTTATATATGCACTGCCATGAATTTTTTCACATATCCAGAAGCAACCGTTTAGCAGGCAGCGGGGGGGGGGGGGGCACGTGACCATAACAAAAATTACCGCTTTAAAGCTTAATATTTCGCTAAATCAAAAAATGGTTTTCACACACCCGCAATATTTTCGAAAGACCTTTCCAACGATACCCCACACTATGGGATTCACAAGAAAAAAAAGTTCACTCCCACTTTGCGAGTATGGTACGTACTCTAAAAAAAATGTTTTTCAAAATTTTATTCTACTCATTTTGTCGGCTTAATTAATTTATACCCATGCCAAATTTTCGTCAAAATCGGTTGAAAAATGCGACCTGTAGAGAATTACAGACAGAAAGACAGAAGGACAGACGGACATTAGCATTTTTGGCCAATCTCGAAACTTAGACGCTTCGCTCGCTCGGTCAAATATAGGTAGGTACACACCTGAAATAAAAAAGTAAATAGGTTTTACCGTCATATCATAATATTCTCCCACATTATTAATTAACATACCTAATCTAAATATACTACAAAAGCTTTCGAAGAAGACATCAATTCAAGCTAGGTCACAGGAAAGTAATTTACACAGATGAGTGTAAAGTATAATTAAACAAGTCGTGCTCAAATAGAGTTATATTTAAGAGTACATCGTACTTAAAATGCAAAATCACTTAACAAATCGTAACTTATTGCTTGGAATCCGTCATACTTATAATGGCTTAACTTCCATAATCCGTACTGTTATCGAAAACCGTTTATCAGCTGTAATTACCGTAACTATCGTAGGTTAATGGGTCCAGAGGCATGGGTAGCCCAGAGGGCCGGGTATTGGGTAAATAGGGGTAAAGGGTAGACGGGGTAATTAATCTTCATCATACAACGGAGTAGCGGGTAATTTGTGAGATGGTAGATTAAGTATGCAGTGTCAATGGATTGGCATAATTCCACTGTTCTAAATTCTACTAATATTATAAAGGCGAAAGTTTGTAATGATGTTTGTGGGGATGGATGTTTGTGTGGATGATTGTTACTCTTTTACGCTGTAACGGCTGAACGGATTTTGATGAAACTTGGTACAGTGATAGCTTATATCCTGGAATAACATATACTTTTTACCGCGGTAAACTGTTCCCGCGGGAAAAACTTATTCCACGCGGGCAAAGCCGCGGGCAACAGCTAGTAATATTATAAAAGGTTTGTTCAGTTAGGTACGTAGATAGTAAAAAGCGTCAGTGGAGTCGGGGATAAGACACGACCTATCATATCGAAAGGTTCGAAGTTCAATCCCCAATGGGTTTTTCTCGAAACTTAAGTACATTTACTGACTGCTCTCAAACGGTGAAGTAAACATCGTGAGGAAACCTGCTTAAGCCGAAGAAGAAATTCTTAGGCGCATGTGAAGTTCACCAACCCGCACTGGGCTAGCGTGGTGGACTATAGCCCGAACACCCTCGTTGAGAGGGTAGGCCTGAGCCCCAGCAGTGAGGACATGTTAATAGGCTGTTGATGAGTTGATTGATATAGTAAAAAAGTCAGTGGGTTCAGTCAAGGATTCGCAGGTTTTGTGCCTCTATAAGCCTATTTTATCGACGACCGCGTACGGGCTATTCACCACGCTAGCCCAGTGAAGGTTGGTGGACTTCACAGCTAAGAACTAATGCATGTGCATATAAATTATATGTAGAAGTGGCCCTGCTGGATTTTATATGAGAATCTACCTATTCTGTATATTATTACCTCCGTATGCCTGCTACAAAGAGTCACTTGTCGTAGCCTCTTGACATTTCGGTGTCTCGCATCTCACATCAAATAGCATTAAGTATCGTATCGGGATCACTGCATATGACATCGACCATCGAATCACATACGACGACGACGGGTAAAATTGTGCGGGTGAAATACATCGTTTAAACGTTTAGCGCCATTTTCACCACACATCTTGGGCGTACGCCCGCTCAATGTCATGTTAGAAGGTCATGTTAGACGTAGCATTTACACCATCTAGCGCGGCACCTAGCAAGGCATAGACAAGCTTTAAAAAGTAGGTTTTGGCTTGGTTACAAGACTTTTAAGCCATTTTACTTGATATTTTAATTGAGATATGGCTTAAAAGTTTAGTCCAACCAAGCCAAAACCTACTTTTTAAAAACGTTAGAGCTTGTCTATGCCTTGCTAGGTCCAGCACACATCCTGCACGTCGTGCAAGCAAATAATAATAATTATTGCTGTATAGCAAGCCTTTTCACGACAGTTTTGCATCTAGCCCTAACATGACCTTGAGCGGGCGTACGCCCAAGAAGTGTGGTGTAAATAGTGCTTAACTCGTTATTGGAGACGCAACGATTCGCCACGCGACCCTAGCGGCAAATTTGGAGACTGTACCTAGAGATGACGCTTGAGATCTTAGTATGACTTCACTTTTGAGTTTTTCTCTTAGGAAATCTTAAATTAGTACTAAGAAGACTTGACAGACAAGGAATTCCAAACAAAACCTTCCTTAGAAAATGTCCAGAGTAGTGCATGTGTAAATAGAAAGTATGATATCTAGTCGCTCTCACTAATAATGTGTTTGTTTGTTTGTTAGTTTGTTTGTTATATTTCTAATGCGCGGACGCACTGGGGCGTACCAGTCGAAATTCAAAAAATCTTTGCATTTGAAAGCCCTAATTCTTGAGGAAGGTTCAAAGGCTATTTAACATTCAATATTTATATAACACTAGCTTTTTCCCGCGGCTTTGCTCACGTAGAAAAGTTTTTCCCGTGTACATTGTGAAACAGAGCCCTCTATGTAGGCGTTTTGTTACTTAGGGGGTATTAGCGGACGCCCCGCGATTTTGTTCGCGTTAAAAAGTAGCCTATATGTTATTCCAGGATATAAGCTATCACGGTACCAACTTTCGTAAATCTATTCGGCAGTTTTTGCGTGAAAGAGTAACAAACATCCTCACAAACTTTCGCCTTTATAATATTAGTAGGAAGTAGGATTCAACATCACGCTACGACCTCCAGGAGCCAAGTAAAAAGAATAACAGTCAGAAATACCTTATAAAATGCGGGCGAGACCGCGGTAAACAGTTAGTATCAAGTATAGATACTAATAGACACAGGTTTTAAATTTATGTCACCGACTGCCGCGGTGCGGCGAAAACCGCGCACGCGCCTTCTGTGCTCTGTGTATAGACTGCTGAAATCATAACCTTTCTCTTGATTTCGCCACATAGTCGGGTAAAAATACAAAACATTGCCACCATCAATAGGAAAGAGCTCATCTTCGCCAAACTCCCTCATTAGTTAGCGTAATCTATGTATGGAACCCAAGTAAGGGGCCGAGTGAAAAATGTGACTCTGACCCTGTTGGCACCCAGCGGAACCCTGCTAGAATGGTAATGAGACTAATTCATGGGCTGTTTCTTCCAGGAATTTGTTCTTAAAACGTGACTTGTTTTTTAGAAAGGTAAAATTCAGGTGAATAGAACAATATTGTGTACGGTGAACAAAACTTGTTCAGTAGCATCTGGGCACTAAATAATATAATGGTAATCAATCTATACTATCGAGTACTTCCAGTCTTCCATTCTTGATATTTCAGTAATTTATTGATGCATGATGCGTCTATGGATTAAGTATCAAATGAAAACGCATACGAAAACCAACTCAATTTGCGTTTCGGAAACAAAATTAAGAACGAAACTTTTCAAAAGACATGAAAATAGACATTAGCAGCAAAAACAAGTTTATACTTCTTTCTGTAACGAAACAGCCTTAGTCTAGTGTTTTTTTCGAAGAAGTTCATTTCGTTTAAACTCTATGGTCGATTGCTCGGTTATTTTAAAATTGATATATTCCTGTAAAATCCAAACTGGCATGAAAAAAAAGCAATATAAGCAAGAAGCCGGGAAGAAACAAGGTTTTATTTCGGCATTTTCCACCTGAAGCCTAAAGGCATTGACATAATATATTTCCCTTGGCAATCATTGTCTATAGGCAATGATACGTGAACAAGTTTAAGTTACACGCAGACGAAGTCGCGGGCAAAGTGCGTATTTATTATAAAACCGTGACCTTCACAATGGTCAGATTTAACTGACATTATGTTGAGAGCAAGGAGATGATAACACAATGATGTCGTCGCTTGGAAGCGGCATGAGATAGCATCGAGGTCATTCGAGGTCATCTGTTGACCTTACATATCAAGCTTGTTAAAATTTATATACTTAGTTAGATGAAACCAAAGCAGGAAGATACGGTACTGTCTTACAAGAAAACTAGGCTGCCCTACTACACGCACACACACTCACACTGCTGAAATCAAAGTTGTACATTCACCAGACATTAGACGTATCTAACCTCGCTACAGTATATTGGCACTAAAACAGTAATAATGAGAGAAAGTAAAGAAGACATGCGATCCATGCTTTTGATGATCCATGATTTTCAGTAATCTAATCTCATACATAAATAAATAAAATAAAATTTTCGACAAACGTACCATTTCTCCATCTCTCTATCAACCTGATCTTTTTCTTGTGTTAAATAAGCAAAGGTTCGAAAACCCTACAGTCCAAACGTGGACTGACGTTGGGCCTGATCCACAAGTTTAAGGTCGCTCAGAGATGGAGAGGGCTATGCTCGGAGTTTCTCTGAAGGACATGATCCGTAATGAGGAGATCCGACGGAGAAATAAGGTTACCGACATAGCCGAAAGGATTAGCAAACTGAAGTGGCAGTGGGCAGGTCACATCTGTCGCAGAACCGACGGGCGTTGGGACAGACGAGTTCTGGAGTGGAGACCGCGGACCAGTACGCGCAGCGTGGGACGCCCCTTCGCCACGTGGACCGACGAAGTAAAGAAGGTGTCCGGAAGCGGCTGGATGCGGAGAGCGGAGGATCTGGTGGCTTCGTTGGGGAAGGCCTTTGTCCAGCAGTGGACGCTAAAAGGCTGAAATGATGACAGTCCAGTTTATTAATCCTCCTCAGTCAGATCTAAAGAAAAAAACCCGGCACACACAAAGCTGACATAAGCCACCAGGGACAGCTTCGTCCACGGTAACATAACTACTACATCCACAACAATGGGCAAGCAAATATCTACACAGATAACAAACCAATTTTGGTGTTTGTATTTGTACAAAAAAGGTTGGATACTGATAAAAATCTGGTGTTTGCTGTGTTTCCGGCGGCGGCGGTGGCACTAACATTGGAGATAACATTTTTTTTGGTGCACGATATTAAACATAACATAAAAACCTGTACATCACTTAACTATATATTATTTTTATTTTATCGTATATATTGGTTTTATCTTATACATACAAAACAAACGTATAATTTGCATCCATGTGAACACCCAATAACTGGTAAACACAGCAAGCGTAAATTGTTTACAAACAAATAGAATAGAAAGTAGAATAAATTACTACTATAACTGCATTCTTGCATTTTTACGATTTTAACCCAAGCTCACTTGTCAGTGGCGTCTAAGTATAAAAAAAACAAATTGTTCCATACGGCTTTAGGTACCCAAACTGCAAAAAAGAATTCTCTCGCAGACTTTAATGTTTGTTCTTTGGAACAATTTGTGAAAAAATCCATTTGTTGTAAATTTTAACTGAGCACACAATTACGTTTAAAATTGGTGTTTTCTGAATTGTAATCGCTTCATGGTCGCAGGTAAATATGCCAAAACTTAATTAAGGAGAAGTAGGCATATGTAATTAAAAATCCTATAAAAGAGTAATAGCCAAACATACCCGTAGAAGTTTCAATAGGTATTACGAATGAATTTTATCTAGAGATTGAATAAAGCTGAAATGAAAGGAGCTATCGGTTAAATATTCGTTCAATGAAGGGTAATTTCATATACCGTTCGGTCGGAACTCGTATTTTATCGACTATCGAAAAAAACAAGATCACTGAGCGAAAAAGACTTATAAAGATGTGACTGTTTCATTTTCCGCGCAGGAGTATATTAATCCCTGTATTATTGTAGAGTCAACATCATAGGTATCGATAATACAGTCGACTATTTCAATAGAAATGTTCCTAGTCGTGTCCTGACGGATCCCTAAAAACAAAGAAATCTTTCCCTCCTTTCGAATATCTCAGTTTTAATCAACAAGAAAAATGGCAGCCACAAAATATTTTAAAAGTGGCGTAAAATTCAGACTGCGCCCAGAAATATCCGGGTGGGCGATACGGGGGCATCCCACCACCCACCTCCCATCCTGGGGGAGAAGTCCCCCCTTGAACCGGTCCACTCGAGCCCCTCTATCTATTGTTTGCCGAGCAGCACTACACTGCACTATATTCCTGTATATGCATTTTGCAAGCTCAGGCGGGTTGAAAGAAGCATGAACGGTTGGTATTGTTATGTTTTTGAATACATAGTGCATAGTTTAGATTAAACCAAAAGAGAAATATATGATACTCACTGCATTGCATAAACCATAAACTTAGAATTTACTAGCGTTTATAGACATCTAATGTACACAACGAATCGAATTCAATTACGTTATTGTTACTTTAGTCATATTAATTTGAAACCTTTTCTAAAATAGTTACGTCTCTATTCAAACGGATTTGTAAATGGTGTCGTAGGTATACATAATACAAAATATCAGCACGTTAAATAATATTCCTCTTTGTCAAAATGCTGCAATAATAATGGCGTATTTTTTTAACGCGGATCCCTGTGTTTTCAAACGAAAGATGACTATTTTTCTTTTAGCCAACTGTCGCGGGAATAAAGGATGTAGTTCAAAGCATCCCGCATTGTCTATCAGCTTCTCGAATGGAAAAATAGACCACCCTGTGGCTCGTGCGATGCCTGAGAAATCGCTGCACCAATTTCAAATCAATATCGGTCGCAAGTCTTAAATCTTGTAACGACGACGATTTATTTGCATTTTATAGATTTTCAGGTTGAAAAATAGCTATTTCGGCATTTTATGACATTGTATATGGGATTGATAAAGTACAATTACAGTTACTGTTGTTTAATAGGTCATCATCAGCCTGTATGAGTCCACTGGTGGATGTAGGCCTCTCCCAAGGCGCGCAACTGAACGGAAAATTATTTTGAAACAGATCTCCCAGAAGTCCAATTCTAAACAACGAAACAAAAATCTTGATTTCTCTCGCGTCTCATTATTTTCTTAAACGGATTGAACAAAAGAGGATATTTTGTTACAAATTTCCGCGAGTAAATAAAATATTGACCGGTGTATTGGTCAGCGTCTTCTTAAACCACAGTCTAAGTATTTCCAGACGACAAAAGATTGAAAAGGCCAGAGTAAGCAATACTTCATACCGCGACACGCCACCTCAAAAGAAGAGATTACTCGCTCCACAATACGCGACTCCTCTGGTGCATACAAGGTACAGTGCACATTAGAAGCGGTAGCGAGAGCGATTTAATTAATAATTAATACGGGCAATGGACGTGCTCATACTGATGATGAAATTTCTGTATTTTGTAGGCCAGGGCACTAAATAATTAATACTTTAGTGCAGAATAACAATCAAGAACATTTCGGTTCCACTGTAATTAAAGGCTGGCAATTTTTTTCCACTCAGCGAGCTAGATGTTTGTACTATTTCTCGTCAAACTTTGCAAAAGAGGGTACCTATTTTAATATAAATAAATTATGACAAACGGTTTATAGACGGTTTACATTTATAGCAACTAGACAACACAATTATAACGAATTCATATTGATTAAGAAGAATTTAACCAAATAACTTCATAAACGTTTCCTTTCAAATGTATAGATGGGAACAAAAATAATACAGACATATATATTCCCATTATCCAACCTGAGGCAGGTTGGAAGGTGTCACATAAAAACCCCAATTTGCAACCTGGGGTAGAAGGCTGAAAGATAGGATAACTCGTGTACATTTCCAGGTATTACAGGAGTTCGTACGAAACTCACACGAACCAAGTCTTGAGAAGTTACATAGAACTAGTATCCCATAGAACCGCACTCAGCGTGTAGCATGAAATAGCAATCGTCTGTTACCCCAATAATTTGAGAAGACGCTTCTTATATGGCGGGGTCAAACTGAACAAACACTATCTATTTTAGTCGGGCTGTCGTTCGTTGACAGGTATGGGATGCAGTTGAACTGCATCCCAACAAAAAATGCGCATACGTGGAAAGAGATAGAAGATATTATATCTGTCTAGCTTACTTTTACAACTTTTGTAATAAGTGTGTCCTTCTCTGATTATTATTGTTATTTTAGTGCGTCCTCTAGAAGTTAGAAGTAAAAGAATGAAAGGAGTTGTGTGAAGAATGAAATAAGTTAAAGATGGCCGCTTACTATCAGGTGGGCGGGTAAAAACAACATGTTAACAAGGAATTTACGGATGTACTTACATCAAAGATTTTGTACAACTGTCTAGCGAAGCGAAAGGCGATAAAGCGCTCATAAGGCTTTATCTGGAACCTCGAAACAGCAATTACTGAGGAGATTAGACCCGAGACGAGAACGATTATTGTTTTATTGTTCACACAAGCACATTTGTGTAGCCTTTGTTACTTCTCTCTTGCTGTAACGGGTTTTAAGATTCTAAAGAAACTCATTAACAAAGTTGTAATTATTTGTAAATATTGCTGGCAACACTGAATTTATTGTAATGTTCGTAAATACTTTTTGGCGGATCTCGTCAGAGATGGTTGCTTCTTTTATTTAGTTTTCCTAAACCCATTGAAGCCATAAAATACAAATATGTATTTTTTGTGTAATTTGGGATTTAAGAGAACACCTTGACTGCTTGGTCATACCAAATTGTACAAAATTTTTCCGTTTAAGAAAAAAGAACTAAGCCAACAAACAAGGAAAGAAGTCTTCTTACCTAGATTCACGGAATCCAGCGATTCCGACAATTTTCAAACTTTTTATCTCGACCAGAAAATCAATTTAAATTGCAAATTCCAGTGCCGTCAAGTCTAGGTACTTTACATTCTTTGTGGCCGAATGCCATTCGTTAAAAGTTTAGACACAAAGAGCAGCGAAATTATTCTTTAAAAACTTGCCCTTTTACGGCCTTTTTGCTCACAAATTGAGTTGAAAAATTGTAACGCAACATTTTAGGAGTGTCAAAACCGTCAGAACTAAGTTTCCTGTAAAGGTGCAACCCCACTGGGGGCATTCGCTATCGAGCATTCGAGAGCGAGCATTTACGTTTTGTGAATACCTACTCGTTTGTAAGCAAAACTTCAAGCATGTATTCCAACCATTTCACTGGGCTAGCGTGATGGACTATAGCCCGAACGCCCTCGTGGAGAGGGTAGGCCTGAGCCCCAGCAGTGGGAACATATTATATAGGCTGTTAATTTGAATAACATTTTTGATGCCGACTGTACACAAGACGCTCAGAGAAATGTAGAGGACACGTTTCTGACAGCCGCGATTTTTTCTCTCGATTTTCACATAATTTATACAAAAAGGGTCTCTTTTCATGAACGTTTTAAGATAAAAGGTTCGTATTATGACAGTTTTAGGGTCCCGCTTCAAATATAAGCCTCGCTTAGAAGGAAGAAAGTGCGGGAGTGTGCCTCACTCAGCTAAAATAAGGACTATAAAACACTATTCAAATTGACTAAAATTATTATTAGAGATGATGACGAACGAACGACTAAATAATTATAAATTAACCAACTAATTTTAATTTAATTTAAAAGTTTGTAATTGGTTTAAGATTTAAAAGGTTTTCGTTGTAAATGAAATGAAGGCAATGATCACAAAACGTTTACGACGTAACAGGGGCGCGGGGCGCGGCGAGTGGGGGTGGGCAAGGCCTGCCCGCCCACTCCCCGCGAGACCCCCTTAGTCGCCACTCCCCGCGCCCCTGTACCGCGCGGGCGTAGTCTGAGAATGGTCGGCAGCATTAGTGTTGTAGACTAGACGTCTACTCTGCAGTGGGAAAACGTCAAATTTGAGTTCTCAATACTAGATAAGAACTCATTTGCGCTCGTACAGTTAGTTTTGTGTAAGTTTGAATGTATGTATGGATGTTTGTTACTCTTTTACGCAAAAACTACTAAATAGATTTTGATGCAACTTTACAGTAATATGGATTACACATAAAAATAACACATAGGCTATAGATAAAAGCTGTTTTCTACAGCTAGTTCTCTAATATACGGAACCTCAGTACGAACCTCTTTCTTTCTTGTTCTCATCACTTCTCCATTACAACGGGGTCAAGGCCCTGTCAGATGTAAGACTGACAAATGAAAACGATACATCTTTCAGTAAACACGCAACTTTATTCGAATATTAAACTCCGGGGACCGTTTAATTTTCCTTAATGAAGAGAACAGGCAAGAATAATGGTGATGTCGTGACTTTTGAACGCGTGTTAAGAGGGCGCTGTAATGGTTAAAGCCCGGCGTTCACCAAAGCGGTGAGGAAAGGAGGCAAGGAGAGACAGGTAGCGGCTTAGTGTAGCGCCACACCAGCGACGATCGTAGTGTGGTCGCGACGTAATTTCGGCTGATGTGTCATAAGGTGGCCCTAAACGACTTGCATGACATGCAACGTTTACGTGAATGTCATGCTGCATCATGGGCCATCATGCTTGCTATCAATCAATACAGTGAAGCAACGGCCAGCACGTAGTTTGCATGTCATGCACGTCATCACTACAGCTAGACGTTCATGCATGAGTGACGTATGCATGAAATGCCGCATGATCGTTTAGGGAGCCCAATAGCTAACTTGAAAAACACTGCGAGCGTATTCAGTGGAACGTTCCGCGCGGAACCTTCTGCTTCTACACTTAGAGCAACACGGCCGCCGGCACGACCCACAAGGAGACGTCATCATAGGATACCCGCATACACGCAAACAGTCGCTACGGTACGAAACACACATGTAATACATCGAACAATACATTGATATAATACATTACGATGTACTATCGATATATATCGATAATCGATACGGGCGCATGACCAGTGGTCTTGTATCTTTGGCAGTGAGGAACTCCCCTCCGTTATCCTTCACTTTCAAACGTGTAAAAGTATTCAATTAAAAAAATATATGTAGGTACATAAATATGTCATGTATATCCCTAAAGAATTCCAGATACATAAATAAATAGTACGATACATTCTCGTAGATGCGCTCGAAAAACATATAAGTAGAACCCTTTCTTTGCTGTAGCGCGACGGGTAAGAAGAACCTCTCCGCGTAACTCCGGTTGGTGGCCGCCGGGCCTAAGCGGTCGACTGGCCGAACCGGAGGCTATTTAAAAAGTAATAAGTTCCCTGGAAGAGGAGGCCCAACTCTGTCCAATGAGACCACTTTTCCCATTCCTTTGCGAGAACAGATGGCCCATTCAGTGGCGTTTTGTATTTTTTATAGGATGCTTCTACCCGGGGGGTGGCCAACGTTTATAAATTTTCCCGGGCTATCGAGGTAAAAAGGATACAGGAAGTTCAGCCGTTTTGGTGTGACTGAGAAACAAACATAGGTAAATTCGTAATTAGTCTAATTT
This sequence comes from Metalampra italica, assembly GCA_949699065.1. Lineage (NCBI taxonomy): Eukaryota > Metazoa > Arthropoda > Insecta > Lepidoptera > Oecophoridae > Metalampra > Metalampra italica. Next base: position 8,107,198 of record OX452982.1, read on the forward strand.
TTTTTCAAACGCTTTGCATTCAAAGTCAAAATATTTTATGCATAATTATTAAGAGCACACTGGGTTTTATATACGCCAATTTTTATCTACAACCGTTCTAATTTGCTGTTTGACTCTACCGCTTCCTAAGAAAAAGGGTCTTGACAGTCTGAAAAACAAGGTGATCCTATAGGGGTTCCGTACCTCAAAATAGGAAAAAGGAGCCGACTTCGTTGTCCGTGTCAAGCGACAACTCAAATTGCGAAAACGCTCGATCGTTCAACGTTCACCGCCCGTATCGGATAGTATCGCGAACATTGTCGCTTGAAATTCAGTAATAAGCGCTCATGCATAACTTAAAGCCATTAGTGTTGGCTGTCGCGCTGTACAGCGTGTGCTGAATTACGAATTCGATATTCTTTTAAGTGCGGAAATAGCTAACATATTGCAAAGTTTCCAAAATGTCCGATTCCCGCTGGACCATTTGTTTTTTTTTTGTAGGATCAGTCTGTACCACTGATTGTAAGTGGGTCTACTTACTTGTACCATCAATGGTACAATTAGAACTCCCACTTTTACCAAAAAAAAAGTTCCACTTGTACAAGACTTATTCCCACGAAAAGTGGGGTATCAACATAGAATTAGTATTAACGATAGGTAACTAACTTCATCATACTGCAATAAAATATTTTATGCAGTGCCTAGCTACGTGGAAAAATGAAGCCTTTGCATTTTCATCAATAGAACAAAAATCGTAATATATTTAAAGGCATATAATAACTTAGGTAAGACTTAGGTACGTAGCCGTAGGTATCTATTAGTTACAGATTAAATCCACCCTCAGGACCATATACCCATAAAAAGTAGAACTCTTTATAGTCATGACACCAATTTAATGATAACACTTTAAGGCCTACAATAAGTTTTGCGTCAACTTTTATTACCAGAAAGTCGTAGGTAATAGCCAAACAGACAATAACTGTTATCAATGTAAATGGCCCTAGGCACGAATATCGGGCAATTAGCTATATTGCAGGAAATGGAGATAAAAAAAGAGGTAATTCGATTCGTGAAATGCAAAACAGACGAAACATTGACTATACGCATGATATGAGAATAATGAGTATTCTCATCTCCCCCGAAGCATCTGCTCCACTAGTAATAATTGCATACGGAAATTATATTGACAGATAAACAAATTCATAATACTTGAAGGTGGACCTATCCTATTCTGTATTAAGTGAGTAGGTACCTACTTGAAATAAGCATTTGTGTATTTATCGTTGTTTTTAGTCTGTGTAAAAAGGAACCGGCTGGATGAGTAGAGGCGTACCAGATGAGGAGATGCGCAGGAGCAAAGGCCTATGTTAAATTTAAAATATTTTACGTTTCAATATGCTTCATCGTTGTTAAGAGACAATCGGAGACAATAAACTATTTTACTTATGCTGTCGGACTGAGGCAGACTTAGTGGGTTAAATACAGGAAGGTTCGAATTCCGGGGGCCCGGCCGCCCACCAAAGAGATCCTAACTATATGGGTAAATAGGAATATTCTCAAAACACATCGACTGAAATTTGAGCCACACTGCAATCTGCAATGCAGTGGAAATGATTAGTGTTATACCAAATGTATCCACTTTACAGTGGGTTCAGTGGTATTTCAACTGAGTGCCTGAGTGCGGTTTGTCGTGGATTTGTGTTGGATTTTGAACGTTGATATTCACATGAGGAATTCATTCATAATTCTATTATTATTGAACGCGACTCCGCTTCTGTTAAAATTAAGTTAATTTTCAAAATTGAGGCACATTGAAGTGTCAATAACAAAATGTAGGTACCTAAATCTTGACGCGATGTCGAAAACATCTATATATGGGGGCTCTCAACTGTGCGATTTTCTGTAAATATTAAAAACTAGCTGTTGCCCGCTACTTCGTACGCGTGGATTTTGGAAGTAGGTACCTATCTGTGCTATGTGCTATGTACATCGTCTAGTTATAATTTTCCGTTGGTAAAATCACCAGATTTTAAGTTATACCTTCAGGAACGCAACTTTGAAAACCGTATCCAATTTGGTTAAGTAGTTTTTGCGTGATGCCGGAATAAACATAATATAGATAGACAGAAACTCTAAAAATTATTGTTTTGGCTTCTATTGCTCTTAAAAAACCTCTTAAATCAATTTTTCTTAAATATCTCCTATTTCTATGCCTATCGTCTAGTTACGATAGGTATATGATTTATCTGAAAATAACGATTATTTATTTAAATGTAAATTTTCGTGGTCTTACTTTAAGATGCTATGCTACTCAGAAGGAATTGATTCTGATGATTGACCCTTTCGAGTGATGTCATAAAATTACAGGATGCTTTTTTTAAAAAAAAATCGGTTCGATTCCCGGCTGAGGCAAGTGACGTTTCAAAAATCTTTGAATGCAGTTTTATTTAATTTTGAAAATAAAAGAATCCTTTGAGTAAAATGTGCTATCTTCAGTATTTGGAATACTTTCCCTCCAACTACGGTCCATAATTTCCAACCTTACTTACTTATAATGAATACTCAAATACCTACATACAATCACCCAGAATCCGAAAACCAACAGATATGCTCGTCGCACAAATATTGGCCCCGGGTGGGAATCTGGGAATCGAACCCACGACCTTTAGCTCAGTAGGCAGGGTCACCACCCATAGTCACCACTCACCACCAACAAAGCCAACGGCCAGTGTAGAAAACAAATCAGTAGGTATTCGATACCGAGAGCCCCTGGAACCGGTCACTATAGGGATTTTGTTACACCTGTATGTCAGTCAGTCAGGGTTTATAATAAAACTGGCAGACCCCGCGACCCCATTCGCGTTTTAAAAGAAGGCTATATACATGACACACTATTAAGCTGTACATGCAATGCTTTCAACCAACCAACCAACCCGCGAACAAACGCGAAAAACAAACCCGAACCGAAAAAAAACAAACAATTAAACAAACAAACAAAAAATAAACTGAGATTCAGCACCCCCGACAACCTAGAAAATGGTAAAAACCCCTTCGGCCGTCTACGAAGCCGGAGTTTCGAAAAACATCGCATCAGTGCGTTGCCCGTGATAGCCACAGAACACGAAAAAAGCTCGCTACGCTCCCGCTCGCTACGCTCGATAGCCTTTAGAGTGTGGCTGTCAAAATGCCAAAACTTTGTAGAATGTGGAACCCAAATGGGTGCCTACCACACACAGGGGTTTTTTTTTGCGCTTTCCCACTAAAATATTTTTTTCTCAGATTTTACTGAAATGCAAAGGTATACTTTAGGTAATAGACATAGCCAGATTAATAATGTATGTAGTTTCATTTTTTCCCTGTACTATTTGTCTGCTAGTAGTTGGAAATTATGACAAAACTTTTACAGTACTAATAAATATCAAGTTAAACGCAATTTTATTAAAATTTAAAGAAATTTCAGACTACCTTAGTGTTTTATTCTACACTACATCCTATTAGAAATATGAGGAAACAATAAAACACCATACCCCAGTAAATTTTTTTTTAGTAACACATGTTTCAAATTTTGAGCGGAATGAGTCATGCGCTCGGATTCGACCTCAAGTGGGTGTCGTATTTCATGCCTATACTAATTGATAAAACAACGTAGCGGGTTCAATCTTGTATAAACAATAACTTGAGGACATTATCTAAGTACAATAAAAGCATCACAAGTGTAGATGTAATAGTTTATAATTTGCAGGTAAACAAAAAGTGGTCTAATTACGTTCATACAAATATCTGATTTTACTAAAATGTAAATAACATTAAAACTTGTTATTTATTTTGAACACAATTTATAATTCAAAAAGTGTGGTAACAAGGCTATAGTTTAAGTACAAAACAAAGTTTCGTTTCATAGAAATATTTCGAGAACAATGGTCTTAGAATAGTAAACAATTTAGTGGTTTCAACCAAAAAAAACGAAGAATAATATGGATATGACTTATGTCATGTTTTTGTTTGGACACAATTTAAGCGATTGATGCCACAATACCTACTACTGGTACACAAGATGAATTAGTGTATTTTGACAAAAATACAAAATGTACATGTAATAAAAAATTACACAATTTAAGTTATTGATGACAAAGTACTACTGGTAATGAATTAGGTAGGTAGTAAACAATAATTAAATAATAATGTTAATAAAAATAATACTGTGACTATTGACCTCACAGCTGAGGACTCCCGTAGTAGTTAGGCGTGTCCCCACCGCCCGAGCCGCCGCGAAAAAGAAAAGTGACGCGTTGATGTCTTTTGTATGAAATAAGTCATCATCATCATCATCTCAGCCTTTTAGCGTCCACTGCTGGACATAGGCCTTCCCTAACGAACGCCACCACACCCGGTCCTCCGCTCTCCGCATCCAGCCGCTTCCGGCCACCTTCTTCAGGTCGTCAGTCCACCTGGCGGAGGGGCGTCCCACGCTGCGCGTACCGGTCCGCGGTCTCCACTCCAGAACCCGTCTGCCCCAACGGCCGTCGGTTCTGCGACAGATGTGACCTGCCCATTGCCACTTCAGTTTGCTAATCCTTTCGGCTATGTCGGTAACCTTGGTTCTCCGTCGGATCTCCTCATTACGGATCATGTCCTTCAAAGAAACTCCGAGCATAGCCCTCTCCATAGCTCGCTGAGCGACTTTAAACTTATGGATCAGGCCCACCGTCAGTGTCCACGTTTCTGCGCCGTAGGTCATGACTGGCAGGACGCACTGGTTAAAAACTTTCGTCTTTAACGATTGTGGGATAGGCGACGTGAAGACTTGACGCAGTTTTCCAAATGCTGCCCAGCCCAACTGGATTCTTCTGTCAGCTTCCCTATCGAAGTTGTTCCTACCCAACTGTATTGTCTGTCCTAGGTAGACGTACTCCTGAACAACTTCGATATCGACATTATCGACGATCACCGGTCTAAGGTCGACGTGTGAATTGGACATGACTTTCGTCTTGTCTACGTTCATCCTAAGACCTACTCGTCTGGAAGAACAGTTGAGGCTGCTCAGCATTTCCGCAAGATCCTGCAGCGACTCTGCCAACACTACTATGTCGTCTGCAAATCGGAGGTGTGAGATGTGCTCGCCGTTTATACTTATACCGCGTCCCCTCCAGTTCAGTGTTTTAAAGACGTCCTCCAGTGCGCTGGTAAACAGTTTCGGGGATATGACATCACCCTGCCTGACACCCCTTTGCAACTGGATCGGACCTGTCTGCTGATTCTGAAGTTGGACGGTCATAGTGGCAGCGCTATACAGACCTCTCAGCACCTCGATGTATCGCCAATCGACTTGGCATCGCTGCAAGGATTCCAAAACAGCCCATGAAATAAGTACCTTTATTAAATTCCTTTATTTTTTCTTTTCTTTCCTTTATTTACCTTTATTAAATTCAGTTAAAATTACCCTAGCCGGGGGCACTGTCAAGTAATTACCTCGTTACCAAAACAAACTCAAATAAGAGAGAACAATCTGTGCTAATTACATATTCACTGTGCAAATTCAGACCAATTCTTAAAAAACGCTGGTCATTAGTCATTTTTTCACAAGCGGTTCTCGAAAAAATATATTTTGACGAATGAAAAAATGCACTGATTGGTTCGTCATTTTTTTGGATAATTTTAATAATGACTTAATCAACGCATACACTGGTGTGCGTGCGGTGTGTAAATAGCAAATTAACCACGACAGAGAAACGAGATGGTTTATTCTGTGCGAACTGACATAAAATTATGACATTTTTTTGGCCTAGCAATTTTTCTGACAATTAAGTATTTAGGGAAAGTATATGATTGATTGATACTAACTTTTAATCAACATGGCCCTAGTATTACGGTACCTGCATACGCCGAAGAAGGAATTCTTAGGCGCATGTGAAGTCCACCAACCCGCACTGGGCTAGCGTGGTGGACTATAGCCCGAACACCCTCGTCGAGAGGGTAGGCCTGAGCCCCAGCAGTGGGGACATTTAATAGGCTGTTGATTATGATGATAGTGACTGGATGCAGATCCTTTTGTCATAACTGAGCTAGATAATCCCTTCCTCTGGTTTAACACTGATAAACCATCATTAGCGGATTTTTTTATTGTCATGGTATCTAACCTAAAAAATGTATAAGCTTATTTGTATTACTACTAACATTCGTCATAAAATGTTGTAAATTATATGCTACTAAAGTAGCTAATTGTCTTTTAAATATCATTAGGTGCGTCCAGACCGGGCGAGCCGTCGCGGCCGCGGCCCGCCTCGCGCGGCAGCGCGGTCGGTGTGGACGTGACAGGCGCATGCCTCGCCCGCATGCTCGGCCGCGGCACCTAATGATATTTAAAAGACAATTAGCTACTTTAGTAGTGAAGCTTATACATTTTTTAGGTTAGATACCATGACAATAAAAAAATCCGCTAATGATGGTTTATCAGTGTTAAACCAGAGGAAGGGATTATCTAGCTCAGTTATGACAAAAGGAAAGCACAATTTTATTCAATTATTACATCAAAACATTCGGGGCTTTTCTGACAGCAAAGTATTAGAGTTATAATTATATTTGGAAAAATACAAATTGGATATAATCTGTCTAACTGAACATTGGCAAGTACACCGCAGGCCTTTGTAAATTACGATAATTATAACGTTGTAAGTTCTTACACTGTGCTTTTCATTATGAATAATAGGAAAGTAAAAATAAAAACATGAATTAGCTAAAGAAAACATTTGTGTTAATACAAATCTCTGCAATACGGAAGTATAAACAAAACTCTACAAGTCGGAAAAACAAATGAAGATTGTTTTGGCGCTTCATTTAGCCATTATTTTTCATTCCCATCATTGAAGAAATGGTATTTTGCCCAAATCTATGTTAATTTAAAGAAATAGTTAACAGTAAATTATAATAAAGTCATCTTCTCATATATAAAAGGCGAAACTGACTCACTCACTGACTGACTGACTGATCAACGCACAGCCCAAACCGCTGAACCTAGAGACTTGAAATTTGGCACAGAGGTACCTCATATAGCACTGACGTCCACTAAGAAAGGATTTTTCAAAAATCATCCCCTAAGTGGGTGTAATAGGGGTGCAAAGATTGTATGAAAGTCCTTCATTTTTAAAGTTGGAAACCTGAAACATTGTATTTAGGCTATTCGTTAAAAACCAATGAACACGTGTTTCAGCGAATTTGAAAATTCCACCCCTAAGTATGTAAAATAAGAGTATTCTCGGTCGCCGAAAATAAGGGATGAAACGCGCACAGCCTAAACCGCTGAAGCTAGAATCGTGAAAATTTATATTTAGGCTTTTAGTTTAAAAACAATAATGATGTGTTTCGCGAATTTTGAAAATTCCACCCCTAAGTATGTAAAATAGGGGAAGAAACGCGCACAGCCTAAACCGCTGAGCCTAGAGACTTGAAATTTTGCAGAAAGGTTCCTCTGTGATGTCTACTACGAAATGTATTTTTACCGCGGGAAAACTTGCGGGAAAACCTTTTTTACGCGGGCGAAGCCGCGGGCAAAAGCTAGTGTAAAAATATGCTTTTTACAATTATTACTTAACTTTATGTTAATTAAATTTTACATCGCTCTGTAATTGACTGGAGATAACTGTTGATAATCCTTTGATAATATAAATTTAAACACTCTCCAAATTTGGTCCCAATCGGACCAAAGGTTAGCCAACAAAGCCAAGCCTGACGACTGACGTACGCGGACGGACGGGATTGAGCTACTTGGTTTTCCGATACCTAGTTAAATGTTATCGATACAGAACACATTTATGCGTAAATTGGAAAATCTTTTTCTTCGCGATTACAATACTTCCTCTGCCCGTAGTACGTACCTCTGGTACTACGGTCGAGAAAGTAAAAAAAAAGTTATTATGTACAATGTTTTACAACAGAGTTCCTTTTTCAACTTTTTAGTTTTGTAGAGCGTCAGTGGCGTCGGGGATAAGACGCGGCCCATCATATCGAAAGGTCCGAAGTTCGATATCCGGCTGGGCCATACCAATTAAAATGCCACCTTCCGGCTCCATCATCAGACCCTGGTAACCATCTACGATCAGAGTACCTGTCAAGACAAATCAAACGAGCCCAAACTCGATGGGTTTGCATGATTTTATTACAGAGTTCCCGTGGCCACCTTCCGCTTCCATCATCATATCAGCTCAGTGACACCATTATATTGCATTGTCATCCGACTTACATACGTATGTAATATTTCAGCTCAATTAAACATCAGGAAGTGGGTCAAAATTCACTTGCAAGATTTGACCCACACATACATACTAACAGGGCAAGTTAAAAAAAAGCTTAATCTCATATATAAAAGGCGAAACTGACTCACTCACTCACTGACTGATCAACGCACAGCCCAAACCGCTGAGCCTAGAGACTTGAAATTTGGCACAGAGGTTCCTCTTATAGCACTGACGTCCACCAAGAAAGGATTTTTCAAAAATCATCCCCTAAGTGGGTGAAATAGGGGTGCAAAGATTGTATGAAAGTCCCTCATTTTTAAAGTTGGAAACCTGAAAATTTGAATTTAGGCTATTCGTTAAAAACCAATGAACACGTGTTTCAGCGATTTTGAAAATTCCACCCCTAAATATGTAAAATAAGGGATGAAACGCGCACAGCCCAAACCGCTGAAGCTAGAATCGTGAAAATTTATATTTAGGCTTTTAGTTTAAAAACAATAATGGCGTGTTTCGCGAATTTTGAAAATTCCACCCCTAAGTATTAAAAATAGGGGATGAAACGCACAATCAAACCGCTGAGCCTAGGGACTTGAAATTTGGCACAGAGCTTAATCTTTATAGCACTGACGTCCACTAAGAAAGGATTTTTCAAATCATCCCCTAAGTGGGTGAAATAGGGGTGCAAAGATTCTCATATATAATTTATAACTCAAGAACGGATCGACGGATTTTGATGAAACTCGGTACATTTATAGCTTATATCCTGGAATAACATGTAGGCTACTTTTTACCGCGGTAAATTGTTCCCGCGGGAAACTCGATAACGGCTGAACGGATTCGGATGAAACTTGGTACAGTGACAGCTTATATCTTGGGATGACATATGGGCAACTTTTTACCGCGGTAAACTTTTCCCGCGGGAAAAATATTTAATTTTGATGAAACTTGGTACAGTGATAGCATATTAGTGTGGCTGACGGAACGGAAACCTCCGTGGGCGACCGGATTTAATATTTAGGCTTTCAGTTAAAAAACAATAATGACGTGTTTCGGCAATTTTGAAAATTCTACTCCTATGTGTGTAAAATAAAGCGTAACACACACTGGGCGGCGGCGCTGCGAAAGCGTTGCGGCGGCGAAGGTTTGTATGAATAACGCGCCGCGCCGCCGCCGCTTTGATGTAAAGGGCTTCATACTATTTCGAACATTACAGAAAAAAACCGCAACGCTTTCGCAACGCCGCCGCGCAGTGTGTGTTACGCTTTAGTGATGAAACGCGCACAGCCCAAACCGCTGAGCCTAGGAACGTGAAATTTTATATTTAATCTTTTAGTTTAAAAACAATAATGATGTGTTTCGCGAATTTTGAAAATTCCACCCCTAAGTATGTAAAATAGGGGAAGAAACGCGCACAGCCTAAACCGCTGAGCCTAGAGACTTGAAATTTTGCAGAAAGGTTCCTCTGTGATGTCTACTACGAAATGTATTTTTACCGCGGGAAAACTTGCGGGAAAACCTTTTTTACGCGGGCGAAGCCGCGGGCAAAAGCTAGTTGTAATATAAAAAGAAGGAGGTTAGCAATTCGTATGGTTTGAAAAAAATAATTCCCTACTGTAGAAGGCACAGGTAGAAGGCGTATCCACATTATTACTTGTGTACGATTGCCAACTGTCAGTCCGCAAGTGTGGGCGAGAAGTTTGTTGAAATATCGTACATTACAGGTAAAAATATGAGTAAAGCATAGTATTAATAGAAATGTGACTAAATTTACTATGAGTAGCATCATAAATACATGTGGATAGATCAAACTTTATGCCAGAAAATCTAAGAAAAATGTCGTAGGAAAATGCCACGATCATGCCATGCCATCACTTCAACCACTGTTTTTTACTCAAAATGCAAACGTAATTACAATCTTATATAATTAAATTGATTGTTACTTATATTTCAGCAGGATTCCTTGTGATAAGTCTAAAATAAACTGTTTGAACCACGATTTGGTGACAATTTAGGGAGAGACAGCCGCGCCGAAACGGGTGTCGTATCAAAGATAGTTTTCTCACCTTTTTTTCACTAACAACCGCATTTTTACTGTTTTGGCAACGAAAGTATTTTATTCTGACCCATTTGCAGCAAATCAAAGCGAGTAAAGTTTAATATCGTCGCTTATTTCCGTACTAATGTGCCTGCGTGTCGCCGACGCCCATTTGGGTTCTTTAACACTCAGTGGACATTTGACAGGACACCCAAATGGGTCGATTAACACTCTAAGGGATAGCCACCAGATCAAATGGTATCGAATCTTCTTGTGTTAGTACTCTTTGCTAAGTAATAAATAAAGTCTTCTACTTTTTACATGAAATCTTTTTTCTTCATATTATGGAAAGCCAGTTGCCGATTTGCGTGCATTTTGGTTGCCATGGAGATATTTCTTGTTATTTGGCCTAGTAAATAATTAATTTATTTGTTTATTATGAAATACGTGTGATTTCAAATTTTGCACATATTAGTTCTCGATTCAATATTTGTATATTTTTTACTCATCAATTTGGTATACAGAACATTCAAAGTTACGATTTCAAATGTCAAATTACTAAAGCCTAATGTCCTGATGAATTTCTGAAATATTCGCCGACTTACTACACTTTATTACATTTTGTGGCTGTTCCTTTTCACAAAATCCAATACCAAATATCTTATGTTCTTTCTCTAAGAGTATTACCTATCCTACAGCGAAAGAATTATTGAGATCGGTTCTGTAGTTACAAAGATTCGCTCCGTCACACATCCAAACATCCATCCAAACAAATTTTATAGAATACCTATGGTAGATTGCAGAGCAGATATTTTCAAATTAACCAGGCTACTCTGACCTGTAAGTTCATACGAATGTTAGGAAATGAGAGGTTTTTATTGATGGTTGATATTTCTCGACCATTTTTTGAGATTTTAGTGATTTTTTATGTTATTCCGGGATATACACTGTCACTCTACAAAGTTTCGTCAAAATCCGTCCAGCGGTTTAGGCGTGATGCGCGTTCAGACAGACAGACAATAAATTTAAAAACTGTTCTAACATGTTCAGTTACTCATTTTAAGTCGCCCTGGTTGGTTTTTTTCCGAATATATTCAATGTACAGACTTTTTGGACTTTACGATTTTATTATATGTATGTATAGATATGTCTGGAGTCATTTTTAATGTTCTGGACAGAATGAGATCTAAAAATGTTATCTTTCTTACTATTTAATTTAATGGTTCATGTTTTATGGTTACCTCCTTGTGAAACTGCCACAATCCAGTGGCGCTATATCCACGGCGTAAACGTATAAAAGAAACGCTCGCGTCCCGTTTCATTTGGATATTTCTCGGTCTGTTATTAGCGGCATAACTACAGGATTTGCATAAAAATGACCGGGGAAATGAGACGCCGCGCGTCGCCCGGGCCCGCCCGGCACCGGGGACCACTTAGCCTCGAATGTAATCACAATGTGAATATTAAGTAAGATCTGCGGTTGCATAAATGCAAGTTTAAATAGGTGTTAACAAGTACGATGTGAAATGAAAGCGTATGTAGACAGCTCTACAGCCTTGTTTAGTCTCGCTTCGTTGGTCTTAACTCCTCCAAGCTTCGATGCTGTTTTGATTTTCCGGAGCTTTCTATTTTCTACATTTTAGTGATAGAATAATATTGATACAGTTGTCAAACTTCGGGGAATAAGAAATACTATAAGATGTATTATATAACCTACATGCTATCTTAGTATCTATCAATGCAAAGCTCAAACCAGTGCTGGATCGAGAGACAGAATTTTGAAAGGGTACAGTACAAATAGGCAATAGCTTTAATACATATAGGTAACTATTTAAAAATAACAAGCCTACATATCTATCTTCTAGGGGGCCAGGGAAACCTGGCGACACTTTGACCCTACGGGATCTGTTGTGCCAAACCCCCCAACCATGCCCCAATCCGTTTTTAGCGGTCTTCACAACGACTTAGAATAGAAATTCTATTAGGATACGCAGGTTTCCTCACGTTTTTCTTCACCTAAAAGCCCTGTGGTATTATAATAAACCGTAGGTACTTAAGTTTCGAAAACTCATACGCGAGAATAATTCCACTTAACTCCAGGCACACAGTAGATGTCGCAAAGTGCGAATATGCAGATAACGGCATAAGTTTCGTCGGCGCTGGCGGCACGTCCTCCCAAATGTGGGAGGTAATGAGATCCCTCCATGCGAGGAATACTAGATGTAATACAATTAGGCGTAAATGCCGTCACTTCTGCCCTGCCTCATGTTTCTGCAAATAGGTGAAGAGTCACAGTGATGCTGGCAATTTTGTTTGCCACGCAGCGTCGTGTTGCCAGTGGCAAAAATTACCACGAAATTGTACTTTTTTCCGGAACGGGATGGGATGGTGCTGCATAATATTTTTTATCTCAATAACTCCGTTGTAATTTAAGTTAGCCCAGACATCGCTAATAACATTTTGGGTATAATAGAAATCTATAACTACTTACACGGTGTAAGTTAGGCTTGAGTTTTGGCCAAGATTGACATACCACCATCAAATTGAGTGTGTGTGAAGCCGTGGTATAAAGACACTGAGAGAAGCGAAAGAGCTGTATCAGGACCGAGATACTTGGCGCTCCGTTCTTCTTATCTACCCAGTCAGGGATGTTGCGTCAAGATATTTACGTATGTATTTATGAGTTTTTACGAAGACCCACTCTTTGATGCGGTGTCTATCAATTGTCGATTTTTATCACATTCAGTCGCAAGTCTCTTCTATTTTATTAGTTATCCATCCATATGATAATAAAAATTAGAAGAAGAGAAAAGAAAGAGAATCAGAAGAGAGAACAATCATTTATTTATGACGAACTGGACGAGTGTTAACGCCTTGCATTACGAGACAGCCTACCTATTAGCCAAGATTGACATCAGGAATGAAAGTGAAGTCTTTTTTCAAAGTAGGATAGACAACCTATAGCAAAACTCACGTTTTGAGCAGTTTGCAAACTTCAACGGGGCAATAACATGTGAACGTCAGCGGTTTTTATATTTTTCAAATTAAAACCTACTAGGTACTCGTATTTGCGTTATTCCGGACAACAATAATAAAGTTGAGAGCATGGTATAAATGAGAAAAGTTTGATTAACTTTATTAGGTAAAAACTTTAAGGGACAAAACACGGTCCCATGGGGTTTGGACGAAATTTACTGAGCCATTAAACTCAACTGTGACGAGATGAAACAGTTGAGTTTTTGATCCTCCCTAATTAATGAAGTGGACAAGTCTGAACAAAATTGAAATTAAGTATAAAATTAATTACATTTACTTATACATCCTTTATAATTATTAATGGAATGAACTCTGAATAACGTTAAGTACTTTATATTAATTTAAGGGGATCACAGACACACGCGGCCTGCGGTGGCGGCCTTTTGTATTCCCTATGCAGCATGCGGTAGGCCGCCACCGCAGGCCGCGTGTGTCTGGGATACGCTTTACTACCGGTGAACGGTACGGTCGACCGCATGTCAGTGGAAAGAAAACCAGTATAAACTGGTCTCTCATAGTATTGAAACTCCCTGATAGACTAGCCCAGCTCAAGGTCATAGTGTTTCCACTGACGTGCGATCGACTGTACTACCCATGAATTATTTAATGTTCTACAGGTAGCAAGTAGCAAAATATTATGTATAAGTATGATACTTTTTATCTTCAACCGCAAAAGTGCGAACGAGGCCTTAGCGCTCAGTAGGAAGAATTTACGCAGACTAGTGAGAGCACTCACCGCACACTGCCGCCTGAACAAACACATGTTCAACCTCACACAAAACTACTAGTACAAAAGTCTTGTACAAAAGTACTAGTACAAAAGTACTAGTACAAAAGTCCTAGTACAAAAGTACTAGTACAAAAGTACTAGTACAAAAGTACTAGTACTTTAAAGTACTAGTACAAAAGTACTAGTACAAAGGTACTAGTACAAAAGTACTATTACTAGTACAAAAGTACTAGTACATAAGTACTAGTACAAAAGTACTAGTACAAAAGTACCTACTAGTACAAAATTACTAGTACAAAAGTACTAGACCCTCAAGTACGTACGTACGCTCAAGTAAGTTCTAGTCCTAGAAAAAAGCATCCTGAGTTGACACATACTTTCTAAATGATTAGGAAATGTAAACAAATTTGATAATAAATAAATCCTCCCCGGGTGTGTGACGGTGGATTAAAAATGCAATGGCCCGCACGGGGAACTTTTGTGTCGGCAGTCGGCACTTGTGTTGCGGCACAAATTCTACAACAAGCGTTGTTGTTTTGTTTCGCTAAAAACTATTTCCGGGCTTTTTGGCGGGATTTTGTCAGAGATGGTTGAGTATTTATATTATAGATCTGTGTGTATTTTATAGGTTTTGGTGTATATCTGTGATAGTTTTATATGCAACAAGTGCCTATTAAAGTGTAGATATATTATACGGGATAGTTAAATAAAAGATTGTAACGACTCTGCAGAATTGTTCCAAATTAACCCTTGTTAAATCGACATTAAACCTACTATCAGTTTAGTGCGGTATTAGCTGCAGTGTGGATCACCGAATGGCATTAGTTGCCGGAGGCCGTGCTGCGGTTTTATGTATTCGTGATTTTAAACTACGATTTGGCTTAGGACTTGTTTCCAATTGGCCGTAAAACTATATAAAAATGTTTTGTGACGCCACAAGTTCCCGGTGTGTACGAGGCATAACATCTCCCCCTCTACCTCCTATTTGTGCGTGCAGCCATATTTTGGCGCATTATTTCAAGTTTATCGAATTATGATGAAGGCAACAAGATATTTGTACGTGCATAGACTACGCTTCGGCAACATGAAACAAAAATAAATTTGAATGTCAAAGCGTGGTCGAAAATAGCTTAGTAAATATTCCGCTCACGATGCGGGTTCCGGATGCGGAATTCCGAAAGAGATTTTTACCCACGTGATACTAACTACGTGGTAAATATGAAATTGAGTGGCTGTATACACACAGTGCCGTAATTGTCAACATGTTGGATAAATGTAATTTTCGTAAAACTCAGTAAAAATCTGCTTAATTCGTTAACTATACATAGGTACGCTAATTCTGAGACAGATAGTATGTCGCTATTTGTTCCGATACCTACGTTTGCTTGGTGCATTTTGCAAAAAAAATTACGAAACAGTATGTTTGAATAATTAGGTAAGTACCTACCTGATAATTATCGGATAATCATCGTGATAAATATCTTGATAATTAAGAACCCCTCAGCAATCACAACACGCAGTATGCTAATCTGGCATTTTGCTAATCTGGCATTATGCTAATCTGGCATTTTGCTAATCTGGCATTTTGCTAATCTGGCATTTTGCTAATTTGACATTTTGCTAATCTGGTATAAAACGTACAAACCAGTGTGACACGGACCACGAAAACTCTTCTTATTTCCCACTGGTGTGACAAATGCTGTAAAGGAGGGTTTGCCTCCCTTAAATTCTACTTCATAAAGTATCCGATTTTTATTTAAGTAAGCACTTTTTTAATAAAACTTTTTGTTCTGTGCAACAACAGCGTTTCGAAATTAACCCAAAAACATTTTCAAAAAACTTTAGGTGTTGTGTTTCTATGATTTTCGTGAACATTACGACACAGCTGACAGTATTGTGTGGATTCCCCAATAGACGGCAATGATAAAGTGTAGTGGGTCACACGAACCGAAATATATCGTTCAATTTGGTGGAGCGTACGCGCTCACTCCAACTGAGACAAATATTCAGCAATTTGGTACAAAATACACGGTGGGTACTACAGTTGCTGCCATTACATTCACTCCGTAGATTGTTTTCCAAGATATCGAAACTACTTTGCCCTTGGTGACGTTACACCATACAAGTTTGACACTTGGAGATAAAGTTCAATTCAATTCTCTATAATGCACATATAAAAACAGAACACAATAATACAGATATTTAGAAGGTACATCTAGGCGGTCTTGTCGCTAAAAGCGTTTTCTTCCAGACAACCTTTAGTTAATAACCAAAAGTTATAAGATGATATACAAACATGATACTGAAATTTATTTAAAGTGTCAATTAGTTACGAAAAGTATGTAATTTTAAACGAAAATGGAATATCTATCTTTCCAGAGAGTTGTCATGGTTGACATTCATAACTAATACGTCAGCGTATTTTAATAGCGGTGTGGAAAGCACACGTTAAAAACCATAAAGTTACAACTCTATGTTAAAAACAGGTAGCTAACTCTATGTTAAAAACACAGACGCCGCGCCGCGTCAGTGTATTTTGAGCTGAGTGACTGGCCTATGGAAACTAACATGTAAACGAAAATTATGAAAAAATTTAATATTTATCTATCTTTTAAGAGAATTGTCACGCTTGACTTACGGTGTGGAAGGTGTGCGTTAAAAACGCGACGCAACAAACGCGGCATGACGCTACCGCCGGCGCCGCGTCAGCATATTTTGGAACTTTGACGTCAAATATGCTGGCAGCACCGCGTGTACCGAGCATAAATTCGTCTCGGTGCCGGTGCCATGTTAAGGGTAAGTTAGTACACAGAATGTGTCCCATATAAACCTATGGGGATTGGTGCGTCACGTGACGTGCGGAATGATAATATATTTGAGGTCGCCAACATTAACTCCGCTTTGATAAAGGATTCTAATCGTGTAAAGGTAGGGGAATTATCCTGTCGCCATAAATAAACTGGAAATTACAAACTAAAACCCTGTACAATGGGTAATTTAACTGCTGGAAAGTAAGAACCTCGACGCTGGCAGAAAAAAAGGGTGGGGCGTACTCGGTATAGCCGCAGGGGTTTTACGTAAAACGTCTTTGTTGCCCCTTGCTTCCCCTTATTTTTACCGTAAATCTACTTGTACTGTAATTGTATTTAAAATCGAATCTCTCTGGTATGAGCGAAGGAGCGAAGCGAGTCCTTTTTTTACTCCATGGTAAAACCAAATTCTTTGCAGGAGAAAATCTTGCCTTGTAATAACATTCCCCTTGCCTTTAATAATAAAATCTCATCACAAAATCATAGACGTGGAAAGCCAGTCGAATCCTTGAAGCGAACCAAATTGGGGAAAATTCAATTTTGGGTAAAAAGCCCCCCCAATTAGACAGGGCGAGGTGTTCGATGAATAATTTACGAATGCTCAGAAATTCAATGTCTTTACAACATTTATTCGGGGTTAAATTTTGTTTTAGCTCCACTGATCTCTTGGTGCGCATCTCGAGCGAAATCTTGATGAATGTTAAATTTTAATACAAAATTTAGTTAATTAGTTAATGGATTATGCAAATTAGCGTTTCAGTAGAGCATTAGCTATCGCCAGCGAATTAGTAACGATATATATATTCCAGGTACTGACCTGTAATATACCTATTACCATTGGACTGCTTTCCCATACAAAAGACAGCTAATTTCGTGTGCCTATTAGCGGGTGGCGTACCCCCGGATGTTCAAAGAACTAATTTTGACGTTTAATGTGGAAAGCAGCGCCATTATGTTTGTTTAGTGATGATAATAATAAAAAAACATACATACAGCCGAACATAGAACCTCCTCCTTTTTTGGAAGTCGGTAAAAATAATGATAAATATTCAATACTATGCAAAATAGAGTTGTTTTAAACACTCGTTACTAGTCGCCATAGCCTTCAGTCCAATTCATTCAGCTTTCAGTAAAAATTGCTACCTATGTATTTAAAATTTGGGGTAGGTACCTACTTCCGATTAAATCGCGACTTATTTTTCTGTATAGTAGGTCAGTGATTCCCGATTATAATTAAGCTATCTCTGTTAAGCCGTTGAGGCGTGAATAAACAAACGTTCAAACTTTCTCGTGTAATTATAATTATAATAATTATTTTGAATAAACTGTGACTTCGTGACTACGACTATATCCTTCGTCTGTCGCAGACAATACGTTAATTTGTAATTTAGTCGAATTAACACAGCGAACCGTGACAGAGACACAATTTGTACTCCACTATGTGATGTGATCCTCCAATGTACCTCGCGTATCACGTAACAATTCAATTATCAGTCAAGTGAACGACGAGTGTGATATTGAATGAATGGTTAATGCGTTTGATAATCATTCACTCACTCAGCGGACACATATTTACATAGATTTAGTAGGTACCTATATTACGATAGATTTGCACTCAGCATATAGCATGAAATAGCAATAGTCTTTAACCCCAATAATTTGAGAAGATGCTTCTTATATGGCGGGGTCAAACTGAACAAACACTATCTATTTTAGTCGGGCTGTTGTTTGTTGGGCGTGCAGTTGGTATGCAGCACTGCACCCCAACAAAAAATTCGCATACTTAGAAAGAGATAGAAGATATTATAAATGTCTAGCTTACTCTTACCACTTTTGTAATAAGTGTGTCCCTCTCTGATTATTATTATTTTAGCGTCTGTTCTATGGGATACTTTTTCTTAGCATATTAATTAACCACGACTTCTTGTTAACTTTTGTTAAACAAAAAAAACTTGCTATCTCTTGATGTAACGTCAATTAAATTCCAATGTTGTCCGAAATGACGGCATACCGCCTTTCCAAAGAATTCCAGGAAACATGCTCGAAATTGAAAAACGGTGGACGATTGAAGGCAATCAACGCATTCCATCATATATATTTCGCATTCCTATACGATTTCACTTCAAACAGCAACACAAATAGGTACGGAATTTCTGAAACTCGGAGTATCAAAGTTAAAAAAAACTAGCCAAAGATTAGAATTTTTAGTCTAAGGCGTATAGGTATGTGAAGAGCACCAAAAACAAGAAGTTAAGATTATGATGCTTGTGAGGTTATGTTGAACACTGAGGCACAGATTAGATAATAGTTTGACTGAGGTTTAACTATAGGACGAAAAATATGGTTACCTAGTCAGATCGGTCTAACCACGGAGTGGTAACACTAACTAACAGCAATCTGACCACGGATACCGGACGGTTTCATTTTGTAACTTTTTTTGGATGGATTTTTTTTTCACAATTTATTTTATTAATTTATTATATGTAATGTATACATTCGGCCTTGCAAGGTACCCCCGACCAAAGTTTGTTTTTAAATATTTAAATACAGACACCACTTTTCTATAGTTTTATTATTGTTTATAGAAGCCAGAAGATTTCCTAGGTCTAAATTTCTCTCTGTACTCTCTATGGTCACGGTTCGAGCCAATACGTAGTTGAGTAGGTACCTACATAACAATCTAAAGCTAAAACGCTGTGTAATTTTCGGCAAAGTCTCACACGACTCACGACACATCCTCTCAAATATCCTTCTTCCACAGAATACAGCAGAGAAAATCCGAGAAAAATATACTTACTACGCGACACAGCAAATTATTTGACAAATTCCTTCCTGTCATCGCTTTGAACAAAAGAAAAGACGAGAGTTTGTAACGAACTTGGGAAAACTGACACGGGGGGTGGTTTTGGCCCCCATCCCAAAATTTTCTGACTACGTAGGTAGGTACCGGTTATCGTCTAAAAAACAATTTGCCTAATAAAACAAAATGCCTTAAACGTACACTGTCTAATTATCAAAAGGTCTAAAATTCTAAAAGCATATTGACTACTAATCAATTTGACAGCGGCCATATTGAAAAGACCTGACCAACGATACCCGAAAAGATGAGTAAAACATGTATGGGGTGGGAAGGATCCCTAAAAAGGTAATTTATTTTGATATAAATTGAGAGCTAAACGCCCCCCAAAGGTTCATTTCTGGCTACGGCCGTGCAGGAAATTGGCCTTACTACAGGTTAAGGGAAACTTGGCGACGACGTCGTTTGATTGAAGGGCTTGAAGGGCCCTCCGCCTCCAGAGCCGTATACTTTTGAACAGCTGATTCAGTGGGTAGGGTTCCTATGAGCCGCTGTTCGTTGCGTTAGCGTCGCAAGACAAGAGACGCTATGTACGCTACGCTGATACAATCCTACTAATATTATAAAGCTTGTAAGGATGTTTGTTACTTTTTCACGATGTAACGGCTGAACGGATTTTGATGAAACTTGGTACAGTGATAGCTTATATCCTGGAATAACATATAAACTACTTTTTACCGCGGTAAACTGTTCCTGCTGGACACAGACTCCTCCCCCCTACCCTGCCAACCGGCTCCCCACCACCTCCTAATTCATCCTCCAATCCCCCTTCCCTTCTCTTCCCCTACCCTTCCCCTTTTTTCCTATCCCCTCCCACCCCTCCCTTACCCCTTCCCCTAAGGGGAGTGGTAAAATTTCCATAGGACTCAATTCTTAAATCAGTTTTGTGTAGGTACTCAGTGTACTCAATAACTTGCAGTGGCCTTACGGTCTAATATTCACACCTCTATTAACTGAAGCGATAAAAAACTATTAGAACAGCTTTCAATGTCGAATCAATTCAGTAGTAGTGGCGCTATCGAGATTGGATCGGTGTTCACAGTTCACACATTCACTTTGAGCGCGATAACCGCTAAGGGGCCTTCCATTAACCGCGTACTTAGCCCGTTTAAGGGTGGGACTTGTGTCTGGAATACACATAGTTAGAAAAATTACCGAGATAATTATATGAATAGCTCGCTGCTTATAATTTTGTTTGAATTAATTGTGTTATGGCTGGATAGATTGGTCGCGGCTTCAAGTGCTGCTCAAGTGGGATTCTTACCTGCCTTTCTAAGTGTTCAAAATTCCATTCCACTTACGGATGATCTAAGTTTGGAAATTTTTCAGATTGGTCATTTTTCAGATTGGACGTTTTTCAGATTGGTCATTTTTTAGATTGGTAATTTTTCAGATTGGACGTTTTTCAGATTGGTCATTTTTCAGATTGGTCATTTTTTAGATTGGTCATTTTTCAGATTGGACGTTTTTCAGATTGGTCATTTTTCAGATTGGTCATTTTTTAGATTGGACATTTTTCAGATTGGTCATTTTTCAGTTTGGAAAATTTTCAACGGTTGAATATTTTTCAGATTGGACATTATTATCGTAAATCAATGCTACTATGGTACATGGGAGGAGGCAGCGGTTAAAAAGTGGCTAAAATCTGCATAGTTTATGGAAGATCCCTAAAGTTATCTACAACATACGGTACATCTATCCGCCCGATAATTCTCAAGTACCTGTTAACACTTATCGGAACAATAATATGATGTTAAATATTGACCGATAACTGATTTGTTTATATTGATAAGATAAATGCCATTGAATAGCAATTCGCGTGTTTTTTTTTATAGAGCTGATAGAAAACAGACACACCGTATATTGAAATATCTACGTAAATGTAGATTTTGATGGCAACTTGGAGATTTATGTTGAATATTTTTAGCACAACTAAGCACCTAATGCCAAACAACAAGTCTTCTAAGTTAATTGAACATACAATACATAATAATATTTTAATAATTCCTTCGAGAAGAGAGTCAAAAGAGCACTTCAACCAAGGCCGGCAACGCATCAGCACCCCCGGGTGTTGCAGGTGTCTATGGGCGGCGGTGACCTCTTAACATCAGGAGGCCCGCCTGCTTGTGGCCCCCGTAGCAATAAATAAATATATATTATTGTCACTTAACTTGCTAATCCTTTCAACTATGTCGGTGAGCTTAGATCTTCGTAGGATCTCCTCATTGCGGATCATATCCTTCAAAGAAACTCCGAGCATAGCTCGCTGAGCGACTTTAGACTTGTGGGTCATGCCCACCGTCGGTCCCTAAGAAATGAGTTTAAATCTGCTCCTAAAGGGTGTATTCCACCTTTAAAAGGTAGAGATTCCAGTTCTAGTCGGCACTCCTAAAATGGCTGACTGCGAACTGAGTGACTAATGCCAAAGGCCACAGTAGCCGATCATAATAATTCAATGCGTGACGCCAGCCAGGAAATGGGGTCTTGTTCGATTGACAATAGGAGGAATCTACATGTGGTCATAGCAATACAGGATCGGATAGTCATAGCCAGCCATCGAGGTAATATATACTACGTACTAGAGAAGACACGCCAACTCGACTGTTTGCAACACGAGTTGGTGTTCATTGGCACCAACTCACGTAGCGGGGCGGCCATATTTCGGTGAAATTCATTCATATTCAGACAAAATCGCATCTGTACCTGCGATCATAGTATTGACGATCGCCGATCTGTACCCATTGAATGTTATCTATGAGAACGGAGACAACCCCGCGCGCACCCCACGTGCACCGCCCGCCGTCATCTAGTTATACCTTAACATAGGTCTGTGTATAATTATATATAGGTACCAAAACTTTTGTTTGAAGTAGCTACTCTATATTACCTCAATGATATAAAACGACAAGACGGCGACTTATATTATAAAACTTATGAAGCAAAACCTTAAACTGGTGCAATTTCAAGAAGGTAAAGAAACAAACGACAAAATGTCTTTAGATCTACTTACACTGCTATTAATTCGTAACATATTCTGCGATTTAGTTAGTATTGTAACACTTTATAGGGTTGATAAATAACGATTTACCATACCCACAGAGTAAGTAATAGCATACCCATGCAGTTTTTAACTTACTACCTATTTGGTATATAGGAATTTTTACGGCAGAAATAGCCGGTTGAAATGCGATGAATGAAACTAATCAGTGAATCTAATTATAAATCGTAAAGCAATTAGTTACGCTTGGTATTGTAAACTATAAAATATTTATAAATATGTGTAGTTTGAAATGTTTACTAGGTATGTGCTTACTTTAATCGAAACTTAAATGAATACCTACCTATGTAAGAAAAACAGAAATAAAACTAAAATAAACTTACATAAATAATTACACCTAATCGAAACTTAAATTCAAAATATTTCATCTTTACTATAGGAAAGAGTAAGAATCACTTTATTTATCCTTAGATTTTTTTATTTATCCTTTTTTTGCGGCGTCCCCACACTAACAGACTATTGTAAAATAAAAAAAAATCTTGCAACCAAGCCACAAACTCCTAAAAAAAAAGATGTTTAAAAATCGATTAGGTACATTTAGATAACCTAGGTATACTTAGTAAATATAACTAGTTATTGTTTCATATTTCACAATGATAGCGTCGTTGGTTGAACATTGAACTCAGTTCAACAGGGTTAACCGCTAATTGCGCAGGAGTGTATCTATCTATACACTCTTTCTATTGTTATTTGGTGACGCGTTCGTTATTAGCGAATATAGTATTATGTATAAAAACTGGTAATGGTTTTTGCATCCTTTTGTTTAATACAATACCTAACTATTATTAGAGACGACGTCAACAACGATTTGTAGTTGTCTTCTGAAGTTTCCAGGGCGTCTGACGCCTTTGGAGTATGGACTTTAAGAACTGAACATGTATTTCACTTAGTGGAGACTCATTTTCCCACATTCAAAGGCTTTTAAAGGCGCTTGCGTCAGCCGCAAATCGAACCGGCCAAATGTGAAAAAAAAACATCATTTGTATTTTTATGGTACCTATGGAAATGACAAATTCCTTCTAAATAACTTTAAAGAAAAACTTTGAAGAAATATATTATTTTAATCGCAAAACAATTTAATGTGCTATGTACCCCTAAAATTCAAGAAAACTCTACAAAAAACCTCAAATGCAGCCTAAGTAAAAATAAAGAAATAATACCTAAGTATATGCAACACTTTGTCATTTATTCCTATGGCTAGCTTCCAGCTTTCTATAGAAACCTTTTAATTATAAATTAACAAAAACAAAGAGGCTTCGTAACTCGTTACAATCTTACCTAAGCCGTAACAATGTTACGACTATGGTTTATTCACAAGTTCATACCTAACAAATGAACAGAACAACTGTTGTAATTAAACAAAGTACCAATACATAAAGTACTGGTTTGTCTTGATTTGTTAAAAGTAAAATAAACATTTCAATGCTGTAATGGCCGATGTACTTATGTGTTACCTATTTATCGCATCGCACAAGAATGCTTTGTTTTCTTTAGAATATTTAGAATAGGTAGGTATGTGCAGATACTAAACAATAATTGTTTAGTAAAACTGCACATAATTATTATGTAAGGTACATTTTTAGATAACTAAATAAATTTACTGTTTACAACCGCAGATAAGACGCGAGCTGAGTCAGCGCTTTATTACCTTTAAAATGCATTGTTTGGTATTTTAATAGACTCATTTTTTAAAGACTTTCGAGCGTAACGCATACTCACCTGTAGCTGGCAAGTGAGTTCAATAAACTTGTTACAATTCATCTCGTCAGTTTTAATCATCATCGAAGGAAAACATCGTGAGGAAACCTGTATATGCCGAAGAAATTCTTAGGCGCATGTGAAGTCCACCAACCCGCACTGGGCTAGCGTGGTGGACTATAGCCCGATGCCCTAGTTGAGAGGGTAGGCCTGAGTCCCAGCAGCTGCTGATCTTTGATTTGAAACGTATCCGTGCATATTAACATACTTTGCCCAAGAGTTTAACAGCGCACTTTGCTTCGTGGTTTAAACCTTTTGTTTGCAGATCTGTGTTACTGGATATGATAAGATAACGTTGGTCTTAAACGCAATGCGCCGACGACGTATATTTTCTAGATTACATAAACTTATTTAATAGTTACAAGGAGGTACTGGAAAGAAATAGCTGCCAGAAACTGCTGGTGAAGTTATATTGTAGACACATTATCAAAGCCTATTATAACCCGACGGATTTGGTTCCGGCGGTGGTCAACGGTGAACCTACGTTCTCACCTCGCAACATTTAATAACATTATACGTTGAAGGTCATTTCATCATTATCTAAGTTTAATTTGTGTTTCCGTTGGATTATGTTCCTAGGAAAATTATAAATATATCGGGAATCAATCTAACAAAGCTGTTTGTTGTTCTGCTCATTTCTATAATGAAATCCTATTGGCAACGCAAATATCTGTTGTTATCAGAACGTCTGAAGCTGGTTTTGCGTCGGCAATTGGTCCGCTCAGCTGTGGTAACCCCGGAACGTAGTACCTACACCGAGAAAGCTAAAAACCTGCCGCGATGATGATTGATGTCTCTGTCACTTAAATCGTCTCGTACGAATGTAGACTTGGCGAATTCTCATGTGGCTCAACTCTTTACCGGGACGTGTGCGAGCACAGGGTCGCACGGTGGCACCCCATTCCGTAGATCAAGATCTTTATGAGCGAAAATCAATCCTAAGATAGCATTTGTTACGGCGTCAGATGGGAAATACCGCCGAGATGTGAAGATTTTTGTGGTATTTCCAGTCAAGCGCCATTGCCAGAGTTCCACTTGGATCCATCCCTGGCCGTGAATAGTTAAATGAGATTGTTCGCGGTTCCGGAAGGCCTAATTGCGGAAGAGGCTGAAGCGGCAAACCGGAAGCAGCTCACCTGATCAGGCTACTGTCGCCCACGACTATCAGATCCAAACTGCAATAGCGAGACTACTATTGGGGATAAACCAAACATTTTGTTTCCCTCCGGCTATCGTATATCAGGATAAATTATAACCACGCAACAATGTAATGGAAATAACGCCTATTTTAGGAAATACCAGCATATGGGATGGGCGAATATCCATACAGAATATGTATGGAAACTCCCACCCTTCTATACAAAACTCCGACGAAATGTTAAGTATGTAAAACGAAAATAATAATAAACTTAAAAGGAAAATACTTGAAATACATTTCAGGTTGCTTATCTAAAGTATTAGTACTTACGAGGCCTCCTATTATACTAATATTATAAAACACGAAAGTTTGTAAAGATGTTTAGTTACTTTTTCATGAAAAACTACGGAACAGATTTCGATGAAACTTTACAGTTATACACCAGAATAGGCTATAAATAACTCGTAAAGATATTAAGTAAATGGCCAATCAAAACTTAACCTGGCAACAGCTAGTAACCTACTTCAGTATTTAAACTTGAATACCTACCTGAAACCTTATGTGTGGACATGAATTATGTCATAACACGTTAGCCACACTCTTAGCGTGTATTTGAGCTCAAGGCGAAATTTTCCGCGCCTACGCCGTGTCTCTAATTGTGTATGCAATATTTAAGGATATTTGGCAACCCGAGACGAATTTTGTATTTCAATTGCAATAGCTTCTATAGCCCGTGCAAGATGCGGTATTGAATCGACAAATTAAAATTCATTACAAGGACTTTTGTCTTTGGCTGCTGTCATTACCTATTGAGCATTCTGTTGGGTAGTTTTTGTTATCAATCACAATGACTCCGAAGCTGTATACTTGACCTCAGATCAAACGATACCACAGAATAAATAATCGTAGGTACCTACCTACAAGTCGATACCAAGCTACACGCAACACCTTCGCAGCGCAACGCAATGCTTTATTTTTATGGGAAAAAATCTAAGAGTTTCTGTAAAACAATGTTTCATTTTTTTTTCAGAAATCTAATAGCATTAGACTAATACTGCCCCACTGCTGGGCAAATTACTCGTATCCCTATAGAAACCCTAGTGAGACCTCAGGAATTAATTTTGTTTGTATACCTATACCTACCTATACTAGGAATGTAACTTAGTTATGTACCTACGAGAAGCAAGGAGTAAAGGGGATCCCTGACACGCGCGGCCTGCGGTGGCGGTGGCGGCCTGTTGTCTTCCCTATGCAATGTATGTGAGACTTCAGTTACGCGCAGCCTGCGTTTGCATATTGAAGCTGCGGCCTGCGGTAAGCCGCAACCGCAGGCCGCGTGTGTCTGGGATACGCCTAATGCCATCAAGCCGCAGCTAGCGGAATTACTAAAAGCTAAGTGTAATAGCTTTGTTTGTTATATTAGCTATTCATTCGGATCTCGAAGCTATTTATATCCTGTAATGTATAAAAGTAATTTCTGCGGGTAAAAGACCATCTGGAAGCCGTCTGCGGACATCGTCAAGCGACCTAAGACAGTTGGCATTCGTCATGTCGTATGAAAGTAAGGAAGATTTATGCCAGCACGAACTAAACTTGTATTTAATAATACTAATATTAGGGACAAGTCAAGAAATAGCAGTGTGTGGAGGGCACAAACTGCGATTTTGAGGACTATGACTGCGTTCTGGTTCAAACAGACGGACAAAAAAATCTTGGTTTTGTAATGGTTTTATCTATTATTTTTAATGGTTATATTTTTCAACGGATCCCTAAAAATCGTGGAGCCAAGTTTAGAACGCCGTCGAGTCTCCCTCCGTTCGTGAGATCGAAGCTTCAACCTTTTGAGAACGGCTCTTGAGTTTATAAGTCGGTACTGTACACTTTTTAGTTTTTATAGAGCGGTGACTCTAGTGGAAACCGCGGCGACGGCGATGACAGATATATTCTAAACAAACCAGAACAAAAAAGTTGACACAAACCAAAACACCCAAACAACAAAGTTTAAAAACATTTCATTACACTCTTTTGTGTAATGAATAGGGATGCCCCAAATTATTCACTCTAGTAAAATCGATTTTGCTTAGAGAACTTCAGAGCTTGTTAATTTTCCACGTCACTGGCGCGGCTCATTGTTAAGAATCGGTTCAAAGAAGAAAAAGGTAGGTAAGTCAAAAATCATTTACGCACAGTCTAAAATACTTAACACAAATTTTATTTTATATGACTTTCATTTTTTGTGATTTTCAAAAAACTCCAAAATAAAAACAAAACAAATTTCTCTAATTTAATTGATTAAAATGTTAATATATTGCCGAACATAAACAGTTGTTTTTTAGTGTTGAACAGCTGAAAAACGTATAAGTACATACTGTAAGTGACCACAAGTGCAGCGAAAAACACAAATATTGTAAACAGCTTATACTTGTACCCAGACATTTGAGTTACAGCTGTCAGATTAGATTGTATCATTGAGTTGTCGGCATCAATGTTTCGGATAGGGAAAGGAGTATTCCGTTCACGAGGATAGGAAGGGACACTGGAACAAAACAATATTTTATTTATATATTAAATTACTATTTTATTTATCTCAAAGTAACTGGGGAAATCCTATGAGGAAAATGTCTGTAAGCACATAACATTCACACAAAAGGTCAGTAAGCAATTCTTTCTAGAACACAATATTTTTAAATTAAATCAAAGTGGGGTTTAGGAACAATTTCTTCGGCCATGGCATGATTTTGAGACGTAAATAAATCAATAAATAAAACAAAAACAAGACATTCTAAAATTCTAATAAATAGAAGCATAGCCCACTAAAGATTAACCATATTAGGTAAACACTTTAAGTTAGATAATGGTTAGATTCCGCGGAGAAGGTTTACATACAAACAAGTCAGTTCAAAGTTTTATTAGATACCTATTTACAGAAGTTGAAACGTATAAAAAGATATAGTGCCATATTCTAAGGATTGCTATATTTCTAATATTGTTGGGCATAGAAATTATTTGGACTTTAATTTTTAAATATGCGGTTTCAAATAGGGTCCAAATATTTTTTTGCGTTCTATAGCAACTATCGAGTCATGTTGGGAGATATAAATAATTCCTATAGTATAGGGAGTCTTAATTTGGGATAAGGTAAGGAGCTAGTGTTGTTTATAGATTCAAAAATACCTATTTATTACCCACATTGGCTTTAGAAGCCATCACTAGGCACCTATGACAATAAAATGAATTAATTTATGAGGCCTGGGTAATGGAGGACTTCCTCAAGGATAAATAGATCTAGGCATAAAGCAGTGCTAGAGGTCATTTTAATGAACTAAGAGCTAACTAAAAAACTTTAAAACATTACAGTATTAGCCAATAATTGTTCTCAAGGAAGCCTACTCAGTAATATGAGATTCAAGCTCAAGACAAATGTTATGAAATGTATTTAATTCTGTTAGCTCTGTAATCTTGACCATAGCAACATTACATCACCATTAAATACGTATCTTAAATACGTAGGTGAAGGAAGGAAATTGAATGCCAAAAAATAATAAACTTTTATTTATTGCATTGCAACCATGAAAGAAAACAAGTAGGTAAGTACATACCGCATTTAGAAGAACTTACATCGTAAGTATAAAATAGTTTACTTACGGTTATTGTTAATAAATCATGTTCAATGATTGAAAATTACGGAATCTTTACACATACATTCTAATCTATATTTAGAAAGACGCTAGGGTCCGCAAAAAATCAATGTTTACAAGTATTATGAAGATACGGAATACTTAAGAGTATCTACTTACCTTTTAGACCATCCGCTGTTTTATTCAGAGCAGATTACACCAAAACAGGGGCAAAATTTGCACACAGAAACTGGTCTGTCGATAAAAAACTGCACTGCTGATTTTGACCAAAATTTGTCCTTCATAAATGGCCAAATATTTACACGAAAATGTTGACTCCCACGGTAGTTTGTCCACGATCTGATGTAGAGTAATAGACGAGTGAAAGTGCGAATTTATGATATAATTTAAAAATTGAGAGCGGCCTTTGTCGCAAACCAATCGCACAATCGCAGCCGCCACAGACAGCCCGCAGCGCAATTTTCAACTGACTGTGACAGGACAGACAGACAGAACAGACACTCACTCACTTGACCGGTGTGACATTTTACTTTTTTCAAGTCAATGTGACCACATGTGTTTCAACAAAATGCCAAAAAATAGCAAAATTAAGTGGGGGACTTGTCACTTGTGATGTTCGTAAGTGGTAAAAAATTGTGAATAAAAGTGATCATTTCTTCGAACATTATCATAAGGTAGGTAAAGTATACTTGCACAATCTAGTGGGTTTTGATTTGGTTTTAAAAACATAAAGCTGCTAGTTTAGCAGAAAACTTAAATAGGGGTCACACTCGCTTGTGTTGCCAACGTTATATATTATTTCCCATACATGAATCCTCTGGCAAGAGTTCGGACTTTTTGGTGTGGTGGCATCACGGTAGAGATGGTTGTCTCTTTTATTTAGTTTTCCTCTAGAAGTAAATTATATTGTGGGTTTGGTGTACATTTACGGTGCCTTCTATCACTTCGGTGAGGATGAGGATTTGAACTGTGGTATAGATCGCCGACGAGCGTAGTTGTGTGTGATTTGTGGAAGTAGCCGTAAGCTTTAACCGACTGGCCTTAAGAACTCTTATTTCCATTGCCGTAACACGTTGCAGTTTTAAAATTAATTTATTTTCTCATTTCTCATCTCAACTAGACCAATTCTCTTATTGAGCGATACTTAACTTTTTGCCAGTAGTCCCCTAACAACACAAGTGATTATCCACGTCGAATTACAATTTTACGAAATACTTGGTGAACTATCAACACATGGTAACACAAAAATTAAAAGCGAGAGTGAACGTTCCATTTCATGCAACGCGTGAAGTATGTAAAATGAAAAGTAGAAATGGTCTAATTAAATATTATGTATATTTCTAAAAGGGACATTAATTACCCTCCGATTTTTATTTACTTACAAATAGTTGAATCTCAAATAATAGCAGCTCGTTCACTCCCCGCTCACATCGTTCAGATTGACAGGTGACTTTAGGCACAGAATACATAATGCTATAAGGGCCGGACTACATGAATGCGGTAAAGCTCCCGTTTATAATGTGCAAACTTAGAACAACACCAGTACAATGAAGAATTAAATAGATATTCTTCTGCCGCTACCAGTTGCCTACCTAGTTACGTGGCCGAAAGAGTGGTTTTATATATAAGGTAGAGGTACCTACTAAAATTGGAATTATAAAGCGTTACCTACCTAACTTAAATACGAGTAAGCCCCATAAGTACGGTTACGTTGTCTAAGTAAGGATTAACATTGACGACAATGTGTGTATACAGGTGGTGCATGGTGACAGACAGCACGCTGTACTCCACGGTGGACAAGCCGTCGTCTGGGGCCCGCTCCATCGCCGTGTGCAGGAGTTGGAACCTGGAAGGTTGAGTTGCACAGTGGTCGATTAACGTCTTAATCCGTGAAAATAAGTATGAAACGCTTAACCAGTATAGCCCCGTAGCATTTCTTGACGGCTGAATGAATATTGTCAGTAGTCACAAATTGTTTGCACATCGCATCGCTGACAGTGACAGTGTATAAAGTCTATCTTTGCGTAAGCGAGATAGTGTGCTACATAGAGATGTCCAAAAACTTGAGAGTTTGATTCGGTTGATCGATAGGTATTTCTTGAAATTGAATGAGCGTCTCTAGTGAATCTGAGTCGAGCTTGATAAAACAACTTCTCATAAACTTACCTGTTTTTATTTTTGTGTCGAATAACATGCGGTAACGCCGTATATTCAGCTATGGACTTGTTATATCTCACCACGGGAAGCCTGGACCCTCGAATCCTGTAAGAAGCTTTCAATATACAACTATTACTACGCAAAGAAGCAACATTCCTCCTACAAACATTCTAGTTACCTTCTTCAAATTAAATGTTTTTTTTATTTTGAATTTTTTAACTCACATAAAACCGGTAAAAATGCAATACAAGTAGGTATTATGACACTGTGAATGTAGGTAGATACTTTTCCTACAGCATGAACGATATTTGACCTATGACTTAAGGTATTTTACAACAAGATAACCCCTATCAACCTAGGGTCGAAATTATATGTTTTCTAGTTTTGGTAGTCCACCTTTTAAATTTCAGACTTATTATGAAAAAATCGAAGATCGGAGACTTGTTTTGCAGTACAGTCGACCGCACGTCAATGGGAAACACTATGACCTTGTGCTGGCCTAGCCTATTGGGAGTTACAATACTATGAGCGTCCAGTTATACTGGTTTTGTTTCTACCCTCACCACAGATTTTGCTGACATGTTTACGAACCTCCAAAACATGTCGTTATCCTCCCCTCCCCACCCCCAGTACATGTTGGAGTACCCGTTCACTTTCTCGTAGTGCGCCGGGGTCATGGAAGTCACACCGCCGAACAGGGGCCGGTAGCTCGGGCTGAACAAAGAGAATACAATTCTCCCTACAATTCTACTACAAAAAAACGGTTTTTGTTTTGAATTTTTAAATCACTTTTAAAAAAGGTAAAATGCAATACAAAAGTATTAAGACAATGAGAATGTAGATACTTCGCCTACAGAATTACTCGAAATTTGACCTATTCCTTGAAAGGAGTTAGACCAGGTCATTTTCAACAAGTTAACCCTTATAAACTTGGGGTCGAAATCTACCAAAACTAAAAAAATGGAGTGTTTTCTAGTTTTGGTACCTACATAGTACGTGAGACTGAAATCTATTCATTTATAGCAAGTCCATTCGAGTCGAACGCGGTTGAATCGAGTTAAAATCGAGTCGAATCGAGTCATTTAATACCGAATGCGGTTTTTTTTCACATTTTTCTGATTTGATTCCCGACTCAGGCAGATGATTTCTCAAAAATCTTTGAATGCAGTTTTACTTATTCTTAAAAATAAAAGAACGTTTCCTTCCAGTAAAATTTGCTATCTTCACTACAAAGATCCCAGACACACACGCGGCCTGCGGTGGCGATGGTGGTGGCCATCGAGATAGGATCTCTTTGGTGGGTACTCGCGGCCCCTAGATAATTTTTTTCATTCAAGGTGGTGGCCATGGCGGCCCTTGCAATGTATGTGAGTATTGAAACACGCGCGGTCATTATTTGTATTTGGGATACGCTTTATCTTCACTGTATTTTTCACTCTGGTACGCTTCGGAAATTCCATTACAGTACTGTCAAAAGTTAGTCCTGAAAAGTTTATATTCGGCCACTAGGAGCGCTGAGGAGAATCTCTAGAATAGGCACATAGTTCGGGAGTACTTACTCCTTTTTCTTCTGTACAACGGTGGCGCACATGTGCCTCGGGAAACTGGGGCAGGTGTACATGATCCTCTCGTCGAGGGGCAGGAGGTCCACGTCGTGGAACACGATGCACTTCCACGCGCCGTACCGCCTCATCTCCCGGAAGCCGGCGTTGAACAGCCGACCCTTGTTGAATCGCTCCCTGCCTTCGCATAAAATTGAGAAACTATAGTAGGTACCTTAGTCACCTGCAATCATGAAGCTAAAAACTTTTTGGTAGGCGCTCGCGCCGCCCTGCTAGCTGGAGTAGCATTTTTTTTTCCTACGTGCCTGCAATAATTAACTAAGTATCTAGGTCAAAAATCAAATCAAATCAACAGCCTATTGAATTTGAATTTGAATAGGTACTGTACTTATACATAGGTACTGTACTTACCAAATTGCTCGACCACAAATATCCGGTACTCCAATTTCTGCTTCATCAGGAAGGGGTGGATGTTGAACAAGAACACCCCTAAGTTTGTAAGTCGGTCTCTGTAACAACAGACAACAGTAATATAAAGTACCTACTCGTAAAAAGAAGGATCGTCCGACAACAAAGTATGATGCACAAATTTTTTAAAATTTGACGAGAGTTTCATTGGGATTTGAAACACTGGTACTGCTTCTATTTCTCTATGTTCTCGACGAGGTAGGAGCTTTAAAAAAATCGCGTAGGTGGTAGGTTAGGTAAACTTAATTCACCTGTGTGGAAAAAGTAAATTGGGAATTAATTTAAATTAATGGGCATTTAAATAGGGTTCATGTCAGACTACTACCTGTATGGAACCAAGATGCCAACTTTATGCCTGGACAGGCAGCCAGGCGGGGTGTAGTAGCCTCCTTTCTTCACCATTGGGTACTGCTGGTCCACCATCATTGTCATTTTGGAGTTATTTACAGATATTCTTCCTGGGAGCAACAAATAGTATGAAGTGAATAAAAATTTATTTATTTATTTAAAACTTTATTGCACTAATTTGTACAAAAGGCGAACTTAATGCCAATGGCATTCTCTACCAGCTGACCTTTGGGTCATGCAGATAGATCAGTGTTAAAAATCAGTTAATACTTACTAGTATTTACTGATGATAGTAAATATGTATATGGATAATCGTTCATTATACCTAATATTTTGTTTTCATTTACTTGCATATCAGTAAACACATAAAATGTTGTAAATAAAAGCATAACTACTTTTTATTCACTTCAGCCATGGTTTTTTCACTAGATTTGTTTTGCTATAAAAACATTTAACATAAAATCCGGCCAAGTGCGTAGCTACCGAACCAGCTGTAGGGTTCAGTATTAAACAGTTTTCTATCCGCATAATTCGAAATGGTTCTTAACAGGATAGGTACCTGAAATAATTTCTCCCCCTCATTAATTAGGGTTCCTTGTTGGACTACGAAAACCTAAAAAACCCTAGGTACGTTACAGTACCTAGGATTATACTGATTGACGCCTACCATAGGTACTGTAACATACTGACTGACGCCTGTTTTGTTAATCTAGAAATTTGAAAATTGATTTGGCCCTGGATTTGATATTCCACCGCATTGACGAAGTCGCAGGCAACGTCTAGTGGTTTAATAAATAAAAATCAGTTTACCGAGTAGAGTGTGATTTAAAACGCATAGCGGCATCTGTTTGGATGCACGCGCCGTAGTCGAGTCTGTAAAATAAAACAACTTTGATGTAGGCCTACATAATAAAAGGTACAGTCGGCTTAGAAAGTTTAGCAGTTTTGACAAGTTTTCATTTCGGTTGTCAAATAACCTTTTTACCTAATAGTGCAGGATTATAGTCAACAAGCCAAAGATTAATGCTTAAATAGTTTCAAAGCAAGACCTGTCAAGAATTTTCCGTAATAGAGCACTTAAGGTCTCGTTCCATACAAGAAAATTTGAATATTTTTTTTCCCGCTAAAGTATCAGTTTTAGGCAAAAAAGGTATTTTAGATTTATTCATTAAAATGACGAGATCTATCGATATGATTATAAAAAATAATCGATTTGTGGAAAAAGATCCTATGTCCCTCATATTACAGTTTCGACCCACTGTGCAGCGTTCCCCTTACGGATCGGTCGGCGGCCCCGTGCTGCTCTAAGTACGGACGAAGTAACCATTAGGTTTACATAACCGTCATGTTGGTTTCGTAAGAGGAACAAAAACACCCGTTACATAACCTGGTATTGTAGTTCCAATCATTGGTCCTCTTGCTCTCCCAATGCTAATAATATTGTAACTCGATTACCCATGTATGGGGAACAAGGGAAATAATCTGCAACAGTACCTAGGCTTTTGAACATATACACCTTCAAGTACCTACCATTAGTCAGAGTTGAAGCCGGGATGCTAATTCTGTAGTAAACATAATAAATCTTGTAAAAGCGTGCCTCGGAAGTAGCTATATGTCAGACGTCGCGACGCTGTTTATACGGCGGCGACAAATTGCCTATCTACTACTTTACCTAGCTATTATCTTAAAATTTGGTAGCTGCCTAAGAGAATAGAATTAGGTAAGTTCTGCCACAGAATACATAATAGTGTTCTGCGTTAATTACGCTTTTTATTTCTCTACCACCAACTGTCAAAATAATAAAAAGTTTCGTTCGATCTAGGGGCTCTGTCAATTTCGTAGTTACCTACTTACCATAATTGTTACAATCTTGTGATAAGCTTTGTAATAAATATGTGCGGTGGACTGTACCTGGGATAGTTATTGGAGCTTCATGTTGCGCTTTCATTATCGTTATGTATTGCGATTTTGATCCATCTGAAAGTAAAATAATGTCTTTACATCGTCAGCTTCATTCATGAAGCTAAAAACTTGTTGAAGTGATATGCGTCATCTTGGCAGAGCCACAGCCTCTGATTTGAAATCTGACTATGCGCAGAGGAAATGCACTTACTTAATATGTACTCGAAAATTATTATTTGTACCTACCTCAGCCGCTTATAAGTTATAGGGGTCCATTAGTGGCTCTGCCAATTATCTTGACAGTCACGCTATATCTCCAAAACTACAAAAGATTTCCGTCTCCTATACAATAACAGGTCTAAAAGTTTCGGCGTAAGCAAATTTCCTCACAATGTTTTCCTTCACCGTTGAGAGCAGTCAGTAAATGTATGTAGGTACTTAAGTTTCAAGAAAAACATAGCATATGGCTCGACCGGGGATCGAACTCGGACCTCGCCGGCCGCGTCTTCGCCACCACGCCACCGGTGCTTACTTAGAATGCCAAACATTTTCATTGTCAATCAAGAAATATCAATAGTGATGAAATGCCGGAATTTCTTTACTCGTGTCAGGCCGCTGCTCTGTGGGACTATCCTCAACCACGTCGATGGGCATGTAGTACTGGGTGAAGGTGGCGGGCTGGCGGAGGGGCGTGCTGGTGACCAGGTAGTACACGGCCGGCGCGAGGAGCAGCAGCGCCAGCCTGGGCCGCCACGCGCAGCGCGGCCCGCGGTCCTCCAGGCATTCGTGCAGTGACGCGGCCCGGTCGCGTTCTGGGCATTTAAGTACATGCACGTAGGTGTACATTACCTATACAATTTTGACATTTTGTCATGTATAATACATTATACAATTTTGACATTTTGTCATGTATAATACTTATACACTTTTGACATTTTGTCACTTACACATCGTGACATTTTTATTTTGTACATTTTGGCACTAAGGCCATTCACCCCTATCTATACATGGCGTCCCACGGCGATGCCACACGGAGGGAAAGTACATTAAATATTGAATATAGGATATTTTACTGAAAGAAGACATCGTTTTATTTTTAATAATAAGTAGAACTGCATTCACAGATTTTTTAAAAATCGACTGACTCAACCGGGAATCGAACCCGCCAAATTTGAAAAAATCAAACCACATGTATTTTATGATAACGGTCAAAAGGGTTAATCATAACTTATCATAAGGATTATTTTTCCCTAAAATAGATCGATAAAAAAAATGAAAATGTAAAGTTGTCTGAAATTGTGTACCTAAATAGGACGATAGGCTGATATATTTTTTTATTATTAAAAGTATAAATAAATAAAATAAGTGCTTACTTGAGTAATAGCGCCGCCCTACTGCACTTAATATTTTGTTTTCCGACAACAAATACATTTTTCCCATATCTACATACACACCATTACGTGCGAAGCGCTAACTGTAAAAGGCCGAACGATAATGTTTACCTAATAATCGGAAACTGGATGTTGTCACAGCAAAATAATAACAGCAATTCGCATACCTTAATTAACAAAGAGGTAACTGAATATCAGACATTTTTAAACAAGCTTTTAGTAGATCATACCAATCATCATCATCATCAACAGCCTATTAATCTCCCCACTGCTGGGGCTCAGGCCTACCCTCTCAACGAGGGCGTGCGGGCTATAGTCCACCACGCTAGCCCAGTGCGGGTTGGTGGACTTCACATGCGCCTAAGAATTTCTTCTTCGGCGTATGCAGGTTTCCTCACGATGTTTTCCTTCACCGTTTGAGAGCAGTCAGTACACGTACTTAAGTTTCGAGAAAAAACCCATTGGTACATGGCCCAGCCGGGGATCGAACCTCGGACCTTTCGATATGATAGGTCGCGTCTTATCCCCGAGGCCACTGACGCTCTGATCTGACTGACTGATCATACCAATATTATAAAGGAAAGATTTGTATTTTTGTATGTTTGTAATGAATAAACTCAAAAACTACTGTGCCGATTTCAAAAATTCTTTCACCATTGGAAAGCTACATTCACCCTGAGTGATATAGGCTATATTTATTGCAAAAAAATGTCCACACGTGCGAAGCCGGGACCGGCCGCTAGTAAACTATAAAATTGAACATATTAAAAACCTATTTTCAGAACCAAAGGGAGTGCAAATATTATCATATTTAGGTATATAAATAAATCCCTCAATGTTTGTGCAGTTAAATATTAACGTTATACATGGTATTATGTTTAAGTTTAAGGATACAACATAAATAAGTAAGCAAATGAATAAACCGTTAACATTGCACTATCTGAATCTAAACTAGACGCCCGCATCTCTCATTTGTTCAAATAACATCCAAATCCAAAGCTTCTGTTAATTGCATGAATTCTCTGACAATCCGTTATCTCTGTATTTGTGCTGCAGTATGCCAGTGGAATTGTGTCCGGAATTAATTCCCGGGTATTCAGCGCATCCCGGGATCTCGGATTCCCGGGAACAGATGAATTTATCCCGGAGTCGTGAGGAAGCTCGATTTGTGGATTAACTATTTGCAGATGAACGTTTGACCCCTGTCTCTCGCAATGTTGTCGCATTCTTCGTCAATTTCACAAATCTTTGTCAACGGTAAAAATTCTATTTTCTACTATCCAGGGTAAAACTGCTTAAAGTTTCATCAAAACCCGTTTAGTCCTTTTGAGGTGATTGAACTACAAACATCCAAACTTACAAACATCAAAACTGTATGAATAGTCACTAATTAGGTATTAAATAAAGGACTATCATAATATTAAAATGTCTTTTACTCGATAGCATTGATGTTACATCATTCATGTTCTCAGGCTGTCATAGGACCTACTCTGTGTCTGTTTATAAAGCTACCTACCACTACTAATATTTATAGAGACCGTTACAACATCTCCTTTGTACTGATTTAAGTTAAAAGATTTCTCATCAATATTAATTAATAACATTACGATAATTAAGTACATATACATTAATACAACTGGTAATCAGCGAGCCTAGTTGGCATATTTCTGGTTCTTGGTGGCCTAGATGTGTACTCAGGAGTTTGGTGTACCATCGGTGAAGATGAGTTAGTTGGCTCTACCACGTCTCTAACTTTTATTTCATACCCATAGTCCGGGTTGGTTGCGTGTGGCTGAGAAGACGTAGGACTTGCAGCTTCTGGTTGGAGGGAGCCTTTGAAGGGTTTTATATGCACTCTGTTTCTTCGGTATATAACACCATTTACATTAATTCTAAATGTTCTCTCATTTAGTCTTTCTGTTACTACTCCCACTCTCCATGTTTTGTCAATCTCAGGCTGTAATTGTACTGCTACTGATTGTCCAACTGTCAAATCTGTATACTGTTTACATCTTTTATCATATTGAACTTTATGCTTTTCCTTTCTCTCCTTGAGAAGATGAGGTAGATCTTCAACTACTTTATGCTTTAACTGTTCTTCTTTGCAAGGTATACCAGTTCTTGTTATTTTACATAGAAGTTTCTGTGCTGGACTTGCATTATCGGTATCTGTGGGCGTATTCCTTTGGAGAAGTAAGCTGTACCACACGTCTTCGTTAGCTGCGCTAGCCTTGAGAATCAGTTTCTTTGCGATCTTCACAGTTGCTTCCGCCTTTCCATTAGACTGAGGGTAGTGCGGGGAGGATGTGACATGCTCAAAGTTCCACTGTTGCGAGAAGGCACTAAAGTCTTTGTTAACAAAGTTTGTCGCGCCATCTGTACATACTCGCTGTGGGATACCATACCTTGAAAAGTTTTTCTTGCAAATCTGTATCACATCTTTTGCTGTAAAATCTTTGATCTTATCTAGCTCATAGAAGTTTGAATAGTGGTCTACCGTTATAAGGTAATTTTCAGATTTTTCCTTAGTTTTAACATTAAAAACATCCATAGAGACATATTGGAAAGGGTATACAGGAACATCATGACTCAACATTGGAAATCTTTCTTGAGATGCCGAGTATTTTATACAAATGTCACATTTCTCCACATGGTTCTTAATGTCAGATGACATGCTTGGCCAGAAAATATTTTGTCGGGCTAGACGTATAGTACTAGCTATACCATTATGGCTTTTATGAATTTTGGAAAGCATAAGTTTTCTCATAGTCAGTGGAATCAAGATTTGACTATTTCTGAATATCAACCCCTCTGATGTGGATAGTTCATGAGCGAATTTTTTAGTCCATCTCAGGCTTTCATGAATGTCTGAGGCATAATCAGGAAATCCAGTAGTGATGTATGATATCAGCTGCTGTAATGTCACATCTTTGGAGGTTTCCTCTCTAATTTGTTCTATTACTTTGTCGGTAACTTTTAGATATCGTATGTTTGACACTTTACTTATTAATTCAAATATTTGATTTTCTGCCGACATTTGGTCAATATTGTGTTTATTGTGTTGGTTTTGATTTTCAGGAGTTCTTGATAGAGTGTCGGCGACGTGATTAGATTTACCTGTTATGAATTCTACTTGCAAGTTATATTTCTGCAGAATCATCAACATCAGCTGCAGTCTCTTCGGGGCCTCTACCAGTGGTTTCCTGAAAATATTGACCAGGGGTTTGTGATCTGTCTTCACAGTTACATTTGCGTTAGCTACAATATATTGATTAAATCTTGAGCAGGCGAACACCACAGCCAGCATCTCTTTTTCTATTTGGGCATATCGTTTCTCAGTAGCAGATAGAGTTCTGGATGCAAAAGCTATAACTTCACCATCCTGATATATGGCAGCTCCGAGCCCATACCCACTGGCATCGCATTCGATGGTGATGGCTTTGTTTAAATCATAATATTTCAGGGTGGGTAAGTTGCTTATGCGCTTGATTATATTCTCGAATTCTGTCTGCTCCTTATCTGTCCATTGCCATGATGTTTCTTTTCTAGTTAACTTTCTCAGATTGTCTACCTGGCTACTCAAATTCTCTATAAATTTGCTGAGATACGTTACCATTCCCAGAAATCTTGCTACATCTTTGGTACATGTAGGTACAGGCAGGTTCTTTATAGCTGAGATTTTCTCTTCATCGACTTTCAAACCCTCGGTTGTTAGCACGTGCCCGTAGAATTTCACTTCCGTCTGTAAAAGTTTCAATTTTTCCTTGTTAAGTTTGCAATTATTTTTCTGTAGTCGAATAAACAAATTCTCCAAATTATTATTATGATCCTGAATTGCCTTCTCCATTGTGTCACCTACTCCATAGATTAAAATATCATCAGCCATGACTTCTATGCCTTTCAGACCCTGTAGCACTGATAGCAACCTTTGTTGAAAAATTTCGGGTGCTGAACTGATACCAAAAGGCATACGGAGCCATCGATACCTGCCAAAGGGGGTCCAAAAGGTAGTGAGTTTACTTGCATCTTCAGATAAT
This sequence comes from Metalampra italica, assembly GCA_949699065.1. NCBI lineage: Eukaryota > Metazoa > Arthropoda > Insecta > Lepidoptera > Oecophoridae > Metalampra > Metalampra italica. Next base: position 8,148,333 of record OX452982.1, read on the forward strand.
AATAAATGCCAAAATCCCTTTTTAGCATCAACTGTACTAAATACTTTGGCCTTCCCTAGTTCTGGAAGCACCTCATCCAAAGTTGTAAATTGGAAATTGGGTCTTTTTAGGGCTTTGTTTAATGGAATAGGGTCTAAACATATTCTGAACTTTTCCTTTCTTCGTACTATTAAAATATTATTTACCCATTGCGTGTGAGCCATTTCTTTCTTGATAATCCCATCTTTTTCCAATTGATCGAGCTCCTCCTTCAGCTGTTGACGTAAAGCTAGTGGTACCCTTCGTGCTGGCTGAATACGTGGGGGAACACTGTTGTCTATTTCTAGATCCACTTCACCTGGAAGCAAGCCATAGCCCTCGAAAACATCTGAGTATTTGTTAATGATTTCCTGTGTTGCAGCATAATCGGATGGGTTAGTAATTTTTACAGCATTACAGTATTTAACTAGGCCTAGCCGTAAACAAACTTTCTCCGAAAGCAACGGCTCATGTTCTACATCCACAATGTGGAAGGTGATATGGTATGTTTTATTGTTATGAAGACATTTTATCTCTGTCTGACCCATCGATATTATTTCTGAGCCATTGAAGCATTTCAATTTTAGGTTTGATGGTTGCAGCTTCGGTTTGGAGTCATTGACTAGTTTCTTAAATTGTTCAATTCCAATCACACAAACATGAGCGCCTGTGTCCAATGCACAGAAAACTTTTTTTCCATTCTTTACCCAACCACATGCTAAGTTCTGCTTCGGTGTGACCAGTTGATCGGTTTGTCCTGATTTTAGATATATAGACACTACTGTCACTTTCATTGTCTTCAGACTCTTCTCGGAGCAATTCTTTAACATTTCCTGTCTTTCTGCACACCTTTAAAAGATGATTACGGCCATTACAACCTTCACATCTTGTTCCATACGCTGGACATTTACGTTTATCAAATATATGTTTATTTCCACAGAATTTACATGTTCCTTCTTTTTTTATAGTGCCTGTCTTCTTTTGTTTGTCCACTTTGTTCGATTTAGTAAGTTTGTTGACCTCGAGCTGAGTCGGGGATGTGGCCTCGAGCTGTTTTACCTGCTCACTTGCGGCTTCTGCTGATCGACACATATTTATGGCTGTATCTAGATCCAGTTTATCCAGGCGAAGCAATTCTTTTTTTAAATCATTATTGAATATGCCTGTAACTATTTTGTCTCTAAGGAGATCTTCTTCAAATTGGGCATACTCACATGACTTGATTAATTTTCGCAGCTCCAATAGATAAGCATCAAAAGTTTCGTTCACAGTTTGTATTCTTGAATTGAATAAGAATCTACAGTAAATAATATTCCTTTTCTTTGATAACTTTGCTTCTAGTTTCTGAAATATGATAACCTCACTTTTCTTGTCTTTTGGAGTCATGTCGAATTCATTGTATTTCTTCAATGCTGCTTGGCCTATGGCACTTATGAGTAGGCTGGCCCTTTGTTCTTCTTTGTCGGGTCCCCAAGAAGAGATGCCTGTGGCGGACACGTAGTTGAGCCACGAGTTTTTGAAGCTTTCGTAGGTTTCAGCTACATCTGGCGCTTCGATGTCTAAGGGCGCTGGCCAGGGTACACTCACACGGCCTCTCTCCGGCGGCTGAGCAGGAGGATTCTCCTTATTCTGAATGTTTTGTAGTTGTTGTTGTATTGCTTTTAAAATTTCATTTTGCGTTGACAAAATTGAGGTGAAGTCCATCGCCATTGTTTCTTTTTTTGATAAAACGAGTGGGTACTTAACACTTCTGACACCATGTATGTATAGTCACTAATTAGGTATTAAATAAAGGACTATCATAATATTAAAATGTCTTTTACTCGATAGCATTGATGTTACATCATTCATGTTCTCAGGCTGTCATAGGACCTACTCTGTGTCTGTTTATAAAGCTACCTACCACTACTAATATTTATAGAGACCGTTACAACAAAAACCTTCTCATTCATCTTCTACATCAATCATCTAAAAGGCCTTGTTTCAGTGCAAGGAGTTTAATTATTAAAATCTTTTTTAATTTTTTTTACTAAGTATCATAGGATAGACAGAATAGGTTGGATAAGTACTTAAAGTGACCCTTTACTCGGTATAGGCTTTTCCAGCTGGAGAAGGTAGAAGACCATGTGGCCATGCGCCAAGAAAGAACGAATTACCTACTGATCTTACTAATAAGTCGCAACTATGCGCCGTATCGAAATGATAGTTATAAGAATGTTTCTCGATTTGTTACGTGTGTGTTTCGTATTGACAGCGTACATGCGTGTGGGATCCCCCCGTGAAAAATTCCAGAACGCCTTGCATCTGAAGAACACGCTATGTGGTCTCTTTAAGGCCAACAAGCTATTACGCCAGGCAAGCGATGCCGCTGGCTTTCACTAGTATTATGTTTTTTTCACCTTCAGTTTCAGTTTACTTCCCTTTGTTTGTTATTTATTAATAACATCCACAATACAATTACCTTGCCATTTTCAAACAGACATTTAGATGCGAAGACACGTTTATTTTATAGTTATAATTTATCATGTCTTTAAATAAGAAAGATTTTACTAAACTCGATTTACAATGCCGCGTTCTGTGTTTCTGTCGGAAATATAGTTCGAAACCAGCAACGGAATATTTCCAACATAACGGTTCGTCATTTTACAGGTGGTGTTTTGTGATTGCTGTGTTATTTGCTCTTCAATTTTATTATAACACGTCTCTGTTCTTGAAAAAATCGGAACCGTCTGTTAAATCTAAAGTTCCACGTAAGTATGTTTCATGGTCACCATCAGTCTGCACTAGTCCACTGCTGGACACATGCCAAGGCGCGCCACAGATCTTCGACTCTCCGCATCCAGTCACTGCCAGCCGACGCAGATCGTCGCTCCATCTAGCCGGGGGGCGTCTCACACTACGCTTGCCCAGTCGTGGTCTCCACTCGAGAGCTCGTCTACCCCAGCGGTTATCGGTTCTCCGACAGTGACCAGACCACTGCCACTTCAACGTCTAACTTATTCAGCTATGTCGAAGGAGCTATCTCGCAGAGAAACTTCGAGCATGGCTCTTTCCGTACCCCGTTGAGCGACGCAATAACTTTCTATGTAGTTCCAAAGAGCTCAATCGGTCCAATAGTTTTCAGATGGACAAAAAACTTTGAAGTTTTGATGTATCTCTAAACAGGCTCGCCCACGTACCTCCTTACCTCCCTAGCTCCCTCCCCTCCTTTCCTAAGGATGTAAATATCAGATGTAAATGGATATGATATTATGTACTTTCAGGTTACGAAGATCTCACCTCATACAAGTCTTTCATGAAAGAGAAACTTCTATTCAAAAATGTGGGTAAGTAGGTTCCCGTCGCAAGCAGTACTCGAGAAAAAGAGTCTATGGTTGTGGTCCGCCCTTGTGAATGTTATCGCGTTTTCATTAGATATTAGTCGAAGGTTTAAACCCAATGGGCAAAAAAGGCGTAAACTGGGCAGAATGAATGTATTCACGTCCAAATAAATGCCCAGGAGAGCGTCGTCGGTAGCGTAGTGTAATTATGTTACCAAACGTAAAACACCTGCAGTTATACCGAGCACAGCCAACCTAATTTTGTTGTGATTGCGGTGTAGTTAAAATATAATTAGCGTCATTAAATCTAAATTAATTAATAAAATATCTTTAAAAAAGCGCAAAGATATTTTTCTTAAACATGCGCGGAAATATTGTCATTACTTTTGAATAAAGAACACGCGAAGTATCATATTTACGTAGACTGGAAAACCAAAATCACTTCCCGGCGCGTTCTTTGAATTTGGAACGAAGAGCGCGCTGGCAATGTTGTATGAAACGGTGTGCTGTTTGAATTTAGAACTCTTTCATCTATCGTACACATTGCGTTCTCGTGGCTGTATAGCCACAGATGCGTTTTTATTTAAACTTGACAAATCCTGAATGTTACACTGGACATTGTTTCCGCAGATCTTCAGCCACTCTTCTTGCTGATTCGGGAGCGAATTTAACTACTCTAAAAAGACACGGAGGTTGGAAGTCCAATAAAGTAGCTGAAGGCTACATCGAAGACTCTGTTGAAAATAAAACTGAGATAACCAATAAAATTAACCAAAACATCAAATTGCGACCTGTTAATGATTCGGAAACAACATCTTACCCACCCACCTCTTGCCAATTATCAAGTCCACAGCCATCCACTTCTAAACAGCAATTAAGTTTCCACCACTGACCAAGTATCAAATTCCCAGCCGCAAACGTCAGAAATACAACAAACGAACATAAATGTGCCTGGAAAAACAATAACATTTTCGTTCAATAATTGTCCTAACATGAGCAATATAACTTTTAATATTAATTAAATTTATTATGTAAAAGGCCCTTTTTTATTTCCTTGCATTTTTTAAAGAAAAGCACTATATATGCCTCGGCCGAAATGGCAATTGCCTGTCTCGTATCATTGAAGTCCTCGCCTGCGGCTCGGCCTTCAAACTCATACTCGACCTGCAATTGTCTATTTCGCTGCCTTTGCAATAATGTACTATTATGAAGTGAGATCTCGCTCCTAGAGGCACCTGTTTATTTTTGTTTACATTTCATTGGCCCTCTAATTAATATGAGTTTCTTTTAAATACCTAACGCATGAAGTTAATTACAGGCGCAGAGGAAATTCCAACATACCCCAAAAATACGCCAGTTTGTAAACTGAATTCGTCTACTTTAGGTAAGATATTTTACAAAGTACTAAGTACATATCTTACGACGAGAGTATCGTATCTTCTTCTTTTGGTTTCATCTAAGCCTATGACCAACAGTGGACGTAACCAGTGTTAAGTGGTCCCTACACGATCATGCTGCATGACATGCATTACGTGCTGTCACTCATGCATGACCGTCTAGTTGTAGTGATTCACGCGAATGACATGCAAACTACGTGCATGACATGCAAACTACGTGCATGACATGCAAACTACGTGCTGGCCGTTGCCTCACTGTACTAAATGATTGATAGCAAGCATATAATTCACTTAAAGGTGTAACCAACAGTCTCCTGTGCGTTGTGGCTGACAAGATAGATAACCCTATTATGGGACACTGGAATAAAACACATGTGTCTCAGGGTCTCATATAGGAAATAATTAGGCATCTAATGTCTCTATTATGTGTCTACTTTTACGTTATATTGATTACTAACATAGTTTTTAAGTCTTTTGTATATTACTAATAATATGGACATAGTCTGAAATAAATTATTTGAATTTGAATTAAACGTAACGCATGTCATGCCGCATGATCGTTTAGGGACCGCTTAACAAAAACCTGAAACAAAAATCCTGTTCATAGGTCCAATATCGGCGAACAAAACGAAACTCGAACTGCTCTGGGTTGAGAAGCAGTTCCCGTATGTTACACCCGGGGGGTACAACGCGCCCGCGCATTGCCGCTCCAGGCATAAAGTCGCCATTTTGGTTCCGTACAGGTATGAAGGAGGCGTCTAGTTGCAAAACCCGCTAAAACATTCAAATTTAAAAGTAAAATCAAACTTTTTAATTTTTTCAAATTAGTTGCCAGCTCATTGTAAAGTACACAATACACTTTCAGACATATTTAAAACACACTGGCCATCTAGGATTTTGGAGGCTGTCATTCAAATTGAAAAGTAAAAACAAACTTTTTAATTTTCTTAAATTATGTGGCCAGTTCATTATAAAGCACACAATACACTTTTGAAAATATGTAAAAGTAAGTACCTATAATAATTTTCGACGGGGGGACGAGTACTGAACTGGGGTACAGCGCTATTGAAACTTACATCAAATGGTCGCGATCAGGCACGGAAAATAAAGTTTTGAATTGACCATATCATTTAAGTATAAATTAATGTAATATTGTTGTCATTTTGGGAAGCGGTCACTTTGGGAAGTGAGTGCTCCAATCAATATAGGTACCTACTTACTCATAGAACATGTTATTTCAGGAATCGGGAATCTAATTTAGCCATTTTCCTGTATCACATACACCCGTTTCTAAAGAAACAACTCCTCGAATACCGGGTGTTCGTTATTGAACAATATGGTATGATTATTTTTTATTTACCTAGAACTGCTACCTCTAGTCTTAGGTATCTTATCATCTTATGGGGCCACGAATACCTGGCGACACTTTGATATATAATTTGGGATCTTTTTTGCCAAACCCCTGACCCACCAACGGTGCCCCAATCCTTTTTTGGTGGACCAACCCCATAACACGCCCTAGAATAGAAATTCTGATCATTGGCGTATGCAGGTTTCCTGACGATTTTCCTGATGATTTCGTTCACAAAAAAGCCGGTGGTATTATAATTAACCGTACCTACTAAGTCCAGATAGACTCATTGGTAGGTAACGGCCAAAGTTCGAACGCACGACCTGATGAACGCGAGGTGAATGCACAATTATACAACTAGGCTAACTCTTAACTCCTTCTTAACTCCCTACTTAATATATTTTAAGCCTTTGCTTCTTTTGACTGTAGAGTCCTTGTTTGAGCAAGGTTAATAAAGCACGCACGAGACATCCCACTTATCCCTTCAAGCTACTTACTTATATCCCCTCGACTGTTGCTAGCAGCAACACAAAGGTTGCAAGTGCAGTCTTACAGCAGCACTGCTTAAAGGGCTGTCCATCCATAAAGCCGCTTCAAATAATTTTATCGATAGGAACAAAAAAGTTCAACAAGGGTTCATTGTTCAACGTGGCTTTTCTGGAGACGCAGCGGTTCGGCGACTGGCACTGCCTGGTGTTCCACGACGTGGACCTGCTGCCGCTGGACCAGAGGATCCTCTACTCCTGCCCGAGGAGGCCCACGCACATGTCTTCCGCTGTTGAATCGCAGGGATATCAGTAAGGCTCACTAACGATCACCTGCAGATAAAGCGGACCTCTTACTTTACTGAGTTTATTGCCATCCGGTTTTTTTTTTTGCCAGGAGTCCGGTTTATCTTTCTGCAGGTGACTTCCAGGTTTTTTGTTATTACCTGTCAATTTATCAATTTCACTGGACATTGCAGATGATAATAATTAAATGCTGTGCAAATAAAACCATAAAAAAGTTAACTAAGCTGCAAAATTTTGGGTAGGTACCTCAGGATAATAGGCTTCGGCGGATTCGGACCATATATGAAAATGGCCACAGGGTCTTAAGGACCAAATATGTTCCAAATACCTACCTATCCACCCTTTCCCTTTGGTCAACCCAAGGTTGGCAGAATCGGATTGAGTGGCGCGTTGAGTGAATAAGTCCAGCATTACCAACTGTTTTTTTATATATTGACGATGATGGCGCTGCTCAAAGCCTGGAACCTACCTATTGTTTGCAGGCTTCCATATCTGCAGCTGTTCGGAGGAGTGACAGTCATGTCTCCCGCACAGTTCGAGGCAGTGAACGGGTACTCCAACTTATACTGGGATTGGGGTGCCGAAGACGACGACATGTTTGTGAGGTGATGCCTACAGGAGTTGAGTGGCGCTACATAGTCTTATTCGAGATTTCATTCTGCCCGGTAACCTACTGAGCATTCGTATGTAAGCATATCTGTAGCCACATAAATATAAAACCATAGCGTAAGCGAGCTCTTTCTGAGTTCTGTCCCTGTAGCAAGCCAAAGTAACATGTATTAGTTAAAAGATTAATTCGATATTTCGTCCGATGGATTTTTGATTTTTTTCCTGACCTCAAAATTAACTTTTGCGACTTCGCTTGCGTTTGCAAACCTACAGAAAAACAGTGAGACACTTTTGACAACGCAACGAATGTGTTTAGATTGCAAGCGAGAAGATATCCGATTCTGCGTTACAACAAGTCCATAGGGAGATATGCGCACACGCCGCACGAGCCAAACGCTATTAACGACCATAGGTAAGTATAATCATGTCTGCCGACGTCCGCTGCTGTTGGAAATAGAATTTCTCCAAAGACTAAAGGCGCAACAGGGCTCTCATCTAGCCGCTTTATCCCAAAATCCGGGTAGGTACGTTCAGGTCGTCTCGACCCAATTCGCCTACCGGAAAAGCCGTTTCCACTCCAGACCAGAACCTCGATGAAAGTTGTTGTTCTACTAGAGCTGAAGGGTTTGTTTGCAATAGATCTGGCTAGATATAAGCATATTCTTATATTATTGTCTAATGGTATTAAACTATTTACCAAACATATACAAAATACCTTCCAGAAATTGCAGCACTACTATGTATCACTCGGGGGAAAGTACATTATTAACTCGTGTGTTTAAGGCCCTCGCGTAGTATGTCGCTTTGTCCCTTTGATGGATAATGTACTATTATTTCCAGATATTACACCCTCAGCCTGGCAAAGAGGCGGTTTCGGCTGGAAGGTCTCAGAAGTATGACGTATAAGCTGATCAACATCACCAAAAGAAGACTGTTTACCCATATATTGGCCGATATAAACCCATTCAACAAAAATGTATAATGTATTAACTAATTACCTACATAAATTAAACTAAAATCAAGTCTCTATTTTTCATTTCAAATGGCTAGATACACTTGTATTATAAAACATTGACGGTTGAAAGAATTAAAATAGTAAAACAAAGCAAATTAGATTAATATGTTGACAATTCAAACACAAACCTTATTAATCAACTCTGCAATATTGAGAACTGTGAACTTTTTCACTTTATGTAAAATGCGACAGACATTGGGATCTGTCAGGAACATACAAACATAGATATCGCCATTGTCGGTATTTACTTCTAAACGCTTCATGACGTCTTTCACTTGTTCTTCATATGGAGTCATCTTCTCCTCCGGTTGGAGTACGAAGTGCCAAGGCAAACAGATTCGAAGCACGTTCCATATAACTTGTTGACTTACAACGTAAGCCAAGTTGGGATCCTCCACAATTTCACTTTTATGTTCTTCTTCCAATTCTTCCTTCTCTGGTGGTTTCTCCTCAGTAGGTGCGGGCTCCTCATCGCAAGGTGGGCAAATAAAAGTATACTTTACATCGGACGCAGACTGAGTCAATTTGCTTTGACTCTGTAGACTCTTTTGCTTCGGCAAGCGAGCACTTTGTGATGCATCTTTCTTGCCTTTGGTTGTTTTCTTTTTGCCCTTTTTCTCTTCAACCGGCTCGGTGTAGGGGATTTCGATAATAGTGGTCCCTTCGCATGTGTCGATAACTTTCGCGAGGACTTGGTCCAGGAATTGGTTGGTGCACTTAAGTGCGCATGCTAAACACTCGTCTCGATACTCTTTCAACTGTATCAAGTGACATACGACCTCCTGGCACTCGTCCCATGTGAAACATGTTTTCTTACCGACAGCCATAGACAGCGCTGTTGCAAAGCCCTCAGCAGGTTCAGCACTTTTGCAGAATGCCAAAAGGAATGCTGAATAGTTCATCATATCTTCAGAAGTCTCAAATAATTCAAATAAGAAATGTTTAATCAAATTCTTTCTTAATTGGGCGTATTTATCATCGGCATCAAACTCTTCTTCGAACCAAAGCTCGTCGTTTATAAAGTCGTCTCTGCTAATCAGCTCCATCGATTCGGGATCTTGACATCGGAATTTATGTCTTGCTTCTAATAATTCCTCGACTGTTGGAAATCTTATATTAAGACAGTAAATTAGAAAGTCTCTCCAATCTATATAGGCTGTTTCACCATATAATAAAAACACCAACTTAGGGACTTGTTCAGGATCCACTCGTCTCCAAGCTTCAGGAAATAGACTTCCTTCACAAGATTCCTTTCCGAAGAAAATAAAGTCTTGTAAAAGGTAAATGAAGGCTTGTTGTAATGATATACCCGCGGGAGCAACAATCTTGAATTGCGTTCGTAGCCTGGCAAGTTGTGAAATCTTGAAGTCCATGGTATCTACGATTTCTCTTATCATTCCAGTGTCTGGAGGTGGTTCGGGTGGTGCAAATTGTAACATATTTGGATCTATCACAAATGTATCATGTTCAAGTACGAGGCTTTCTGGAATTTTTCTACCATTTTCAACAGCCATTTGTAAATATTTGCATAGTCGGTCTACTGATTTGATTTCATTCATATAATAAGTATTAATATCATTTTGCACATCCATAAAAGTTTTATAGATGTGGTCATTGAACAGCTTCATGTCATGATAACATTTGTATTGAAGCGCCAGCATGCGCATGTTTGCACGGAACATTTCGCCATTGATACCCATAATCCATTCCTCGATACATTTCAGTGCGTTCTGTTTGAAAATTTCCTCAGCTTTTATAGACTCCTCTGAGCTATTGTCATCTTTCTTTTTAACAGGTACAACAATTTTAGCTACTTCACTGTATTCTTTACTTATGAGTGATCGATAGTGGTCATTGGTATCTTTTATTAGTTTTTGAGCCCATTTAGTATTGTTCTCAATAATCATATTAAATGGATTATTGCTATAATCAATAACAATGTTTTTTAATTGCAGATCTTGAAATGCCGCTTTTAGTTGACGAAACACTTTGTCTTCGCTTCCTTTCTTACTTCCCGACGTTTCATCCGGGTCTCTCGTGATTTTTGTCAATTCCTTGGAAGTGATTCTGTCACTATGAGGCAATCGCTTCAACATAGCGAAGTAAAAGTCATGCAGAGCTTGTATTGTTAAATATGACCTGGAATACAATTCATATTTAGTGGTTATAATTTATTTTATCAGCAACTATGTACATAGTTACAATGAAAAAATTATCAATGTAGGTACGCTTGTTCAAGTCACTCGTACATAGTCTAGGGGTTTGAGCTCTTTGAACATGTTTCGGGGTACCTTTGTTCCCATTATGTGTCTAAAGATTATTCATGCCTGCCTGATCCTGTTAAAGTTTTAAAATATTATTGAAAATTTGTACATTCATAATACCTGTTTAGTTCAGTTTGCATACACGATATGTATGTATTAGCCATAGCAGTAAGCTCCTCCGCAGTCCAGTTTTCACATATAAGTGCATGCCTTTGTTGTTCCGCATACAACTTTCTCTCGTCACAAATATTGTACAGTCTGCTTTGCAACTCCTTAATTCGACAATGCCATTCATTTTTTGTTAAATCCACATCGCGCCAATCGTCTTCAAAATCATTGTATTCCTTTTGAAAACGACTCACTATATCTTGCTTATAAGAGGGCAATGTTATTATCTGCTCCATTTTATCTTTGATGAATCTTGCGTATGGTATCAAACAGTTCATTTGCAATCGTTTTGCAAAGAACAGTTGTTGCAAATCGTGAATGTATGTCTTTTCTATTTCTTCCCAACAAGTGGCCAATGATATGCCAATGTTATCTGAAATGGGTATTTCTCCGTAATTCCAGTCCTCTTCGCCCGCTAATAGTTTTGTTTCTTCTACAGTTGAAAGTGATTTGGTTTCATGTTCTTCTTCAGATACTTCTTCCATAATAGGGATTTGTTCGTCATTCAAGTCTTCATGTGAGTCCGGCGCCTTTACAACTTCTAATCTATTAGTTATACTACCATTCTTACTTGACTTCGATGATCGACGCAACCTTTCTTTTGACTTTCCCGTTGTAGATACTTCAGGTTTAACGATTTTTGATTTTGTTCTTTTATCATCAGTAGACGGAAAATCTAGAAGGCTTAAAATATTTTCACCAAATAATTTTTCACATGACTTAAGTGGCATACCCAAATCACCAATAATGTATTTACATATTTGGGCCAAAAATTCTTTTTCTATTAGTTCGTGGTACATACTATAATTTAGCCCGAGGATAGCATAAAATCTGTCAATTAGCTCGGAATTATCTTCATTCAAATCCCAAATTACAAACTCTTGCAATATATCCTCAGTTTCTATAAGCTTTATATAACAAGTAAAGTAACTTTCGAATGGTTTTTCAATTCTTTTTTTGTGAGGATCATTTACAATTTTAGATACACGAATTTCCTTAAACGGATCTTTTTCCTTTCTCCGATGCTTTATGATACTTTCCTCTAAATATATATCATCCCTATCATCTACCTGCTCTTCAGTGGGTGGTTCACGGCCAGAAAATGTCTCTTCTAGTATTTGTGCTTCACGGTAAGAATTTGGATAGTTAATAATGACAAAGCCATTGATGTCGTCTTGATCTTTAAGGTATTCCACTATCATAGCAGAGAGTAAATGATCGGTTAAAGAATCTCCGACGCTGAGAGACTCGTAAGCATACTTACCCAGCTCAGCAGCATTAGACAATTTTATTTCTTCTTCTGGAATAGTTTTAGGTGTCTGAGTCTGTTTGGTATTGGGTGGTACGGGCCCTGTAACTCCTGAATAGTTCATTTCACTACTTTTGCTGTACAATTCATCCTCAGCTTTCAATACTTTAATAAACTCTTTATCTTCCTCATCCTGGGCCGCATTGATAAATTTATCAAACGAGAGTTCAATATCTGTGCAACCAATCATCTCAATCTTGAACATTCTTAAACAGAAATTTATTGCACACTCGAGCCGAACTACATGTATTTTGGCCAAATTTAATAAATATTGCATAGCGACAACTATAGATTTGTCTGGCAGTCCTCGTAAAATAGCCTTGGATTGATAGTGAGGCAAATCTGCTGGAGGTCTGGGAGGTGGATATGGATATTTTATTTCAAGCAATGTGTAAACTAAGTGCCCTAACACACGCGTCCCTAAATATTCGTATTTCCTATCTTCCGACTCAGGATCATAATTAGGAATCAACAAATCTAATGCCCAGGGATAAGTGTAGTTATGGTATTCTATAAATTCAGCATCGTTTAAAGCGTCTTGGCGATCCAACTCTAGCCTTATGATTTCTTCCTCTTCTGCTGCAGGTTCCTCTTCCAAGCCGTGTTCTTTGAGAATATCCTCCATGGGATCAAGAATATCAAATATGGGTTGTTTCCTAAAATACAGTGTTTTCCACTCATGAATAAAATGGTCCGGTATATCATCCCCTATTAAACGTTTAAAGTACGCATATTTTGTAGCATAGTCAACTATAGACAACATAGTGTCATAGCATATTTCGTAGTAATGCTGCCGCTTACGTTTCATTTTTTCAGCGTACAATTTCTGGTGAAGCATATTTTGCCTATGTTTCTCAAAGTCTATTTCTACGACTTCCAAATGAATTTGTTCCTTGACGTTGTCAAGAAATTGATGAAACTGTTGAGCTCTCTGTTGTGAAAATTCTTTTTCTGCATGAATTCTATTTTTGGCTAGATTACGTGCCTGCTGTTTAGTTTCCATAATTTGCGTGCACATTTGTTTCTCAAATTGCGACAGTTTCATAACTTTCTTAGCGAGTTTGGTGTCGAGCTTAGCTTCTTCATCAGCGACAGAAAGGTCCCACAGCGATCCGCTAAGAACGTTTCGTAATTGCTTTTGAAATTCTTCAGATTCGGTCTTTTTATGAATTGTTGTATACAGATTATCCATATAGTTTTTCGCCCATTCCGAATCTATTAATGACTTTTTTCTTTCTTTAGAACTCTCCTCCAAAGCGAGCAATTCTTCATATGTATAGTTTTTAAACTTACATGGATATCTCAAAGCAAACTTTTCCATATCCTCCTTTTCTTTGTTACCCAGCTTTTGATGCTTAGGAGCTGCGTATTGCAGTCCAGTTTTGGACTCTTCAATTTTAGCCAGCATTTTTGAATACTTGTGTCTAATGTAATCGTAAGTTTCTTTTACTTGCTCCGTTTTCTTTTTTTGCCAGTCGATGAAATGTCGCTCATTGAGTAAAGGCTTGGAGAGATCGTCAACAAAAGCTTCTTTTTCTTCGTTGACTTTGTCAACTAGAAACCTGTTTTCCATCTTTTGTACCAGACTTGATACCATTTTTCGTTCTCGTTTGATAAAGTCTGTACGGTCTCTTTTATCTAAATGCAGAAACAGTTGATAAAACAAGCGCAGCAGCGTTGAGCCTTTGCCTTCTTTGATATTCTTCAGATCCGTATCGGTCAAGAAGACATCTACTTGGCGCAACCATTCTGACAAATAGTTCCAATTATTTTTTAAATCTCCTGACGCGTTGCTAGATCTTATCAGAAAATACTTCTCCTCATTTATTACGTGGTAGCTGTGGAGAACGCTGGCTATTATATAACCACTCTTCATTAATTCGCCAAACTCTTGAGCTTCCCATTGGATTGGCCGTTGTAGTCTTTCGGTGAGCCATTCTTTTAAAATTTCCGCCATAGTTATAAAATATAAAGTGAATAAATAACTATTTCTATTTGCTGATGTTCTCTGACTTTAAATTAGACAGCTTTGATTTCTTTCCCCAAGTCACTATGACAAAAATTCAATGACAATAGAAACTCCTTACTGCGTTTGAAGTGTCATTGCAAAACTTAAAGAGGGCGCACCTTCACAACCACACCTTTCATAACAAAATTAATATTCCTTTATGGGAATATTGTTGTACATATCCGTCTACGGAAAATTGCATATCACTAGACACCAATGACATTATGTACGAATTTGTACTTGGCGTGTATTTTTATTAGCGTTAAGATTGACGTGTGATTAAACTGAACAGTTTTAGATACTTTTGCCTTACCGACAAGGAAACGTTGGAAAAAAACAACAACAAACATGACTTTTGTGATGTTTATTTTCGCTGCATAGTTTTGTGGTTCTCGAATTTTATCCAGATTTATTGAAAATGAAGTGTAATGAGTTCGATAAAAGCGTAAGTTACTTGGTCACCATTGAACCGTCAAAGAATAACGTAACTGCTGTGCGTGGTAACCAATTTCTTGTTGTTGTTTACAGAAATCTCGCCATCACAATCACACGAATTTAGATAATTTGGACAAAGCATTACACGACCTCGGTATGTTGAGTGCTATAACGGAGGCGCGCCGCGAAATCCTACGCGAGTCGCAGTCGAACATCAGCATGCGTTTGAACACACGTTATGTATCGAATGTGACCGTGGGGTATTGTATGAGACGGACGACCACCAAAAACCGACTCTGCCCTTACGTCCTGCCCGCGAGGCACAGAACGAAGAGCGAGAACTCGGACGCGATGGCTACGGGTACCGATGTTACCGACAGTAACGATTTCAAAAGCAATCTATTTGAGCCGTCTACCAGCAGTTTTTGCAAAGAAGTTTTGGAGTCTAAGAGCCCCGCCAAGCGGTGCCAATCGCTGGAGAACCTCAACTTGTCGGTGGACCCACCTCCCAGCCCACAGCTGTCTCCAGACATGGACTGTGTGTCAACTCAGATACAAAAACTGCAAGTTGATGAATGACATACATCATCTCTCGAAATGTAGTGTGGTGACACAGTATAATACCCCGGTCTGCGCGACTGTGGGAGTAGTATTCAAGTGATTATGGATGTTAAATAATTGTATTTTTCAGTGTATTTGTACCGATGATAGAAAGGGTGTTGCTAGAGTTGATGTAAAAGATGTTCCTAGCTCCTTTGTGTAATTGATTTTGCATGTAATTGTAACATAAATAACATTTAATTAATGAAGGAATCTCTGTTCATTTCACTAAATGTTTAAGTAATTGCTCAAAATTATACCAATGGGTACAAAATGGATCTCAGAAGGATTATTTTGGATCCAGACTTAGGCAATTGTTTGATGTTTTTGTTGGAGTTTTTGATGGTTACCTTAACTATGTACCACCTAATTGTTTGTTATAAACAAATTTTTGTTTTCTAAGTCACAGATATGCGCTTTCATAATATTATTTAAGATTTAATGTGTTTATTAAATTTTAAAACTATGTAGTACCTAGATTTCAATCATTTGATGAAATTCACTTGAAAAAGGAAAAAGTAGGTATATAGCACGTATTTTAACTTATAGATTTATCCCATTCATTCACTAAAGAGATCTCATTTCATTGCATATTTTGAAACATTTTGTCATCCTTGCTTACTGTGGCTTAGATATATTGTATATAAAAAACCTATGTTTGTTACCAGATTTTGTTATTTTTTCTTATTTAATAAATATTTGGAATAAATATTTAAAATATTTCTTTGAATAATTTATGCTGAAGTTTAATTTTATTATAAAACCTACTTGCCTTGTATGCATGGCTAAAGTATATTCGGGTAGGATACCTTGCTATTTTATTTTATTTTAGACGAGTCTCCTGGGTGTATTCCTTTGCAAGACAATGCACCGACTGATACAGTTGCGATGGCTCACCCCAACCAGCTCGCCACCCATGTAATGAAAGATTATAATTCAAGCTTGGTTTATTCAAAAAACCAAATAGGGTGGGTGCATGCTCTTATTACAAAGTCAAGTCAAGTTATAATAGCATACTTTACAGCAGGGTGTTGTATATTGGATTTACACCACACGGGTAACACGTGTGGTAAAGAAATTCAAATCAGTTTTATTGGCGCTAGTAATCATAGGCGGTGATGATTGTTTATTCCCACACCAAAACGAGATACTTGCGAACCTAACCGGTTTGCGTCCATAACAAATTCCTAATTCAATCATCATCATATCAGCCTGTAGACGTCGACTGCTGGACAAAGGCCTCCTCAGGGATCTCCACGACGCCCGGTCCCACGCCAACCTCATCTAGCAGGGTCCCGCGACCTTCACCAGATCGTCTGTCCACCCTGTGGGTGCCTACGCTGCGTCTTCCGATACGTGGTCGCAACTCGAGAACCTTTCTGCCCCAACGGCCGAGGATGCGCCCTGCCTACGCAATTCTTTGAGCTACGTACTATCGTAGTAATACGATCATTCCGTTATTACAATAGAGCCAACCATAGGAAACAGTCAAGTAACACCACAAACTATAAAAGGTAACTTAAAATTCATTTATTCGCGCTCACTGAGTATATTAACACTTAGAATAAATTATAACAAAATCCGCTGTAAACAAATTGCATTTGATTGTTGCGAGCCGATGGCAGTTACAGCGCTTTGACTTTCAGTTGCTTCATTTTAGGCGTTTTACGCTTTTGCTGGCGCTTTTGCTCCTTCAGTTCCCAGCGGCGCTGCTTCTCTGGGTCGTCTTCCTATAACATAATACATTAATTATGTAATTGCTACAGAGCGAAAGTGTATCCTACTAAACTTCCTTCCTACTGTTATAAATGCGAAAGTTTGTAAGGATGTTTGTGAGGATGTTAGTTACTCTTTCACGCTGTAACGGCTGAACGGATTTTGATGAAACTTGGTACAGACAGTGATACCTTATATTCTGGAACTACTTAAATGCTACTTAAAAAGTAGCAAAAAGAATTCCCACGGGAAAACAACTTAACTTTGATCAAACTTGGTACCTACAGTGTTAGCTATTCTGGAATAACATATAGGCTACTTTTTACTGCGGGAAAAACTTATTTCTCGCGGGCGAAGCCGCGGGCAAAAGCAAGTATTAAAAACGCGAAAGTTTGTAAGGATGTTTGATTCTTTCACGCAAATATTACGGAACAGATCTTGATGAAACTTTACAGAAATACAGATCATCACATCATAATAACACTTATTATGTAAATTGATTAATCTAAAATTTAACGGGGGTGAAACCACGGGCAATAGCTAGTATATTATATTTATAGATTAAAATATATTACTCATCTGGAACGGAACCAAATCTAATTTTCTCTTTATAAACTTAATTAATAGGCATGAATCGTGCGAAATGCAACCAGTGGCAAAGAATACGTTACTAGGTCAGAAACGACAGTCACAGTTTAATGTCGCCCGCAAACGACTAACACGATGCCACTATTATAATCATCTGTGACGATGCCTGGAGCTCTATTTTTGAATCGCTCTCCTCGCTTCGAGCGCTCGATTCTACTGATTTTCCTTTGACATCCGATACAAAAATCAGTAGAATCGACCGCTCGAAGCGAGGAGAGCGATTCAAAAATAGAGCCTCTGGTACGCACTATTCTACTGCAGCTGTGGGCTGCGAGTGAAAGAGAAGCACTTATATCCTGATGCATAACTTTGTCCCTCTCGAACGGTAGGTAATTAAATATGCTCACTTGTATTAAGCAGCGGGGGTGTAGCACATAGGTTTGTTTTTATTTGAACGCGCTAATCTCTGACACTAGCAGTCGGATATGAAAAATTCCGTTTGCATTTGACAGTTCAATTTTATGACAGGTAAGCATAGGTTGAAAACATTGCACCTAATTGACCATGCCGCGTGAAATCAAGGACATTAAGGACTTCCTGCTGAAGGCGCGGAGGAAGGACGCTAAACCCGTCAAGATAAAGAAGAACCCGGAGAATGTCAAGTTCAAGGTGCGGTGCTCGCGCTTCCTGTACACGCTGGTCATCACAGACAAGGAGAAGGCGGAGAAACTCAAGCAGAGCTTTAACACATTTTGTGGCCGCCCCTTTTTATAAAACAAAATACCAGATAGCCTATGTTCACACAGAGAGTATCAGCTATCCAACAGCGAAAGAATTATTGAGATCGGTTCAGTAATTACAAAGATTACTTCAAACATACATCCATCCATCCATCCATACAAACTTTACCTCTTTATTATGAGTATAGATCATCATCATCAACAGCCTATTAATCTCCCCACTGCTGAGGCTCAGGCCTACCCTCTCAACGAGGGCGTGCGGGCTATAGTCCACCACGCTAGCCCAGTGCAGGTTGGTGGACTTCACATGCGACTAAGAATTTCTTCTTCGGCGTATGCAGGTTTCCTCACGATGTTTTCCTTCACCGTTTGAGAGCAGTCAGTACATGTACTTAAGTTTCGAGAAAAAACCCATTGGTACATGGCCCAGCCGGGGATCAAACCTCGGACCTTTCGATATGATAGGTCGCGTCTTATCCCCGAGGCCACTGACGCTCTTTGAGTATAGATAGACGACTGAAACTGAGTGGGTCCGTACGTACCGCGAGTATGCGCTCCTT
Source organism: Metalampra italica (assembly GCA_949699065.1). NCBI lineage: Eukaryota > Metazoa > Arthropoda > Insecta > Lepidoptera > Oecophoridae > Metalampra > Metalampra italica. The sequence goes on from OX452982.1 coordinate 8,167,222, forward strand.
CTCCTGCTTGCGCTTCTCCTCGCGGCGCTGCGCGGCCTGCTCCTGCCGCGCCGCGTGCGCGCCGCGCAGCCACGCCTCCGCCACCTTCTGCCGCCGCTTGTCGCACTTGATCAACGCCTTAGCAAACATACACCATCGTCATCAATATCATCTTAATATTATATTGCTGTTGAGGATGTTTGTTACTCTTTCACGCAAAAACTACCGAACAGATTTTGATGAAGCGTGGTACAGTGATAGCTTAAATCCTGGAATAACATATAGGCTACTTTTTAACGCGGACAAAGTCGCGGGGCTTCCGCTAATACCCCCTAAGTAACAAAACACCTACATAGAGGGCGCTGTTTCACAATGTACACGGGAAAAACTTTTCTACGCGGGCGAAGCCGCGGGAAAAAGCTAGTTATTCATAAACAGTACATCAGGGGGTTATTTTCATACATTCGAGGTGTCTTTGAACCTCGTCGCCGCCACCTGCGTGCGCACGGCCTGCTAGCACCCACCTCCTTGCTGAGCCGGAGCCGCTTGATCTTGTCGAGCAGGTGGAACACGAGCAGCAGCAGCGGCCGCACCTCGTCGCCGCCGCCGTCCGGCCCCAGCGCCACGCTCATCAGCATCACCTTCTCCGTGTCAGGAGGCTTCGTCACCACCGTCTCCCTGTTGCAAACACAACTATCTAGAAGCGCATACACCAAAATAACATCAATCAATCCTACTAAAATTATGAACGCGAAAGTTTGTAAGGATGTTTGTTACTCTTTCAGGCAAAAACTACCGAACAGATTTTGATGAAACTTTACAGCAATATAGATTATATATCAGAATAACACATAGGCTATAAATACCTAGGGAAAAGCTGTTCCCACGGGATAAGCTTTTCTACAGTAGGATGCCTCCTGCCTGTATACTTCACATCGTTCTGAAAGGTTGTACATGGTACGGTCAATGTCAACCTATCGATATTCTCTTCAGCGCAGCACCATCCTCGCCAAAATCCATAGAGAAAAGGGGTTTAATGAAAAGGAAAGAGCAGTATACTCACTCCATCTGCTTGGGCCCGCAGTATCTGTCGGATATGTGTATGTACTGCACGTATTGGTGGTACTGCGCGAGCGCCTGCGTGACGCGCGAGTCCAAGATGGCGGCCGTGGCCTCCGCCGCCTCGGACATGACGGACAGCGCCGCGGGCAGCCCGTGCTTGTCGCCGGGCCGCCGCTCGGGGCAGAACACACTCTACAAACAAACAAACCGTACCTGATTAAGGAAGCGCAGAATAAGGCTACCAAATTAATTTCACTGTTGGTCTAAATTGCTCCCTACAAAAATAAAACGCCGTCTTTGTAAAAAATTATGATTTTTGTACATTGGTAACTTATTGGTTCCCAATTATTATTATTTTCCACTTCTTGAGGTGAAATATTTTTTCAAATTGAAATCCAATGGACATGGTCCATCCTCGAATTTAAGGCTATTCAATAAAAAAAATCATTCAAATCGATTCACAATCGGCGAAGATATCGTGTAACACACACAAAAAAATACAGTCGAATTGAACCCCAAACCTTTTTGAATTCGTTTGAAAACGAACACAGACTAGGTCTTTCATCTCCTTGGCGAGCAGTTTGGGATAGCAGAACCAACTTATCAGGTCGTACATCTCCTTGGCGAGCAGTTTGGACAGTAGAACCAACATACCAGGTCGTGCATCTCCTTGGAGAGCAGTTTGGGACAGTAGAACCAACATACCAGGTCGTGCATCTCCTTGGAGAGCCTGGTGGCGACCTTCTTCTGCGCGACGCACAGCACGAAGGGGTCACCGTCGTCGCGGCCGAGCTCCACGCGTATCAGCAGCGTGTCCGGCGCGGGCCGCACCGCGCCCATCACCACGTGCACCAGGTCTTGACGCTGGGGGGCACACACGAGGGTGTCAATATCAATAGGCTAATTCACAACATTGAAAATACAAATTTCGTTCATTGTATCATAATATTTAGGGTAAAAAAACTAAATAATGTGTATTGTTTGCAAATTACACGAAAAAATATACAATGATGCTTGAAATTTTATCTTTGTATATGACCAGCGCCATTACAGAAACATTAATTTCAATTTCAATTTCAATTTCAATTGAACATTAAATAAGTTTATGGCGCGGCTTATGTGTTTTTTACATTTGTCCGGTTCGATTCCCGGCTCAGACAGGTGGTTTCATAAATATCTGTGACTGCAGTTCTACTTATTTTTGAAAATAAAGGAATGTTTCCTTCGAGTAAAATTTGCTATCTACAGTATTTAGTGGACTTTCCAGTATTTAGGTACGCTTCGAAAATTCCAGGCTGTATATTCCAGTACCTTGATTAGTTTGAGGGTAAGCAGCATGCCCTCGCAGCACACGCGGCCGCTGCACCACATCGTGAAACAGTGCTCCGCCTCGCGGCGCCACCCGCGCTCCTCGCCCGCGCACACCACGTCCGCGCCACTCTCGCCTCCAAACATGTACAACATGCACGGTTATTACCAAACAAACAAACAACCAAACAGACCGTCCTCTGCGTAAATGCGGCTATGAACAGATGCCTGTACGCCTACCATGAGTTGACAACTTGCTAGCGACTACGTAAAACGCATGTCACCGGCGTACAAAATCTTTGCCATGCCGCGTCGCTAAAATACGTCTCGCTTGCTCCATACAAACTCATGTGATAAAGAAGTAAGTTTATGCGTTTAGAGCTTAACCCCTTATTGCGGGCGGACATATAATTATGATCAATAGATAAGTACCATATAAAAATGAAGGAAAAAAATTGGCTTTTATACACCAAGCTAAACCAGGATGATTTTTTTCGTTTGTAAAAGAAAACTACACGCGTTATAAGCTTAACAACAAACGTCGCTGCTTACCGACAAGTGTGAAGTTATCATCAAGCAGAGGCTTGTGCAGCTTCAGGAAGTTGACGGCGATAGTGGTGTTCTTGGCTCGCCCCACCGCGTAGGCGAGCGCGTAGGCCGCCAGCGCGCAGCACAAGATACCTTCGAGCCAGTACGCGTCCCAGCGCGGCCTTACCATTATAGGAACCTGGGTAATGAAGTAACAGTTGTCAAGACGCAGAGGAAAAACCATTAATAATAATAATGTTCATTCAATAATCAAGTTACTGTAGTAAATAAATTTACCTTTGAAATAGTAATCTTTGGTTGTTCTGACGTGCGGGGCACACTATCCTGGTACCCTTCAAACTCCTCCGGATCATGGAAGTGTTCAAATTCGTTGTCTTCATCCTGACACAGAAAAAACACTTATTGCAAATCACATAACAAGAAGTGACGATATTGTAATTCTAAGATACACTTAATCTCTTTAAATAAATATTTATTTAGGTCACAAAACATATTATAAATTCATTATTAATAATTTACACTTGTAAATATTACAATACGGCCTATTGGATACATATTATGGTTAACAAACGGTGATTGAGATCATAACAGATAACACAAAACATATAACATGAATAATAATAAAAATATAAAAAGAAATAATAAAAAAACATGTCCAAATAACAAGTGGTTCCTGTCACTTGCACTGACCTGCTGGCCGTCTCGCAGGGTGACAGTTACAACATTCACGGATAGGGAAATCAAAGTACAGTGTAGGCTACTTAATTATGTTGAAGTTTATACTTTATTTATGAACATGTCTGAGAGCTAATGTGAGAGCTGTACATTCACTCATACAGTTACCCACTATTGCCTGATGAGGCGAATGGCGAGCGTATTGTCACAGAATAATGTTTACACATTCGATTCGTCACAAGTGTGCCAAATAGCAAACAGTAAAGAATATATCAAGAAAATGCTCTGTTTTATGATTTTCATCAGCACCATGTCAAGTTCAACCATCAATGCAAATCACTCGGCTAACTTACCTCAATCATGATATCATCATTTGGATCCTCGGTACTTTCAAATTGCTCATTGGAAGCAACCTTCGCATTCTGTATGGGGACTTCTTTGTCATCTTCACTGAATTCTGTAAATATGTTAAATATGTATGTATGTATGTACATATCTCCACGCTATGTACTTGTTAACTGACAAGTGACAAGTATTGTTAAAAAAATTACAGTATTATCAGATGAATTCACAAATCGCTTATTGACTTGGGGGGAATAGTACTGGGGGATTTCCCGTTGAGTTAACAAAATAGCAATTTTTCGTCATCTGACCTATAACATTAACTCTAATGGTATAAATGTTTTTTTATACTTTGTGGCACACACACAGTCACATCGCAGTACAATAAATATTAACTTAAGTGCGAACTTATCTCTCTAATAGAGATTTCATCCAGTAGATCCGTAAGATATATTTTTAAGTGCCACCTCAACAGATTGAGATTACTCATGAGAATTGTTGTTACTTTTACCAACCATTACTACTGACGGGCGCTTCATCTTCTGCATCAAACTGTTCAAATTCAGCGAAGTCATCATCCTCTAGCATATTGTCCTCATACCCTTGAGCCAAGCATGCGCTGCAAAGCAGCAGCACTAGAGGAAATAGCACTAATCGCATCTTCCTTCTGAAAATTACATAAAACACGATGTTGAAAATGAGAAACCTCTATCAGGGCTGTACTACCCCCAATACATGGTACCACATATCAATGCATTTGCATGCTGTGATTGGTTACTTTAAGACTGCACCAATAGAGTTTGAAATTGTGGAAATGCAGTGATGCATGGTGAGTGGCAGTCACCCTGTATGCAGTAACTTTTATGGGTTATCTGTGCAAATACCTAACCTACAATTCCGTATTATTATACAGCTGCTGTTGCATAGATTATGTAGTTTTATTCTGCTGTACTTAATTGTATTGTAGATTCACTTATTACAATAGGAAAAACATTAGCTTCCTCTGCTGCTAGTAAAATTATTAATTCCAAGTTGAAGTGTTAATTTTATCTGTTCATAGTTAATGTTAACAGAGTGTCTTGTAAAGAAAGCCATTTCTAAACAATTTAAATTTAATCTTATCAAGAAATCACTCCCAAGGTTATGGTATGGATATGATGAAGTTGCGAGGTTTCTGCAAAGAATTAGGTCTTAACATAATGATTGCACCACACAGGATTCGATTTTAACATTATTTGGAAGCGCCAAAACGTGTAACACTGGGAATAATAGGTACTATCAGAAATACTACTACTGTTCTAAGCAAGGATAGATTTTATAGCAGACCAAAGCAACCTCTACATTTTTAATTTACTATCCAATTAGTATCATAACAAAAAAGCTGTGTCATTATTAAATTGAGAACGTAGATAATATTTATTCCAAGGTGTTCTAATTATATTTTCAAAGATACGAAGGTAAAAATAGCAAACTTTGACTTCGTTTTTTCCATTTAAATCAGACCTTAATAAGGTTCGGACTGGTAAAAATTAATTACCTGTTAAACTCCTTGGCCTACCAAATATATAAATTGCTTCATTAACATAAGTGATCTATACAATTTAGTAAAATCCTAGTTTAAAAATTATACGGCACATCACACAAAGTCGCAAAATTAAATAATTAGCTGTTTTCCACTTTCAACTTCCAATACATAACGAAAAAAAGTAAACTGGCAGTCAGTAATACGCCTCCTGATTGGTTATGAGCATCATAAAATAGTTTGTGAACCAATGGGCAAGGTTTGCGCATGCAATAGCTGTAGAACTGATAACTGTCACGTCACCCCTCATGACGTTTGTTAAAATTTGTCTTGCCATTAAAAAAATATAAAAATATATTTTAAAAGTTCTATACGACTTTGGACTCCTTACTATTTGCCAATTATTCAAGCTCGACTTCACCAGCATCGACACAGGGCGGGATTTTCGAATAGTTTACAATTTAGTTATGTGATGATATTAGAAAAAAAAATGAGATATTATCTACATACTTCTATTTATGTAAGTATGTAGATAACAATACCTTGGTCGGAGGCCTTTGTCCAGCAGTGGACTAGTACAGGCCGCGATGATGATTTGACTACACTACACTATTTTGCAATTATGGAAATATGACTGGACAAAAAAATTGACTAAAGTAATATCAAATTATACTGGCGGGATTTTGTCGGAGACGGTTATCTTTTTTTAATTTTTTAATATGCTAGCTAGGTACTTACTTTAAAAAAAATCACGTATTCGGGATAAACAGATAAATTGATTAAAATATTTAAAACCTTTGTCATTAATGACCTAAACTTGGAATAAAGTTAGTTTTTAAGTACATAAGTCTAGTAGTTGTTAAAGTTATTCGCTAACGACTTAAGTTGATGAGACTTACATACGGTAATGATTTAGAACCATTAAAAATTATGGTGGTAGCACTGCGATCATTATAGTATTATTGATCGCAGTGGTAGCACTGTACTTAATGAAGCTTAATCTTTTTACTTAGAGGAACAACAACACGACCACCCTGCCTTGCACAATAGATTTTATGATAATGAACGTGTGTAGCGCTTAGCATACATAAATGAAAAACATTACATGACCAATGGATAATTTAATAACCGCAAATGGTACCGAGCCTCTAAATGTAAGACATACATTGTAATGACCACATCGCAATCGAATCACCCACATCTGTCCGAGGACATCCACCCAATAATCTCACTGTGAACTTTATTCCCGCTTCGTAACTCCGTACAGTCGGCCAGAAAAGTGATGTAGGTACATTCGTTTGCACGTAAAAATCCAATAAGGAATATTTTCATTTAAGTATACTATTATTAAAGAGGTAAAAACTGGTGGATAATTTGCACATCTATCATAATATATCTTGCGAAGAACCAAATGATAGCGGGGTGTAAAATACACCTAGCGCCATCTATTGACAAACTTTAAAACTGAGAAACTGGCATGATTAGAAATTTTATAACATTTAAATAGTATACTTTGTAACGCGGATGAAGTCGCGGGGCGTCGGCTAGTCGTTAAATAATTTGACACCACTTTCTTGGCGGACTGTACCTACGGCCGTAACAATGGATGGATTTACATTGTGCGATCTCACCCGTGTCTTGAGGATCTAGAGGACGTTGACAGGTAGATAGTTGCCCTCTCCTGTGGTTTATGGTCACGCCCTAGGTTCCTGATCCGTTGGGAAAATATTCTATTCAAAAAACAGTCGCAACGGATCGAGTGATCGGTTGGGAAATAATCACAAATTCTTAGTTGCATCGGATAACGTGATCCGATGGTTACTTTTATCATATGATCCGTTGGGAATAACCCATACGGAAGGGCAAAGATGTTACTGAGCAAACCATTATACAATCTTGATAAGGCAATACAAGAACCTCCTTCTTTTTTTGGAAGTCGGTAAAAATACGTCTGATTACTAAGACTAAGGGGTCAGTGTAGGGTTTTTAATAATATTACCCCCTAACTGGTTTATTTCGCACGCGTGGAATAAGTTTTTATTTCCCACAGGAACAGATTTTCCCATGGTAAACAGCTTTATCTATGGATTATGTTATTCACTAGATCTACAAATCTAAAAACCTATGAATTTATTCAAAACGGGGAGGTCACACGGAAACGGGAAGATCTAGCGTAGCATTATTTAGACTAAGACTATCTAGAATTATTGGACTAAGCTGCCAATACAAGCACGATTTCCATTAATTCTATAAAGTACCTAGTACCTAAGTGATACTACCTAAGTACATCCTGAATAAAAGACTGGTAGGTATGTACCTATTCTATTACGGTGTCATCTTAAATCTATTAAATTCTTATTAAAATACAATTTATTTAACGCATCCGAAGCTAGTTATTGACTATGTCCGGATTCTAAAAATAAGTAACTAAATACTTAGGCGATAGTAATTTATTTTAATTAATGTTTACAACAAAGAAATATTTAATTGGTTAATACACCAACAAACTTGTTGATGTATTTAATTAGGTAGTTTGTTTTATTACTTTCATAAAGCTACTTTCGAGGTTTTTATAATCTTACCTTACCTTACCTACTCCTTCTAAATAATTAAAGCTAAACTACCTTTACCAAAAAATTATATTAAAATTTTCTATAAGGTCACAGCTGATAGAGCCGAAGAAATATAAAACATGCGTGCTTTTTACTGTACCTACTATATTTTTGAATGAATGATGAGACTGAGCGAAACGACATAAGGTGTCAGGATCGCGATACTTGGCGCTCCGTTCTTTCTGCCTACCCCGCCAGGGACATAGCGTGAAGACAGGTATGTATGAACTAAATTTCTCAGCGCTTTTTAATTTACATCTTTTTTAAATCTCAGGAATGAGTAACAGCATTGGAGCACCAATATTGTGAGGACGTAGTCCCTTTTTAGACAGGGCACCTACTTTAATTAGGTGTTTACCATAAAGGTACACTAGCTGTAAAGGTAAAGGGTGTTTACAATGTTTACTATCTCTCCCAGACGTGCGCTTGCGTGCTTGACATTATGTTCCCACGAGAACGGGGAAATTTCTTGTCTGTGTCTTCTTGGGGCTGGAAGGTAGCTTTCGACCACGGCGAATCGAATATATATTAAATTGGTTGCACTTAGAATAACCAAATAACCATTTCAGATGTATTTGGGTCAATCAACTTTTATTTGTCCTGTAAGTACTATGTTGTGTCCCAGACCAATAATCGCAATTCTAAAGAAAATTAAGTGGTTTGTCGGCATATGTCGCATTTATCTTATTATCAAGCAAACATACGAGTAAATTATTTTAAATAAATTACTATTAAAATGGAATTTTAATGGTCCAGGTGACAAAATATTAAATTACATATTTTTACAGATTTTCTATTTAATTTAAACTAGGTATTTTGTAGTTTTCTCGAACAGTAGATGTGTTTAAAAAAAATGTAAATGTATGTATAATGTAATTTGTCCGTATATGTAATTGCCAAAGTTTAATTGTGTAGTTACTTTTGAAACATTTTGTATAGTGGTTCGGGAGTTTGCCTCGAACGTTGGGGATCAATCCCGACTATTCGCGACATATAATTTGTTCAATTTGCAAGTTGATTCTGTTTGTAAGTTTCTGTTTGTCAAGTAAGTTTTCGGGCTTAAAAACCCGATTGGCGAATTTATAGACGAATTCGCTAATTCACCTTCCCTAGCACTAACTAGCTGACCAGACGAGTTAGTCCAACAACGCCTATATCGCAGTATTAAAGCAACACGACCGCCCCGTCTTGACTTAAGACCTGGTACGGTCGACCGCCCGTAAGTGGAACCAAAACCAGTATAAACCGGTCTCTTATAGTATGTAACTCACTAATAGGCTAGAACAGCTCAAGGTCGAAGTGTTTTCACTGACGTGCGGTCGACTGTACGTTAAATTTCATGGTCTTCCCATAGTTTAAGATACTATGCTACTTAGAAGGCATTGATTCTGATGATTGACCCTTTCGAATGGTATCATAAAAATAGCTGTGGTTTTTGCTCATTTGTGCAGTTCGAGTCCCGGTTCAGACAGGTGATTTCATAAAAATATGCAGTTCTACTTAATTTTAAAAATAAATAAATAAACGCGACACATTCTTACTCCTGCATTAGGTAGGTTTCCCTCCTCCCTCTTTCGCTGGTGGCAATACGAACACAATCATAAACATCCAAGACCCGAGAACGGCCGGCAACGGCCGGGATTCGACCTCGTGACTCCAAGCACAGCAGGCAGAGTCACTACCAACTAGGCTGTGGAGGCATAAAATGTTTCCTTTAAGTAAAATGTCGCCAGCGTCTTCGGTACCTTTGGCCCCGGTCAGACCCGGGGCGGTCTTTTTGACGCGTAGTTTTGGCGGTCTTTTTCTTTTATTGTTTTAAACCAGTTGTTTGTGTCTCTCTAAGAATAAAAACTTTCAGTAAAATTTGTCATCTTCAATATATTTAGTGAGGGTACTTTCCCTCCAACTACCGTCTTTATTTTTTATATATCATACCGGGCACGATACCGGTCTCGGCAGAGGGGAACGCATGTCGACTCCACTCCGCCATGTTGCTTTAATACCGTAGCGGTAGAACCAGTCGTGTCAGCCTACTTATAGTTATAATTGAAACGTTATCTCCTATACATGGTAGTTTAAACAACTTGATTATACAGAATAAGTTCAAGTTAAACTTCATTATGTTTAAAACGGTTAGGTAAATCAGACCGCGCCCGTTGGGTTACCTAGTGGCTTAGTCATAAACTCGAGCGACAGTGGTCGTGGGTTCGATTCCCACGGGGACAGACAACTCTGTACAATTTGGTCGATGTGTATATTTCTGAATTTTTCTCAATTGTTTATGCTCATGGGCAAAAATCTTTGTTTGGAATTGTATTTTATTAATTGAAATAAAAAATTTGAACAAAAAAAGTCTTAGAAACAAGAAAGCCAGCGGAGCTCCAGTAGGTTCGTTTTTTTGTGTATTTTATTACAAGCGCCTTGGAGAAACTCTAATCTGCATAGCGTGTTCAGCTTTCCTCGTGATATTTTCCTTCCACAAAACACTTGGTACCTACATACAAACCATGGTTCGAACCCACAACCGCATGAACGTGAAACGAGTGCACAACTAACTAGGCTACCACGGCTCTACCTGAGGTAGGTAACAATAAGTTTTAACGCAAAGTTCGATCATAATTTTTTACAAAAAAATAAACTAGACATAATCAGAGTCCAGACCCGATAACAATAGATTACAATAAAAAATCCCCAATTTTTAAAAAGTTTTTTCACCCTTAGAGGTGAAATGGTGAACTATTTTTATCCAATTGAAATGGAGCCATCTCTCGAAATATATGTTCAATAAAAAAATCGTGTAATTAATTACACACTCAGCGTTGGTGTACCCAGTGTACATACATGTAATAAAATCATTTTTGATTATTTTTACACAAAAAAATGATCAAAAATACAGTCGAATGGGGAACCTCTTTTAGGAGTCGGTTAAAATTTTCACAGACGGTGAATCAGTCCATCCGTGCCGCGACCATATAAGCGACCCAAAGGCCACGTTCAATGCCAGTCGACTCTAGTTGCGCGTAAGCACACGACGCAACCTTTTTTAAAATATTTATTTTTTATTTATTACGTTTTTTTTTGTATTTCCGCCGCAATGGCGTCAGCCGTGATGAAGTTCAGTGCCATATTATTGTTGATAGCTGTGTGCGGCGCCGATGTCTGTCAGTATCTTTTTAATTTTATAGCAATCTGGTGGTGGAATCTTTGCTTATATTTGTTTTAAGGTATTTTTGATTATTTTTCTTTTTGCTCTGCTCTTATTGGTCGTAGCGTGATTTTTTTAAACCATCACCTTCCTCGAGAATTGGGCTAACAAATGCAAAAAAAGCAGAAGAACAAAAGGAGAAGAATGAAGTTACTGTTGCTTTTCTTTTAGAATAAAATAGGACTTGTATAGTAGGTACAAGTAAACACAAATAAGTCACAAGATAGCAAAATAAAACATGATTTGATTTTGCCGTACATAATGAAAGACATGGATTTAGTGGTCTCCGCAAACGAAGTCACTCAGGCACGATGATAAACTTTTTTCGTTTATCTGTCCGGCCGGTGTATTATCTCGAAAGCTACCCATTGCGAGTTAACTCCATTTCTTCTGTGCCATTAAGCTGAAACTTATATTAGGGGGGAAATGCAGAAAAGATGTACTGTAACGAAACGGATAAGTTTCATTACGTTACGTTAAGTTTCGTTACAAAACTGATTAGGTATCAGTTTCGTTACAGTTCCTCGTTACGGTACATATATTCTGCATTTCTCCCAAATATATTTGAAAATTATGAAAATTAAAAAAAAAATCGAGTTACCTACCGATATTTTTTAGGAAAACTAAAAAAAGTAAAAAATTGGCATGTGCGACGTTGGCTTCGAGGACTTTATTTTGAGCGTGTGGTCCATGTGTTTGAGTAGTAAAACGGACTTAATTGTGATCTACACAGCTAGTGAAGAATAATTTATCGGATCGCGTCTTCCGCATTATTATTCTAAGCGTCCCTCATTAATAAAATGGCAATAAATGTAGCTAGTAGCCAGTCAAGACAATTAGCAACAAGTCATGAAAATGTTTTATTGACTTATTAAGTACCTACCTTGTACTATCGATGACAACAAAGACGGTAATTGAATAATAAATGCAATCGGTTTCAAATTGATTTTAAATTGATAGGTACTTAATACCTATTATTGTTATGGATACCAAGTAATTATATTACATCTTATATGTACCTACATGATTTTAATTGCATGGGTTGGATACCCTATGATTCGATGAACCGATGAACTCAAAAAGCATTGTCGAATTGGATGCAATCATATAATGGCAAATGTATTTTGTGCTAGAAAGGTAAATAAATAAAATAGAATGAAAAAAACGTAGCCGGACCGGATGCGATAGGTGGTCATTTTGGCGGGAACTCGTCATAGGAGGTATTTGTGGGTTTTGATGTAAGTACATTTGTGATAGCATCAAGTCCCCATTTTCCGCCGAGGCACGTGCCTCCTTTTCTTAAAAACAATGTGAGGATATTAAAAAAAACAAGCAAAAAATTAATTAACCAATCGGAACAAATCAGTGTTTAATTAATGGAAAAGAAAAGATTTGACTGCCATTATTTTTATATTAAATACTTACGTAGTGTTGAAAAACGAGCGGTCGGTTTTGGCTGTATGGCATTTTTCCTTGGTCCCTTAGATTTTGTTAGAATTTTTAAAAGTTTGTCGTAGCGGGAACGGGAAATAATGGATTTTCATACACTCATTTTCTTCCTACGGAAGGTATATATTTATTGTGAAGGGCGAAAACGAGGCTCTTACACCACTGGTGGAAACTGGGGAAAAAAATACTAGGAACATTGACTAGTTGATGAAAGGAAGGTAGTAAATTAATGATAGAAAAATTCAATAGGTAGTAGGTAGGAGTTCCTGCCAAAACCCTGGATAGTTTTAGAAGTTTAATGTGGCCTGTTACACCAAAAAGTTAAAACTATAAAAGATTCTATACTATAGGTCGGTATATCGTATGGCATCTCTTTGGATAAGAATTATTTGGACAACGCAATATCAGGCCACTTTGTACAAAAAAATCTGAACTAAAAGCCATATAAAAATTAAAATAATGAAACATTATTCTTCCTTTTAAAGCAGTTTTAAAGTGATTACGGCCAGTGCTTTGTAAAGCAGGGATACACTACAACAAATTGTAATTTGAATTTGTTTTTAAAATGATGGCCAGTGCGTTGTAAAGGAGTGTGTAATGAACACACACGAGGCATTTTAACCTAGGACTCTTCAGGTTGATCTGGCCCATCTGCCCGATTGACGCTGTAGATCGTAAAAACACTTAATTTCGGAATTTTTATCGTGTTCCGGTCATCGACCGGTACATAAAAAGGCTCCGTTAGCAACTCCGACCTGTTTAGCGATAGACCAAGAGACCGCCAGGATATTTATAATCTGCATCCAGATAAAACCGACAAACCAGTTCCCAGTTTCCTTTGGGGATGGAGCCGACTAGAACATAATATTACTAATCTTGGACTTGTCGAACAAGGTTTCCAGTAATTTCTTAACTAACTTGGTAACTGAGACTGAATGTACGCAAATGCAAAGGACATTATTTAAATTTACAAGTTATTGCTCCGTTCTTTCTATTAAAGAGCTTTTTGTTTTGATCTTATCGGTAAGTATATTGAGCTAATTTCGTTGAGTGTTAAACGAAGTTGTTGCGAGTTTGTTGATTTTTTTGTTACGCATCCACGGCTCAATGGAAAAGGGTATTTTTCTACCTCGGGAAAACTGTGAAAGGAATAATAACCATATATCAATTACAAAATATACCATGTAACAAATACTTGTTGTTTTAAAAATCAAGGGAAGACATAAGTTATTGTTATATAACTTTGTGTAGGTATAGTTAACAATTGGTAATTCAATTTAACAAACCGGATCTACTAGGTATGTACCTTACAGCAACTTTATACCAGTTTAAAACAGTAATTGTTAACAATTTACTAACCATTACGTACCATAATAATAACAATACCCATCTCATTCAAATTACGTCTGACTCTACGTGGTGGTAAACAATAGTAAATAATGTTTAAGTTAATATTTTAATATAGTGATGTGAATATTGAACGACAGATTGTTCATCTGGTAAAACCACTTTTCAGTAGCCTACTGCAGTTATAATTACCATACCTACAGTGGGAATTAGACATAGAGTTAAGTAAGTATACTATGTCTTATGCTGATTCTGGAAGGAAAGATTTAGGTATCAAATTGTACTTCAAATTTACTGAGACCTAGGATGCGGTGGCACTACTTAGATAAAAATTTACGTGTTTAATAAACTTGTAATAATCGCACACCTGCTTCACAAAGTGACACAAGTCAGATTTTTTTTACTTGTGTCACTTTTGAAACAGGTGTGTGGTATGTACACTCAGACTTTATGAGAATATTGTATACCAATTTTGAAAAAACTAAAACAAATTTCCCCTGTAATTTAATTATCGTACTAAGTGATCTTATTTTACAAACGATCTATTGACTTTTATGACAAAAAAATCCGCTGTGCCTAGAAAACCAGCAAACTAGTTACTAGCTTGCTGTAGGAAACCAAGTAAGATAAAATCCTGATTGTTTTGGTTATACAATAAAATAAACATTAGCTTTTAATATGTTTTTATCAAACCTAGTCACACCATTCTCTATAGACATCGGGAATACCTTTTATTCCGGTATGCAGATTTGCACAATGATAAAATCGATGACGTCATGAAATCTGTGTTCAATACCAAGACAGTAGGTATTATGATCGGTATAGTTTCTGCGAACCAAGCCGGATCCTCGCGAGGTCTCATGGAGTCAGTGCTGTGACCTCCGGGAACGAGTGGATATTGTGGCAAATCGATAATATGACTAATATGTGTTTTCGGCTATAGTCTTGGGCCGAATGTTGCCGAAAGTTCAATTTATTTTTCGACTTTTTGGTTTTAATCGGAACACTTTGTGATCTTAAATCCTAAAATTTTTCTTCCTTCTTCGATTAAAAGTCAGCAAAGCGTAAATCGTAAGAATAAGTACCTAATTAACTTAATTTGACGGATCTGTTTACCGGAATGCCTACCTACCTCGGAAACAATCTATTTCTTATAAATTCCATAGTCTAAATGCCTTTATAAAACCAAACCACTGGTTCATTTGAAGTTTTAAACAAACGAACCCGAAAAAATAAGATACTAGGGTACCTAGGTAAGTAAGTTTCGACTTTCGTCGGCCGAAAGAACAAAAAAACACTTTGTCGGACTCTACTAAAATGACGCACTTATATAAACATTTCAAGAAGTGCGTTCCTCTCCTCGTGACATGAATATTGAGGCGTGCATTTTTTGGCTCAAGGGTGCACTATGTTTACAAATTCATTGCGACGTGTTGACAACGACATTTTGTCTTATTCAAGGCCCATTCTAGTCTATAGATAGTGTGGATGAATCCAATGCCCACTGGAGGCAAATTACCGTAATTATTAAAGAGAGCCAATTTTACATAAAGGAACCTCTATATATTATTTTGAAATAAGTTAAACTGCATTCAAGGATTTATGAAAAATGACCTGCCTAAGCCCGTATCAATCCGGTCAAATCTGTATTTTTAAGTGTATCGTATTTAAATCAATTCCTCCTAAATAGTAGGTAGGTATGTATACTGATACCTCTGTTATAAATGCATTTAAAAAGTTTTTCATGGTCTTCCATTTCATTAAATTAAATTTAAGTTTAAATTTTTAACAGCTTTTATCTTTATAGTCATTTTATAATTCCTGCAATATTTTACAGTGTCATTGACCCCCGATTAACGGTTAGGGTTGTACATTAAATATCTTAAACTTTAACGAGCTAAACTTTAAAACGGTTAAAAATAACATACCATCCCTTGGGAAAAAAAATGTACAAAAGGCAACGCAATCTGACATTGACAATCTGATCGAGAACTTGAGATCGTAACTGTTTGTTTGCAGCCGAGCTGCCGGGCGCGCGGCGCGGCGTGTCACAGCCCGTCACCGAGGTGTGCCTGGGCTGCATCTGCCAGGCTATCTCCGGGTGCAAGCAGGGGCTGCAGTGCGAGGGCAGCATGTGCGGCCTGTTCGGCATCACGTGGGCCTACTGGGCGGACGCGGGCAAGCCCACGCTGCAGGGACGCTCGCCTGATGCTGCTGATGGTAACTTTTTTAAATTACTACAACGACAACAGGTAAGCCTCCTGATGTTAAGAGGTCACTGCCGCCCATAGACACCTGCAACCCGTGGGGGTGCTGGTGTGTTGCCGGCCTCGAGAACTATAACAGTAACTATACATGTACTATTTTATTTCTTCTTTGTCCTTCCCTTTTCCCGTTGTTTAGGGTCGTGTCTCTAAGTGTTTCTGTCTTATGGGTTGTCGGCTCTGGCAATTGGGCCTGTTCGAGGTCTCTCATTATATTTGACCACCAGGTCAAAGGCGGGCGGCCTCTGCCTCTCTTCTGTTTTGGCAAAATCAGGGCAATTTTTACCACATGATCTTCGCTGCGCCTTTGTATGTCCATACCATCGGAGGCGGTTTTCGGTAATTTTGTCTGAACCTAAAGTTGAGCTGGGGACACTTTTGACGGCACCGTCTTTGCAGATATTGTCAGATATCCATACAAAATAAACGTGGTTCATTAAAGGCCGTTGGCACTGCCAACTCGTTTTTACCTTTAGGCACAGAATACAACATCTTTACTTCTATAGGGTAGTAATTATCCCTCTGGAACCATTGGTCCACTTTTCCCATCGGTTTATTTGTTTGTGCAAACCTAGAATGAAGTTCGACCCTTAAGTGTGCGAGTGACGATCAAAGCGTGTCGTTGTCTTTTATTGTTTTTTTACGTTTCAAGTGTGAAGTGCGTACACAGAATAGATACAGCGTACAAATAATATCAGAGGTAAAAAAAACTAATGTTGTGTTTTTCCCCAATTTCCAGCGTACTCGAGCTGCGCGATCGACCCGTACTGCGCCGCGCAGACCGTGCAGGGGTACATGACGAAATTCGGACAGGTGAGCCCGCAACTGACCGCTACCCGCCCCAGTGTGTGGACGGCTTAATATTATAGAATTCAAAATTCGTTTATTCAAAATTGGAATACAATATTCTCTTTTTACCGACTTCCAAAAAAGGAGGAGGTACTATGTTCGGCTGTATGTATTTTTTTTTTGACGTCAATTTCTGTCTAAAACTAAAACTACTCTGTTACACCTGTAATGTTGTAGTGATATGTTGCGGCGATGCCCGCTCGTGCACATTCTCTGCTCTGTGTTGCGGATGTATAGATAGTCATTTGTTAATTACATATATACGACGCAAATCCGTTCCGTTATATACCTTTAATTGTTAAAGTTGTTAAAGCAAAGCTTCCCTGTTAGTTATTTCCGTTCGAATGTAGGTAAATGGTATCTTGATTAGTTATTTTTGAGTGAGGAATTTTGGATTATTTAAGTAGATTAAATTGCAGGAAAGCGATAGGTTGTACTGTTGTAGGACAGACAAACACGCAAAGTTATTATTAAAATTGTATTCTTTAATTGCACAAATAAACATGAGAAACAAACAAGAAAAATGTGTGCAAAGTTTTTAACATAATATGGCACCTTGTTATGATTGAGTTCCCTTTCTGACTAAAATCTCACTGGTTCAGTCAACTGAACGGGTAAATTAAACTAGTGGGAATAACCGGGTTTTTAACCCCTGCCTGTAATTTTGCTCTGGCCTTGAGAATGTCAAAATTAATGATCAAAATTATCGTCAGAATAGGACAGAGGACCAAGCCGCGGTGTGGGTGTAGTCACATGTAAATAGCTTGTTTATTGTGACATTGTAAACGTTATTAGCATATATTATGAGTAGAGAGAGATACAATGGTGAGATCATCGAATAACTGCGAACTCCGGGTCCGTTTCGTTGACTGGCGTTTGCAATTTGTTATACCTACGAGGTCTTCCAAAACTACACGATCTTTGCGGGGTTTATGTCAAAATAGTTAAATCAACAGCCTATTAACGTGTCCCCACTGCTGGGGCTCAGACCTACCCTCTCAACGAGGGCTTTCGGGCTATAGTCCACCACGCTAGCCTAGTGCGGGTTGGTGGACTTCACATGCGCCTAAGAATTTCTTTTCGTATGCAGGTTTCCTCGCGATGCTTTCCTTCACCGTTTGAGAGCAGTCAGTACATAGGTTTCGAGAATAAACCCATTGGTACATGGCCCAGCTGGGGATCGAACTTCGGACCTTTCGATATGATCGGCCGCGTCTTATCCCCGAGGCCACTGACGCTCTTTGTAGTATTTCCTAAGTAGTATTTCCTATTAAATATGTTAAACACGTTAAGTATTATATTTTGGAGTAGGTATTACGTCATATCTTTAATTCATTTTGCCTACGTCCAATATGATTCTATTAAGCATGAGGTGGTTAGATTAGATTTTATTTTATTATTTTTGTGATTAGATTTTCCTGAAATTTAAATGATTCGTTATCGTGAGCTTTTGCGAGCTCCCATAGCCTAGGAAGACCTAATCAATCACATTACAATATGAAGAAAATTACAATATTCACAAGAAAACTTTATAACTACCTAGGTATTTCTTCTACGTTAACCTTACTTTACTTACCTAGTGTACTCATATGCAAAGAATATCCGTGACTTTGACTTTGACCCTTGTTAACCCATTTCCACCTGTTCCAGGACTGCAACGGTGACGGTCAGGTCAACTGCTACGACTACATGGCGATCCACAAGCTGGGCGGGTTCGGCTGCGCGGGCGACCTCCCGTTCCAGTACCAGACTGTGTTCAACCAGTGCATCGCCACCGTCGCCGCAGCGCAGCAGGGTTAATTTAACCCGAAAGTGTAAACGGGTAATATTAGGCAGACGGGTAAATATAAGATTACCCGATGCGGACGGGTAAAACCGATGTCCATAGAAGTAGATCGAAATCTGTCAATTCTATTAACATTAAGTTGGACTGGTGCGACCTTAAGGTATCGTATTGCAAAAACCAAAAAAAGGCAAAAAGCCATGATCGGGTAATCCCAGGTTTACCCGCTCTAGCATTACCCGTACCATAATTTATAATAGTTACGTAGGAGTTAGGAACAATAGCTAAAAAGGTAAAAGTCAATTTATCAGTAAACTACTTCATTAAAAATGTCCTAAGTTCAGACAAAATAGATGGACACCACCGCTATATACTCTTATTGAATTCAATTTATTACTCTTTGCTTTCATTAGTATCTACATCTGGGTTGTCTGTGATCTGGGCAGTCTTAACGCTAAAAGCTATACTCAGCACTTTTGTTTATCTGTAAGGTAGCCCTCCTAGTCTATATTCCGTTTCAAATGAAACGGCATATGAAAGCAAATGCTTTTTACGTCTCAGAAACAAAAAAATACAAAGGGACACTAGCAAGTGACAAGTTTGTTAGGTATTTGCCATTTGTGTTGGAACAGATGTTAAGTAGGAATGTTTAATATGCATTTAGACTGCTTTTTAATTTTGTAAATAACTATGAATTAAAGAATTTGTATACTTAACTAGTTTAAAAATTATAATGAACTAAATTAAATATTATAAATTACATTTGTTGTTTCATTAATCTACGTAAGTACAGATTAGTTTACTAGGAAAAGTAGACTAGAAAAAACTGTATGATCTGCATAAAGCGGCTGGCCACTGCTACTGGGTGCGGAGGGAAGAAAAGCGGGGTTCAGTGGCGCCTATGTCCAACAGTGGACAGGACCGGCTGATAATGATGATGACTATAAATTATAGAAAGTTCCTCTTTAAGACCAAATATTTATCGCAGTGTTTTTGATGTTGTCATGTTTTACTTAGATTTTTTATAATTTCGTAGTGACATCTTCAATCTTTTCGTTTTCCTTTAGGGATGGTATTATTGAGAATTTGCATGACATTCCTGACACACATTATTTCACTTCACTCACACAGTCTCATCATTCTCTTCACAATTAATTTAACAATTAATGGAATAATTTATATAACCAATATCATTATTGGACTGAATGCCATGACCAATCGGTCATAAAATATGGATGCTGTAAATAAAGTATACTGCATTTCTTTTTTTACATTTTCACATACTCCTTTACCTGCGCCTGCGCCGATAGAAACCTGCTTTGAGAGCAGTGCCCTCTGTTGCGACGGGCTGCAATCGACAATACCACTAAGACGGCTACACAATCTTAGTTCCTTTAATACCATACGGTTTTTATTATCACGTATTACATAAGCAAAACAAGTACCTAGTGTAAAAGATGCTGTAAGTAAAGAGGAAACAAACAAACAGACAAACAGACAGACAAACAAACAAACAAACAAACAAACAAACAAACAAACAAACAGAAGTACTTTTCCATTAATAATATTAACAATACACGAGTGAATAAAAAATACAAAATACGATTAAGATGGAACCATCCTCAATCTAATGCTGACACAGAGTCCGATCCAAGCTAATTAATTCGGAATAACAGACCGCATACCTACTTACACATACCTACTTAAATAACAATCATACGTGACGCGTTCCTGCCATACGTAGAGCTGAGGGCGAACAAACATCAGTTTTTGTCCAACAATTTCAAGAACAACACTTAAGTAATGCATTAAGCAGTTTTTTTTACTTTAAATTGTAGTGTAAATCACGAAACATCCGGAATAATACTGTAACTAGACAATTTTAGTCGATAACTAAACAGTCAAGAATATGTGTCGAGAAAAACGTTTCTAATGATAACCCTAGGATTAATAGCAAGTATTTTAATAAATTAATTCATTATATTCTAGTGTTTTGCGATAATTTCCTCGTCTCGCGAGATAAGTGTGATCGTTGGAAGATGTTCGCAAAAATGTTGCTGACGTATTTAATGTGCTTTTTGTGTTGTTTTTCCTGGATCTCAGTCATAGGTGAGTTTATAAAGACATAGTTAAATGGGAAAATATAAATACCATACCTAATAAAAATAGTAAAACATAAAAATATATGGAGTCAGTGTGGACAAAAGGGGGCGCAATGAAAAATACTTAGAAATTTTTCACTTTTTTGGAATCGGACGCTGCCCTAGGTTAGAGAAGTCTAAAGCAGTACGTACTTTCGACTAATCTACCATATATTTTTATGTTTTACTATTTTTACTAGGTATGGTACCATGTATGGTATTTATATTTTTTATTTATGTACCTTACTAGTTTAGGTACTTTAATAATTAGCCTGTTGGCCTGATACCTATTTGCTGAATAAAAACAAACTTAATAAAAACTCATTGATAATACCTATTCTAAAAGGAAATAAAGTTTTTCCGCTAATATTGCACTAACGGCGTAGAAACGAGGACATTGAACGGTGGGCCTGATCCACAAGTTAAAGTCGCTTAGCAAAATACGGAAAGGGCTAGCTATGCTCGGAGTATTTTTAATCGTCGCATCTGTACGATCATCGACATAGTCTAAAGAGTTAGTAGTAGTATGAAATGGCAGGTCATGAGTTTTGAAGTGGCAGAGCCCAGGGTATACGAGGTCTGAAGTGGCAGGGCCCAGGGCATACGACGTCTGAAGTGGCAGAGCCCAGGGTATACGAGGTCTGAAGTGGCAGAGCCCAGAGTATACGAGGTCTGAAGTGGCAGGGCCCAGGGCATACGAGGTCTGAAGTGGCCGAGCCCAGGGCATATGCGGTTTGAAGTGGTATACGTAACATGTCCCTGTATGTGTATATGTGTTATTATCCCACCGGCTTATCGCCTCGGTGAAGGAAAACTTTCCGAGAAAACCTGTATAACGATTTGTATAATAAAAGACAAATATGACGTGACTTGTCCAGGAATTTACGTCCCCAATCTGAACGCGACGTGCGCCCGGTGCCTGTGCGACGTGTCCGGGTGTGACATGGCCCACGGGTGCACCGACGGGTATTGTGGACCCTTCTACCTCTCCCGGATATACTGGGCCGACGCTGGCAAGCCCACGCTACCCGACGACGACGTCAACAGGAGAGAAGGTATTTAATTAGTACGGTCGACCGCACGTCAGTGGAAACGAAACCCGTATAAGCTGGTCTCAGTAACAGGCTGGACCAGCTCAATGCCAAAGTGTTTCCACTGACGTGCAGTCGACTGTATATAAAGGCAATGCAATCTGATATTTTTACCAAAGTGGGTCGTTGTGTCCCACTTGGTACAGTACTGGGATAAAAGATGTTGCTAGTTAAGAAGCATTCGCGATGCATAAACTCTCTGAAACTCTGTCTGAAGTAAATTATTTTTATTTTATTTTATTATTTTTTATAAAGCGACATGTAGGTATAATAATAATAACGTTTGGACAAATTTACACACGGCTGTTTAGTCCCAACTAAGCCGAAGCTTGTAAATGGGTACTCGACAACTGATAAACATACATAAATACTTTTAAATAAATACTTAAATACATACATTATGTATGTCAGAGACTATCTATGTAGAGACATGC
Source organism: Metalampra italica (assembly GCA_949699065.1). NCBI lineage: Eukaryota > Metazoa > Arthropoda > Insecta > Lepidoptera > Oecophoridae > Metalampra > Metalampra italica. The sequence goes on from OX452982.1 coordinate 8,189,834, forward strand.
AAGATCTTATACGTAGCCTAAGGCTCAGTTCTTACTTAGTCAAAAATGGCAGGCCAGTCAGTGGCAGGACCCAGGGCAGATGAGTTACGAAGTGGCAGAGCTCAGGAGCAGACGAGGTTTGAAATGGCAGGGCCCATGCCAGACGAGTTCTCTAGTGACGGGGCCCACAGGGCCGGCGAATTCTGAAATAGACGCTCAAAATATGCAAATAAGGTAAAGCAAGGAACTATTTTAGTTCAGTTAACAATGAATGTCATAAAGTTTCTTAAAGTATGATTTATTTGACTAATTTATTCTAAGTCGCTACAGAAAAACCGATCTGGAAGAGGAAGGGGGAGGCCTTTGCCCAACAATGGGATGACCTATAGACAATGTGTGATAGTGATAAGAGTGATTTATATTTTTAATTATATTGTTAAATATTTTAAATAGAATAAGTGACCTAATGTAGCAATTGAATAAGATGTCTGTAGGAGGCTATAATAATAATAACAATAATAATTCTAAGAAAATATTAAATTGCGATGCGCGCGTTGATATCTTTTCCCATTATCGTATTGTTTAGGATTAGTCTATTATAAGCGCATACAAAAGACTTCAACGAAACCCTCAATATGTTAAAAATTTGTTCATTTGTTTGACAGCTTTCGAAGACTGCGCGAAAGACTACCACTGCTCTATGCGCATCGTCAAAAACTACATGGCTAAGTTCGGAAAGGTACATAATATTTATTTTAATTTTATACCTACCTAAGTAGATGACTGATTCATTGAAGATTTTACCCTTAGATTTTTTAGGGATATCTTTTAACTTCTTTGTTATTAAATTGTTACGATTTTGTTTTAATTTAAGAATGATTATGATGGACAGGTCGAAATTGCCTAGAAGTATTATAGTTAATTAGTACAGGTGACTAAATATGCATCATATGCGTCATCTTGGCAGAGCTACAGCCTCTGATTTGAAACCTGACTACCTGTATTCCAGGACTGCAACAGCGACGGCGTGACGGACTGCTACGACTTCATGATGATCAACCACAACGGCGGCCGGTCGTGCCACACCCCGCTACACATGAACGTCTACGGCATGGAGCGGCTAACACGCTTCGCCAAGTGCAAACTATAGACCTCAGAACGTTTTACAATCAACCTTCGATACAACCTACGAATCAACTTTCAATAAAATCATGAATCAAAAAATTTTGCCACTCCCATATTATGGATCAGTAATAAAAGCATTCTATGGGTGTCAAAATCGTGTCAAATGTATAAAAAAATTGTGACTCACTCACACATCCTCATTTCCAAACTCAATAGTGAAAAGATACTTCCACCTCCTCCCGCTACTCCGCTTTCTTTGTCCGCATCCCCCCTGTAAATGGCACCATAAGTTCCGATACTAAATATGCAAGATGCGAACTCCACAGAGAGCGCGCCACCAAAGAGATTTAAACCTTCTTGAATAAAATGCATGCACCGCCCATACGCGTAATGTCCTAGGCGTAAAGTGACCGCACTCTCTCACTTCATCTCAGTCTCGAAACGTACTCGATTCGAAGTGCATCGCATGTTTACATTTTGTTGTGTATGAACTGGATTTGATACCTATCGAGATTATTCCTTAATGTGCATTTATTAGGTAAACAAGTGTCAGAACTCGATGAGAACATTAAATGTATACCTTTAAGGGGTAATTTAGATCGATCGTTTGACTTCTTTTCCGTTGCTCGTATAATGGGCTGATCGCGCAAATTTTGAACGATATTACCAAATCCAAACCATAACCAAAATCGTTATGCTGCATCCACACGTTTGGCAAACCGCGGTAAACGCAAACGTGTGGAGCAGGGAACAGTTTACCCCGGTAAAAAGTAGCCTATATGTTATTCCGGGCTATAAGCTATCCCTGTACCAAGTTTCATCAAAATTCCTGCAGCCGTTCTTCAGTTATAAGTGGTCTAACTTTGTTTTATATATTAAAATAAGGTTTTAGTTCTTGGAACTGTCATTTGTTTTTATTGGAGTTTGACTTCAGATGCATAAGTTAATTAAACTTAGGGCTTTATTCGCGGGAGTACAATAGGTTATATTGGACACAAGTGACATTACGCCCTTTTTCCTCGGAATATGCAGGGCCCTAAGAGCACTGAGGGCTTTCTAATTTCTATTTATGCAACAATAATAATAAAAAGCAATATTATAATCAATTTAATTTTACACTTGAATTTTACCATTTATTTACAGCAGTCACAATAACATTATTAACACGAGATTCGTAAATTATGTGAAGAGTAGAAACTCCAAAGGTGTTGCCAATTGCAATAGAATATATTTTTCTTTGTCTTTCTTTTCACTTTGTCTGTTATGACTTGGATAATCAAAAAAATGTAACCTCAATCGGCACTCACACCGTTTGGAATTACCACTCTTCAAGCATAATTTATATAAAAAAGTTTTATCCGAAAATATTCACAAAAACTACAAATTTGCATTAAATTTCAATTATGCAAACCATCAGATATCCTAATTAGTACTTAAGTGATTATATTTATTATTATAATAATAACGTTAATGTTAACTACGTGATTGTACTTAACTCTATTTAGTTAAAGATATCTTAAAGTTCTATTGACACGTTGAATATAATGTAGGTAGTCATAAATAGTAACTCACAACATAATAATACACCATATTACTTGTATTGTTCTGAAGGAAATAAATTTCCTCGTGGAACAATCAGTTAGACACCGCAGTTGGTCCACAGGTCCCCCTGCTGACTTGCTGTCTGGCCTGCTAGACAACATCATCGTCATATCAGCCTGTAGACGTCCACTGCTGGACAAAGGCCTCCCCCAAGGAATTCCACGACGATCTCCTAGACAACATTTCTGTCTAATTTCTTAAGTAGTCATATATAGTCTTTTGTTTAACATTTTTTGAAATAATCAATTACTTATTTGTTTCTAGATTTTTAACATAGTAAAATTAAAATATATATTTACAAAAAATACCTTATTTCTAATTATTTAGAACAGTCAAATGACACTTAAAATAAATCTAAAGCTTTTTTTATACCGCTACCAATGGTAGGTATAATATAACATTTCGAACTTGTCCATTTTATATATATTTTTTAACAAAACCATAATAGGTAATGTAAGAACTCTACCTGCTTAAATTTTCTAATCTATTTAATTATTTATTAGATAAGTGTAATTTTTTCTATGTCCCTTTAATTTCTTTTTAAAAATGTATAAATAAGATCTGTTTTGAATTCATAATTCGCATTCGAGTAAGATATAACCATAAAATATGTTAAGTATGAAGTGTGACCAAAGTTTTGTCAAAATTCTCCAGTACCTACTTCTAAAGGGAAAGCTAAATAGCACTTGTCTTAATAAAATAAACGAGTCTGAGCATTACCTGAACACTCAACGCCGAGTATTACAACTCTAGTCTAAAGTAAACTCAACATTATTTAATAACCGTTAACCTCAGGCGAATGTGACGAGCGGAGCGGGCGACGACCACTGTTCGTTGTCCGTCTCTTCGTCGGAATCTTGCGCAAACTCTACCTGCAAGGCCAGATTAGATAATTATAATACTTTATTGGTGATTATTTAGTTACATGTCAAAAAATAAAATGTCAATACAAATTAATTACTAAAAATAAAATAAAAATGTCAAAATTAAAAATGTGAAACATAAAAATAGAATAACCAACATTGGACAACAATAAAAATAATTAAGTTCATAATTAATTACCTATACTAGATAAAAAATTCTTTTATACTATATAACGTCTGAGTAGAGCAACATCCGAGGCGTGCAAACCAGTTTATTTACAATTTACTGCGGTTACCGTTATAAGCGATTTTTTTCAGACAACTTTAGGTTTGTGTGTCCTAATTGGTCTTAGGTCTAGTTTGAATAGAATTAGCTACAGGAGTGTTTTCTTACCCATGGGTTCGTTCGCTTTCCACTGGATTGCACAGAGCTGCCCTGGTTTGCCTGCCACGTCTAAAAAGAAACAAGTTTTATAATTTTCCACGTGATGTAAGTAACAACACAGCCAGCGACGGAGTTTTTCCAAAAAATGCCCGATACTGATTTATGGGATAAATTTATTTTACAATTCGGTTAATGTAACAAAAATGTAACTTAGTATATGGGCAGTGTTCATCTTTCAATATATCTTTTTTTTGTCATGCCCTATCTTCCAGGATGCTGTGCTGTAACCGCCGGTTTAATTGAAATAGGAAATAATGACTTTACAAGTTATATAAGACATGCCTTAAATAATACATTTTAGACTTTCGCGCTTTGTATTCATAATTATGCCTTAAATATCTAGTAACCAAGCCAAAACCCACAAAAAAAATAAGTTTCTTACTTGGTAAGCGTCGTTGAAGGCGTGCGCAAGGGATAGCGCGAGCGCGCGCGCGTGCTTCCGCCGCGCGCACACGAACGCGTGCACGACGTGCGCGTCGCCCGCGCCGCCCGCGCCGCCGCCGCCCCGCCCCTCCACCACGGCGAGCACGCGCGCGTTCGCCGCGTCCGCCGAGCAATACGAGATCCTGCGGGGAACCGCTCCGCTTATCGCTCAGTCACTCACAAACACACACCACAAAGAAAAGTTGTTGTCATTTTCAGCCTGTCGTCCATCGCGGAGCCAATATAAAATCCTCGGCCAATATAAAATGAGTGGACTGGCGGCCTAGTACGGTCGACCGCACGTCAGTGGACCAAATCAAAAAAAAGGACAAAACCTGGATCTCTGTTTTTGATTCGATCGCCTCGCTTCGAGCGGTCGATTCTTGATCGATTCTACTGATTTTTGTATTGGATTTCGAAGGAAATTTTGTAGAATCGATCGCTCGAAGCGAGGAGAGCGATTAAAAAATATGGGTCCTGTATTTATAAACTGGTGTGGTATTGAAACTCCCTAATAGGCTAGGCCAGTGTTCCTTCTGACGTGAACATGAACTGCCCACTACTACTTCAGCGGGCTTATTTATCCTCTAGGCTATGTTATTATATTTTCCTAGTAAGTTTACTAGCATAAACAACCCGAAAGTACCTTCCAGATTAGACAAGATCACTACAAAAAAGGATAAACTTGTTCATTATTATACTACTTTTGAGAATTTAACATTAAATTGTAAATTCAAAAAACAAGTATTAAATTCAACTGCCCAGGCAAAAATAATTAATTCTCATTGTGATGGAGACATTGATTGTTTCATATCGGAGCTGGCTCATTAATTACAATAACAAATAACTCACGCGTCAGCTCTCAGCGAGTCATTCACTTCTACAATCTCATTTTTTCAATTACTTACCCTGTATAACAATTATTAATACGATAGTTATAAATATAATATAATGATCTTGCTACAAATGTACCTACCTAACACATATTTAAATAGGAATCATCATCAACAGCCTATTAATCTCCCCACTGCTGGGGCTCAGGCCCACCCTCTCAACGTGGGCGTGCGGGCTATAGTCCACCACGCTAGCCCAGTGCGGGTTTGGTGGACTTCACATGCGCCTAAGAATTTCTTCTTCGGCGTATGCAGGTTTCCTCACGATGTTTTCCTTCACCGTTTGAGAGCAGTCAGTAAATGTACTTAAGTTTCGAGAAAAAACCCATTGGTACATGGCCCAACCGATCGAACCTCGGACCTTTCGATATGATAGGTCGCGTCTTATCCCCGAGGCCACTGACGCTCTCATAGGAATAGGACTATCCTATTCTAGTCCCAGAGAATTTCACAGATATAATGAAATAGACTATGGTTTATTGTATCAGAATCTGATGCTAAATACATTTCTGTAACAAAAAAAACTAACAAAGGGCCCAGTTTTAAGCAGAATTTCGTTAAGTTATAACTTGCTAGGCTTCGTTTCCCGTTTTTCCTATACCTGTAGGTAGGTATTAAGTGTCAAATAAAGTACCCCAACGAATCGTAAATTTTACCTGTAAATAGACAAGCTGAGGACATTCTCGTGTGAGTCCGCCTCTGTGACCACGATGCCCTTCGGGCTGATGTCCAAGTTCACCCTCTGGAGCTTCTTGTTTAATGCTGGAAAATAAATAAATAATGTTTGGACAAATTCACACACGGCTGTTTAGTCCTAAACTAAGCGGAAGCTTGTACATGGGTACCTACTCAACAACTGATAAACATACTTAACTACTTTAAATAAATACTTAAATACTACAAACATCCAGAATCCGAAAACCAACAGATATGCTCATCACACAAATGTTAGTCCCGGGTGGGAATCGAACCCACGGCCTCTGGCGCAGTAGGCAGGGTCACTACCAACCACGCCAACAGGCCAGTCAAGAAATAAACATTAACAAACAAATAAGAAATTGTTTACATAAAACTTCTAGATTCGTTACTCACCCAAGTTGGAAGGGAAAGGACAGTCTGTAAGCGAAAAGGTAACCACCACACCGGAACCGCACCGCTTCAAAAGAGGTAAGGAAGCGGTAAGAAACCCACAAAAACCTCCAGGGCGCGTGTGTTTAATCGGTACCATTGGGAATAGAAAATTAACTTTATATTAAGTTTTTGGAAGCTTATGACACCGCCGTGACGCCCCGCGGCGATGCCCGCGCATGCGCATTCTGTGCTCTGTGGGCTCACCTTTAGCGGAGTGCAGAGCGGAGCGCACGGCGAGCGCGGTGGCGGGGGCGGAGGCGGCGCGCTCCACCGGCGCCATGCCCGCGTACCGGACGTCCATCTTGCCGCTCGTTTCCTTTGCCTCGCGCCACCACCCTTCCCCCTCGCACTCCGCCAGCGCCCATTCCTCGAGTTCTGCAATTGCGAAGACAATTGCTTTTTAGGCAAATTGCTTTTTAGACGGTCATCATAACCGGAATTTATACATGGTGCGTCAGACAGAAGCCAGGGCTACCCACTTTTCCGAAAGAGTCGTATTCATTATACTAGCTGTTGCTCGCGGTTTCGCCCGCGTTAAATTTGGATTTACGTTGTATTTTTATGAACTGTAAATAATGAATGATAATTTTATTCAAATTCAAAACTATTTTTATGCATGTAAGTACACTGGGTACATTTATACCACGTAATTTTATTATCTACCACCGCTTCCAAGTTGTTAGCGCTGATTAAGAAATCTATTAGAAACATTTAATTTAATATCTTTTAGTAAATTCCAATCTCCAGGTGTTATAATCTACATATATATTTGCTGTAAGTTTCATCAAATTTTGCGTGAAAGAAATAGCAACAAACATCCAAACATCCTTTACTTTCGCGTTCATAATATTAATACTTACCTAAGATATTTATGAGCAATCGTTTTTTAATGGTTTTTAATTTATTAAAATTCAGTTTTGAAACCTACCTAGTTTTTAATTTTTAGTCGTTTTTTAATTAATTGAATATTTTACATTTTAATTGACCCCAAACAGTTGAGTAGTGTTGAAATTTTACATCAACTTTGTCAACCATTAGCCAGTTAAAAATATTAACATAGTTTCTATGTGTTCCTACTTTCTAACAATCTATTGACAGAAAAAATACCTAGGTACCTACGTTCGGAATCCCTTACCTTATTTGATAAGCGAGTCCGACCGACTAGGTATACAATTTGTAGAGCTCGAATCACTGCGCTCTCTCTACGCAACTAAACCTGATAAAGAAGTGAGTTTTTCTCTCCTAGAGATAGTTAAAGATATAAAGCGGACGTTGTCACATGGTATATTGCTGATAATGTTGCCCGCATAACTCAGCCCGGCAATTTTCTTCAAGCTTACCCTCATTAACTTATTGCAGGCTCAGAACTTGTTCAGTGAGTGAGTTTCGCAAAATATTAATAGCTTTACATTTATCATGTAAATTGGATAACTCTAGATTGTATAGTGACTTATTTTAAATAATTAGGATAATTAAATTCTTATTATAAGGCAAAGTATCTAAAAATGGTTACGAAATTTTCAACTTAGCCTAGACTAGATTCTAAGATTGAATTGTATATGTCGTGGGCTGATCATAGAATTGGCCAGATTGTGATTTGCCTAGGCATTTCATGATACCGCCGCGATTTCATGATTTGGCTGGCCATATCACGATGTGCCTAATAGAAAATTGACGAAAGCAAATCGGATCTCGGATGCAATTTGGGGTGAATGACCTCAAACGTTATGCTTAACATGGATGTGACTCGGGCTTTCCCGGTGTTGTGGGAAATGGGATTTATAATAATTAATGAAACAAAATTAAAATGTTCACTATCTATAATTAATAGGTTATTTATTTTACATAATTATACTTTTAAAACATACTTTACATACGTGGGGTAATAAAAGCATTATGTTTTTTTACATTTACATTACTAATGTAAAATAAAAATAATGCTTTAATTATTCACATTTATATCTAAGATCATTTTTCTATGAGTTTTGATTCCCTTGAGAGAGTCCTAAAAAGGTACTTAGGTATAACACGTAGGTAAGACTCGCGGGATTATAAGATAAATCCATGTTAAGGTAATGTACTTAAATCCTGCGACATTGCATCCGAGATCCGATCACTGCTAATTATCGATATTCCTAACTGATCACTGGGCATATCGTTAAGTATAGTTGTATTTCACGCCGCTATATGCGTGCAAAACGAATTATTTACCTTTTTAGGGTAGGATAAGTTATTTTGATTTGATAAACTTCAACACCCTACAGTCGAAAGATGTGCGTTGAACGATATGGCGGATGTTAGATGGCAAAATCATGAATGGCGGCGTATCATAAAATGGCTAGGCATATCACCATCTGGCCAATTCTACCATTTGCCTACGACATAAGATCTAACAGCCGATAGCTTAGAAGTTAGATTTGCGACAGTCATCAAGCAGCGCCTAATAACATGTCCCCACTGCTGGGGCTCAGGCGTAGCCTCTGAACAAGGGCGTTCGGGCTATAGTCCACCACGCTAGCCCAGTGCGGGTTGGTGGACTTCACAAGCGCCTACGAATTTCTTCTTCGGCGTATACAGGTTTCCTCACGATGTTTTCCTTCACCGTTTGAGAGCTCAGTAAATGTACTTAAGTTTCGAAAATCTTAGTTAACTGTACTGACTGCTCTCGAACTGCGAAGGAAAACACCGCGAGGAAACCTGCGTACGCTTTATTATCAAAACAAAAGGAACAAGTAATTCTGTGTCAGAGAATATGCTGATGCAATAATAACACGACCTAAACCTATTGCGACCAAACTGCGTCAAATACGAAGGTCTCGGGTCCGATTCGCGCATATTGTTATCTGTCATCATAATTATCAACTCGGCTTCTGTTATAGACAGCTATTTTAGTGATGCGTCTATCTAGGCCAGACGCATCGATATCAAACTGGGCCATAGGTCATTTATTAGGCGCAGTAGCCGCTGTAGATCGGTACGTTTGTAGCCTATCCGGTTCTCATTGGTTTGATAATGGATGTATGAATGAAATGACACTGTTCTACTCCTATACTAACAAGGGAAGCTTTGAACATGCTCGAACACTCCAAAAGCACGAAACTTCGTAGGATTGTACTTAGATCTGGTGACTCTGAGCACGACCAAATGTTTTTGCTGAATGTTAAGCTGCATGTACTTTGGCAAACCTTTACAAACGCAAACCAAGCCCCTGCTCCACACGTTTATAGTAAAGGTTTGCCAAAAGTGTACATGCAGCATAACGTTTTTGGTTATGGTTTGGATTTGGTAATATCCTTAGATCCGATTAGGTATATGGTGGTAGGATGTTGTCATCATGAGTTTTATCATCGCTGTGCTTATTGCATACATTATGCATATGGTATACCTATGTACTTTATTGTATGTTTACCTAATTAATGTACCCACCTAAGTTACAAGGTAAAATAGTAAAAATTCAATAAATCAAGCTCTCCTCGCTTCGAGCGGTCGATTCTACTAATTTTCCTTCGACATCCGATACAAAAATCAGTGGAATCGACCGCTCGAAGCGAGGAGAGCGATTCAAAAATAGAGCTTCAGGAGCCGGAGTTGTCCCCAGCTGGTAATTAATAATAAAAAAATACTGATAACCCGTGAAGTGATACGAGATGTGGTCGGTACAGAAAGGTGTTAAAGTGCCCCGTGTGGCCGGAAATATAAGGTTGAATGGTCGATACTGTAATAATGTCCAATCTGAAACATTATGTCAATTAGCACGATTTATAACTAAGGGCATCTTTCACCGCTTGCTGATATCCCAGATATCCTATCTGCTGCTTATCTGACAGATAGAATATTTTTTATTTCACAGGTATGTTATTGCCTTATCTGTAGATATAACTGACCGCCTGATAAAGTAACAGCAAGAACAAGTGGCTGATATTTTATCAGAGACTTGAGGCAGGCCTCCGTCACTCATTCAAGGTAACGCTCTAACGTACCTACGGTTTTAGGAACTATTAAGTAATCTGTGCTTGAGGTGTGAAACACGAAAATATTATCAGACAGATTTATCTGAAAGATTAGTTTATCTCTCAGCTTACTATCTGTAACAATATCAGCAAGCGGTGAAAGAGGCCCTAAAAGTCGCAGGCCGATTGTTAAATGCCCCCTTTTTACAAACTGCCTAGGCTAGCTGCTAGCTAGCTGGATTTTTAAAAATGTGATGTCATTAGATTCGCCTTAATCCCGAGAATAAAAATAAGTTGACATTGTAGGTACCTACATTTCACTGTATTTTTGACGCATGGGACCGAGTGACTGTCCGTCAATATTAATCCGCCTCACGGTGTGGTTTTTGCACTGCTTTGGGCTAGATATAAGAGCAACTATTTTATCAGGAATGCCGCCCCACTGGGGCGACCTGCGGAGGCAGGCTGTCGTGGGCTTTCATCAATTAATAATGTATCACCTTCCGAGAAACATCTGATACAAATATAGTGTTAGAGAGAAGTAAAGTTGAACCTTTCTCATAACGACTTGACGGCATTGCCGCTCGAGTCAAAGATTAGTTATACATTATAAGTATTAAGCGTACAACAATTATGCATTGTAATTGGTAGCTGAAATAGGTAATTACCCTCCTGCCAATCAAGCGGCGAAGAAAAGCTATCTAATCAGACATGACGGCTATAAAGTTCAGATGAAATCAAAATCCTGAAGATAGTAAATGGTGCTACAAAACCAAGTAAGTACGGTCGATCGCACGTCAGTAGAAACAAAACCAGTATAAACTGATCTCTCATAGTTTTGAAACTACTTCGTAGGCTAAGCCAGCTCAAGGTCAAAGTGTTACCACTGACGTGCGGTCGACTGTACTAACGATCAATTATCTACGTGGATTTTTTTCCATGTAGGTAACCAAGTTATGAACGTGGAACTCCTCGTTCCAGCTACATAACCATTTTATAGATAGATAGATAAATCTATAGTTAATCTATAGATAGATAGATGAATTTGATAACCAATTACATAGCTGGACTCAATTTTCCGAGAATATAAATCCGCTCGATAATTACTATTTATAGTGGAAAATACTGTAGGTATACATACAATATACCTATATTGTACATACAATTATACTTAATTGGTGATTGTACGAACACAACTTTGACTTCAGATGTGTGAGTGTGTGTGGAAGTAGTCGTGCACCGAGCTCAGTTTTCGTTTATGCAATGTAAGAGAGTGCCGTATCTTCTCCTTTGGTTTCATCTAAGCGCATCGGGGCAGGTTTTTATAGTGCCCAGATCGGCCACGTTAGGAGAGCTAAGCGAGAGCTCCTAATTCCGCAGTAATTAGAGAGAAACCAGCCTGTAGCCGGAGCTGGCAACCTTTGCGAGGGAACAGCCTAGTGTTGCCAAGTTGGGAAGAGTTAATTAAGAAATAAAAGCGGGCTTGAAACAAATCTGGATATAATATGCATAGGTATCGGAAATGATGAACCAGTTTCAATTCTATGCAACTTATTAAGTAAGGTAGTAAAGTAACACATTTTTTTCTAAGTTAAACAACCTTTTTCTGCAATTAATATTTTTTTGTTTTTTTTCCTATAAGTAGTCGAATTTTTTTTTAAACACTAAGCTTTAATTTTCTCATAATTACAGCTTCTACTTTATATTTTAGCTCGAGTCAAGTAGTTTACAAGCGTTTACGGCGTACGCTAACATATCTCGAAAATCGGCCGAGAAATGGTACCTATATAGTCATAAAAAACTTTGGTAGGTACTTATTTTCAGTACAAATTTGTATGAACTCAGCGTACAGAATAAAATGGCTGTTATTGAAAATGCTTCCAGTTCAGAAGATATTGTTACGAGGTGTCTTAAATTACCTACATAAATAACAAAACTGGAGAAAATTGTCTCTGTAAGTAAGACAGAATTAAATAAATATGAAATAATTGTAATAATTTATCGTATGTACATACATTTTTTTTAAAATTATGTCGCGACGAATTACGAACGCGGACGACACCACAGAGCTGCAGAGGATTAAATAGTTACTACACGACACCGAGTCCGTATGAATAAAATAAATTATAAAATTATATATAAAATAAATAAAAAACATTAAAAAAGCTGCTGTAGTCAATACAAAAAAAACAAAACTGACAAATGGGCGTTAGACAATATTTTTTAAATAAACGCGGTCTAGAATAAAACTGTCTTGACGTATTGTTGCTTTTAACCGAAATGTTTACTGGAAGAAACTATATAAAGAACCTATATACCTAGTTACAATCTATCACTTTTTATCCTTTATTTTATTAAAAAATAAAGCCAGTTAATTCACTTACTTTTGTGTTTCGAGTGATTTTTCCACATTTTCCTCAGAAGCGTCGTCATTTTATTGTTCAGCCGGCCAGCTCTAAATAAACTATTTATTGAATTTAAAAAAGAAAAGTTTATTAATTATTAGGTACTGAAGGCAACTTTTCCCGCACGAGAATTGCGACTGCAACAGTGCGCGCACGCAGTCTCTTCAGCCACCCTTCGCGATGTGGGAGACCCGAGATACGAGCAATTTTACGCTTACCAGATAGCACTATACACTATAAGTTAGCCAAGTACTTTACAAGTAACTATAAATAAATGTCTGGCGCCTACGATGTGTGGAAAGTTTCGCAAAAGTTAACTATCTTCATATGGTCCGGAAACATAGCCAAAATTAAAATTCTGACTTAGGGTTCCATCGACTTTCGATGGTAGTATATACCGATGTTGTTCTATTAGTGAGTAAATATACAAAACGACAATAAAATTAAGTTTCAATACAAATTAATTTAGGTAGGCAGATAGGTAATGAACGCCAAATATCAGGTATAGAAATCTTGTTTGTTACCCCGTACTCAGATTTTGTTTATATCTATAGATTTTACCCAAATTTCTTATTGTATTAGTCAGGTTTTATTACATACATACGTCAGCGTCAGCTAGTTTTTAATAAAAAAAATAGGATATAGGTAGGTACCACCCCCTCTAATCAATCTAAGTAGCTATTATGTATAGTAGCTAATCGAACGAAGATCGAAGTAAACACATTATTATACATACAAATAGAGGTAGGTACACTACTATTGTTGATATTTTGAAACAGCGTAAAACATTTTTTATCGAATGAGGAAATTTAAAGTTCAATGTTGAACTTATATAAACCTTGATAGAGACAAATTAAACGTCATTATTGAAGTAACCCCAAGGACGTTACAAAGGCAGTGGCACTGGTATCTGTCCCCAGATAATCGAGTAAGTAGGTAATCAAAAACATATTTTGGGACAAATGCATAATATATACAAACTGGGCCATTGTCCAAACTTTTCTGTGGGACAAAGCTCAGAGGGACGATCGAGCCGCAAATCATTTGTATAGGTTTGTCGTTTCCATTATGATATTTTAAGTAGACGCTATATCCCTCTACATTATATGTTATAGAAATGGGGTCTAAGCCCATTAGAATCTACCTATTCTAGCAGCATTTCAGAAATTATTGATTTAGTTCAGAAAACGTAGGCGCTTATGGTCATCCTATTTTGAATATTTACCGCCGCCCGCCGCGTTGACAAAGTTTGTACGTTAAATAAATGAAAGAATTCAATTAAAACGCACCAACAAGATTGCATAGCTTATTTTAAAAATTCATCATCATTTTAAAAGTCTTATTTACCTAGGTACATATATTACCTACTTATACGAATTTTGAACTTTGTAGTTTGGTGAGTAATTAGGTACCTACCTTTATAGGTAGGTACTACTTACTGTGTACGTAGTACTACTATAATCTATAAATTGTAAAATAATAAGAAATAAATATAGCCCTTCAAAAACTTCGTGGGGAAACCTGCATACGCCGATGAAGAAATTCTTAGGCGCATGTGAAGTCCGCCAACCCGCACTGGGCTAGCGTGGTGGACTATAGCCCGAACGCCCTCGTTGAGAGGGTAGGCCTGAGCCCCAGCAGTATGGGGATATATTAATAGGCTGTTGATGAATAGCCCTTCCTGGAAAAAAAATTAACATGGCGTCCAGTAGGTAATTCAGTGTGCAGGTGTGTGATGCAAGATATTGCGATCGGACATCAGTCCGTCTTTCGACTCAGACTGACGCAATATTTGAGCTTTTGCTCTCAGACCTGCTCCCACTGCAGTGGCCAGTTTTTATAACCAAATAATTATAAGTTAGGTACTTGTACGCCTATGGAAACATTGTGTGTGTGTTCTCTCTTAGGAAATGCGCAGACCAAGCGGAAAAATGCCAGCACACTTTTTGACGTCATTTTGTCATATTTTGACGATTTTGTTCTTTAGCTATAGTGTTAAGGTACATTTGACAATGACGTCAAAAAGTGCGCGGGCATTTTTCCGCTTGGTCTGTGCATTCCCTTAGGTGCTCTTAGTTTTTCCATATTTACGATATAGGGAGTATATCTTGAATGACTTCCAAAAATAATAAATTATTCCGTGGTCCCGCTGGGGCCACGTTCATTTCCTTATGTTTTGTGAGATTTGTTGAAGTTATTGTGCAAATTATTTCTTGCCTTTGATATTTGTGAAAAAACTTGAAAACATGAAAAAATAAAAATTATGTAGGTAAAGGTCGCTCAGCGAGCTATGGAGAGGGCTGCTCGGAATTTCTTTGGATCGTTAAAGGATATGATCCGCAATGAGATTCGAGGAAGAACAAAGTCACCCACATAGTCGAAAGGTTTAAGAAGCTGAAGCGGTAGTGGGCATGTTACATCTGCTACTAGCTTCATATTTTTCAATCAACTAGTAGTATCTTTTTCTCAGAAATAGAATAATGATGAGTGTAATATATATACGCACGTACGTAGTTACGTACTTTATCGTAGCTACTTTGGGGTCGCTGCTTGTACAGTCGACCGCACGTCAGTGGAAACACTTTGACCTTGAGCTGGCCTAGCCTATTAGGGAGTTGTGATAATGTGAGAGACCAGTTTATACTGGTTTTGTTTCCACTAACATGCGGTCGACCGTACCTAGGTGAGAAATGAAACCCATGTTCCTGGTACTCAAATGAAAGGACTCGACGAGATCTGGTTGATTATAATATACAGGCTGGAATTTTAAGATGCCAAATGTTAAATTTCATGACCTTCATTTAATTTAAGGTACTAAGTTACAGTTAATTCTGATGATTGACCCTATCGATTAGTATCATAAAACTACAGGTGCGCTTTTTACACATTTGTCCGGTTCGATTCCCGTCTCGGACAGGTGGGTGGTTTCTTAAAATCTTTGAATGCAGATTTACTTAAAGAAAATAAAGGACACTTTAGAGAGTACTTTTCCTCCAGGTGGCATCTGAAAATTCCACGCTGTAATTATGATGATACGTTACGTAGCCATCAAATAAATTACTCAATAATCTATAACATTTTAAATGCACATTAAATAAAATCAACTTTAGATTTTCACTCAATTTATTGAACAGGCAATAACAAAATAATTTATTACTTATATTTAGAAATTAAAAATAGAAATTAATTAAGTGTAATGTGGGTAGCGTAAAGTATAAAAATAATATGTAGATACCTACTAGAATTTATATCTTAGCATCTATGCAGTCTCAGAGTTGTTGATTACATACGAGTAATAGGATGTTTGAATATATTATGGCTTTCAAAGGAATGATTGAGTAAAGACTCAATATCATCCAAGTCTACTGTGGTGTGGAGTTTGATACAGGCATTGCTTCTGGGTACATAGATGCAGATAGTGTTGGCCACAGGGTTCGAAAACATTCGATATTTATGAGAAAAATGTATTTATAACACCTACCTATATAAATCCGATATTTATTTCAGTCATACGATAGTACGAATATAGGTGTTTACCAATTTAATCAAAATACGAAATAATAAAATACATACCTATACGTTTATACTATATAAATATAAATACATACCTAATAGTTTAAAAATAATATCAAACCATCATTTTTAAATTATTTATTAAGCCCAAAACTTGAAAGTAGGTATATTTTTATAATTTTATTTAATCAAATAAAATGTTCGTGTTGTAGTCTAGCTAATGCATTGCACATTTTTTAAATATATTTTTCCATGTGTATTTCATCATTCATCGAACCCTGGTTGACCATGTACATAATTATATTACCTACCTACGAAGTGATAATTCTTTTGTAAACATTGTTGTTATAATTAAACCCACAAGATGTACTCTACGTACGCTCTGCCAGTAGCATACATATACTCTGTAGTATATAGGTATACAGACAAAAATTTAAACAAATAAGTAGTAAACAAACAGTTAGAAGTAACAAGAAAATTGGAAACATTGTCAATGTCAACTTTTATTCAAAACTGTAATCATTATCCTGTAGAATAATTTGTACAAAAACTACAATTAATCACAGAAACCGAACCACTCATTAACAAAGCATGATACAATAATAAAACTGTTGCAGTTATATTTATCACTTAAAAATTAGTGATTGTATGTAAGGCTTTATCAGTCAGAGATGAAAAACAGTAATTCCAATACAAAATATCAACTGTTGCAATAAACCATTTTGATTAAACTAAAGCCATGTAGTACGATGTGATAGTCTAACATCAGGCCAACATTAGCTGGGATTAACACTGAATAAGACACAGGTGACATTGCAATTATTTGCAATCATGTGTTAGATTAGGTACAACTTTATATATGTAACACAATTTCTAAATTCTCAATACAAACAAAGTTACTGTGTAAATAACAACAGCTATGGGAAGTAAGTCGAAACTTTCCGGCTAATATCTAACTTTAGCAAGTAAAATGGAGGCACTACCTCTTAAAGTTTCTATATGATGTCAAATTCAGCCTCCGTGTCTAAAATGAGGTAACTTCGGTCAGACATTTACTTATTTGTAATAAATCGTCACACAATTTAGTAAAGACATCAATAAATCAAGCACAATTTAAAAACCCATTAGTCTAAGCTTTAACTATTCATAATTTAATTTATATACGTACATAATTTAGAATTGACACTATTATTAATATATAATATGGAGTTATAGACAAACAGCATTGGCTAGTATGTCTATAGCGGGTTGATGTATTTAAGTTTATAGGCACCATACCATTTAACATAATTATATATTATATAAATTTGTTAAATTACAACTTTATACATTAGAAATAACAATTGATAATATTTAACATTCTACTTATTAATAATTTAGAAACATGGCTGAGTTATCCAATTATATTACATGTCTTAAATTATTAAAGTGAAACAAATAATTATTGCTATAAATACTTTACAGCTCTAGGTAAGCACATAAATTGGTCTCATTTATTGACAGCAAAACATTATTAACACAAAACAATAATTCCTTAATATGCTTTTAACCTTAAGTTATTAGGTAATAATTTTACTTGTAAAATACAATTAAAATCTACACATAACTCTATATAGTCAGTCACTTCACTTCTTTCTTCACTGTCACAGTCTTTTCTGTGGATTTAGGTATGGGTTTAGCTGTGGATCATTTCTTCTTTCTATCTTGTGTACACTTAGGGCAGTACCACTTGCCTTTGGGCTTTATCTTGAGGTCTACACACGCGAAGTGGAACCATTCAATTGGACAGTCAGGATTATCACAGCCAATCATCTCTCCATACGATACCTGGTGACAGAGACAGTAAGTGGGCTCGTTTGGATCTACCGGCATGTCTAGAACATCACTGGGATGTGCCATGCCAGCCACTGAATCCAAATCAGCGTTTTCTTCCTGTTCTTTGGCAGCATTTGCTGCGGCAGTTGCGCCCTTGCGTGAGGACTTCTTCTTAGCGGCCGAGCGACCCGTCGTCGCATCGTCCTCGCTCGATGCAGCAGCACGCTTCTTCTTGCCAATGCTTGTTGTCGACTTATCACCTCCTTTATGCTTTTTCCTACCTTTTTTGATAGTTGCCGTGTTATTTTCCTGATCAGTAGTAGCTTGCTGACCGGTACGGGAGGAGTTTTGAGCTTTTTCTTGAATCTCCGACTCGAAGCGCGCGAGGTCGGAGTCAAGGCGACGTATGTGTTTGTCAACTAATTCGTAGGTTTGTATTGCAAGTTGAACTTTATCGTCTCCGTACTCTTTAGCTTTGTTAAATAATCCTTGAATGGTATTTACCTTTTCCTTCTTCGTTTCCTCGTCCATTTTCGGTAAGGTTGGTAGTAATTCGTCGGCCATAAGGTCAATCGTCCTCATTAGGCCGTGCGCCCGGTCATCGAGATCTCGCATCAGTTTGAAGTTCCTCTGCAGCTCTATTGGTAGGTGCTGGAGACTGTCGAGATAATGCTCCAAATAAAGAGCTGAAGTCATTTTGCAATATTTCGTAAGGAATCTCCTTGTGAAACTGAAAGGCGCGCAAGTGAGTTAAAACTACGTCGAGAGGCAACAGATGAGGTAGTAACTTATTTGAACACTTGTATTCTAATGTTTCTTTGTACAATTTAACATTAAAAATAACACAAAAGGCACAAAATTATATAAATGCTATTTTCATTTTTACCACAAGCAAGCAAGCGAGCGAAGGGTAAATTACGTTCCGTTACAGGGCAACAATTTTCAGTTCAATCAGTTTAATTACTGCTCTGTTTTTTCTGCGCACATAGATAAACAAAATAGGTATGTGATTTAATAAATATGATATTACGTATTTCAAAAACAATTCGATAGTTAATAGTTTTGATTTTAATAATGTTTGCTGTAAAATTATTGTTACAATGAATTTAGATTTAAATTCAATATCCACGTAAATCGGAACACACAAAACGGCGGCTACGGCCATGCCATTGGTTGCCGGTAGGAACGTTTCATTCTGCACAATGTTGTTCAAGCGCGCGTTCCGATTCAATTCAAACATTCTAATACAAGTTTTTTCTAGGTGGTTGGTTAAGTAGGTAAACATGAAGGAAAATAAAAATTTTGCTGTACACCAAAAAGTTTTCTATGGAGGCCTCTATTTCGAACATTACAAAAAACACGCCACAGACCCGCTTCCGCACCGCTCTGCAGCTCTATTTTTGAATCGCTCTCCTCGCTTCGAGCGGTCGATTCTACTGATTTTTGTATCGGATGTCGAAGGAAAATCAGTAGAATCTACCGCTCGAAGCGAGGAGAGCGATTCAAAAATAGAGCTCCTGGCGCTCTATTTTTGATTCGCTCTCCTCGCTTCGAGCGTTCGATTCTACTGATTTTCCTTCGACTCCGCATTTTTGAATCGCTCGAACAGCAACGAGTGGTACAGACCACTCGTCGCTTGGAACGAGCGAGCGGTAGAATAAACGTCAAATGCCATATGACAAAAGAAAAGAGACAACTATCACTGATATGATAGTTTACTTTTTTCTAACAAAAGGCAAAATTAATATCATATACAGTCTATATGGTTTCGACCATTACTGAGCATTTTACGTTCCGCTTTACGTTTCGGTAACTACCGGTTTTTATTTTTTCTGCATAAAACGAATAAAGTTCTACATTTCTAATATTATTGGCAACACCGAACGCGAGCGAATCAAAAATGCAGAAAATCAGCGTCGTGCGACTTGGAAGTCGACTATGACTTATGTCGCATGCGACGATACAATTCCCTACGAGCGAATCAAAAATAGAGCTCCTGGGGCACTCCGTTATTTCTGTTTATCCTGCCAGGGACAGCATGAAGGGGCTTTGCTTTATTCGGGTATTTCCTGGGCCTCTTTATACTATTAAACAACACGGGTACCTTATGCCAATATTAGGCCCGGGGCACACTAAGCGGAAATCCCAAGCGACGAGTGGTCGGTACCACTCGTTGCCGTTCGAGCGATTCAAAAATGCGGAGCCGAGGGAAAATCAGTAGAATAGAACACTCGAAGCGAGGAGAGCGAATCAAAAATTGTCGCGATCCTGACACTTCTTTCTCAGTAGGTAGTCTTTTATTACCAAAGTAGTAATTTACTATTAATAAAACTGATGATTAATGATACGAGGTCAGGCACTACCCATGTTATAATAGTACCTACTACGTACAACTAGTACATATTAGTTCCATGGCACTACCACTACAGCACTAACATGGCACTAACAAGTTCATCATGGGAATAACCGTCTCGGTCCAGTACGACCTTTTCTTAAAATGTCATTTTTCCAAAATGTACCTAATTTGAAAGTTTTTTATATGAATAAAACAACACGAAAATATTATTAACTTAGATTGTATTAGCAAATAAACAATTAATAAAATATTTCCTTAGTACATACACAATGACGTTAACTGATATAGTCCCGTACAGAAGCACTTTTCGCTTTAATTAATTGCGATGTGATTTATTTGTATGTTCAAATAGGTATTTGTTGAAAAAATTTAATTATTTCAGAGAACATTTTCAAATTGTAGCCCAATCATTGCAGCAGTGTGGTCAACACATACCTAGTACATTTATTTTTGTTTTTTCTTATTTATTAACACAATTAAGTCTCATCGCATGTAACTCACGTACATTCAATCGGTATACCTTCGTTACAGGACTAATTATCATAATTTTATTTAGCGATTACAACAACTAGCATCAGAGTTTAATTAGGTACTTATAAAAATTATAAACTTTTTATTAAAGATAAAATGCAAATAAATAATCAGCGATTGCCAGATGATGGCAAAATAAAGAGGCTATACGTAACCTACATAATATAAAACATGCTTTATTCATTTACTTATTTCATACTTTACATTTTCTTAGACATCTAATCGTGATCATATAGGTACCTACAGTATACCACTTTCTACAATGCTGGTTCATAATATATCATTTAGAGTGAAATTAAAATTGTGTAATTCTTTAAACAGGTTTTCGAAGATTTCCGACTGTCCCAGAGTACAAGGCAGTACCTAATAAAACATTTTATATAGACAAAATTTCGATCATTCTCTGTAGATATATTCGCTAGGTACGTCAATCTTGTGAGATTATTTTTTCTCACTAGATCTGTTCTCAAAAACAATAAAATTAAAGGGACCTAATAAGAGTTTCCATTCTCCAAAGATCTATTTTTAAAAGTATTAAAATTAAATTGGATACTTTTGAAAATGGATCTTTGGAGACGTAAGTAAGAATTTTTCTACTCGATAGATTCTACTAGATAGATTGCAAAAAGGACCTGGCCAATGGATCTACTGAAAATGATCGCAAATTTTCCGTTAAGGTAAACTTGACTAGACAAAATGAATCAGTAAAGAAATTAAAGACAGACTTCCATTTATTCTATGGAACTGTGACGTACAACGTATGAAGCTTCAATTTTTTCTGTTTGATCTAAGAACAAAAAACACAAACTTGTTCCATGGAAAATTCAAAAACCTCGAACGAAAAACACTAATCTGTTCTCAAAGGATAATCAATTATAGATTCCAGGATTTTCAACTATTTGTCTCTACACTGAGTGATTTCATTTTGTCGCATTTGCCCCACGGACGCATTTACCCAAGTTGACCTTACCTATTTACTCGGGTATAGCATTGAACTTTCTCACAATTGCAATTTCACTCTTTACATGCAACAAAAAGTAAGTATAATTTGAAAGAGTTTCTTCTTAATCAATTCTACGTGTCATATTTGGGTAGACATTTGGGACATTTACCTCTCAACAGTTACTATAAATATATACACGAAATATATGGGCTTCGATTATAACTCCATTTTGAATTAAGGATATAAAATTACTGGAGAAACTTTATGATTATCAAAATCATTTGCTTTTGAAGATTGTAAACGACTTTGACTTCTCATGTAAAAATATGTAATTTTAACCAAATAATAGATGACTTTTAAAATGTCAAATGTAAGAGATAATCATAAAGCTACATAATAATATAGGTGCCGTCCTATAACAAATAAATCTCAGATGGGACAAAACACGTAAAAAAATCATTTAAATCACATAACTTTCTCATACACCAAAAATATCCAGAGAACGACTCTACTTTAAAAAATATGTAAAAATACAAAAAAAAATCATAAGACAGTTGCTTAGAATAAAAGTGAATTGTAAACTTATGTCTAGCTAGGTACAACACTACTTTAGACTTTTGGTACACATTCGTTGCTCATTTTAAACATTAAAAAATATCGTGTGGGGGCAGTGAGCAACTAAACATTTTGGAATGCATTGAAACAGACAGAAAATATGAAAAATACAAAGTCAAAGGTAGAATAGAAAGAAAGCACTGAGATTCCCTTCTTAACTCTATGTTATACAATAAACAAGTCAATGTTACAAGTTCACTACCGGATTATATATTTTATTATTATAAAAATGGAAGTTATTGATCAAAATATACAGTTATTGGCACTACATACGCAGGTCACAATATATGAAATTACAAAATCGTTACATTTAACCTTTAGAAATGGAAACTTACTAAATATGTAATTTCTATCTAAATATTACTTTTTTACCAATTAGGGTGTACTTACACGCACATGCTTTATCATCGTGCTGTTTAACTGTAGATATATATATTATCATATGTAGTACTAGGACTACTAAAGACAGAACAGAAAAGGACACATCACAAAAACTAACAGCCAGACAAACTTTTACAATTGCAAAAAGTTGTTGCCCTATAGGCAAAACTCATGCCACTATGTCAATGCGATCAAATATACCAAACCAATCTATGCGTGTAATTACGTCCAAGAAGTACAGTAAAATGTTCATAAGGTATAAACTTTTAAAAGAACAGTTTTTAACGATAATAATACATTTCCATAAGCGACACGTGTTCATATGGTCTATTCTACATTCCACCGACTAGCAGCTTCATAAATTTACCGCAAGCGTTTTTCACAAATTATTTTTTATAATCTCACGTAGTTTCACAACCTCTACTCAAAACATACACGCTGATAAGTGAAATATCCTCAATTATTTTAAAATAAAGCGAAGCACCATTGAGATAGGTTGTGCTTAGGTGGGTGTGGTCTCAACACAAAAATGTGGCATATCAAGATGAAATGATTCGGTAACCTTTGTAACTACCTCGGAACATAAAGTAGACACTATACGTCAGGGCTCCAAAAACGTTAAATGTTCCGTAGTTAGACAACTACTGACATAGTAGTTGTACAACTATGACAATTAAAATCATGAACCATTAACCAAATAAAGTCTTAGGATCGTATCGTAAATTACGAAAAACGTATGAAAATATAGATTCCGATCGACTGAAACGTTGTTGTTGGTAAGTCCAGCTCATTGAGAAGGGTATCGACTCCTGCGCAGTTCGCTGTTAACATAATAACGGTCTAAATAATGCTAATAGCTACGATACCTACAAGAGAGCGGCGTAAGCGACACTTGGCCCTTGCGACGTCGCGATTTCATAAAAGACTTGCAGTAAGTCGAGGTTCTAACTACAGTACTACATTTACAGCCAGACTCGGCGCTAGATTCTCATAAAACGGAAGAGTAGATTAAACATTTAAAACTACATCTAACCACCCTCTTCGCTAAGGTTTAATTTTACCATATATTTTTTGGTTTATAGTGAAATATTTTACGTCATTCCTAAGAATCCCAGCTTTTAAACATCCCTAAGACTAGCCAATATCCGTTCACTTGATAAATATTAATATCAAATTGTTAAACCACACTGATTATGTGAATATTATAAATTACAAGGTATATTCCATGCACTGCACCATATAACTTACATACAATTCGAACCTGCGACCCTGTATACGAATACAGAGCCAGACGGCCTCACATAATACCAACTATCACAATATTCATGCATGGAATACGTTAGAGTCCCTCCTCTAACCATCAGACCATCGCTACGCGGACACTCACCGTCACAACTCTTCACTCTTCAGGCTTTCAAAACCCATTAGTTTTGGTTTGGATTTGCAAACTTGTCAAGACAAGACCTGCGCTTCCCACTGCCGAGTCGCTTTCGCCTATTACAGCTGATCAGTGTCCGAGTGGCCATGGCCTGAAGGCGCATACTACACGAGCGTCTCATACTTGTCGAGCACGTGGCCCTGGTGGTCGTCGCCGTGCGAGCGCGAGCGCAGGCGCGGCGCCGCCTCCGCGCCCGCGCTCTTCGCCCGGGCCTTCTTGTCGTGCCCGCACGTGCACGCCACCGACGTCTGACGCTTCAAGGTCTGGGCGCGCGCGCCCGCCCACTGCGGGTCCAACGACTCGCTCCTCGAGTACATCTGCCGCTTGTTGCGGCCCATGGTAGCGTGAGTGAACGACGCGCCTTGCCCGCTATCGGACGACGGACGCACCGACTCGCTGCGCATGCAAACATTCCCACCTGCGCGCCTGAACGAATCCAGAACTCTCTCTTCGATTTCTTCGATATCCTTCTTCTTCACGAGCCAGATCTCCTCGGAACCCCTCGTGAAGTAGCTCGAGCCCTTGCTCACCGAGTACTTCTCCTTAGTTTTAAATTTACAAGTCTTAAGATTATTCTGAGTATTTACATCGTCGTTGAACTTGTGCGCGGCGGTGCGCGCCTGCTCCGGGGACGCGACGTTACGGAACGCGGTGCCGTGAGACGGGAACTGGTCGGGGATCTTCGCGCCGAGGCTCGGGGAGCGGATGGTCGCGTCGACGGGCGACGGCATGTGTTTGAACTCCGGCTTTATTATCTTCTGCGGCTCGGGTTTTTGAATTTTCTCCTCGTGGCTCTCGCTCCTTTGCCATTTCGTCGAGGTTGGATTCTTGAATTGCTGTCGATCCACTAAGTGGGCGGCGTGTTCCGCCTTGTCGGCGGTGCCCAGTTCGAAGTGCACGTTGTCTTTGAACGGCGTGGCGGGCGGCGGGAACTCGTCCTTGCCGTCGGAGCCGAGCCGCTCGGTGCGCGAGCGGCCGCGCACGGAGCCCGGCCGCGACTGCCGGCCCGAGCCGGAGCCCGCGTCCTCCGCAGCCTTCTCGAACTTCTTTATTTTGTCCCCAACCCCGTTCGACTCCTCGTTCTTAGAACTGGTATCCTTTTCCTCGACTTTGTTGGCGCTAGTGTCGATGGCTTTATTGTCATCTACGGCGACATTGTTGTCTGCAACGAGGGACAACTTTTCAATTTTAACGGGAGTTTCCTTTCCGATTGAATTCTCCCTTTTAGTTACTTTAACAGCCGTATTATCTTCTGCTCTGGAATTGCTTCTGGTGACCTTGAACGAGGACACAGGAGGAGATGTGACCTCCTTCTTAGGTGGTGATGCGGCTTCGATTTTGCTGGCTTTCATAGCCACGGAATTGTCATCAATTTTCGAATCGGTTCTGTTTACTTTGCAAGCTGTCGCTGGAGGTGAAATTACGTCCTTTTTCGGAGGGGAAGCTTTCGGGGGGGAAACTGTCGGGGGCGACGCTACCTTCTTTGGTAGAGATATCTCCCTCTTCGGTGGCGAAACTACTTTCCTCGGTGGTGAAACTACTTTCCTCGGTGGCGAAACTACTTTCCTCGGTGGCGAAGCAGTTTTCGGTGGCAAATCCTTGCTCGCTGTGCACGGTTCTTTCGTCTTCTGCGCCTCGATGTCGCGACTCAGGAACGAGGAGTTCCTCACGTAGCACTGGTCCTCCGGCCTGTCCTTCTCTATGGACAGAGACTTTTGCTTGTGCATCATCTCTATTTTCTGCGCCTGCTCGCGGACCGAGTTGGGCGGGCTGTCCTTGGTGAGTTTGTTGGTGCGCTCCGGCTTGATGGTGATGGCGACGGCCTCGCCGGGGGTGTGGGCGGCGGGGTCGGCGGCGGGCGCGGCGGCGGGCGGCGGGGGCGGTGCGGCGGGGTGCGGCGCGGGCGGGTCGCGGCGCGGCGAGGCGCGGCGTCACGCGCGGGACTCGGTCCACTGGTCCGAGTCGTCCGAGTCCGAGTCCGCGCCGGAGCTGGTGTCGCTCAGCTCGACGGCCACGCGCCGCGCCAGGATGGACGCCACGTCGAGCGGCGGCCCGCGCAGCGTGTCGTACCGGCCCGCGCTATCGTCGCCACGTTTGTCCACCTTGCGCAGCTTTATGCCTGTCGGGTGAACGAGCACGATTTGAATATATGAAACATTTTACAGACGACTCTGCCTATCTCAGCAGTTGGTGAACCTTTGAACCACCACGTCATCTGATCAAAGTGATCAAAATGACAATTCTAAATTATGGTTGATATCGCTCAAATTCTACGACAACTAAATAGGTCGTTGGCGGACAAAATGTTTTAACTGTACATAAACAATATGGTCAAGTTTATTATAATGTTCATCATAAGACTCAGTTGCCATGCGTAACCACCAGACACTACAAAAGCGAAGAGAATCGGTAGTTTGTTTTGTTGGATCTATATCGATGCCATAGTACAGTGTTTACTCACCATCTCTGATCGCCTTGAGCAGGTCCGAGCGCGGGTCGGGCTGCGGGTCGGCCTGCGGGCGCGGCGGCTTGAGGGCGGAGGCGCCGCGCAGCAGCGCGCCCGGGGACGGCGGGCGCGGGCGGTCGTCCTCGGGCGGCGGCGGCGACGGCACGCCCGACGGCGCGGGCGGCGCGGGCGGCACGGGCGGCGCGGGCGGCGGCGGCGGCGGCGCCAGGGACTCCGGCTCGTCAGAAGACATCATTCCTAGCAAGCATACACACAGCATTAACTCACTTTGATATTAAATTCAAAATCATCATAATATTAATGGACAAATGATGGACCAAAGCATTCGACATAGCTCAAAAAGTTAGTACGTTGAACTGGCAGTGGGCTGGTCACATCTGTCGCAGAACCGATAACTGCTGCGATAGACGAGTTCTCGAGTGGAGAGCATGGCTGGGCAAGCGTAGTGTGGGACGCCCCCCGGCTAGATGGAGCGACGATCTGCGTGAGGCGGCTGGCAGTGACTGGATGCGGAGAGCCTATGTCCAACAGAGGACTTGTGCAGGGTGATTATCATGATTGTTGTTAAAATGTAACATACAATTTATGTTACACTATTTTGTTGTGTGATGTCTACTGAGAGCGTCAGTGGCGCTGGCGATAAGACGCGGCCTATCATATCGAAAGGTCCGAAGTTCGATCCCCGGCTGGGCCATGTACCAATGGGTTCTTTCTCGAAACTTAAGTACATTTAATGACTGCTCTCAAACGGCGAAGGAAAAACATCGTGAGGAAACCTGCATACGCCGAAGAAGAAATTCTTAGGCGCATGTGAAGTCCACCAACCCGCACTGGGCTAGCGTGGTGGACTATGATGTGTGATGTGACATGGAATATATTATTGAATGTTCTTGCCTTTGCAATATCTGCATAAGTTTACCAAATAGGTAATAGGTAGGGTATAGGATATTGACTTCAGAGTGCCGCGCGGTAGATGGCACTTTGCCCCCCCTGCCCCAAGGGGGGGTACCACGTGGGTACCGGGCTAAATCAGCTCAGATGACCACCAGGTACGCCTGTGCCAAGCGGCTTCCTTTGTTGAAGATTTGCAAGGTTCATGACACTATTTACCTAGCTAATATGCCTGCTCACTAGGCGAGTAAGCGCAGTGGTAACTCACCGATGACTGCGTGCATGTGGTCTAGGTGCGCGTCGAGCGCGGTGCGGTGCGGCGGCGACGCGCCGTTGAGCAGCGGCGGCGGCGACGCGCCCTCGGGCGGCGGCGGCGGCGGCGGCAGCGCGCACCTGCGGCACAACAACAACACTTTCACACTTTGACAGAAAATTTAAGACCCACATTAAACAACAACTTTGTAAGAAAGCTTATTATAAAACAATCGATTATTTAAATGACAAAGATGCCTGGTGTTAATGTTACTTCAGCCTCGCACAACCTTTACAAAAATAATGTTATGTATAAACTCGATTTTAAAAGATCTGTTGCGGAAGTTTGTTGCGCCGCTTCTTCTTCCCAGCGCTAACACCTTGGAGGCGGTGGTAGATAAAAAATTGACGTTGTATAAATGTACCCAGTGTACTTACATGCAATAAAATAGTTTTGACTTTGACTCAAAAAACAACTAGCCTGCGCCAAAATACGGGCCACGTTCTGAAATATCCTGTCAGACAGAATGAATGAATGATTATTTATTTTCTGCTACAAAACACAGCTGACGAGTACGTCGTTATCGTACGTTTCGGTCGCGAAACCTGGCTGGATGAATGCCCGTCACGTCGCTTCGGTGTATTTAACCTAGGCCTGTAACCCTACCAAATCCTACTAATATTATAAAGACGAAAGTTTGTAAGGATGTTTGCGAGGATGTGAGGTGTTTGTTACTCTTTCACGCAAAAACTACGGAACAGATTTTGATGAAACTTTACAGTAAAAATAACACATAGCCTATACAGGGTGGAATTTTGTAATGCCACCTGGAGGGAAAGTACTCATAATACTGTAGATAAAAAAAATTACTCAAAGGAAACATTCCTTTATTTTTGAAAGGAAAAAAAACTGCATTTAAAGATTTTCGAAAATTCACTTGCCACACCCGGGAATCGAACCCACTAAAATCTGTAAAAATTACACCCTGTACTTTTATTGCATCGATCGTTAGGGTCAATTATAAGGATGAAACCTCTCTAACATACTTGATAAATTAAATGAAAGGAAAACCACAATGGACAATACCCTGTATATACCTCGGGAAAACTTTTGTCCGCGGTCGAAGCCGCGGGAAACGGCTAGTGGTGTATACCTGGTGGGCGTGTGGTTGTGGTTGGAGTGCGGCGAGTCGTGGTGCGAGGCGGGCGGCGCGGGCGGCGGCACGGAGGGGCGCGGGCGGCGCGGAGTGCCGGCGCCGCTGCCGCCGCCGCCGCTGCCGCCGTAGATCGGCTCGCCCACAGACCCGTACGGGCTCTCCTCCACCACCACTGCAACGTCAATCAAACACATCGCAATCAATACTCGGCTATCAGAGCGTCAGTGGCCTCGGGGATAAGACACGGTCTATCATATCGAAAGGTCCGAAGCTCGATTGTACCAATGGGTTTTTTCTCAAGGAAACTTAAGTACATTTACTGACAGTTCTCAAACGGTGAAGGAAAACATCGTGAGGAAACCTGCATACGCCAAAGTAGGCGCCAAATTCTTAGGCGTATGTGAAGTCCACCAACCCGTAGCGTGGTGGACTATAGCCCGAACGTCCTCATTGGCCTGAGCCCCAGCAGTGGTATGTTAATAGGTTGTTGATTGATTGACTCGGCTGTACATGTGGAAACAGAGTAGTGTTAGACAGAATTGACGTAAAAAAGAGAATATTGTATTCCAATTTTGAATAAACGAATTTTCATTTCAATTTTCCTGTCCTTTTTTTTTAATTCGTCCAATGATGGGCAGGCAAAAGTCATATTTTGTTTGTTTTTCTTCAAAAACCGGCGGTTGCAGCACGGCCTCTACAAAAACAGGACACGACTATAATAGTCGGCGATTTTCAACAAAACCGCAGCACGGCCTTCACGAAAGCACAACTAGTGCCATTCGGTGATCCACACTGCAGTTCCCGACCGCATTAAACTGATAGTATTAATGAAGAATAACAAGAGGCATTTTGGAAAGATCCGGTAGAGTTGTTACACGCTTTTATTTAACTATCCCGCACAATACACTTTAATAGGCACTTGTTGCATAAAAAACTAAAATATACACCAAAACCTACAATATAAATTTTTTGGAAAACTAAACAAAAACGACAACCATCTCTGACAAAATCCCGCCAAAAAGCCCTTTTATTTTTTACACTTTCCATCCGGCTGGAAGATCTATCCGGTGGTGTGGCTGTTTGTGCACTCACCGTGTCCGTTGCCCGTGAGCCGCTGCTGCCGGTTCTGCGTGTTCTCTATCTCTATGGAGTTGGGGCGCGCCGCCTGCGTCGACGGCGGCCGGTTCAGCACCGCGCGGTACCCGCCGTCCGTCACGTTCGTCGCTGCAAGTGACAAGTTAGAGATATCATGTTATTACTAGTTGTTGCGTAAAGAGAGAAAGCAATTGAGATTATTGTGTTAAAAAGATTTTGTGTAAAATTGTTCATTTATTTTATAAGCAACAATAAATAAATAAATAAAATAGAGGACGCACTAAAATAACAATAATAATCAGAGAGGGACACACTTATTACAAAAGCGGTAAGAGTAAGCTAGACAGATATAATATCTTCTATCTCTTTCTACGTATGCAAACCTTAACTGTCAACGAACGACAGCCCGACTAAAATAGATAGTGTTTGTTCAGTTTGACCCCGCCATATAAGAAGCGTCTTCTCAAATTTCGGTAAGACTATTGCTATTTCATGCTATACGCTGAGTGGGATTCTATGGGATGCTAGTTCTATGAGTTGTTGCCGTGTTTTAGTTTCCCGCTGCAAAAATAGCCTGTTTATTTCTATAACGTGCGTTTTTATATCCGAGTACCTGACTCGGAAAGTCTTCTTCCAAAGCCGTAAAATTCATTAAAAAGAGCCGCCCAAGCCAATGTATAAATAGGAAGCTAATATTCAACCTTGGGGCTGAATTGCGAGAGCCACCAGTACTCGTCAGCTCTCTCCCAAATTCAGTTCATACAAATTGTATATCACACTTCTTTTTTTTTTTTCTCTGGGGCATGACGTCATACCACAATATTTTCTAATCTAAAAAAGTGCACTAACTCTGGTAGAGCGGGTCCGGGCGGTACTGCTCGATGTTGTAGTGCCGCAGCTGGCTGGGCGCCATGATGTGCTCGCCGCGCTTCACGGCCACCTCCTTCTGGCGCTCGCGCGTCGAGTGCAGCGCGCGCACGCGCCGCGTGCCGCGGCCCTCCGCGCCGCTGTTGCTGCGCGCCGGACGCACCTGGGAAACAACCACGTACGTCAGCATGGTCAACGTACACTGCTGGACATAGGTACCCAACCAAACACCACATATACAGAAACAGAGTATAAGAACTGCGGCGCGTGTGGACAGGTGTGCGAGGCCGCCAACTCAAAGCTATGATTGCGACTGCGGTGCGTCCAGGTGTGCGTTTGCCTCAATTGTTTAAAACTATTCTTAAATTGTCAGTTGTAATTCTCAATTGTCCACCAACCATCATTGGGGGTGGACTATAGCTCATACTTGAGAGGGTAGGCCTGTGCCCCAGCAATAGGGACATATTAATAGGGTGCCGATGATGAAATCTCAATTTAAGTTACTATGGTTTTAGTGAGGATATGAACTTTAGTGCAAACCGACAATTAGCTCTAGTTGTGCAGTATTTTTGTGGACTGTTGTGCTGTAACCGTCGGTTTTTGTATAACTATCATTGGCCTAAAAGGACTTCGTTTCCAGGGCCGTAAACCCCATTTAAAAACCAAACGCCCGCACCTTCTTCCCCCGGTCGTGCTGTATCCTCTCCGTGTCCTGCAGCATCTCCCGGCGCCACAGCTCGAAGAAGTAGTCCGGGTCGGTGTAGAACTTGCGCGCGTCGCGGCCGTCGTCGCGGAACTCGTTGAGCCGCTCGAGCGGCGGCGGGCGGTCGCAGCGCGCGTACGTCGCCAGCATGGCCGACGGCATCGTGCCGCGCGAGAACAGCTGCTGCTGGAACGTGCGCGCCGACCGGAACGCCTTGCGCATCTGGATGTCTTGCAGCGACACTGCACAAC
Source organism: Metalampra italica (assembly GCA_949699065.1). Classification (NCBI taxonomy): domain Eukaryota; kingdom Metazoa; phylum Arthropoda; class Insecta; order Lepidoptera; family Oecophoridae; genus Metalampra; species Metalampra italica. Next base: position 8,221,925 of record OX452982.1, read on the forward strand.
AACAACGGTAGTTACACGCAAGTACAGTGGAGCTCACGTCAACTTGCACAGGTTAGACTTTGCATCGTCTTTACGCTTTACGCAAAGAAGGAAGGAAGGTTCTTGTTGAAAGAAAAGCAATTGAAAACTGTATGGGTTCCACTAGCTGATATTTCTAAGCCACGACTGAGGAACCCCCTGATGTATAATTCGTACTTACAAACGTACGAATTCGTAATTACAAACGGCATCGTCAATTTCTAAACACTCACTGTTTTGGCATCGCTCCAACGAACCTAACTAACCTATTTTACAATTTGTTTTTAAATTAATGCCAATTCAGTATATTTGTGGCCATAAGTCAAGTCTGTAAAGGCCATAAGGCAGGCATCCCACAAGGTGGACCGACGATCTGGTGAAGGTCGCGGGACCCAGCTGGATGAGGTTAGCGCAGGACCGGTCGTTGTGGAGATCCCTGGGGGAGACCTTTGTCCAGCCGTGGACGTCTACAGGCAGATATGATGATGATGATGAAGTCAGTAACTCTTTTTGGCTTCATAGAAGATGATGAAACCTTCAGCTAATCGCAAAACAGCAAGCGTTTACAATCTGACGCCGTTCCGTTTGCACTGAGACGAAATATACAATTTGCCAACGCCATATAAGTGTATAACCCGTCCACTGACCCTCCTCTACTCCGGAGTCGAGCTGCGTGACCTTGATGGCGAGCCGGTCGATGCGCGCCTGCAGCACGTTGGTGCGCTCCGCCAGCCCGCCCGCCTCGCGCGTCAGCTCGCCGAACATGTCCTCCGCGTGCTTAGACAGCGACGACAACTGCCTGTAACGTGCACAATAACTACATCAGTGAGGAGTCGCCAATAGCCTCCACATACATCAATCCGCACTGGGACAGAAGCCTATTCATATCTTTAAAATCGACGACATGGTTCCTCAGAGCATATTTTACTGTCTCTTATAGTTTCGGACTTCCCCGTACTGACCCATCTAAATGTTACACCTGTACATGAGGGAGGTTACACGATCAGTCTGGTATTCAATATTTCATCAGTCACCTCGACTGAGGAAAGAAAATGATCACAAATATTTAAAATTTCATCAGTATTGCGTCAGTAATACCCAGACTGAAAGATCAAATTGATCGTATAACCTCCCTCTACGGAATAATCTCAGGATTCTCAGGTATTTGGAATATAGGGAGAGACCACATTGTTTGAAGTGTTCGAACACAGCGTCATTGAAACTCTTCGACCAATAATATACATAGGTGGACGGATAATTAGAAACAAGGCAAGATTTTCATACAATCGAGGTCACTTTGAAGCCATGGTTCTCCATGAACGATTGATCGAGGCATGATCCTGATGACGGTCGTCGAGAGAGTAGATGGAGGACTTTTAGATCGCTATAAAAATCCAACTGATCATATAAGCCGTTTGGGGGCAGCATCGTCATGAAGAAAAAAAAACGCAAAATGGCATAAAAATGTATAAAAATCTTAAAGTTAAGAAATCATGACGTTGCTGCATCCAGACGGTTCATCTGATCAGTTAGGTATCTATAGTGATCTAAAAGTCCTCCATCTACTCTCTCGATGACCGTCATCAGATCATGCCCCGATCAATCCTTCACATAGAACCATGGCTTCAAAGTGACCTCGATTGTATGAAAATCTTGCCTTGTTTCTAATTATCCGTCCACCTATGTATCTTGTACGGAATCAGTTGTCAGTAGAAGACCCGCATTGGCCGAAAGCATTCGGTATGTGAATCGTATGGGCGTATAATTGACGAGTAGGGTAAAAACAACTGCAACATTTTTAGCATCTCTTACGGCATGGTGCAGTTTCCTGCTATTCGAACAAATATGCGTCGAAATTCAAAGCACGGTGTGAGTGTGAGAGGACTGACCTGACAGTGTTGGCGAGCGTGCCGTTGGTGACGGCCTCGAGCTCGGACGGCACGGCGAGCCGCTCGGGCACCGTGCCGCGCGACACGTGCACCGGCTCCACGCAGCGCTTCGGCAGCGGCATGGCTGCTTCCCGCGCCAAGCACCCCGCCGGTTGGTTACCTCGTACGCATCACTGACAACAAAGAAACAACAAAATTAGTCATCATCATCATATCAGCCGAAAGACGTCGACTGTTGGACAAATGCCTCCCCCAGGGATCTCCACGGCGCCCGGCCCCGCGCTAACCTCATCCAGCTGGGTCTCGCGACCTTCACCAGATCGTCGGTCCACCTTTCCTACGCTGCGCTTCGGGTATGCGGTCTCCACTCGAGAAACTTTCAATTTTACACAAAGTAATCTTAATTCATGTATTAGCCATCAGCTTTTTAAGTCAGTTTTCATTCAACCTACTCTTTTACAAAAATCCTCACGCCTTGAAAGGGGGAAAGAAATAGAAAGACTTGGAGTACTTAGGGAGGATGCAATAAAGAAGGCCTCAAGAACTGGATAGATATGAAAAGCTCAAACATTCTAAGGCCTTATCAGGTCTTTAAATAAGGTTTTTGGAAAATGAAAGTTATGTTCTTCTGACAGGCATATAAGCGCCGGTGTTCTGAAAGCGTCGCTACGGTAAACCACTACACTCACATAACCCACGTGTTCCGGGTTTCCGCGACTACCGCCGCTAGTTCCTCGTAATTACGGTGTTATTAAGTTATCCAGCGACTTGTGTCGCGTGCGGCGTGACGACGCGAACGTGGAAGTAAGATCCGCTTAGTTCCGTTATCCATTTTATTTATAGCATAGCATTTAAAGAGCTCTAATATCCAGCCTGTTGAGGTCCACTGCTTCACAATGGACATAGGACTTTCCATCCAACTGCTTCCGGCCACTTTTCAGGTTGTCGGTCCATCTGATTGGAAGGGGCCAAACTATCTGCCTTAACGGCTCTCGGTTTTGCGTAGATGGACAGTGGCTACCAAAATTGTTCGCACTTTTAGATTACCCGTTTGCATTACCCGTATACACACTGATCATTACACACATTTTTAAATAGATTTTCCTTTTGAAAATACACGGCGATGATCCTTCGAATCATCATCAGCCTGCACTGCTGGACATGGGCCTCCCCCAAGGCGCTCCACTGCCAGTTACTGGCAGTCGCCTTATGCAGATCGTCGCTCCATCTAGCCGGGGGGCGTCCCACACTACGCTCGCCCAGTGATCTCCACTCAAGAACTCATCTACCCCAGCGGTATTTAGGTTTCGAACAGGTCGCATTTTGCCAGTGGGTTACTAACGGATGGCATGTTGACCGCTAGGTTAGACTACTGGCTTGTGGACCCGATTTTCCCTGGGGTCTTAAAACTTGCACTTCAACTTCTAAAAGTTAATCTTGGTCTGTGTGTTATTTATTATGTACATAAATTATACTAGCGGACGCCCCGCGACTTAACTAGGTAACCTTCGTATTTTAATTTTAGGCATAGAAATAAATAATTAAGCCAGTCGGATTAAAACATAATTCTTATCCGCATCCAGCCTGGCAAAGAGGATCTATTTTCTATCCAGGTCAGACTGATCCGCTGGTTAGTCGAGTCGTCTCGGCTTAGTTCTGTCACAGAATATAAAATAGGACAAGCCGTTCTGTCTGCAACTAACATAAATATTGTCTTGAGTCTTTTCGTAAAATAATAGTAAGAAAAAATAATGCAAAACTTGAGAGAAAAAAACTTTTTTTTCCGCTCTTTTGTAAAACTGCAGTATCTTCGTGTTTCTATATATTTTGACTATTTTAAATTTGTCAGATAAATTGTGCAAACTCCTCTGGAAGTACCGCGGCTACTTTGGGGAGCACGCTGAGAGGCGGCTTATTTATTTCTTATCTTCTTAGGGGGCCAGGAACCTACCCGGCAACACTTCGACCCTATGGGATCTGTTGTGCCAAACCCCTGTCCGCCAAACGGTGCCCCAATCCTTTTTTTTTTTGGTGGACTTCACTCACATACGCCTGAGAATAGTAAATACAAGTCTTTGGCGTATGTTTCCTTCCTCGTACGATGTTTTCCTTCACCGGAAAACCTGTTGTATTATAATAAACCGTACTAAAGTTTCCGAAAAACTCATGGGTACGGACCAGGATCGAACCCACGACCAATCCCTAACCTCATGAACGTGAGGCGAGTGCACAACCAACTAGGCTACCACGGCTCTATATTTCTTACAGATTAACTAATAGTTCTTTACGGCCTATACTCAAACTTCATTTGTACCCAATTGCCTAACAGACTAGTGCGCTCAATTACTCACATTGTTTTGATTTGGCACGCCAATCTAATGGCACTGACATTTTGTAACCCTTGCCATTCGTTTAATGCTACACTTGAAGCTTGATTTTATAGACTACAATAGTCAGACTCGGGTGCGTCGGTGAATTATTGTTTTATTATTATACTAACAGAGTCCGCAACTTCGACAAACGTCGAAATATATTTATCGCATCACTATAGGTCAAATTAGGAGGCACTCTATATTTTACCTAACAAGGTCACAGAATACATAATAAGGTGTACAATATCATTGAAGTTTTCATCATTTTCGTCATCATTCGTCCGCGGAAAGAAGTGTACATAATACATTTGGATTTAATTATTTTTGTTACTGGTCACATTGTTATTAGATTAGACCATAGTGGGGGGAACGCAAGGAAAACAATACAAATAGAATAACCAAACATCACTCACTAAGTACTATCGATCACAATCGTAAAAGGCATACGTATAAAGAAACGGTAACAGTTAATTCACACAATACAGTATTCCCACAGATCATAGCAATAGATGGTCGATGCAATTATTACACGTTAGCGATAGCAAATTAGACCATGCCACGGCTCTAACTGCGCCAACGATTCGATCGGCCAAACCGAAACACACGCGTGACGCAAGACCAGAAATTAAACGATATACATTACAACTAGCTGTTGCCCGCGACTTCGTCCGCGTGGGATAAGTTTCCCCGCGCAGGAACAGTATATAGCGGTAAAAAATAGCCTATGTCCTGTCCCAGGGAGCGATGTATCTCCACACCATGACTTACCGTGACAAAGGTAAAAAACAGACTTATATTTTCTAGGCTATTATTTAAATCTAGGTTATTATTATCGACTCCAAACCTTTTTCTTAATTTGACCTAAGTATACCAAGCCAAATGCAAAAGGTTTCACTATCGATTTAATCTCCCAAAACCACTCGCACGAATGCACACTGAATAAATTAAAAATAACAAGAATTTCTACTACGAAGCGTCTACTCGGATTTTAATGGTAATAATTACTGTGACATGCAACCATTTGGTAGACTGGACACGTCCATTATTAGAGATTAATTACGACTTTATGTTAATTGGCGAACGACACTGTTTTACATGGGCCGGCAACAAATTAGGCTGCATTTTTAGGAATAGTATTGTTAGATTTTAGCAAAAAGTTTTAAGGTCTTTGATTGTTACCCAGTAAGTACATGCAAAAAATAATTATGAAAATTTTAATATTAGATAGACAGACATTTATTCACTGACACAACACAAACTCACAAACAATTAAATGATGACTTATTAAACAACCAGACAAACGACTTTAGCAGATGGTAGTCGGTGTCAATTTTGCCCGTACAATGTCGGACATTCAGTAGGCCGTATGTTGATACACCGGCAATTTTGCCATGTCGGTAGTCGTGTGGCCAAAGGTCGGCCGCATCTCTAGCACATGACAAGTCATTAAAACTGGAACGAACCCCGTACCCCGGAGGCCTATATACCGACGATGGCGCCAAAAATACATGAATATTAAATTGACATTTCACTACACTGTACAGTAGGCAGTTCCGACCACACGTCTAGCTTACGGACACCGTGCGCCGTTGTAATAGTGGCTACATTGCAATGATTTTGTAATTTTAAGCTGTGCTTGACTGCACATCATCAATTCAACACCCAGCTTCCAGATGTTTTAATCAAAACAGCAAGATTCTGCTGGTTAATCTTGTATAAGGTTATTCATATTTCTTCTGACTCATATTATTCATATTTATTACGAGTACTATTGATTTATTAAGTCTTTACTAAAGCAGTGCAGAAATGGAAGAGGTTGCAGCGACAAGGGCCAGCCCCTTACTAAAGAGAAATATGTAAAAAGAATGTCAAGCAACAACAAAGAAAAAAAAACAAGTAAAATATATGACATATTAAGTAGAATGATATCCAAAAATTGTGACATTATTAGGTTTCTTAAGTCCAGTTGTTGCCGTGAAAAGAGGCTCAACTCAGTCTCAAGATGGGAAAGTCAGTGACAGTTTCCCCCTAAGTGATCTCTGGAAAAACAAATGTGCTTCTGTCTGGAAAACAAGCAACGTGTTTCCCACGAAGCTGAGGACCACTGGATCCATTGGCGCTGTTGCTTTTATTTAGTTTTAGTAGGTACTTATTCAATTTAGCTTAATATGCAATAGTATAACAGCGTTAATAAATGAATTCTTTCTTTTAGCAATTCGTATTAATACGAATTGAATTAACAACGAATTAAAAGCAATTCGTATAAATACACAATATCAATTGCTCAGTTCGTCACATCGAGATGAATCCACGAACGTATTTTAAGCTCACGCAGTAATAAGGTTTGTGTACAAAACAAAACCGGCTAGAGTTAATTTATATACAAGTGCCTACCTATATGCAAGTAGATACTAGCAATTTCGCGGTGAATACATTCCGTATTCCGGTTGCAGCATGCAGCCAGTCTTCTAAACACGGGATTGACATCATCCGCATAGTAGGCTGTTACGTCACTAACTGACTAACAATGTTAGACTTTGACTTTATGAACTGATTAGCCGATACCCCGAGTCTTCATCCGCGTATAAAGTATCCTATATTTAGTATTTTTCTTTAGTTAAAAACCGATACTCCCATACAAACTTCCACCCCCCCTTCCGGTTTATCCTGGTGTATCCACCAGTTTATACCTCTTTATTATTAGTATAGATAAATGTATGCCTGCTATGACCTAAGATTTACAGGTGTTAAAAATTTATAGTCACCTATATTTTGGCAAAGGAGAAGCCAAAGGGACTTAAAATTATTCACCAAAATATACAGAGCTTCTCCGGCAAGATGTTAGAAGTAGAATTATATTTAGAAAGTGGTCTTAATATTGACTTGTTATGTATTACTGAGCATCACCTTAAAGAGCATGAAATGTTGTTTGGATACGAAAATTATCATGTTATAAGTTCATTCAACCGAAAGTACGCAGCACGTGGAGGGTCCCTCATACTCATGAGAAATGGTATCAAGGCCAAGGAACGCAAAGACATTGTGGGACTTTCAGTTGAATGGCACATTGAATTGTCTTGTGTTGAGATGGAGAAACATATTGTAGTATGCGTATACAGACCCCCATATGACTCTAAATTTCTTACTTTTGAGTCAGTAATGGAAGATGTTATGAAAATACTTCTTAAAAGTAGAAAACATATAATAATTTGTGGAGACTTTAATGTAGATCTACTAGAAACTAACTCCAGGTTTTCAACTCGATTAATTGGCTTATTTAATTCCTTTAATTTAAAGAATATTTTTCTTGAACCAACTAGGATTACAAGTACCACAGCTACTTGCCTAGATAATTTCTTTTGCAATTGTGATTTTATAGAAAAGACAATTATAAAGTGCCTAACATCAGACCACTGTGGGCAAAGTGTTACCTTTCCAGGTAATATAAAACATACAAAAACTGAAATCCTTACTAGGCCCAACACTGTCAGTCGAATGGAGAGATATAAAGATGCTCTTTCAATTAAATTGCCGATTCCTGTTACTGATCAGGTGGAAATCAATGATTTCTATGTCGATTTCTTCACGACACTGTCTCGGGAATTCGGTAATATTTTTAAAACTAGGAAAATTAATATTAATAACAAGTTTAAATTTAGTGACTGGGCAACCACTGGTATCCGGAAAAGCAGGACCAAGTTATTTGATTTGTACAACGAAAGGTCTTACAGAGTTGACGACAGATTCCATGAATATGTCAAAAATTACTCAAAAATTTTTAGGAAAGTTTGTAAAATAGCCAAGTCATATTATTTAAGTAATAAAATTAAAAATTCGGATAATAAAGTTAAAGCAGTATGGAAAATTATAAATAATGAAACTGCCAAAACTAAACCACGTGAAAATGAATATGCAATCAGAAATAATGGTAAAATAATTAATTCTAAAACAGAAGTAGCAGAGTCCTTTGAAACTTTTTTCACTAACATCCCTATTAAAACCACCGAAGCTCTGCATTCATCGCCTATTCTTGCCGAAAATTTGCTTGTAAAAAACGTTACAATATGCGAAACAGTTTTTAATTTTAGACACATAAACTCTCTAGATATTATTAAGGCTTTTAAATCATTAAAACTAAAATCTTCTGAAGATCTATGGGGAATGTCTGTTAAAGTAGTTAACTCAGTTATAACGATTATTGCGCCTTACTTAGCTTTTATATTTAACATGAGTATTAATCAAGGTATTTTCCCTGACCTAATGAAGCAAAGTAAAATCATACCACTGTTTAAATCTGGTGACAAACTAGATCCCAGTAATTTTAGACCAGTGTCAGTTCTCCCCGTGCTTAGCAAGATTTTCGAAAAGATCATACTGAATCAACTGCTTTGTCATTTCAATCTCAAACAACTTCTTCACGATCGTCAGTTCGGATTTACTAAGGGACGATCAACCACCGACGCAGGAGTCATGCTTGTTAAGCATATTTTTGATGCTTGGGAAGCTTCACATGATGCAATAGGCATCTTCTGCGATCTCTCCAAAGCATTTGATTGCGTTGATCACGAAACCTTGCTACTCAAATTAAAACATTATGGCGTGAAAGACAGAGCATTCGAATTACTTAAATCTTACCTTGAAAATAGAGTACAAAAAGTTGATATAAATGGAGTTAAATCATCTGGTTCAGTTGTGAAAATGGGGGTGCCCCAGGGCTCAGTTCTGGGTCCTTTTCTTTTTCTTGTATATATAAATGACTTGCCATTTCTAATACAAAACATGTCCAACATAGTATTATTTGCCGATGACATTTCTCTGATTTTTAAAATTAGCAGAAGAGCTTGTGATCTTCCTGAGGTAAACAATACTCTCACACAAGTACTTAACTGGTTCAGCATTAATAATCTAGCATTAAATACAACAAAAACTAAATGTATTAAATTTTGCCTACCAAATGTAAGACATGTAGATAATAATGTAACTTTAGGTACAGAAAGATTAGAATTTATCAAAAGCACGGTGTTTCTAGGTATAACTATAGACTCATCTCTTCAATGCTTCACTTCAATGCCCCACATAGCTTCACTAGCTGGCAGACTAAGCTCGGCCGCCTACGCCGTTAGGAAAATTAGACAATTAACAGATATTGCTACTGCGAGATTAGTCTATTTCAGCTACTTCCACAGCATCATGTCATACGGCATCCTACTGTGGGGTCAAGCGGCAGATATAGAAACCATCTTTATTTTGCAAAAGAGAGCTATTAGGGCGATCTATAATCTACGTTGTAGAGAATCATTAAGAGAAAAGTTTAAAGAAATTAATATATTAACCGTTGCCAGTCAATACATTTTTGAGAATATTTTGTATGTCCGCAAAAATATATCTCTCTTTTTGAGGCACTGTGACATGAACACAGCTTATGTTACAAGAAACAAAAACAAACTTGTACCACCACAGTTAAGGCTTAGTAAGGTCAGTAAATCATTCACGGGGCAATGTATACGCTTCTACAACAAACTACCAGAAGAAATCTTAAATATGAATGACAGAAAATTTAAGACCTACATTAAACAACAACTTTGTAAGAAAGCTTATTATAGAACAGTCGATTATCTAAATGACAAAGATGCCTGGTGTTAATGTTACTTCAGCCTCGCACAATCTTTACAAAATAATGTTATGTACAAACTTGATTTTAAAAGATGTGTTGCGGAAGTTTGTTGCGCCGCTTCTTCTTCCCAGCTCTATATAACACCTTGGAGGCGGTGGTAGATAAAAAATTGACGTTGTATAAATGTACCTAGTGTACTTACATGCAATAAAATACTTTTGAATTTTGAATTTTTTTGAATTTTGCAATGATTTGAGATAAACAAAAGGAGTAATCCAACTTCCTGAGCTTCCGGCTACCCTTTCGAAGTCATCTGCCCATTTCTGCGGCTTCCGGCATTTGCAAATACGTATTTTAATGCAATAACAAATTGCATCTGAGGGAATATTTACGAAGCAGACTAAAAATACACACCGGATTCAGAATTATTCTACTTCAGCGTATCTACCTCTGCCAGTTGCATTATAGATGACGTCACAATAATGCATCCTGCCCCAGATAAGATAATCCTTACGCTGGTTCGGCATTAATTTGCATGTTACTTCAACACATCCACACGTATACGCTTGTAAATGCATGTCGTGCGCGAGCCGTGTAACTATGATCAGTGATCGGAATAGACAGAATGTGTGAATAAAAGGGTGTTGTTTTTGACGGAACCCTAAAAAGTAAAAACCTGTATATTCTTTCTTTTCTTCCCTGCGAGATCGAATAGAAATGAGGAGATCCGCAGGAGAAACAGGGTAGCCGACATAGCTCAAAGAAGCTTAAGTAGCAGTAGGCAGGGCACATCGCTCGTAGAACTGACGGCCGGGGCAGAAAAGTTCGAGTGGCGACCACGTACTGTTATGACGCAGGCCTCCACAAGGTGGACCGACGATCTGGTGAAGGTCGCGGGACCCGAATGGATGAGTTAAGCGCAGGACCGGTCGTCGTGGAGATCTTTGGGGTCGCCTTTGTCCAGCAGTGGACGTCTTTCGGCTGATATGATGGGTTTGTCCACCTAGTTATACTATTATATTCTTTTGTCGTGCGTAAAAAAGTTTCCCATTCTCGTCTTATCATCAAGAACCCATCAATCAAATCAACAATACGTCCCCACTGTTGGGGCCCAGGCCTCAACGAGGCCGCACGGGCTCTAGTCCACCACGGTCCATTAGTGCGGGTTGGTGTACTCACATGCGCCTAAGAAGTCCTTCTTCGGCGTATGCAGGTTTCCTCGCGATATTTTCCTTCGCCGTTTGAGAGCGGTCAGTAAATGTGCTCAAGTTTCGGAAAAAAACCGTTGGTAGGTACATGGCGCGACCGGGGATCGATCGAACACGGACTTTCGAGGTACCTTTACAATTGTAAACCACGAAATGTACCTAGTATGTAACTAGTATTACAGAAACATGTAAACAATACGTGTCGATCGCGCATATTACGAGTGGGTGAGAGCCAATTGACACATCCTCTGTGCGTAATGCATCTCTCTCTACCCTACACAATCGAACATTCGCCTTTGCAGTCTCTGTGACCTTTGTTTTATCGAGTTACGTTTCGGGTACTGAATTGAAAGCTAAACAAATACGTCCTAGGGGTCTTGGACTAAAGCTAAAGGTCAAACAGTAAAAGAAATGTGGGTGTTTCAATATTCCTGTCGTAGTGTTCTCAATCATGCTTATTTATGTGGCATAAAATAAGGCAGTTGTAGAGCGGTCTTTAAGCGGATCAGATTACTTCGAGTAAACTCAAAACTTTCCTCTTCATCAGCATAGAAGTGGATTAAATACAATATTTAACAATAACATCAAATAACCCGTAAACAAAATCAAGCATTCGAATAATAAGAGCGTAGAAGTCGTAGAAAAGATAATACATCAACAACTAAACTAGCAATCGTTCATGTCTGTCCTTGTTTAGGGTTCTTGTATACCAAACATTACATTTGATGCCCGAGTGATCAAAGAGAACAAAGGTTCTATAAATTATATTTCTACCTTTGGCCTTTGTCTGTAAATCGATAATTATGGGGCCTGTAGCAGAGTATATAATAAAGGAATACACTGGCTCTTAAAACCATCTAAAGCGTTGAAATCAATATGAAGTCAAAGTGGAATCACTAAAAGCTAAAGATGGAACCATTATTATCCTGCCCACACCCAATGCTGGACATAGGCCTACAATCTAGCGGGAGTTATACTCATAACCGAGTGTTCGTTCGTTCTCTTTCGTTACGGACGAAGCCGCGGGCAAAATATAGCATGTGATAATTAAAACAAAAAAATCGTGCGTGCGCGCATGCACTATTTCAGCAGCCGTGCCACATTCTACAGGTTTGATACCAATCCAAATTGAACAAGTTGTCAATGCAAAAAAATGCACATGGCGTTATTTTAAAAAAAGAGCTGTTACCGTAACAGTTTTTAATAAAATTCTGCAGCTTGTGGTACCTAAAGTATAATATAACACGCAATATACCTAATAATACTGAAATTTCCGTGCACTTAATAGCTTGAAGCCATAATAGCTTGGCCGGAGTCTCGTCTTGTCACGGTTATGTTTTAATCGGTGTGTTTTAATGTTATTCCTAAAGTTTTCACCGCACGCATGCGCTGTCGCTCTGATACGTCACCAAGTAGAGCGGGCCGTTCCGTTTCATTGCCCATTCATGCATAATCGGGAAAAATACGTTTCGATCTAACACTTGGCAACACACTTCGTTTATTTTCGCGTAGCCGACCATGCCTCGATGGTTACACTTTGTCTTACGTATAAAAAGAGGAATAAGGATCAAAATCTTATATTGATCATGCGAGAGATACCTTCAGATTATATACTTTGTCTTATGAATGAACATTGTATCACAGAATACATATTGTACTAACATTCAGTCCATTTCAGTCAGACAAGGCCGCGGCCGGTTTCACAAATGTTTGGCTAAGTGTATTGCCGGTAGGTGTATAACTTTTTCATCACCTACGTCATCAATTCATCACCTAACAGACCGACCGAATGAAGTCGCGGGCAAGTTAGTGATATCATCATCAACAGCCTATTAATCTCCCCACTGCTGGGGCTCAGGCCTACCCTATCAACGAGGGCGTTCGGGCTATAGTCCACCACGCTAGCGTAGTGCGGGTTGGAGGACTTCACATGCGCCTAAGAATTTCTTCTTCGGCGTATGCAGGTTTCCTCACGATGTTTTCCTTCACCGTTTGAGAGCAGTCAGTGTATGTACTTAAGTTTCGAGAAAAATGGTACATGGTCCAGCCGGGGATCGAACTTCGGACCTTTCGATATGATAGGCCGCGTCTTAATCCCCGAGGCCACTGACGCTCAGTTAGTGCCATAATATTAAAATTTTGCGACTAACTATAGAAATCTGTGATTATAATCAACGATTATGATATGATACCTACCTAGTGAATAGTAATGGCTCTATTTTCTTTCATGTTATTATTACAGTGTAAGGCAAATGAAACAGATAAGACCGTTACTGCGTTCAAAAGCGCAGTGTACAGCCAAAAGTTACATGTGAGTAGTCAGTCATCCCTAGGACTATTAGAATGCCTTGTGCACCTACACATTACACAGTTTTTTTTTAAATTCCAACTCAAACACAACAATACGACATCGCGTAAAAGCTGATAAAACGAAAGATAATTCATAAAAAGTAGATCCGAAAGTTGATGGCGCTAAAAAACTAAGTGGTAGATTTCTTTTTGTATATGAATTTTAAATTAGGCAATATAGATTATCCTATGTGGTCTACCCACAGACCTGGTATATCTAGGTCTGTGGGTCCACCTTAAAACCTGGAATGGTACTGCGCCGTAACTGGAGTAGGTATTATCCAAGAAGGGAGAAATGTAGAATACCTTAGAACAACGAAGATTTGGAAAAATAGATGAGCAATTTGACATTGCAATGGTTGCGTTGGGTTTTAAAAGTTTAAAATGATTTTTATAACGTGAAGTTATTGTCTCTTCTCTTTGCCTTCAAATTGGGGTGGTGAACATCCAGAGTCTGGATTTCAGCCGGATCCTGCACTATATTCCTCCCACCGGTTAATCGATCCGATCCCCAGGTCAGGAATCATGACCCATCGTCAGGAATCATAAATAACATGAAAATACAGCATCTTAACACACGCAATACAGGACCTTAAAACGGATCAAACATTTTTTGACAAAATTTTGAATGACGACCGGTATACACCTATAACAACAATATAGGTAATTTTTTATGTACATACCAACCACAATCTGCTATCAAAATTTTAACAAAATAAATGTGGCACGAGTTTGTTTAAGACGTTCTCATATCTTCGGCGTTATCAATTTTGAAATTATTGTGACCTCAAACAATCAATCCATAATCGCATTTTTTTGGTTGCGAAAACTATAATAGTCTAAACCCGGTTAATACATTTATCGAATTTTATGCTACTGATAGTGATAACGGCGTATATGTAGGCGATATAAAAGTTAGAATCTAATACATCCATGCACCAGTGTTAGCACAGATTACCAAATAGTTTCCACGAAAGTAGTGAAATAAACGAAAATGGTGGAACAGCGGCAGATAGCAGGCAAAACGTTTTTGATAACTGGGGGCGCATCGGGATTAGGAGCGCTCTATGCTGAGGCATTTTTAAAAGAAGGGGCAAAGGTAAAATTACAATAATATGAAAAAGACGAGACAAAAAAAGACAGTAATATAAAGAGAGGCCGTTGGCTTCGATCACCATATACTATACTATATAGTATATGGTGATCGAAGGCCGTTGGGGCAGAAAGGTTCTCGAGTGGCGACCACGTATCGGAAGACACAGCGTAGGCAGATCTCTCGCAAGATGGACCGACGATCTGGTGAAGGTCGCGGGACCCGGCTGGATGAGGTTAGCGCAGGACCGGTCGTCGTGGAGATCCCTCCCATGATGATGATGATAAAAAAGATAACAAAGTTTGTTTGGACGTAAGTTACAGTGTGGAATAGGAAATATTCTCCAATCGAAAATAAGGCGCTTTTCTCACGAGAATAATCTGATTCCATGGGAATTTGACAATAAGGAAATAATGAGACACCTTAGTTTTATGTCACCAGTGAGAAACTATTATATACTCTGTGCCAGTGATAAAACCAGATAAAACTTCTAATACAATTTTTTATACTAGAATATCGCTATACTAGATGTAGCTGAGGAGGTAGGTAAAGCAACAGCCGCTCGGTTAAACAACTCCTACCCTGACACGGTGGTATTCTTCAAATGTGACGTTAGCAGCGAAGAAGACATATCTGACGCCTTCAGGAAGGTAGTGGACGAGTACAGACAAGTGGATGTGATCATCAACAATGCTGGAATCATGAGCGATTCTCCCGCGTTGTGGAGGACCGCTTGCACTGTTAATTGGGTACGTTATCTTAATTAAATACTACAAGGCCAAAAAAAAAAAACTCAAATACTAAAATCAACAGCTTATAATTACGTGCCACGTGTTCATCAACTCCATCAGCCTGCACTAGTCCAGTACTGGACGTAGGCCCCAAACCAAGGCGCGTACGACTTAGAATTCCTTTGTCGTATGTAGGTTTACTCGCGAGTGCATGTTCACCGAAAGGCCTATATCATCATCAACAGCCTATTAATATGTCCCCACTGCTAGGACACAGGCCTACCCTCTCAACGAGGGCGTATGGGCTATAGTCCACCACGCTAGCCCAGTACGGGTTGGCGAACTTCACTTGCGCCTACCTAAGAATGATAATAAACCATACTAATTTCGAAAACTTTTGTATGACCCCGGTTTGCAGCCTCGTCCTCATGAACATGAAGTAAGCGCAGTAACAGCTCTAGGTTATCACAATTAAGCCGTTAATAATTTCAGCAAGGTCTAGTATCTCTCACACTGAAAGGACTGAAGCACATGCGAAAAGACGAGGGCGGCGCGGGCGGCACCGTAATCAACGTGGCCTCCACCGCAGCACTAACGAAACTCCGTCAACTGCCGATCTATTGCGGATCTAAGATGGCTGTGTTGCATTTTAGTCAAAGTATTGCGGTAAGTTATCGGAAAAATTAGTCCCTGCCCAAGATGAAGGGAGGGATTCGAGAGGGGACACAAGTTTGTGTACAATCTCCCAGTCAAAGTGAGTGTATGTTGTAAAGATGACGATTTATACATAGAAGGTTTTGTCGCGCCACTCTGTCTCGAGTAATGTATAGAAATGAGATTGGTCTCTATTATTCGAGTAAAGTATGAATGACATTGATAACAGCCGATGTCGACGCCGATGACGGTATCAATTTCTATCTCCTGCCTCTATTTCGCAGGTTGAACCATTCTTTGAGCAGACGGGAGTAAGAGTCCTGACAGTGTGCCCTGGAGCTACCGACACCCCGCTGCTGCAGGGTTTAAAAGAAAGGGGATATGACGAAGTTGTCGGAAATGAACTCTTTGAAATTGGCAAACTGACTTCACAAACTTTCCAAAGGTATGTTATTTTAAAAACTAGAGAAATTATTTTAAAGAGAGAAACTCTAAGGAGCTTATTGAATAGAAATCAAATGTGTTATTTTTGTAAATGAAACACATCAAACTCAGATTATAAAAATCGAAAGTGCGCATGTTTGTTACGGCCACGACGCCATAGTGGCTCAACCTGTTTTAATGAAGCACGGAAATTTCGCTACTAGGTACTTAAAAATAAGAGTTGCATTTCCCGTTGCTGTATACTTCTCCAAAACCGCTGTTTGGATTCGAATGGGGTTTCGATTGTTGGATAGGTCCGTTCTTCGGCAAGGCTGCACGAGCGAAGCCGCGGGGCTTAAGCTAGGAATATACAAGTACGGAGTAGAAGCAAATAGGACAATAAATACAATGAAGGTTTTGTAAAGGGCAAAGTTTTTTTTTTTTTTTCAAAGAATTATGTCACGTTCCAGGCCCAAGTCCGCAGTAGCAGCAGTCCTGACACTGTTCAGGGAAGGTATCAATGGCTCGATCTGGTTGTCAGTGAACGACAAACCAGCTCAAGACATCACACCACTCATTGACGGCATCTTCAAGGAGTTTGAAAAGATCATTGTTCCTTAGTTAGTAATTTGGTGATCAGATTTCACGTTTACTATGTAGTTAAGTCTGTATGTAATAAAATAAGGTTATTTAATTTTAATGGAGTTATAAACGTTTAACAACAAGAAGGAGGCACCATAAATACAGTTTGTAAGATGTTTATTTATTTGGGATTTCCATCAAATTGTCAGTGATTTTCGGCAACTGTACAAAATATTAACGCAATCATGATATAAACGGCTGTCCTCTCCTTACATTTACTACCGATTAGAAAGTGCCTAATAAAATAAATAAGAAACACAGATAATTATTAAGAGTTTTTAGCCTTATTTAAAAGTATCAACGATTTATGTAAAAATCTAACGGCTAAGCAGACGGAGCCGCGTGCGAAGGCAAGTGATGAAGGTGGGACTGGGGGGTCATGCGCGCGCGCATGTCTCGACGCACCAAGCGATGTGGCGCTTCCGCTCGCGCGTCACGTCACGCGGGAGGATGTCGCGCGCATTATCCAGCCTGTGTCATGATTAATGCTCAGTATTTACTTACAATAGTCCCCGCGGAATTTCTTGGCGGCCGAATGAACATAGTCACAAATTGTTTGCACATCGCCGACAGTGTTTACAGTCTATGTGTGCGTAAGCGAGATAGTGTGCAAGATATAGATGTCTGAAAACCTAAATCGGTTGATCGAATCATTGAATTATTTCTTGAAATTAAATAAGCGTCTCTAATGAACCCCCGCACAGCTCCGCCTTTGACACCTAAAATTAGTCATTGCATAGAAATCAGCCAACTTCACACAGCCGCCCTTACATTCCGCGGGGACTATACTATAAAACAAGTATAGTCTCTGGTCTCTCTCTCTCAAAGACAAAGTCAAAATATTTTATTGCGAATACTAAATAGGTACAAAGATTTATTTACGTGTCAAATACAAACATTTATTAAACACGTTAATTTTTATCGACCAGTGCTTCCTAGGTGTTAACGATGCTGAGAAGCGGAGCAACAAACTTCCGCAACACATGTTTAAAATCAAGTTTGTATTAATGTTTGAAGTTAACATTTAAAATTTCTTATTATTATATGTGATATGAAGTGTTAAAGATTATAAAACCAATCATTACACAATCATTTGCTCAACTGCCTACCATAAAAATGAGAATAAAATGCCACAGACTACAACATATATTTTTATACATAACACCAAACAGCATACAGATTGTATAAATGACTTAATGAGCTCAATGGATAATTACTGTAGTATTTTAGTGATGTTGATAACAGTTTATCTTATCAGTTATTATATGGCACATGAATTTAACACAGTAGGTGTAATGATCTAATATAATACTCATTCGGAAATTAATAATTACGAATAGAGTAGTTTATTGAGATTAACACTGACAAGTAAGAAATACATGCAAATTCGTACGGACTGTTAATAAAGTCGCACTTATCATACAAGTGCGGTATGATAGAGAAACAAACTGATATAATATAACCATGAAACATACTAATCTATGGATATGACTAATATTGATTGTCCAATTTACTTGAAATGAAGTATTAGACAGAGCAAGTGAGTGTGTCAGGATCGCGATACTTGGTGCTCTGTCTTTTCTGCCTATCAAGTCAGGGACATATTCACTTGACTGGCCCTTACGGACACTGTGTTACAACTTGTGGCATACTTGCAGCCACTTGTCTGACTGATGACTTGCGTCTGAATTCCAGACCACCCCCTTCTTTATAGGTTCGCGACTCACGAATCGTTTGTAAATTAGGACAGCCAGCTCACACCCTTATCAACTGTTTCACTGAGTAGAAACGGACTCCCTGTTTGTTTGATTGTGAAGTCCCCTTATTGTGCAGATGTGTATGTATGTAATATATAGATAGATACACTTGTTTAATCCCAAACTATGATTTATAATGTTGTAAAATATTTAAATTTGAAATATTGAAAATTGAAGGTCGCGGGACCCAGCTGGATGAGGTTAGCGCAGGACCGGTCGACGTGGAGATCCTTGGGGGAGGCCTTTGTCCAGCAGTGGACGTCTACAGGCTGATATGATGATGATGAAAATATTTAAATAAGTTATTTTTATTGTTTTTGATGTTTTATTAAAGTAATATTTAATAATAATTGTAAATAATATGTTGTCTGTTCTTGCTATTACAGCCTAACCATAAATATATAATATAGGTTAAGACTAACCCGCATATTCCATAGGTTCCTGTGGTTTTAATAAATTGTACGAGTATTTACTACTATACTATGGGACAAGGACAGGATAATTTTTAAAGAACCAGACCCCCCCGACCTACACTGTAGCTTGAGTCACTAAGCCAGAGGTGGTAAAATTATGAAAATGATACAATTCATTATAAAGAAAGAGTATGGAGTTGGTATGGGGTCAATCGTTGATTTTTTGTTAAAGATAATTGAATGAACTGTATGAATTATTTAAATTAATAAGTACCTACTATGTTGCAAGTTATGTAAACTATGTCATACAAGCTCTGTGTGGGAGAAACAGAAAAAAAATTTAAGAATTAGTATTAAGAGCAATTTGGAAAGACATTGTAGGAGATACTGATCTGATAGTCTGAAAGATAATAGTGTGTTTAGTCTGCAAATTGTTCTAACTATTATCAATAGTAGACAGCTAATGTCAACTGTAAACAAAAATGTTCCAATAAGCCGAAATTTTACTCTCCAGAGTTTGATATTCATTACAAAGGAAATTAATGGAAACTTGCGAGTTATCAACCTATAGTTGTTAGAGGACAGTACGACGATAGCACAGGTCGCTTCTGACTAAGTCAATAACATCATGTCTAAGGCGTGGTGACGATATTGCCAATGATAAACCTTCACTCTACGCCCATTTTGGCTTGACAATATAGCAGTATTTCAAGTAACATTGCGAACTGCTACAAACCTATACAAACAAGTTAATCGTACCTACTCACGTCCGTGCGAAATATACCAAAATACGTTAGGATTTTGTGAGCCGCAAGTGTTTGGAATATTGATATATGGTACTCACCCTTACCACTCAAGGAAGTCAACAATTACTCGACGATATCAAGACAAAAACCGCTGCCTCTTGCACAGTTCACTATCAAACAAGCGCACTATAAAATATCTGCAACACCACTGAAGAAAGTAAATAAACGCTAGTAATTTTAGCAATTTTTACTCTCGAGACAGCCGCTTCGTGCCACAAAACGAAAATGGCAGCGTTGAAAATGTGTTGAACAACCTGGCAAAATATAATAGAACCCTGTTTTCTATGCCTGCTACTCCCTCTTCTCGAAGTAAAGTATGGAGGGGAGGGGAATTTGAAAAGCTCACTTGCAATTGTCGGGTTATAAACTAGTTCTAAATGTTGCCACTAGATGGAGGGCCAACAGGAAATTTATATTGCGTTTAGTTTCTGCAATGATGTGACAGGGTTGTGTAGGAAATAAATAGAATAGGCCCATGGCGGTGGCTGCAACACTGTTGTGGGTTTGGTGTTTACTTATATTATAATTTTATTCTTTAGGCATAAACGTCCGATCTTCTGCGATTGTAGTGTGGAACACAGATTAGTGATTTCTTGTCTTCGACAGTATGGAACGCCGACTATAGCAGTGGCACTAGTTTTTGCGCTTGACAGCCAAAGTGAAGGCCCCATTCGCACGGGGGCGTAATTCTATCGCGCGATTTTATTATGCCTTGAAATAACGCTTCCGCGTGAACAGATCAGTTGAAGCCCATGTATTATTTCAAGGCGTAAAAATCACTTCAACGCGCGTTAGATTATGTGCGGGCCTAACCGCCTATAATTATGAATAATAATAAATCTTTATTTCTGGAAAATTTACAATAAGCCTGAAAGAATCAAGTTTCCAGAGTCGAAAAAGAAAAAAAAAATTTGACGTGTTGCCATATAAACCAATTTAATCTAATTCATACGATTTCTTTTCACTTAGTCATTAGGCAAGTCTATGAACTCACCAAAATTAACTGAACTTTGTAGGTGTGTCGCTAGTCTGAACACAACCAGAAACTTCTTTCGTCACCATCACCATCATCAGCCTGCACTAGTCCACTGCTGGACAATGGACATAGGCCTCACCCAAGGCGCCACTGAACCCAATTTTCGGCCCTCCGCATCCAGTCACTTCTTTCGTACTTATGTCAAAGGCGAGAAAATCATATCATACATAAATCACAACACACTGCAGGTAAAGTAGGTAGTGAGTGCGGCTTTTCTGTTAATTTATTTCGATTTTCGACGCGTCGTCGCTTGGACGTATACTATCTAATTTGTGGTCGTCGCGTCGCCCGTGCTGTATTGTCTATCTATTTTGCTATTTGTGCCTCGAAAATGATTTTGTGTTATTTGATTTCGCATCTGGTTAGATTTAAGATTCCTCGAATTCATTCTGTCGAATTTATTTTAACTAGGTAGGTACCTACCTATTGAGTCAACAGACTACAACAAATTCTGGTTTGGGGAAAATGTGAGGATTTATTAGAACATTATTTATATTAGAGTGTGACAAAAGGACACAGTATCAGCTAAATGTCAGCAGATTTTGCTAGACGCAGATTTTCACAACACACTCTGCAGAGTTACGACTGATTTTATGGCAACACTGATGGTCAAAAGTCATTAAAGTCAGACTGTAATCAACAAACTGTTTCCAGTTTTGTTCGTTTACGTTTTGTTTCATTCGTTTGTTCGTTTCGTTGTCTTCGTCACGATCACGAAGTTTCCTTTTTCTTTTTTCCGCGCCAGAAACTTTAACTATTGTTCGATTTTTAAATAAAATAGGATACACTACAGTAGTAAAATGAGTAGTGTAGTTACAGTAATAGCGCCTGTAAACATAGCAGTGATTAAATACTGGGGTAAGCGCGATGAACAATTAATTTTACCGTTAAATGATTCCGTTAGTGCTACTTTGGACACCAGTGTTATGTGCGCTAAAACTTCGGTAGCCGCCAGTCAAGATTTCACTGAAAATGTACTTTGGTTGAACGGAAAGAGGGAATCATTTGACAACCAACGTTTGAAAAACTGTCTGCAGGAAATTAGGTCCCGAGCAGCTGCGGAAAGAAGTGTCGACGATGTTTTCCTGACGTGGAAGGTGCATGTATGTTCAGTAAACAATTTCCCAACAGCCGCCGGACTAGCTTCATCTGCTGCGGGATATGCGTGTTTGGTCACAGCATTAGCTAAATTGTACAATATTAAATCAGATGTGAGTTCCATAGCCAGATTGGGCTCTGGTAGCGCTTGTAGAAGTGTTTATGGTGGGTTTGTAAGATGGCATGCCGGTACCAACACAGATGGGAGTGATTCAGTTGCCACTCAGATTGCAGAGTCCACACACTGGCCAGAAATGAGAGCACTAATCCTTGTCGTAGGTGATTTGAAAAAGAAAACTAGCTCGACCAAAGGCATGGGAAGGACTGCAGAAACCTCAGAGCTACTCCAACACAGAGTGAATCACTGTGTACCTAGAAGAACAGAAGAGATTTGCAAAGCCATCAAAGAAAAGGACTTTCCAAAGTTTGCCGAAATAACAATGAAGGATAGTAACCAGTTTCATGCAGTTTGTCTGGACTCGTATCCTCCATTCGTATACATGACAGAAGTTTCACAGACCATTGTCGAGTTGATCCATAATTACAATGAAATATGTGGAGTAACAGTCGCTTACACATTTGATGCAGGACCAAATGCCTGCTTATATCTGCTTGAGAAAGATGTCCCTAAAATCATCTCCCTTATCAAGCATGTATTTCCTTCATCTAACGATAACTTTATAACAGGCCTTGATACTACAACAGAGGAACTGAGGCATGAATTGTTGGATAGTTTATCCATCCAGACTCAAAATAAAGACTTGATAAAGTATATGATACATACTAAAGTTGGTGAGGGTCCTACTGAAGTGGCAGATGGATCTCATCTTTTGAATGAAAATGGGCTTCCCATCAACAAAGTAATCGAGTAATCTGATATAAATTTCTTGTGTGGCTGTAATTATATTATATTTTTATATGGCAAAATATAGTTGTAAGAAATAATAATTATTGTGGAATTAAAGAAAATATTTCATGAAATAACATTAAATTTATTTACATAATAGGTAGTAGTGTTACAGAAAGATTACCAACAACACACAAAAGCTATTATCTTTTTACTTCAATAGGAGATCATAATGAAAACACTAAATTATCTTATACAACAATTCCATTTATTTTTATCCTGGTCATACATATGTAATAAGCACAAAAATAAATGAAACCTTTGATCTGAGAGATCCTATCGCGCAGATACAGAGACTTGCCAGACTCTGATGATGTTGTCAGAATATCCAGCAAAGAGAGTCTGACCGTCAGTGGACCAAGCTAGGGAGAGGCACTGGGGTGGGTCGGACTTGCTGGTCTGCTGCTGGTTGATGATCTCTGGTCTGAGTTCTTCAACCATCTCCTTGCTTTCGAGGTCCTGTCAAAATAAAAATTACTTACTTCTAGGTAATGCTTTTTGTAGAAAAAAAACCCTGAAGGGATATTAATGGTTTATTAGTGGTAGTCTGTGAAATGGAATGGCATCCATTTACTTAGAAATATGAAACATGAAGGGATAAATAATTTCCGTTTAATATTTCAGTTTTTCTTACAACAGACTAACTTTTTATGAAAAGATCTATCTCCCCCAAATTAATCATAACTTTGAGCCCATTGCATGGGAGAAAATTGTTTGTGAGTTTAGAAGTTTAATTCAATTGTCATACAGGCTGAATGGATTTTGATGAGACTTAGTACAGCAATAGTTTTTATCCTAAAATAACAGGATACTTTTTAATGCGGACGAAGTCGCGGGGCGTCCACTAGTGTAGCATATACATTTTAAAAATAATCATGACATGGTAGGAATACTCCAGGATATATGTATAAAATCTTACCCAAATCTTGATGGAAGGTCCGAACGCAGCACACAGCCAGTATCGGTTGGGAGAGAAGCAGAGTGCTGTGATGATATCATTGTGGTCAAGCGTGTGGAGGTGCTTGCCATCATTCAGGTCCCACAGCATGGCTTTCATGTCCTTGCCGCCAGATGCGCAGAGCGAGCCGTCAGGGGAGACAGTCACTGTGTTCAGGTAGCCTGAGTGACCAAGGTGGTTGATCTTCAGCTTGCAGTTGGTCAAATGCCAGACCTACAGAGAAAAAAATCTATAGAAATGCATGTAAACAAATATAAGAGCATTTTAATTCTTTTTCAGATAGATCCTGGCAAATATTAAGGTTGTAGTGTTATAAAACAGAGGTCTATGTAATAGTGGATTGACGTAGGTAAATAAAAAATAAAATAATATAAAATAAAATTTGCATAACTAAGCATTCTCATAAGAATTATAAATGACAACATAACCAAGCAATCCCTTCATCACTCCCCTAGCAACTCTTGTCTACATGTAGTACAATGATACCTAGCTAGTTATTCTGCCGATTAATGTCATAATTATCCTGACAGTGTCCTTGACCTAGTAAAAAGGGTTTTTGAGCTAATGCAGGTTGTCTAACCGACGCGAAATACGTCCAAGACAAAGGTATTGCGCACTGGATCTCGCAAGCCAAAGGGAATATACAATACAAACCTTGACTGTGCGATCCCAACCGGCAGACACAATGATAGGATTGGCGTGATTTGGCGAGAAACGCACGCACGACACCCAGTCGGAATGACCATCATCCTGAATTGTGTACTTGCACTCGGCAAGGGTGTTCCATAGCTTGATGGTCTTGTCCCGGGAGCCCGAGACGATCTGACGGTTGTCAACAGAGAACGCCACCGAGAGGACATCCTGTAATATAATAACACAAATACTGTTGTCATAAAAAACTTTGGAACTAGTTACATGGCTGCTGTTTTTATTGCTTTAGCTTCAACAGTGAATTAGTGGCAAGAAAATGTGCAAATTTCTTACATGCTACTACTTACAAGGGCATCATAGCATTGGTGACCAGTCTACAGCATACTTCTGCTATCTTCTGCCTCGCAAAGGCTCAAACACTCAATCTTCTGCCTCGAAAAGGCGCAAAACTGTTGTGGATAAGGATTATAACCCTACCAAAAGAAAAAGTTCTATCACACCTTAGTATGGTCTTCGAAACGCCTGGTCGTTTTTCCCGCGGCAAGGTCCCACAGACGCAGGGTCTTGTCCCACGAACCAGACAAAGCGTAGTTGCCATCGCTGGAGAGCACCACGTCGGCGATGAAGTGAGAGTGGCCGTACAAGCGCTTCTGCGGTACACCGTAGTTGGTTTCGTCTCTCGTCAACTTCCACACGATTAGAGTTTTGTCTAGAAATGTTGAATTAAGGTTAAATTACAATATGGTCAACTTAACGATACATGATACATACTGAGAGATAATCAGTCCCATATCCGCTTGCCGCTCAGGTATCGCGTGGCAAATGTTAAATCATCATAACGTTCAAAATATTGATAAAACTACACAGTTGTGATCAAAACGAATTGATTGAACTGTAAAATCAGTCTAAATGTCCAGCATATAAGCAGATGGAAACAGATTAAGTACTAGATATATCGATCGCAAAGTGCTTTGAGTAACAAAAACCTTACCCACCTCGAGAAGATGACAAAATCATGTCCGGATATTTAGGATTTGTTGCAATTTGCGTCACCCAGCCATTGTGGCCACATAGGGTGCCCCTGAGCTTAAGAGTCTCAGTCATTTTTCACAATATCTCAGCGAGCAACCGAGCTCCTATCCACAACGAAACAGAAAGAAAGAAAAAACCGCACGCACGCACACTTGAGCAGACTGAGCAAACCGGCACGGGAAACGGAACTCTCAATCGACCGACACGAAAACCCGTGTTGCCACCTTACTTCTTGAAAATTTGACTAACTACCTTTCAACAAGACAAGTTTTAAAATTAATTTTTATTATTAGGTCCTTACCCATTTTGTCGTTTTTTTCCACGTTTAGAAATAAAGGTTGAATACAGTGCCTTTAGAGTCTCACCGGATTGATTGCTTCATTGTTTTTGAGAAATGAGATAGAGTAGGTATACGACACTTAGGGTCAGTTCAGAGTTCAGACCAAGCGGAAATTTGCCCGTCTTTTTGACGTCATTGTCAAATGAACCATATCACTATACCGTAAAGAACAAAATCGTATGAATGACTTCGAGCGCGAGGCGACGCCAACGTGCAGAGTAGTCTGGTAAAAAAGCGCTAGGCTGCGTGCGTGCTTTTCTGCCTAAAAAACAGTAAAGGGTGCTAGACTTAGCCCAAAAAGGGCTAAGTTTGCAACACTGATAACAACGTCAAAGTTGTAACTTTTCATGATAGGTGATACGGCCCTGGAAACAATCTTTTTTAGGCCCGATATAATTTTAACATTCACAAGCAACACAGTGAGTGGAGTCGCCAACTCAGGTGTATCCGTAAATACAAGACCACTGGCTAGCTATGATGCGGTGGCGGGTGCGAGTGTGCGAGGTTGGTCGCAAAGGATTTCATACAACGACACGTTCGGCGTGTTGACTGCAGTGCTGACAAGATTGCGACACGTTGGAATACCATGGATATTTTGGCGGGAAGAGACGGATTTTAAAGATTCTAAAAATATGAAATGAAGATCTGGTAACTGATCAAGCCAAAACCTACTTTAAAAACACTATAAGTACTGTGAGCTAAGAACAACGATCCCATAGAACAGCTGCTAAAATAATAATAATAATCAGAGAGGGACACTCTTATTACAAAAGTAGTAAGAGTAAGCGAGACAGGTATAATATCTTCTATCTCTATCTACGTATGTGAATTTTTTGTTGGGGGGCAGTGTAACTGCATACCAACTGCACCCCAACAAACAACAGCCCGACTAAAATAGATAGTGTTTGTTCAGTTTGACCCCGCCATATAAGAAGCGTCTTCTCAAATTATTGGGGTAAAAGACTATTGCTATTTCATGCTATACGCTGATTACGGTTCTATGGTTCATTATACAAAATAGTATCTACTTACATAAAATATTAGTTCCATGAGTAAAGTGTAGTTCTGTATCTCAGCACCTTAAATATATTATTCTACCTCCTCAGTACTGAAGAGGAATTTAAACGTCATACCAAAACGTCATACATGTGGTCAAGTGTCATATTATGAGGTCAACATAAAATTCGGAAGTTGAATAATTTGTCCTAACGTATTTAATTGAATAATCACATTTATTTTTTGCTTGAGTAGTAATATTATTGGAGCATTGTGGACTTTATAAATAGCTTTCAAATGGAATTCATTGTAGAAACACCACAACAAACAATGGCAAAAGCAAAAGTCATTCCTTCCGTTTCTCTAAAAGTAAGTAAACTCACACGGAGAAATACTCATTAAACAGATCTATGAATAATTTAAATAATCGATGAGATTTGAATAAAGCTTATTGCTTATATAGAACGCATCCGTAAAAGCATCATTCATGTTGCTAGGTTTTCCTCAAAAATCCGCTAGGGGGAATTCGTACTCGAACGGAACAAAATTGACGTCACGCAAGTAGTTCCTACGCCATTTTGTAAAGTGTCTGCCGAAGTCAGTTTTCTTGGCACAGTGAAAAATACATAATTCGCATGGTTTTGTGGACATTCAAAAGATAAAGACATTCTAAAACCCTCAATAACGTGTTGTGCGTTAATCCCACAGACTCAAAGTATGGAGGACAAGGCGTCGTTAAAGGAACTGGATCAATGGATAGAGCAGCTAAACGAATGCAAGCAATTGACAGAAAATCAAGTGAAAACGTTATGCGACAAGGTAATGTGGCTTTTTGTTCTTTATTAGATTAGGTAGGATTAGTTTTGTGATCGGTTTTGGGGTTTCTGTATGAATGATTAGAGGTTATTGTCTATACTATACTCTATGATTCATTACAGATAGCTACTTGGAATATCACGAAAGCGTAGGTATGTAGGTACCTATGCTAGTTTTAGTGCAAACTGTTTCAAGTAATCTTTTATGTTTAACTATTTAACTTAACGTAGGGTATAAACTACGTGTCGAGGTAAATGTTTATACCACACCCAGAGCTATCAATGGTTTCCAGGTTGATATTAGTCTAATTGGTTGGGGAGATATTTATAGACGGGACGCGGAAATGCTGTGAAATCAATTATCATTAATTCTACAATATCAACGAATTGGACGTCTACGATTTAGTACCTGTGATATTTGTCAGTCTTGTCATTAGTTTAGGTAGGTACTTGTTGGTTTCAACTTGTTTTTCGAGTACTTGTCCCTATCAGATTATCCCTGATTGCAGATAATTCTATCCGAATATCATGATTTTGTAAATTTGCTGTTTTGTAACATTTTTGTCTGTATTACATTAAACGGGTGTTTGTTTGTATGCATTTACAACATAGAGTCTATAGCTATAACTATATAAATATCTTTTAAGTAGGCTCTCAGTACTGTTATGTCTACACAGATGTGTTGAGTGTGCAGGAAACTTGCATGTGCATAGTAATTGTAACTATTGCTAGATCTTACATGTCAAGTACTATCTGGTAGGTTTTTTATGTACCTAATTGGGCAACTCCATCTGGTGATAATCGGTCACCACTCCTGCCCATGCACACTTTCAATAGACACCATAAGAATTCCAGTAGTTCTAATATAAATGTACATTTATTAATAGGCTCCTTTACTACCATGAAATTGCTTTCATTTATTGCTTACTAGCTTGTCCCGTGGCTTCGCCGGCGCAGGAAGGTTTTTCCTGCTGGAACAGCTATTCCCAAGGTATCTATAGCCTATGTGTTACTATGATGTTTAATCTATCAACATCTGTTCTGTAGATTTTGCGTGAAAGAGTAACAAATATCCAACATCCTTACAAACTTTCGCCTGTATAATATTAGTAGGAAGGATAGTAGGATACTAGAAATTCCAGAAAATGTAAATCATGTGCTTTGTTTATTTCTGTTGTAGTGTTTCTGGTGCAATCATTGCCACTGTCAAAACATAATACCTATGATAAATAATAATTATTCATATTAAGGTTTGGGCCTACTGTGCAGCTGAGTTCTGTAACCAGCTACAAAATGGGAAATTGGGTCTACTTGTAAAGTCTTAGGACTGCATTGAAAGGATTGCAATACCAATGCCATTCAGTTGGACATTGTTCTTTTTATGGCCAGATATGAAATGTAAATCGTCACATGTTTGTATATCAGAGAGGATGTTACAGTTAATGTGCCAATTAGGGCTGATATGATATATATATCTTCTGTGTACCTATACTTATATGTGTTTATTATGTCTATTTGAAGTATTGTAATGTTAGATGTGGGTAAGTACATACATTGGGCAAATTTGAATGGATTGATAAGAGACGATTTTGATTAAGCATTGAAACAGTTTGCACTGAACAAAGTTATGTTACAAACAACAACACTAAATAATATCTTATCAATTGGTAGGTAATTCTGACAAAAATTTGTGTACTTGTGTGTTTTGACTATTCAAAGATGATCTAGAATTGGGCTTATTAACTATATCATATAGAGGGCATCTATATAGATGTCGATGATATATTGTACATTATTCTGTTGTTTATGGTTTAAAAGGTAGCGAGCTACATAATTCTAGACGCAAGGTATTTAATCAGTGGATGCCTGTAATTACACTGGGTTCTCAGGGTGCTACACACTTAAAACTAGGTGCTTGTTGCCTTGTTAGTTCTCATAATGGAGTTTGTGTATAAAAAAAGATGTATGGACCACAAAATTATTGACTAATTCATTACAATAATGGTTAACTACGAAACATGAAATTAAAACCGTACAGACCTACTACTCGTATAAAACCCTAGAATTCCACAGACCTGCAAATTTTGACAACAAGAATATGCATAAAAACATTATCGTTTATTTTATCACATTGCATTCAGTATGCAGTTATAAATATTTATAATTTGTCTCGCCCACACATATTCATGAACATTGTTAGCAATTGCTTAGCAAGGTTCCCCTCGCCACTAATTGGCCAATCACTTGTGTTTAAACACAGATTTGTTACCATATAACATTGAACTGCACATTTTGTTCAAATATACAAGCCAGTATAGCTTATACTTCTATTATCAGGGAGACTGCAGATTGTAATCATCCAAACTATGCATGGAAAGTAATACATTAATATTATTTTTTTACTATAAGTTGCCCGCAGCTTCACCCGCGTTTATTTAATTCCATGAGTAGTGTAATTTAAATAAATCCCTTTTTACCCGACTGCGGCGAGGCCCAACAGGAGGGTTATGTGTTTGACCCGTATGTTTGTAGGTTAAAGTCTGTACTGAGTGCCTTTGTACAGTAAAAGTTGCTATGTTTCTCATTAGAATTTATTAATTGTTCTATGTGTATCCATCATGAATCAATTTCGATGACTACTGGACTTGTTTTTTCTTTTTTAAAGTTTTTGAAGTTCATTTTTTAGGCAGTCGAGTGTTTTGTTTTGTTTTTGCCTTCCCTAAGTCGAGTTTTATTTTTATTTTTTTGCATTTACTTTTTTTATTAGTGTAGTGGTTTAGTGGCTTGAGCTGTGTGTTGATGAATCAATCACGTTAATATTTTCCAGTATTAGTTTATTTATTTGTAGTAGGTGTATTGTGGGCTGAAGTTTTCTGTTTCTGTTGGTGAAAATATTAAATGAGATTTTTTTAATTATAAATGATGAACTAGAAAGAAGTGATAAGGTGATTCGATGAATGATTGACGTTGGCTTGTGATTCATAAATCATTGTCATTGTGACACTGTTTTGGAACAATTCTTCCTATGATTATGATAATGCTGTCTTGTTGCAGTTGTTGTTGTTAATAATCATCAGTTCAAAGTTAAACCTTATATTCTATCAATTATACATTGTATATAGGTACAGGCTGGAAAGTTCGAACGCCACCTAGAGGGAAAGTACTCTGATAGGTAGCATATTGTATTTAAACGAAACAATCCTTTATTTTTAAAATAGCATAAAGTGTATCACAGACACGCGCGGCCTGCGGTGGCGGTGGCGGCCTGTTGTCTTCCATAAGCAACGTATGTGAGACTTCAGACATGCGCGACCTGCGTTTTCATATTGAGGCTGCGGCCTGCGGTGGCGGGATACACTTAACTGTTTTATACTTTTTTTTCTGGGAATTCGGGTAGTACGTCGTACTAGGTTTCATGCTGCCCATCACTGGTTACTGGCATATCCCTGCTGTAACTTGTATTACATGCATACCTAAATAGTACCTATGTTTTGTTTACTGTTCGGACGCTACAGTTTGTAGTTTTCGTCTGTGGCTTAGTTGCTTGGGTGTTGGACTCTTTAGTACCTATATAAGCTATCAGGGTGCACTTGGCATTGGCATGTGATGCTGTTGTGCCCCTTTACAATGCAGTAGTCTCCTTTATTCAATGACTAACTCTAGAATACAATACCTGAATGAAAACTGAATCTAAAAATAGTTCTATTGTCATACTGTACAAGACTGAAGTTAGGACCTCAGTGGACTATTTCTGTCCTATGAATAGAGGAATGGAGATTCTATGTTATAAATAAATAATGCCTTTCACTAAGTATGATGGTGAGATTTGGAGAAGTGTATTTATCTGCTATTTTTATGTAAGGTAGGTACATAACTAACGTATCCAAATCCTTATCTATCATGATTCCGCTGTAATATTTTATGATAATTTACCCAGCATATTTTGCATATTATTTAAATATAAATTGTGTCGTTCGAGCAGCACTCACCTTGTAAATTTTAAAACAGCGCTAGGTTTCTTTTTTAAAGGATATGATTTAGAAGATTATTAACGGAAGCTGACCAGTTAACTAATAAATAAATTGAGTGAAAGACAAGTAGTATATCGATAACATCATGACATGGGTCTTTTCGAAAATGTTCGGCACATAAATTGCGATGTGTAAGTATGTGACATTATAAACTTGCCCTGAAATAACAAATTGCACCTACCTATTTCAAGTTCCATCAACTGGACACGCGCATATCCAGTTCCTCGTGTCCTCGTGCATAATCCATCAAAATATCTCCAGTAGGTACGTTTTGAGTCAAATCCGTACAAACAGACAAATAGAAATTAAAGAACATCATCAATACTCATTACTCAGACAGAACACGTCATCACACAGTGCGTACCAGTTCGCTGTACGTACAGTCACGAACCGGGATTGTTGAGCCACTAGCTCATCTTAACTTGGTTGTGTTACACGAATACCGCCATTTTTCGTTATGAAATGTGACCATAGCAACCCTTTTGTAACCCGATTTGCATTACACGGCCAAAATACGAACTATGGCAAGCGGCTCAACAATCCCGGTTCGTGACTGTACCTAGGTAATATACTCAGAACTCATTTATCTGACAACATTATCTTCAATGTACACAAACTTTCTTACCTTTCATACTGTTTTGTGTTATGGATCAAAATGCGTAGGCTTAGTTATTATGAATGACTGAAGAATTGTTAACTGATGTAGTAAAAAGGTGTATTATGTATGACGCACTCAGTCATGTCATGACGCCTAGGTCAGGCTGAGGTTATTTTTATGAATAAAAAAAGGAAGAACTAAAAATAGATTGACTAAATAGGACAGGCCGTAGTAATATTTTATGCACATTGACTTACCGTATCCACAAATCGGATCTGATTAGCATCACTCCAAGTCTTCCAGTTGATTTGGTATTGAGGAGACCAAAGATCGGAACGCACGCATGCGTGGCGTGTGCGGCGCGTGGCAACATACACCGGTGAGACGTCTCATACAGTGTCATATATTACAACTGTATTGCCACGCACGTCATGCGTGCACGCACTCAGGTGCGTTCCGGCTTAAATGATAAAACCAGATAATGGTCAGCAACGTCTCAATTCAGGGTTTTTTGGAGCTGATCCAGGAGTAGATTTCGGTAGAGCTTATGAATCTTATATGATACATTGTCTACAGGTAGTTGTTGTCTAGAAGGCAAGGGCGCTAGCCTTACGTAAGGTCGATTTTGCGAATAATCCGCGCACTGTTATACTATTACATATTCTGTGACTGTACTCGAAAGTTTATTTATATTGCCGAATCTACAAAGAATTTAAGATTCATATTTGTGTTTAATTTAAATTAACAGTCGGCATCTTCTTTATTATTTTGTAAAATTTGTCGAAGATATAAAAGTATGAATAAATTACGAAATGGGTGGGTCGTTAATTTTTTTATATAATAAATGGCTGCCATTAACATTTGGGCCTTGGGAGTACAGAGGACAGGAACCTATCTATCGACATTGCAACTTATTTTTACGAACGGGGGTGGAGGCGATCCCTGCACCCATCCACGAAAGCGGGAGTTTTGTGGATGAGTTCCCCCGGGGCCGTCAGCCCAGCCATCCCAACTCCTTGAAGTAGTGGAGTAGGACTTCTGGCCGACGGCAGCACTGTTGCAACATTTTGCAATAAAGAGTTGTTTGCAGTTGTTGGTTGTGAGTAGCACTCCTGCTTTGTAATATGAGGGAGTGTTCGGGGGTATCAATTTAAACTATTTTAAACGATAAACCCGGACTTTGTAATTTGCCGGTTTTTTTGATTAATTTTACAGAAAAGCTAACGTTCCCAAATTGAAATAAACGACACCCGACCTACGAAACAAGACAACGTACTTAGATCTCAGCCAAATTTGTGTTTTTTTAAAATAAAAAATGCGCTTCCGGGAATCGAGCTTTCCCCTTACAGATTACCAACTGGAGTATCTCTCTGTGTTGCTATACGAGGGACTTTACAAATGCTCCTCATATGCTATAGGTACGTCGTTGCAAAGAAAAGAATGAGTAATGAGTAACATTTGGCAGGGTGCCGCAGCCGCATGCGTGAGACTGGGAGGCTATCTATGTGGGGCTCTACAGATGTCTACGGTTTTAGCGGGGTGCGCCGGGAGGGGGGGATGCGATCATTCAACCCGCACGTGTGTGTGGCATGGCGCCTACGACGTGTGGGTGTGTGGAGACAGCGAAAACACGCCGACGAATTCGCGAAATGTCGAATCTACGCTACTGACAGCATCAATCAACGCACTTATCTAGCTTTTATTTTATTTAAACTTACGCACGCAGGTTTCTCTGAAATGTTTTCCTTCGCCGATCACCGGAATACCTGTGGCGTAATATTTTTTGTAATTCAGTTTCGTAACAACAATCAACTGGTCTACCGCGACTCGCGTACGATTTAGTTACGAATCTTGTTATAATTAGTTACCGGGCGTGCTCGGCGACACGTCGATCCTGTGGAAAGACCCGTTTGTGCATGAGTTCGCTGCATAAAAGCTATTAAGATGCTATGGGGTAGGAGCCCATGGGGGCCTATGCGCGCTAATTCTGAACGATATTACCAAATCCAAACCATAACCAAGAACGTTGTGCTGCATCCACCACACGTTTGACAAACCTTTAAAAACGCAAACGTGTGGAGCAGGGGTTTAGCTTGCGTTTGTACAGGTTTGCCAGAAGTGTGGATGAAGCATCACGTTTTTGGTTATGGTTTGGATTTGGTAATATCGTTCAGAAACAGCGCGATGGGCCCCCACTAGTCTTCGGGTTTGGAGTACCCAGGACGCTCATTCGCCTTGTAGTTTGTGCATTGCATTCGCACAGCAGATGCTTCATCGTGTCGCTGACCTCGCTGTGGACGGTCTCTGATAGGTCATCGTCAGGTCATGCAGAAGGTTTCTACGATTAATAGAACAGCTGCTAAAATAACAATAATAATCAGAGATTGACACACTTATTACAAAAGTGGTAAGAGTAAGCAAGACAGGTATAATATCTCCTATCTCTATCTACGTATTTGAATTTTTTGTTAGGGGGCAGTGTATGCACCAACTGCCCCCCAATAAACAACAGAAGACTAAAATAGATAGTGTTTGTTCAGTTTGACCCCGCCATATAAGAAGCGTCTTCTCAAATTATTGGGGTAAAAGACTATTGCTATTTCATGCTATACGCTGATTGCGGTTCTATGGGATCCTTGTTATTAGCGTAGTATGTTTGTGTATTGTACTTTCGTGACATTTTCTTTGTTTTTTTCCAGGCAAAGGAGATATTGACTAAGGAGTCGAACGTGCAGGAGGTGAAATGCCCCGTGACGGTGTGCGGCGACGTGCACGGCCAGTTCCACGACCTGATGGAGCTGTTCCGCATCGGCGGCCGCTCCCCCGACACCAACTACCTGTTCATGGGGGACTACGTGGACCGCGGGTACTACAGCGTCGAGACGGTCACACTGCTGGTCGCCCTCAAGGTAAGCGAGCCATGGGTCCGTATGATAAGCTTTCGAGATCTATCGTCATCATCATATCAGCCGAAAGACGTCCACTGCTGGACAAGGGCCTCCCCCAGGGATCTCCACCGCGCTAACCACATCCAGCTGGGGCCGCCG
Source organism: Metalampra italica (assembly GCA_949699065.1). NCBI lineage: Eukaryota > Metazoa > Arthropoda > Insecta > Lepidoptera > Oecophoridae > Metalampra > Metalampra italica. The sequence goes on from OX452982.1 coordinate 8,257,403, forward strand.
TGCGAGGCCTGCCTACGCTGCGTCTTCCGGTATGCGGTCGCCACTCAAGAACCTTTATCTCCATAAATTTAGAAAAAAAAGAACCTTTCTGACCCACCCAACGACCGTCAGTTAACGAGCGATATTGAGAGAGCTATACCTATTAGACACGATGCTGAAGATGCACAGTTAAAATTTTACAGTTTTAAAAATATTTTTATCACTGTGGCACAGTATTATGGTGATAAGGATGAAGCCAATTTTAGTGCTGTCACATTTTAAAAGTGTGCCTTCAGAATCTGGCTATCCAAAGCTAAGCGGAGAGGGGATGTGTGTAATCAATCAACCAATAGGATTTCGTTATTTATTCTGGTTCTGCTCCGCTTAACTTCAATAACGAAAACGTATTATATTATGTGTGTGGATACCTTATGGGCTTCTCCGTAGCTTACAAAAACTTAACTGTGAACGTGAGGCCCACTGTACACGAGTTATGGTATGGTGACACGCTAATCTCATATTTAACTTGACTTTGATATCAGAGCAGGAAAATGACAAATATGTATGTTTGCGTGCACGTCTTCATTACATAAATGAAAAAAAAAACTTTATTGAACAATTACGTACATTTGTAAATTTAACAAAGGTGTCCATAAGGACAGCTTTGTAAGGAATAATCCTAAACTAGGAAGTCCCATTTCTCAGGCAGGATCCATTAAATGAAGTCGGCCCAGTAATCTAAACTTCAAGCTGTCCCTACATGATCATGCTGCATGACATGCGTTACATGCCGTCACTCATGCATGACCTTTTAATTGTAGTGATTGACGCGAATGACATGCAAACTACGTGCTGGCTGTTGATTGACAATAGCACGCACTCTTCACTGTACTAAGTGATTCATAGCAAGCATGTTATATCCATAAGCATGATCGTAAACGCAGGTCATGCCGCATGATCGTCTAGGAACCGCTTTAGATGCATATACTCGTATAGTCTCGTGTTTATCCTGCATAAAGGCTATTCTAGTTTTAAAAATAGTAACTTTTTCACGCAATTTCGTCTGCGCAGTCCTAAAATAATTAAAATTTATAGTTATCGCCATCTTTTGGTAAATTTGAATAGACATAACGCAAATCTAGACTGCCATTTATAATGTTAGCTTGAACTTTATGAACATTATTAGTTTGTAAGATGTTACCATAGAGTTAGTATACTAACTATAGAGCGCGCGCATCGCTCATTACCCATTGTGCCAAGTGTAAGCAGGTGTTCTATGGACGCTTCCATATAGATTTTTTCTAGATCGTTCTTTTCCGTGAATCGTGTTTACAGCTTGGCACTGCACATTTCACCATGATTACTTTAAATCTAAATAAATACCGGCGAGAGCAACAATCAACGCTACTGACGTGTTGTGGCTAGTAGCGTCGCCCCGAACATTTCGAGACTGTTCAGACCCGTGCTTACAGTTCAGACTTGCTAACGCGCGCTCTGTGTATACTAACAACTTTCTGGATGTTACTAACTAGAATCCACTTACATAATTGGTATTGTATTTGCCGTAATTTGTATTTTTTTTATAACGGACGCATACGATTATTGCCTTTTCCTTTCGAAGCCTCTTGTGTCCTTAACTAACATGGCATTGGCACAAATTTATGCTTGAAAGTTTAAAGGAGGCATTTGGTTCAAATGTGACGTCATGCGCAACATACATGGTCGGCTTTGACCATTGTTAGGTGAAGGTTAAAACAATTAAATTAGTATCTGTTTGCATTTGGTTTTGGAAATGTACCTACTCCAACTATGGACGTTTTAAATTTATTGCCATTATTATTTACTCTAAACTGACCTGAAGTTTAAGGTCGCTCAGCGAGCTATGCAGAGGGCTATGCTCGGAGTTTCCTTGAAAGACATGATCCGTAATGAGGAGATCCGACGGAGAACCAAGGTTACCGACACAGCCGAAAGGATTAGCAAACTGAAGCGGCAATAGGCAGGTCACATCTGAACCGACGGTCGTTGGGGCAGACGAGTTCTCTGGAGTGGAGACGGCGGACCGGTACGCGTAGCGTGGGACGTCCCTCCTTCAGGTGGACCGACGACCTAAAGAAGGTGGCCGGACGCGGCTGGATGCGGAGAGCGGAGGACCGGGTGTGGTGGCGTTCGTTGGGGAAGGCCTATGTCCAGCAGTGGACCCTAAAAGGTTGAAATGATGATGATGACCTGAAGGTAACCGGAACAGAACAGAATATAACTAATAAAGATAAATGCAGATGATGGGCAGCAGTATCGTCTGTCTACTATCTAAACTAGACGAGGTCTGAGCAAAATTTTCCTTAGGAAATGTACAAAATTCTGCAGGGTGTGAAACACGCTAATAATGTTTTTGTTTAATTTCCAATTACTCAGGTCTTTAGAAGAATACTTTAACGATAAAAGATAGCATCTTTTACAACAAAGAAAAAACTAAATTTTAGATGTGAAGAATTTAAGATGAATATGTTTTGTTTGCACTAAAAATGAAATTGGTGAAACTATTATCTGATAATGAATGATAGATAATTAACTAAAACCTTTTCACAATTTATTGTTGACTAGATTTTAGCTTGTAATTTTTTTTACCTATCCAGATCAGAACCATTGTAGACAACAGAGTTGTCTGTCCCATTGGGAATCGAACCCACGAATTCTGGCGCTCAAAGCCAACGACCAGAGCACAAGACAGTCATAATTATTGGTCTCAGTCAACGAGGGTTTTGTAGGCCATAGAGATGTTTACTTTGACCGAAATGAACTTATGTTTTATCTAAATGAAAGAACTAATTTTACCTTCGATTTAATTTGGGACTAAAGCCGTTTGTGAATTTGTCCCAAAACATCCTATCCTTTATTACCTACATTATAAAGGCGAAAGTTTGTGAGGATGTAAGGATATTTGTTATTCTTTCACGCAAAAACGACTGAACAGATTTTGATGAAAGTTGGTACAGTGATAGCTTATATCCTGGAATAACATATAGGCTACTTTTTAACACGTACGAAGTCGCGGGGCGTCCTCTAATACCCCCTAAGTAACAAAACGCCTACATAGAGGGCACTGTTGCACAATGTACACAGGATTCGAATAACTTTTCTTCGCGGGCGAAGCCGCGGGAAAAAGCTAGTTATTAATAAATGTATCTTGCTCAAAGTGAAGTGTACGTGCGAAGAGGCCGCTTTCTTATCAAATTTTATCATTTACCTAGCTGTATCTGATAACAGTTGGGTCATTGTTTATACTGCGCTATTACTTTCTCAACCAGCAGAACTAAGTAAATGTTTTGTCATAATAATTTGCGTTTATTTATGATGCTTCCCTCCAATCTTTTTATCCAGCTGTGGACGGCGATAGGAGACTGTATTTCATGCAAATTTTATTAGAAGTTTTAAATAATGATAACAAATAATTTGTAAATATTAAAGCCTTTTATAGCACTGAAGTCGAGCCATGAAAGCGTAATAATGTCAGAGTCAACGAGAGTGCGGAAACTCGGAACAGGCGCTCTGAAACGCACGCACACAAATGTGCTGGTGTAGGTGAACAATGCGCTTGTGTGCGTGCGTTTTATAGAGCTTGTTCTGGGTTTCCGCACTCTCGTTCACTTTGACAATGTCGAGAAAACGATTCCCAATATTATTTGTGTGGCCGATAACAAATACCGAGCCGCTAGGTTTCCAGAAGGTGTTCTGTTAATTTTTATATTTATTAATATTGCATATACGGTTGCAGGTTAGATACCGGGAGAGAATAACGATCCTGCGCGGCAACCACGAGTCCCGCCAGATCACCCAAGTTTACGGGTTCTACGACGAGTGCCTGCGGAAGTACGGCAACGCGTCCGTGTGGAAACACTTCACCGACCTGTTCGACTTCCTGCCGCTCACCGCGCTCGTCGACGGACAGATCTTCTGCCTCCACGGCGGCCTGAGCCCGTCCATAGACACGCTCGACCACATCCGAGCGCTGGACCGCCTGCAGGAGGTGCCGCACGAGGGGCCCATGTGCGACCTCTTGTGGAGCGACCCCGACGACAGGTACGTCACGGGAATGCTTTTACACTAGCAGGTGGAAACTTAAAGGCACGGCGAGTCCATAGACACGTTCGACCACATCCGCGCGCTGAACCGCCTGCAGGAGGTGCCGCACAAGGGGCCTATGTGCGACCTTCTGTGGAGCGACCCCGACGACTAAGTATGATATGGGAATGGGTTCACACTAGCAGGGTGGAAGCTAAAAGGCACGACGGGCTGATCCCGTCCATAGACACTCTTGACTACATCCGCGCGCTGGACCGCCTGCAGGAGGTGCCGCACGAGGGGCCCATGTGCGGCACCTCCTGAAAGATAACATTCCTTTATTTTCAAAAATGATTAGAACTGCATTTATAAGTATAAATAAAATAAAAATAAATAGCGTTGTGAAGAAGAAACGGGGCAACTAACTTACATCAACATTGTTTTGGTGCAGACAATCCTAGATTAGGCAGCTTAATTAGGTCATCATTCTTTGTCACTCATAGACTCATCAAGACAATGAATGGCATCGAGAGCTCAAAGAACAAAGACGTTAAATACATACATATCTAATTACAATCTAGCACGCATCTGCTTTATATGTATAGACCTCAATAACTTAAAGTGAAACGAGTCAAGGTCGCGAAGTATCATCCGTGTGAACCCAATTATCGCCGCGAGGTGATAATTATGAGTGTGACGTCACTAGATAGCGGCTGTGTTATAGTTATATCGGATACAATACTAGCTTTCCACGTCGCAGCACTCACGATATCGAATATATTTAGAAGAAATATTGCAACTTTTCCTTCCTCATTGACTCGAAACGCGCGCTCACAGAGAGGCAGCAAAGCCCTACTAAAGCAGGTATTTCGAAATATAATGCCAATACTTGGAAAAAAATACTTAAAAAGGCTCTAAAGGCAGTTACATAAACCCAGCTGCATTTGGACCGTTCGGTATTCGTTGATGTCATCGGTAGAAAATTCCCGATGGACCGACGACATATGGACCGCGGCCTCGAAGGAACCGGCTGAACTATAGTTTGGTGTTGCGCATTGTTAAAGGCCTATGTCCCATGGTGGTCGTCTTCAGTTGTTCGGCCAATTGATATTTATGCTTGTTACAATGAAGTTGAGATGTTCAAAATCAAACTCTATGAATAATAAAGAAAAAAAAGTTGTCCTTTCTATTATATATATGTTCTTTCGTGTTTAAAGTCACGGAGGAGATATATACGTATACGTTATAAGTTTATTATATATTTTTAATCGTTACTTGGATATCTTGTCTTGATTTATGACGTGGTCGTCGACCTGGCGGAGATAGCAAAAGAAAGCACAATGACTTGGACTCTTGACTGAGATAGGAGTCGGGTGGTTGCTCAGACAAAACATTCAAAATGTATCGGAAACAGCTGAAACTTGGATAAAACTGACAGTTGTTTGTTCCCAACAGAGGCGGATGGGGTATATCCCCGCGCGGCGCCGGCTACACGTTCGGGCAGGACATCTCGGAGACGTTCAACCACAGCAACGGGCTGACGCTGGTGTCGCGCGCGCACCAGCTCGTCATGGAGGGCTACAACTGGTGCCACGACAGAAACGTCGTCACCATATTCTCAGCGCCCAACTACTGCTATAGGTGAGTCACTCACTCACTCACTACCCAAGCCAGGATATTGTTTTAATTTTTATTTATTTAGGGATAACAAGAGACAAAATTATAAGCTTTCATTTTTTAGTACTTAAGATGTGGGTAATTTGTTATGTGTGGCAACCCTTCTTCTCAAATACAGATGTTTACTGGCTGGACGTGTTTCGTTGTGCTCCCGGTTATCCTGGGGGCCAATCGCACCAAAAACATTATGCTGCATGTACACGTTTGGCAAACCTTTACAAACGCAAACGTGTGGAGCAAGGTTTTGGCTTGCGTTTGTATATAGGTTTGTCAGACGTGCAGCATAACATTTTTGGTTATGGTTTGGATTGGGTAATATCGTTCAGAATTAGCGTGATTGGACCCCAGATCTTGTAGTGTTCCCTAAGAATATATTTTACGCTGGCGACGAGGATAGCCCGTACGAGCGTAGAGAGCTCTCGATGAAGGGGTGGCCTGGGAAATAGTATATATCTATGGAATATTTATTAGTACATATGTACAATGACCTCCATTACCTTGTTTCAGGTGTGGTAACCAAGCCGCCATTATGGAATTGGATGACGCGCTTAAGTATTCATTGTGAGTATTAATTTTATTTTCTACTAGCTTCCGACCGGCACCGTAGGAACCCTCTGTTTTCCTGAAGTAAAAATTGCCTGTGTGTCAGCTTTCAGGGCACGAAAGACTTGCGATCACAGTGCCTATTGCCTCTTAGGGCACAAACCATATCAATAAACACTATTTCTACAGACTTCTGCAGATCCCTTTACAATCAATGATGGAATGATTATAAGCGCAAAGTGATGACAAATTTTGATTCAAGTAATCAAATTAACAATCGACCACGTGTCAGTAACTGTGGATATTGAAGTTTATGACCTCCTCGCCAACTCGAACACAGCACTACTATAATATTTGATGTGTATGTAATGTGTTTGTCTGTCTGTCTGTTTGCAGCCTTCAGTTCGACCCGGCCCCGCGACGCGGCGAGCCGCACGTCACGCGGCGAACGCCAGATTACTTCATGTAGGCTGCACGTGAGTACTGCACTGTTTACATTGTCATTGTCACGACACGTGCACTATGTGGTCTGTCACCAGTAATATGATTATAATGTTTATGGCTTCTCCCCTCGGTGTTGAATCCCATTTATATAACACCATCGTCCAACGAATTATTACAAGTGAGTGAACAGTAGCAGCTCTTCGCTGAGGTAAAGTGTGAAATTTGTTAAGGACATACACCTTGTATAAGTCTTGTAGAGTGTGTCATAATCCTTACATAGTATAAAATATGCCGCGTCTGTACGCTTAGATCTTTTAAACTACGCAACGGATTTTGATGCGGTTTTCACTATCATTTCTTCCGGATGGTTTATAGGTTCTTATCCCATGCGGACGAAACCGCCGGCAACAGATAAATAAAGTTATCAAAGCGGCATGAAATCTACCAAAACGTTGCTAATAGTAGCAAAATCTAACAGAGAGCAGATGCGTGTAATCGACCAATAGGATTTGATTGTTGAACCTAAGCGGAGCGGAGTTAGAAAAATAGCGAAATTCTATTGATCGATACACACGTCTCCGCTCAGGTTTGGTGGATACCGGGCCTAATAAAAATGTTTGTGGTTTCAGCGGAGGCGCATATCAATCAGGAGTGGTGTGTGGGCGCGCGCGCAGTGCGCGAGCGAGCCCGCCGCCGGCGCCGCGCCGCGCGGCCCTGCTCCGCCTGCGCCGCGCCCCCCGCCGCCGCCGCCGCCCCGCCGCCCGCGCCCCCCCGCCCGCGCGCCTCGCGCTCCGCCCTGCGCGCGCGCACCGCGCAGCTCGCGAGCCTCCTGCGCGTCGCGCACTGGCTAACCAACGCATAAAACTGTTCACACTGCGGTGTGGATCCGCCTCACGGATCATACACTTTTCGAATGTGTTTGTCAAAATGTATGGTCCGTGAGGCGGATCCGCACTGCAGTGTAAACAGTTTCAGGGTGGCAGTCCATTGCGGGTGGACCGAGCGGAATATTTATCGCCAGAGCGTGTCATGATGGTCCGCGCGGTCCATCAGCAATTACAGTTTCGTTTACGCCCATAGGTTTCTCACACATCGTCGCGTATTGACCGCATAGCGTGACCTCGGCTTTCGCAAATGAATCTTTAATAGCTGCCTATATGTCGAACTCCCAAGCGGCACGCTCTATGCATGAATCGTATGGGACGGTCTGTGAGCGCGTATTTTTTGTGTCAGGTGGGGCATTCACAATGCAATGCGGTGACAGCGATATCGCGGCGTTTTCAAGTTTAAGACCGCTCTTACATAGCTGCGCGCGTATTTGTGAATCGCAGTAAAAAATCGCTGCATTCTGAATTAATTGTTCTTTTTTTGTGTCGCTCGCTACTGACTGTCAAGCGTTACTGCCCTGACACAAAAGTTGGTCTAAAATCGTCTCGGAGACATCACTTACGGCTGCAAGCTGACTTGTTGCGCTCACAAGTGTATGTACTTATATCTCATTTTGGTTCAGGGTTAGAGAAATATGTAAGGTACCTAATAGACGTGGAATAGCCTGGCTATATTCAGAATTAATATATTTTTGAACACAGGTACGTTCAGCATTTATCAAGTCACAGAATACTAAATATGTTATGGCGTACAGTCGACCACAGCTCAGGCCGGTATGTAAGACTTGTCGTGTGGTTGACTGTACGTCGCTTTCTATACATTTTTGTATTTTTTGTAAGTTGTGCGTAGAAAGCGTATTGCAGTTGTGAGTGAAGTAAGTAGGCGGGTCGCGATTTGAGGGGATGTTTTACGTCGATAAAGAACGTTCGATAAAAAGGCCGCATCGCGAATTTGTCAGTCCATATTGTGATCTCATTCGCTAAACATGTCATCATATCAGCCTTTAGATGTCCACTGCTGGAGAAAGGCCTCGGCCAGGTATCTCCACGGCCACCGGCCCTGCGCTAACCTCATCCAGCCAGGACCCGTTTTTCTAAATATTGACCAGGGACTTGGGGACATGGAGAAGTTGTCACTCTCGTGCAAAAGTACAAATTTATGTTCTGAAGTACCTATTAAACCAGTGTCAATTTTTGTTGGATGTTTTATCGACCATCGTCGTTTTTGTAAGAGCAGCACACAAACCTTAAAAACATCCTCTCAGTCGTGTCGTTTAGGTAATAGCGAGTTAGCGGCTTCTCCAAATGACCCCCTTCGGTTCGAAACGTTTGACCATGAATTCATTATTCTCTCTGGCTTCGTGTATTTTTGGTGCGGCGAGGCAGCGGCGCGTGGTTTAACTAGGTTTTGTGCATCGCTCCGCGAGTTATGTTGGTATGTTCATTGTAACCGGACAGCAAGCCTACTATTGTATGTTTACTTACAACTTTATGTATCAAAGACACTTAGACCTCATTAAACAGCGTACATTTGCTATGACAGTAGTTTTATTTCGGCCGGACAGTCACCATCGTTTCGTAATGGACATACCACCATAATGGATGGTGACTACACGCATTCACCACATGATATTCCTTTAATGCAAGCATTACACTGCGTCCTCTAAGCCGAGTATTTGCGAAATTAACCAACGTCTGCATGCATTCCTGTCCCCAAAATGTTGAATTCTCAAAATCTTTTTTGTCGTCTTTTTTTTGCGGAAGTTGGTGAAACTACCACAGTTAAGTGGTCCATACAAAAAATCAACGTAAAAAAACATTTTGGGAATTCGAAATTTTGGGCAGGAAGGTTGACATTTTGTTTGTAATTTGGGACAAGTCCAGAACATGCTCGAATTCGCAAATGTTCAGATAGTAAGGTGAAGTGTAATAAATGACGGCTAGCGACATTACGTTCACTTTATCGTCACTTCGTTCATATATTATAACGAGTAGATGCAAAAATATTTTTAAACAAAATTTAAGTAATATATGTTTACTGTAGATCAAAATCTGTAAAGTCCTTTTTATGATTTTATTTTTTAGTTTTACTTTTGAACTATTAAAATGATTTTTTTACGATGGTACGATAGCCAATTTTAATTTTTAGTTGACTATGTACTACACAAGATTACACGTGATAGATCATTTACACATTACACATGTCGACGAACACCAACGAACTTCTGTTCACACATTCCCCGATCGTAAATACTAGCTGGATTAACACATATAAAAAGACTCGTGATGAAAGACTCGCGCCTGTTTACACCAAAGCATTCTATATAACACTGGATTGGCTGTCCCATACAAGCCGGCATGGACATTGTTACTAAGTCACCCCACACTGGGACAGTAGGCGATGGCGGGTAGTTGGGTGTATATGTACTGTTTTGTCCGACCTTTTCTTGGACCTACGTCCAAGAGGGTATCTTATTTCTTGTCGTTCCACTGCTTTTGAAACGTTTTAATTTTACATCCACTATCCATATTGTGCCCGCCTGAACAATGTTAAGTGGACTAAAAAGGAATCCCTGCCTGAACGGAATGTCGTATCGTATTTAAATAAAGTAAATTGAAACTAGCGTGGTGGACTATTATAGCCCATACGCCCTCGTTGAGAAGGTAGGCCTGAGCCCCAGCAGTGGGGACATGTTAATAGGCTGTTGATGATGATGAAATTTAAAGTCCCGGGGAATTACCTAGTATACAGGGATAGACAAAGTTTATATAATAGCAGAAGGACGACGAGAAATAAGATCCCTTCGTGGACATACTGATAGGACCAAGGGAAATCACCCGGCCAGTTGACATGGGTTGTAGTTCACCTCACTGAAGCCGGCAAGGCGCGGTCTGCGGCATAACGGATCGCGCCTTGCTCACGCTAAAATGACGGAAATCAATAGTTTGACAGCACTGTATATAGTCTAGTGCAATAGTAAAGGTCAGTGGTGTATTCACTCGCACGTATGTATGCTACGAGAAATTAAAAATGATCCGTGACTGTCTTCTTGTGTTCGTTTTGCAATAGTGAGCATTTAATTTTATGATAAAATGGCAAAGATATGTAGTTATGCTCTTATTGCCAGTCGCCTGATTATTAGTTTATTTTTTACTAAGCCCAGTGTAGACTAGTGATCAAATATATACAAAAGTGTAATTCGATATTTCCTAAATTTTACTGATGTGCCACAGTTACATTACGGCATGGTATAGCGTTCACAAGATCAGAGTTTTAACGTTTTATTTAGTTTTGTTTTTCAAAAGTTTAGGTAATGGGTCAATATATAAAGATCAAGGCGTTGCATTGGTTGTTGTTTAAAATGTGTTCCAAATATCCCGAAACTTAATTTCAATCTTGACTAGGTAAGTAATCTGTTACAATACATTGATTTTTTTATATGAGAGCATTTTATACTTATTGGTTCCATATAATCATGTTTGAAGTCCTAGGAATGACAATTGAAATTTTTTTTATTTCATAATTCACACATTGCTTAGTACGACTAGTTTCACATAATTGCCTTTTTGAAAATAAACAAAACTGACAAACGCTTTTATTTTCCTGTATTAAATGTAATTGAATTTATTTAGAAATTGTTCCAACGTTTTTGTCAGTGCCCCTAGGGGGTTTTAAAAATCGTTCTGGCTTTATAAAATTTATTGTAAAAATATTGATTTATTTATATATTTTCAAATTGCACTTCTATTAATAAAAAAAGCGTGTGTACTGTACTGTATAATACAAAGACTACCCACCAATGACATCTAAAGCCACACACGTTTCGTTGATCTAAGTATTATGTAAGTTAGGTAAAAATATATAAAATAAAAAAATACAAAAAAATAATATGTTAAATCTCTGGCTTCGTTTGCGTGAAATAAGAATGATTTTTCACCTTCGTACTTGCTTGTGACTGATTTGACTGCGTTTTCTGGATATTTCACACGAACGAAGCTTGGCTAATATTTAAAATTAAGGCTTTCCTGGCAAACTGCATAGGTATATGAAATTCAATAGTCGAGTAATAACATACAATGGAACTTTTATATGGATAATGTGTTCAAGTGTGAGAGCAAATGGACTGCCAAGTTTTTGATATAGCTCTGTTAAGTTCCAGAACCTGGTGAAACTGCTACACAATGGCAATAATAAAATGTAAACAGAACCCAATAAGTAAATAATTTATTCTTGCATCTGTACTATGCCCGTTGATAGGAATTAGTTAATAAATAAAAGTAATTAAAATAAAACAAGCTTTTTCTTTATGCCATCCTTAGCATCCCTATCCTTGGGCGATTATAGGATTATAACAGGAAAAATATAAAACACAGTTATAAAAAAATATTTATATTATCATACCAGTTGCGGTCATCTTGTCATATTGTGATTTAAATATTAACAGTTAGAGTATCTTTGGTAAAACCGATACATATAATTTGTTCATGGTAAATTCAGTAACATTGTAATAGACGCCTATTATATAAAAAAATAATGCGTAGGTACTATATTTAAAATTGACAGTAAATATCAATGTTTCATTCAAGCAAACATTACTTAACAGAAAGGGATATCGACTATTTTAAGTCTCTGGAATACACAAAAATAAGCCCAGTACACGTTGGCCAGAGTGCATTCGGCGAGCACGCTCGGCCAACCTGTACTGGAGCCATAAGACTGACAAGATTGTCATAAATGAAACATTGGACATTGGAATGTTTTCACATTATAAACTAACCTCAACTAACTTATGACTACAAGTTCTGTGATCTTATATGTGAATGAGGGGGGCCATTTGCTACGTCAGCGGCAATTTGATCATTTTAAAAAATCCAGTAGATCAACAAAGTTGTTGAGTATTAGATACTGAATGAGCACTAGATTTAACAGAGTCATAACTAAACCCTAAGTTGTCATAAATTAAAAATACACTTTAAAATAACTTAAAGACATATTTCTGTCCATTTGAGCTTCTCTATCACGTAAATATAAATGTTGAATACAAGTCATGTTTCATAAAAACCCCAAGGAGGTTAGTCCAAGAATTTCCACAAACAAAAAAAATTAGGTATGGTACTTAAAGTACTATATACAATAAAGCGTGACACACTGGGCGGCGGCGTTGCGAAAGCGTTGCGGCGGCGAAGGTTTGTATGAAGAACGCGCCGCCGCCGCTTTGATGTAAAGGGCTTCATACTATTTCGAACATTACAGAAAAAAACCGCAACGCTTTCGCAACGCCGCCGCTCAGTGTGTGTCACGCTTAAATAGCAGTTTGAATGAATAAGTAGGTATAGGTGTTTTGTGACAGAGTGGTTTTACAATTTTTCACAACATAATGATTGTAGCTACCTCCTACATGTAAATAATGCTGTGAAAGGCACTAATAAAATTGGAATATTTGCTTTGCAATATTGTAATAATATCCTATATCTAAAAAGTTTTATTTTAATTATACCGTAACGATAGGTACCTATGTCAATTTTCTCAAAATCAGTGCGTTTACAATGTTTCAATCATTTTGTAAATGTTGAATCTGGCTCGTAACTTCAGGAAGTTTTGTGTTGCGGCACAACTTCTACTAACAAGCGTTGTTACTTTTGTTTCGCTACTTTTTTTTTTGTGCCGACACAAAAGTTCCCGATGAGTACGAGCCGTTTAATTTTATATTATTAAATTACGTTTTAAGTACCTATGATAAACCTGGGTCTATACTAAAATTCAAGTTAACACTGTTTTAATAAATAACTTTTATGAAAACAGCAAAAACTACACGTTCTCGTCTAACTAATGCGAGTCTGGCTCGTAAGATTTATTTTCTCATATTGTCTCACAATTAATTAACTAAATTCAATTTAATTAATTAAATTCAATTATAAAACCTATTAAATTTTTAATTTTCCATAGCATCAGTTTTAAGAAATTCACCGATAACCTCCAATAGTGACCTTGTTGTATGCGGTATCTATTGGGGTCATCTGTGAAAAACTCCAATCACATTTCTGTCATCTGTCTCTGTCAAAGCCGCCGATAGTGGACGCGGTATGTGCAGCAGTGGACGTGTCCAGCCCCTAGGAGACCTTCATGCCGGTGTCGAGCTGCAGCAGCTGCTTCATGAGCTCGTAGGTGGAGAAGGAGGTGGCGACCATGGGGATGGCGCGGATGTAGTTGATGCTCATGCCGCGGTACAGGCCCTTGGATATGCCGTTCTCCCGATATATTAACGTGAGGGTCTTCACCATGCCCATGCTGTGGAATAATTCGTAAATCTTTTATTATCTCATGGCATAATCTTACGGCTTATTGTCCCCACGGAATTTCTTGGCGGGTGAATGAATATAGTCACAAATTGTTTGTACATCGCTGACAGTGTTTATAGTCTATGTGTGCGTGAGCGAGATAATGTGCAACATAGAGATGTCCAAAAACTTTAAAGTTTGATTCGGTTGACCGAATCAATGAACCATTTCTTGAAAATTGAATGAGCGTCTCTAGTAACCCCCCGCACAGCTCCCCCTTTGACACCTACAATTAGTCATTGCGCAGAAATCAGCGAACTTCACACAGCGGCCATTAAACTCCGCGGGGGCTATACATAAGATTTAAAAGCCAACTGTTGTGCTTTTAGCACCACATTTTTAATGATACTAAAAATAATTTTAGTCACAGTAAATACTTTTAACATTAATATGGTGCTAAGTATTGAAAATATCCAAAAAAAAGGACAATATCTAAAAAACAGTTTCACTACGGTCATTATATCAAAAGACCCATCGCCAGTTAATAAGTTATTAATTACCAGACACCATGTATTTATAAACAAAATAAAATATAAACAATATAATTTAAAAAATAACCAACCTCCTGTTATTTGTCCCACACCGTGTGCAAGTCATGCAATAGAAAATGACACTTTTACTGTTAGTCACAATACACGTGTACATTTTAGCATTATTCTAGTCACCTGCAATAATGCCAAGAAATTTGAGTGACAAGACCAATAGAAAATTGTTCAATGATATTTTTAAGTACTTGTTTATTTTATTTGGATTATGTATTTATATATTTACAACCCTCTTAGCTACGCACCGCGCGCACGCCCCGCCGCTGTTTAGCTAGGTTGATATTTAATAAACTTCAAAATTAAGGTATTTTTTAATTGATATGTAATAGTACATTTTAGACTTTCGCGCTTTGTATTCATAATTATATAATTATTTAGTCTTACACACGAAATAGTTTTATTCAGCCCGTGACCACGGCCAGTGTAACCTGGTCGAAACGTCGAGCAAGGTAAATAAAACTATTTCGTGTGTAAGACCCGTAAATAATTATATAATTTTGATATGTAATGTTTAATGTATATTGATTGGTCAGAGTCACCTAGTTAATTATTGCAGGTGACTAAATGTACACAGTGTATATAAATTCTAAACATAAAGGATTATTTAGGTACATAAAAATAATGATTAAAATAATAATTGATAGGATCGTGCTAGGAAGGGGATCGTGCAGTGAATAGAGCACGAACGCAGGATCGATTTCAATGTCAGCGACCTGTCTGGTGTACTCAATACTGCTGTAGAAATAGTAGCCGGCAAACTTCTTGAACCTTGACTGCGCTGAACTGAATTATAGGTCTCTGGCGGCGGGTTGCGAAGGCCTATGTCCAGTAGTGGACGTTTAATTAAAGGCTGAGATGAAATGTGCATCCTTAAAGAGATCAGTGGCAGTAGGACCGGCGATTTAAAGGTGGCCGGAAGCGGCTGGATGCGTTCATTGGGGATGGCTTATGTCCAGCAGGAGACGTTTAAAGGTTGAGATGAAAGGTGCGTCCTCAGAGAGGGCAGTGGTAGGACCCGTGGGCTCACCCGAACTTCTCAGTGCGCGGGTCCATGCACGCGAGCTGCATGCGCCGGCGCGTCACGTCCAGCGGGTACGACACGGACTGCGCCACCGCGCCCGCCAGCCCGCCGCACACCAGCTTGCCGGGCACCGTCAGCACTAGACCGCCTGGACACAGGTGAGCACAGGTTTAACTAATCATCTGGGATAAGTGACCGAGAGTGAGCACTTGCCACAGATGAAATATAGAGAATAAAATATAGTTCCATCAACTTATCTGTTCAGGGTGAGCGTTTACGCACGCCATTATTTTTAGTGTTACCAATTTAACACAAATAAAGGCGTGCGTAAACGCCCACCCTAAACAGTCATCGTGGGATTATACTTTTTCATCTGTGGCAAGTGCCGCTTCTAGTTCTCCTATACCATTACACACAGGTGGCTCTGTACTCTGTAGGATATTATCTGTCAAAAATTAGCAAAAGGCAAGTAGTTAGGCTGGTATTACAGTGAGCGGCGCCTTGCGGAGCAAATTTTGTATGGGATCTACGAGCGACGCTACCTATAATTCGTCTCATACAAACTCATGTATTTTCATCACTGTTTCGTTCCTCAACGCTGTAAGTCGTGAAGCGCATTTTTGTTTTAAAACTTTTAAATACTGAAATATAAACTAATCGGCACCTGTGTTCCTCTCGCACTTGCGGCACAGCGTGGTGGGCACGTACTTCATGCAGAAGAACTTGAGCGACTCGAAGCAGTAGAAGCTGAAGCCGGCGTAGGGCACCATGCCCGTCATGGTGGGCACGAAGCCGCGGTACAGCGCGCGGATGCCGCCTTCCTGCAACCAACCAACCCACAATGGATTTAATTGGATTTCGCTACCAGACCACTAGACCATCTGTATGAACAGAGCCATGGTAGCCTAGTTTTTTATTTTATAATAATGTTTGGACAAATTTACACACGGCTGTTTACTCCCAAACTAAGCCGAAAGCTTGTAAATTGGGTACTCAACAACTGATAAACATACTTTATATACTTTTTAAATAAATATATAAATACATACAAACACCCAGAATCCGAAACCAACAGGCGATGCTCATCACACAAATGTAGGTCCCGGGTGGTAATCGAACCCACGACCACTGGCGTAGTAGGCAGGGTCACTACCAACTACACCAACAGGCCAGTCGTTGGTTCTGCACTCGCCTCACGTTCATGAGGTCGTGAGTTCGAACGAACCTTGCCCCGTACCGATGAGTATTGCGGAACTTAAGTACGGTTTATTGTAATACAACAGGCTTTTCGGTGAAGGAAAACATCGTGAGGAAACCTGCATACGCCAAAAATTAGACGTAGTAGGCTCTCGAGTGAAGACCACGACTCGGCAAGCGCAGTGTGGAACGTAACGCAAGGCGGCCGGCAGAGACTGGCTGCGGAGAACGGAAGATCGGGGTGGACTAGTGCAGGCTGATGATGGGCCTAGAACTTTGCTTCCAGAGCCGTAAAACTCAATTAAAAAGGACGCTCACCGTGCGGAACATGGTGGTGGCTGTGTGCGCGATGCCGGTGTACCTGTGCTCGCCGGTGACCTGGAAGGCGAGCCGCGCGCGGATCGTGTCCAGCGGGTACGTGAGCGTCACGGCCGTCACGCCCGCCATCGCGCCAGCCACGAACTTGTCCGCGTGCTGCACCATCGGTATGTGTAAGCCGCTCAGGTACTGCAAATAATGGTCAATCAATCAATCAAAAATATTTATTAGTGTAACATAGGTAAAGGTCAGATGTTAAATATATTGGGTATGGTCTTCATGTTGCGCCTCGCGAGCGCGCGGTTATAAATATGGTATCGGCTAAACCGCAAATTTAACTTTGTTTTTTAAACTACACTTTATCTCTTTAATTTGACATAAACTAAGATGTATACGCTTCTACAACAAAACACCAGAAGAAATCTTAAATATGAATGACAGAAAATTTAAGACCCACATTAAACAACAACTTTGTAAGAAAGCTTAATAAAAAACAGTCGATTATTTAAATGACAAAGATGCCTGGTGTTAATGTTACTTCAGCCTCGCACAACCTTTACAAAAATAATGTTATGTATAAACTCGATTTTAAAAGATGTGTTGCGGAAGTTTGTTGCGCCCTATCTTCTTCCCAGCTCTATATAACACCTTGGAAGCGGTGGTAGATAAAAAATTGACGTTGTATAAATGTACCCAGTGTACTTACATGCAATAAAATAGTTTTGACTTTGATGTCAGGAGATCCTTGGGGGAGGCCTTTGTCCAGCAGTGGACGACTACAGGCTGATATGATGATGATAATGATGTCATAATTATATGTCAAATGACATAAAAATATTCTATGATTAACATAAATATTATTTTATAATTAAATTAAAAACTTTGTTAAATAGGTCACATAAATGTAAGGACACGATTTAACTCTATATTTCACACCTACAAGTTCCTAATGAAATTACTTGAGAAAATATAGTAGACCACGAATAGCAAATGTTTACGGAGGTAAATCCATAGACACCTTATCGTAATGAGGTGAAAATTGAAAGTAGGTATGCTCAAGGGCCTATGTGGCGATAGTGATGCAGGAATTTCTTCTATCGATAGATGCAAAATCAATCAGTTATATCCAGAACTCGTCTGCTCCAACGGCCGTCGGATCTGCGACAGATGTGACCTGCCCATTGCCACTTCAGCTTGCTAATCCTTTCGGTTACTTATCCTATTACTTTGACCCATATCGATAGTAACCGTAAACCCAGCCAAGTAAGGACATAGACACCATCCATAAAGTATGATTGATTTTGCCTAAAAAGCAATCGAATCGTCGACATTTTACAGCACTAGTAGCGAATGTCGAAAGAATGCCAACCGATGCTCTGCCGGAACCAGTCGTAATGTTGTTTGACCGCATGTTTAGCACTACGACCTGACTACGACCTACTTTTGTTACGAAGACACCGTAGATATAATAAAACAGTAAATCAAGAAAGCTTGTTAATTGAATGTATTGAAGTCAACCTATTTTTAGATAATTAAGTCCTCTATGCTTCTCCTAATATGCCTGGAATAAATCTTTCTAGCGATAGTACAGATTATATAATAGTACAAGTAGTTATTACTTACGTACCTAATATACATATATATCTTCACGCTATATCCCTGACGGGGTGGGCAGAACGAACGAAGCGTTCAGACGCATACTACCAGAAACGCAAATTACCTTATACGCGATTTACCAGAATTTCATTACACGAACTATTTGGAGCCCCTTAAAAATCCTAAAAACTATTTGAGCTGTATTGATGAAATGTGGGGTTTTAGTTGGTCTAAGGGGTCTTAATAAATAAACCAAATTTCATCTGTTTATGTTAAATAGTTATTAAGATATTTAATGCTATTGATAAGAGGCTCCAAATAGTTCGTGTAATGAAATTCTGGTAAACCGCGTATAAGGTAATTTGCGTTTCTGGTAGTATGCGTCTGAACGGAACGAAGTATCTCGATCTTATGACAATTAATTCTCAAGCAAGTTCTCGCTGGGACTAAGTTTGAAGCTCCAACTTTTAACAATCCAATGCGAAAGTGATGGGTTTCTTTATTTGTTTGCGGTTCATACCACGCCATAACGGCTGGACGGATTCTGATGAAACTTGGTACAGTGACGATGGCTTATATCCTGCATAGAATTATCCGAAATTAAAAAGTAGGTAATGGACGAATCTGTGCAGAATGGTGTTTTTGCGCAATTGCGTATTAACGACATTTCCATGTACCTTAAATGGTTGGGTTGCGTACATCTTCCGTTTTTCGCAACTTGTTCTCTAACAAAAGAACTACATATGTGAATGTAAGTATAGTTTTCCATATAAGGCATAGTTAGTTAACACTTTAAGGAAGTCTTTATTTGGAGAGTCGCTACTCCCGCTTATGGGACGGACGAAGACGGGTTGAATGATGAAGATACCTTAATTAACTTTGAAAATATATGGGCGAACTTTTTTTGGGTGTTTTCTATGAAATTGCCTAATAAAATTCTTATTTATAGTATGTATTGGAATACAAACTTTGTGATACACATGTTGGCAATATCAACCTGGCATTAAAAACTATATTTTAGGTGACTATAATTAGTCTGTGAGTGAGTCAATCTACCCCGTTCCAGAAGATATCATCTGCGGCAAATATGACGTACATAATAGAGATGAGCATGTGCATCATGGCAAATCTAATTGTGTCTCTAACGGTCGCCGGGCTCGCAGACCGTGACCACCGACGACTCGGGGTTGGTACTCCGTGACCGGTGTGTTCAAAAACACCTGCAGCATCTACTATCTATTTATTGTCTCATGCCTGGTTCCCTCTACCACAGACGGCAAATATCGACAAAGACTTAAAATTAAACTCTCCGTCCAATCTTTACCCAGATATTGATTAACTCCGGTTCTTTCAGTATTCAAGCGAAATGATATATCGGAATTC
This sequence comes from Metalampra italica, assembly GCA_949699065.1. Lineage (NCBI taxonomy): Eukaryota > Metazoa > Arthropoda > Insecta > Lepidoptera > Oecophoridae > Metalampra > Metalampra italica. Next base: position 8,277,394 of record OX452982.1, read on the forward strand.
GCTCTTTGACAAAATTGTAGCTACGCTTACACCCTTGGTTGGTGCAACGGCAATCTGTGACAATTTTTTCAAAAATAGAATAATGTAATACTTTGTAATATATAGTTTAATACATGATCTTGGCAATGACTTGGTGGATACGGATAGTGTATTATTAGTCCGACTATTTTTGGCAGATTGCAGCTAGACTAGAATTACTATTTTAATTCATTCATGCCTTAATTAGGTACTTTATTTACTAATCCGTTCGAAGTTTCGTTTCGGTTACTTCGCATTATACTTACATCCGACCGAATTTAAGTTTGGTATTTTTCGAAGTTCGAGGTATTTTTAGCCCAAACCGAAAGATTTCTTGATACAATTTGGGCGCGATACGATTTCATTGTGAGTCGTTGCATTTCACGGACAAAATGAACCAATAAATCAACCATAAAACGATAAATAGAAAGAAAGCCGAGCCATGCAAAATGTATTGCAATTTATTGTATGAGTCATTCATTGATTACATTAGTATAAAGGCACCTACCTATTCTGACAGTGAAAGTTACAACCAGTTGACTTGACGTCATGAAACTGATGTGACGTCAGCAGTCAGCACCTGCCCGGATCTCAAAATACGCTGACGCAGCGGAGTGATGTTTGAATGGTAGGTATGTTTGGATGTTTGTTACTATTTCACGGAAAAACTACAGAACATAATATTTTGATAAAACATATTTACAGTAATATAGATTATACAATAGGCTTATAATTCATGAAGACCCTCGGGAAAAGTTGTTCCCATGGGGAAAAAAATTCTATGCGGGCGAAGCCAAGTTACTAGAAACATTCAGTATCTACTTATCTAGTAGGTACTTAGTAAACCTTATACTTCTGTTTCGTAAAAGACAACATTACGTGGGAAAAAAGCGGCAAGTCTCCCACCAGTTTTTAAATGTAGAATAGAAGTGTAATAGTATACATATTCAGATTGTTTTCCAAAATCCCAGATAACCATAAAGCGTATCCCAGACGCACGCGGCCTGCGGTGGCGGCCTACCGCAGGACGCAGCCTCAATATGCAAACGCGGGCCGCGCGTGTCTGAATTCTCACATACACTGCTTAAGGAACACAAAAGGCCGCCACCGCAGGCCGCGTGTGTCTGTGACACGCTTTATAGGCAAAGGCGTAAAAGTTTAGGAATCATAAATTTAATTAGGTATATAAGTACCTAAATAAGTAAGTAATTAGATTTTTATGTCGTAAATAATTAATGGTGTTGCTTTTTTGTGTGCCAAATAAAGCTTTTCTAGTCGATTCTAAAACAGCCTATCTGTTTAACAGGTCCCGCTGCTAGGCAAAGGTCTGCCTAACAACCGGGTGTACGTGACGTGACATAAGTTCGCTGTAGGCACAATCCGCACAATACATACATAATAGGCATTGGTATTCAGAACGTACAGGTCAAGTCAGCACAATCAACAACAGAGAAATATCAATAGATAATAATGGTGTCTATTGTTATTTAAAATACGTTTAAGCAAGCGGTTTATCAGATCGAAGATTAGATTGTCAGCAATCACGTTTTGTTGCTCACAGACAAAAAACAGGACTTATTATACTATCTATAGGTAGTTGAAGTAGGAATCGATGAGATGACAATTTACATGTTACGTGCATGTTCTGTACTCCTCTCTACACTGTTGGGGACAGGCCTACCCAATCGTACGAGGGCGTACGGGCCGTACCTAGTCAACTACGCTAGCCCACTGCGGGTTCAAACAACTCATTCTTTAGGGTTTTAGTAGTAGAGTATGCTGAATACTTAGTCTATCGCAAATGTCCCAGTTATTATGCCAGTCAGGTAAACATTATGTTGAGGTTGTGGGAAGGATGTGTTCAAGGCACTTACGACAGTTGCTACAAGTCAATATTGTACAATATTAGCATTAGCTAAATACGAGTATCACATAAGTCACCAAGGCGCACTGTCGTCGCCATGGCGTAGTTGGTATGATTCTTAGGTTTCCCACAGGAGGCACGAAAGGGTGTAATAAAATACCTGTTACAGGGGCATTAATTACCAAATAAATATTTAAACAACAAGTAACATATACGCCGTTCTTTCTGCCTACCCCGTCAGGGTCGACATAGCGTGAAGATATGTATGAATGTAACATACCTACTTTTGAGAATAAAAAAAAAGCTTTATATAAATTGCACAATATAGGCATATATTTTAAAATATTTGTTTTCCAATTCCTAAAGTTGTGTTCCATAAGTTGTTCATTAAGCAAAATGGGTCACACATTGCACAGGATGACCTAATAAATAAAACTCTAGCTAGAGGTGCTTATAGGGACATAAATATGCTTAAGCTTGGAGAACTCAAGCCTTTGTTCTCCTTATGCCTAAAACACAATAGAAGCTAAAATCTCAAACCCAAAAACTTGTTTAAAAAATTTCTGATGACGCTACTGTTGCTAATTACAGCTGTTCACATGTTTATACTGACATGTTGAGTACAGGATTTGCTATGGAGACGCCATTTTCAATATGCGGAAAACAGGCCAAAGGCTCAAATGGGACCATGCACCGGTAGCTACAGGCCAAAATCCACTAAGGATATAATACAAAAATGTGTACTTTTTGCAGTATGAAGCTAGTAGACTTTTACCTTTTTATAAATCTCGAAGCTCGTGAACTGGGTGGCAGCGTAGGGAAATATCCGCACCATCTGTGCACCATTCCCCTTGTAGAGGGCCAGCAGGGACTCCTGCTTGACGATGGCGGACAGGCCCCCCAGCACCCCGTGGTGCTTGTAGTGGACCGACTGCGCTTGCAGCAGGATCTTGATGCGATCCAGTGGAGCCACTGTTGTTTTCGCACACATCCCAGCTACACCTGATGGGGTATGATAATTTAAGATTTGTGGCTGTTGTTAGGCAAATTTAAGGACTAGAAAAACTGAAAAGAAAAACGAATGGGAATTTTTGGGGGAGGCCTTTGCCTGCTAGCATGTAAAATAGTAATTATGAAATAATTTTAAAAAATAAGTACTTGCATGTATACATAAAGCATAATAAAGGCTATTTTAATTTTTTATTTTATTTATCAAATAATTTATTGTAACGTAACACTAAAAAACAAGGAAACAATACAAAATGCTGAGCTTATGATCAGCAGTGGATGTAAGCCTGGCATGCTGTAGACTAATGAAAGTAGATTTAATCCACACTGTTAAGGGTAAGGGTGGAACAAAAGGGATGTTGAGGGGAAAAAAACTAAGAAAAAATTGAGATGGGTTTTTTACTTTATGAGTTACAGAGTCCCAAACCTCGTTCGACAAAAAAACTTAGGTAAATGTTCATGACAAATTATCGCCTTTATATCTCCTCTCCTACAGGTAAAAAAACTGAAGTTACTGTTATTCTGTTTTGTAACATAAATTGCTATTTTATTCTAAAAATAGAACCGCCTACTTTTATTGTAGGAAAAAGTTTGTCAGCATCACAAATTAGGTTGTGATAGAAGTCCTAAACTTAAGAGTAAGTACTTACCTCCAGCCAGCAAATTCTTGAGTATAAAATTTAAATCATTTTCTTGTTCCATTTTCAGTGCCATTATTTCAACAAAACTGTGCAATTATAAATTTGCTAACACTTTACACTTTCTCCACTTAGTTGGGGGCCCTTGGCATTAGGTAAAATGCACTAATGGTGAATTAGCACAAAGTCCATGGCATGCTTTCGAAAACTATTAATTTATTCACAATAGACGCGACCACTGTGGACATTTCTTGGCGATTTGGCACGCAGCACTGGGTACCGCTACTTTCACCAGCGATGTTCACTTGAATCACGACACACTGCTTTGCTTCCTCACACGTAATTGTTGTCGTCATACGACGCACAGTACGCACGAGCGAGCGACGACCCTCGGCGCGCGCGTCTGACTGAATAAATGCACAGCAACTCGAAGATAAAAAGAAGATACCATTGAAGTAACGAACGACCGCACTTTCAAAAATTCTTGGAATTCATGCGTCAAACAAAACAAATTCAAGTTCAATCCAAGTTCAATCAAAACAGCTGTTAATGATTGACAGCGAATAGTGATTGACAATGTGTTTTAAAGATTTTACGGCCCTAGAAACAACGTATTTTAAGTCTATCATATTAAAAACATATACGAAAAAACATTGAGTAATTTTTTCCGTAAACATTGTAATCCAGACTCACATTTATTTAATTTCATTCATTCATTTTGCGACATCTAGCCTGAATGTGTAGCATTAACATGGCGTCTAAAACTTTTCGTATAGTAGTTCTGATAGCCACACAAGATGTCGTTGCACTCAAAAATATTTGGCGGGAAACTATCGGTACAAGAAAGGAAAAATTGTTGCTAAAGCTCAAAAGATAACATTTTAAAACATTAATAAAATTGAAGTTGTTTTTTAAAACATGTTACGAGTAACAGATTAAAATATAACAAAACAAAATTAGCTTAATGGTCACCTTTTGGAGGGAAAGCGGATGTCAGAAGTTTTCAAACATTGATCTCGAATCCTTTGAAGGTCACCTTGGGAGCGCGAAAGCTCAAACGGGAGGAGACGCTACTTGCCATGCCTGCCGCCTGCCTCACTTCGAAAGCGTTCCGGCACATGACCGGCTGCACGTATATCCTGCTGACACAACTTGTATTTACGTAAATGAGCGACACATGCGCTCTATAGAACATTTAAACATAAGATTTCATCATGATATGAGAGTGTTCCATTAGAGTATTGTTTGTAATTTTAATCGATCGAATTGACATAACGCGTGTTGTGTTATGAATGTATCATTACAAATTTAAAAAAATATTTTAATTAAACTATAATTTAATTAATAGGGGTAAAATAATAAAAAGTGTGAAAATGGATGTGCCCGCAAGAGGAAACGTCTTGGGACGTAAGTAAATCTGCTTCTCTCTGATTGAATCTAGGACCAAAGTTTTTTTTCTTATTTGCATACAAAGGTCCACCACTAAAAGTCTGTAAACAGTTTTATTCTAATTTTCTATTGTTCTACATCATTGATTAAAATTAAAATACAGTTAGGTACACTATTACAATTTATTTATACCAGAGCGTAGACATAGGTACAATTTGTCCCAATAAAATACGCAAAACCGATAGGTATCTACGTTCAAGGTTCATTGACCCATCACATATACTTATGTAAATATTGTATTTACCTAGTTATGTTTATTTAGACACCTGTGGTTCATTAATATATTTTGAAGACCAGCTAGAATATTGTTACTTACATCAATATTTTTTTATGTTGAAGATAACCGCAGTCATGTTGATTCGAATTTCCTTTGAACCGCGTTTTTCTATTTAAGTCTTCCGTCGACATTAACCTTCACCCGCCATAAAGGTCAGAGGATGCCATCGTGGTCGATGTTATGAAATAGGTCGGCACGGTATCTAATATTAGTTTAAGGACCTTACTTAAGTGATCTCAAAATAAAAAAAATACCTAAGTACCTACTTGAGAAAAAGGTTTTCAAAGTTTAAGCCATATTGTAAGTAGTACAGATCGGCCCCAGCAAAACCATTGCAACAATGTAGCCAAATATTAAGATACAATTTGAACATTCATTTAGTAATTCAATTATCTAGGTAAGTACCTACTCTATTAGTAAGTATATTACATTTCATTTCATTACTCTTTATTGCACAATAAAACAAAAACAAAACAAAAAAAAACATACACACAGCCGAAACATAAATACAGTAGGTAGCTTACGTTAGCTTCCGGTCTTATCCCTGAAAACGTTTTTTTTCCAAACAACATTTGGGTAGAGAGGTGAATATCAGAGAAATGTATAGTTGTGCAGTTAAAAAAACGCAATATTTTAAAATCTACAGTACCTGAAACACAGAGGAAGTAATAGTCTCCTGAGCTACATGCATACATGCTTATGTATATAGATACGTTTTTTATTTGTAGTACCTATAATACGCCCCTCAAGTCCGATATTTACTGATAGAGATAATTATGTCATTCACCGCACGCGGGTCGTCAAACGTTGGACACTGCTTAGCAAAAATTAACTCATAGAACTTGATGTAATCTATGTGCAATGAATGTAAGTAAAATAATACGCAGGTCCCTACCATGCGATGTCATACAATTTCTCACGGTTGCGTCATATCACAAGCCCGTTACAGTCCACTGCTGGACAATGCTTTCCCTTGTACAGTCGACCGCACGTCACTGGAAAACCTTTGACCTTGAGCTGGCCTAGCCTAATAGGGAGTTTCAATACTAGAAGAGACCAGTTTATACTGGTTTTGTTTCCACTGACGTGCGGCCGACTGTACAATTCAATGCCTAATTATGCGTGTTCTACAAAACCGAGTGTTTGATGCCAAAGGAAGGAAGGAAAGATACGCGGTAGGTAGGTACATACCTAAATAAAAACACAGATAAACAACATCCCTATTGCAACTTCCATTAATTTAATTAATTGCATATATTAATGCGTCATTGGCGTACGAGTAAGAGATATCTAGACTATATTTGTCCGGCAGTGGACGTTGATGATGATGAACGATGATTTCCTTTGTAATGCTTTAAAGGAACCTGCTTAGAGCTCTCACTAGGGGATGTAAGTATTATGACGTCGTAAAATTGTGTCGAAGACTGTATTCAGTGAAGCATTCCATATTTTTTTTTCAAATTCCACCAAAAACCAGCATTTGGATAACAGATGTGTTCACATCTCTCATACACCCTGTCGGTTTATTTATAGGCGGACCCAAGTTAGGGGTGCGTTTTACGGTTCGGATGTTTCCTTCAGAAGGCTGTTAAGACCGACAGCCAATCCCGGGCCGTAAAAAATTACCATGTGGTGCACAAGCATGTTTATTTAGCTTTTGCTCAAAGGTTAGAAGTTCAAATTGACCAGTTTCTATCTGGTTAACAGTTATTTTCTTTAAAAATGCGGAAAACGGGGTGAGAAATAGCAGTAAAACTTCCATAGGTACTTTGTGAGGCTCACTTGTTAATTGAAATCTTTCGACGGACAATATAACTTACAGTTTTCTGAACATAGTTTCTCTACGTATTTAATTGTATCAGGCGTTACTTTGCGGAAATCCATTATATAAATATTATGTTTATTAATTTGCTTTTTCCGCGAATACGCGAAATTAGTTTGCTTATTCGCGGAAAAAGCAAATTAATAATAAACATAATATTTAATTCCTCAATGTTTTCATTGAGCGTCTTTGAGATTTTAATGTAGAACCATGTTTCAACCCAGTCTATATCTATTTTATTGTGATCCCTAAAATATTTAATTAATCTATACAATTAATGCTCGTGCCCGTTATATTGGTGTAACACTATGTAAATAGTTCATCAGCCGAGGAGGTGTTTCTCATCTTATGTTACTTAATACAGCTTATTAGCATTTTGTTGTTTTTTTTTAGTTCGATCCCAAATTCCCATTCCTGACTCTTCTCCAATGGTAAAGGAAAACATTGTGACGAAACCTGCTTACGCCAAAGAAGAAATTCTTAGGCGCATGTGAAGTCATGCATGCTCTATAAAAACACGGGTCTCTTATTATTCATGTTTTCAAACATATCTTGAGAAACAAGTTAGGCGGTTTAGTCACTTTTAAAATCGTTTTTGATATAAAATATTGAACCTTGAAATGTGGGGAATTAAAGCGACTCGGCCGCTGTACTATTAATTATTTTGGGGCTTTTCTATACCACTAACGATAATGGCTAATGTACAAATGTTTGCACTCACTTTTAGGAAAAGTTTAGTATGGATTCATCACACCGGATTCTATTATTAAAATATAAATAGTAGGTACAGGGTTCGATTGTCCGTTTTTATGTATGACTACTGAAACATGAGATGTATGACTGATGAACACCCCGCTAAGTCGACTGACTATTCTAAAAGTTGAACATTATTATAGAGGAGACCTTTTAGATAAAGAAGAGATAAAAAGGTAATTTACTGATAGGCTCAATGCATAAACATGGAGACATTATCATGGTTATATTTCAACATTATACTGAATAGATTATTCTGATGATTTCTCAATCATACTTACCTACCTACAATTTCCGCTCTGTATTAGTATTCTGATATTTAAACGAATTATGACGAAATTATTTACTACATCCATTGTTTTCTCAGGGTATTTCCTTGAAACTTAAGTTACAATTAGTGACTGCTCTCAAACGGTGAAGGAAAACATCGTGAGGAAACCTTCATACGCCGAAAAATCTTAGGCGCATGTCAAATCCACCAAACCGCGCTGGGCTTCGTGGTGGACTATTAGCCCTAACGTCCTGTGCTAACGACTTGAGCTCCGGTGGAGACATACTAATAGGCTGTTGATTTGTCCTCAGGCTTCGTCCCAGCGCGCTATATTTTGGCAGTTCTGGGCTCGATCGGAATGGCTATCATCTACGGATTGAAGGTGAACCTGTCAGTTGCGATGGTGGGCATGCTGAACCACACGGCCATCCGGCTGCAGGCGCAGGCGGAGCACCGCGGGGACAACGAAACGCATTACAATGCACCTGCCGAGGTGGAGTGCGAGGCTACCGGAGGATCTAATGACACTACGAAGGTGAGTGACGCATCATTAAACCACAGGGGTACTATTTATTTGCTCTAGGTACTATTTACATACTACATACTATTTACTATAAAACTAACCCTAAAATCCTTATGTGTACGCTAGATGAACGGACACTTATTGTGGCGTTCCAAATCACAAAAGGGATGCGGAAATTAATGAGTTATCGACAGGGCTGAAACAACTAATATAGACCTACTCAACCATAGATCCAGGTACCAACCTCCTAGTCCTTATGGTTATTTTTTATAAATTTTTGTACCGATCAATCGTGCCGTGTCGTTTACAAAACTTTTATTATCTCGGAAACTGCCGCGGTGCCTTTTGATTTGGATGGGATTGTGGATGGTCATTGCTGAAAAATGAAAAATATGTTTATCCAAAATTGGAATACAATATTCTCTTTTTGGCTGAATTCTGGCTGAGGGGAACTTGCGTCATCTTGGCAGAGCCACGGCCTCTGATGTGAAATCTGACTCTTGGACTATGCAGAGAAATGTACCAAATATGTACTCGAAAATTATTATTTGTACCTCAGCCGTTTAAAAGTTACAGGGGTAATATATGTAGATATATCTGTGTTGAGGAGGTCCTACCGATCGGGCACCTATATGCGGCGGTCGGCGCCCACCACGTGTTCTTAGAGTGACAGTCACAAAACACAGAATTGGGGCCAATTAACCAGTTTGGAAACATGTCAACATTTCGATTGCGGCGATAATACAGCCAATTGTAAATGACCCGCATACACATTATGCATCCAAACAAAACACTTTACCTACCTACCTATATACGAATAAGCTTAAACTTTACTCAAAAAGGCAATAAACCCAATAGCGGGACGTAGAGCGTCTACCTCTTGACCTAAATATACTTACTGCGGACCTAAATACGACCGAGGGATAAGTTTTATTTCAATTTGTTCAGACGATAAAATAAATGTTCTTTATTTCAGGCAATAAATCCCGATATGTAAAATATATAAAATCAAAATTCCAGAAAATGTCAAAATTTTCATAAAATTAAAAGTTAAAATTTAATTACACTAGACACATAGTTAATTCATACGTCAACGTCCTATAAATTGATCAAAAAACGAACATTTATAATGTTATTTACCTAAAAGATTAGCGATCTGCTCCGGCGTCCAATCATCATCATATCAGCCCGTCGACGTCCACTGCTGGACATAGGCTTTCCCCAATTATCGGCACCACACAATTCAATTAATCAACAAGCACCAATCTACCGTCACAAGGAAGCTGTGCTTTGTCGGGTTCACCATGCCCATCAATACTCCCGAGGAAGGCTTAACCAGAAAGCGTCAATCAGCATGCTAATGAATCATCAAGGATGAATTATAATTTACTGTGTCACTGATATTTATGTATTCATACACTAAAATCTAACATGTAGAGTACGCAAATGTTTGCAAAGGTTATTTTTGGGCGGATTTAACGGTAACTTTATTCCAGTTCGCGAAATTAAGGTTAGCTGAAAATAGCTTAGGCCGATTCCAAACATACAGATCGTTGTGGAGGTGGGACGTGTTCACCACTTGTTACAACCCGAACAAAACAATCTTAATATAAATACCTAATTAATAATGTAAATAAGACACTCCATATCTTCTTTGGCGTGTTTCACAAAAAGTTGTAGTCCGTAGAAATAAGATCAGAAACATTTCCGCTCAGGATTTCAAACTTTAACCCACAGAACACAGAAAAAGCTCGCTACGCTCTCCTTTGACCCCACGAATAAACTGTTTTGGATAAAACTTGGCATGATAAATATCACATACACTTTTTATGTCAATAACGATTTAGGTAATATAAAAGTTCACATCACGGCTGTTTAGTCCCAAATTAAGCAGAAGCTTAAGGAGGGTAGTGACGGGTACTCAACAACTGATAAACTTATAATAATATAAGTGAAGCAGTAACTGGTTGCCGATAGCAACAACTTCAATGAAATTCAATCATTATAACGGTCACCACTCAATTTACCACCGTCACATTAGAATTTATAGCGATCAGTTTGGGGCACTACATTTTTATGGGTGGGAGCGTGCTCCTATGATTTATAGTTCGGCATTCCGCTACCATTGAATCGTGTAGACACGTGCATTCAACAGTGTACCCTATTGGGTAGGTAAGGTACTTATATGAATAGGGATTTCGATCGAATAGGGATTCGATACGGGTCGTAGACCTGTAGCTATATTCTTATACCACAGACTGGTGACAGCCTATAGGCAGGAACGCTAACATGTCGAGGCTAGTACTAGACTTCCAGTTAAAACTTACAAGAAGCAAACCTTCCATTTGAGTCAAAGACAAAGAGAGCAAGGGAGCGTTCTCCATTAACAATCATAGCTTATTGTCATTATGCCATGGCTTAATGCCACGAAAACTGCGACGCCATGGCGATGCCCAATACTTCTGCCCGGCGCAGCATGGTCACTACAGGACTATACTTCTACAAAGTAAGATAAGTACTCGTAATAAAACTAATATCTCAGTTTAAGTAAACATTTATACTCACTGATAGTAAATAACGGTGAAATAGTTTACCGCCGTCGCACGTTTATATACTGATTAAGACCGATATCGATTCATTCAATCAATGTAGGCCTTCAACTCTATTGTTTATTTTACTTAATAAACACAGGTGTAGATTTAGTCAACCTGTATTAACTAAAAATGCAAATAATTTTGAGTGCTAAGTTTAAATCTAAGCTTCATCATATCGGCCGAAAGCAGTGAACAAAGGCCTCCCCCAATCTCTATCAAATCTAAGCTTACGATTAACAAACAGTGTTTCAACCGATTTCATACTCATCAAAAGCTTATTTGATCAAATACGTGATTCGTCAAAACCCATTTTAGTCAAAGCCGTAACTCGTCGGCCGTAGCTTGTTACTGAACGTTTTCTCATTCTTTCCAGGAGCTGATAGGTCCCTTCCCTTGGGAGTCCAGTGTACAGGGCATCGTCCTCAGCTGTTACTTCTGGGGTTACTTCATCTCACAAATGCCCGGTAAGTCTGTTTTGTCCGACCAGGAACCTTTATACAATCGTCCAGTCTGTCCGTCCCCGTCAGCCTTACTGGAGACCCTGGCGAGGCCATAGAACATCGTTCCAGAGCGACCCGGAGCGTGTACCGTACGAAACAATGCGGGTCGCTGTGAAACGATGTTCTAGTGCCCCACGTGTGTCTCCTCTCCGAGAGCCCGTCCGGGGTCCCCGTATAGCTGCAAAACCACTAGTCTTTAGTTAACCGAAATGAGTCCTTTATGAAATTTAGACCTGTAATGCCAATAACGCAAAGGTCGTAAAAATATACGTAAAATGCCAAAAACGCAGAACGCCAAATACGCATGACCCCTGTATTTTTAGTACCTATTATAGTTAGGTAAGCAAAATTAATAATGCAAAACTAAGGTCCTAAAAATGTACGCAAAATGTCAAAAACGCAGAACGCCAAATACGCATGACCCCTGTATTTTAAGTACCTACCTAGTATAGTTAGGAATACGGCCGGTTGTGAGTGAGACGCGCTGTTGTGCAGGTGCCCGCGTGGCGGAGCTGCTGTCCGCCAAGTGGGTGATGTTCTTCAGCGTGAGCATCAACGTGGTGTGCACGCTGCTCACGCCCGTCATGGCGAGCGCGCACTACGGCGCCGTCGTGCTCATGCGCATCGGGGAGGGCATCGGAGGCGTATGTATATTAGTATTACCAATCACCATATCAGGAGGTCCCACTATCCCACTATCAAAGATAATGTATATACGTATGTAACTATGGGATTATAATTTTGAAAGACCATGTATAATTTTATTACCAAAACTTAATCTGTAATAATCTGTGTAGTAAATTCCCACTACTGGCAGCTAATTAATTACCAGAGTTATCATCATAGTCGGATCTATGAAAATTGGAAACATCAATTAACTTAACAACTTGCCCGCGATCTATTCTATTATAGTGCATGTATGTTTGACTTTTTTTTTAGGAGTTTTTGGCTTGGTTGCAAGACTATGTTTGACTTATTATACTCGATACATATAAGGATGGTACAGTCGGCACACTTTTTGAACTATAGCATTTATACCAATCTCGTTTGAGGACATATTGTTTATTTTTCAATTAAAAGTAAAACTGTAAAAAATGTTCTCGAGCTCGTATGGAACAAAGTTAGTCATTTCATTATCTGACCTGTTACCTACCTTGTCACTCTTTGCATGAATCAAAAAATTTAACCACTCCCATATGGATCAGTAATAAAAGCATTCTATGGGTGTCAAAATAATCACAAAATTATGAATCACTCACACATTCTCATTTTCAAATTCAATAGTGAAAAGATACTTCCACCTCCTCCCGCTACTCCGCTTCCTTTGTCCGCACCCCACCTGTAAATGGCACCATAGGTTCCGACACTAAATATATAAGATGCGATCTCCACAGGGAGCGCGCGCGCGACCTAAGAGATTTGAAAGCGCGTGCGCGACCAAAGAGATTTGAATCTTCTTGCTCTAATGTATTTGATACAATGACATACTCCTTACTGCGTAAGTACATAAAAGAATGTGACCGGATGCGGAGCGTGGAGGTCCGGTAGCGTTCATTGGGGATGGCCTATGCCCAGCAGTGGACGTTGGGCTGATATGATGACGTATACAAGCTGTTTGAATGTTACAGGGCGTAACGTTCCCGGCAATGCACGTGTTGCTGTCCAAGTGGGCGCCGCCGGCCGAGCGCAGCGTGATGGCGGCGCTCGTGTATGCGGGCACGTCGCTCGGGACTGTCATCTCCATGCTCATGGCGGGCGTGCTCACGGCTACATTAGGTCACTAAATAAATATTACCAATCAACATTTAATATTACTGACAAAGTATTAATTTATAATGGTAATTAAAAAATAAAACATAGCTATCTAACAAAATTAAAAACTAACTAACGGGCTAAAACTACCTACAAATAAAAAAGGCCGTCGAGGTTGTCACACTGGGGCGTTGGGTTGTCACAAGGCTTGCGGCGTACCCTCGTCGAATGGCCAAACTGATACGTCGCCTGAGGTATTATTGACATAGATATTCATAGCTTATTATTAATATTCATTACAGGTCATTAAAATTTATAAAATACATTAAAAAATTTCAAATAAACTAAATTAATCTTTAGTAAATGTCACATCACGGATAGGATAGACTAGATAGGACTACAAGCCCTACCCCTAAGCTGCATAACAGCTTTTGTGCAGCGAACACTTAGGGAGCAGAGCAACAGGTAAATACAGGCACACAATATAATAATAATGTTTAGGACAAATTTACACGCGGCTGTTTAGTCCCAACTAAGCCGAAGCTTGTAAATGGGTACTCGACAACTGATAAACATACATAAATACTTTTAAATAAATACTTAAATACATACAAACACCCAGAATCCGAAAACCAACAGTTATGCTCATCACAAAAATATTGGTCCCGGGTGGGAATCGAACCCACGACCTTTGGCGCAGTAGCCAGGGTCACTACCACTACGCTAACAGGCCAGTCAGGGGCCAATATATAATTGTACAAGTACACAGGCAGGGGTTGATTAGATTAGATTTATTTATCACACATTAGTAATGTGACATTACAAATACTAGTACGTACATAGTAAAATGTCAAAGTTAATGTGATCGTCAAAGAAACAAAATAAAAGCAGAATACAAAATGTCAAAGCCAAATACAAAGTTGATACAATAGATGAGGTATTACTGTTTTGTCTTGTCGTGCCACTCAGCCACTATTTGAGTGGTATTTATGATCGAATCGATTATTAAACTTCATAAAATGGGATAAGCGTATGTATGTCGGGAGCTAAAGTTATGACGGAGTATATGTATAATCGTGTTGATTCAAATGCTGGTTTCTGGTCAGGATGGGAAAGCGTCTTCTACGTGATGGGCGGGCTGTCCTGTATCTGGTGCATCCTGTGGGTATTCCTGGTGCAGGACACTCCTCAGCAGCAGCCGCTCATCAGCGCCGAGGAGAGGAACATGATCATCACCTCTCTGGGAGGCAAGGCTGACGACCACGCGCATAAGGTATGTTTTATATTTTTATGTAGGTAATATATTAGAAATTCATGTTCTTAGGTCATAAATAAATACTATGACTCAAGAAGGGCTTGAAATGATATCTAATTATGTCCATGCCCTTTTTCACACTCCAATCCTTTTATATAGATATTCCGTAATAACTGGTTTTTATTACCAGTGGTGAACGAATGACGACGCAAATATATCCAGAGAATGTGATTGGTAATAGGAGCCGGGGACGACCTAGACTGATACACCAGGATCAGATAGAGCGGGTGCTCTCAGACGGACACGTGAGGAGCACTCGAGCCCCACGACGAGCGTGTATGAAGAGAATGACGAGACTGAGCGAAGCGAAAGAGGTTTTTCAGGATCGTGATACTTGGCGCTTTATTCTCTCAGCCTACCCCGTCAGGGAAATAGCGTGAAGCATGTATATATGTGAGTAAATATTGATGTTTGTAGAATTTGCCGGTGCCGTGGAAGGCTGTGCTCACCTCACCCCCGTTCTGGGCGATCCTGGTGTCGCACGCGTGCTCCAACTGGGGCTGGTACATGCTGCTCATCGAACTACCCTTCTACATGAAGCAAGTCCTCAAGTTTAACATGACGGAGGTGAGTACAGTCAAAATCTTTCCTGGCGCGACTACGTAAATACTTAATAGTGCTATCTCTTTTCGACTAATTACGAAAGACAGAGAGATATAGATAGTTTTTTAAGTCGCTATGGTAGGCGTATTGGTAGTTATTTTACTTTGTTGGTAAAGATAGAAAGGAGACCAATGCACAACCTCACTTCGTCATCATCAGCAATTATCAGCCGAAAGACGTCCACTGCTGGACAAAGATCCAGCGATCGACGACCGGCCCCGCGCTAACCTCATCCAACTGGGTCCGTCGACCTTCACCAGATCGTCGGTCCACCTTGTGGGAGGCCTGCCTACATAGCGTCTTCCGGTACGCGGTCGCCATTCGAGAACATTTGTGCCCCAACGGCCGTCGGTTCTCACCTACTCTACATCACTTAGTAGATCCAGTTTAAACTTTTCGTTGATTATCTCCAGAACGCAGTGACCACAGCTCTGCCGTTCCTTTCGCTGTGGATCTTCAGTATCGCGCTCAGCAGGACCCTCGACTGGATGCGGGTGAAAGGCTACATCTCCACTACCACTGCTAGGAAGATTGGCACTTTGTTTGGTGAGAGTTCAAAACCTTTGTCATTAGCTATATCGCCTTCTTCCATGACATTGTAGCCAACATGGCAGTACAAATATTCGAAAGTCAGTAACTGAATTTGATATAACTCGACTTGTCTAAGGCTTTTGATTCTCTAAATTACCTGGCATACGAAAATGTATAATCCATTTAAAATAAACGAATGTGCATCGGATTATACTATCTTTGTTTAAAATAAAAGTGAAGCTAATTTATAGTCATCTATAAAATTGGGGGACAAGGTTTATCAATATATGCTAAGTACCACAAGGTTCACATCTTGGGCTGCTTTTATTAACTTTTCTCAAAACGTTTTGACAGTAGGTAGTGATATTCCTAGTTTTATTCTAATGTTAGAGTAAGTGCAGAGTTAAGTAAAGTTAGAGCAGATAGTAGTAAGGCGAGTAGAGAGGTCCTAAAGTTTGTGTGTGTGTACATACCATTGTATGTGTCTCATTGTAATAGTGTGAATGCACGGTGTCCTTTGTTTGTCCCAGCATCGGTAGTGCCGGCGGCGTGTTTGCTGGCGCTGTGCTACATCGGGTGCAACCGCGGCGCGGCCGTCGCGCTTATGGCGGTGGGCGTCACCTGCATCGGCGGCATGTTCTGCGGGTTCCTCTCCAACCACATCGACATTGCGCCCAACTTTGCAGGTAACTGTTTAACTATCACAGATGAGGCCCCATAATCTTCCTTAAGGTCGTTTTTGCATTTTCTTCTTTAGCTAGAAGGGCCGGCTCAATCGGTATAAAATGGGGCAGGCTGTACCCCGTACAGCCGCAGCGTTTAACGTAAGAAGTCATCGTTGCCGCTTGTCAATGTAAGCTTTCAACCTTCTTGGTTATGTTCATTTATATAATACTTCTTTTCCGTGTTTAATAACGAAAGCTTCTACGTAAAAAGTTTCGAGTCAAGGTTGCCGGTCTCTTTAGTAACTCTGTTTCTCAACATGGAGACCAAGTTTCATGTTTTTATCTAGTTTTGTAGTTTTTCTCTAAAGAAGGTTTTGATATTAAGTACATCGATAGTATACAATAGACATGCAAAATTATTACCAATAAAGCTCGAGAAAATATGCCAAATCGGTATCAAAACCACAAAATTTCCTTCAGGCTTCGGATAACGCGTTTATTGTATTTGCAGGTACTCTGATGGCCATCACGAACACTGTCGCTACAATACCGGGCATTGTGGTGCCGCCTTTCGTCGGCGTCTTGACTCATGGCAATGTAAGTATTATTAGGAATACAATTGCATATCGGTACTTAGAGATGACATTAGGCAACAGAAACCATTTGAACAGCTTTAGAATTACGATTTAACAGAGTATAATGATCATTAGGGCATTGGGAGGCCATATTCATCGCAGATCACAGATGAACTAGTAGCTCATCCGCGGTGGCGTTCAGCAGAAGAATCATTCCCTGTCAAATAGACCGACGACAAAAAGGGAGTGAGCGGCTGGTGGTAGTACACGGAGGACCGCGTCGCATTAGTAAAAGTCTAAGTGCCGACGAATTTTGATGTTTTTTTTTCCAAATCCACTACCGCTTCCTAGGTGTTAGCGCTGAGAAGAAGCGGCGCAACAAACTTGTCCGAAAACCACAAGCAAGTGTCCAAAAATTCAAACAACTTAACAATTCCAGCAAACGATATCAGCATGGCGCATAATATTCTTCGTGACGATCGGTCTGTACGTCGTGGAGATCCTGGCGTTCACTATCTTCGGCTCCGGCGAGCAGCAGCCGTGGAACAGCGTGCCCGAGGCGCAAGGCACCAAGGACGACTTCGAGACCAAACCTCTCAACAACGAGGAGAAGGCCAGCGTTTAGACACGCCACGGCCGAAGGAGACAATTCAGGTTCATTACGGTGGAATCTCGTCATTTACGGTGGTTTCACAGCTGTACTGGACCCCCGGGTACGGGTTGCCGGAACAATGACACAGTCAGGTGCAAGAACATCGTTTCACAGCAACCCGGAGCGTGCGAGCGTGTCCCGTACAGAACCGTAAAGCTGTGAAACCAGCCTTAATTAATGTATTTCTTTACATAACTTTATTTATAGATGAAAGTATGAAAATTACCCTAAAATGTGTATAGAATTTAGAGAACAGTTTTTTTCATTGGGCATCTGAGTCGTTGGACACGAAAACAGATGGGCAAAGTGACAGACCTCGAATCTTGCGCAGCCGAATAAAAAAAAATTATCCGATTTATTTCATTTCGTCTTTTTCTGCGATAGTAATTAAGCATAGATATAATGAAAATAGTATTTTTTGTAATCGTCACAGCAGAATCTATTTGTAGAATAATGTGTGTTAAATAATGTTTAGCTTATGTATGTAATTTACTCATACAAATAAACTCAGTACTTAAAGCAAAGATACTTACAAAAACGCTGTGTTATTCCCGTACTTACCTATTATATTATATTCATATATTTACCATGTTGACTGAATACGGTAAGCTTTGAATGTCGATTTTCTACATGTTTCTACTTCACTGTAAGCTGTAATTGTATTCTAGTTATAAGGATTGCTTACCAAAGACATTTATATGTATACCAGAATATTTTAAATAAAAATCGGAGTTCAAAAACTAATCCGTAGGTCGGAGGTTTCGTCCACATTTGCCATAATTTTGCCAGGTTGGAAAGATAAAAAGATAATTTCTTTATGACTTTTATGAATGGAACTACTTTCATGGCAACAACTAGCTTCAAGCAATAATATTTCAATATATAAATACGATTACTTTTTTACTCACCTATACTATAGCTAGTGAGTTATGTGTTTAATGGGTTTTCAAAACTTTTCAATGATATTTCTTTTAGACGAAACATTGAACTCTTGTATAAAAATTGCATTCCGATAAAGACAGCCCTTAAAAGTTGAAAGCATCTGTTAAATCTCAATCAAAAGGGATAATAAGAAAAGGCTGTCAGCTCTCGAAAGTATCAATTAGTCGCTTATTTTATATTTAGGATACTTATTTTAGTATTGTGTTAGGAATATACATTACGTATTATTTTTTTCTAAGAAATAAACTTAATGTTCAGCATATCTTTGGATTTATTTCATTTTCAACATAGTTATTTACAGCTTATTTACAATTTAGGCTATTATTTGTCACACACAGGTTCCTCGTGCACTCTGGACAGCTTTAACACATTTTTCATAACCGGTAAGGTACCGCGGTTTAAAAGTGTGTACCTCTACTTTAGTCTGACCAGTCTAGCCACGTAGCTCGGCCCGAAGTTGGCGGCCAATGAAGGTATGACGAGCTGGCCGTAGCGCGGCGCCACCGGCCCGGTCGCCAGCTCCAGCGTGCTACTAAGCGCCGACATAGAAGGGCCCAGGTCTCTGCAAAATGAATAGCATGATAGATGTAGAGGCATGTACGTATAGCCACCTCTTAGCAAGTTGACGCGGGACTGTGAACTATACTGTGGATAGTATATTTTAGACTTTCACGCTTTGTATTCATAATTATACAACACAAGACAACAATAACACAAGACCAGCAGAGGGTAGTTTCAGAAACTACTCCCAGCGGTAAACACTGACAGCTCGCCTCTCCGGTCAGCTCGTGACCACGGCCAGTGTAACCTAGTCGAAACGTCGGGCAAAGGTAAATAAAACTTAGTCGTGTGTAAGACCTGTAAATAATTATATAATTATGAATACTGTGGATACTCCCTTCAAGACTAATAAATAGTCCTAAAGACAATAGCTTTAAAGTCGTGAAATCTGTCCTACCTTGATTTCGCTGCCTCAGAACAAGCACGGTTCCACCAGTCCACCACCATGGCCAGTCTATATTAAGGTCATATTCAAATTCAAATTATTTATTTCAACATTAGAATGTCATATTTTATAAAGTTACAAGAATAAGAATATATATATATTGGCTTGTCCCTTGTATTTACGAGAAGCTCACCTGATGGCCGCGACGATGGAGCGCGTCTCGAAGGCCTGCTTGAGCGCCATGTGCACGACGCCGTCGTTCTGTATGGGGCTGAGCGAGCACGTCGAGTACACCACCGCGCCGCCTGGCTTCACTAGGCATAGAGCGTTCCTGAAACAATCAACATTTTACTGGAGTATGATTCTACTGTACAGGAAGGCAAATGACCAATTTTAACAGACTATATTTTACTAATGAGACTAAGCGAAAGAGGTGTGCCAGGATCGTGATACTCGGCGCTCCGTACTCTCTGCCTAAGCCCTGAATATATGTATGTATATAATTAACTAATTGGCCCGGCCCCTTTGTGATGGGCGATTTATACCTAATCGCAGGTGATGATACAGGTATAATGATTTTCTATGATGCGACACTGTTAACCATCTAGAAATTTTATTATTTTATCGCAGTGACGTGTGATTGAACGTCGACAGTATACAGAGATGAGGTCGGTGGTCCACCAGCACCTCGTCGAAGTTAGTAGGTCCACTTGCTTCCACTTATGTCTACATCCATTGCTCCTGAATCCGTCCTTGACGTTTCTGGCGGATGTGGCTCATGATGTTATCCATCCAGAGTGGTGGTCGGAGCTAGGCGCGAGAAGTAGAGTAGTGTTTAGACGCCACAACTACGCTGGATTACTCATATGTCACTTACGTCAACAACTGCGACTGCAGCTCTGGCAGCCTGAGCCGCTCCTTGATGCGGTCCGCTCGGAATATGTTGTTGTCCTCGATCTTGGTGATGGACAGCCGGTCGGTGGTGCACGGCACGTCCACCAGCACCTTGTCGAAGCCCTGGTCGTCCGCGTAGTCCCGCCCGTCCACTTGGGAGAGCATCACTCGCTCGCGCCATCGGTTGCTCGTCTCGAAGTCGCACAGGTAGTCGCGGAAAATACGCTGGGTTCTGCGAACAGATTGTTTCAAGTGTCAGCCGTTTACAAATTAAACCGGCTAAAATCTGATTATGGCCGACTAGCTGTTGCCCGCGGTTTTTTCCCCTTGGGAACAGTTTACCGCGGTAAAAAGTCACTGTATCAAGTCTCATCAAAATCTGTTCACCCGTTACAGCGTGAAAGAATAACAAACATCCTCACAAACATCATTACAAACTTTCGCAATAATATTAGTAGGATAGTTTCTGGGAAAAAAAGGGTTTCTTTTACAGCTCGATGGGATCATTTGTGCCATCTGTTGTTAAATTCATTCTGATGCCATTCCAAAAAGTCCGCTGCTTAACCCAGGACACTCATACGCTTTGCAGCCTCTGACAGTACCATCCTATGCAAGATGTGCCCTACAGCGAAGAAACCTTTCAGTGTGATGAGACTTGTGTTATGAGTGTTGAAGTACAGTTAATCTAACAGGGTCTAGCAAGCGAACAATAGCGTCATAACCAAACGAACTTAGCCATATATGCCATTGTAACACGACTGGTGCAGTCTAAATGCTTGGATTGTCAACATGTCACTCAAACGTGGCCATTGTGGCTCCTGAGCTTTCCTCACCTGTTAGACCTAGATATGGAGATGTCGTTGCACACGATCACGTCTGGAAGCAGGGTCTGCAGCGCCACCAGCGCCTTGCCGCCGGGCGCCGAGCACAGGTCCAGGACGCGGTCGCCGGGATGCAGGCAGAGCGCCAGCACCGCCAGCACGCTGCCACAGTCCATCGGGTAGTAGTTGTACATACCTGGTGGAAACTGGAATATTATCATTTGTTTCAGTAAGAGGATTTCACTTTGACCGCACAAAAGGTTTGGTTTGGGTAGGCATTGGGTCCAATATTGGGTGTCATATTTGTGAATTGTGCCCTTGTCTCACTCGCAAAATAAAGGGAGTCCTAGTATGATAATTATGAACTCTTCTCTAGAGTATAAAGTGGATTTGATAAAAAGGAATTTAACCCACCCAGTAGAAACCCAAAAAAAGGTAATAAATATTTGGGCACCTGAACTGGGTTTTTCCGTGTAGGAAATAATTAAGATAAACCTAAATTTAATCTGGATAAAACCTTTAGACTCAGAGGCCAATTCAACTTACTGGAAAATATATGGTTGACTAGCTTTTTCCCGCGGCTTTGCCCGCGTAGAAAAGTTTTTCCCGTGTACATTGTGAAACAGCGCCCTCTATGTAGGTGTTTTGTTACTTAGGGGGTATTAGCGGACGCCCCGCGACTTTTTCCGCGTTGAAAAGTAGCCTATATATTATTCCAGGATATAAGCTATCACTGTACCGAGTTTCATTAAAATCTGTTCAGTAGTTTTTGCGTGAAAGAGTAACAAACATCCTCACAAACTTCCGCCTTCATAATATTAGTAGGATAGGATGAACACTCTCCATTAATTTGTCAAATGTAAATTTACCTGTTTGACATCTCTTTGGTTCTGGGAACATGGTCCAATCACTGTTCATCTCGTAAGTAAACACTTTCAAATGTTCAGGGAACTTGAATTCAGTCTCTGGCTCTATCACTAGTGGAAAATCTTTGTCCTCTGTGAAAATATACAATAGCATTGTAATTTGTAATATGAAGCTGTACAAGAAATAAATAAAAAGGTTGGGTGGTGCCATTTGATTATTTGAAATAATGTAGGTAAGCTAAAAGGCTATAACATCCTGGAATACCTGACACTACTGGCGTTTTGATGATAATCAAAATAGGTAATCATAACAACTAATTAGTTTATTTTTATTAGTAACTTAATATTAGTATTACAGTCCACAACTTCTTTACCACATGAACCAAAAAATAGAAATTTCAATTGACTTTACAGATTTTTTCAACTAGAATACTTACTAGAATTAGAATAATAAGAATAGTGAAGTGACTCCGGCACAAACTCGTCCATTCCCTTCAGTTTAGTAGCAGGAACATACTGGTAGAGTGACTCTGATGTGATTCCTAGAGACGGGTCTATGATTCGTGACATGTCTAGCTCTGCTTCTGCTAGAGACTGGTCTAGAGTTTTATTTGTTGATCTGAAAAAAAATAACGAAAGTTAATTAGTATTTTGAAATAATAATTTTGATATTTAGATCAATTTAACTTAAAGCTTCATTTAAAAAATACTGAAATTTTTAATAATTTTGTACTTGGCAATAATTTTGTTGTTCAACCATCAAAAATAGCAATGAACTACAACTTTGTAGCATACAATTTATTATGTTTTTTTTCTCAGTCTATATGTTAGAGTTGCCTCACTTCCTACTTTATTATGTGCATATTTCTTACACAGTCTTTTTTTCTTTTATCTCCTCTTCACCACTGCGTAACGTCATATCTTTCATTTCTAATCGGTCAGGCATGCTGTCTGCTTGCGGGTATATGTTGGATATCTCATCAGTCTGCAGTTTTGCAGCATATTCATCCAGTTTGATTGTGGAGTATGGTGTGGTTTCCGTTGGGGATGGTGGTGGTGCAGGGCTGTACTGCTTGTGGAACTCTTGCTGCACTGACATCAGCTTTTTGAGGCAGTGTGCACCTAGAATTTGTTTTATTATTATTCAGAAGCTTCAATGGATTGATCAGAAGATTGTCTTCTGATATTTCCCCACTTTGTGTGCGCCTCCTAAAGTTATTTTAGTTTAGCAGTAACAAAATTGCGACTTTTTTGCAATTGCCTAAATGACAACTGTAGTTGGAAGACATTTCTTTAGAAATGGTTTTACTTGTTGTAAGTCTATGTATTAGTATTATTGTGTTCTGTTTTTATTTTTTGTGCAATAGTATTGAATTGAATTGTTTACCTCCTTTTAAGTAATGTTCATTTCATAATTCTTTATAGTAGGTAGTACATTCTATTTTGAGGTAGGTACATAAACTAATTTAGACCAAGGCTGACATAAGCAAAATCGCAGGTAAAAGCTAGCTATGAATATATTGAAAACAACATATTGCATGCTTGAATTAACCGATAACCGCTGGGGTAGACAAGTTCTCTAGTGGAGACCATGACTGGGCAAGCGTTGTGGGATGCCCCCGGGCTAGATGGAGCGACGATTTGCGTAAGGCGGCTGGCAGTGGCTGGATGTGGAGAACCGAAGATTGGGTTTAGTGGCGCGCCTTGGGGGAGGTCTAGGGAGGTTTTCGACCACAGTGGGCTAGTGCAGGCTGATAATGATGAAAGAAGTGTTCACCTCTGTTCGTTAGATAGTCCATAGTGTCATCAGCGTCTCCATAGTTGTTGATGACCGCGACGTACTTGCATCGCCTCAGCATAGCCTCCCTTATTGGGGTCCACTTCTCGCCAAATACAGACCCGTAAAAATCATCGAAGTGGTGCAAAGCCTTGTACTTTGGGCCGGTTTTCTTCCTTAAATCAGCCTGTAATGAAAATCGTGAGAATAGGCATGCATATATATATTTGTTTACAACGGAGTTAAACCTGATAGTCTATTGGAAAAGTGTAATTACCCAGTGTGTTTTCGTTTTACATCTCGTATGTAGGACTAAACAACTTAGTGGAGACGTTTTTCTGCATATATTTGAGAGAAAAAACATCCTAAAAATATTAAACTTTTAGGTTATATTTATTTTTTTAAATGGTTTAACGGCTCTGGTGAAAAAAAGACTCAGGCAGGTCGTGTTTTTAAAAATATTTCGCCAGGATTCCGAATAGGCGCTATACACTAGTTTTTTCTATCTCTTTTTCACAAATGAATAGATTCGACAGATTGAGAATAAACGCAATTGAAATGTCAAAATGACAGCTGTAGAAAGAGAAAACTACAATCATGTTTAACCGCTTACTCTTGCGCCCGGGAACATGAAATTCGAGTATTGATTTGTTTACAAAGAAGTGAAACTGGGAGACTTCTCAAGTACCTAATATTATAGATATATCCTGCAACCTTGTCAAAACGATTAGAAGATAATATTCCCGCTTAATTACCGCCTTCCGTGTCGAGGTGTTATCAGTGGTTCGTAGCAGTGCCAGGCCACAACTTTGGAGGGCTCTAAAAGCTTAATTACCTGTGTTTAGGCTCAGTTGTGTTATCGATTACACACCCTTCCGTGACCTGATACGCTAGCGGAATCTAAGCCTTCACGGGGTTTGATAAGGATCTTGAAATGTGCGCGAAACAGTGTGTGTCATTGGATACGCTCAAGAAATAGGTCATCGGTAAGTACTGATTTCTAACTGAAAACTTTGTTTTTCGGCCGATCCGTAACCTTTTTTATTTGCTCCAGATCCCACAGCAACAGCAATGGAGAATCAAGTGATTGTGAATTAAAGGGCGACTGAAAACAATAGTCATGTATGGGATGTTGAATGTTGGACTAACGGCGCGAAACAAGGTGGAATGGACAGTGGAAGGTTGGAGGCAGTCCCACCTGGGACGGGACACCTGGACACAGTAAGGGCACTGCACCAAACAGTCGTATCCTTGCGGACTGCACTCGAGATCTCAAAAAATGAACTGAAGGAACTAAAAGAAAAGTACCAGCAACATTCTCAATGCATAGAGTATGCTGATGTGATTCAGAAGCTAACTATAGAGAACCATATATTGAGACGGAAGTACATAGACACAGAGAGAAGTGATTATAACACTCCAAATATAAAGTTGGAGGTTACTTACAGTCCCCGTGAGAATGTAGATCAATATGCTGATAGTGAAGTTGTTATAAAAACTGCTACTACTGATGCAGATACTATAGAACCTGATCCTGAACAATCAGAAGACCACGAGGTCTGTTCTACAGAAAAGTTAAATGTAATACAAGAGGAAAGACAATCAGAATCCCCTGAAGTTAACATAACAACAGAATTGTCATCACCAAATGATGATAAGATTCATAACACTCTAGAGGAACCTAATAGTCAAATCATAAGCTTTTCTAGTATTGAAGAAAGTCAACCAACAAGTTTTAAAACGAAACTTGAGTTGCTGTCTAAATTTGATGTTCGAATTAAAGTTAGAACTTTAAAAGAAGGCACAGTGGTATCTAGTACCACTTCTGACAGTGACTCTACTTTGGAAGAAAGAAAAGATAAAGGTGAAAGAGAATCAACAGATTCAAGTACCAGCTTCCACTTTGAGGAGAAGAGACACCATTTTGAGAACACTAAAAGTACTAAAGGAAGTCGAGTAAGTTTGAAATCTGTCTCGTCAGAAAATATTAAGATGGCGGTGCCGAATGAGGCAGATGTCAAGAGTAAAGCAGACAAATTTGATGTCCAAGTGAGGATAACATCTGAGGAGAATCTGGTTGTGAAGGAGAATGTTGAGAGGAGCAGGAGAAAAGATACTCTTAATTTGGATGTGGATGATTTAAGTCTTAGGTGAGGAAATTTATTTCTTTATTTATACCTACTTTGAACTTAATTATTAGACAGAATGTAGTAAATGTAGTCAATATTTATGGTAATTCACAGAGTTTAATTCGATTTCAAATACACAAAACTCTATTAATCATCATCAACAACAGCCTATTAATGTCCCCACTGCTGGGGCTCAGGCCTACCCTCTCCACAAGGGCGTTCGGGCTATCGTCCACCACGCTAGCCCAGTGCGGATTGGTGGACTTCACATGCGCCTAAGAATTTTTTCATCGGCGTATGCAGGTTTCCTCACGATGTTTTCCTTCACCGACTCTCTTCGAAACTCTAGTAATGAAAGTTTGAAATTTACAGGTTGAAATCAGGGTGTTCAATTAACCAAATTCAAACATAGTCTAATGTACACCAATTATAAAAGTTCCCAGTTCCTCACTAGAAAGTTTTTTAATTTGGTGACAAACAGAACTACCCACCTGATGATATTTGAACTACTAGTGTATCACCAGCCATGAATGACTCTCTTTACGCTTGCGTACCCCATGTCAGAACCATATCTAAATAGCATCCAATAAAGCAATCCACCTTAACTCTCCAGGTCCTTGTCGGAAGGCGACAATTCAGTTTTCTCGGAGGGCGCCACCACCCCCATGGACCCGCGCGCTGCGGCCCCCGGGGACCAGGAGAACACCAGCGGCAACGAGTCGGAGGAGGTGGACGACATAGAGCTCATATTTACCACAGACGAGTCCAAGGACATGAGTAATTTGCAGGTCAGTGGAAAGGCAAAAAAACAAAGTCAAAAAAATTTTTACATATGAGTACTTACATACATAAATATACTCATATGCAATAAAAAGGTTGTCTGGCAGAAATCGCTCTTAGCGATAAGACCGCCTAGTTGTAACTTCTAAATCTACTGTATTATTGTGTTCTGTTTTATTTTTAGTGCAATAAAGAGTATTGAATTGAATGTGTACATTAATACACGTCTTTGAATTACAAAAGAAAAATGGGTTGTTACCAAATAAAGTTCTTTTCTTTGATCAACCCTCTTCATAATAATAAATAAAATACGATCGCGTGCCTCTAAGCGGTAAGTAACGTCGTTGCGTGGAAAAATGCGGTTATTGGCTGTATATTTTATGAATGACATGCGGCACTGGAGCTCTGACCTGACTGATATGAGTGATATTAATCATGGATGCGTTAGCCAATCAATAGTTTTGTCTCATTCAATACTGACTGATCCTTTGAATGTCGTATGTGGCGACTAAAAGAATTCATGATGATGGGCGGCAGCTGTTACTGCGATTTGGCCGTACACCACCGGTTATTTGGGAGTGGTCTGGTCCAACAGTGGACTTATTATAAGCCTGTTGTTGATGGCGTTAGAAATCAGGGCTATAAATCAATTTAAAATCTTCATTCCAACTGATGAAGCCGCCGTGGATTCAACCAAATTCAAGAACTTGATTAAATTGGAAGAGACAAAAAAAACATTCATTTCTGATCTCCAATGTCATTTTTTAATAATCACTTATGACAATGACTCAATATTATGCTTAAATCACAATCCGCATTACTTAATATTGTCTTATCACTTGATTTTCTCAGGAGGACCTAGTACCAATACGGGAAACTGATCACTGGGGTCCATCGTCAGCCTCGACCCACTCAACTCCTGTCCTCATCAAGTTCCACACCCTCGACCCTGACTTCCAGCCGGGCGGCGAGACCACAGACAACGCCGAAAACGAAAACCAGGAGAACAGCAGCCTCCAGAGCGTAATCGCTGAATCCTCCTTAAAAATGAAGAGGGTGTCGCTCCCAAACGATAAGGAGATTAGACATGTAGCGTTCAACGGCAAAGGCAGCTTAGATCTACCTGGCAGAGGGATACTGAAGAGTTGTGACAACAGATCAGATAATACGCTGTACAGACCTAACACAAGTGCCAGGAGGCTCGACAGTGTTGATAGTTTAACTTGCGAGTACAATAGAGGGCTGAGCTTCGACAACACGAAGTCTTCGAGCTTCGAGCTCGGCTCCAGCATGGACATACTGCTGAGGGAGGAGAGTATGGACAGTTTCCACAGGACGGGACATTTGGGCCACAGGTTCTCAATGTTTGCGGAGACGGATATATCGAAGTGCGGTATTTCTGAGGATGATTTAGCATCGAATTTGAATGTGAGGAGAAATACATGCCCTAATCCGTTTCAATATAGGTGAGTTTTTTTCTATATTTCTTATTGTTGCGAGTGGATAGCTCTGTCATTTGAGACCTACTAGCACGACTTAATCAAGAGGCTCTTGTCTACTTTGTTCTTCGAGCGATGTTCACCATAAAATAAAAAGTCAATAATTCACTAGACGGCGATAGAACGACTCGCAACTAGTGTAGTATCGGCGCAACGTAATAATTTGAACCGACCAATCAGAACATAGCTCGCGGGAAAAAATGGCGCGGCGCTTCTGTTGATCCGAGCATGTGGGGTCCTCATTGGGGTCCTGTGTGCATCTACACTTCTAATGTATGTTCTTTGGATGTCTCAGGCCGCCCCCGTACCGCGGGTTCTCTCGCGCGGCGGGCCCGCTGCGGGCGCCGGCGGGGTGCGCGGGGGGCGCGGGTGGCGCGCGGGCGCGGCCCGTGCTGCGCGACGCGGCGGGCCCGCGCCGGGAGAGCGGCGCGCAGACAGACGTGTCCGCGCTGCCGCCGCGGTGGAGCTCCGACGGGTACCTGGCTTATAAAGTAAGCGCTGTCGAATAGCATCACATCAGGGTTCGTTATCAATCATCAACATTATGATGACGTAATCAATCCCAGTAACATTGTAAAGCCGAAAGTTGGTGAGGATGTGAAGATGTCTGTTACACGCTGTTCTTTCTGAACCGATTTTGAAGAAACTGGGTATAGTGAGCTTATATCCTGGAATAATATATAGGCTAATTTTTACCGTTCCCGCGGGAAAAAACTTATTCAACGCGGGCAAAGCCGCGGCAACAGCTAGTATATTGAAAATGCTTACTGACTGACTGGTCAACGCACAGTCCAAACCGCTGAGATTTTGCATAAAGGTTCCTCATATAGCTCTGACGTTCACTAAGAAAGGTTTTTTTTCCTCCGGGAAAAACTTCTACGCGGGCGATGCCGCGTGAAACAGCTAGTTTATTTTAATGCAGATGTCGGGCCCTCCGCCGCCGGGTGCGCCGACGCTGCCGGTGCGCGGGGGCGGTGGCGGCGGGTGCGGGGGCGGCGCGATGACGTCGCGGCGGCTGGCGGTGCCGGAGGCGCGCGCGCCGCCGCCCGCGCGCCGCACAGACGAGACACGCCGCGTGATGCTCAGCGATATTGGTACCTTGATTAGCCATTAATTTTTATTTTCATATTATATAAGAAGAGAGCATCAGTGGCGTCGGGGATAAGACGCGGCCTAACATATGGAAATGTCCGAAGCTAGATCCCCGGCTGGGCCAATACAAATTCTCGGAACTTAAGTACATTTACTGACTGCTTTCAAACGGTGAAGGAAAACATCGTGAGGAAACCTGCATAGAAATTCTTAGGCGCATGTGAAGTCCACCAACCCGCACTGGGCTAGGGTGGTGGACTATAGCCCGAACGTCGTTGAGAGGGTAGGCCTGAGCCCAGCAGTGGGGACATAGGCGATTGATTTGATTCACGGGTCTTACACACAAATTTTTTTATCACAGACAGCTCGCCTCTCCAGTCAGCACGTGACCACGGCCAGTGTGACCTGGTCGAAACGTCGGGCAAAGGCAAACGATTAAAAATATATATTCGTGTGTAATAAGATACAAAACGCGAAAGTCTGAAATGTATGTTAAAAACCACAGGAACAAGGACTTTGTGTATAAGTGGCTGGTGTTGCAGGGTTCACGTCCATGGTGCCGGAGCTGTCGCGCTCGGCGGACCCCGTGTGGGCGCTCGGCAAGCGCGCCTCGCCCGCCGCAGACAACGCGCCACCTTACACGTCCAAGTCAGTAATCCTACTATTTCCTACTATTCCTACCAATATTATAAAGGCGAAAGTTTATAAGGATGTAAGGATGTTTGTTACTCTTTCACGCATAGAGTTAAGATCTCTTTGGTGCGTGCTCGCGGCCCCTTATAGAGGCGTAAAAGAAGCATCCTATGGGTGTCAAAATCGTGTCAAATGTATGACAATACTGTTACTCACTCACACATTCTCATTTTCAAACTCCATATAAATTTGTATTAGCAACCTCCCACTACTCCGCTTCCTTTGTCCGCACCCCCCCGGTAAGTGGCATCATCGGTTCTCATACTAAATATGCAAGATGCTTTCTCCATAGGGAGCGCGCGCACTACCAAAGAGATTCGAACCTTCCTGCTTTCACGTGAAAACTACCGAACAGATTTTGATGAAACTTGGTACAGTGATAGCTTATACCCTGGAATAACATATAGGCTACTTTTTAACGCGGACAAAGTCGCGGGGCGTCCGCTAATACCCCCTAAGTAACAAAACGCCTATATAGAGGGCGCTGTTTCACAATGTACACGGGAAAAACTTTTCTACGCGGGTGAAGCCGCGGGTAAAAGCTGGTAATTATTAAGCCTGATAGATGTTCGTGACTTTGTGAGGATGTTAGTTACTCTTTCACGCTGTAACGGCTGAACGGGTTTTGATGAAACGTTGTTGTTTAATGTGGGTCTTAAATTTTCTGTCATTCATATTTAAGATTTCTTCTGGTATTTTGTTGTAGAAGCGTATACATTGCCCCGATGATGTTGCAGGTTCATGTCGCGCGGCTCGTCGTGCCGCTCGCCGAGCGTCAGCATGGACCGCAGCAACGACTGGATATCTGGCTACCTGCCGCCAGCCAGGGGTGACTACCGCCTCTTATATCTGGGTCTCGCCTACCTTCATTCATCATCATATCGGCCCTTTAGCTTCCACTGCTGGACATAGGCCTTACCCAATGAACGCCTCTCCTCTCTCCTCTGCTCTCCGCATCCAGCCGCTTCCGGCCACCTTCTTCATGTCGTCGGTCCACCTGGAGGAGGGACGTCCCACGCTGCGCGTACCGGTCCGCGGCAACTACTCACTACTCGTACTCCAGAACCCGTCTGCCCCAACGACCGTCGGTTCAGATGTGACCTGCCCATTGCCACTTCAGCTTACTAATCCATTCGGCTGTGTCCGTAACCTTGGTTCTCCGTCGGATCTCCTCGTTACGAATCATGTCCTACAACTTCACACAGCCGCCATTAAACTCATTATCGTCATCATCAACAGCCTATTAACATGTACCCACTGCTTGGGCGAGGGCGTACGGGCTATAGTCCACCACGCTAGCCCGGTGCGGGTTGGCGGACTTCACATGCGCCTAAGGATTTCTTATTCGGCGTATGCAGGTTTCCTCACAATGTTTTTCCTTTACCGTTTGAGAGCAGTCACTAAATGTACTTAAATTTCGAGAAAAACCCATTGGTAATTTGGTACGGTCGACCGCACGTAAGTGGAAACAAAACCAGTATAAACTGGTTTCTCATAGTATTGAAACTCCCTAATAGAATAGGCCAGCTCAAGGTCAATGTGTTTCCACTGACGTGCGGTCGACTGTACATGGCACACCAAGGGATCGAACTTCGGACCTTTCGATATGATAGGCCGCGTCTTATCCGCGACACATCTCATTAAACTCACACTTACATATTTTTCCTGTCACTGGTAGGCTGGCAGAAATCTCATAAAGAGATAAGCCTCACCATTTGCACATGGATCTGTTTTGTCTTTGTATCTTGTTAATGTTTTGTGTGTGCAATAAATTGTTAAATAAATAAACTCTACGGGGACTAAATTCCAATATTGAATAAACTAATTTGTGTTGTCAGTGGAGCGGGGGTCGTGGCGCAGCTCGCTGCCGGACGTGCGGCGCGACGACACCGACGAGCTGCTCGCCGAGGCGGAGAGCCACGTGCGCCGCTCCATAGACAACCTGCGCTCCTCATCGCTCGACTGTCAGTTCACAGCGTAATCTTAAAGGATCCCTAAACGATCATGCTTGCATGACATGCAACGTTTACGTGAATGTCATGCCGCATGATGGACTATCATGCTTGCTATCAATCAGTACAGTGAAGCAACGGCCAGCACGTAGTTTGCATGTCATGCACGTCAATCACTACAGCTAGACGGTCATGCATGAGTGACAGCACGTAATTGCATGTCATGCAGATTGATCGTTTAGGGAGCCCATTACACATATGACATTTAATGTTGGCCTCCATAGGCCATTCAGTACCGAATCACTTGCATTCGACCGCAAATCCAGTGTAAACTGGTCTCTCATAGTATTGAAACTCCCTGTTGAGCACAACATAAATAAAACTGTTTTTTGGTAGTTAATACACTGATTTTATTAATTTATAAAAAGATGGTACAATGTGTGTGCTGCCTCTATGGCGGTTGAAGCGAAAGAGCGTGAGGGAACGAATGGAACGATGGAACATAGATACAGACACATATAATAAATTACAGATCAATGTTCGTTCTGAACACTCCCTAATAGGGCATGCCAGCTCAAGGTCAAAGTGTTTCTACTGACGAGTGGCCCACTGTACAAACACACTTTCATACACACATACACTATTATATACACTCACTCACAAAAACACACTTTCGTACACACCCTCTATCACATACACTAAACATTTACAGTAGTCTGAGTACTTAGTCTTTTACTAAAGTCCCTTGATTTTATTTTTCAAGGTTCCTGCCTTGCATTTTTTCGGCGTATGCAAGTTTTCTCTCAATGTTTTCCTTCACCGTTTGAGAGCAGTCAGAAAAACCCCACCACGCCACCGTAGCCTATAGATAAGCTATAAAACACTATTGTTTATCAGTGGAGCACCCGGTGGCGCAGACGGGCCAGCCGTACATCCCGGCGGAGCCCCGGCACCTGCGGCTCGGGCACGCCGTCAAGGTGATCACGCCGCACGGACGCATCGCCGTCGGCAGAGTCAGGTATACCAATATCCTGCAGAACCCACACTTACCCAGTTTCGAGATATCAACTGTTAAAGTCCTATACGTGAGTAGATGAAACCATTGCGTAAAAAGCCATCTAAAAGATTCATCAACAGCGTAATAATATGTCCCCACTGCTAGGCCTACCCTCTCAACGAGGGTGTTCGGGCTATAGTCCACCACGCTAGCCCAGTGCGGGTTGGCGGACTTCACATGCGCCTAAGAATTTCTTCTTCGGCGTATGCAGGTTTCCTCACAAAGTTTTCCTTCACCGTTTGAGAGCAGTCAGTGAATGTAGTTAAGTGCATGGAGATAAAACCCATTTCTACATGGCCCAGCCGGGGTCAGGTAGCCTTTCGATACCTAATGAAAGCAAGTTGACTGCTGATATGGAAGCATCAGCTATAAAGCTGCCTTTCCATTTAAAAATAAAATAATAATAAAAATCTTTATAATAATTTTCAAGCGACGAAAAACAAGAGGCGGAGGTTCTCAAGTACACCTGTATATTTTATTTTATTCTTTTATGTATGACCACGCATAATTTTTTACAGAGCCGTCCGATTTTGATAATTATTATAAAAAAACCTGTTGGTTTTCTGAGTAAATAAAAATTAAAACTAATCCTTTTTTTTTTCAATTAAACCTCAAACAATGGTCACAGGTACGTGGGCATCGCTGGCGGCAGCGCGGCCAACAGCAGCGTGTACGTGGGCGCGGAGTTCCCCGCCGCGCGCCACCCCTCGCTGCCGCGCAACGACGGCACGCACCGCGCGCGCCGATACTTCCTCACCGCGCCGCACTGCACCGCGCTCTTCGTGCCATTCAACAAGGTCGTCATGGCCTGGGCGAACTAGTAGGTGCTGCCACGGTCCGGTTCCAAGAACCATGCTCTTAATTAAACGGTTGTCCCATGTCCTACGTGTTGCAGTCAGTGTCCGGTTCGAAGGACCATGTCCTTAAATAAAACGGTTGTCCCATGCCTCTCAACTAGACTCATCTAGTACGCGAAAGTATTCGTGAGGACTCGAATTATATTGTTCATAGTAAAGTAATGGTTGTCATGACGACATGGGCTGACTAGTAGGTGTTGTTTAAAAATGTAATTGAAATTGGTGTCCGGTACGAAGGACCATATTCTTAGAGAAAAACGGTTATGTCCCGCGTCAACTAGAAACTTAGCTTGATGGACCATTAACATAAATAAAAACGTCCAGATGTCGTGCTTGGTGTCCTTCCTAAATGGGTTATAAAGCGCACGATCTAAAGGTTAACATTTGTGGAAAAGTATTGTCATGATAATTAGTTATGTCATGCGCTTATAATAAGTGTGTGACTTATGAAAGCATTTGGGAGTGTCCGGCCGAAGGTTTATGACATAGGCTAACTTAAATATGACATTTGCGAAACTCTTAAATGATAGTGTCCGGCTCGAAGGACCACGTACAGTCAATGGTTAAGTATATTAAATAATTCTCATGGTGAATGGATGTTTAGACTTTTACCTAATTAAGATAATTTCAAAACTATATTCAGTGTCCGGCTTGAAGGACCATGGGCTATGACCTAAGTAAACATTAATTTATGACGTTGAGTCTTGATTTCTATTGGATAAGACGCAAAGATCCCCAGCGTACCTAGCGGCCGAAAATCGAAACATTTTTAGTAATAATTTAATAGTAAAAGTAGAAGCAAGAATGTCATACTTGTCAATTCGGCATCTCTGCTATTTCAGATTATAAATATTGCCGCTAGGACCGCGCGTGTAATCCTCGCATCGCAGACCAAAGTACTATATTTTATGCGTGATGCAAACTTTGGTTTATGCTGAGCGTCGACTTGCGACACTGTGCGGGCAGGTGGACGCAGCTCCATACAAATTCATAAAACAAAATGCTGCGCGTGCGGTGCGTCCAAGTTGACGCTCAGCATTAGGCTCCGCGATATAATTTATACTTTCATAGTTGTGTCATTTTTACGCCTTAACTACCTATAATCATTAGTCGTGTTCAGTATTACATATAATAGCTCAAGAATACAAAAAGATACTGGCTGGACCAGTTCCTGATTTAGGCTTATTTCTAAATTCTGTGTCACTAATCAAGTTATCCTGCTAGAAGGACCAAAACTTCCATGTTTAGCGTTTGCTAGCTACGTACTAAATTGTACGATAGATGTCTAGATTTTATTATAAAGTTTAAAATGACAAAGGAAACGAGTAGGTTGGCCTAATGATGTATACAATAGCAGGTAATGTAATATTGGTCTACTTATCATAATTATCTATCATGCCTGGTGCATTCGCTCGTGTTTATGTAAACGGTATTAAACCTACTATGTATTATGAAAAGGAAAAAGCCACACTGGCGCGGTGGCGGCAAGGAGCGACTTACGTCCCATACATACAGGATCCTTCATACAAACCCATATATCACAACTGACTGCCACATTTTTAATTGGATAAAAATAAGTGGGTAAGCAAATAGGCTGGTTGTATGCACAGTAAGTGTGTATAAAGTTAGCCGAATTGGAGTTAGCGTTAGAGTTCTCTTTCCTTCATATTTGTTTCTTAATATAAAGGTAACAGGGAATGATTGGGACAGGCATATTGTTAATGAAATGAAATATAAAATATTTGGGTGTGAATTAGGTACTTGTGTAGTTTTGGATGTAAAGAAATCTGAAAAATACTGTCACTGTAGTAAATTGTTTTAGCTATAAAATATGTATAACATAATTATAATCTATGTGTATTTGTATAAATGTATGTGTAGGTACGAAACTAATTGACTTTGCTCACATATTTAATATTGGTGCTTTTTTATATATCTCGATTATACTTCATATTAAATTCATTTGGCCCTTTTTAAACGTTTTATGTAATTTATTAATCATAAAATGTTGTACGGAATACAAATTTTGACCTTAGTTTTTCTACTGCAATTAAGATTACCTATTCTATTAATGTTATACCAACATACTGAAAAAGTGGTCGCTATATATTCTTAAATATCTATGTATTTCTAGTAATTTATAAGCTATGTACTTAATCAGAAGTTGATTGTATTTATTACACGTTATTATCAATACTTATGTATTTATGCCATGTAATCAAATGTTATATTTTCGACTGGTAAGTAATTATACATATATTTTTTGTATGGGGCCAAACGGCTCAGTATATCATTCAGTTTAGCTTGGCCTAATCATACATAACCGTATAACATATAATATTTCTGCAAAAATGTATATTACAACTATTTAATTAAGGATTGTGTATTCGATGTATATAGTGTAAATTTTAATAAATATGAATCAGGATAGCTGATAGGATTTCTAACTACCAAAAACAAAAATTATTACAAAGTATTACCAAAAAAGTTTTGTGCTATTACATTTTAATTTTTACAGTATTATGGCACAATATAATATTCTATGGTAGGTCTATTCAAAAATGTAATGCACTTATGAGTTTGGGGTGAGTTCTTTTGTGCTAGGTCAAATGCATCTTTCTGGAATATGTTGTAGATTCAGTCACCAACAATAATTAACTGGAATATTTTACCGGTATACATTACATATCAATAAAAGAACAAAGTTTTTTTATTAAGTTTCAACTCTAGCTAGTGTTGGGCGACGGCCCAAAACGGCGAGCCGCGAGTGGCGAATAGTGTTGATACGCTGTTTGTTAATTTTAAGGGAAAATTTGCAAATTTGCACCCTGAGTAACAAATGAGCAATAAACATTTTTTGTGTTCTTACCACTCCAAATTCTTTGCATTATATAATTATTGCAGGTGACTAAATCTACACCTGTGTAGGTGTGAATTTTACATATACGAAGGGATTGTGTGAAAGTGTCTTATTAGAATAGAAATGAAAGTATTTTGTGTAGTTGGAACCGTACAGATGGACACAATTGTATAGTCCCCGTAGAATTTTTTTGGCGGTTGAGTTAATATAGTCACAGATTGTTTGCAAATCGCTGAAAGTGTTAAAAATTCTACGGGGATTATGCAAAAAATGAGGCTAGTCTCATTACATACGCTGAAGGATGTGTGTCCCTCTGTGGATATAGTAATTTCCAAGTACTACTGTACTGAAGATCTGATGAAGGACTGAATGGATTCGGCAGCCGAATTTGCTTTGGCCACATCTGATTCACACCCAACGGCCATTGAGTTTTGTAGTGAGAGAACGCGTCCTGTATGTACCCCTCCCACGAGTTTTCAACGTCGTTACTCTCTAGCGACTACGTAAAAACTATAGCTATATTTCTCTGTCTTTCAAAAGAGACTATTACGTATCTATATACGTAGTCGTTAAAGAGAATCAACGCTTGAAACTCGTGGCAGGGGTGGGGTACATGTGCTTGGAAATAACTAGGCGTGGCATATCGACTTAAAGTTATGGCATCTATTTTAGAAGAGTAAAGTTATAAAAGAATTCTTATACATTATGTACTAGCACAAAATGTGAATTAGATTAAAACTGACTCGGTACTAAGGAAGAGAGAATTGAAGTGTTGATCTCAATTTTTATATTTAAAGCGTTTCTTTTGGTTATTTATCTTTTGAAGCATTTATAACAGAGTGAGATTAATCAGTATTAAATTTTATTATTTATAGATAAAGAATTATTTTTTATTTATAATTTGCTGAATATTATGTAAATCGGTACTAATTTCAGTGGTAAGATATTTAAGTGGAATTATATGGCACTTAAGAATGTAAGTTATAATGAATCGGCCTCAATGTTTGCTTGACAAGTTGACAGAGTGTGCTCGGATGCATTTGAGATGTAATGGAAATATACAATTTCTTTGGACCACTATAATATTCAGTGATCCCACTGTACATACATACATACATATCTTCACGCTATGTCCCTGGCGGGGTAGGCAGGATCCCACTGTGATACCTAATATCCTGAAAAGTTTTGGCTTTTTAAAAATACTCTATATTCCGTCAAATCCTTTTGCCATTAAGAAAACTTCTTACAACTTTTTAACAAAAAATGTAACCAACTCCACACCAAATTTAAAAAAAACATTATTTATATATCTTATTACCGGCTGGAAAGTTGAAAACCCGAAAGTTTTTCGGACCCGTGGCCTAAAGTAAAACTGAATGCAAATTATTGAATACTTGTTTGATCATACTTCAAGCACATTCTGTGTTAACTGGTCAAGCTGTAATGGCTTGTTTATGGTTGTGTAGCATTTCAGGGTTACTAAGATTTTTATTTGATATCCTCAAAAGAAGTCATCCAATCAGACCGTTCATCGTAGTGTGCCAAACGATTTGGCTTTCCCTTCTCAATACGAAAACGTGAATGTTTCGAATCTTGCAGTAATAAAAAAATACTTTATGGTAAACAAAACATTTATAAAAACTTATATTCTACGGGGTTGTACGAAATTATTACATTACTGAAAAATTTATTAATGTTTTTAAAAAGTAGGTAAATCTCAAAATATTTGCAAATATTAAGTATTCAAAACAAATATGTGTAGCTTTCTGCAAAGTGTATTGTGATATTAAGTGAGTTCTTAGCTAACTGACTGATTAACCCATTTAAAGAATTTTCTACAACCCTGAACTCTTCTGTTTAACTCTATATTTGGACTAAACTATACCTGTATGTATAGGTGTGTACCTGATAAGAGTCTAAAGTACTAAGTATATCTTAAAATATTATAAATGTGAGTAGTCTTATAGACGGAAACACTAGAGCATATGTATGTATTCTGTAATCTGTACTTGATCAAAAGAAATCTATTTTAAATATCATTGTATGAAAGTATATGTTAACTGTATGAAATAAATATCTAAAACTCAACTAGACTTTTCTGCATAATAGACTAACTTTAGCATACGGTTCCGTCTGCATATCGCCATCATTCACCTTTCTTTCACTAAAAACAAAGGGAGAAGGCCTATGGCCAGCAGTGGACGTCTACGGGGTGATATGATGATGATGAAGCAAATAGGCAGACGATGCAATTTACAAATTGAAACATAGTGATCACAAATACTTACACCAATTTCTCTTTAACTTTATTGTATGATGA
Organism: Metalampra italica; assembly: GCA_949699065.1. Lineage (NCBI taxonomy): Eukaryota > Metazoa > Arthropoda > Insecta > Lepidoptera > Oecophoridae > Metalampra > Metalampra italica. The sequence continues at coordinate 8,316,689 of OX452982.1, forward strand.
TTTTGGGATAAATAAAAATCACAAATATAACAATAACAACAATTTTATTAACAAAACAACAATACTGCGCGGTAAACTTATGTTTTCCTAAGGCGAACCAAGTAGTTCAATTTAGTTAATGAAGTTGTAAATGAAAGTGAAGGCAGGAAATGGAAAGAAGAAATTATCAGAAATATCCGTAGAAAAGAACATTATAAAAATTAAAAGGCACGAAGAAAGAAAAGGAAAGATATTTTTGACAGACAATTGGAGAAAATCTGAGGAGAAAAAGAATACACAGAACTAAAACTTACTTATATAGGAAGCGTAATAGAAATAAGTCAATGTTAAAGTTTATAAGAAATGAGAAGGTAAATAGACAAGTGAAGTAGAAAATCGATTGAAAAGATAAATAGGACGTAACTAGAAAAGATTAAACAGCTGAAACGAGAAAGCTATAGAATAGAAATTAAGATATAATTATATAACAAAAATATATAAACATGGTAAAACGTCATAATTATTCTCTTAAGGGTACGAAAATTACTCATAATGATTATAATATAGCTACATGTTCAATATCTTAAAATAGATTAAGGTAAATAATTATCTTTACGATAGAATAGTCCTCTAGAAAATAAATAATAAAATGATTATATGATAAATCTATCAGTAATAATTCTGAAAGAATTAAGAAGTACAAACAATGCGTTTGTACGTTAAGTAATAAAGAACAGATAAGTAAAAAAATAAAAGCGAAAACTTTAAAGGTGACAGAAAATAAGAACTCGAAAGAAGGCATATAAGTATATGTAAATAAGAAAAAATATGGAGTGAAGGAAATGATGTAACGCAAACTACCTACATGAGAATGGAATAGATTAGATAAGCAAACTGGAAAAGAAGAAAAAAACTATAAGTAAGTAGTACTAATCATTGAAGTGATGATGCACGTAAAGAGAATAAAAGATATGTTTATAAAGAAAAGATAGAAAAGAGAACAGAAAAGGGAAGATAGAATATAGAAGGAGATAAGTATTAAATAGAAATAGTACAGTAAGATAATGCGTGAGAGAGAAAAAGATCTTTGTGTAAATGTAATAATTTTATGGAGAAAAGAGTAATGAAAATGGAGATAAGAAATAATTAATGTTGTTGTGTATGAAAAAAAAAAGATTTATAGAAAAGAGAAGAGAAAAGGGAATAAAGAATGAGAATAGTAAATAGTAGTAGAGTAGAATAGTAATTTAATGGGTGTGAGAAAAATATATATTTGTAAATAAATTCAAGAAAGAGCAATAAAAATGGAAATAAGAAATAATAATATGTTGTTGTGTATGAAGATGTAAAAACTTTGTTTATAGAAGATAGAAGAGAAAAGAGAATATAGAAGGAGAATAGTAAAAAGTAATAATATAAATAATAAATAATACAAATAATGAATAGTAAATAGAATAGAGAAAAAGATATTTGTGTATATGAATTATTTTTTGCAAAAAAGAGCAATAAACATGGAAATAAAGAAAGAATAATACTTGTTGTGTATGAAGATGTAAAAATATGTTCATAGAAACGATAAAAGGTAATACAGAAGGGCAATAGCAATAGAATAGTAAAATAATGTGTGAGAGACAAAGAGATCTTTGTGTTAATGAAATAATTTTATGCAAGAAAGAGCAATGAAAATGGAAACAAGAAATAATAATAATTATGTTGTGGTGTGTGAAGATAGAAATTGAGAAGAATGAAATTAAAAAAGGAAGGTAGACACAGATGAACACACCTAATCGAAATTGGTCCTTAGGAGTATTCTCCTAAGGAGAATATTAATAATAATTAGATAATATTATTTTTGCTATTGCAAAAGAATAGTAAGATATTGCGTGAAGAAGAAGAGTTCTTTGTGTAAATGAAACAATGTTAAGCAAGAAAGTCCAATAAAAATGAAATAATGAAAAAATAGTTAATATTATGTCAAAGTTAAGTATGGATATTTAAAACAGTAAAAAGAATTTGAGTATTATATTGTGAAATAACAAAAAGGTACACCTCTATTTCCTGATTTTATAGTAGAAAATAAGAGAATAAGCAGTTAAAATTAGAAATAGTAAGAAAAAATTGAATTACAGAGAAGTAAATGAAAAATGTATTTGTGTGTAATGTCTTAATATTGTATTTAGTTGAAACAATAAGAAAAGGAAAAAAAGTATTTATTGTCACTGTAGAAAACAGATGGGCAATACAAATAAATAGAAGTACGAAACAGTATATATGAAAAATGATAAGGAACGTAAATAATAAATGTTAAAAGGGTATAATTACTAAAATGTGAAATATAAGAAAGAAAATAGCAAGATTTTAGAATTGAAGAAGGAAACAATAAAATTCAACGATATGGAAACAAAATTATTTAAAAACGGTTCAACGCAAATGCAGGTAGCATTTGCGTTGAACCTTTTTAAAATAATTTTGTAACTAAAATGAGATGCGACATAAAATTTAGAAAAATATATGAAAGCAATAAAAAATGGATATTTGAATGTTAAATGTTTAGAAATGTTTTAGGTATTTTATGATAGTAGATAAGTATAAAATATTTTTTGTAAAACATAAAATATGTTTTAAGAATGGGAAGATGAAGATAAGGCCAAGAAAGTAGAGATAAACAAGGTAATACTGAAATAAGCAGAATAAATACTTGTAGATAACAAACAAGGATATAAAGGAATTAAGATCGTTAAAACAAACATAAACATTTAACGTATAGTAAAATTTCAACAAGAAGTACGGTGGAAAAAGGAAAAAATGAGAAAATATTTTTTTAAAAGCCCTCAATCATATTCAGGTATACATTAAAGCATGAACAAGGGTAACAACAAAATAAGAAACCAACAGTAAAATAAAATGCTACGTTAAAAAATACTTATGTAAAAAAATATGAAACATGTGGAATAAACGTGACAGAATTAAATATGACAAAGAAAGATGCAATATTAATTAAAGATGAATATGATGAAATAATAACGGAATAATGAAAGATTAATAAGTTAGAATTAAAAGTAAAGCTTTCAAAAATAGAGAAAATGTAAATGCTATATCTAACAAATATAATGAATATTTAATATACGAAGAATAAAAATAGAGCAAGAGAGTGATTTTGCGATAGTTATGAAATAGAGTTCGAATGTAGAAATAAAAAACGGAAAATTTTTTGAAAATTAATATCAGAAATTAGAATCAGAAATGAAAATAGACAAAGAATTGCGTAATTGCGTAAGGCCTTAAAAATAGTTTAAAGAGTTTACCAAATGTGACAAAAAATAAGCATTGAAATAAGAGATTTTTTACATGAACAAAGATGCAAAGAATTCGGAATATAAAAGAATAGAGTAAAAATAAGGATCAAAAGCAAAAATAGAAGTAAGGTAAAAGAGTAACGATATATCAAGTACATAAAATAGTTGTGATATTTTCACACAGCTTTAAAGTTTCACATAGTTTTTAAAAGAAAGACAAAAGAGCGGACGTAATATTGTATTAATATAATTGTAGCGACTAAGGAAGAGTAAAACCTGATTATGGAAGAGAATGAATGCGGAATAGAATAGAGGCGATGAAGATTTCTAAAATACTTACATAGTTTTCAAAAGAAATAAGAAAAACAGACATAAATAAGAAAGTAGACACAAATATAGGTAGGTAATAAGTATTAACTACCTGTATAGAATGCGTGTAGTAGTATATTAGATACTATAAGTATAGTAGATGCGAGATAAAGTGAAAAGATATAATGTGTTAAAAAGGAAGTAAAATAACAGTGGTCATGAATGAAAATAAAGATTATGAAAAAAGCTATGAAAAACAAAGTTATAAATTAAAATTTAAATAGAGGTAGAGTAAGAGTAGAACACAAAAAGAATCTTTATTAAATTATTATGAGAAATGAAAAGATAAAGTGATACAGAAAAAAGAATAAGTGAAAAACATGATCGAGGTAGGATAAATGAAATTATAGTGTGTGTGTGTATGGCTGTGTACATGCAATTAACGTAAAATGGAGTTCAATGTAAATGTAAAGTTTGAGTTTATAAAGAAAACAAGACATTGCAGAAGGATAAAATAAGGTATAAGCGTTGTTATATACTTACATACGTTAAAAAATACATATGCAAATAAGATGGAAATAGAATAGAAGCATTGTGTGAAAAAATTAAATGAAACGAGGAAGAAAGAAAGAAAACTTGTATAATAATAGAAAATATTATAACTAAAAGCAATAACAAGATGGCATGTAAAAGTGATAGAAAAGGACGAAAAATGAAACAAATTAAGTGAAGCGAATAAAATAACAAATGAAATAGTAGATAATAAGTAAATATAAAAGTGTTCGAATGATATAATAGCATGCATGGATGTATCAAAATTCATGGAAAATCAGTAAGAGGCACAGTTTACAGGTTTTAGATACAGTCAAAGTCGTACTTACAAAGAAAAATGAAAAAAGGAAATAAAAATAAGATTATAAAATATAAGCAGTGCTAATAAAATAATATGAAGCAATAGAAAATTAAGGCAAATATGTGATAGTAACGAGATAGGAGTATACGCATTGAACTACTTCAGTTCGTATCACAGTGTTCTTTATAACAACCATTCTTTAATATCTAACTAAACGCGATAAACAGTAGTTGTTTATCGAATAAAACAAGTGCATAAAAAATCATTTAGCGGAATTAACCGTCTGAAACAAATGTGCGGTAATTCTGCTTTAAACTAAAGTAGTATTTTAAATAAACTAATATTTTATCACTTGGAGCTAATACTGTCTTTGGTAACATTTGGAAAAATCTCAAAAATAACAAGTGTTAAATTGGCAAGTTAGGACTGTCTAAATGTAGATTAGGAGTCTACTATTTCCTGTAACCTGAGGATTCCTCGTGGTTGTTTATGGGGTAGTCTGCGTACCACCCGAATGCGCCCGCGTCGCCGGTGTGGGCGCCGAAGTCCACGTATTCGCCGAAGTCCGGGGGTCGTTCTGACAATCGCGCCGACGCCCTCAAACTGGGAGATCCTGATGCATCAGGACCATGAGGCTGCTGCTGCAGCGTCACTACTCGTTGTGGTTCCGGTGGTGCGATGTTCGCGGCTGTGGATGGAGAACTTAAATTGAGGACTTGAATATAAGTTGATTAGGGGCGGCTGGCAAGTACGGCTTTCCTCTCAGCCGCACTTGCTTGATCGTATTCTCAGAAACTAACAAAGATAGGTAATTAATAAACCCGCCATCTAGTCATGGTAGGAGACATATTAATCTATACTGATATAATAAAGCTGAAGAGTTCGTTTTGTTTGTCTGTTTGAATTGAACATGAACACAGCAATGTACATATTGCAATTGGCAGTAGAAGGCGGGGGACCCATCCAGAAGACTAGATACTGTAGAAGATATACTAGAGCATGCTGTAATAATATGTAAAGCCATTTAACATGTTAAATCATCATAAACCTAACTACATAAGGGTACAACGAATCTATTTTAAATGATAGCTATTTTAAGTCATAAAACCTAATCAAAGGCTATTATGAAGTTAAGAAATATTTATGACGGTTATATAAAATACGATCATTGGTTATTAATGACTGTATTTAGCTATTAATCGTATGACTAACGAAATCGACAAGACGCAGGCGCACGATAGTTGAAGCAATAAATAACTTGAAAGTGGTCAACGATCGTTTGTTGCAACAGTGCCAACGGAAACCAGTAATTTGCAATAAATTTACATAAATACAGTGCTCACATCAAAGCAGCCCATTGTCCCACTGCTGGGCACGTGTGGGCCACAGTTTTTTTCATTAGAGTTCACTGTCCGAGCTGTATGGCTTGTCTAACACCATAGGTCTTACTTTCAGCATTTCCTCGGGTTTTTTTTTCCGAAAAGGCTTGTACTTTTAAATTCGGAAAAACCAGCGAACTTTCATACTTTTCTTATTAGCAGGAAAATACACAAGGGTACTGCATAAACTTCAAGCTAGCGCATTCTCTACTAGATGTCAACGAACGAGGAGAATAACTTAATTTAAGTATAAACTTGAGTAAAAGGTGAATGTGATTAGTGGTCGACTACTTAAAAGTCGTTAGGATGAAAGGACATTTAAAAGCTCTAAAGATGTGATATAACATTTGAAAGCGGTTTTAGAGACGTCGAAAGAAGATCATTTAGATTAAATGCCGCTAGATGATATCGCTATAGAACACAATGTGCGGAAGAAAGTAACGGATGGAATATTTTAACTCATGAATTTAAAGTGTATAAGTGTGAATTAACAAGTCGTGTCAGTAAGCAATACACCTAGTCAGATACAGATTAGGTACTTATTAGTTACCTACGTGCACAGAAATTACTCTATTTTACATTATGTAGACACGTGCTAAAGTTACCAAACCCATTATAATGTAAAACAAAAGTTATTTTCCTCACTTGGTAGAAAAGGGACCTAAGTGCGACTTAAGTCAAGTGAAACAAATCGAACTGAACACCAAACTATGCACTAAATCATTCCTGATTTACACAAACTCTCACTAGTAAGCAGAAATTAGGTTAGTTAGGTAATCTTTTGTTTCACATCATATTAAAAACTGTACTTTTTTCTAAACTGCAGCTAAAGTATGGTTTCTGCGGGTTTCATCATCAAAATATTGATTTTTATATATTTATTACTTACTTACCTAATAAAATTAACTTAATCCGCTCGGTAACCCTTAGCTACAACACTAATATATGGATCCAAGAAGCGCTATAGATTAAAATAAACACTTCTTAGATGTTATTTCTAATAACTGTACTCGGAACATCAATCTTAACTTGGTCCATTCCTTTTCAATCAATATCAATAACTCAATAACCGATCTATAAATCAGCAGAGAGAAATCATTCGCGATAATTACGCCTGAGTCGTAACTCGTAAAATATCAAGTTTCGCATTTCGACATGACTCCATCTTTATTCTTTATGCAAGCACATTGTGTTGAATGTAAAACAAGTCTGCTCCACAGCATACGAGAAAGCAGTAATCCTTTGTGATAAGTACAGTGAAAGCGACAGGCGGACAATCTTGACGGATGCCCGCGCGATTTGACATACAGATTCAACTCGCTTTCTTTGACATTTCACAATAAGTTCAAACGAAGTCGCTCACTGACAAACTCTATTGTACATGCGTGTATGGAAATTTAATGAAGTTATTTAGGGATCCGTCAAACATATACCCTTCTTCTAGCGAAGCTTTTTAACCGGCGCGTCTGTATGTCCGGCCGAAAACTCGAAATTGTTAAAATTTTTGAACCACTAGCTGTTTCCGGCGGCTTTGCTCTCCCGCGTATAGAGCTTTTCCCGTACTGTAAAATTTCATAATTTTTTAAAAATATATTTTAGGACGTTCTGCTTTCACGGACGTTCTGATTTTAGAACATTTTGCTTTTAGTTCATTCTGATACGAAAGTCAAGCTTCGTCCCTTAATGATCACTTCCCAAAATAACCACTTCATCGTGCTCTGAACGGTTCTTTTAGCTCTCTGTCAATCCCGTCTGGTACTCACGTTGCTGGTAGTGGTGTAGGAGCGGTATGGGCTGGTAGTCCTGGTCGTACAGCGCCTGCGGGAGCTGCGGCGGCGGCGGCGGGGAGAGCGCCTGGCGCGGCACGCGGCGCACGCGCAGGCTGGACAGGTCGAGGAACGCGATCTGGTCGGCGGGCACCGCGATGTACGACGGCCTAGCGCTCGCCACGGCTGCGACGGCCGCTACGAGGAGTAAGTGCTGTGGCAGATACAAAGCGATATGTTAGGAATAGAGTTGAAATATTGCTGAGACGCGGAAAGTAGGCGATTAGGTGATTTTTAAGGACATTTTTTTCTCAAACAATCGTAAAAAATACGTTTGCAATTGCAACACAGAGCACATAATGCGCATGCGCGGGCATTGCAGCGTCGGTGACATTTCCAACCTCCTTGGTTTGGAAAAAACAAGGAAAATGTAGGTGACCAATAGGAACAAAGCATATATTACGTTTTCATTATTTGACCTAAAAGAACACATTTCAAAAAGTCAACTGGCCAGTATGTTTAGCGGCCAGAAAGTTTATAGAACTTTATGGAATTTACAGTCATTCATTACACCGAGAATTCAACATTTTGAGAATCCAACATTATGAGAATTCAACATTATGAGAATTCAACATTTTGTTCCTGATCGAACTATCACACTGTGTTGAAAAATGAGCGGTCTCGACATGGCTTATGGCATTTTTTTCCTTGGTCCCTTCGATTTTCAAAAGTTTATCGCAGCGGGAAAAAAATGATTTTCCTAAGTACATTCATTAGGCTCCGAGTTTATCTTTTGAGTTTTTTTTACAATCGTTTAGTTTGTGATTTGTTACATTTCTCACTGAACGCTTTTACCGCTTTAAAATAAAATCGTGACTGCAGTCGACTTTCCACAACTTACCATGTTGGTAGTACGAACCACAGCTCATGTTTTCAACTATGTATTAGCACGAACTAGTTGCCTCACTTCAAATGATAGTGTTTATAGTAGGTACATACCAAAGTACCAGACACGCATTAAGGAAAGCATCACTCAAAAGAAAGGGCTCGGGCGCAAAATGCCACTTTATTATTTATTTATTTTAGCTTCCTATAGACATCATAGTTATGGTCAATATTAATTACATCATTTTCCTTATTATAATATTAGATTAAGTAATTTAGACTAAGTAGATAATTTTAACATTCAGTAACAAACAATTCAATTAAAAACATAACCAATAGTAATTATTTAAAATTAAAATTGTCAAATAAAAAAATAAATCGATTTAAAATAAAAATGTCAGAATAAATTGAAATAAGTACATGCCACGACAAAAAGCCACTTTAGGTGTTAAAATTGATATTTAGATTTAGATGGCGTAGCGGCCTGTCACATCCAGCGGTCACATTTACTGACAGCTCTCAAATGGTGAAGGAAAACATCGTGAGGAAACCTACATACGCCGAATAAGGAATTCTTAGGCGCATGTGAAGTCCACCAACCCGCACTGGGCTGGTGGATTACAACGTACGCCCGTACGTTCTCGTCGAAAGGGTAGTCCAACAGTGGGGGCATAATTAAAGGCTGTTGATTTGATTTAAGTTACACTAGCCTCAGTGCGAGGCGGTTATAAGCCTGGATACGTCCCTGGAGGGTACAGAGGTGGTAAGTAGCTACCGTTACGTCACGGTTAGTGCGGTGTTGCGCAACGGTAGGTAATTGGAGACCGCGCCGCTTGCTATGATAGACACGCGCGGTGACCCGGCACGTACAAAGTTGTTTTAATAAGATATCGGTGACATACTGCATCTAGCACAAAATATTTATTTAGAGAAAGCCCATAATACTTATAATGCTCCTAATACTTAATGTGTGTATGTGTGTATGTACAGTCTACCACACGTCAGTGGAAACGCTTTGACCTTGAGCTGGCCTAGTCTATTGAGGAGCCTAGTCAATACTATGAGAGACCTGCTTATACTGGTTTTGTTTCCACTGACGTGTGGTCAACCGTATCTACCTAATTTAAAATGTAATTTACTAGCGGTAAATTCTAAGATAAACGTAACCGCATTAGGGCTTTTACAGTACCTACTAAGATAATTGTGTTTGAAGTAATCCATTGTCTGGGGAGAGACTTGGTCCAATAATGAAATTATAGGCATTTGTTGGATGACTCTATAGTTACTTATTAAATAACTATTGTCACGATTTCGCGACTGCTTTGCGTACAGAAATAGCCGTTGTACTTGAACGCCGCCCGGCGGCAAAGGCAATATGTCAAGTCAGTTGTTGTGGGCGTGTGCTTTGTTCAATAGCATCTACCCACGCGACCCTTTCGTTTTCTGCAGTGTGCTAACACAATGTGAACATTGCTGTCGTAATTTATTGTGTGGGTAGATTTTTTTATACCTAGTTCCGTCAATATGGAAATCCTATACGTTTTTTTTTTACTTCTGGAAAGTTGTCAATAATGTAAATTTTGCTAGGGGGGAGAGTGAGGTGGAGTGAACAGATCACTGACCGTCATCGGGTAACTTCTTGAAATTATTGCAGTTTGGGTTTAGCGCAAGTGTAAATTGTTGCAGGTTTTTAATTGATTTTAGGGCCCTGGACACTAACGTCATTTTAGACTCGTTCGGTCACAGGACGGCCTCCACAAAACACTGGCACAACCGGACGAATAGTTAAACGAATTTTCAAAGTTTCCATACTCTATTAAAGGCACTCATATTATATACTATCAGAGTTATAGGTACTATCAAAACAAACAAATTTATTATTATTATTATTAAATACAACACGGAACACGTTCTTGATAATATTCCGCTATTAAAAACCCATAGGTTTACCTACATAGAGTCACAGATAGCGTTATTAGTAGTTATTATGGTGCAATATTTAATTGTGTAATTAACCATTTTTAAGCCTACAAACAGCAATTAAAAAGCAATTCAAGAACCAAACGTTCTTACCTACATACTTTTTGTTTCTCAGTAATAGTAATTTAAAAATAATAACCGAAAACATTTAAAATGCTGTTACACGCTCGTTAGCCTCGCTTTACTTTCAACCCGTACTGTCGCCGTAATAGAAATTTGCCATTACGTAACCAAACGATTTGCTATATCACTGCATTTTTATTTTTTAAATTCGATCGAGTTACGTCGGTAATTTTAGAAAGTAAACCCGATTTCATGGCTTATGGACGAAATTACCATTGCCTCGGATTAAGTTTCTTTTTAACGCGAAACAAATAATGGTTTTGAGTTCTTTCATTACTTTTCTTTTTGTTTTACGCAATTCGGTGATGGATGAGATTTATTGGGTCTTTTTCTTGTAAATGCAATGGGATTAAAATCCCTTTTTTTTTTCATTTTTATCTCGTAGAGTCGGCAATGCCGGGTGGGACACACAACAACAGTCCACTTTCCTGAAAATGACGCGCGGTTTTGTGTTGCCTTATTGTCTTTGTACCTATGTAGGTACTAATTTTTTCCCAAAGGAAATAGGGAATGTTATATTTTTAACCATTTTGCAATCTTTCTAGGATTTTCGCAGAAATCGGATTTTTTTCAATTATCCTACGACTTATAATTAGGTTATCATTTATTATCATTGTACAGTCGACCGCACGTTAGTGGAAACACTTTGACATTGAGCTGGCCTAGCCTATTAGGGAGTTTCAATACTATCAGAGGCCAGTTTATACTGGTTTTGTTTCGACTGACGTGCGGTCGACTGCACCACGCGAATGCCCCGCCCGGTCCCGCTTGCCTTGGTCAGGCTCCAGGTGAAAGGTTCCAATGCCACTACTGGTGACAGTTGGTGGGCTGTGCCCGTACTTATTTACATGGTAGGTAATTTAAGTACCACTTCCTTATTTGCAATAATACAAGGTCATACAACAATAGCAATATAAGTTATTTTCTGTATATAACCGCGTTTAAACTTTATCGTCAAAAACCATTATTGGATAAAACAATATTGGTCAAAAACCATTTTTATACGTGGGATATACCTAAGCTATAGAAGGACAGGATAGTAATTTTGTCCCACAGTGGTGAGGTCGTTTTTCCCATGGAAAACCATAGGGTTAAATATACAACTCGTTGCAAAGCAGAATGGCAACACACAAGCGAAGCCGGGGGAAAAACTCTGCGATAAATAATTCTTAAGTAACAGGAAAAGACAATATTATGTTAATTACTGACATAAATGAAAACAGTATTAAGGAAGTGTTTCGAAATTAGATCCGCTATGAAACTATAATACTTACAGTCGACAAAGTAGGTCAATGTAACAATCGTAGTTCAAATATTGGTTCAAATGTTCCACGGAACGAATGAAATCGATTAAGTCCTCGCGGTTAAAATTAGGCAATATGGTGGTATGCTGCATTAAAATTAAAGAGGTTGTTAAAATTCGGACAAGGCTGTGTCAACAATTTCGATACACTTAGTACTGTAAATGGTGTTTTAACAAGGGGACTGCTTTTGTGAAGCAATCTGTCACGTGTGGTGAATACTGAACTAACTACCTCGTTTTTGTGCAAGAAAAATAATAACCAAAGTTGTTTTCAACCACGTTTTTGGTTATAAGGGCAGCGAAGTTCCCTAGAACTACAAGTTTTTTTTTACCAAGCTCCTAGCATATCTAATTACATATTGTAAATAATCTAATTTCCTTGTCTGTTTGGAATCAAATAGTACCTATGCTATGGCGTAAGGTTATTTTGTATGGATACAATAGAATTATCCTATAAGCCCACTACGCAGTAATGTCAGTTTATGACTTCTTAGTGAGGGAATGAACCTTGGAAATTTGATTAAATTTCGTTGGCGTATTTGTTTATAATTATTTATATCAAACAGCACGCGTTGATGTCTTCTGTATGAAATTTAAGTAGATCGAATGCTATCACATAAAAAAATTGTTTATTCTTCACACAATCACATTTGTAACACATTTGCAGGTATTTCAGACTGGAGACCTTCAGTTTTGATTAGCGATAAGAATAATTGTATCATTTCACTTTTTGCCGTAAACGCCTGAGAGCGAATGTTTGGCAACCATTGTCTGCCCTCGATACCGGTCTATGGGAACTTACAACAATAATGGGATTTGTGGGAACAATACTGTAACTGCTAATTGAATTGGTTTCAATTATTTTTATTGGATTGTGTAAGAGTTACAATAGTTAGGAAGTCGTGGTGAGGTTCATTTAAGACGCATTGTATTTTTTAAAATTAAATTTATTTATTTCCAATATGAACAGCACATTACAATATTTACAAGGACTCCGTACTAAGTTTGAACTTATATTACGGTAGTCCACATACGGGTTACGGCTATTTCTAACAATTTCATTATATGATTTTTGCATTATATGATTGCTAGTTAGTTTTTTTTATTTAGAATTGGTTATTAGGGTATGTCGGTTGGTTTGTCTGTCCTCCAGATAACTCGAAAACTAATTGACCGAATAAGCTAACATTTTAAACAATTGGTATGTAACTGCCAGCTGCGATAGGACTAATTCGGTAGGTATATCAACTGTATTTTCCGATACTAAAACTACTAAAACTGAAAAAAAAATTGACGAAATCCGCACCCACATTGTTAAATGTTGTTTAAAACACGTTGCTTTTTATTTTATGCCAATTTACGTTTTAAATTAAGTCTCACATAGGAACTTTTGTATCGGCACAAAACACTACACCAAAGGAATTAGTAGCGAAACAAAAGCAACGCTTGTTGTAGAATTTGTGTCGCAACGCTAGTGCCGGCACAAAAGTTGTAGGTGTGTACGAGTCATAAGAATTACTCAGTAAGATTTTGTAAGGCCGGTTGCAGGTTCAAATTCCGCGGCTACTGTCTTAAGTTAAAAACTATTTATTACTTACTTTCAAAACTAGTGTTAATAAATTCATAGCAGTTGCTAGTTGCATACAATAAAGTTATTAATATACACTGGCCTTGTGGTCTACTGTTCGCGCTCTGTTAAGCGCAGTTATTCGTGATAACACTGTTAATTTATACATTATCATTTGTTTGTGTAACAATGAATGTATTTAGAACAAGAATATTTAATTTAATTACACATGTAATAAAGATTTATGAGTTTTATGTAGATTGAATTACGGAAGAATAGTTTCCACAACTACGGAAAAATGGTTGGTAAACTTTTCATTTCCGATCTTAAATTCGTTAAAAAATTGTAATGCAAGTATTTTCTGGTGGTTTTGTAAAATTTCAAAGGTGGGAACCTTTTTATGAACTTAATTACTTTTGCCTCTAAAATTAATTACCTTTTATGTAATTGACTACCTATTTTCAATATTTGTGAAAAATTTTTAAACTTAAAAAAACAATTATTGAGTAACTTTTATACCTCACAATTGCACCTAAAATATCATTGATGCTCTATATATTTAAATACCAAAAGAAATTAAACTAAAAAGTTTGCAAAATTATAAAAACAAACCATTTAAAAAGTGTACCACTTACAAAGTTACATCACTACGGTAATTAGAGAAACAAACATCACCAAACGAAAGGGAAATTGACTGACCATTGTTAGGTTGGCTGCACTGCGGGTCACCGTCACCACTGGCACTGCGCACGCGTCGACTGAGCTCGCTATAGCGGGTGCTACAATTTTTATAGCAACCGGCCAACCCAGAGGTTTCACTTTCTACCCAGTCCGGTTCAGTGCGACGTGATCGACTTTTTTACGGCCGCCATGCCTTTAATGGTCCACAAAGAACACCCGTTTCACCCCCGGATGGCGAGAAATCTTGCAAATTATAAATATGAATACGACGCCTGTCTTTCGACCAACCGTTAACGTTTTGGCCAAAATTCGACAAATTGATTAAAGGCTCTTACTCACCCAGTCATAAGCCATGTTCAATTTTGTAGTTATCTGTCTGCAAACCAGCGAACCCTAGGCCATCAAGGTCCTTGTCTAATGAGACCTTTCCTTTCACGTCATAAAAAAAGAAAAACTTTAACTTTCCTATAGAAAAAAGAAAAAAAAAGAAAGCAGGGTTACCCCCTGCAAAATGTAGGTACCACAGAGTATAATAGTACTAGTAGGTACTATACTATGATGGTAGGTATACTTTTGTTTTATTTATTTGTTTTATACATATACTTGCAGATAAAGTGTGCTGCACAAAACTAAACGATATTTGTTATTAATTATGAAACGAAGCGAATACTCGATGTCAAATGTACGATACTGTATAATTTATTGTCATAATGTCCTTACAATACAAGCTCAGTGACATTTTCACGTGTTTTTACTCAATACCAAAACGGGAATCGTTTACCTTGTGAGTTTTAAATTACGTTATACTTGTTTTGAACTTATCAAGTGAATTATCATAATACTTGAAGGGCGGGAGGGGTCGCACTAAAGTTTACACTTGACTAAAGTGATATCAGCTTTAATGGAGATTTATAACGGAGTATATTGGAACCTTGAATGAAAAAAATTACCTACTCCCTTATGAGATCATATCTTTATGATTGGAACAAACCAGGGTGCGCCCACCAAAGAGATCCTAGCATAATAAAATCGAAGAGGTCTCTCCATTTGTTCCATGGAGCTAGAATAGAATAGAATATGTTTATTTGCTCTAAATAGGTATAGATACATTGCAGATCTTTGTCTAGGATCTCTTTGGTGGGCGTACCCTGGTTTGTTCCAATCAAGAAGTTTCAAATCTCTTTGGTCGCGCGCGCGCTCACTGGGAGTGGTTAAATTTTTGATTCAAGGTTCCAATCATAGAGATACGAACTGTCACTTCGGTTCCCGCCAAAAGAGTCCAGCAATAAGCACAGATAGAAGAAGAAAGCTTATCTCGCACGCGCGCGGCGAATACGTTACGCATTATACGTTACGTTTATGATGCAATGTCACTGTGACTATACAGTATGTGTTGGATCGTGACACGGCAGCTATTTCGGACGTAAAAGTGCGTAGAGATGCGTTTGTCGTCATTATTTCGTGAAAGGACAGAAAGAAAGTTGGTATCAAGATATTTACCAAAATTAACAACAACAATGACAAATAGAAATTAAAAAGTGGAACAAAGGCGGACTTATCCTACATAGGGATCTCTACTAGTCGACCTAAGAATAACTGATACGATAGTTTTATGCGCTTAGTACCAATTTTTTATAAATAAGTCGAAGAAACGTGTACGTAGATATAACTAGGTACGTCAGGTCAGTACTCGAGCGCCAGAAGTCGTTGGTTCGACTCCCGCGGGGACTTTGTACAATTTGTACAGGTTTGTCACGCTCTGGAAAATCCTATTTAGGGATTACACAAAGTAGTGTTAGTCTACAGAATGCAATATTGAACCACCTGCATTAATTGAACAATACAAAGAATTTGGAGTCCTACATAAGTCCCGCACAACATTATCCACGTTTGGAATTTATTAAATTCAACTTCACAAATAAAATATTGCTGCTATTTTCATTTTTAACATGTTTTATTGTTCCTAGCTTTTGTCTACCTAGATAATCGGGTAGATCCGCCGGCGGCCGTGTTGCTCTAAGAAATACGCACTGTGAATGTAAACAAACGCGTCGCAGTTGCACAACATTGCTCCTCTATGTATTTGTTAGGATTTCTGTTTGGTAACAGTGTTTAAAAAGTGTGTGAGAAAAGTTTTGTATGTGCTTGAAATAAGCAAACGTTTTTTAAAACGCAATAGATACCTAACCTTGTTGATATTTACCACTAGCTTTCACACGCGAGTTTGTCGCGCTGATGTTGTCACCGTCACATAATCATCATCATCAGCTCGAACCAGTCCACTGCTGGACATAGGCTTCTCCCAAGGCGCGCCACTGTACCCGATCCTATCGCTTCTCCACATCCAGTCACTGCGCCTAACACAGATCGTCTCTCCATTCACAATTTCTTAGTTGCATCGAGTCATGTGATCCGATGGGAACTTTTTGTGTGATCAGATGCAACTCCGAACGGATCATATGATTCGTTGGGAATCCCATCTAGCCGGGGGGCGCCTATTCCTGTCGTAGTTTCCACTCGAGAACTAGCCTACAGCCTAGTAATAAAATAACAGCAGTCTTTGAAGCAATTTGGATTAGGCGATCGATCCACATGTACACTCGACTGCACTTCTGTGAAAACACTTTTACCTCGAGCTGGCCTAGCCTATTAGGAAGTGTCAATACTATGAGAGACCAGTTTATACTGATTTTGTTTCCACTGACGTGCGGTCGACCGTACCATGAAACTCGAAAAATCGCGTGCAAAACGCAGCTGCTACGAGTGGGTCAATGACTATCGCCATTATTGGCATCCCCAGTGACGTAAGTATATGCTCTCAATAATCTCCGCACCCGCAAAATGGGTTCGTATCGTACATGAAACTACCATGATGTCGAATGACTTGCTATCTGGAAGTGACACGGACTATATATGCCCTTGTATTAATGACAGCGGGAACGTTTCATCAAAACTAACTTTGTTCCGTAGTTTTTGCGTGAAGAGTAACTAACATCCAAACATCCTTCTAAACTTCGCCTTTATAATATTAGTTTATAGCACTCATCGTCAATGGCCTCGGGGATAAGACGCGGCCTATCATATCGAAAGGTCCGAAGTTCGATCCCCGGCTGGACCATGTACCAATGGTTTTTTTCTCGAAACTTAAGTAGCTACATTTACTGACTGCTCTCAATCGGTGAAGGAAAACATCGTGAGGAAACCTGCATACGCCGAAGAAGAAATTCTTAGGCGCATGTGAAGTCCACCAACCCGCACTGGGCTAGCATGGTGGCGCCCTCGTTGATAGGGTAGGCCTGAGCCCCAGCAGTGGGGACATATTGCTGTTGATGATAAAGGACTCATAGAATAAATATTTCAAGTTTTGTGATAAGTATCCGATTTCCATGCTAATTCCGTGGTCGGAATCGCTCTGATTATTCGCGCTCCATTGATCGGTGTTACGTAACCGAGCTAACCGCCGCGTCTCTGCAAAATCGATATTTTTATAATATTATCGATTTATCACGCTTTTACAAAAAAAATGTTACGTTATACCTAATTTGAAGGCTTACATTTCGCATTGTTTTTTTACAAATGTACTTTGTTGTTTTTAATATTCGTTCTATACATTAACCAACACATTAAAACTTGATTATCCGCGCGCCGAGGCCAAAATAACCCTGGATTTTAGTTAGACTCACGCTTTGCGAAAGTACATAGGTAAGTATAGGTACCTACGTGAAAGTGTACCTAAGTCACTTTTGTACTACATTTTCTTATCTTAGCTACGATTTAGTACAATGTTTAGCTAGCTTACCTGTCAAGTTGCTGGGATATTGCAACATTTGTTAGGCGCGTGCCGCGTCTATGTCTAGGCCTAGCTATAGGTACCACCTGCAGGGTCTAAGCGTGCAGTGACCGCGTGAAAGTGCACTGGAAGTACCCGATAAACCAGAATGTATTTAAGTACAGATACAGGTAATGATTGGTAGCATTTACTGAGAAAGCTGTCAGAACCTACAAAGCAAGGCATTTTAAAGGTAGGTACGATTTCAGTTTCATTTGGAAAAGTCCTGTCGATCCCATATTTCTTATTTGAAAAGTTTAAACACTATCAAAATCGGTACGGTAGTATATATAGTAGGTATTTTCTTTCAGTGGTAACTTTTTTCACAGAGTACACACGGTACGCAGCATTCTGCCCACCTTCTTGAGGTCATCGGTTCACCTGGCGAGAGGCGTCCGTCCCACGCTGCGCATACGCGGTCTCCACTATACAACTCGTCTGTACCCATGGCCATCAGTTAACTTTAGTAGGCTGATAATCCTATCCCATCACACTACAACACACCTGTTTGTTGTTCAATCAGGCTTCGCACAGCTGAACGGTTTTGGATGAAACTTGGTAGTGATAGCTTATATAGGTAACAGAACATATAGGTGATCGAAGCATATAGGATACTTTTTTCATCACACTTGCTCGTTATGTGGATTATTATATGCATGCATACAGAAACACAATGGCCTATATACACCCGCGGGAGTAATGAAAATCAGTACAAAATTATACCCCTAGGGACTATAATATGTAGTTTTAAAAAATGGCGTTCACTCGAAGGCAAAGAACTTTATAGCAAACAGGTATGACATTCCACACTAAGGAGATTTTAAATCAAACATGGTTTTTTATGTCTTCGAAACTTTTACAAATGGTAATTTAAACATTTACGCTTTAATTAAATGCATTATTTTTTGTGTTTTAAAAATGTTTTAGTTTATACTTTGCAATTATTTCAGTGAATTTTATTTTGAAATTCGATAACAACTGGCTGTATGGCTATTACTTACTCTGTGCCGTAGCACCACAGAACCACGTCTTCTACGGCACAGAGTAAGCAATAGTCTTCTGCTACGGATGATAAGCGGTTGGATCGGAGGCGCTTTTTGTGCTCCGCGGGTTTGCATAACACTTTCGTTTCTCGATTTTGTGACGTCTTGTCCCGTTTCAACTTTTTTCGTAAAACAGTTGTCAAATAAAGCGTATCCCAGGCAACCTCAATATGCAAACGCAGGCCGCGCATGTCTGAAGTCTCACATACATGCATATACAGGATAGAATACAAAGGTCGCCACCGCCGCGCCGCCGCGCCGGCCGCGTGTCTGGGATCCCCTTAGAGGTTGGCTTCAAAGAGAAATAATTTTCTATGCAGCAAAACCGCCAATCTACAGTGCAATTTGCTTTACCTATCGGTGCTAATAAAAACATTTTATTCACCTAAACTACAGTCGACCGCACAGCATTGGAAACACCTTGAGCTGGCCCATTAGGGAGTTTCAATACATGAGCGACCAGTTTATACTGGTTGTTTCCACGGGCGTGCGGTCGACCATACATACCTGCAAATCAAATTACTGACGTGAACGACCCAGCCAACTGTTTGATGGGGCTCGAACCGTTTGCAAAGTGAATAGATATAATTTGTGGTGCGAGAGCTCGCCGCCCGCTTTCTGTGACGGTTCCAGCAGAAACCATTGTTTACGGCGGCCGGCCTGTCATGCACATTAATTACATAACTAGTTTTGGCTGTGACTTCGTTTGCGTTGCGATAGCTACTGCATTGCCTGATGTCAGTACAAAGTCCTATGCATTTGGGTCTACATTAAAACAACTCTACAAAGTCATCGCTTAAACATTTATTATGTTGTGGAAAATAACAACAAACAATAAAAATACAAATCTTACACAATGTAACGATTCGAAGCTGTTTGAATTAAAACTAAACAGTACGCAAGTACCACAGCGAAAGGCAAACCTGGGATCCACAGACCACTAAGTGCCACAAACATATCTGACCCGGTGGTAGCGTCGCTGTTGGTAAACAATAGACTTCACTTTAAAATGTCATTTCAAAGTAGCGGCATTAGTTCCAAATTTGACCACCGGCACAGAATGTATGTTGCACTATATTGGGCCAATACCGACACAAAAACCCGACTGCGTAAAAACCTAACTCATCCATCAGATAAAGAACAATTTAGTCGGCCTTATCGATTTGAACGATTTCTTCCAGACAACCTCATGTATCCTATGTCACTCACGGGAACACGACGAATCTAATGACACCAAATTTATTAAAATCCATCCAGCCGTTTGGATTCTACGAGAGAATAAATAATTCCAGATAGTTAAGTAAAAATGCCCAATGCCAAATTTTTTAACGTATTTTTCGTCGCTAACAATATCAAAAGTTATTCTTATTGACGTAAAGCGCGCTTCCCATTTTGCATATCGCTATGATATACCATCGTCAAAGAAATTGACTGAACCATTTTCCGAGAAATAGCGCTGGTTATGACATCAGCATTAGTCCCGCCACGGAACTACTGAGAACAAACTAAATTGTCTGTCATATTCTTTGACGAGGGCGTACATATAACAATAACTATAGATAGGACGTAGGCTGAAACTTAATTACTAATAAAAACAAGTTTGCTTTCACGTTTACAATTAGAAACAATACTATAAGTTTTTGTACTGGTCGGTATGTATGGCACCTTTAGGCCTAGCATTTATGTAAATTAATTAATTAGGCCGATATACAGGATGGAAAGGTAAGGTATTTGTAAATAATATTGTAGGGACAAACTTAGACAAATAATATATAATTGAGCGTGAACTTATTAAGTACTAAACTTCAAATACTTCGGCAGATGTATGTACTTTACGTAAAATTGGTGGTCATATTACATAATATTGTTACGGTGCTATATGGTCTTAGACCCAATAGCGAAGAATTTTATTCCTCTACCAAAATTCTCAATAGCTATTTTAATAATCTAACCATTGGTCAAAAATAAGGCAGAGGCCAAGAAGTTTTCTTACTCCGTGGCAGAGGCTCTTTTACATTTCGAGATATTTTCACACAGATTTTCGAAATGGATCAGCTTGAGTTTTGGTGCAATTACTTAGATCAAAATCCAGATGAGGTTATGTTTTTAAATCACCTGTAATGTATAGTAAAGTAGCCGAGAAAAGACAAATTAATGTTTTCGGTATAATATCAAAACCATTTAGGTTCTTTATTAGTTTTAAAATAA
This sequence comes from Metalampra italica, assembly GCA_949699065.1. Classification (NCBI taxonomy): domain Eukaryota; kingdom Metazoa; phylum Arthropoda; class Insecta; order Lepidoptera; family Oecophoridae; genus Metalampra; species Metalampra italica. Next base: position 8,337,890 of record OX452982.1, read on the forward strand.
AAATATATTTTCAAACTCTTAGCACCATTCATTGCATCTAAACAACCTTGATATTGTAAAAAATTCTCGAGCTTTATTTTTTTATGGATTTTGGCAGCCGAAAACAATTATTTGTATTAACAAAACATTTTACAACCACTATCTTTCAGAGTATCTTCATAAAAAACATTGGCTTACGGAAATACGTGTGTTGAATGCACCAAAAATAAAACTGGATTTTATGAAGGTTATAAGAAAATTCCATTTGTATAATGCAACACTAGGCTCAACGTAATTAAGTAATTACTTAGTAATAAAAGCAATAGTAACCCTTACGTATCTACAAGCGATAATATTAGCGCCTAACTTATCTATACGTTACCGACAATCACAGACTATGCGCATGGTTTTACCAATTTAGACTAGCGGCCCGTCCGGCTTCGGACGGGTGGACATTTTTTTGCAATAAATATAGCCTATGTCACTCAGGGTGAATGTAGCTTTCCAATGGTGAAAGAATTTTTGAAATCGGCACAGTAGTTTTTGAGTTTATTCATTACAAACATACAAAAATACAAATCTTTCCTCATTAGAATATTGGTTTATTGACTAGCCGATGCCCCGCGACCTCATCCGCGTTATAAAGTGTACTATTTATATGTTATTCAAAAAATTTTAACCCGTTCTAATCATGCCAGTTGCTTTGTTTTAAAGTTTGTCAATAGATGGCGTTAGGTGTATTTTACACCCCGCTATCATTTGGTTCTTCGCAACATATAAGTTAATCGTGTGAATTATCCATCAGTTTTTGCCTCTTTATTATTAGTATAGATATTCCTAAATTCTATAAGATTCATCAATAATATCACTATTCATCAACGTCAATACTCGCTAGAGACTACGCAAAAACTATTTTATCCATATCTCTTTGTCTTTCGTAATTTATTGAAAAGAGACAGCACTATTACGTATTAATGTAGTTTTTAGTGAGCATCGCCATCGTCAAATCATGGTAGTACAGTTATAAGCGTTGATTGAGTAGTTCTAACCGATACGGAGTCAAAATATTTACGAATACAAATCCACTGCAACAATTCCATGTAATTTTAAAAAATATCGTTTTCAATTCCTCCTCTCAAGGACATACCTAACAATGGAACACCCTACCTTTTTTGTGATAAATATTTATGAATTAGTTAAATTTAAATTGGTAAAACCATAGAAATACTAGAGGTAAACATAACATGTTTAAGATTAAAGTAAGAAACGCACTCTTAAGAAACATTCCCACTATACAGCTGATAGAAAACCGAAAACACTATAGCAAATACAAATAGCATTTTACAATTAGTTTGACTTGATAACATAAAAAAAACTTTATTACATACATACAATCATAAATAGGCACATACATGCATAAATACATACATAAAAGTCTTGATTATTTCAGAAATAAAAAAATTATGTCGGGTCCATGAGATGCGATTAAATGTAAATCAATACATAATCAATTTTTTATGTCACACCCGAACCAAGAAAATATTATATTAGGAACATGACAAAAAACTCCATATTTATATATTTTAAAAGTATTTTGAGGCAGAGAACCAACCATAAATGCAGATTCCCTCTATTAAGTTCAAGCCATTTTATGGATGGCATAGAGATATAAATAACAAGAGTAGACAGACACCTGAAACTAAATTCAGGTCCTATTTTTTTGCAAGTTTGTATGGCACCTCGAGTGTGAGGCAAGCGCGATGTTTGTACATACAGTCTCGTATACAATATACATACCTACATAATATCGTCATCACGTAAGAGCAAGGTAAAATGTGGTACTTGCAAAACACATGAATAGAGTATAACACGGTGAAGACGAGAAAAACTTGCACAAAAATATTTCAGAATATATTTTTTACGTGTTTCTTTCAATTCGAATATAAAATTCACTTTTTAAAATGATAACCGTCCTCGGCGCATTTTACCATAAACCCTGTAAATACCATTGCTTACTTCCTCTATGGTCAGACCATAGACAAAAGAAGCAACTTTTTCACATTTCTTAAAACATTTCTAGGCCCAATTTCATCAAAGTAGACCGAGTCTTACTCGAGAATATATGTGGCATTCCACGTCAAAAGGGACTTAGAGGCGTTTAATCTCTGAGATAATTAAGTTTTGTCAAATGCAAAGATTTAGGATGTACGAATTTTTTTAAAAGTCTATGGTAAAAAGATGAAAGTGTATAAACGATCATGCTTGCATCACATGCAATGTTTACGTGAATTATCATGCCGCATGATGGACCATCATGCTTGCTATCAATCAGTACAGTGAAGCAACGGCCAGCACGTAGTTTACATGTCATGCACGTCAACCACTACAGCTAGATGGTCATGCTTGAGTGACAGCACGTAATGCATGTCATGCCGCATGATCGTTTAGGGAGCCCATTAAACGACGACACGACACAATCGTGTCACTACAGAATGTACAAAAAAATAACATTATTTATGGGCTAAGCAGGAGGTTGGTTCTTGAATCTATAGCTAGGTTTTTTTTAATTTATGTAGTTTTCAGCCTGTGGATAACTTATTTCTGCCACAAGGTCCCTTTTGTTTCGAACGGCACATATCAGTAGTAAGTAATTCCAAGACTAAATCGGAAAACCTCAACACTTAAAGCTTATTAATGAATAGATGATATCTGTGTTTTCCTTCCAACTTTACGTACTAATTACAATTTAAACTGCCATGTGACATATGTCAATCCACCCTGCACTTCAAACAATACGTATAGTATACGTCATGAAACTAAGGCTCCAGTCAGTCTTGTGCGCATTACGCGTATTAAATTGTATGTAACGCATTATGGTTAGCCCAGACTTAAGTGAGAGCAGCGCAGCGGATTTCACGCTGTCGAATTAATAATCGTCTTTATGTACCAATACCTCATTTTTGGCAAAACGGCAGATGGCCGCCTTTGATATTATACGAATCAATTATTAATATCTGTGACAGTTATAGAATAGCTCAATTCTAATCTGAAATGGAATATCATACTTAATATTATAGACGCGAAAGTTTGTAAGGATGTTTGTTACTCTGTCACTACGATACGTATTTTGATAAAACTGTACAGTAATATAAATTATACATCAGAATAATACATAGGCTATAGATACCTCGGGAAAAAGAGGAAAATAAATAAAAGTTTTTCCCGCGGGAACAGCTTTTATATCATATAAAAGCTGTTCCCGCGGGAAAAACTTCTACGCGAGCGAAGCCGCGGGAAGCAGCTAGTCATAACATATGAATATAGAATATTCGTTGGAAAGTTTACACTGCGTTTGCAATTTGTGTATTTTCAAATTGGGTATTCGATTCGGAGTGCGCACGACTTAACTAAATTTAAACTATAGTGCTCTTTTTTTATCTGTACAAATAAGAAAGAGATGGCATGTATATTAGAACTGTTAAATTAGTTTAGTCCTGTCAGACAGAGGGAATTTTAATCGCGATGTTGCAATAGAAACCCAATTTTCTTGTGTGTGACAGAACTAAACTAATTTGACAGTTCTAAAAATTCATGCCATCTTTTTCTTACTTCTACAGATAAAAAGAGCACAATAGACTAAATTTAGTTAAGTCGTGTGCACCTCCAAGTCGACACGATTGCCTGCGTAAAATCCGTCGCGCCGCTCCCCGCCACGTCTGAGCATACGCAGCGCGAAGAGTGCGCGGCGCCTGACCACTCTAATGCTTATGCAGATCAGTCTGCGACCTCCCCAGCGACTCCAAGTTGCTGTGATGCGAGTTGATCCTGTTCATGTTGGCCTTGGCCTCGTCCCGTGGCGCCTTCAGCACGTTCGGCACCAAGGTCTCAGCGGACCCCTCGTGGTCTGCTTGCTGCCGCTCCGTGGTCAGGAAGTCGTGGGAGCCGTTGACGTGCGCTTTGGGGGCCGGCGAGGGCTCGGCGTATGATATGTTGAAGTTGGATATAGACTTGGGCTTGTCTGACGCCGCGAGGCCGGAGCCGACGGATTTCGATGTCGGCATTCGGTCGGTTTCTGGAAAAAGGAAAATGATGAAGCAGGCGGGGATTATAGCGCGAAACAGACGGACGTGGCGCGGAAGTGGGCGTGGCCCGGAAGTGGGCGTGGCGAGGAAGTGGGCGTAGCGCGGATGTGGCGCCACTTTGTTTTGGGACTGACTCGCATGTCTCCACTCTGGTCTCCAGTCTAGAAAACTGGTGGTTCGATTCAAGTTTGATATTCAAGGGTTCTCTATAAACAGATTGGTTTAATAATCTTAACTTTAATATAACTTGATGGTTAACTCGATGCCGAAGTGGAACGATAGAAGTGGAGTTTTTAAGAGAAAAGTATAAGTGATAAAACGATACTGTAGAGTCAAAGGCGAAGAAAATATTCAGTACAATATCGTGGAGTATAATATCGTTTATTTGGAAACAACGACATGATGATGTCAGAATAACTAACCGACCGTTCTGTATATTTTTTACTTTGGTTGTAAAGAGATACCAAGTAAGTCAGTTAGGGTACTAAATATTACCAATTAGGTACTATTAAATATCTCGCTTTGTCTAGTCAGCCTAAAAGTGGTCATTTTGTTTTTGATTCGGCTGTGCTTGTATAGAGGTACCAAATAAACCAGTTAAGGTACTAAATAGTGCCAAATAGATAAATGACTGTGTACGTTAACCTCAAATATCTCGATTGGTCAAGCTTTAGTGATGGGCACTGCTACTGAAGGCATTACCTCTGTAGTCGTTGGCAGCGGGCCGCGGGCGCTGGTCGCGCTCGCCGCGGTCGTCCTTGTGGTCCTTGGGCACGGACGACGCGCGCCCGCCCCCGCCCCCACCGCCGCCACCACCCAGCATGCTTAACACCCTAAACAGATACATAAATATCTATGTATAGAAGAAACTCACTCATTGATTGATCAATGCACAAACCAAACCGCTGAGCCTAGAGACTTGAAATTTTCAACAAAGATTCTTCATATAGTCACTAAGGGTTTCTACTCGCGGGAAAACTTTTCTACGAGGGCGAAGCCGCAGGAAACGGCTAGCAATAAATATAGGCATACAACATACCGTTATGGTGTTCGCGAAGTAGGCAGACCTAGACGTTATATTCTAGTTCCGCTATGAACTTTTTAGTATAAAACTGCTCGAGTAGACTTCCTCTCGGTCTGCGCTGACCATAAGTGTAAAAATGACAAATCGTTTGTACCTAGTTTACTTCCTTTTGGTAGGCTAAACAAAAATTAAATAATTATTATTTGATGATTCCTTTAATACCTAGCTGCAGTTAAAATACAATACATACATAGAGTTGCCGAGGTCGCCGAAGGGTGTGGACGGCGTGGGGGGCTGCGGCGCGGGGGGCGGCGTGTTGCGCGGGGAGCGCGCGGGCGCCGCCACCGCCCAGCCCTCCTCCACCAGCGCGCCGCCCACGTCCAGCTCGCCCTCTGCGCAATCAATACACATTGTATTATGAATAATAAATAGCCTTTGCCTCTAGATACCCGCCGGCTCTTCAACGAGCCAGCACTTGCACGTCAGTGGAAACAAAACCAGTATAAACTGGTCTGTCATAATATTGAAAATCCCTAATAGGCCAGTTCAAAGTATAAGTGTTTCCACTGACGTGCGGTCGACTGTACAAGTTTCAACTTGACAATGTCAAAGTAATGCTAGATTAGTGACCATTATGTATATTGGTTAATGACGCCATTATTCTGACGTCTGTTTTATAGCTATTTAAAAACCGGGTTTCAAAAGGTTAAAGCGTGACACACACAGGGCGGCGGCGTTGCGAAAGCGTTGCGGCGGCGAAGGTTTGTATGAAGAACGCGCCGCGCCGCCGCCGCTTTGATGTAAATGGCTCGGATGTATTTCGAACATTATAGAAAAAAACCGCAACGCTTTCGCAACGCCGCCGCTCAGTGTGTGTCACGCTTAAAAACTACGATTGGTCTAAAATTGCCTTGTTTCCAGGGCCGTAGACCCCATTAAAAAAGATGACATTTACCTTCTGTGACGTCAAACAGCTTGATTCCGGGTATCTCTTTCTCTTTCTCGCCGTCTCCCGTCGCCGTTTTCTTGTACGTGCAGGTTCTCGACACCAACGCTTTCCATCGAGCCACCTGCGAATTGTCAACCCATAATTCATGTTTTTATTGCAATACAAAACTTACGAGTCTTTGAGATTGTGTTTCCAAAAGGCAAAGGCGTTTGGTTTGTTATAGTTTGCCACTTCCATCGGAATTAAATTTATTGTCAATTAGAAAGTACAGTCAAAGGCATAGATTACAGAACGTTATGGGAATGTGACAAGATACTGAAGTGTCTACATATTAATAAGCTGACGAGGAGTCCACCAACCCGCACTGGCCTAGCGTGGTGGACTATAGCCCGAACGCTCTCGTTGAGAGGGTAGGCCTGAGCCCCAGCAGTGGGGACATTTTAATAGGCTGTTATCTTATCTTATAGAAGGGGGCCGGGCACACCCGGCGACACTGCGACCCTATGGGATCTATTGTGTCACTTGGCTATTGATGAATCATTGATTATTCTGCCTGCCGCCCTCCATTTTTGTCTTCTTGAAACCGACTCCATTACGCACGATTGTACTCGAGAATAAAATAAATTGCAGTACGGAACACTCCACCTCCTTCTCTTCGACCACACACCAGCAAAGCAGATACAAACAGTGAGGACATAACATGTACCTGCGTGAGCTCCTCGAACCTCTCGACGGCCTGCGGATGCCAGCGGTCCCACTTCTGGCCGCCGGCCGTGACGGCGGTCACCTCGTCCTCCTTGCCGGCGGGCTTCACGCCCGCCAGGAAGCACTCCATCGCCTAAACAATATACAACTAATATTATTTGACTGGCCTGTTGCCGTAGTAGTGACCCTGACTACGCGCCAGAGGTCGTGGGCTCGATTCCCATCCGGGATCAACATTTGTGTGACGAGCATAACTGTTGGTTTTCGGATTATGGGTGTTTGTATGTATTTAAATATTTATTTTAAAGTATTTAAGTATGTTTATCAGTTGCCGAGTACCCATGTACAAGCTTCGGCTCAGTTGGGACTAAACAGCCGTGTGTATAATTGTCTAAACATTATTATTAATGGAGTAGTATAAAGATGGAAAAAAGTGATTGAACAGAAAGTACCCTTAATATGATTTTTGGTCACTTTAGTCTCGCCCTAGTTAAACCATCGCCGATCTAATGATTGATAGCAATCAGTTTGTATGCGAGTGTTATTAATGAGTGGTGTATGGCAGTGAGTGAGTGAGTGAGTGAGTGACCTGGAAGCGGAGTCTCAGCAGGTCTGCGCGCAGCTCGCACAGCTCGTGCGTGGCGACGTACTCGCTGTCGCCGTAGTCCACGTAGAACACGTCCGCCACCTGCACCGCCACAAACAAACAAACAACATAACTCACACCACTATACAATTATTACTACGGTTCCGAACCAAAATAGTAAAAAGGAATTTAGGTCTTAGGCGTGGAGATAGCCTCGCGCGGTGTCCATTTTTATATAAACAAACCGTGGACTCTTTTGGCGGGAGCGAAGTGTCATGGCCGTCTCTTCTATTTTATTTTCTTAACCTCTTATCTGTGATGATCTATTTATCTATTATCAGTCTTGTGTGACATGCCGATTTACTATACCGACTTTACATTCAAAATAAGATATGGCTTAAAGGTCTAGTTACCAAGCCAAAACCTACTTAAAAAAAACCCGTAGGCATAAGTAACATACGCTAGGTTAAGCACGCCCCGGGTGTTGCAGGTGTCTATGGGCCGCGGTGACCTCTTAGCATCAGGAGGCCCCCTGTTTGTCGCCCCGTAGCAATAAATCATCATCATCATATCTGCCTGTAGACGTCCACTCCAGGACAAAGGCCTCCCCCAGGGATCGCCACGACGACCGGTCCTGCGCTAACCTCATCCAGCTGGGTCCCGCGACCTTCACCAGTAGGTTCATCATCATCATCAACAGCATATGAACATGTCCCCACTGCTAGGGCTCAGGCCTACCCTCTCAACGAGGGCGTTCGGGCTATAGTCCACCACGCTAGCCCAGTGCGGGTAGGTGGACTTCACATGCGCCTAAGAATTTCTTCTTCGGAGTATGCAGGTTTCCTCACGATGTTTTCCTTCACCTTTCGAGAGCAGTCAGTAACTGTACTTAAGTTTCGAGTAAAAACCCATTGGTACATGGCCCAGCCGTGGATTGCACTTCGGACCTTTCGATATGATAGGCCGCGTCTTATCCCCGACGCCACTGACGTCTCTCACCAGCAGGTTGATGTAGCAATAAATAAATAATAATAATATAAACCTGCTGCGAGGCGTCGAACTCGTTGGGTCGCAGGTCGTGCACGCGCGCGCGGTACCAGCGCCCGTCGTGCCGGAACACGGCCGCCACCACCTGCCCCACGCACACCTGCTTCAGCTGCAACATACAAACAAACACCGCCACCATCAGCAAACAGCTGGGCAAGCCTTAGGAACGTACCGCGTAGCGGGAATTGGGACCTATAATAGTAGTTTATGACACTGGTACATCATCATATCAGCCTGTAGACGTCCACTGCTGGACAAAGGCCTCCTGGTACATAATAAGGGTTATCTTCTGTCTAATATTATTATTTCTATACATATAAAACAAAGTCGTGTTGGTTACACCATTCATAACTCAAGAAAGGCTGGACGGATTTTGATGACACTTGGACGGGAGTATCTGTTTCTTTGAAGGCAGTAGCTTAAAAATTGGAATTGTTACTTGCTTTTAAATATAAAAAAATGCAAATTTCCGCTTGGTGTGACTCACGGCGTGGTTGTCTCGGTTCTCCTGGTGGCCGTAGTAGTCGGACATCTGCTCGACTAGGTCGTCGAGCTGCGCCACCTGCGGCCCCACCAGCTGCACCCAGAACCGGGACGGCGACGACACCGCCGACACGTACACCTCAATCGACGCGCCAGACGCCTCTGTTCCTCGTATATGTGCCAAAACATCATTATTAATACAAATAAAGTAGCAAATCATTTTTTTTCACGTATGTTTTAAGTACAGCGTATCACACACGCGGCCTGCGGTGGCGGTGACTGCCTGTTGTATTCCCTAAGCAATGTATGTGAGACTTCAGACACGCGCGGCATGCATTTGTATCTTGTGACGCTTAAAACATTGCAAAAAAGTAATTAATATGACATTAAGAACTTAAATCATAATATTTTCATTAGGTATTGTGACAGTGGAGTACGCAGATCCGAAACGGGTCTGACAATAGATCCCGACCTCTCGGCAACGAGCACCCTGCAACAGTGCTGCCGTCGGCCAGAAGCCTTACTCCACTACTTCAAAGAGTTGGGATGGCTGGGCTGACGGCCCAGCTTCATGGCGGCTAGTAGCTTTAAATTTTAAAGCTACTATGTTGTAAAAAATGTATGTAAAAAATAAATATGAAAAACGCAAAAGTATCTTTACAATAAGTATGAAATTGATTATTGTTATTATTTTTGTCCCGCGGATAACAAAATACCATGCTTCTAAAGATAAGTATACCTTGCTTCTCCGTCCCTTATTGGCATTCCGCCCAAAGTAATTAATTTCTTTTAATATGCAGGGTCATTCAATCATTCGTGTTTCAGGGGAAAACAAAAATACACATATAGAGAACACACAAACTGTACATAAACATAGGGATATACACAAAAACAAGCTGTTACCACTACACCCTCAAATAAATACTAATTATTCACCTCTACCACCGTCTCACGCTCCCAGTATAACACATCTATCGCAAGCTCACTCACCCATACCATTTCAATCAGCATCTCACTCACTATTTAAACAGACAGTATTTTTCAAATAGGATGGTGCGCAACGTTTGGCTAAGAAATCGTCAAACCGATTTTAGAATATCGTATAAAGTTCAAAATATCGCAAATAAGTTTTGTGTGAGAAAAATGTTTGTTAATGCACCATCATATAAGAAAAAATTTACACCAACTATATGCAAGACATCTTGTTGAACACCAGTGAACAAAAAACATAGTTGGTGGTATTTATGGTGGAAAAGGAGGGATGGTGGGATGATCAAACCAAACTCATAGGGGAAAATAAATATGACACATTGGTTGTTACAATAACTGTTTGACCAATACAATTTTGTATTAGTCTAAGTGAGCGTGTCGGTCCATTATGTATCTTTCCCAAAATGTTCTTTTCCCGAAATGTCCATTTCCCAAAATGTTCTTTTCCCTAAATTTCATTTTCCAGTTATGTTGTCATTTGCGAAAAATGTCCTTTCCCAAATCAACCATTTCCGAAAATGTCCCTTCCTAAACATTTTGGAACAAGGACATAATGGAGAGAGATGACCTTTGCTAGCATAATTTCATGTATAGACATTGCTAGCTGAAGAGTGCTTAAGAAATCTACAAACAAATTAACGACAAAGTTGGTTATTGGCGGAAAAAAGGCTGTGTCATATTTATTCTCAAATAATACAGGAATAAAATCATTCATTCTTCAGTGACTACCTTGAAATAGCGTATCCCTTGATCTACGGTTCTTTGTGTACCAATCAATTAGCCTTAGCTTAGCGCCTCGGTGGCATTGAGGTCAAGTAATCGACTGGCAAATAAAACAACACAAATAAAGTACCTACCTATTTCTTATACAAAATTACAGGTATTCCTATTTATAAACAGACAAAAGAATTTATTTAACTGTCAAATTTGTGTAAATATCTTGGTCAAAGTTACATTATTTATTGCATGTGCACTTAATTGTTGCACACCAACCTTTCTTGACCGTAGTCCACGTCATGTAAATTTTAAAAAATCTCAGGTTACTACTACTACTATCACTCTATTTTTAATTTTTTTTTTGATGTTAAGTACCATATTGTTTATTTCCTCAAATAGTCACGAAACTAAAGAATAAATACGACGTAACTAAAATATAAATACAGAGTTGCACAGGCGTTTTTGAAAATTTAAATTTATCCATTTATTTCTAATTAAAATTTACAAGTTTTCATGAAAATTTAAGTTTCAAATAATCCTTTGAATTAGAAAAAAAACTTTCAAAAAGTGTAAGTCCGAATGTTTTTAAAGTAAAAACACTTAACAAAACTGAAGTTCTCACATCAATGCGTAAGAAAAAAAAACGCGTGTGCAACCCATCTTAGAGGAAAAGTGAACTGCAAACGGTCATGCTGTTAGTAAGTCTTACCCGGCCGCTTATACTTGGCACGCTTGGTGTCACCTGGGAGGTCCTCGGAGCCCGCCTCGCTCGCGGCCGGGGACTGCGGCGCGGGCGGCGGCGGCGCGTGCCGCGGGCTGCGCTTCGACTGCTCGATCTCGCGGCGGCATTTCTCCTGCGCTACCTTTTTCAAACAGAATCAACTTTATGTACTTCAGAATTTTTTATTTTCCTCGGCTCCTAAGCGTCGTAGCGTGATGTTAAATATCCTATAATGTTCCTCAAGAATTAGGCTATCAAATGCAAAAAGAATTTTTCTAATCCGACTGGTGGTTCCAGAGATTTGGGCGTTAAAAGTTTGATATGATGACGAGGCTGGCACACCACTAAGCGAAGGTTAAGAGGTTAAGAAGAAGGGAATTAAAATGACACTGACACAAGTCTCAATGAGTTTCTTGGCGACGTCGATCTGGTCGGCGGTGCCGCGGACGGAGACGGAGCGCTGGGTGCTGCGGTCGTTGAGCGGCAGGCCCTCGATCTTGACGCGCGCGCCGCTGCGGTGGCTGATCTCGTTTATGTTCTCGCCTCCTGTGCCTGAAATGGAGACGTGCTCCTAGTGTTTCAATTTGTAATTATGTGTCTGTGCTGATGATTATTAACATATCTTTTTGCATAATATTTTTCTTTTAATTAACTTTAGATCTTTAATAAATAAATTCTTTCCGCTAAATAAATCGGAAAGCTCAAAAACTCTGAACCAATGAAACTGCAAATATATTGCAGAAAAAAGTAACTTTAAAAGACAATTAGGCCCCATTCGCACGGGCGTAATTTCATCGCGCGTTGAAGCGATTTTTTTACGCCCTGAAATAGAACATCTAGACTTTACCTAATGCGTTCACACGAAAGCGATTTGTTTTCGTATGTATAGGCGTAAAAAAATCGCTTCAACGCGCGATGAAATTACGCCCGTGCGAATGGGGCCTTACGGCACATTATGTATGAAGTACAATTTGCAGTCTTTTTACATATAGTCTTCTTCATCAACTTTTAATTGTCCACTGTTGGACATAAGCTTCTCCATATTTTTGGTCCCAAGGCAGTTGGGTCCTACGCAAGCCCGATTTGATTGTTGTTATAGAAATGTTCTCACCAATGATCCTCCCGCACGCCCAACCGGGCACGGTTATGTTGTCCTGCACGATGACGGGCTGCTGCTTGATGAAGTCCCGCACGAGCGTCTCCGCGAGCTGCGTGGCCTCGCTGCGGCCCCGCATGATGCACACGTCATAGTCCTTGTCGCTGAACTTCTTGAAGTTGATCAGTGCTCCGGATCGCTTCTCGATATCTTTTATGTTTGAACCTCCACGGCCTGGTAGTAATAAAAAAACCTTTTGCTTTACATGCGGTTCCTGGTTTTACAAAAAAGTCTAAATGTAAATCTTTAATCTTATTTTTTTGTCAGGAACCCCTTTCGTAAGGAAGAAAAGGCCTTCAGCCTCCTCCAGTTTTGTCCAGTCCTCACGATTTTTTGCCTTATCTAGCCATCGGTGCCTTGCTGTGTTTTATTTCGTATAATCTGATTTGGGATTGTATAATCTGACATAATTTTTAAGTTAAGATAATGTAAGTATAAATAAATAAATAATAATAATTCACTATGAAAGTATCCTGCTTTCCAGGATATAAGCTATCAAGTATCATCAAAATTCGTTCAGCAGTCATGGCATGATCTGATCAAGTCAAGACTCAATCAAACATCAACATTGTAATATTAGTTGGATATTTTGTAGATTGGGGGGGGCAGACCGATGAGATGATGGGCAGATGATATCACAGAATATGCAAACGGGCAACAACAGAAAGTTGTGGAAAGAGATGGAAGAGGCCTTCACCCAAAGAGGGGTCCACATTAGCTATACAAATAACAATTAAATACTAACTAAATTACGAAATTAACACTAGTAACTAACAATTTTGTAATGTAAATATGTGGAAATAAAAAAGGCTTATTATTATTTTGTAGATTAAAATTACTAACCAATAAGCGCTGGAACAATGCTCTTCGGTACATTTACTTCAATGACGTTAACTCTCGAAGTCTTAATAGACTTCCCATCTGATTCCTCATCCTTTTTAAATATGTGATACACCACAATGGCTGTCACTGTCACCAGAGATAGGCCTAAGGCTATCGGCACAACTAGCTTCGTGTTAAAAGACATTTTGCTGAAAAGAAACAACAATTACTTTCAGGAAATTTTGCCAAAATTAAATATATATTTTATAAAATATGTAACACATTTGATTTACATAATATATTATTGGTTCAATCCGTCCCACTTTAAACTACTGGATGTAGGATGGTTGGTCGTCGACTTTTGTTATTTCTATAATGTACTGTCCTTGCACATTCGAGTTTTGTATATTAAGGGCTTCTTTCACCACTTCCTGATATTGTTACAGATAGTAATCTTAGAGATAAACTAATCTATCAGATAAATCTGTGTGATAGACTATATAACATATAGGCAATCAGATAGCTGTGAAACCAAAAAAAAAAATAACCTGCAGATAGGGTATCTGAGACTTTATCAGCAAGTGGTGAAAGAAGCCCTAAGAATATGATGGGATCAAGTCTTGATTAGTGCCACAAATGCTTGAGGAAACTCTTTTGTTTACCAACAGTGTAACTGCACAAAATTTAATAAGAATATTTAAAGCAGTTGAATAGGTGTGCAGGTTGTCACAGCTTGAATTAGTAAGAATTTCTAGCCAAATAGATGCATTTTCTATGTACTTTACCGTGAGTGAACTTTTTAAAGTGCCTACAGTACATGTTTGTACTACTGTACCTACTTACAAAAACTATATAATGAACTCACCATCAATCTCAGTGCGGTAAGAGTTGAAACTATATCTATTTGTCATTAGAGGATGAGTGGTTTTGTCGTGTTTTCATATATAACAATCTATTAGCAGCTATGACATAATTTGGCAAATCTAACGAGAGCAAAAATTACTTCAGCAGTAATATGACACCTACCTACACAGACAGCGAGATGAAAAATATATGTGGTACCTTCTGAGATTTGTGATTAATTGAACAGTGCTGTAATTTCAAATGGTTCTGCACGAAAAATGTAGTAATTGCGTACAAACAATTATTTCGATTTTCCTACGGGAGGGAAAACGTCGTTTTCGGTTTGTTTTTTCTCGGATTCAGACGGACCACAGATTAATGTAATATTTGTAATTGTCAGTATCTTTCTTAAAATCTACATCTGCACGAAAAACCAAAGGTTTTAAAAGTTATACAGCCTTGTTTAAAGGCTAATTTCTTTCTTAACAGATGTTTTGTTAACTAAACTCTTTATGCTAAGTAATAAATCCCAAAATTTTAAGTTGTCATGCCTGCCATGATCGATCATTAATCTGTGGTTTGCAGAAAAATAAAAAAATCTGGATACAGGTGGGGCTTTAGGCGATTTTATAACCGTCTAATTATTATAAAATATTATTTATACCTGAGTATATACCTAATTGGAACAGAATTTACATAAAATGAAAGGTAGAGTAAGTTAATAATTAATTTTATAGCACGCTTATTAATCAATTTTGCTACAAACTGTTTTTTAGGTGTGCACATTACGTAGACATAGAAAAGCAAAATATAATGGATGTTTAGATTCCTACTATTTACCAAATAATCCGAATTAGTGTACCTACCTACTAATACTGGATTGCTTGTTCAGCTTTATTTGGGAATTTGAGCTTTAATTTCGACCTTCATCATAAAACGATCTTTATTAAAATTAGGGTTTTAAAAGGAGGTAGGTAGTAAATAAACGAGTATTCCTATTTGTCACCACTGGCTCCGCCACCACTGACACTAAGAACAAGGATCCCATAGAACAGCTGCTAAAATAACAATAAAAATCAGAGAGGGACACACTTATTACAAAAGTGGTAAGAGTAAGCTAGACAGGTATAATATCTTCTATCTCTATCTACGTATGTAAATTTTTTGTTGGGGGGCAGTGTAACTGCATACCAACTGCCCCCCAACAAACAACAGCCCGACTAAATTAATTATATAGTGTTTGTTCAGTTTGACTCCGCCATATAAGAAGCGACTCCTCAAATTATTGGAGTAAAATATTATTGCTATTTCATGCTATACGCTGATTGCGGTTCTATGGGATCCTTGTTCTTAGGGTAAACATGAGACCAGGAGCCAGAGGAAAAAAATGAAAAAGAATCTGTGGGGTTTAAAATTGTCAGTACCTATTCGTGCGGTTGCCTCACGTTCATCGGTCGAAGGTTCAAATCCGGTAGAACATAAATAATTTTTCGAACTTAGTAAGGTTTTAAAAAATTGTGTGCCAAACGCAAGGGCTCGTCTTTAGAATACGACACGTTAGATACCGAGTTCATAATTTTTTAATACTTGATGGTAGGTTTAACATACCTAAAGCGCTACTTACGAAAATTAGTATTTTTAAAGATATTAATTTTTGAAAATTGAGTTTTATAAAGTAATTTCACCACAAACTGTGCAAAATAAATGGATACTGAGTTTATATTTTTTTATAGATAGTATTTCATGGTAGGTTTAATATACGAAAAGCGCTACTTGCGAAAATTTGTAGTTTTAAAGATATTAATTTTTTAGGTTTGTTAGGTTACCCAGAAATGTAGTCAGACCACCCCGAAGGTTAGGTGCGAGGAGCGGAGCGACGAGCATGTTAGGTTACTGGTGACCCTTGGAGCGAGCGAAGCAAGCGACAGTACGTGGAAGAGGGTGCGACACAAGAGATTTTGATGACATTTTTTAAAAGCGATAGTACACTACATAGTGACTTAACCTCAAAATTTTCAAAAACTCATATCTTCAATAATACTAATTTTTGTAAGTAGCGCTTTAGGTATGTTAAACCTACCATCAAGTACTATCTATAAAAAAATTATGAACTCGGTATCTAATGTGTCGTGTTCTAAAGAGCTTCCAACGCAAGTCTTGTTGGTATAGGTATTTGAATAATATGCTAAACCCCCGAAGCGCTCTTGCAAAGCACTTGAACGTAATTTTAAAAATACCACGGCTTTCCTTGTTGTGATTCCTTGCGTGCTGGTAAAATGCGGCTGTTTTATTTACGCATAGTAAAGGTATTTAAGTAGTGTATCTTCTGTCTTTATACTTTCGATGTTTCACATCAAACCCAGCACTGGCGTCATCCTTAAGTCCATAACAGATGTCGAACTCTCTCGTCGTAGCACAGCGACCAGAACAGACGTGTGACAGTGTTCTTAAAAATATTTTAAAACTCAAAGTCATTTGCTAATCAATTTTTGACCTAAAGTACACTGCGTAAAGTTTCCTATCTAACTAGTGATATTTGGTAAAAATCAATTATTATTGTGCATCGTATCCTCCAGTGCAGCGGAATCCCTCTCCTCTCCCCTGGAGTGAACGAGACGGGACCATATAATTCATCTCTTTTCGTCGCGCGCTCAGCATTGACCATCGCTCGCGCACCTTCTACTATGCAAGAAGGCCGTGCTTCGTCTTCACCGGACCTGACTGATAAGAATATACTAGCCAGTAACATCGCTGCGTGGAAGAGGAAACATTCAGAAATGGATACCCCTGTTGCGGATGCCATACATAACCTGCAATCTCAATTGTTGGGAGCTTTTAAAAACATGCAAGTTGAGCAGGACTCTAAACTTACCCAACTCGGTAAGGAGCTTAAACAGGATTTTTCTGAACTATCTACATGCTTTCGCGAACTTAAGGAGTCATTAGAATTCACTGATCAAGAGCTGGCCCGGGTAAAAGAAAGAGTTGATTTACTTGAAATTGAAAAATCAAAAAATGCTGATTTGTCTGGCCAATTGCTCAAAGTACAAACGAGGCTCGAAGCACTTGAATCCACTCACGAAGATCGGGAGCAGTGGGCTCGGAGATCTAATATTGAATTCATAGGAATCCAGGAGAAAAAGGATGAAAACCTACTCGACCTGATTGGTCTGATTGCCAAATCCTGCGAGTTCGAACTGGACGCGCGCCGTGATATCGATTTCGTCACCAGGGTTGCAGCTAGGCATCCAAAGGCAGGACACCCGAAACCAATAATTCTCAAAATGCAATCTCGGTACCGTAAAGATTCGTTTCTCGCTGCTATACGTAAAAATCCAATTACAACTAAAGTCCTGGGATTCCAGGGCGAACCAACCCGCATCTACGGAAATGATCACCTGACTATCGCCAATAAAGCGCTTCTTCGAAGAGCTAAGGAGTCCGCCGCGACAGTACCAAACGGTTTTAAACATATCTATGTCAGAAACTGTAAAATATGGGCGAGAAAAAGTGATACTTCGTCCTCGTTCCCCATACTCAAGGATGAGGATTTAAAGAAGATAAAATAGGACTCTTTTTAACATTAATTGTGAAGTGTCATTTTCTACAAGTGCTTATCTCCCTTCTTTGTGCGATTCTGAAGATTGATAGACCATTTGAGGACTATTTATTTAACAACTCAGTAAGGAAAGCATATTCTATGAGGGTACTACAATTAATTTTTTATTTACCTATCTTATTAGAAAAACGTGTACATTCAATAGTCTGTTTGTATTCGTCTCAGAAATACTTCAATGTAGTAATTAATGCAGGTGACTTAAACATGTACGGTAACATGTGTTTATTAGTATATCTTGTTTTCACACTTTTTTCATATACACAATATTATAGACTCAACTTATACGACATGTATGTTATGTTTATGTTTCGTTATATTTGTTATTGTTATTATCTAGCTCTCATTGGGTGCTCCATTTTAGACATTATTGTTTACCGATATTCTATATTAACCTTCAACGTGCAGACGTACAGAAATACAGCGAAGCGAACGCCCCGTTTGAGGGGGGAAACTAATTCGAAAGTCATCATTTTCCTAAAAATCTTTTCTAAACGTCGGTCATTCCCTAAATCTTTGTCAATTTTTCGTCATGTGATGCTGTCTTGGCTTCGCACAGGTTTCCTCTGTGGCCGTGACACCATGTGTTATTCGTGTTTATGCTATTGCTCCTATTATGACACGGCCTTGGTCAACAAAAATACAAATACCTATATTTATACAATTATAAGTGATTACAGAAAGCCGTTCCAATGATGGTCTTAAAGTGTTATTACCAAAACGTGAGAGGATTGCGAACTAAGACGCATACACTTTTGACCAATATTTTGCATTCTGATTACGACGTCATTTGTCTCACAGAAACGTGGCTCCTCCCCGCTATCCACGACAGAGAATTGTTCGACAGTAGGTATGTGGTATATAGATGCGACCGTGACTATGCTCGGACGGGACAGGGTCTCGGCGGCGGGGTGCTAGTCGCGCTGCGCCGGAGCGCGCTGGCCGCCTGCCCCCCGCGCTTCGCCCCGCTACCCGATACACCTATACCGTCCTCAGAAATTATTGCGGTCACTGTTCCCCTGCGATCTCACAAACATCTCAGAATTTATTGTGCTTACTTCGTTCAATGCGACGACCAACTCGACTCACAAATATCGTTTTATAACTTCATACTTGATGTGTTAGCTGAACACCCCGATGACGCGTACTTACTTCTTGGTGACTTTAATATTAAATACGCAGAATGGCAGCAAGGAGCACATGGACAACAAATGAATATAAAAAACCCGATGAGCAATAACTTAGTAACTGAATTAACGGACTTTATACATATCTCAGGTTTCAGTCAATTTAATCACTTATTTAATTTCAACAACCGCATATTAGATCTAATATTAAGTAATATACCTTGTCTGGTGACTAAGTGCACCCGCCCTCTCGTTACCCCCGAGGACAGACATCACGTTACTTTATCATTTTCGTTTGATTGTTCCGTCGCTAGTCCTCTCGCGACCCCTCCAAGACTGGTTAGGTTATTTCAACACGCCGACTATGAGTTGATTGGTAAAAAAATATACAGTTATAACTGGTTCAGAGAGTTAGCTGAATGGTCCAATACAGACGACATTATATTACATTTTTATTCTATTATAAACTCAATCATCGATGAATATGTCCCAACTAAACTTATAAAAACCAACTCCCGATTTCCTGCCTGGTACTCGCCCTCTCTAATAAAAATTATTAAAGAAAAAGAAAAGTTCCACAAAAAATGGAAAAAATATAAACAACAACCAGATTATGATACCTTCGCGCTTTTACGTACCAGACAGAAACTGGTTGAAACGGAATGCTACAGTAGATATATTTCCCATGCCGAAGACTCTATACAAAAAAATAGTAAACATCTATTCAAATTCGTCAAATCTAAAAAACAATCCGACGACATCCCCGATCACGTTTTCTTTGGTAACAAGTCTTCGTCAGCTGGCAATGATATCGCTGATTTATTTAACGAATACTTTCGGTCAGTCTTTGAACCTAATACCGGGCACACGTCTTATAACTCCCCCGCTAATCCAAGTCATACTCATCTAAACATAGGCTCACTCACCATTGAACCCAAACTAGTTCATAAATTCTTGAAATCTCTAGATGTAAACAAGGGTTGCGGCCCTGATGGTTTGCCTCCACTTTTCCTGCGCAAATGCGCCGATTTCCTTTTTATACCATTAACCATCATATTTAATCATTCCTTAAGCACTGGGAAATTCCCAGCTGAATGGAAACGATCCTACATTGTACCAATATTTAAGTCTGGTAACAGACACAATGTGGAACAGTACCGTCCCATCTCTAAATTATCTGTATTACCCAAGATCTTCGAAAAACTTGTCCTCCACACTTTAGCTCCCTTGATAAACCCTGTCTTAGTCCCCAATCAACACGGGTTCGTTCCAAGAAAGAGTACCGAAACCAACCTATGCGAATTCACAGATATAGTATTGTCCTCCATGGAAAAGGGGTTTCAAGTCGATACTATTTATACTGATTATTCAAAAGCTTTTGATAAAATTTCTCACATGCTGCTTACAAATAAACTAAAATCACTCGGTATACATGGCGACCTCTTACGCTGGTTAATTTCTTATCTTGAAAATAGATGCCAAGCTGTCTCAGTTAAAGGCTATGTCTCTTCCTTTGTTCCAGTCACTTCCGGGGTGCCACAGGGTTCCCATATGGGGCCCCTCCTTTTTAATATTTTCATAAACGACGTTATCAGCATTTTCTCTTCGGCTAATGTCCTGCTTTACGCAGATGATAAAAAAATCTTCTCTCTTGTGAAGAAGAGGTCCGACTGTGAGACATTACAAAAAGAACTAGATCGTTTCTACCAATATTGCTTAGATAACAAACTTCATTTAAACATAGCTAAATGTAACACTATTACATATACTAGAAAACAGCGTCCCATCATTTATGATTATAAAATTAACAACCAACTTGTTAAGCGTGTGACTCAGGTCAGAGATTTAGGCGTCATTCTCGACCAAAAATTACTTTTTGATGCACATGTCGATCATGTCACTGCTAAATCATTCAAAATGCTCGGTTTCATAATGCGCAATTGTAAAGTCTTTGACAAACCCGCTACTTTTAGAGCCCTTTACTTTTCTTACGTTCGAAGTATTTTGGAATACGCCTCCACTGTGTGGAACCCGCAATACTTAATCTATATTAACAAACTTGAGCGTGTTCAAAAGAAGTTTGTTAAGTATGTCTCTTATCGGACCAGAAATTTCCCGTTAGACCCTGCTGCTAACCAAGATCTTATTTTCCCAAGTTTAGAATCACGACGCGAATGCAGAGACATCACACTATTGTACAAAATCATAAACGGGCATACTAATTCCCCCAGCCTTCTCTCGAAGGTGTCGTTTCGCTGTAATGCCAGACTAACCCGATGCAAGAATTTATTTTCTGTCCCGTTCTCGCGTACAAACTATGCCAAAAACTCATTCCTTAGACGCTCCTGCGATTCATATAACAAATCATATTTGGACATTGATCTCTTCAGTGTCGGCTTGCCCCAGCTGAAGCGCTCGCTGAGGCAGGCGCACGCCGGCTCCAGTCGCATCCAGTGAGAGTGAGGTTCTTATATCTAATTCAGTCTAACCTAATATATGTATACATACATACTTAAACATACATTTTACACCTGCACATCACCCTACCTACAATAATTAATATTATCATCTGCATTTTAGCTTTATTGTTCGTTATATATTTATACATATACTTTCCGTTTCTTATTTCTATATATATACACTATGTTTTTATCTCACAATTACATTATATATATTATATCATTATCTATAAAGTTATCTTCTTCGTAAATTTATGTTCTGTTCTACTAGTCATTGCTGTGTACCTAATTTATGTATTCTTGTAATCTGTGGAAACTGTATCTGTCTATGTTCTATTATTTGTTTTCATTATTATTTGTTCTCCTTCTTTAGACTGTAAGTTTCCTGAATAAAATAAAAATAAAATAAAAATAAAAAATAAAAATAAAATAAAATGTCGGCTAAGTTTCTTTTCGAGCTTTATAAAGAAAAAAGTAAAAAAAATGTAAAAAAAAGATTAATGAAAAAACTTTAGCTACCGCTCGCAATTAAGTCAAATTACATACTTTGAGGATACTTGCTCTTAATATACATGGGTCTTCTCCTTAATTTAGGGAGTCTGTACTATTCAAATCCCTACACTGTGGCTTAGAGGGGTCTGTGGGTACAAGGTTACGGAGTATACGGATAA
Source organism: Metalampra italica (assembly GCA_949699065.1). Classification (NCBI taxonomy): domain Eukaryota; kingdom Metazoa; phylum Arthropoda; class Insecta; order Lepidoptera; family Oecophoridae; genus Metalampra; species Metalampra italica. The sequence continues at coordinate 8,359,867 of OX452982.1, forward strand.
GTCAATTTTCTCAAATTGGCTCTGCAGCCGTTGTTTTCTCATGAGAACGAAAGCGTATTAATGGAATTGTAATAATTGTTAGGTACGATATAAAGGTACTACTAGATACTACCCCGAACACGCCATTTTTCTATTTTTATGGACTCACTGTAGTTTTTATTCGTTATTATCTGCCTCTTCTGGGCCCATAACCTGTGTAGCAGAGGCAATTCAGTAAAACACACGAAATCAGCATTAGGCACTACCTCAAGAACAAGCGTTATATTCAAACTGTTATTCCTGCATTGATTAATATTCGGCGTGTTAACTAAAAATAATAGTGGAATCCAGTTATTTTTATAGTCATCGGTTTAATGAAGCGAAGGCATGACGTCCTTCCGCAGCCCTAGTGATTTAATACAATTCCTAAGCGTAGTAGAATGTAGTTGAAACGTTGAAAGTATGATAAAATTATATTTTTAGCCACACATTTTTCTTTTGGCTTTTTTCTAGTGAGTTCGCTGTAGAAGTTCAGTAAACGTCCCTCTATAAAGTTTTATAAAGCCGTTTTTACAAGATGCCGTGGGATATCACAGAGAGTAAGACTACCTATACATAATATAAACGTCATCATTGCAAATCCATGTCACCCAATTTCATGTTGTAAACAAAAAGTAGCATCCTTTCGTCGCTACAAGCTGGATACAACTATGTACAGTCGGCCGATTACCAACGGTGACCACGATTCTGATAACTAATCAGGAAAGTAACAAATATTGTCAAGGATAATGCAAGTGGCACTAGCTGGCTGGAAAACAGAAAAATCATTTATGCGAAAGATTGGCAAAGCAGTACCGCCTGTTAGTAAATAAGATGGATGGTAAGAAATTTATTTGTGAGTTAGTAATTATGCGAAGCTGTATCTATTCAAAGTACGGCGTGGTGCGGAGTAATTTTGACGTTTACTATAGTCCGATAGCGCTAGGTTTTGAGGTTTCAAAAATACTAAAGTTGTTGGTTTTTCGCATATAGTTTCCGGACCATTTCCCCGACCTAATACCTTAATTTGTGTCATCCTAGGTATTTGCTTAGGTAGATATTTAGGTATTTGTCTTTTTGAACAAAATCGGACTAAAAGAAAATTAGAGATGAAAATTTTTCTTTCATGTTAATAACCAAGTAGTAGCCGATGTACACAGGCTTTTTGTGTCATCTCAGTCCACGGGAACACTGTTTTTTAACCAGTACCTAACACGTCGCCCAAATAGCTCCAAAAGAATATTACAATCGGTTAAATAGGTGTTACTCGTTTTAGATCACTGGTATCTGTTGTTCAAAACATTTTGTGTCGAATTCATCCACGGTATCTGCAGCTTTTCTATTTTTTTTTTACAACACCATGTAAAAGTCACAAAAGAAAATGCAAGTTATTAGAGTTTACGTCTTTATTATTATTATGGTGTAACGAAACTCTATTCATAATTTGTGTCGTTTTTGTCAATGGAATCTTTTATTTAATAATAAAAACGGGAACGTATTCGAAGGCAAGGCAAGCGCGGGCGCGGGGGGTGGCGCGGGGGGTGGCGGGGCGCACGCACACCAGCCGGCCAGAGACAGGCGCGCGGCGCGTGACACTCGGTGCAAGCGAGTTGAAACAAGTCCGTATTTTTTCGGTCTCATTGATTTTATGTGAAATAGCATAGTAAAATGAAGGTTGAAAACCATGAATTTTAAAAAATTGCTACTCGCGCGACCAAAGATATTTTATACTTCTTTTTGAAAACAATAAATGTGTATCTGGTTTCGGTTTAGTCCCGACTCGCTCCCTTCCCATCTCGGCCCCAAGAAATTATATCTACAAAAAATTCCCAACTCGGCCCAATGCCATAAATCACTACCTACATGGTACAGTCACGGACGGAATAGAAGTCAAACAGTTTTTAAAATAATTTGTTTAATATGATTAAAATAAAATAAAACCGAGTAGGACTCGCGCCTTGGCGGTTTCGTACAAATTTAATTAAAGAAAAATTAGAAAATAGTTAATAAAATTTGTAGTTAAGTATGTCACAACTTAAGTGGATGACTTTTTCATACGCAAATAATAATAAAGTTTTTATTTGTTAAGTGATGTAACTACAAATTTACGGTTTTCGGATTTTTTCCTTTACTTGTGCTATAAGACCTTGCCCGTTCAATAAACCATTAAAGCGCATTCTCGAAAGGAAATTAATTATAATAAAAATAATCGGTAACCTTTTTCTTCTCAAAACCCTATCGAACAGCTCAGCAAACCATTCCTAAGAGGTAACTCTATGAAGGGGTTACCCATTCGACTTTCGAGCAAATTTGGTCTTTATTTTAAGCACATAGAGACTTTTCGTTCTGCGATGAGCGGGCGGCAAGCGCCCGGCAAAACTTTGACGTTGCCGACACTGCGAGTACCTTACCTACTTACCTATCTTAATTACATTGTTCGGAAAGAATATCACGCGTGCAGGGAGGGGCGGGGCGCGTGACGATCTTGTAAATAAACTTTAAAAAAGCCTTGATTTGCCTTTATTTATTTAACAATTTAACATTACTCCTTGACATAACAATTTTGCAAAGGAACATTACAGAGAATATCGAATAACGAGTATTCGTTATTAATTAAGTTAATTAGTATTAATTAAGTCCAATCCGACGAGGCACTATCCGACCTCGGTGTGCCTCAACTCGTGCCAGTCGAATACCACATTTGCCCTACTGCTCAACGACCTACCTCCAGCAGTAGCCAAGGCGGAGGTATACATGTACGCAAACGACGTAGCGGCCCTAGTCACAAAATCAAACGTCGTATTGTTGAAAGAGAAGCTGGTCAAGACAGCCCAACAACTACTGGACTGGTTCTAAGCCAATGGGCTAGCCCTTTATCTACAAAATACCTGCTACATCCATTTCAACTTGGCAAATAAGACGCGAGATCCCATATCGGACGAAGTTCTAGCTTGATAGGTTCACAATAGGATATAACGTTGATGCGATGACTATGCAATCACGTACGTATAAGGTTAAGACAAGAAGCCAACTAAACTAAAGAAAATCCAGAAACTGTCCTCAGTCCTCGCAAGCGCAGTCGCAGGCGCAGGCGGGAGCGCGGGGTAGGTACCTAATGTTTGCTGTCTAGTTGAAAATATTAACTATTTAAAGGGTTAGTTCTATGTAGAGTTAGCTGTTTAAAGGCTTAGTTAAAATAAATGAGATAGCAGTTGAATTTGGTGAGAAACGTCAATGGGAATGCAATATTAGAGGTACGGATAGCGCGGGACCGGTCGTCGTGCAGAGCCTTGGGGGATAGGCCGTTGTCCAGCAGTCTTCCGGCTGTTATGATGATGATAACGAATTTTTCATCCACATATATATTTGACAGCAATCCGATACTATTTATATATTCATTCATGTCTTTTTTTGTCAACAGTAGGTACTCACCTAAACTATACTAGTGGTTCTGTGAGAACAGTAGACTTCGCCAGCCCATATAAACCAAACCTAAAAGAAACCAACAGAAGTCAACTTTGCAGTTGGAGACAGATTATGTACTAAAGTGACAAAAATTAGCACTTTAAGTTTAATATTTCGCAAACGGATCCCTGAATCAAAAAATGTTTTCCACACACCCGCAATATTTTTGAATGACCTATCCAACGATACCCCACACCATGGAATTCATGAGGAAAAAAAAACATTCTCATTTTACGTATGCAGTTCTATGAACATAATTTATTTTTTCGACTTTCATAATAATATGTTGATCGACTAATATTCAAAAACTAATAGAACCTACTTAGCTGTCATAGTTTTCCTTTTAACTACTGTAAGCGATTCCAGCTTAAAATAACAAACTCATTAAACAACATTGCAAAATTAACACTTTGATGAATATGTGGTCACTTTAGACGTTAAACACTTCAAAACATAAGCGGACAGCACTTCGTATCGCACGAGAGCTCGAAACTAACTGATCGTGTGCAACCGGTACGGCTCGTTTATATAGAGCTGGCATCGATTTACTCGACTACAACATCGATTCACTCGACTACGACATCGATTCATTCTATCCGCTACACTACGTTATATATGCTACTGCCGTGAATTTTTTCACATATCCAGAAGCAATCGTTTAGCTGGCAGGGGGGGATAGGGGAACACGTGACTCTAACAAAAATTATTTTTTATTTATTTATTTAAAACTTTATTGCACATAATTGTACAAAAGGCGAACATAATGCCAGTATGGCATTCTCTACCAGTTGACCTTTGGGCCATACAGATAATGCGTGGTAGGTTACAGGTTTAAAGCCTTATATTTCGCAAACGGATCCCTAAATCGAAAAATGGTTTTCACACACCCGCAATATTTTTGAAAAACCTATCCAACGATACCCCACACTGTGGGATTCACAAGAAAAAAATCACTCCTACTTTGTAAGTATGGTAAGTACTCTAAAAAAATTTTTTTTTTCAAGATTTTATTCTACTCATTTTGACTGACTATACATAGGTACTATACACATAGGTGGATCACCAATTCAGGGATAAATTCTGTACGTTTACCCTTTATTTTAATAATATTAAACAAATTGTTTTAAAAACTATTTGACTTCTATTCTTTCCGTGACTGTACGTACTGTAGTGTTCCGTGACTGTAGTGATTTATGGCATGGGGCCGAGTTGGGAATATTTCGTAGATATAATTTCTTGGGGGCCGAGATGGGAAGGGGGCGAGCTGGGAATAAACCACGTTTACAAAATTTAGATTTCGGTTGTAGATTCTACAAATTCAGGACAAGTAGGTGCCTATTCTGCATAGTATTAGAATGGATGGACCGTATACCCACCCCCCCGCCGCCGTCCGTCACCGCGTCAACAAAGCGCCTCGCCGCCCCTTTGTGCCGCGCCGCGCGCACTTCAAGCGCAAACATTTTTTTGTTTTTTATTAATTTAAGTACAGTATCCATGCATGAAAATGACACAAATTTAAATTGTCGATCTTTTATGCATTTATGATATTGAATATGTGAATTCTAATAATTGTAATATTTTTTAAGAGCGTTTGTAGCTTTGAAAAACAAAATAATTAAAAATCTTAAAAGTGCATGCATTAATTTGGCACAAATTTATTTATTGGGCATATTTAGGTGATCTGAGTTAAGTTATATTTATTTTTTCAATTGTAATTTTCTTTTGGCAACATTTGTGCATACTGACCTTTTATCAGTTTGCACTGGACTAATATGACACAAACTAGGTCTGCTCACTACTCAGGCTATCTTAGGTACAATACCGATTAGATTTCAAACTTTAAATTAATTTTGGCAGTTTCTATTTGAATTAAACAAATCAGTCACAAATCATTGAATTTCTCAAAATGCAAGTGCAAGAAATGACACAAAACGCAATAATATACTTTTTAGGTACAACTGTATCCACAGGCAAAAAATAGGCAACTTTAGAATTTTTGTAATTTATGACCTCAAAATAGCCTAGCGCTATCGGACTACTAAGGGTATGTCAGCACCAAAAAGTGCAAAATGTTTAGTTCCATGGTCACTCGTCACTAGTCGCCATAGCCTTCAGCGCCAAAATGGCGTTAATCAAATAGGCACGCAAATAATTTGACAGGAGCCAAACGGTAGGTGGGTAATATATCAGTGCTCTAGGTTACAGAGGTCCAGTAACAAACTTTTCTCGCTTTATCCGAGAGAGACCTTCAAAATAAATATAAAATGTCTCATCAGCGCCCAATAAATAAATAAATAACTTATCTTACTGTTTTTGGTTTCATTTATGCTAAAAACCTATGCATATGTAGTCACCCTACATTAACCCGAGCGTGCGCCCCCGTTGTTCGCGGAATGGCTGGATTCGTCATATTTTTTATTGTCCCTCCCATCACGAAAGCTCTGAGCGAAAGTTAACAGTCGGTTTGTTTTGTCGCGGGCACCGAGCGGGGAGCGCCATGCAGCGGCCGTACGGAGCTCGGAGGTACCTCCAGCCCAATATCTTGAAACAAAGGTTCCATGGGGGTAATGTAAAAAAGGAATATTTTTTTAGTTATGTATGTATTTATTAGGTTATGAGTGATTCTCCTTAAAGCTCTTCCATGCTTTTAATTTATTAACCGTGTTTGAACCTTGTGTGCGGGCTTTAGATGAAACCATAGGAGGAAGACACGGTAATACTCTTTTACATGGGTACATTGACACTACCCTGCCCTAACTACCTACATTTTATCACAAAATAAAATTACACTTGAGACGGTCGTTGAGGCAGAATGGGCCACGATCTGGTCAAAGTCGTGGGAACTGAATGGACGCGGACAGCGCTAAGCCGGTAGAAATATTTGAGGGCGATATATTTCCAATAGTAGACGTCTTCCGGCTGATATGATTAACTTTTGCAGACTTCGAGTACGTAGTGACAGAAAAGCCGCCACCTCCTATATGCTTCGGGACCGGCTTGGAGCGAGAGCTGCTGCCCACGGAGGGGCCGTGCTTGAGCCCCTTCATGAGGCGGCTCACGGGCGAGTGCAAGCCGAACCGCGGCCCGGGCTCCTACGAGAACAACCGCGACGCCTTCTACAGGGTCACCGACAGGGTATGATAGACGCGCGACATTGCAAATGTGGACGCAGCACAGATAGAAACTGTTCTGCAATGCCGCCGTGATGCAACCTCCAAAAAAAACAATAAACAGAAAAAACTCAATTTACACTACAGTACAGATTAGTATGTTAAATACCTACCTTTACCAGAATACAGGTGCACTTTAGTCACCTGCAATCATGGAGGTAGGATCGATAGGCGGGCGCCCGCCCACATCATATGCGGGCGCGTATTGGTAGGTAGCTAAATTCGAACTTTCCTGCCTGCAATAGTTAATATTTCATATAAAATAATTAAGTTTATTTTATTAAATACCAACCCTAGCTAGTACTGCTACAGCGGCGGGGTGGGCGGACGGAGAGGGGCGGGGCGCGGCTATAGGGTTGAAACACCGTTTGTTAATCTTAGATTAAATAATTAACTTAATGCTAATGCTTAGCTTTAAACACCAAGCCTAACAAATGAGCGCTGAACAATTTTAACAATCAAAATTCTTTGCATTGTTTTATTATTGCAGGTACTACTCAGCAACTATAATGAGTCACTCCGCGTCTCCCGCTTCCCCCTACGTCACCCCGCCGTGATAGGTACAGAGTGCAAAAACGATTGACAAAGTATTGAGCGAAAGTATGGGAATAAATTATTATTTATTTATATTTTTGTTAAAAAATAAAACATTGTACAAGAAGCAGTTAGATACTTAAAGGAATCTTCATCTTTATCATCATTTGTTAATGGCATGACGTCACTTAAGCCCGAGCTCTCACATTTATGCGAACGGTACCGTCGCGCTAGGACGAGAGCGGGCGGGCGAGGTAGGGAAGCGGGAGGCGGAGGGAGGCCAAGGCCAAGTGACTCGTTTCAGTTGTCGGGTAGTAATGTTAATGTACAATTGAATACAAGTCTATTAATAAGGTACCTATTCGTCATTCATAGATATACAGTAAGTTTGGTTTGGGTCCCCGGGAGCCCCGCTGGAAGACAAAGCACGCGTACCAGCCGCCGTTGCGGGAGCCTCCGCCCCCACAGGGATTCCCGCAGAACTGCGCGGCATTTAACTCTACAGGAAAAAGAAAACCCTTGTTCCTCGCCAGCGAATATCCTGCGTAAGTTAGTAAGGTTTTATTTTAGATTTCGTTAGAATTTCCCGCGCCATTTTATTATCCGACTATGAGATGAGTTTTTATTAGGTACCCAATATAATGCTCTTTTGTTTAAGACCCTGCGATTACCTGCCTGTTTATAAGAAAAAATACACAAAATTCGCTTACAGTTTCACGGGGAAGAAGTGTCTTGTATGTCCCGTTCAGGTAATACCCTGCAATCTAACAAATAATATAATGTACGTTTACCTTTGAGAAAAATTGCCGTTGGAAATGAGTTCCTTCTAAGGTACCGGTTACTCGGTGACCCAAACGTATCCAGGAGCTGAAGAGGGCAGAAGACAGGGTGTGATGGCTATGGCGCATCTGTAATAAACCCCATGGAGAAGGCCTATGTCTAGCAATGGAAGGTAAACTGAAAGCTCGACTAAGAGGCGATTCGCGATCAACATTGTGGTGCGTTCCATAAAACTAGAAGGAAGAAAATAAACACTTTGTAGGCAGTCCGAGAAAAAGGTTATCATCCAGCCAGAAGCGGCCCGGGTGTGATGGCGATGGTGCTCGTTGGTGAAGGCCTATTGTCTAAAAAAGACACCTTCCAGACAGTGCGGAAAAAATGGGCGGCGATAAGCTGTTAATAATAGCAATGTCGCCAGCGGAACAAGCTAATTTAAAAAAATCAATTCTAAAAAGATTTTTTTAAAGCGTCCCTTTTTTTGTTTGCTCGTTCCGCTGGCTGCTATACTATCACAGCCTAACGACGCCATTTTTTCCGTTCTGGTATGGACGGAATGTATCTTTTTCTAGGCATTAGGCCTTCTCCCATCGCCATCATACCTGGTCCTCTGCCCTCCTGGCTACATGATGACCTCTTGTGATTTATTTCTAAATTTAAAGAAATTTATTTATCATGGTTGGCATATCATCGGTGCGTAGATAAAGTGCGTGCCATACAACTTGGACGAGTGCGGGGTGTGCGGGTGTTCCTGCTCAGCGCAGGGTGACTACTGGCAGTTCGAGAACAGGATCTTCCTGTGCCGGAAACACTACAACAGACTGTTCAGGCACTGTCTCGCCAAGTTCCAGGGAGCCAAGCTGGCAGACTTCAAGGTAACAAGTTTGTGTGTGTGTGTGGTGTGCGAGTCCGTACCGTAAAAGTCGCGACGCGGAGCAGGAAGAATTTCGTATAACGACCCCTCATCACTTGTCTTTGTCACTCGCGAATAAACATAATGCTGTCACGTTCTCACAGGTGTAGTGTGAGCGCGACAGCAACTTTATTCGCGAGTGACAAAAACAAGTGATGAGTTATACGAAATTCTTCCTGCTCCGGTCGGGATTTCTTAGTTTTAGTAGACGTCAAAGATGGAATTGATTGGAAATTTGTAACGGACATTTTGCGACGATTGAAAAGTTGTTACACGGTTTTATTTTAGTTTTATTATTATTATTGCTACGGGGGCAACAAGCAGGCGGGCCTCCTGATGTTACCCGTACAAATACACATTTACAAACACTTCCGTTTATAATACTTTCACATTCACAATCATACAATAAAACCAACAATACACATTTTAAGAAAAATAAAATAGAAGAGACAAAAATGACACTCTGGTTCCCGCCAAAAAAAATCTCATAGAACTATGGAATAGAAAGCACGCTTGCGCTGAAATTTTTTTCTACTCTGTCAAATTGTATACCTACCAAAATGTGTCGATTTTCAGCACGGAAAACTTATTCCGTGACTTTCTTTTCAATCATTATGGGCGCTGGTGACGTGACCATTAACTTAACGAGTGTATTTTTATTTTTCCTCAGTCTGTGAGAGATTGTTTCTTCGCGCACGCGCACAACAGTTGCAAGGCTGCCCTCAAAATAATGAAAAGCGAGGAAATAGTAAAGAAGCTGAGAAAGGAAGCCTACCTCGATCTGTTCTTCCCACAAAGGCGTTTTTGCGACAATTGAGTAATTATTATTATTTATTTAATAATACAATGGTTTTTTATAGTTTTATAATCCCAGGAAGGGCTCTTTTTGGTAGTAATGGGAGTTCAATACCGGTAACATCGTACGGAAGAACGACGGACCGCCGATGAATGGTAGTAATAAAAATAAATATATCAAAAACAGCAACACTGTTATCATCAATCATCTGACTTGAGTCTTGTTTTCGTTGTAGCTATTTATTATTTATTTTGATATCGAATCGATATTCGCTGCCGTACGCGAAGTAACAATGAAGTTGGACTCAAATAACAAGATGACAAACAGTGACAGCGGGGCGGAGACGCCAGAAGACGTGGTGGACCCGAGACAAAACGCTGAAGACATTATTGATGAGATTCTAGCAGAGTTTACTGAGTCGCGATCGCCTGACGCCGCCGGAAGGAACGGAAATGGTATCCCAGATAATATTTTCAACATGATACAGCCGCCTCGGACGAGGACCCCGGCGAACTCCTTCTCGGAGACGGCGACGGTCGACGATATCGACCCAGCGTCCGACCTCGGCGCGTCGATACGAAACAAGTGCTTGGAACTGGAGGAGATACTCCAGAGCCTCAAATCGCGGCTGAATCACGTCGTTTTAGACGAGAACATCGTGCTGAGCCCTGAAGCAAACTCATTAGAGGCACAACTGGAGCACGACCTGGACACGGATTGTCAGGAAGATATATCGTTGCAAGAGTTCCTTCAGCTTCTTAATTCCCAAAATATAGGCCCGACCGGCGTACAGTGAGCATTTACAGGACATCCCATTGAATTTACTAAAATAAGATAAATTACATGAATTTATTGTGTGCAAAGTGAATAGATTTTATTGGAATAATATTAAAAGTTTCAGGCCTAACTTTCTTTTTATTATGCATGAAATTCCTAAACAAAATATGCTGTGTAGTAAAACAAGGCAATTTAGTAATAAAGATAATTTGTATTGTATTCAACAAACAGTTATAATTATTTTATGTAAGCTAAATGAAGAATATCACAAATTATTTCTTATTGTACTCCAAAGTTATTTTTTAAAATCATAAGTCACTTCTCAAAGATTATTTTACTGATCCCTCATTGCCGAATAGGCTACTGTTTAATAGCAGGAGGATGTTGACTGAACTACATTTCATCAAACATATCATTGATTTCGGTTTGTAGAGTCAGCTCTGCAGAATTAGGGATTGTATCATTTTCATACAGCTGGCTCTCTTCGTGGGTATTTGCTGTTTCATAGTTGCTCGAACTGTTCTCTTCCTTCAGAATAAAACCTAGTTGCTTATCATTAACCAGACTGATTATATCAGATTTCTTCCGGTCATTGAGTGCTATTTTAAATCTCTTTAGCCAATCATTGTAATGTGATGGTTCAACTTTTACACACTCCAGTCTGAAGAACTTCATTGTATCCAATGCTTTACCATAGTTGCCATCTAAGTTGTAATAGAACAAGTTTTCTATCACTTCTGTCATTTCTGGAGCCAGATCAGCTAAGGTTTTGCCTTTGTCAGCAAGTGTCCTAAAGTCATTAACAGGCTCAACAGTTCCAATTCTGTTAACTTCATCAGTTTTCTTTATAGGCATTTGAATCTTAGGCATGTCATGGTCAAAGCCATTTGACTGATTGCTTGTAGTCGGTTCATCAGATTGTTTCATTGGCATATTGTCATCAAATTGTGTCTGGCTTTTGTTTCTTTTTGGTTTCACTTCCACTTTATTCAAAGTAAATAGTTTCTTTAATTTCTCCAATGGTTCTCGTGACTTCTTTTCTGTCAAAGGAGGCTGTTTGAAAAGCATCATAAGGTCATCTCTTGGTTGAGGCAATGGTTTCCCTGGATTCATTGCACGGAATGCTATACAATCTAACACATATTGTGCTGAAGGACTCACAGTTTCAGCAATAGGAAAGGCTTCAGTGTCATCGAAAGTTTCATCATATGCTTTTGTTAAATCCATTGCCTTTATCAGATCTTTGAAAGCATTTACTTGCTCATCTGTACAAGCATATTTTTTGAGGCTGGTTGGTGGAAATGCCATATTTTTTATTTCCTCTCTGTAGCATATCCCAACCATTGACAAACAGATGAAGTTGTTTGTGTCAATAACAGGCATAAGCGCATACATTTTTGGAGCATTGCCTTTACAGTATACTCTTCTAACAATGCCAACTAAATTCAATTCATGGAGGCATTCAACAAGGCATCTGAGTGCATTTTGTGCCTTTTTGTCGCCTTTTTTTCCAAATATGTAGGTCAAACCATCTCCATTTAGGTTTTGCCATGTAACATTAGTGGCATGTGTAAATCCATACAAGGACAGACACTTTTCACCTGACTCATAGAGCATAGACTTATCTGCATCTCCAAATGGTACGACTTGCTGACCATACTGATAGCCTTTTATGACTTCAGTATTCTCGACAACAGCTTGGTTTTCCACATTAATGTGTACTTTTTCTCTAATTATACCCTCAGTTGTACTTGCTGTTGTTGTAACAGGATCTTTGATAGCTTTCATCCACTTCTTCACAACCGGTTCATCACGGAGCCTGATGTATGCAGACACAGGTATTTTAACATTTGGACCTATACTTAAATCAACATTCCATGGCATGGGGTGCACAATTCTTTTCCTGTGAAAGAGCAGATACCGCATGGTATCTTCAAATGGGGCTGTGGCTCCGTTAGTGGCTTCAACAAATTGTTTTGCAAGTTCAATGTCTTCACTTTTGTGGTTTTCATCATAAATGTCAGGGCCAATGACATCTACCTCAAAATTTTCTTCTTTGAAGCCATTTAGAACCTGTTTAAATAAAAAAAAGAAATTATTTTCTTTTTAAAAAACTTTTAGGCAATAAAAAGCATTAGGAGAGACTGGGTTTCATTGTTAATAGAAAAAAGTTAAATAAATAATTAAAATTACATGTTAGAAGTGTTTCCATTTACCTGTTCCACGTCAGTTGGATCGAGACTGGATGGTGGTTTGAAGTTGGTCATCAGAATGACTTTTTTACTGCCTATTTTGATGCCACTGACTCCATTCTTGAAATGGTCGGCAGCTACTACAAGGGCATCAAGCCAATTACCTCTGCTATTGGATGGCTGCAAGATAAAGTGCATGTTTTACTTTTACATCATTTTGGTAATCAAGTTGGAAATGTAAGCCTACCTACCTACAACATAGATTTAAGACTGGTAGTTGTTTATAAGAACACTGGTGGTTCTTTTGTTTTTGGTGAAAAAATTTCAGTTCTATAAATCTAATTTTAATAATTTGTAAGCTTAATAAAGTATACCTCTGGATACAAAAAGTTATTTTTTTCTAACAAAATTAACATTCTAAATACCTCTGACCCCAAATAAGCCAGGAAGCACAGGTGAAGAACTCAAGTGGAGCACAAGCATTAATTAAGTTTTTCTAACATCTTGAAAAATTCAAAACTTGACATGATTTCACCAGGCAATTTCACGGGCTATTCCCAACGTATAATAAGATCAGTTCGTGGTTGCATCTGATCACGCTAAAAGTTACCGGCGGATCACATTATCCGATACAACAAAGAAATTGTGATTATACTTTTAGCGTGATCAAATGCAACCACGAACTGATCATATGATCCGTTGGGAATATCCAAATTTTACATGCATTTATGCTCAATTTCGCCCATTTTGTTCATGTGAATTCCATTCGGTTCAGTAGTTTTGAGGTATTATGGGGTAATAGGCGAGCAGCAATTTCCTGGTATGAAGGTACTTAGAAGAAGTAGAAGTAGGTAAGATCTCACCGTGTCTGGCAAGTCGCGAATCATCTGCCAAGTAGGAGTCTGCAATTCACTAAGTATTTCGACATGCCTGAATGCACCCGGACACTGCTCTGCCATGCTGTTCTTGGTCTTCTTAGACCCCATCAGTACCACGCCGAGCTGGTTCTTACCCTGACTCATGATCTTCCGTTCAATGATACGAATGGCGCAATCTCGCGCCTCTTCGAAAAAACTTCTCTCATTCTTCTCTTCTGGGGTGGAAACGCTTCGTCCTATGTCTAATATGATAATAGTCCCTTGATCTATTTTAGGAGCCATTTGGTTGGCGGCTGGAAATAAATAATACATAATCGTTTAGTTTTCTAGAGTAAATACATAAAGTACCTACCCAAGTAATATCTTCTTACCAAACGTGTGGAGTTTTTCGCAGAGAATTCACAGATAGAACGGCACGGCACCAAATCAATTAATTTATTGTAGCGTTGTTTCTATTCCGAATTGAAAGAAAATAAATAAACGAATCTACATGATCGGACAAGTTCAAACAAGAAAAATGAATCACAACACAAATTTAACTTCTTTTTTTGTAGAATTCGTGGACAGGAAAAAGTCATAGACCATACAGCCAAGTCATATTTGGTTTGTTTTTCTTCAAAAACCGGCGGTTACAGCACGGCCTCCACAAAAATAGGGCAAGACTATATAGTAGTCGGCGATTTTCAATAAAACCGCATCACGGCCTCCACGAGGGCACAACTAGTGCCATTCGGTGATCCACACTGCAGTTCACGTCCGCATTAAACTGATAGTAGGTTTAATGAAGATTTAGCAAGGGACATTTTGTAACGTTCTGGTAGAGTCGTTTACACGCTTTTATTTAACTATCCCGCACAATATACACTATAATAGGTACTTGTTGCTAAAAAAACTATCACAGTTATACACCAAAACCTTCAATAAATATTTTTTAAGAAAACATAGAAAAGACAACCATCTCCGTTAAAATCCCACCAAAAAGCCATGACCAGACCACAATCTATATAGGGATACTTGAGGGATACTACGTATGCCGTGACCTAATGACGTCACCGACCAAAGAGAATACAGACACACTAAGCCCCTATTCCAACGGGTGTAATTTCACTGCGCGTTGAAAGCGATTTTTTACGCCTTAAAATTGCATTGCAATACTGCAATCTACAGGCAATCGATACGCGGCGGCCGCGTCGCCTGGCGCGCCTCTGCTGTGGGCACCTTGCTTTTGCATGTGTCACAGTACATTATTCGATGCATATTACTTGGCTGCATATTGTTGCCGCGTATGAAATAAACGTGCTTTATTTGACTTGTGCTTCCGAACGTCAGAAGAGAACTTTGCGCTACAGTATACTTGGTAATAGTTACATTTGATTTGCAAGAAAGAAACAGTGATATATATTTTGTATTGCGCTTTTTCTTTCTATCATTTAGATAAGACGTGAAACCTTACAATGAAAGCATATTGTTTTGATGTTTTTACATCTCAATTTTTTCGATCAATAAAATAATCGCAATTTATTTGTTCTGCCTGCAATTAAAAATTACACGTTAATTAATCTAGACTCATTAATTAAATCAAATTGCGTTGAGTGACGTAGAATGTTGTTCAGCTGTTCGGGTTTACACTATCGCGATGCTATCGGTCCTTGCAGTGATGTGATGAGGAGCTATGCCCCCAATATTCATAAATAAAAGTAAAATCTTCAGAGAGATGATGAGAGTCTCTTTCCATCACCGAGCTGTGTACTGCTACCTTGGCATGAGTTTATGGATATTCTTTCTTATCACATGTAAGAAAATAAACTTTTTATAATATTTTCATCCAGTTTTATATGATACCTACATCTGTATACACTATCATGCATCCTCTGTTTGGGTTGTTTATAACTTGACAACTACTGAATTTATCATCATCATTAACCTGAACGAGTCCACCGTTGGACATCGGCGGGTTGTGTGGACAGAAGGGGGTGCAATGAAAAATATTTCCACTCCAACCAACCTGCCTGCTCAGCAGTTAATAATAAAACATTATACAATACAATTAAATTAATTAATTAACATAATTTAATTTTACTTAAACAATATAAAAGGCGATTAAATTATATAACACTTAAGTAGGCACAATAAGATTTTCTGTTATAAAGTTACACCATATGGAGACCAATGTTATTAACCTAACCTGTGTCTATTTTCAGTAATGTACAAATACATGTCTGTGGAACAGGAACCTGTGATGACCAAAAAGATAGTTCAACATGAATACATATCAAAGAGTGAAGCTAAGTTCAGGAAGATCTACCTCAGGGCGTGCAACCCACCCGACAGTATCGTTAGAGGAACTGAAGGTGAATTTTGGTTTTTCAAAAAAATAAAACGAATATTTATCACTTTTTCTAATCCCAAACTTGAATTTTCATCTGTACAATTATTAGACAAGTACAGGACAGGACAATATAATAAAAACCAACTTGTATTAGTCTTACTGGAGGGAGATAGAATAAAAACCAACTTGTACCAAGTTATCAGTCTTACAAACTAACTTGTGCCAAGTTACCAGTCCCCCGGTTACTAGGCCCCCAAGTCAAAAGACCAAGCCACGATTCTAGTGTTCTTAATAATAATAATGTTTAGACAAATTTACACACGGCTGTTTAGTCCCAACTAAGCCGAAGCTTGTACACATGGGTACTCGACAACTGATAAACATACTTAAATGCTTTTTTAAATAAATACTTAAATACATACAAATACCCAGAAGAAAACCAACAGTTATGCTCATCACACAAATGTTGGTCCCGGGTGAGAATCGAATCCACGACCTTTGGCGAGGTAGGCAGGGTTACTACCACTACGCCAACAGGCCAGTCAATAAAAAACCTGTAGTACTATAATAAACCATATTTTAGCTCCGAAATTCACATTGGTACGGGTCAAGGTTCGAACCCACGGCCCCATGAATGTGTGAACAACTTCATTAAAAAAAAAAGTTTGACGATTAGGATGCAACAATGGGCGTATGCCTACATGTACTAGTATGCCACACATTTTACTGAATGTCCATAAAAAAAATTGTGACATTGTAAAAATAAAAGGGGAGAGAAAAAAAGTGAGGTAAGAAGGAATAGAGACCAAAACTTTACTGTTCAATTCTAGTCATTTTGTAGATGAATCACAGATTACATAATATGTAGTTCCTAATGGAACATGAGAGATGGAAAATGGATGTTTCCCCGAGGGATCACGTGACTGCTTATTGTGACAGGTGTGGTGGACAGCGACACGTGGCTACTGCAGGGCGTGCTGGCACTGACGCGGCACGGCGACCGCGGGCCGCTCACGCACCTGCGCGGCGGCGACAAGCTGCCCTGCGACGTGGAGCCAGTCTCACCATTGCTTAAGAGGTGATTAATCTGTCAAATGGTACCCAAGACATGGAAAAGAAAGAGACGAAGACAATACTGTAGATGGGAAGATGACATGAAAAGGGTCACAGGAGGTACGTAGATGCAAAAAGCAAGGAACAGAACTGACTGGATCTCTGGAAGAGGCTTGCGTACAAGGACAAAAAGTATTTTATCGCAACTGATTACGAAACTCTGGTTACGTACGCGGCCGAAGGGGTGTGGTGGACTAGGTATATAGTCCATCCGCTTTCATTGAGATCTATTTATATGCAGGTTTTATATTATCATTATTAACAATAATAATAAGCTTGGGAACGTTTTTTTTTAATTTTTAAATATATGAGTTTCAACTTAAAACATAAATTATGACATTAAATTTTTTAACGTGGTGATATCATATGCATAACGTATGTACTTAACGACGCCGATCGCTAGCTAATTCTCAAAAGTTTTGCAAGGTACAGTGACTGTACCAATTAATAAGTCTCATAACTTTGTAAATTAGTATCATATCGATGTCATCATCATCAACAGCCTATTAATCTCCCCACTGCTGGGGCTCAGGCCTACCCTCTCCACGAGGGCGTTCGGGCTATAGTCCACCACGCTAGCCCAATGCGGGTTGGTGGACTTCACATACGCCTAAGAATTTCTTCTTCGGCGTATGCAGCTTTCCTCACGATGTTTTCTTTCACCGTTTGAGAGCAGTCAGTAAATGTACTTAAGTTTCGAGTAAAAACCCATTGTTACATGGCCCATCTGGGGATCGAACTCCGGACCTTTCGATATGATAGGCCGCGTCTATCCCCTACGCCACTGGTGCCATATCGATGTGAAATGAAACTATTGTTTTCATAGCAATAAGATCTGTAATTATATAAGGTAAAATTAACTTATATTATATGGTTAATGTTTTTTAATTTCCCACGCTCTTGGTGCCAGCTACCAGGAGTTCGTGTGGAACGCGAGCTCGTCGGGGCGCGCGTACTGGGTTGCGGCGGCGGGCCCGTTCCACAACTTCCCGTCGCTGCCGCCGCGCGCGCCCGGCACGCGATGCGCCATCGGCCAGCTCACGCCGCGCGGACTGCTGCAGATGATCAAAGTCGGTGAGTGCTACCAATAAACTGGAAACAGCTGACGGACGCGGCCGAGTAGTGTGAACGGTTCAGTTTCTATTCGGCCGTCCGAACGTGCAAGGAGGGCCAAAGGTCACGTCCGCGACTTACGCCCGATAGCTCTCACAGCTGAGTGGTCCAGATACGAATATGCCGGGGTATCGGATGCGTTCGATAACTTGTTTCCGGCTTTAGGGTGTCCAGGCGCATGGGCGTACCCAGGAGACAGAGGGTGTTGGGCCTCCTTTGATGCCATATTTCTTTTTGATACCGGCAACTATATGCTTCATAAAAAGCATATCGTATATTTACGTAGTAACGACTCTACCGGATCGCTCCAAGTTGTCCCGGGTTAAATCTTCATAAAACCTACTATCAGTTTAGTGTGGGGGGTATGTGACAATAGTGAATACCATGTAGGTATTTTTATGCTATATTCCTGCTTCGTTTTCCAGGTAACATATTGAGAGACGCCTATGACGAGAAATTGTCATTGAATTATGTGGGACCAGCGGGGAAAAAAGATACAGGTAATTTTACCTATCTAGTACATTTTAGGCTTTCGCGCTTTGTACATATTATCACAGATTAATTAGTACCTACTACCGGAAATTAGTAATTTAGTTGTTAATAATGCCAAAGCTGTGTGTGTTGTGTGTATGTAGGCGAGGCGGTGGCGGTGAGCACGCGGTACCGGCGCACGTTCCAGTCGCTGGTGGGCGCGGCGTGGGGGCTGGCGGGCGCGCGCGCCGGCGCGCTGGCCGCCGCCGCGCGGGAGTCGCACAGCGTCAACTTCTGCGCGAGGGACTGCGCCTGCGTCAAGCACCACGCGCTGGACAAGTGAGCATCCTCACGCCACATATTCACCTAAATATGCCGCAGTGTAATTGAAAGACTGCCGTTGCGGCAGAAAGGTTCTCGGGTGGCGACCACGTATCGGAAGATGCAGCGTAGGCAGGCCTCCGACGATCTGGTGAAGGTCGCGGGACCCGGCTGGATGAGGTTAGCGAGGGACCGGTCTTCGTGGAGATCCTTGGGGGAGGCAGTGGACGTCTACAGGCTGCATATGATGATGATAATTGAAACAATCGGATCTGTGCAAAAAGCCGGATAATTAGAATGTAAGAATGAATTTCGTTATCATCCGAGCTATTTTCAGGACCTTTGCAAAAATCCGAGTTTGTTTAGGACGATTGGAAATTTGAACGCTGATTGGCTGATCTGTGAGTCCATTTCTAACATCGGGCATCTGTCGAATCTTAACGTCTAACTGTAGCAGCCAATCAGCGCTCATGACTGGAGCCGTTTTTCGATATTATCCTAAAATACACCGGAAATGCGCCATTCGTCATGCTACCCAGGTAGGTACAAAATCAACACAAATGTCGTTAACAAACCACTCTTTTCGCTTATTACTCGTGCACTCCGCAGGAAAATCAGCATGCTGGCGAGGGACCGCCTAGAATCTCACCCAGCTATCAAGGAGCTGGTGAACAAGCTGTCCAAGGTTCTGTTCGAGTCGCGGGAGCGGCCCGGCGCTGAGAACGTGCGGGACGCGCTTCTCGCGTACATGTGCCACGACGCGCCGCTGCCGTGCGCAGAGAAACCTACACCGAAAGGGGGTAAAGTCAGTAAACACAAGAAATTCCGCGCTCAAAACATACGCGGCCTTCTCGACGTGGACATAGACACGCTGAACATGGAGCTGGACTACATAAACAACAACAATCTGGACTTCAACAACGAAATCGGCAGGAAAGCGCGCGACATTATCAACAAAAACTACGACGCCAGAGATAAACAGAAGTCGCCGTTGGATTTCGACGCGCAAATGGAAAGGGAAAAACTCCAGTACTACCAGCAGCGGTACTTGGACAACGCTGACGGCTACGACGACGTGGTCATTGTGAAGAAGAACTTGGACGCCGACTTCAACTTCCCGAACGACGCTAGAATGGACACGGAGTTCGACGAAGACTACAGAGAGCCCACCGAAAGCCCCGAGGATTTCTGCATTAAAAAGGACCACGTCATGTCTCTGTTCGCGTATTTGGAATGGAGCTATCGGCAGGAGGTGAAAAACGTGTATAACAGGAGAAGCGGGTTGTTATTGGCCTACGGGTTGATACACAATATAGTGCAGAACATGATACGCATGATATCTGAGAACAAGCCTAAGTTCGTTCTGTACTCCGGTCACGACAAGACGCTGAGACCGTTGATCTTAGCTCTTGGTCTCAACAGCTATCAACATTACAACGTGAGATATGCATCGAGGATGATATTCGAAGTGTATCGGAAGAAGGATTTGCGCGACGAATTTAAATTTTCCAAGCGAAAAGCGGTCGCACAAGATTTTTATTTCCGTGTAGTGTATAACGGCGAAGACATAACGAATAAATTGAGCTTCTGTAGAGCTAAACAGATTGTAGTCATGAAGATTGACCCCGTGTATGATATGAAAGTACAAAACACGTATTTGTGCCCCATAGAAAGTATAGTGAGATTCATACACGACGACTATTTTACACCGTTCAATGCTAGTAATTTTAAAGACGCGTGCGCTAAACATAATATTTGAATGTTGTATCTTTTTGGGTACTTAATTTATTGGGATTTTTACTCCATTTTTGATTTTATTGAGATTATTTAAGTTTATTTATTTTTATGTTTTGTGAGGGCTTGTACAGACTTAAGTGATAAATCTTACTAGAACAGTAAGGAATTGACGAGAACTTACTTATTTTTTTAGATCTCACTTTTTTTGGTAATTTAATTATTTTAGAATATAATACATGGTGGTTTGATAGTCAAAAAATCAAATTTTTATGCTTATTTATAATCAATAAAAAGTATAATTTGCGTCTCACATATAAAATAAATGCAATAGAGCGAGCCCCATCTTGTTTTAACTGTTAATGCGACAATAATTTTCATTTATTTACGATTCGATTAAGATTTTATGTTCCTGTAATCTTATTTGAAATGTGAGTACTTAAATATATTTTTTTATTGTTTTTTTTTACCAGACCCAATAAAGTTTGTTCTCGCAAGTAAACGTAAACCCACCTAACAACACCCTGTATCTCGTAGAATAAGTGATCTCAATGTTGTCAGTTACTTACCTAGTGATTAAAATACCTTTGCATATCCTAATCGATATTGTATAAAACGAAAAGACTGCACTTGAAATTATTTTCTTTGATAATTTTTATTTTAAACCATAAGAATATTATAAGTTTTATTTATGTCTAGATAATTATAATTTAATATTTAATGTATTTTTTTTTCTAAAATCCTATATGGATCATAAATCAACCATTAAATGCGCACTGCAAAAATTTGGAATAAATGTCATTTTTGGAACACAATCTTTTCGAGGGAAATCTCGATCGAGTTGATATAAACTAAAGACAGATATCATTTGAAGTGTCATACATGTTTAACCCTTTTTTGTTATAAAATATTATAAATGAATGAAAATGTCATACTATTTTGACAAAATAGGAGGCTTAGGGCTTCTTTCACCGCTTGCTGATAAAGTACCAGATACCCTATCTGCTGATTATCTGATAGATACCCAATTTTGTTAGTTTCACAGGTACCCGTTTGCCTTATCTGTCAGATAAACTAACAGCAAGATCAAGCGGCTGTTATTTTTTATCTGTCAGATATTTTAATAGAGACTAGAGGTGTGCAACACGAAAATATTATCAGACAGATTTATCTGATAGATAAGTTTATCTGTCAGCTTACTATCTGCAACAATATCAGCAAATGGTGAAAGAGGCCCGTAGTGACTTTTGGAAAATAAAGAACTCAGGTTATTGTAAAATTTTGAACAGCCAGTAATTTTATTAGTTTTTGTTTATCTACTTTTGACGCCGACTGACACAACATGGGACATAATAGTACTTATTTAAATAGAAACGATTTATTTAATAATGTAAAATGTGAAAATGAGATATGTATGATATTTGAACTCAGTTCTAATTCATTAATTATGTATGTAACAATAACATATCAAAGTAACGCGTATGTAACAATATATCAAAGGTGGTTGACCAACGAAGTCGTGTTTCATTTTAAATTATTTACTAGACTCTAAAGTCAGTTGTTTTTAAATGCTTAACTTAATGTCACACAATGGGCGGAGAATTGTATTTTCATTTGCGACGCAAATATTCTCACCAGCGCCCCTAGCGGCCAAAATACGAATTTTTCTGATCGATTACTAGAATTTAGTTGCTAATGTTAGCAATAGATGGCGGTACATTGATCCCAATGTGCAGTTTTTTATGGCTTCATGATACAACCAGTGCCATTTCTAGGTACCATTCGGAACCTGTCGTTTTTTTAAGGAGTTACTGGAAAATAACTGGCAAATCCGTAGGTAAAATCCTCAGGGAAAATCTCTCATTTGACAGGTAGGTAAGTAGATAAAACGGTGCAAGAACGTCACACTTGTCAATTCTCAAAGTCATCTCTTCTAGGTACTTCATCATCAGGTTCCTAATTTGCCGCTAGGAGCGCGCTCGTAGTCTCTTGAATCTTTTTCCGTCTCAAACCGGCGAAGAAAGAAATTCATAAACCTACAGGTCTCAAGCAACGTGGCCGACGTTGCTTTAGTTAGATCTATAGGTTAATGAATTTCTAAGTCAATATTATGGCAGGTGTTCAGTGCATTCCTTCAGCCGATAATCGCCTATTCTTGGGTGAGTAATCGGTGAACTCATTTTAAAAACCATGCGATGTGTAAATTATACCTAACCAAACTGTTTAGGTAAAATATACCAGATTATTTAAATTTCGCCACATCTGTTCCAACACAAATGGCACAAATGCATTTGCGTCTCGGAAACAAAATGTACAATAGATGCGTTCGGATGTCGACTGCAAAGTTGACTTGGTATATCATAACCTTTCGTACATATCGAATGTAGGTACCTACTTACCAACAAATAGAGACGAATTCAGGTGAACAATCGAAAAAATCAGCAGCTTGCTATGTGCTGTGGTTCCCGAGATATCGAGGTGGCCATGCCAGGATGACGTCGTTCTGGCATGGCCACCAACATACCCCAGTAGTGCTATTCTGTAAGCGTATTTATACAACTCGATCCTGAATCCGCAGTGAGATTACAAATTGGCATTCTATAAAATTCAACAATAATCGAGTTCTACATCAGCGCTACAGTTGCGTGCGTGGCGGCGAGTTGAACTACAGCCAGGTGAGATTTTGACGTTTGTTAGTATGGTATGACGTTTAAAGTGGCATTCTGTAAGGGAATCCCGCGTTCACTTCGACCCACACTACGCACTTCATATTCGAATTAATCTGCTGTAACTTTTAAACGGAGGACCGACAAAATCTAGTTTTTTGCGACAAAATTCGACTAATTAACGACAATTTGGACATCTATTCAGAATTGCAGTTTGTGGTGGTGTCATGCCATGCCAGGATGACGCTTACTCTAAGAGGGGGCAGAAATATCTGGCTGCACTTCGACCCTTTGGGATCTATTGTGCCAAACCCCTGTCCACCAGCGGTGCACCATTCCGTTTTTTGGTGGACCTCTGACCTCGCATACCTATAAGACTAAATTCTGAACTTGGTGTACGCGGGTTATCCCAAGATATTTTCCTTCAACAAAATCCAGTTTTACCATAATAAACCGTACTTTTCCGCAAAACTCATTGGTACAGGCCAAGTTTCGAATCCACGACCCCATGAACTTGAGACGAGAGCACAACTACCTAACTAGGCTAACACAGCTATTTTAAGTCTAGTAACTATTCTTACATTTGTCATCTATATTTAACTTACACGCCGAAACGAGGCTACCAGCCTTGGTACACTTTCTTACCTCAATAACAGTGTATATTTAATTTGAGGAAAACATTCACGTTTCCTCTTTATTACTATCTGAAAGATACCATCTTGCAATCTGTTTTCTGTGAAGTATTGGATCATTTGTCAAAATGTACTTACAGTATTGGAATATCTGTAGATATTATCTACGAAACAACAAACAAAATGAATCGCATGTTATCCGGAAGTGTTTTGTTGTTATTGTTTTGTTTACGCGTCCTCTGGGTTCTGATCATAGAAATGGGAGCGTAGCGAGCTTTTTCCGTGTTCTGTGGTTCCGATGCATAGTCAAACGCCTGACCCACTGAGCAAACGAGACAGCCGAGGTAGCCTAGTTAATGTGGCGTTCATGAGGTCGTGGGTTCGATCCTTGGTGAACCAGCTATTTACAGTCAATCAATCTATCAATATTACATTTGGTAAAGAAATTTTACAAGTCTCTTCTGTTTTGACAAAAATAATCCTATTCAAAGCCTATTATCGAATGGATGAGTTAATAATCACATGTCGTAAAACTTTAATACAAACTGCGTTTTAAAACGTACCTATTTCTGTTCATTAAACTACCATGATGTAACTTAGCAGGTATTTTCGTAATCCAAATATTTTGATGATACCTACTCGTCGGTCTTGTGATTCGGGTGTGTCTCATTCAAGTAGGTACGCCAGTCATGATGTCATCATCATCAGCCTGCATTAGTCCACTGCTGGACTGGTCCCGCAAGGTGCGCCGCCACATCGTGCAGCTGCCTCACCCAGATCGTCACTCCATCTAGCCGGAGGCGTCACCACCAGTCACGTCTGCTCACGTATAGATCTGCGATTCTTAAACGGCTGGACAGTTTTTATTAAATGAGGTATCACTTAATTTCGTCGTTCGAGAGTGACATAATTAGTAGGATTTATGTCTGGAAGAAATCGTTTTAAACGCCTAAATTGTAGTGTATCTGATCTTTTAGACCTCTTTTTATGCAGTCGTTTTTTGTCTACATTTACTAGGCAATTAGTACTTAACTATGTGTAAGGTAGGTATTATGTTATGCAGTAGTATCTAAGTAAACTAGTTTAGTCTTTATTCCGTTTTTCGTTAGCTGTATTATGAAAACAAACGCTATTTGCGTCTCGTCTACATGTGCGTGCAAGGTCCATAGCAGCAAAAACAAGTTTGTATTACCATATAAACTTTGCGGTCCACTTAGGAACAAAGTCTATCGTACATTTTGCTTTTAGCCGCAAAAGCGTTAGTTATCTTAAGACACCGAAGGGAAAAACGGATTTTACATAGCGTATTTTTGATGTTGGTATACTGTAAGGTAGGTATCTAATCTACGCAGTGTTGAAAAACCAAGGTTGCTGCGCATCGGTCGGTGATATTTTTTTAAAATAATCGATCATTCGTACGTAAATAAGGTACAGACAAGTTAAACATTCTATTGCGTGCTTGTTGACCTGACACGAAGCCTCTGTTCATTATAAAGTTTCGGTGTTCAAAGTAAAAGTAAAAACACGGAAATAAAGCGGCATAAAACCCAGTATTTTGTTCTCCTGTAGGTATACCTAGTCATAGTAATCAGTCAACAAACTTGACACGAACAAAACAGAAGTTATATATAAGTGCATCATCGTACCAGACACGTATAATGTACACTGTAGTAAACAAACCCATTAATTATACTACTTACCTAATACATTGTTTTTATGTTATTTACATAAGATTGATGTAATAGGTATAATTAAATATATCAATGGCGTCGGGAAAAAGACGCGGCCTATCATATCGAAAGGACCGCAGTACGATCCCGGCTGGGCCATGTATACATATACCAATGGGTTTTATTCTTAAAAAACTTAATTACATTTACTGACTGCTCTCAAACGGTGAAGGAAAA
Source organism: Metalampra italica (assembly GCA_949699065.1). Lineage (NCBI taxonomy): Eukaryota > Metazoa > Arthropoda > Insecta > Lepidoptera > Oecophoridae > Metalampra > Metalampra italica. Next base: position 8,385,673 of record OX452982.1, read on the forward strand.
CATCGTGAGGAAACCTGCATACGCCGAAGATGAAATTCTTAGGCGCATGTGAAGCTCACCCGCGCTGGGCTAGCATGGTGGACTATAGCCCGAATGCCCTCGTTGAGAGGGAAGGCCTGAGCCCCAGCAGTGAGGACATGTTAATAGGCTATTGATTTGATTTGAAATATAAAAGGATTTGCTACCGCCCCCGTAGATCGCAAAGCTAACGAATAATGAAAGACACGTCACCTAATATTTTACATTAAATTGTACCTACTATTGGTCCCGGCTATGTGATATCCTCACTTGATTGATTAAAATTAGAACCAGCTAGGCCATGGGCACTTTAAATTCAAAAGTTCGTAATCATTGCTTTTAAATTCCAAGTTCTTTCTACCGCTGCCAGAGTTAGCGGCATATCGCATTGGTTACGCGTAGCCAATGTAACCTTACATTACGCAACCGGCCATTGCCAAGGTTACACTGGTAAATAACGTAACCATTCAGATACCTCACTGATAACAGTAGTTAAACAATAGATAAGAACCTAAGTTAACCAGCCTTTGAAATACTCTGCGCGAACCTTTTTATGCGTGCCTCCTTTAAAAATGTGGAATGATATTCCTTTATATTATAATTTTGCTGACTTTTATGTTTGTCCAGTGAATTTAGTTTTTTATAAATGTGACATATGGTATTATTAACACAATGATTACAGTATTTTTATATCTACCCACCCACTCATTGCTAAATATATTTGTAACAAAAACATAGTTTTCTGGTTAACCAAGAATTTTTGGAACCTAGCCAAACTTTCCCCTTAAATCTATCAATAGTTTAAACTCGCGACGTCGTCCGCATTATCCTGTATGTTATTTATTCCAGGATGTAGCTATCACAGTACCATGTGGACCGACGAGCTAAATGTTAAAAAGCACACGTTTCTATTATAGGCTGCATTAAGCTGTGAAATAATAGCCACTTTACAAAATTTATTGAAAATGCCATTATTGCGTTGAAGGGTTTATTCCAACCCAACGGCTATCCCAATCATCATCATCATCAGCCCACACTAGTCCACTGCTGGACATAGGCCTCCCCCAAGGCGCGCCACTGAGTCCGATCTTCGACTCTCCACATCCAGTCACTGCCAGTCCATCCCAATCAATTGTGATAATTTTAACACTTTTTCCATTCTTCCAACTTGTTTCATACATACTTGTAATACTTATTATTGTATTGGTAAACTTTAGCTATAGTTGGAAGAATGGAAAAAAGTTTTTTATCCCAATTGCGGATGGAACAGACAGTCAAAGCCTACACATAGTTATTAATCCTCATAAATTCGAGTTGTTTATTTATAAATACCTGACCACACGTGACGCACGTGGATAGACTATTACGCGAGGTTAGTTTGCTTGTTTATAATCTCGTCACATGCGTTTAATATGGCGCCAACGTGTGGGTGTGTATCACGCCACTCTTCGCGTACAGTCGACCGCACGTCAGTAAAAACACTATGACCTTGAGCTGGCCTAGCTTATGGAGTTTCAATGCTATGAGAGACCAGTTTATACTGGATTTGTTTCCACTGACGTGCGGTCCACCTTACCCACCAATATCTTCCGTTTCGTCAGACATATCTATTCTCTATAACTCGTTATATGTATACATTGTAAACATATTGTAGATTATAATATAATAGAACCATAGTTCTATTTTCGTGCTAAATATATTCTATGGCCCATATAATTAACCTCTGGGGTAATTCATCAACAAAAAACAAGTTAATTCTGTTAGTTGCTAATAATGCGTGATATGTACCTACAATGTATTCTACCTAGGTAGCTAAGTAGGTACTAATTCCTTTTTTGTACTATTTCTTATCCCACTATGCTATGTACAGGGTGTCCCACAGCTATGGAACACGGAGGAAAGTGCATACTTGGTGGGTGCACGGGTCGGTGCCCAGCAAATAATAAAGAAAAGGAAATTTTACTTTTTTTTGGAATCAAAATTTAATTTATTAGGGAGGCACAAAAAACTGATATAAAACATTATGATAAAAAATACAAAATGTAAAGTAAAAAATAAGTAAGCACCTGTTAACTTCCTGTATTAAAAGATTTTTAAAAATCACCTGCCTGAGCCGGGAATCGAACGGGACAAAGGTGGAAAAACCATGTACCTACTGTTAAGATACCAATCGAGCTAGTGTGACTCGATGGGAACTAAACTATCATAATATGAAGCAGTTCCTTCCAAATAACTTAGTATCATAATAAAGGAAGAACGTACTTGACCATATATTTATGTAACAGGAAAAAACACTACATATAATTAAATTCGCACGTACTTGACCGTAATATATGTAACAGGAAACAACACTAGGTATTGAATTGTTGTAGCCACGTGTTTGTTTGTAAACAGGGAGGTGTGTCCGCTGCGTATGCGCTGACTCACTGCGTTATTTGTATAACTTAAACGTACCCATAAGTATAACATAATACATTCTTCCACTATAATAGCTACGGTACAGTTAACTAACTCGACGATGCTTTCAAAGAGAGGTCAGTTCAGATAATTTTCATATTCAATTTGTCGCAAGTCTTATATTGTTTTAATTTTATTTATTTTTTAGCTGTAATCATTATGTAAGTTTATTTTTCATTACTCATACTCTGAAAGAAGGTCTGAAGTTGCCTGAGTAGCGGGTTGAAAGTAGTACATCTCAGCCCTAGGGAGAATCGCTTTCAACTGACAGCTGTCAAATTATTTTTAAAAAAACTAGTACTATTTTGACATTTCTATTGGACCATGTTCAATTACAGCGCGATGTTAAATTGAAATAACATAAAGTTATGTATTATTTAAAGAATATATATTTTTAAATGACTTTATTATAATTATTACTGTCAACTATTTCTTTAAATAACATACATTTGGGCAAAATATTTGTAATTTTTTCAATTATGGAAATGAAAAATAATGGCAGAATAGCTGGCCGGCCACAGAAAAAAAAACAAAATAGACGGGAAAGCGGCAATCCGATCTTCTTTTGTTTTTTCGAGTTGTAGAGTTTTGTTTATACTTCCGTATAGCAGAGATTTGTATTAACACTCATTTTATGTTTTTGTTTTTACTTTCAGTGTATTCTTAATGAAAAGCACAGTGTTTCCCTCGGGTTCAAGACTTATTTAGAGGTCCCTCGAACTATTTTTCACCCCTGGGGTAACAATGTACTATTAAAGTTAGTATTTCTGTTTTTTGACAAAGGGTGAAAGTATAATTGATTGTCAAGCAAGCATTCAGAGATTGTTGTGATTTAAGTATGTACAGTCAACGTCATAATAGCTGATCAGTTTAGTGGGTACAAATTAAAGTAAAAATTGATCGCTGGTAAAAATATATTTTTTGCATTGTCACTTGTGCTGGCAAATGTCAAGACGAATGTTATTAATTACATTAGTGAGACAGTACGTAAATGTGGACGTTGACCGTATATACCTACCTACAATCTGTATAAATCCCTTAAATTTAAATAAGATACTTACGGCTTAAAGATCTTTTGAAAAATCCCTCAAAGTTGTGTTATTATTTCATTTTAAATACCTCGCTTTGCTTGTATATTCGAAACCTTGAACATGTTGTTTACCGTTTGCACTGCGCTTGAGTACCCTATTTACAAAAACTGAATACAGTCCACCACTCAAGAACATGTTTATTGTGTACCCTACGTTTGTTGAGTACCCTAGATAAAAAACTGAATACTGTCCACCACTCAAGATAACTATAAAATTCACAAATACAACTGTGCAGTCGCACAGCAGTAGGATTTATAAAGAATTTACGTCGGTTACTAAGTTACTAAATCGTTTTGATCCAGACACGGGGGTGAAATGTCTTAAATTCACACCCCGTTAGGCACCCTGTAGACGGTCATGCAAACGTCATTCAAATCCATTAGTCATGACTGATGGTTGCATGATGCAAAAATAAAGTATGAAAATTTTCGTCATTCACCGCATTAGACGATCATTCATCCGTCAGTCACCGCCTGACTGTGGTAAAACCAAGAAGATTCAAACCTCTTTGGTCGCGCGCGCGCTCCCTGTGAAGATCGCATCTTGCATATTTAGTATGGGAAACGAAGAAAAATTCGGTTTCAAAATCAGGGGGGGGGGGGTGCGGACAAAGGAAGCGGATTAGCGGGAGGAAGTTGCTAATACAAATTTATATGGAGTTTGAAAATGAGAATGTGTGAGTGAGAATAAATATTATCATACATTTGACACGATTTTGGCACCCCCTAAAATGCTTTTGTTATTCATATAAAGGGGAGTAGCTTTTTTAAAAAATTCATGGGTAAAACCATGGTAAAACTGACAGCAAAACCTAGCGTCTACAGGGTGCCTTAAGGTGAGGTTGACATGCGATGGTTCACCCGACGTTGTCTCGACACCCTACAGTTTTCTCAGCAACTCGCCAATGACGTATTTCGCAGTTTTGTGTAAACAACACTTTATTACCATTTGCATTGTACCGTGAAATATAATTAATATTCAATCCGGACTTGGCCGCGTCAAGAATAGAAAAACTCTTGCATGCATCGAATATAACTTGATAATATTGTTTATCCCGCTGGATGAGGTTAGCGCAGGACCGGTCGTCGTGGAGATCCCTGGAGGCCTTTGTCCAGCAGTGGACGTCTATAGGCTGATATGATAATGATGAATATTGTTTATCTATTATTAGGTTTCTCTAGGCTTGGTTTCTCAGAAAGGTCTCAAGGTAGGTACTTATAATATTTGCTACCTAATAAATATTGTAACTAGGTTTTAAGTTTGTGCGTAAATTACATAATATAAATGTTGCCTAACCTACCCTTTAACTTGCTAACTTTTGATCTGTCGAAACCACTTTGATTCTTTGGGGGATTACCTCAAAAAAATTATTTCGCAGATCTCACGTCGCCGATTGCCGGGATTTCGACACTTTCTCGACTTTCTGGCTATCAGGGTTCTCAAAGTCGAACTTTTTCATTGAAAATGAACCAATCGAAATTTTGAGTCAGCTAGTTCGAGTATTTTGTGAGTTCATGATACTACTCGTAGTAGTGCCGAGGCTCTTACGCTTCGCTGTTTTCGTCGGAGTCACGAACGGGCACGGTCAAGGTTGCTGGGTATTGAATTATTTATGATTCGTTATGCCACGTTCGATGGAATCGAAATATACTTGGCTCACTTACGGCAATGTAGGTAGGTACCTACATAAACTTGAAAAAAAAATCTTTTATACAGAATTGGAATACAATATCCTCTTTTTCCGAAGGTCCGAAGTTCGATCCCCGGCTGGACCATGTACCAATGGGTTTTTTCTCGAAACTTAAGTACATATACTGACTGCTCTCAAACGGCGAAGGAAAACATCGTGAGAAAACCTGCATACGCCGAAGAAGAAATTCTTAGGCGCATGTGAAGTTCACTAACCCGCACTGGGCTAGCGTGGTGGACTATAGCCCGAACGCCCTCGTTGATAGGGTATAAGGCCTGAGCCCCGGCATTATATAGCCGAGGGGAAGAAACAGCAACAAACGAAACAGCACAGGGCCTTTTGTTTCATACATACCTACCTATTATATTTTGTTTATTTTCACTATATTTTATTCCAACATAAAGTTTAAATTGTCAAATGGTGCCACTTCCTCCGTATGTCCTCCAGTCCATGCCGCGGCGTGCTCTACTGCGCTATTTAATAAAAACGTAATAAAATTAAGGATCTCGGCCTTGGGTGTTGGATGAGGTCATGCGAGGCGATACGGTAGGTGCCGGCATGTGTGGCGGAGTGGCGCCAAATGTGGCCCAGTTTTGTCTAACAGTCCCTCAATACAACTAAAGCACAGAAGTAAGGCTAAAATAATAGCTTGGTACAGCTTACATAAATGCCTCTGGGGGGCCAAGGCCAATACCGCTAATTCTAGGCAGTCTTATCCCTAAAAGCTGTTTCTTCCAGACAACCTTGATTTATATCAAATAATATAACGTTTTAGTAAAACTGAAATTTTACTAACGACATTATAACTGTTTAACAATTTTTAAGGAAACTAGGTCAAATCTTATGTAAAAAGGAGGGGGGGGGGGGTTGAGGGGAGAAATGTTATGTCCTTACAAAGGGGAGGTCAAAAATCGTCGAAACCGTCCTTAGGTAGGTAATTAATGTTCGGCCCCTTACGTCGACAAGTGGGTACCTACCATGATCAACCAATATACTCGTATACCTGATAAAAGTAGATATAGTTACTATCATATGTTAATAACTAGATTTGCTATGAAAAACATAAGGATTTACCAATACCAAATCAGATTTTACAAGATTAAAATCATAAAAATATGTGTTGTCTGTAGTTTATGGTTCTAATAATAACACGGACTCTGAGATATAGATGCGGAAGCCCATAGTATCTTATCATAATGTCTGGTAATGATAAATTTATAAATGTATACAGGGTTTTTAAGATGTCTGTAAAAAGTTACCTATTTATTGATAATCATCCTATAGACTTACCAAGTTATCTGTGAACTGAAGGTGGCTCTGCCATCGCTCCATGCCCGTCATGCTATATATTTTGTTCTGACGGCCGCATGACATTCTGCGTAGTTCCTGATTCTGCCACTTCACTGATAACTTGGTATATCTATATCTACTGGTACTATCATATTTAACATACAGTATCCTTTCCTCTCCTTTGGTTACCTTTGTACTCGCTAATCATTGGAACTATCAGTCGGATTTGAAAAATTCTTTTTGCATTTGATAGCCCACTTGTTGAGGAAGGTTATACGCTATTTAACATCACGCCACGACTCTATTTATCTATACGTCAACGGCCACCTCTGGACACAGGCCTTCCATCGTGCGAGAGTATTGCCAATAATCACCACGTGCTGCGTTCATTGACTAAATTTATCGGTTTGTTCTGTAAATAGGTACTTACATAGGGAATAGGTATTAGCAGAACATGTTAATGTACACTCATAACACACGGAACTGCGCAGTTTGTGGTAGAGAAAAACAATGGCAAAACAATATAATTTAAACCATAATTTGTATGTGATGATTGAATTATAACATCGTAGTTAAAACTAAGAGTACCTATAATATGTTTGAGGTACTACAGCCAAACTATGAACTATGAATCATCGAAGCCCTTTTGTCATAAGAACGACGCGACGGTATAAGATGGGTATAAGTCTTTGAATACTTGCACGTTTGCAGATTTTTTGTCTCTTCATTTCTTCCAGAATAGTATACTTCCAGTACCACAGAATTTTTTCAAATATCTTTATCTTTAGGTATGCACATTATAAGTCATTATAAGTCTAGTATTTGATCTGGGTCGCAAAACCCGTTTTAACACTCTGAGGGTTATTATTATGTGGATCATACATAATAAATTCAAAATTCAAAAGTATTTTATTGCATGTAAGTACACTAGGTACATTTATACAACGTCAATTTTTTATCTACCACCGCCTCCAAGGTGTTATATAGAGCTGGGAAGAAGAAGCGGCGCAACAAACTTCCGCAACACATCTTTTAAAATCAAGTTTGTACATAACATTATTTTGTAAAGATTGTGCGAGGCTGAAGTAACATTAACACCAGGCATCTTTGTCATTTAGATAATCGACTGTTTTATAATAAGCTTTCTTACAAAGTTGTTGTTTAATGTGAGTCTTAAATTTTCTGTCATTCATATTTAAGATTTCTTCTGGTAGTTTATTGTAGAAGCGTATACATTGCCCCGTGAATGATTTACTGACCTTACTAAGCCTTAACTGTGGTGGTACAAGTTTGTTTTTGTTTCTTGTAACATAAGCTGTGTTCATATCACAGTGCCTCAAAAAGAGAGATATATTTTTGCGGACATACAAAATATTCTCAAAAATGTATTGACTGGCAACGGTTAATATATTAATTTCTTTAAACTTTTCTCTTAATGATTCTCTACAACGTAGATTATAGATCGCCCTAACAGATCTCTTTGGCAAAATAAAGATGGTTTCTATATCTGCCGCTTGACCCCACAGTAGGATGCCGTATGACATGATGCTGTGGAAGTAGCTGAAATAGACTAATATGGATCAAAGTCGGTATATGGGTCAATTACAATTTATTGATATCGTTCTAATCTGTTATTCGTGTGTTATTTCCGTGACTCGCGATTTATGTAAGTAGGTCAGTTAATACGTTTTACACGCATGCATGGAGAGACATTGGATCCCTATGTGTGCTCTACCGCCTGTATAATGAGGAGTGTTCCGAGGAATTGTTCGATCTGGTGCCAGCCACCAGTTTTCGCCATCGCACTGCGCGCCGTCAGAATACGGTTCACCCACATTACATAGATCCCTGGCGGACCAGCACTGTGCGCTTTTCGCGGTCTTTTTTGCTGCGCACGTGCAAAATGTGGAATGACCTTCCCTCTGACGCTTTTCCACAGCGCTACGATATGGGGTCCTTCAAGAAAAGAGACAAAAGAGCCCTCCAACCGCGGCCGGCAACGCCCAGCACCCCCCGGGTGTTGCAGGTGTCTATAGGCGGCGGTGACCTCTTAACATCAGGAGGCCCGCCTGCTTGTTGCCCCCGTAGCAATAAAAAAAAATGCATTTTTGGGAGAGAATGATGATGTGCGTGAGTTTTTACGTTTGAAATCAGCAATTTTACGCGCGCAGTGGAGTTTATTACTTGAATTTACAAATTACTAGAATCAACCTGAGCTGTGATATTTTCTTCGATTTATTAAAAATCTTTTATCAGGCTATCTGCATTAAATAACAGAAATGAGGCACTAAGTGTGTGAACCTACTCTTAGATTACGTACCGGAAGACGGAGCGTGGGCAGGCCTTCCCACAAGGTGGACCGACGATCTGGTGAAGGTCGCGGGACCCAGCTGGATGAGGTTAGCGCGGGATCGGTCGCCGTAGAGATCTTTGGGGGAGGCCTTTGTCTAGCAAGCAGTGGACGTCTACAGGCTGATATGATGATGATGATGAAACTCTTAGTGCTCGTAATTTCTCTAACGTCAAATATCTACCTAGAGGTACCAAATACTAGGTATAAATGGACGTTTGCACGCGTGTGTGAATTGAATGCATTACAATCGCCACGTGAGTTACAATGTTTGTTTACTTGCCGATAAGAAATTACTGCACATTGGATCGGAATGCGAGGTTAGGCGCATTGTGGGAATATGCTGTAACTAAATAAAAATATAACATAAACATGTTGACATTACATAACAAACGTCAAAAGTAAGTAAAAGGTACTTAGGCATTGATAGATATTTTGCATATATAAATAAAACGAACGCTTGAAACTGGATATCCGATTTTTAAAATTTATTAGGCACCTACCTATATTTATCAATTACACATAAAATATTGACTAGTTGACCCGGTATTTCTTCTAGTCAAGTAAACAATTTAGTAGGTAGGTAAAACTATGTCTTATCGTAGGTATACCTAGTCACGGATAAAAAATACCTATACGTGTGGTAGCTAGGTAACTTATCCGTATCAGAACAGTACCTATATTACGAACGTAACAAAATAATACTATTTTTTGATACTGTATCGATAGATGAATAAATCCCGTGACAGGCAGCAAGCATACTGCGATTACCTACTCCAGAGCGAGAGTCCAGCAGTGGACTTAATAAGAGGACGTATTAAGTTGATGTTCACAATGCTCATGCTTTCTGCTCATAAACTAAAATACATACTTATTTTATCTTAGGGAGTCAGAAATTTGATACCTGGCGCACCTTTGACCCTGGATCTCTGTGCCAAACCCCTGTCCACTATTTTTATTTACTGCTACGGGGGCAACAAGCAGGCGGGCCTCCGGATGTTAAGCTCACCGCCACCCATAGACACCTGCAACACCCGGGGGGTGCCGGCCTAACGAACTAACGATGCCCCAATCCGTTTTTGGTGGATTTCACAAATCCTAATCTTTGACGTAGACAGGTTTTCTCACGATTTCTCATTCACTGAAAAGCCTGTAGTCTTCTAAATTTACAAAACAAAGTCGTGTTAGTTACACCATTTTATAACTCACGAACGGCTGAAAGGATTTTGATGAAACTTGGTATAGTGATAGCTTATTTTTACCGCGGTAAACTGTTCCCGCAGGAATAACTTATTCCAAGCGGGCGAAGCCACGGGCAACAGCTATCATAAATAGGGGTGAAAATTTGCACGGGAGTACCTATCGGTTTCTTTAAAGGCAGTAACTTGAAAATTGGAATTGTAGCTACTTGCTTTTGACAGAGCGACTTCTGTCAGCTAGTAAGTATTATAATATACAGCACTTTAAAAAGTTCCTAAATACTCCTTGGTATGTGCCAAGGAGCGAACCCACGACCTCATGAAAGTCAGTCGAGTGCACAGCCAACTATGTATATGGCCACCACGACACGTTCCAAAAACTGAAGCTTAGTCAAACAACTCGTTTTTAAAGACGGCAATAAACTCACGTGGCTGTCCCACTTCTGACGATGATGCAATGAGCAATGATAAGCGAAAGATAAATATTATGATTATTACTTGAAGAAGATTGGAGACACATTTTTTTATCAAGATCGAGAAGTTGAGAGCTGGCGCATTTTAGACTTTCGCGCTTTGTATTCATAATTATATAATTATTTACGGGTCTTACACACGAAATAGTTTTATTTACCTTGCCCGACGTTTCGACCAGGTTACACTGGCCGTGGTCACGAGCTGACTGGAGAGGCGAGCTGTCAGCGTTGATCGCTGTGAGTAGTAAATTCAATAAGGAAGATGGTTTTAAATTGTCACCGTCGTGGAATCCAGTGATCGATAAACTTAAATCTCGTGACTTATCGTCGAATACACCCGCTATCCGTGAGTGTTGTGTGCCGGGACTTTCCAATAATACAAGATCAGCAGAGGGTAGTTTCAGAAACTACCCACAGCGATCAACAATGACAGCTCGCCTCTCCAGTCAGCTCGTGACCACGGCCAGTGTAACCTGGTCGAAACGTCGGGCAAGGTAAATAAAACTATTTCGTGTGTAAGACCCGTAAATAATTATTTAATTGAGAGCTGGCGTTTATGGCTGTCAGTTAGGAAGCCTTTAATCTGATCGAGTAAAAATATCGTAGTTTATTTGTGCCAACTTCGATTGAGTAACAGAAGCAATACCAAAGGGATAAACAAACAACATTAGAATGGATTTACCTCAAGAATGAAATAGAGTAAAGAATAGTCGAGAGGAGCAATTTATTTTTGCTTTATCACTCGAAATTCATTTTAAAACGACTTCTGTCGACTTTAAAAACAGAAGCTGACTTACTTCGACAATCCTATCCTTAATATTATAAAGGCGAAAGTTTGTAAGAATGTGAGGGTGTTTGTTACTCTTTCACGCAAATACTACCGAACAGTTTTTGATGAAACTTGGTACAGTGATAGCTTATATCCTGGAATAATATATAGGCTACTTTTTAACGCGGACAAATTCGCGGGGCGTCCGCTAATACCCCCTAAGTAACAAAATGCCTACATAGAGAGCGCTGTTTCACAATGTACACGCGAAAAACGCGAAGCCGCGGGAAAAAGCTAGTTTACCACAAAGGCAGTTGTTCTTTTATCAAAACTACAGTTTTAAGACTTTACGGCTGTTTATTTCGTTATCTACAAGCATTTTCTTTTGTACCACGCCTAATTTGAATAATTTAACAATTTAAGCGCTGAATCTCAATGAAATTCTTGATTTACACTCCTTGACTCCTTCCGTCGTCGATCCGTCGAGCAGTTTAATGATGAACTTAAATTAAATTGACGAATTTATTAAATTACCTACTCAGTCTCTCATTTCATTATCAACGGCTTGCAAAAAAACTACGCATAAGCCGGTGGTGTTTATGTGTGGGTTGGACGTCAGATAACGATGACTGTGTTTGTGCTCAAAGATTGGGAATAACACGTGTTTTGCAGATGCGAAACTAGGTATAATTTACATAGGTATAAATAAAAATTAATTATGTTATGACCCTGAAATGTGCCATTGGTGGAGCTCTATGCCCGGCACTGGTTGATGATGATGATTTTACTACGTCCTTACTATCCTCGTAAGGCATAGCACTATTATAAAACCTAGTCGTTTAGACCTAGAACATATTATTTGGGCCTTACGAGGAAGTGGTAGGTATCTACTGTATACAAATATACCCAACATTGTCCACTGTCAACTCTTCTCCAATGCAAACATATCTGTAAAATGGAAAGTGATGTACCTAGGTAACATATACTTACAAGTAAGCAAGACACGAAATTGTTGAGCTCTAACGAACCACTTTTTTTTTAACTATAAAAATCCGCCAAAACGAAAAAGGTCTCACTGAGGCTTACGACGCCACCTGCAAATATCACCTAATACATTAAATAATCTATGAATGTTTTGCTCACCGGACGCATGTGTGGCGTGTTCACTACACGGCGCGTCGGCGTGTGCGTGCCTCGCTGGCACTCCGTATTTATTTTAGGCACCGGCTGAACTCGGCTCAGTCCTGCCTGCTTCCACCTGCTGAGTGCTTGTGACTGTGATTCTGACTCCCGAGGTTCGAGGATATTGTGAAGAATGTCTGCGTCTCCGATAGCAAGGCAGGCCACGCACAGCCAGGCGATACCGTCGAGGAGGGTCCTCATCACGGACCCCTCGCAGATGCCAGATGTATATTCCAGCACGCCTGGAGGCACGGTGTACTCTACCACGCCTGGAGGTAATTTTTTAAAATTAATTTATTCTCCAAAAAAGGTTCAAGAATCTCCATTCAAAATTGAATAGATATCGCTTTTTTATAATAGGTACCTATATAGTCGTCATCTGCTGCTAGAACTGTAGACCAGCTCAAGGTCAACAAAGTGTTTGCACTGACATGCGGTGGACTGTACACAAGACCATGCCGTGGACCGCCACCACATCGAAATGTATCAACGTGTTCGAGAGGTTATGAATGTGTGTTGTTCAATTTATTACGTACTAGCAAACGCCCAGCGACTTCATTCGCGTTAAGATATTACTCTGACCCCCTTGCCCTCCACCTCCCTCTCCCCTTCCTTTCTCATCCCCTCCACTTCCTCGTGGCCACCCCTTTTTATAAAACCCAATACCAGATAGCCTATGTTAACACAGAGAGTATCAGCTATCCAGCGAAAGAATTATTGAGATCGGTTCAGTAATTACAAAGATTACTTCAAACATACATCCATCCAAACTTTACCTCTTGATCTCCCCAAGAATCTCCCCAAAATGCCGGCATTTTCGTATTGGACGAAGGCGCTAAGTAAAAAAAATAGGTACCCAAAAAGATATGTATTCCGAATTGAGTTTTCTTCTAATTATGATTAGAGTAATACCAAAGTGCAATCAAACTTATATCAGTTACTATTACTCCCCAGCGGTGGGGAGCCTCGAGGGGGTTTTTTATTTATAATTTATATTTAAGTTTAGTTTTAGTTTTATATAATAAGTTTTTTATTGTTATCCTATATTTATTTAGGTTACTATTTAAGAAGTTACATTTATCTGTGGATAAGATAGGATGAATTATGTAATAACTCTAATACATAAGTAAGTACCTATTAGATACCTATTTGTTATTGACAATGTTATGTATTACATCCATATAATAATTAAGTAACTGTATTAAATTTCATGTGGCTAATTTTGATCCTTAGAGCCGGTTAGGATGCACGTTAATCCAGGTTTGAGAATTGTTATCCAGAAACCTGAGGAAGTCATGATTTTGGCGATCTGCTTACTCGCAATAAAAATGCTCGATTCCATCACAAAGGATTATAATAGTTTCCATTCCAGGCCAAATTCTTCCGAACAAAACGTTTGATAACTATTATAATCCTTTGTGATGGAATCGATTCCTAACAAAATCAAAAATATAACAATATCAGCAACCGAATAGAGGCGTGGAACGATTTATACTAGCCGGATAACCCAACGAGCTCAAACTCTACCGGATAGTTATTTAGGTGAAAAACTGGTCGATTCTACTGATTGTATCGGATGTCGAAGGAAAATTAGTAAAATCGACGGCTCGAAGCGAGAAGAGCGATTCAAAAATAGAGCTCCTGGATCTAAATCAATTTACTCCTCTGCCTGTAAATTGAACAATAATTGTTGTGGGATCTTCATAGATTTAGGATCTCTTTGGTTGGCGGCCGCAGGAGCGCGCTCGCCACTAAAGAGATTCGAAACTTCTTGGGAATCTTAGATAAGAAGTAAACTAAGCATGGGTTTTGTTGAGGTGTGAACTCTACGTTTAAATCCTTTAGACGAATTCGCTCACGATTGAGTCTGACATACAATAAGAATAAGATGTCTAAATACATGGATGGAACAGTGGGTTCTAATCTACAAGCAACTAACTGTTGCCTGCGGCTTCGAATATATTAGTTTTCCGCGCAGACAAACCTTGCCAAAGAACCAAGTAACCAAGCAACACTGAAAACTCCATTTGAATCCTTGATTTTGGAGGAGAAAAGCAACAACGTGATAAGCAACTCCAGAAAGAAAGTAGATCGTCAGATCTTTTAAACTACGCAACGGATTTTCATGCGGTTTTCACTATCAATCAGAGAATTTCTTTCGGATGGTTTATAGGTAAGTACTTATCCCATGCGAGCGAAGCCGCTGGCAACTGCTAGTTCATATTAATAGAACCTAAGCAATTTAATTAATCTAGGTCAATTTATGAAAACCACCTTCATCGGCATTGGAAAGAGCAACAACAAATTGTCAACTAACCACCTAGGTTCTAAGTTCAGCCACCTCGGGATTGAGCCAGTTCTAAGCAGCCATGCTCAATTAACGTCAATATAGCTCGAGTCGGGATAATAAAGAGCAGTTGCGCACGCAGGGGAGATAAAAATAGACATGGCAACGACCTATCCACGCAGATTTCAGTTTGTAGATAAGTACCGCGTGTTGATATCGTACATAACCTTGAGATGTGTTATCGGCAGTAACAAGATGTTTAACGCCCATTATTGGACGTAGGCTTTCCGTCGTGTTGGCCACCATATCTCACTGTCACTCTTTACAACCCAACGGTTTATTTTTCAGTTCTAATTGATTGACATTGTCTTTTTTCCTTTTTTTAAGTATTATACACTTTTACCCTATTTTTGCATTGAGTTAAAAAAACTGAAAAAAAATACACATTAAAATAGGCGACAAATGAAATCACGACAATTAAAAATCATCAACGATCAGTAGGTATTAGAAAAGAAATTCCATTGAAGAATGGTCAAACGTTGATCGGAGGATCAACTTTTTTTTATTTTTAGTCGACGCCTATATACATACATACATTACTCATGTACCTATCTAGTTTTATAACATGAACGAAATTAGTATTTCAATCCACGAATAGCACCAGCCAAAAATATTAATCGGTAGCCCTTCATGGACTAGGCAAGGTGCTATTCGTGCTATTCAGACGGGTGCTGTAGCTGGACTACGTCGTATTTTATCCGTACCTACATATTTTTCTACTTAATATATATTCTTATTAATAAGTGGTTATAAAACCAGAATAAAACCGACGATAGGTAATACGATAAATAAAATAAATCACAATCTCTACAATTTTTATTATAGGTAAGTTTATTAGTCACCCAAATTGGCACAACTTTGATAACGAGAATTAACTTTGTCTAGGATTATCACCAGCTAGACAGATCATTATCACAGCTATTAAACGTGAAATGAATAGTTACTCATGTATCTACTTGAAGCCTTAAGTACCGATTACTTTATCATGATAAAGTGGATACTACTGATACTTATATAGTATTTTAGCTGATATCAATCCATCCTGGAATAAAGTTCAGGTATTTACATAAATAAATGAATGTTATACGAGTATGTAAATGCTGTCAATCAAATTAATCCACTTCATTTTACTCGTTTAATTTGTGTAGGTACCTACTCTTCTCTTGGTTTTTTTACATATAAATTACAATACTAATACAGGGTGTACCACGGTTATGGGACACGGAAG
The DNA here is from genome assembly GCA_949699065.1 of Metalampra italica. Lineage (NCBI taxonomy): Eukaryota > Metazoa > Arthropoda > Insecta > Lepidoptera > Oecophoridae > Metalampra > Metalampra italica. The sequence goes on from OX452982.1 coordinate 8,401,767, forward strand.
GAAAGTAGGTGTAAGTAGGTACTTGAATTATAAGAAGACTAGCTTTTTCCCGCGGCTTCGCCGGCGTAGGAAGGTTTTTCCGTGTACATTGTGAATTAGCGCCCTCTGTGTAGGCGTTTTGTTACTTAGGGGGTATTAGCGGACGCCCCGCGACTTTGTCCGCGTTAAAAAGTAGCCTATATGTTATTCCAGGATATAAGCTATCACTGTACCAAGTTTCATCAAAATCTGTTCGGTAGTTTTTGCGTGAAAGAGACATCCTCACAAACTTTCGCCTTTATAATATTAGTAGGATGGATATAATATTAGTAGGATAGGAAATTTTACTTAAATCGTATCCCAAACACACGCGGCCTGCGGTGGCGGCCTACCGCAGGCCGCGCGTGTCTGAAGTCTCACATACATTGCATAGGGAATACAACAGGCCGCCAACACACCGCAGGCCGCGTGTGTCTGGGATACACTTAATGCTACTAGGTATGTATCACGCCAAGTTCCCGATATAGGCGCTTACGTTACCTTGAGCAAACACATCCATGCGGCAGTGTTTACATGACGCGACTAAATTAAAACGCGCATGCGACCGAATGAAGAACAATTCGGCGTTTAAAATCACGTTACTACGAAGACAGTAGCAATACATTTGTCTTTGTCAATCGTGGCAACTTTTAAGGATCTTTGGTGACGGTTAGGTATAAAGTCGCGGGGAAGATAGTCTAGACATTCAATGGATCTAGGGATAATGGTTGGTCGGTTGAACATTAAAATAAACATTAAGGTCCTTTTTGGCAATACCAGTATATTGCAGATAAAGCGTATTTTAAGTAAGTAGAAGGTAAACTTACCTACCTACCGGTCAATTAAGTGACCAGTCATGACATATTATCCAATGATGATAATTTTAAACTAAGAATTTGTTCATTTATCTGGCACTGAGTCTATATCGGTCGCTCTGTGGTGGTCAGATTTTTAAAATTACAGAAACTTACCTAGTTGAAACAATTAAAATTTTTGATTGAATACTTAAGTTGCGCTTAAAGATTGAATATTAAGTAGGTATATAGTAAAGTATTTAGGTACTATTCTGTTCCGAATACTGCTATACACGGGATAGATGATCAAAATAGAATGTAATTTAAATCAAATGGTAAGCGCTACCAATGAAATCCCAAGCTGTTTAATATTACCTTTGTTAGCTCTCACTTGATACCTTTTTTGAACCAATTTAGGCACTGGACCACTAAATGAGCGACTAAATCCCCCAAATCGTCGCTTATTTAGTAAATACTGTTGAGGAGATGATAATTATTTAATTAAATACGGGTCTTACACATGAACAATTTTATTTACCTTTGCCCTACGTTTCGACCAGGTTACACTGGCCGTGGTCACGAGCTGACCACGTATATAATTGAAGTGTAACACCCGTATATAATTAAATAATTATGAATACAAAGCGCGAAAGTCTAAAATGTACTGTTAGGAGTTGATGTTTTTTTTAATTAATACTCAAATTTTACGGATGTTCTTTTCCATCTATTTCAGGCACGAGGATAGTGTACGAAAGGTCTTTCATGATGTCGCTCCGCCAGTCCCCGATCTCGCAAACCCCACCGAAGTGCTCTCTGCCCGCTGCGCTGATGAAGAACCCGGGGGCGGGTCCTCACCACGTCGCGGTGCAGAAGCCTCGCTCCAACTCCTTCGACGAGACCCAGGAGTTGGAGACCTTCAGTATGGATCTCTAGACTTTAGGTTAGGTTGGCCTTTGGGTTCCTGATAAACTGTGCTTTCCGTTTTAGACATATAAGTATCATCGATTAAAAAAACCTCCTTACTCCTTATTGGTTGACCTTTTAGAAGGAAGCATGTGTTCCATATGTTAGATCGACTAGTATATAGTATGGAGTTATTTTTATAGGTATACATACCTACCTACGTAGGTAATACAAAATTTGTTAAAAAAATAATATTTTTAGTAAAGTAATCCAGCACGCAATAGGTAAAGTAATTTGACTCTGTATTTTATGGATAAAAAGTAACCTAAAAGCTGTCCACGTGTTCGGATGGCAACACATTTGTAGTACATGTTCCACGCAGCAATCCAAGGGTTGCTTGTGCTTAAAAGGACAGCTTCAGACCGTCAAAAATATTCTTAGTTGCCCTAGGTTTTCAGAAATGTATAAGGCCTACATTTAGTTGTTACGTTAGGTAGATAAGCGTGACTGAACCAACATAAAATGCGTTTCAAACGCACTCCTTTGCCTCGCAAACAAACAAAAAAATTACACAAAATATTAAAAAATCCTGCCTAATAAAAAATATTATACCAAATTTTTGATGGAATGGCTGCAAGAAAATTGTTATTGTTTAAAAAATGTGGCAAAGGATTTTCTTGTTGTTAGAAAACGTTGATTAAATATTAATTTAGTTGTACATAATTATTATACTTATAAGTATTTGCGTTTAACGCATATTTTAGTTATAGGTGCTGAGTATTTTTTATTTTTTAATAGGTACGTTTGATTCCATTACTTTTCTATTATTTTAACGATATATTCTAGGCATATTACATTTTATTAATCAAGATAGATCTATAATAGTATAGACCATGAATCAAAAAATTTTGCCACGCGCGCGGGCGACCAAAGAGGTTTGAAACTTCTTGGTATAGACAAACGAAGATCTCATGGCGTGTAACGATTTTTGTTGTCACGGTGACAAGAAAACACACTAAATACAACCTTACGACGTACGTACCAGCGTGCCCCAAGCTGTCATTCAAAAACAGCAATGACCTTGACTAAAATTTTCACTTTCTTATTAATGAATTTTTCATAATTTTTCTCACTCGCACACTTTGTTCGTCTATACGCTAGTATATACTACGTTTATGGCCTATACACCACACATTAGATACTAAATAAAATCCACGAGCTGTCGTACTAAATTATTAAAGTAATAGAGTCAAACCCACACAAGCAAGTCCCATTGATTAGAAGTTAATTTTTATCAAATAATTTTCTTCGCAATGGTACCTATTGCTCACATTATTAGCCTTTGCGAAATCTCACAATATCACGTCCAAAATATTTTGAGAATTTGACAATTAATGTACATTTTTTTATTATTAGACGTAGGTATTGACTATTGGTCACAGATTTATTGTTGAAAATTGTTGTATTTTTAGTCTTATTTTTCTATAAAAAAATTTATATGTCGGATATTTCAAAAATATCATTGTTTTTAGTTTTTATCATGTTCCTTACATACCTACTTTTAAAGTAAGAGCATCTTAATTATGCCTCGAGCAAAATTGGCTTAAATTTTCTAAAAATTGCTTGTTCTATCTACCATTAAAAGCATTTATTACTAGATTATAATTACTTAAATATGAAAATTAGTTATTTTATTAATAGTTCTGTACATTTTAAGTGACTCTCTCTTTTATTCGATATTATAGTACAAGTTAAAAAAACTTTGTTGATATTTTATAAATTCGACTGCCAATATGAAATAAAAAGATGAAATATGTACATGCATTTTCATTTAAGCTTTGCTTCATCATTATTTTTACGACATCAAAATTTTCTTGATGGCAACTTGCTAGCAATTTATTTCCAATTGTAATCTAAGTTCCTTCGACTTTTGTATTTTTTTATGAAAAATCCTGGCATAAACTCCCAAAAAGAATATTTAAAAAAGCTTTAAACATTAATTAAAAATAAATCAAATTTCTTTCTTTGCTTATTTTATGTCATTCCAGAAGTTTTATTGCCAGATACGTGCCAGAATTGTTTTAGGATCGAGAACAATCTCCTTTGAATTTCCATCTTTTTATTGTTTTACGAGAAGTGCAAGGATTGGCAAAATGTCATTGAACTCTTGCATTACTTTACACCCCCGCAGATAAATCTGGAAGAGTGACTTTAACCTCTAATGCGGATGAAATAAAGCTCTCTTTAACCACGTCTAAAGTGCACCCTCTTTTCACCCTCGCTTGACGGGATCTGTCTGGCAATAATCGCTTCTAATATTTGAGTTGCTCGGTGCTCGGCCAACAACATGAAATGGGATTGGAACATCTCTATTCGGGACGTTAAGGCCACTAGTGATTCGAACTGTGATCATGTCTGTAGCATAGAGTTAGGTTATGGTCTGTAGTGATATACTAACGTGAGATTTCCCGCATAATTAATTTATAAATAATGAAATGTCCTTTAAATTATTAGTCTTGTTCTGTGCAGTACAGACGTTATGCACATGACTGTGCAAATCCAGTTTTCATTTCACTTCAATCTTCATGTACCTAACTACCTTGCTTTTACCATTAGTGGTTCCATAATATAAAAAATGCTGCAAAAACGGCGATATCTTTTGACTGCGGTGACTTAGAAGTCTGATTTTTCCACGGCTCCAAGGGACTGCAGACCTCAGTATTTGATATTAATTTCAACTTGATACCTCCAGACAGACGGACAACGGAGTGATCCTATAAGGGTTCCTTTTTCCTCTTTTGAGGTATGGAAGTGGAACCCTAAAAATAAAATGAAAAAATTACAAAATGTTTTAAAATATTAAAATTAAACGTATATTTTTCGAATTACAAGTTGACGTAACTGAGATTCTCCCTTTTTTGGGCTCATAAACTGGCCGCCCTCTAAGTAGTTTCTAGAGACATGACTTAAGATTATCGACATCCAGTTTGTTTGTATATTATATATTCTATGATCTAGTGTCAATTGTGCAGCACGAGAGTTGGCCGTGGCCGCGCGAGGACTCCTAATGTACTTAGAAGCCCCACCGCGTCACGCGCCCCCGCACGCCGCATGCGACGACTAAGCTATTGTTTGTTGAGTGTTAAGTATATATTCTGTGGTTTAGTGTTCATCAAGAGCGTCAGTGGCCTCGGGGATAAGACGCGACCTATCATATCGAAAGGTCCGAGGTTCGATCTCCGGCTGGGCCATGTACGGTTTTTTATCGAAACTTAAGTACATGTACTGACTGCTCTCAAACGGTGGAAGAAAACATCGTGAGGAAACCTGCATACGCCGAAGAAGAAATTCTTAGGCGCATGTGAAGTCCACCAACCCGCACTGGGCTAGCGTGGTGGACTATAGCCCGCACGCCCTCGTTGAGAGGTTAGGCCTGAGCCCCAGCAGTGGGGAGATTAATAGGCTGTTGATGATTGATGATACAAGGTGACGCGTCTGTAACTTAGTAACAATATATGGGTAGCTTGGCGAGAACTTAAAAAAATATATACAAATACAAACTTTTTGATAGCAGTTCAGCAGTAACCATGAGGGAGAGAGAAAGGCAGAGACGGTGGAAAAGAGAGAGGAGCAAAAAGGGGAAAGCAACGGAGACGTTTCATGTATAAAACTGCGCACGGGAAGAGCGAGAGTGGCGTGGAGTGGAAGGCAGAGATAAGAGAGAGGAGGCGAAGAAAGAGGAGGAGCTGAAAGCAAAGTCATTGGGACTGGTAAAAATAAACCTTAAATTTAACTTTACATTGCAATAAAGAAAGAAATAAAAATGATCTCGAACTTCGAATTATTTAAAAAACATCTCTAGTCTATCCTCTTTACAACGGTATGCAATATGCCATAAAAACATTTTCATGACTTCACTAATTAGATAAATTCATGTATCGGGACACATCTGACTGAACACCAGTTTTGGCATAAAGTACATGCGGAAGTCCTATTTGACTCTTGTGCATTAAAAATTGGTTTTCATCTCTTTCCTATACTCGACTAACGTTCCTTAGACAAGAAATTAAAAATCAAAATTCTGTTAAAACATTTCGTTAAAAAACTTTTTAACAAAAAATTAACCCGTCGAAAAAAAGGAACTGAAAAGCGAAAAATAATAGAAAATAACCTATAAACTAATGTAAATCTAAATAATTTTGAGTCGGCGGCAAACAAACAAATTAGTATAAAGGTTATTTTTTATTATTTTTCGCTTTTCAGTTCCTTTTTTTCTGTAAAAAGCTGCGCCTCTACCGAGGCGAGGAGGGAGAGAGGAAGGCAGAGAGGAGAAGAGAGAGAAGGAGGAGAAAAGAGAGAAGAAAAAGTGGGAAAGCAACAGAGACGTTTTATGTAAAAAGCTGCGCCCGTACCGAGGGGAGGAGGGAGAGATGGCGGAGAAGAGAGAGGAGCAAAAAAGGGAAAGCAATAAAGACATGAAGTAAAACGCTGCGGCCGTACCGAGCCTACGATTTTACGTTTTTCCATTAATCTTATGGTTGCATCACAATATTCGCTACGCGTCCGTCATCCATGCTACGAGACTGAGATGCTACCACAGAGCGGGTCTACCGTCATCGTAGCTTAGCAGTAACTCTACAGCTAGCTACGCTACACCGATTTACGATAATAATGTCCAATCTGAAAAATGTCCAAACTGAATAATGTCCAATCTGAAAAATGTCCAACCTGAAAAATGTCCAATCTGAAACATTTTACACTACAGAACCTTAAAAACCGCTATTTATTTATTTCTTAGATTAGACATTTTTCAGGATGGACAATTTTCAGGTTGGACGTTTTTCACTTTGGACATTTTTCAGATTGGACGTTTTTCAGATTTGACATTTTTCAGTTCGGGCGTGGTCGTTGGACATTTTTCAGATTGGACATTATTACAGTAAATCGCTACACCCACACAGAAAGGACGCTACTGTACAAAATTTAAAAGGTGAAACTAACTGATTAAATTAAGTACTTTGGTACAGATGCCTTATAGGGTCAAATGATAAGTACCTAAATAGATAAGTACAGTTGTATTAAGGCCTGCACAAGTTTTGAACGAGTTGGAAAATGCGTAAAATGTTCCTATTAACCTAATTGATTGGGATTGTTAGTTGGGATAAATGGAACATCATCAACAGCCTATTAAGATGTCCCCACTGCTGGGGCTCAGGCCTACCCTCTCAACGAGGGTGTTCGAGCTATAGTCCACCACGCTAGCACAGTGCGGGTTGGTGGACTTCACATGCGCCTAAGAATTTCTTCTTCGGCGTATGCAGGTTTCCTCACGATGTTTTCCTTCACCGTTTGAGAGCAGTCAGTAAATGTACTTAAGTTTCGAGAAAAAACCCATTGGTACATGGCCCAGCCGGGGATCGAACTCCGGAACTTTCGATATGATAGGCCGTGTCTTATCCCCGACGCCACTGACGCTCTGTAAAATGGAACATATCAATATTTTTATTATTATAGGTACAGATTTTTTCAAGTCAATCTGAGGGTTGTCATTTGTACGTGAAATAAATTCTATTCTATTCTATGCTACGCCATCATAATAACACCGCTGCCGTAGTAAAACGACGGTCACACAATCTACCCCACTGACAAAGTAACTGTGACGCAGTTAAATTGCTACGGTATTGCTACGCGACCCCCAATGACGTCACTGTTCCTTTGAGTAATTACGTACCAGGAAATAATAACGTACGAACGTGGCCCAAAAGCCACGGCAAGAAGCTTTTAGCACCCGCAGGCGTTTTCATAATGGGCGTCGGTTGTACGCGTTTTAATAAAAATTGTATCTGGGTCAGCCGCTCAAATCAATCTACATCTGGCGGATAAAGCTCGCAGGGAAAAATATAGGCAGAAATTACAATAGGTGCGATGACGCTGAGATTTTACGCGGACTAGATGGTTGTCTCAGCCTGTGGACGTCCGCTGTTGTACATAGGCCTTCGCAAATAAGCGCCACCATGCCACTTTCAGCTTCCACCTAGGAGGTTTCTACGCTGTGCCTACCAGTGCACGGTTTCCATTCTGCCTTCGATGTCCTTTCTCGAAAATTCCGCATAACATTACAATTTTACAAAATCGGGTTTGACTTTGATCCCTGGACATGGCATCTCATCACGCCACCCTCTCCAAATACAACAAACCGCTCCAATGCAGCATTATTATATAACGAATCGGCTGAAACGTAATCAGTAACCTCTAGAAGGTATATTTTCTCATTTCAAGTGAGTTTGTATTGCGTTCCAGGTAGAGTTGCAATAAGTACAAAGTGTTTCTAATTAATTTAATGACTGTTTCCATTAGAGTAGGTGGTCACGTCACGTGAGTTAATTGAAATTAACAAACCCCCGATCGGTAATTCAGCAATTTGCCGTTCAGAGGACGGGGATGCAATAGATTATAAGCACAGTAGAGGCAACACGTGTTAATCAATCTACAGGGAAACTATATCTCACCGAAAATGAGAAAGCGGAAACTTGTCATTGTATGTGCCAGACGCGACATAATGGAGTTCTATATGTACGCCAATTTGGTCGAAGTTCCAACTGTATTTCACCTAGGTACTTAATTATTTTTATGAACTAAATAATTTTCATCTTATCATGATCATCATTTTGAGCCTAGAACACTAACATTGATCTTATTCTTCATACAAAGTAACATTGTGTAGAAATAGAATTACAAATACAAAACTATTTTTATTGGTTTATTTGCTTCGCTCATACTAGAGAGAGCCATACGCACATTTCCTTTATTCGGTTGGACACTATGTCTACTATGGATAGTGTTTGCTGCAGCGCGCATGTGAAGTATAGACGCAGCTGGAATGTAAGAAGCTGTACTGGAGATATCTTTACTTTGGCTAAGGGTTTGTTTACCGGGGCGGGCGCGGGCACGGAGCAGGCGGGCACGGGGCAGGCAGGCAGGCAAGCAGGCAGGCAGGGCGCCGCCGCCGCCGAGCCGTGGTCAGCTGTATGCGCGCGCCGGTCGATACGGCGCGGCGGGCGGGCTTGGGGCGCGTGCGCGGCGCTATCGAGCCCACACGGGCCGTCGCCGCCGCCGGCCGCGCACGTGATGCATGCGGGCACCTAGCGGCAGCACGCGCGGCCCCATGGGCACCGTGCTCAGCTTCAGCCCGCGCGAGCGGCGCCCGCCCGTCGCCGCGCCGCCGCCCGACCGCGCCGCGCTCGCCTACTCCTACGAGCGGCTCAACAACGCCAAAAACAGGGAAAACCGCGACGCGCCGCGCGACGAGCGCCGCGCCACGCTCGACGACGCCGCCAAGATCATCTCCGAGAAGACGGCGCTCGAGAAGAATCTCAAGAAACACTCGCTGTTCATCAACGCTCTGTCATGGAAGAGGTTCTCGACGGCGAACAACAACAAGAAGAAGTTGGAATGCAAGAGCAAGAGCGTGACCACGTTCCGGGCGCCGCTGACGGACAACGCGCCGCTCGACCGGAACAAGAATGTGAGCGTGCCTGGCGCGCTGTACGCGCGCCCGGTGGCCGCGCCGCTGCCCGCCGCGGCGGAGGTCGTGCGGGCGAACGCTCTCAACAACAACGTGTGCTACTCGGAGAAGCTCCCGACGTCGGTGGTGGGGCCGGTGGTGGTGCCCCGGAAGACCGTGATCCAGGCGTCCACGTCGGAGCTGCTCAAGTGCCTGGGCATGTTCCTGCACGCGCGCTGCCACCGCCTGCGCGACTTCCAGGCGGGGGACGCCGTCATGTGGCTGCGGACCGTGGACAGGTCGCTGCTGCTGCAGGGCTGGCAGGTAAACAACCAGCGTCCTTATCGTACGGGTGTGCAGTACTGCGCAGTAGCCAGCCACTAGCGACCTCTGGCATCCGCAACAGGGGGCGAGATGCTCTTTTGTTGTCCTTTTACGTCACGGCTAGGACACCAACTTATACTGAATGACGCACCTATTACATAAAGGTTTATAGGGTTTTTATATGGGTAGGGTATTTTCGGCTGGTATAACTATCCCTACAATATCAACGTGTCGCCATTTTGATTCATAACATTAGATTATTAGGTACTTAGTAAGCCAGTAACCAACATAAATACCTACAACAAATTAAATTTAATCCGCTATATTTCTTTTCCGCCTTCAGAAGGTCATTTCATTTAGGTACTAGTGGAGTGCCTACTTACAACTGAACTCTTTGTCACTAGTTTTCCATCCCTTGCAGACCGCACACCTGCAGCATGCATTATTGAGTCATCGTCCATGACACGTTTGGCTGCGGCCATGAGGCAACTGGCAGTGCCAAAGCTATTACCAGGGTTGGAATCATACCCTCAGAAAATTATACTCTTTGGAAGTTAAAATTATACTACTTGGCCTAAAATTATACTACGTTTCTTGTCGATTTTGTCTTAAATTGAAGAAAAATTGCATTTGTAAGCGATTTTTTTTTCTGAAAATATAAACAAATCCTTCGACTAATGAACGAATTCAATCAAATTGAGGCTTGTACATATCACCGTCTCACTCACACTAATACATAAAATCAAATAAAATACATCCATCCTACTCTGTCACAACAAACGGAATAAAAAATCTAGACTGATGTTGCCATGAATACGGAAATTCCCTGAGAATAAGGTTTATTCTAAGGAAATTCCATATAATTGTAAGGTATAAAACGAGTCGACTAAATTATGGTACTTTCGCGTAGTATACTGGCATTACGATACTACATACTACAGATTGGTAAATTATGGTACAAATAGTATAATTATACTACGAATTCCAACCCTGGCTATTACTTACTCTGTCTAGGGATAACGATTCCGCTAGGTATTTCAAACAGCGATGCCATTTTGGATTATAACAAACAATATTTATACCAATCAACATGACTGTAATGAACGAACAAAACACGTTAATTAGTAGAATATTATGTAAGGTGGAAGTGCTTTTGTATACCTACCTACTATAGTATGAGGTACTATTACATAATCTGTGGTAACATCTGTTTATGTATTCGACCTCTATTCTAATTTCTGAAACTCAATCCACTACATTAATGCGTCCCTGTTTCCAGTTTTCATATTGCATGATTGTTGCATGAAATGCATTAAATAAATGCCAAAACTAGATATAATAGTTCAGCGAGACCTTCTTGCAATAAAAAGTGTATTAAAAAGCCAAACTATATTAAAATTTAAAGCCCAAATGTGTAGAAGTTAGGTAGGTAGGTACTTCACTTTGAATCTTACTACTTGATCGGTCTGCGACGTAACATACCTAACTATACATATTTTTAGTTAATTTTGTTCAACATTTATCATCCCGGATGAAAATGAATGAAAATGACTACTTTTGAACCGCGTCTACTTACATATACCTATAGGTATTTTATTTTACATTTTTTATTTTTTAAATGAAAATCAATATTGCTTGTCTTTCATTTATCTTATCTTGATGATTTTTGCCCGTAACTCTAAAAGATTAAGGGCCTCTTACACCGCTTGCTGATAAAGTCCCAGATACTCTATCTGCAGGTTATCTGACAGATAGCCAGTTTTTTTGGTTTCACAGGTATCTGATTGCCTATATCTTATATAGTCTATCACACAGATTTATCTGATAGAATAGTTTATCACTAAGATTACTATCTGTAACAATATCAGGAAGTGGTGAAAGAAGCCCTTAGGTAGGTATTAGTAGTCTAGTAGTTTCATGGTAAGCCAGGACGCGGCGACGCGACGTTAGCATAATTATTCTCTTGCATGACTTGAATGTTCTATATTGTTAAGTGATGGATTGTGGTCATAGTAATCCCAAATCGCGTATTGTCCTGACATATTGCGCGAAATCCAACGGCGTTACATTCCCACGTAGCAATCACGTGAAAGCCTCCATAACTCCCAGAGCGGCTCTCGTAATTTCTCACCCACAAGACGTTTATATGTATACTGGCTAGGCCCGCGGCGATGCCCGCTGCCTTCAAGATTACTGGTGGTTGGTTTTTAGGCTCCCTTTATACCAAGGGGTAAAAAGTAGCTTAAGTCACTCCCTTGGTAGCCTATGCCTTTTATAATTATTTTTACGGAATTTAGTGGTAGATAGCCTATCTGATGAAAAGAGGCTCTACCGCCCATTATCCAGCAGCCATTGCATTGCTGCGTGCAACTATCCAAATACATTACAAACTATATTTTTTTAATGACAATTGTTAGAAAAAAATCCCAAACTCATTGTTTTGAAGCAAATATTATTTTCACATTTTTTGCGCGAATGTTATATCTGTAATCATAGTTTTTCACGACACTTACCGCCTCTTTCACCACTTGCTGATATTGTTACAGACAGTAATCTGACAGATAAACTAATCTATCAGATAAATATGTCTGATAATATTTTCTTGTTCCACACCTCCAGTCTCTGATGAATCTTGCTGTTAATTTATCTAGCAGTTTATCTGACAGATAAGGCAATCAGATACCAGTAAAAGCAAATAAAGGCTATCTGTCAGATAACCTGCAGACTTTATCTGGGACTTTATCAGCAAGTGGTGAAAGAAGCCCTTAGCAATTTCTCATAAGTACCAGATATTTATACTATTCTTTATGACTTTCTTTTTCAGAGAATGTTTTGTTCTCGAAACCAATCAGTGCAATCTGTAGCAGAAATTGTTATTTATTTGCGTAAATTGGATGATTGCGGCGCGGAATCCCGAAAGTACGCATGCGAAACCGCAAGCAAACTCTAGTATTTTAATAGCCACAACAAACCAACACACTTTGCGCAATAAATTTCTGTATCACGTCGACATAAGTGCCATTATAAGTGCAAAAGAAAGTTGGTCGCACGGCGGCGTGAGCTTCATTCAATATGGATGGGGGGCTCCCGAAAGCGTCGACAAAATCGATACCTACGTCTACTGCTCGCTGCGACGACGGGTTTCTTTATGAATTGCGGTTTTTGTTTGGAATGAGACAGCAGTACCTACCTACCCGTTAGGGCTTCGACCTTTTTTATGCAGGATATTTGCAAGTGAAGTGGCGAGATTTTGCGCAGAACGTAATTTTTGTTGACTTGAAGTAAACTTAATATCTACATGTGTATCTGTTTGTTGGTTCGCTACTTAAGGGACTTAATATTTATTTAATGGCCCAGGACCCCGAATACATCTGCAGTGCGGATATTATATAATAATAGTATATTGATAACCAAGGGGTGAAAGGAACTTATTTTGTCCCGAGCCGGGGTTTGGGGGACTCTAAATAAGTCTTGAACCCGAGGTAAACACTGTGCTTTTCATTACGAATACAAGGAAAGTAAAAATAAAAACATAAATTAGCTAAAGAAAAAATTAGTGTTAATACAAATCTCTGCTATACGGAAGTATAAACAAAACTCTACAACTTGAAAAACAAATAAAGATCGGATTGCCGCTTTCCCGCCTATTAAGTTTTTTTTCTGTGGCCGGCCAGCTCCATTCGCTCATTATTTTTCATTTCCATCATTGAAAAAATGGTAAATATTTTGCCCAAATCTATGTTATTTCATAGAAATAGTAAAGTTGACAATAAATTATAATAAAGTCTTTCGCATTGTTACTCTTGTCTTCCAAAAAACAAAAGTTACCGTCGGAATATATGAAAATTGTGGGGACACAAGATAGTGCTATCCTCTTCTAGCAATAAGAACCTACTCCTCTCAACAGTCGCCTGTTGCGAACATATTTATGTAAATACTTTTATACAAAAAGCAGAAGTTATATGGTTAAAATGTATAATCCCCGCTAAGTAGCCTCAGTCAGCCCCAAAAGTTCATAAATTGTATTGGGAAAGTCAGAACTACTCTCAAAGTTTGATTGATTTGAGCTATTTCAGTTGATATGCCCAAAGGGAATAAACTTTGTATTTACCAACGCAGCAATAACTTCAGGGTTATGTTTCTTACCAATTTCTACGTTATGTATGACAGATAACTTTAGTTGTGTTTGCAAAAGTATAATGAAGTATCTACGACCTATTAATTACATTATGCACTATAGTAATAGGAAGTCCTATTTTATAATTTAAATCAATGTACTCCCTTCAGGTTTAGTGGGAAACACATAATTGTAGATAGAGCTATAGGTATACCCCCAGTTAGAAATTCTTAGTGTTTGCAGGTTCGTCGCGATGTTTTCCTTCATATTAGCAAAGCTTGGGTACGTTAACAAATAAGTACAGTATTTATCTCCCTGTAATTGTTTTTGTTCTTTATTAGGTACTTACTTACAAGTAACGCACCGCTAGAAGATAGTGATAGGTAATTCAAAATGTTAAACTGGTACTATATTGAACTAAATACATATTCGGACACATTTCACATACATTTATCCGGGTGGTACACCTATCCCTAACAAGGTATCCCTACCAGTAGGGATAAGTGGAAAAAAATACACTTTTAACTACCGGTAGCGACAGGTTAAAAGCTTTCGTAGAGACATCTAATCTAGGTCACAGCGCGAAAGAAAAGACAGACTTTATTTAGTCTTTAGAAACGAAAATTTGGTCATACTTGTTTGTCTGTAAGTACTTTAGTATAAATTCATTATTCTATGTTGCTTACTAGGAACTATGTCCTAATTGAACTGGGAAATGTAGTGACTAATTGAGCGAGAATGATCGATCTATTAAGGCCACCGAACGGCGTGCTGAAAAGCTGATACGCGAACAGTTATTGAAGTTACGGTCGTTACTGTACAATACAAAGGCTACCTAATTGGTGACACGATCTCCAATTAAAATGACGTGTTTTCGGGACATTTGTTAAAGGTCACCATACATGTTGGTTTTAGGGACAAAGGAGATTTTTTAAGGGGATAGAGTTTAAAAGGGAATCTAAAATAAGGTTTCGGCGGATTTTACATAAACCTATAAATACCAAGGTCCTATACTGTGTGGCAAATTTTAAGTGAAACATTTTTTGTGTGTTTAAAACTCAAACAATTCGAAACGGCAGGACACTTTTGAATCCACGCCATATTTCGTTTATTTCGCTCCGGCTGCCCCGGGGCAGATCGGCACACGGTAGAAACGGGATTTACATTTCATATTTTAGAATACTGGTAATCAAGACCAGACATCATTAATAGAGATTAAGGGTATAAACATATTATAGCAGGCGGAGAGGCGGCCTTGAGTTGAAAATTAATCTGTGGGTGAAATTAGGAGGGAACGTCTGGTGCTAGCCTGTTCAAATTGATATTTTACACAAATGGTACGGTCGACCGCAAGTCAGTGGAAACATAACCAGTATAAACTGGTCTCTCATAGTATTGAAACCTGCTAAATAGGCTAGGACAGCTCAAGTACCTACCTATTGGTAAAGGTCAATTTGATAACTTATTTTTCAATACGTTCTACGCGTCACCAGCCGTTATTCCATAATTTTGATGCCTAGATAATATTTAGTTGTAAGTACTTCCGAATGCATGACTTTTATGCAAATATAATAGACGACTATTATTATTATCCTTAAAAATTCTCCACTCACCTACTTTTCATAACAAGTTTATGCCACACTACACAAATAATACGTTGGACTCTTTTGATTTCGTCTCTTCTATTTCATAATCTCAAAATATATTATGGGTTTTAATTTATAATTGTCATAGTATTTTATACGGTTTATTACACGAATTCCTATATATTGGGATTTCCCATCAATATACTTTATTTGTGCTTGTTTATTTTGTGCGGAAAATAAATAAAACTCTTCCAGCTCGCTCCAAAATTGTCAGAATCAATCTCCAAGCTGCTTTCAGTTTAGTGAGCATGTAAACTCTAGTTGTGCCGTATTTTATTAAGGCCGTGCTGTAACCGCCCGCCGGTTTTCGTACCTATTAAGTTACCTATGTCGTATTATGTAATATTTAAAATTTGTGAAGGGCCTATTTATCTAAAGAAACTCTGTTTCAAAAATCCATTATACACCTACGGGTTACCCATACAATACGTACTACCCGACAACTGAAACGAGTCACTTGGCCTTGGCCTCCCTCCGCCTCCCGCTTCCCTACCTCGCCCGCCCGCTCTCGTCATGGCGCGACAGTACCGTTCGCATAAATGTGAGAGGGCGGGCTTAAGTGACGTCGTGCCTTTAATAAATGATGATAAAGATGAAGATTTCTTTATGTATCTAACTCTAACAATGTTTTATTTTTATTTTTTATTGAAAATATAAATAAATAATAATTTAATCCCACACTTTCGCTCAATACTTTCTCAATCGTTTTTGCACTCTGTACCTATCACGGCGGGGCGACGTAGGGGGAAGCGGGAGACGCGGAGTGATTCATTATAGTTGCTGAGTAGTATAACTAAACCTTTTCCTTTTTATTCTCGTAACTCCCACACGCGTTCTAAAACGGTCCTTTAATTAATTTTTATTTTTTATTACCTACTGTTACCAACATTTACTGAAGTTCCGTATTTCCTCAATAAACCTTTTCGTTTAAATAACACCGTGCCCACGTCACTCAAGGAGTGCGTAACACGAAAGCCTTACAATGTATTTAGACCAAAATTTGGCAGTTATTTTTGTAAAATTCATTTTATTTTCATCTTTATGGTTGTGTAATCAGTGACTCACGCTTCAAGTTAAAGCTACTTTTAAGCGTCCTGGAGATATGTAAAACAAAGACGAAAAACACACAGAAACCTATGTTTAATCTTCATCATCATATCAGCCTGTAGACGTCCACTGCTGGACAAAGGCCTCCCCCAAGGATCTCCACGACGACCGGTCCTGCGCTAACCTCATCCAGCTGGGTCCCGCGACCTTCACCAGATCGTCGGTCCACCTCGTGGGAGGCCTGCGTACACTGCGTCTGATAATATGTCTGCGCCTATAAATATGATATAATAAAATAAATAATGCGTCTATGTTTATTATCCAAGATAAAATGATAGGACACCTTACTAGGTAGGTTTTGATTGGGATT
This sequence comes from Metalampra italica, assembly GCA_949699065.1. Lineage (NCBI taxonomy): Eukaryota > Metazoa > Arthropoda > Insecta > Lepidoptera > Oecophoridae > Metalampra > Metalampra italica. The sequence continues at coordinate 8,418,490 of OX452982.1, forward strand.
TTTCTCTCAGCAATTTCAACATCTCTTTGCCACTTCTAAGTGTAGTTTCAATCCGTCCATAGTATTTTCACTCTTCTCTGGGCATTTTCAGTATTACTTTGGGCAGTTTCATTCAGTTAGATCTGTTTGAGCCATAGACATCTATGTCTGTGGTTTGAGCTATCTGTTCAAACCAGCAGCAATACCAGCAGAAATACTACTAAGCTCTAAAAATGCCAGCAGTAGCAGTAGGTGATTTGAGTAAGAGTACTAGACATGAAAATGTATTATGTACGTACAATTCAATACAAGCAAATGTATACTATGTCGCATAGTGATATGGTCTATAATCATCTTACACGCTTTGTTACTTCAGAGTTCAGACTAGCATATCATAATTGCATCTGGTTTTATTCGAATCTCACAATTCCAAATAAATTTGTATGAACTACTGCTTTTATACGTATTAAATTTCGCTGGTTCAAACAATAGTTTCAGATTTAGGTTTGCCAATTCTTTGAAAGCAATCTTCTGGGTAGGTACGCGTACCTCCGTATCATACCTACACAACCCATCTAATCAAATCTAATTCGGGATGAAACATATTTTGAATTCCTGTTACACAGGAGCAAGGGTTAACAGTGTGTAGGAGGATATAGGTAGGCCAGAAAAATTCAAAGAGATTTGCTTTGATACCATCTGTACGTTGTGATATGACTTATGATTGTGAATCTGGAGTTGCCCGAATCTAGCCAGCAAATAAAATAGCTAATGAAGCCATTCTTAATTTTTTTTATGCTAGGCTTCGTACGACGTGAATAACCTATGCCCTTCGGTGTATTAGGTTGAAGGTCGCAATGTTAACCGTGGAATTCGACGTTTAGTTTGAAATAGTACTATGTAGGTAGTTTAAGGTAAGTACATATATTTACGTTGATTGCTGAGTTAAAGGCATGAATTTTAAAAAAAAGCTACTCCCATATGGATGAGTAACAAAATCATTTTAGGGGGTGCCAAAATCGTGCCAAATGTATATCGAAATTGATACTCACTCACACATTCTCATTTTCAAACTCCATATAAATTTGTATGAGCAACTTCCTCCCGCTAATCCGCTTCATTTGTCCGCATCCCCCTGATTTTGACACAGAATTTTTCATCGTTTCCCATACTAAATTTGCAAGATGCGATCTCCACAGGGAGCGCGTGCGCGACAAAAGAGGTTCGAATCTCCTTGGTTATAGGGAAGCTGGGCTGTAACGTAATCGTCCCGATTTACCTTTCACCATAAAACAAAAGAAACTTAAGCTTGCACATATTAAACAATAGTTCCTAACGGACTTAAGTAACCGCTCGATACAAAGATTGCCCTATCGTTACGTCACAAAAGTAAATAATAAATTACAAAAGCTTGTTTTAGAATCTAGGAGGCAAAGGTCAATGTTTAAGAATAGATTCCTACACGTGTCCCTTGTCTATGTCATGGTTCGTTCCCATAGAGTTAAGATCTCTTTGGTGCGTGCTCGCGAGGAGCGCGCAAAATTTTCCTGCGCAGCCTAACGTTGCCGAAGAAGAACCGAACGAATATATCCAACAAAGAAAGCAAGATTCGAATCCTTTCAAATTCATTCATATTATGAGCGATCGAGTACAAATTTTCAATTTTAACATAACATTCATAAAGTGGAGAGTTAGAAATATAAAAAACGCCTTCATTGTCGTAATGAATTGTTCGTATGCGTCATTCCCAAGCGGACAGAAACTAAAGGCCATTTGAAACATTCGCATCAGTACTCTATCAACTGAATGCAAACAACCTACTTAACTATCGCATCTCAGGTCGATCGTAGGTTCAATATCATTCTTTTATTTTGATCTAAAACGATGTCTAATAAATACTAACAATTTCTCCGCAGTACTACCCCCCGTGGGCTTTTTTTTAATCTACTAACCGTAACCTCCTCCTATTCCAGGACGTGGCGTTCATCAACCCCGCGAACGTGGTGTTCGTGTACATGCTGGTGCGGGAGCTGGTGGACGGCGACCGCATCGCGCGCCCGCACGACCTGCAGGCCGTCGTGCTCACCTGCCTCTACCTCTCCTACTCCTACATGGGCAACGAGATCTCCTACCCGCTCAAGCCCTTCCTCGTCGAAGACTCCAAGGACAAGTTCTGGGACCGGTGCTTGCTCATAGTCGATAGCCTCTCCTACAACATGCTCAGAATCAACTCGGAACCCGGTTTCTTCACGGAAGTGTTCACGGAGCTGAAGGCGTGCGGGGTGGTGGCCAGTCCGCCGCCTGCGCCCGCGCACCCCGCGCCCGCCCCGCCGCCCGCGCACGCCCTCGCGGCCGCCTGACACACGGAGGTGGCGGTGCTCCGGTTGGCGCTCACCGACCGCCCCAGTAGGGTTTGATGCCGGCTTCACACGACGGAAGGTTTTGGTCAATCGTTGTCGATTTGAAAACAATAATTAGTACCTACGTGGACGTCATTGTCGTGGGTAGCTAGACATTGGAGGGCTTTTAGATAATTGGGGGTAGGGTCGTTAAATAATATTTTTAAAGGGGCTTTACGGCTCTGGGTGCGAGTCTTTTTGTGCCATTAAACAGCAGTGAATTTAGTGGGGTGGCGTTTCAGAAGAGAATCATTAACTTTCCAAAAGCGACAAGCATTGAGAAACAACATAATTTGGCCTGCGAGGTTATTGCAAGGCAATATAGATAAAGGCAGATTTATAAAATAGAAAAAATTAATTAATCTAATATAGGCCACAGCGAAACCTAATTGGATACTGGAAAATGAGTACCTAGGAGGAGTACTTCCAACTAGGCAAATGACATAAATAGATGTTGTAGCACGGATTCCGAAGAGCCGCAGGTCTAATCCCCATTGCTGATCTATCTGATACCTACATAGAGTTAGGATCTCTTTGCTGGATACCTATGAGTGTAGATTTAGGCACGAAAAAATCCAAAATGTTTTCTTAATAACATCAGATTCTCTACTTATTGATTGAACTCCGAAGTTACAGCAAAAATTAAGTTGCAATAAATTGAGAAACTAGTCATACGATAGGGAAAAGATTAATTCCAATCTAATTCAATTTTCATGTGAAAACAAACGCAATTGCACCTCGCAGCGCTGCTTTTATATTGGTTTGTAACTCCTCAAAACAAACGACTATTAAAATAATGTTTCTTCAAATCTCCTTGAGAATCGTATGGTCAACCGCACGTCAGTGAAATCAAAACCAGTATAAACTGGTCTCTCGTAGTATTGAAACTCCCTAATAGGGTAGGCCAGCTCAAGGTCAAAATGTTTCCACTGACGTGCGGTCGACTGTACGTAAACCAATCAACAGCGGTGGATTTGTACGGAATTTATACAAAAACGCAAAAAAGTGACGATTGACCAAAGCTTTTTTCTAGACAGCCAATCCACGGTGGGTGCCACCGCCACAGACACGCTACGAGACGGATCATTCTGCGATCGCAATGCAGAATCATCTTCGCTCTACGTCATATTAGATAATGTGATAAATGTGGTAGCATACCCATTGTTTTGTCCAGTTTGTTGTCATATAATATAAAATACATTAAGTATAAACTCGGTGAATATCCAGCCATTTTGCTAGAGTCGACGAAATGGACATGGATTTCGAAAGAGAAAAGATGGCGGTGCTGCGATTGCGAGGCTCAGAATAAGGGGAATACTTATCGATAATACCACGCGTCGCGATATAAAAAACTTACCGCGATTTTACTTGTGAAAACTCTTACGGTTTGTTTTTTAATTCTCTTGGCAAAGAATTCTTAAAAAATATTTATAAAAATAAAAAATCAACGATAACTCTTTAGTTTTGGGCCTCAAAATCTGCAGAACTTTACTCGGCGTAAGTTGTTCAGTTATAAAGCTGCATTCATAATGCAACAAATTGCCACGTTTTCGTCGCTATGGTATCATCACGTGCTGCTATAATGGCGGATTGGAACAATAAAAAGCTCAGTTTTTTACGCGTCGCGCGTATAATGGATGGCGGCGCGTATGGCATTGTGAATGCAGCTTAAAATCGACCTGCAAGCGGTACGAAAACCAAAAATATCAAGCATTAAATCAAATACTCAAAGTACTGATATTACATTACGCACCGACATGTAGGTAAGTACTTTAAAAATTACTAGGTACTTCGTTCACTAACAGGTGATTTAATCACATGGCAATAGTTGATTGGATATGTACTGCATGCATTTGTGTAATGTTTATAATGTTTTAGTAGGCTATTATCAGGTGATGTTAAGCTAAGCTCTACGTACCGTCTGTACGGTAGCCGTAGGAAAATAAAAAAGCGCCCAAAATAAATTTAACAAGTACCTACTTAAACTTTTTATAAACTGAATTGGGGAACATTTTAATTTATTCCGACGGTAATCTTAATTGTTCCCCTAAATAGATAATTTCCCATTTACTTTGTCCGTTTCGTATCGTCAGGTGATTAGGTATTTCTCTAATAATTATTTATTTTAGGTATTTCTCTATTCTATTCTAATTTAAACGCTCCTTTTATGCCAAACCATATTCCAGTAGATTTTGTTCTGAACCACCCAGTTCATTTTGTATGGGAACAAGGAATAGACTCTCAACAGTGAACACGTTTCTTTAGTGATTTGTCACACCTTTTAACTTCATTTGGATCTCTGTTTCCTAATATTCCAGAATTCATATTTATTTATTGGCTCGTTTTTTGATTACATTCCTGAATTAAAACAAATATTTCCATTACCTAGTAGTATTTGTCGGCCGTTCGGACAGTGCGTGGAGTCCGCAATGTTAGTCCAGCAAACAGCGGTTAGTTAGTAAGTTAAGAGTTTCATAACCGTAGTGAATTGGTAAGTTATGCCATATAGTTAGTTGATATTAGTGGAAATGTCTCGCAGGCGGGGGGATGCAATATAGTTCAGTGAAAATCCGGTGAACCCTTCAATGAAATGTACGTAACAATGTTCCAGCTGTAAGCTGGGATCGACCTATTTTGTGGATAGGTTTTATATCCTGTCCATGACAAGCAGAGGGACAAAGGAATTAAGAGGTTTTAAGGCCTTTCGGGGTGTTGCCAGCATAACGCCATAAAATATAATAAAAAATAACAAATAGGTCAAATTTTGCGAACGAATAAGCGTTTTGTACAGTAATATTGAATAGAATAATATAATAAGCCGTATGATTTAGTCTAGACGAATGGAGGGAAGAAAAAAATAAAAAGTGTAGAGTGGCACTCGGTTAAACTCACATCATTTGCGAACCCGCGAAACATAGCAAATTTGCTAACTTACATTAGTTAGTAAAGGTAAATTCAACTCGAGTAGAACTTCCATTATTAAGATTAGTCTTTGCAGAATCTCAAACCGTATTCATTTCTCGTACTGACATTTGATAAATAGATATTAACTTAATGACTTGACTACTAATGTAATACTTAATTGGCTCCAGTTGGATGAATGTCGACTTAAGTAAGTTTAGTTGCATCTATGTATAAATAAACGCCATACGATTAAATGTAATAATTAGGCAAGACTCGGAATTTTCATAGCGAAAATTTAAACGAAGGATTGAACATGTCTGTGGATTGAACATTGAACGCTGTATTCTATCGACTTTCGACGGTATCGATGTTGACGCACTACTAATTGTGTGGGTAATAAAACAAACAATAAAATTATGTACATTTTAAATAAATTAACGTTTATAACGGAAATTATATAGAAACGATTTATGTTCCAATAATAAACGTTAGTTCATATTAAAATGTAATCATATCCTTGTCGTTTTGTACACTTACAATAAGAAGTGAGACAGCATCGATTCCGCCGAAAGTCGCTAAAATACAACGTTCAATGCCTATGCATATAAATTTTCGCTATGAAATTTCGGGTCTTTGGTAATAAATAAGTAATAAATAAGTCCAGATTTTGGCATAGTCAACAGAATTAAGTCAGCCAATGTAATTACAGGCACACGAGGTATTCCAACCTCATTTGTGGCCTTTGGGACTGTTGCATGGGCTACAGTGGCCACTTCTCGTCAATTGAATCGCTTATTTCAAAAACAAAGTGCGGAGTTTCAATTTTACAGGATCGAAATAAACTTACCGCGAAAAAAATATTAGGAGCATATTCAGTTTATTAATTAGCATTTTACAGAGTTCATATTGTGTAAAATAATTAAAATAACCGAGTTACAATATCGTAAGGAGATTGATAAATAAAATAACATTTTTCATTTTGGACGCTTTCGAATTCAGTTGTAAGTTTAGTTCGGAAATAGCTAAAGTTTACGTATTTTAGTTGAAACGATGTATTTTTTCAATGTACAGAACGAGGTAAAATTAAAAAGTGAAATTCGCAAAGTGTAAAGTTTCGAAAGAAGCGATTCCATTAGGTTGACAGTCCTTTTAATACTTCATTCTTTAAAAATAATTTCGTTTATTTTAAAATGATTGTAATTTGTTTACGGAATGAAAAGTGGCGTAGGTCCCACTGTCCCCATTGCCAATCTCCATTTGGTGATTATGGGGACAAAAAATCCCACTATCCCCATTGGCCATATAGCACCAATACAAAACCGATGTTGATGTACCTTGAATTCTTGTTTATGGCCAACATTATATCTTATTTAAGGCCGGGTCAAACCGAATGCGTATGCGGTGCAGCGCAGAGCGTTGCAGGACGCACGGATACGCGCGTAGTTGCGCAGTGCTGAGCAGCATCGCGCGTTGGTGTGTCCTCTCCCATAATATTACATACATTTACAGCCGTGCTGCGCTGTGCTGTGCTGCGCCGTGCTGCATTCGGTTTGACCCGACCTTTATTCAGGGCGATAAAATAGTTCAAAGTTTGGCAAAGGTTCGAAGGGGAGGAAGGTCCCACTGTCCTCTTTGCGAATCTTCGAAACTCGGAAAAGTGGGAAGCAAATGGGAAGTCAATTGGCCACTGTACGCACGCGCATTACAGATACTCTGTAATTTCCTATACTATTAAGTATGCGAAGAGATCAACAGTCTCTAATTGTCTACCGACAAAGCTCCACCGAGTGCCCTAGTCAAAATAAGTTAAATTGTTTAGTCGTGTGAATGTCACATAAATTAAGAGTTAGGCCAACGCACACTTTATACTTTTAGTATCAGCGTTGACGCTTGCTCCATAGAAATTTATGCATTAGACGATCATGCATCTGTCAGTCACCGCCTGACTGTGGTAAAACCATGGTAAAACTGACAGCAAAACCTACCGTGTAATGGGTCCCTAGAGGTATGTATACCTTCTGGAAACTCTGCCATGGCAACATCGCCGGTACTAAATGTATTAGGTGTGCGCAATTCGTTGATAATACGAAAAAATGAATCTTACTACTAAAACTAAATTAAAACATGTAGGTGTCTGTGATGTATTTAATTTTATTAGCGTTTCGTTTGTGATACTTGTTTTTTTATTATCTTTAGTTCGTGATAATTGTTGTAATATTTATGATAATAAGTCATTTAAAATATGGTTAGAATTGATAAGTCAATAATATGTTTTCTCACATTCTACTGTGTATGATAATTAATTATGAACTCATTAAGAATTTTGTAATGTAACAATTTTTACTTGCCTCTGTACCCAACTTATGTTACTTGGTTTTTCTGGGGATACCCTGAAACGAAACTTGTCGATTTAATTTCCTTTTTCTACTAGTTTACCATAAATTCGCGCATAAATACACTTACAAATGTCCAAAAACCTCATTTTTGAAGTCGGTTATATTACGATATTGATGCCGTCTTATGATCTTAATCTAAATACCTGGTAAACTTCAAAAATATCTTAACTCTATCTAGAACGTAGTGACTAAATGAAAAATCAAAAAAATAATTTGTTATTGTTTTATTCTTTAGAATAAGTATTTATTGCAATTATGTTTTAATTCACAGTATTTATTGGTATAAATAGTATGTTATTTTTAAAGTTAGTCTTTATTTAAGTCGGGTATTATCCTACTCTACATTCCAAATAACATTAACTAGCTGCTACGAAGAGCTACGGCGTGGCGTAGCGCGTAGCAAAACATGGTTTTACCGCTATATCCTATATACAGGTGTAAAAATACATGTAGTGACAGGTGGCAGGAGACACTTAAGACTTTTGAATAATAATAAAACTATTTTCTACGCAAAAAAAACTAAGAACAAGGATCCCATAGAACAGCTGCTAAAATAACAATAATAATCAGAGAGGGACACACTTATTACAAAAGTGGTAAGAGTAAGCAAGACGGATATAAAATCTTCTATCTCTATCTAAGTATGTGAATTTTTTTACATACAACAGATGGTACATACCAACTGCCCCCCAACAAACAACAGCCCGACTAAAATAGATAGTGTTTGTTTAGTTTGACCCCGCCATGTAAGAAGCGTCTTCTCAAATTATTGGGATAAAAGACTATTGCTATTTCATGCTATATGCTGATTACGGTTCTATGGTTCATTCTTTTTCTACGCAAAAAATGTGGAGAGCAAAAAAAATATCTAATGTCACTACATGTCATTATGTTTAATTACACCCTGTATATATTAAAGTGTATAAGTCCCCGCGGACTTTAATGGCGGCTGTGTGAAGTTGCCTGATTTCTGCGCAAATATAGGTGTCAAAGGGGAGCTGTGCGGGGAGTGTTCACTAGAGACGCTCATTCAATTTCGAGAAATGGTTCATTGATTCGATCAACCGAATCAAATTTTCAAGTTTTTGGACATCTCTATGTAGCACACTATCTCCCTTACGCACACATAGACTATAAACTCTGTCAGTGGTGTGCAAACAATTTGTGACTATGTTCATTCCACCGTCAAGAAATTCTGTGGGGACTATTTAACGCCAAAGTGGAATCCTGATGATCTCTGATATTAATACTTTGATGTTTTGTTTAAGCGTGGATGTTTGTAGCATTACCGACGGTATTAATATGCTGATACCTCTACTTACATTATTCATGTACTTAACTCACGTTTGTTAGTTAATCTAATGTAAATATACCCAATTATTAAAAAAAACTTTCGTATAATAAACAGTTGGTTTCATTTTACATTAAGTTTCTGTTTACCTTCACATGAGCTCTTCATGATGAGAGGAGGCATGATCATAAAATTGAAAAAAAATCATAAGCTTCATTTTATAACAATGAACTGGAGGTATATGCTTAGATAGGACAAGGAAGTCATTTCAGGAAACAGACTAACAAATCTTGCAATTAAATGAGGCCTGTGCCCAGCAATGGGGAACATATTACATATTACTTAAAAGTAATACAAATAGATATAATAAGTATACTATTTATTTTTATAATTTTAAATAACAAAAACATTATTGATATATAAATGGACTTACTTATTCTAATGATCTATGATAATGAGTTCGTCAATGCTCCAGTCTTCGTAGGAATGGTCGGGGAGATATCTTCTGATGATAATGGGGATCTTCCGCTGCTTCAACTCCTTCATTGCGATCTGCAGCGGGTCAGTCTCGCCCTCCAACTCCACCATCACTGGAGCACACATTGCTATTTGTAGAGCTCTGGTACCTGTAACATAAACACCAAAATACTGTATTGCATGAGTACATTGGGTACATTTATACACGTATTTTTATCCACCACCGCTTTCTAAGTGTAAGCGCTAAGAAGCAGAGCAACAATCTTCCGTAACAAATCTGTTAAAATCATGTTTGTATAACATTATTGTTTGTAAAGATTGTGCAAGGCTGAAGTAACACTAATATCAAGCACCTTAGTCATTCAAATAATCAAGCTTTCTTACAAAGTTGTTGTTTAACGTGTTTTAAATTTTTTGTCATTGCTAATTAAGATTTCTACTGGTAGTCTGCTGTAGAATACATTGCTCCGTTTCCACTGGAGGTCGTAAAATAACTCTGGATGCGCTCACCTAGGACCCTGGCCCGCTCGTACTTGGTCATGTACCGGGTGGTGATCCTCTTGGACTTGTCCACGCCGCCGACGGCCTGGCCGGGCGCGAGGCACTGCACGTTGAACCCGTCTTCTTCCTGCTCCTCCGTCTCCTCAATAGGGTCGTCCTCTTCGGCGATGTCGTCGTAGTCTGCGCCCGCATCCTCCGCCTCGTATTCCTCGTCGGCCATGTTGCGATCAGGGCAGTGATGGTACGAGTGTAATTAAATCACTATATTTGGAATAGGCTCACTCCAAGCGAATTTCTAGCAAAATGCAAATCTGGCGCACGCAATTCTTAGCAAAAGAAATATTATTTTGTTTGATTTGGTTCAATCAAATCAATCAATCAATGCTTTTTTCTTTTAATTTGTCCTCTATTGATGACGGGCAAGGGAAGCTTCGTCCATACAGCCCTGTCTTATTTAAAGTACTATTTCTTATATTTATTTAAACCGGCGGTTACAGCACGGCCTCCACAAAAACAGAGCATGACTAGAAGAGTTAGTCGGCGATTTTCAATTAACCCGCAGCACGGCCTCCACGAGGGCACAACTAGTGCCATTCGGTGATCCACACTGCAGGTTCATGTCCGCATTAACACCGATATAGTAGGTTTAATGAAGAACTTAAACAAGAAAAATAAGAAAGAATAAGAAGAAGAAAAGAATAAGAAAGAAAATAACAAGGGACATTTTGGAACGATCCGGTAGAGTCGTTACACACTTTTATTTAACTACCCGCACAATTAAACTTTAATAGGCACTTTTGCTTAAAAAACTATCACAAATAAACACCAAAACCTACAATATACATTTTTTTGAAAACTTAACAAAAACGACAACCATCTCTGACAAAATCCCGCCAAAAAAGCCGCTTTCTTTTTTAGATGGAATGAAAGAAAAGGCAAAGAATAAAATATCTTAAGCTAGTTTGTAACCATAGTCAGTTTGTAACCATTGGTTATAATTATTGTGGTCGGCTATTTCATGCTGTATACTGTTAGAGTGATACTAGAGTGCTTCTTATGGGTACCCTACTCTCTTAAAAAATGTCTGAGTTTTGTCAGGTTGGATAGTAGTGATCGTATCTTATTTGGTGTCAATTATCGGGATGTGCATTATTTGGTTCTCAGCGGTGTGTGTTTTCTTTCTATAGTTTTTTGCCGCGCACGTTTGTTTGATTGACATTGACATTTGTTTGTTTCGTTTCGCTCACTTTAAACATTTGTTTTGATTCTTGTTTTTTTGGTTCAACTCTAAATATTTTAGAAAAAAAAGATTAAGTGAGATAAACTGTTTAATCGCGGTTGCATAAATCATATTTGTTGGTTTTGGTATCGCAAACAAAACAATGGCTGATTACCCGGATCCGGACGAAGAATATGAGCTTATGTACGCCGACGACCTGGAATTACTTCGTGAGGAAGAGGATCATCTCGGTAAGGAGTACCTGTCCCAACTTTCTTTCCTCAAGACTTTGACGAGAAACGTCTATAACTTCAGATAAGTACCTACATCTTGAGAAGCTAACAATAAAATCGGAGACCTTCAAACTTTTTACTTACAGCCCCAAAATCGTTGGCGGTGCCCACCGAAAAAAAATTAGGTTCATGGTGATACCTAAAGGCAGGAAAGACAAAGCCAACAATAGCAATAAAGACTTCATGTTAAACACATGCGGTTATACCAAATATAGCTACTGCCTTTTATTCTCGTCAAAACGTGATTAAATATACGACCTGCTGTTTGTTTTCAGAGCCAAACATTATAAGAAAAAAGACAAAACCAGCCAAAAGGAGCCTTGATTTTTCAAGTTCAGTTACTAACAAGATTGCTGATACAAATTCAATCATCAGCAACACTAACTCTTTGAGTAACAATGACATTCCTTTGACACCAAGTTTGCAGCCGTTGGAAGAAGTACTTACAACCGTAAATGGCTCAAGTAAAAGGACTACGGAAGATTTGTTCGGTGATATAGCTGATATAGACTTTGATGATGTACAGTTGCCAAGTAAGCGACCAAAGACAGAGGAGGAGGTTGATTTGGATTTAATAAACAAGATTATTGAAGGACGTCGGTTGAGGCAGATCCTGTCTGAGCCTGAGAACCGATTGCAGGGTGACATGCGACCAGCGTATGATGTCAAAGATAATATGTCACTTAACATACCAAGGTTACATTTTTATTAAACTAAACTAGCTATTGCCCTGAGTGGCCTAGCCCATATGGAATAAGATTTTGTTTCCCACAAGGATAGCTTTTCTCATGCTAAAAATTAGCCTTTTTTTCATCTCCATGAGAAGCTATTTATTTGAAAAACATGATGATATAATGACGGATTTATATAACAATGATTGTAACAAAGATGTCATACTTGTGTTTCAGATGGGCATTTATTCCTCTAACCAACTCTGATGGTGACCGTATTTATGTGAGACTAGAATCTGAGGACTCATGGGAGAAGTCACTTGATGAGACTGGTCAGCAATCCTCCCTGCATGCGTCATATGCCAGCACTTGGGAGGAGGCACGCAAAATTGTAAGTATAGTAGATTAAATGTAGCTAAAATATCCTAATAGTTTCATTCGCTTGGTTTTCATTCAATCATTATTTGTATAGGCATTGCATTCATAATTTTAAAAAGTACATCTCTGCATATTGGAAGTATTATGTATGTAAAAATTGGAGCTGGTAGAGTAGTATGCTAGTTCACTCTACCATTTACTCTACGCGTGTACAGCATCCTATATTGAGCATAGACAATTACTTTCAGCTAGAAGCGAAACATCAGCGTCTCATCCAGCAGTCCCAGGAGCCCCTCCCGGATACGGAGTGCGCTGTAATAGACAACAACAGTAGCCTGTGGGTGGACAAGTATAGACCGCAGTCCTACCTGGACTTGCTGTCAGAGGAGCCCGTCAACAGAGCTCTGTTGCACTGGCTGCATTTGTGGGATAAGGTGAAGAAACACTAAAATTATTAGAGGTTTTTCCCCATGTCTATGAATGCGTCGGCCAAGTCGAGCCGTGCGACATCGTTAAAACCTTGATGTCACTGTTTACACAACACAAAAAATAAAAACAAACTTGTACTACCACAGTTAACAATTCGCCTGGTATTAATGTTACTTCAGCCTCGCATAATCTTTACACACAATAGTTGTTATACGTACTCGATTATAAAAGTTGCTCCGCTTTTTTGATCTCAGCACTATCACTTAGGAAGCGGTGGTACTTGACATTGATAAAATCCTTTTCCGACGGTCTTAACAACTGTTAAACTCTACAGATAGTATTCAAAAAGGAGGTGAAGACCCGAGAGCCGCAGCAGCGCAGCAGTTTCAACAAGCGCGCGGGCCAGTTCCAGCTGAGCGACAAGTGGCGCGGCAAGCGGGACGCGGAGCCCGAGGTGGGCGAGGACGGGCGGCCGCGGCACAAGGTGGCGCTGCTGTGCGGCCCGCCCGGCGTGGGAAAGACCACCCTGGCGCACCTGCTCGCAAGGCTGGCAGGTATCATTCAAATCTTCTATACCTAAAATAAAACTGTAGAAAAGTTATATCTGTACATTAAATATTTTTGAAAAAAAAATTGGGTCCCCGGCATACCGAAGCCGAAAATGCAACTTGACATTTTTGTCTGTTCGTCCATCACGCTTGTGCCACTGAACGGATTTTGACGAAACTTTGTATAAAGATAGTCTATATCCCTATATCTCGAAAATTGGCCGAGAAATAGTGACCAGCAATAAAAATCTCTCATTTCCTAACATTTGTATGAACTTGCAGTTCAAAGTACACTGGTTGGTTTTGAAAATGCTACAGATGCTTTCAGTCCAGAAATAATTTGTCATATTAATTTATCCACGCGGACGAATTCGCGGCCAACAGCTAATAACTTAATATTTTATTTATAACGCAAATGTGGTAACAATACTATACGTAAACACATTTGCACTCAGTTGGGCGACCACTGTCTGTCATGCGACACCTTCAAAATGCCAAAGTATCCTTCCTTAATGACCCCAGGAATATGATTACTTTATATTCACACATGCACAACTTTGCATATTTGCTAGGGAAGATTTTGTTTGGCACAACAAGACACTTACATGATTTCACTGTTTCCACAGGTTACAGGCCGGTTGAACTGAACGCATCGGACGAGCGGAGTACAGAAGCGTTCCGCACCGCGCTACATAATGCCACGCTTATGAGATCCGTGCTCGACGCCGACAGGAGACCCAACTGCTTGATATTAGGTCTCTATTCTTTTTATTCGGTCTATCTTTGTTGATTGCATGCAAAAAACGGCCAAGTTTGAGTAGGACTCGCGCACCGAGGGTTCCGTCCAAACTTGTAGGTATGTAAATGGTTCGCCCATCACGGGTATTGTATTGAGTCTCAAAGATTTTTTTTGTAACTTTTAAACTTTATTTATTTTACATGATTTTCGTTACACAAATTTTCCGGAATGCCCACCGGGACGACGAGGAAGACGTTCATTCACGTCAAAATCTTTATCCCCAACTGCCTGATGTGGTGAGTGATGGGGGATGGAAGGTTGTAATAGCATCCTGGCGTTCCCCTCATCTGAGGAGGCCTTATTTTTGTTTCCAGCATGTAAAGTCGAGGCGTGTGCTGATATATAAGTGTGACATGGTCATTTTATGTACCAAAACCTTTTCAAATAATAAAAGATTTAAATTGGATTCCAGATGAAATAGACGGCGCGCCGCTGCCGACAGTGGAGCTGCTGGTACGATGGTGCACGGCCGGTGGGGCGGAGCCCGGCAAGAAGAAGGGCAAGGCGCAGCCGCTGCGGCGGCCCATCATCGCCATATGCAACGACCTGTACGCCACCTCGCTAAGGCCTTTGAGGTAACATCCGACCGGCAAACTGGTAGTCAGCCCGAAATACTAACAGATATAATCTAACAATGTAACATCCCAGATGAGACTAACAGATACTTCTCACCTTTTCGGCCACAATGTTGTAAAATATTACCTAAACTAAATCCAACAACATAAATGAAATCGCAGGACCTACCTGGTCTACAAAGTCAAAGGACAGGGACAGATGTAAGGGGTTGGAGGAGGCCTATACCCAAAAGGGGTCCTTACGGAAATATAACAAAAATTCAGTGTAAACACAAAACTAATTATAATTATGTAATGAAACACTGTAACAAATTTCTTTTAAATGTAAGGAATAAATGGCTTTTTTATTTATAAATCTAATAGTATGGATATTTCGATGTGTCAGTTCAATGGGGTAGCAACTTTAACAATTTATTGATGCGACGCAGGCCCGTAGCGCTGATCGTGCACGTGGGCGGCGTGTCGCTCCCGCGGCTGACGGCGCGGCTGGCGCGCGTGGCCGAGTGCGAGGGGCTGGCCGTGGGCGCGCACGCGCTGGCCGCGCTGGCGGCACGCGCGCAGGGCGACGTGCGCGCCGCCATACAAGTGCTCAGCTTCATCAAGGCCAAGGCTAGAGCGCAGGTTGGTTGTACACTACATCATCATCAACAGCCTATTAACATGTCCCCACTGCTGGGGCTCAAGCCAACCCTCTCAACGAGGGCGTTCGAGCTATAGTCCATCACGCTAGCCCACTGCGGGTTGGTGGACTTCACGTGCGCCTCAGAATTTCTTCTTTGGCGTACGTAGGTTTCCTCACGATGTTTTCCTTCACCGTTTGAGAGCAGTCAGTAAATGTACTTAAGTTTTTGAGAGATAACGCATTGGTACATGGCCCAGCCGGGGATCGGACTCCGGACCTTTCTATATAATAGGCCGCGTCTTATCCCCGACGCCACTGACGCTCTATTATACACTACATAGCATTTTTTAAAAAGGAGTAAGGTAAGTAGTTTTGGCTTGGTTACTAGACCTTTAAGCCATATTTAGAATATGAACTCATATGGACGTTGACTTTACTGCTTACCACTAACCCGTTTTTTGCTTGCTTTTACTGCTTATACCCACCCTAGGTACTTTTTACACGTAATTTTTTTTACCTACCTCCACTTCCTAGTTAGCGACAAGAAGAAGCGACGGTTTATTATTTATTTAAACTTCTGCAACACATACTTTAGAATAAAGTATATATAAATATTCCAATTGAACCCAGGCATCTTTGACATTCAAATACAGTCTATTTTATTACCCGTTATTACATAATATGCTTTCTTCTTACAAAGTTGTTTTAATGCTTACTTCCTTAAAAATGCTGGTAGGGCTTCCGCGCTTCTGTAGTGCGTCTGGCATGTTCGCCGATGCACGCACAGATGACTTCGTAAAAATGAGCGATCATGCGTAAAAAAGCGGCGTCTGTAATGATGAGAATGCGCGGGAGCACTAACAGTATCCTGAAGGTGATAGCGGAGAGATTTGACAGCCCCTTCACTCGTCACTGGGTGGAGGTGCTGGTAATTAAAAATAAAAAATAATTTTTGCGCTTTTTAATTAGTTTTACTAACATAGTGTAATGTGTGTGGCGTACTAACAATTTATGGATCAATGTTTTCCGAAATAAAAATTTTCTTTTCATTTCATTCATTTCAATGTGAATCTAGGAAGCGCTGGTAGATAAAAAATACTTTGTATAATTATACCTACCCTGTGTAATACAATATATTTTGACTTTGGCTTTAGCTGAGCATAGCAGATGCAGAGAACGCGGCAATAGGCACGAAGGACTGCGCCAAGAGCATGCTGCAGGCGCTGCAAGCCGTTTTTACGGTCAATGACAAGGACCCAGGGAGCATACTGAAGACCATATACGCGGCTGGCGAGTATGATAGGCAAGTTAAGTCCAATTTTGGAACTTCGCGAATCCCGGGTATGTCCATATTTTTATTTAATGGTAACATACATATTTTAGCGCAGTGAAAAACTGAACGGTATAAATTGGCAGTAGAAATCATAATCGAATTTGCAATCTCTATCAAGTATCACTAATTTTGACCCCTTCTAACCCGTCGTGGTACTACCGTAGGTACTACTGTTCTTTTTACCCGTGTTTCTGCTGACGTGTCTGGTAGTACAGTCACGAACCGGGATTGTTGAGCCACTAGCTTATCATCTTGGTTGTGTTACACGAATGCCGCCATTTTTTTGTTATGAAATGTGACCATAGCAACCCTTTTGTAACCCGATTTGCATTACACGGCCAAAATACAAACAGTGGCAAGTGGCTCAACAATCTCGGTTCGTGACTGTACTACGGGCAATAAATTTTTCCTTTTGAGTGCTATTCATTGATTGAGTTTTTTGTAATTTAGCAATGAAATCGGCGTAAATTGGACAAGTTTTTAAAAACATTATGTCTTTATTATCAGAGTTAATTCATAGTAAAACTACAGCTTAATCTAAGTTACATTTCTATGTGCTCACCTATTTTATGAGTCTGGAGTCGCCTTTGAAAGCTGTTAATTAAATATAACTTATCTATGTAGCATCGTGTTACAGATTGGCCGACGGCATATTCGAGAACTACCTGACGTCCCGCGTGGACGCGCGGCTGGCGGTGGCGTGCGAGACGCTGTCGTGGCTGCGGCTGCACGACGCGCTGAGCGCGTGGACGCAGCGCACGCAGAACTACGCGCTGTACGGCGCGCTGCCGCTGTGCGCCGCGCGCTGCCACGCCGTGCTCGCCACGCGCGCGCCGCAACGCATCAAGTTCCCAACGCTCGCGCAAGAGGTCAGCAAACTATTGTTTTGTTTATCCGCCATTTACTTAGGCTGTTTCCTGCTCCTAGCCTGCTGAGTTCAGGAGTACTAGTTTGTGTCAGACTTATCCGTTAGCCTAATGTTATACTAGTTTTTAATTAATCTAGTTACCAACTAATGTTTCAGGCTTTTTGTTAATAAAACAATATATATTTATTATTTCCCGGTATTTTCCGACCGGTCGTCGTGGAGATCCTTGGGGGAGGCCTTAGTTCAGCAGTGGACGTCTACGGGCTGATATGATGATGATGATATTTATTATTTATCTAACACGTATTTTTTCATAACGTTGACATATCGTCAGTTGACAACTAAAACCCACTATTATGGGAATTAACTAACTACCTATTAACATTTTTAGTATTTGTTATGAACGGTATGTGGACTTTCGGAGCCGAACTCTCCGAAATGGAGAATACTAATATGTATAACTTTATTAGATAATTTTATTAATTTATTAGATAATAGAGCGGGTAATTCTGAGCATAACCACATATTTCAAGTGCCCATCTTTAAAGTAAAAATCTATTTCGTGAACAATACCTGGAATACCTGGCGACACTTCTACCCCTTTGGGAATGGTAGTAAGTTATACACACAAGAAGTAAATGATACACACAACAAACAAATACACGTAAAAATGATTGTTGTCAGATGTACAGAAAGAAAATGGAGCTGGACAGTATAGTGTGGTCTGTGTGGCGCGGCAGCACGCCGCAGGTGGCGGCGCCGCGCGCGCGGCTGCGGCTCGACGTGCTGCCGCTGCTGCCGCACCTGCTCGCGCCCGCACTGCGCTCCGCCAACGTGCAGGTCATTCACACTACGCCGTGCTTCGTTATTACACCCTTCGTCAACTAGACCACCTTCCGCGTCTTCTGAAGCGAAAATTCAGGCACCTTAGAAGAAGCGGGGGATTGAATCCCCCGCTAACAAATTCGCCTACTGAACATACACGTTCGGAAATTTGAATTTAGCACTGGATCTCCTAGATTGTTAGATTGACTAAATTCATATTCGTATTTCTTTATTTGCAAGCCACATGGTAACCTTCCGACGCGTAGTACTAGAAATGCAAATTACCTTATACGCGGTTGACCAGATGTGTATTTCGCAAATTACCAGATACACAGATGACCAGATACGCGTGTGACCAGATTTTTTTTCGCAAATTACCAGATACGCAGGTAATTATAAGATGTTATACAAATTGTCACTTGGCAGTTTTAATGGGTTCTTTAAAACGAATACCCTTATTGCAGAATAAAGAAAACAGTAATCCCTCTGTCAGTTGGATAACTTAACTACTGGACCGATTAAGCTGAATAACATATATGTAAAGATTACTTGGCAAAATACCAGCGCCGCAGTAGGCGCAGCGTGCTGCAGCATTATGCTGAGTCAGCGCCATTTTGTTGCTGCGACACATGCCTAACAAAATTCAAAATAATTGTTTCAGGACGTTTTTTGTATGTTTATCTTGTTTGTCATATATGTGTTGCAGTAAGAAATAAATGTTTTATCTATCTGTCTATCAAAATTACGAGAATAAATTTAATGTAAATAATCGCAGTTATGCAGCGAGAGCGAGCGCAAGGCGCTGCGCGCGTGCGCGGGCGCCATGTGCGACTACGGGCTGCAGTACGTGCAGCAGCGCGCGCCCGACGGGCTCTACGCATTCGTGCTGGAGCCGGACATCTACAGGGTGGCCTTCTATGGTAACCTACGGCTTTACTATACAACTAGAGTAATGCTGCTTGCACACGATGCGCAGTAGCTTGCGCATGTACTAAGCAATGTACTTTACTAAGCGTTCACACGAAAGGGGTCACTAAACAACTTACTTGCACGACTTTGCTTAGTACAGTCGACCGCACGTCAGTGGAAACTCTTTGACCTTGAGCTGGCCTAGCCTATTAGGGAGTTTCAATACTATCAGAGACCAGTTTATACTGGTTTTTATTTCCACTGACATGCGCTCGACCGTACTAGTCAGAGACGCCATGTCATGACAGTAGCGAGGGGAGTGAAGGAGGCGTAGTGGGGGAAGGGGAACGAGGCACTGGCGCAAGGACCATAGCAAGTACAACTAAGCAACTTCCACTCGCACTTTCACTAAGCAAAAAGCGTTTATTCGGCGAAATTTCACGCGCAGTAGTAGTACTTGCGCAAGCTACTGCGCATCGTGTGCAAGCGGCATTTAATGTCAGTAGAAATCTGTCCATCCTAATATTCCTATTAAAATTATAAAGGCGAAAGTTTTTAAGTATGTTTGTGAATTTGTGAGGATGTTTGGACGTTTGTTATAATAAGAATCGTCTCTTTTTAGTTTTTTAACCGACTGCGGCGAAACCCAAAAAGGGAAGGTTATGTGTTTAACGCTTATGTTTGTTAGAATTTTTTTTTAAGAATTCTAATGCTGAATTGTACGATTGATGTGGTCAGGCAGCGAAGAGCGGGCCCGGCCGCCGCCGGCGGTGCGGCAGTCCATTGCGAGGGAGCAGCAGCTGGAGATGATCCGCCGCAGCGAGGAGATGGTCAGTACGAGACGCCGGTCAGGGCTCTGAGCATACCACCTCCCTGGGCCTGAGGCCCAACTTGCTTTTACCAACTCAGTCCTTGGCATGATTAGGTCCTTAACTCAAGTCTATACTTTAATTTTTTTTATAATGTATGGACAAATTTACACACGGCTGTTTAGTCCCAACTAAGCCGGAGCTTGAACATGGGTACTCGACAACTGATAAACATACTTAAATACTTTTAAATAAATACTTAAATACACACAAACACCCAGAATCCGAAAACCAACATTTAAGCTCATCACACAAATGTTGGTCCCGGGTGGGAATCGAACCCAACGACCTTTGGCGCAGTAGGCAGGGTGACTACCACTACGCCAACAGGTCAGTCAATTCAAAATTCGTGTAGGTATTCAAAATTGAAATACAATATTCCCTTTTAGACGTCAATTTTGTCTGAAACTACTCTGTTTCCGCCTTGCGGGCTGAGGGAACCGGTCAAAAGACTGTTTGTGGTCATAAATATTTATACATTTTTATGGTTAACGAGGAACCTTTCTTCGGCCAGGCAAGCAGAGCCAGCAGCACAACCAACGCGTCGGAACCGAGTAAACTCAAGCCCGCTGTCAGCAAAGAGGCAAGCACTAAGGAGACGAATGAGTCGCGCCTCCCAAACCACTTGCAGAGGCTGAAGCCGAAGGAGGTTCAGAAAACTACTCCTCAGGTATGTGACCTTCAGTATAATGGCTAGTCGTGTCGATTCGGACGTGCGCTTTAGGCGTATCCCAGACACACGCGGCCTGGGGTGGCGGCCTACCGCAGGCCGCAGCTTCAATATGAAAACGCAGGCCGCGCGTGTCTGAAGTCTCACATACATTACATATGGACTACAACAGGCCGCCACCGCCACCGCAGGTCGCGTGTCTGTGATACACCTTAACTAAGTTTTAGTCCCTTGTGCTCTTTTTTAAACTTTAAAAATAAGAAAGAGATGGCATGAACTGTTAGTTCAGTCCTGTCAGACAGAGGGAATTTTAATCGTCAGGTATTAAGAGTCGATGGTATGTCAGCTCAAATTCAAATTTCCCCCCCGCATGCCTCTCCCACCGCCGCCGTCAGCGCACCTATCTCACTCGCACTATTTATGTAGGGTAAGCTACACAATATTGACCGTCCAAGATGGTTCTTAATAAAAAAAACACTATGTATTAATAATTTATTTACAGTCAATGTCAACATACTTTATAGCATAGGAGTACCACATCACCAAGTAACATTAATATCAGGCGTCTTTGTCATTCAAAGAATCGTCTATTTTATAATAACAAATTGTTACATAATGTGATTTTTAAACTTTGTGTGCTTCATATTCAAGATAGATATATATATCTCCTGGTAGTTTGTACGATGGTGAAACCCTCATCATCCATCCGGACATCACCAGCAGGCGGCTGTGGTTTTACAGCGGGTTTACTTAAACAAAATATTCTCAATCTATATTGACTGGATACGGTTAGTATATTTATTTCTTTAAACTTTTCTCTTAATGACTACAACGCAGATTATAGATCGAGCTAATACCTAGCTCTCTTTCGCAAAATAAAAATGGTCACTATATCTGCTGCTCGACCCCACAGTAAGATGCCTTATGCCATGTTACTGTGGCAGTAGCTGAAATATACTAATTTTGCGATAGCAATATCAGTAATTGTCAAATTTTTCTAACGGCATAGGCGGCCGAACTTAGTATGCCAGCTAGTGAAGCTATGTGGGGCCCCCATTGAAAAGATGAATCTATAGTTATACCAAGGAACACAATACTTTTAATAAATTCTAGTCTATATGTACCTAAAGTCATATTATTTTCTACATGTCTTACATTTGGTAAGCAAAATTTAATACATTTAGGCCGGTTTTCCTGTCACGCGTGTTTGCGCCCGCGTCCTGGTCCGCAACTTTTCCCGCTGGAAAAATATTTAATTTTGATGAAACTTGGTACAGTCATAGCTTATATCCTGGGATAACATATAGGCAACTATTTACCGCGGTAAACTTTTCCCGCGGGAAAAATATTTAATTTTAATGAAACTTGGTACAGTGATAGCTTATATTAGTGTGGCTGACGGAACGGAAACCTCCGTGGGCGAGTCCGACTCGCACTTGCCGGCTTTTTATTTTTACTTTTCAGTTCCTTTCTTTTTTCGGCGGTTTAATTTTTTTATTCAGTAGATTGAGGGCGGACTTGTCGTCACACCTCGCCTAACTCTCGAATTGGCATATTTCGAACATGTCTAGGATCGCATAACTCTGGCAACATGCATGATAAATAAAAATCTTTTAATTTATCTTCCATAATCTGTTTCCAGAACTTGTCATCGCGTTGGATTTTTTCAAATGTTATGTCTGTGTCCCGTCCAGACCATACCGCGAATATACATTGCCGCCTGCCGGTGATGTGTGTGTGTGCCATTTATGATTACGTATAATAATTTAACCCGATGTGAATTTTCTTTACAAGAAAGATATTGGAAAATAAATATTATCTTCAGAAAATTTCTTTTGTAGTCTTCTGTCTACACGTCGTCGTCTATTTTTGTTCTGTCAAGTCAAACAACCAAGTATCGAAACAAATTACAAACAAACATCCAGTCATTTTTCAGTCAAGGAGACCGTACTCCAAAAAACACTAGGATAGCAACAAAGATGCTACCCTATTTCAAAATATAATTTGAATAAATGACGTGTGACGGGAGTGACAGCTGGATGGCGGCGAGCGACACGTGTTCCCCGTGCCACTGGCAGAGCGGGACTGACGCGGGGTAGGGAGATGCCATGCGGCTCAAGTTGGGCTGGCTCAAAAACGCTTAGATTTAGGTTTTTCCTTTTTTTGCCGAAAGTTATGTGTATTTTGTAAATTCAAATGTTATGTGATCTGCATATTAGTAAGTACAGTTAGTACTCAAAATATGGTGATTGTACGTAGCTTTATTACATAAAAGTAGCGAAAATAAATTCTTAAAATGGTTAACTTTGGAATTTTTTTTAATTGAGAAAATTTTAACGAACTGTGTTTTCGAAATCGTGAATAACTAGTAAAAGTCTTCTACTTTACTGCATATTTATTACAAAATGAATGATACAGTATTGTTGAAATAGCGACGGATCATCCGACCCGCTGTGAGATATCATAGCCCCTTAAATTACAATAGAATCCCGCTATTTTACTTGTCTGACAGGGCTTGATTTTTTTAACTTTTAAAATTGGAAAGAGATGGCATGAACTGTTAGTTTAGTCGTGTCAGACAGAGGGAATTTTATTCGCCAGGTCTTAAATTGCAATAGAAACCCGCTATTTTACTTGTCTGACAGGGCTTGATTTTTTTTACTTTCAAAATAGGAAAGAGATGACATGAACTGTTTTAGTTTAGTCGTGTCAGACAGAGGGAATTTTAATCGTCATGTCTTAAATTGCAATAGAAACCCGCTATTTTACTTGTCTGACAGGGCTTGATTTTTTTTACTTTTAAAATAGGAAAGAGATGGCATGAACTGTTAGTTTAGTCGTGTCAGACAGAGGGAATTTTAATCGTCCGGTCTTAAATTGCAATAGAAACCCGCTATTTTCCTTGTCAGACAGGGCTTGATTTTTTTTACTTTAAAAATGGGAAAGAGATGGCATGAACTGTAAAATAGTTTAGTCCTGTCAGACAGAGGAAATTTAATCGCCATGTTTTAAATTCTGGGGGGTGGAGCGGTTATGAATGATATGATAACTGCCCTAGGATTACGTCTGGGTTCGAGACGCTGTTATATTCATAGCAACGAGTCAGTCTCATAAAAGCAAAGTACCTAGCCGAAATTGTAGACATTTAACCGATGACCCGACTTTAAAAACCCTGACATCTAGTTAAAAAGAACCGAGATACATGAGTAGTGTTTTATTTAGCACAATAAAACGTTTAGCGCGAGCGCGGCGGTGGGCGGTGCATAAAGCAACTCGTTACGGTATGAATGGCCGGCGCGCAGATTGCAGTTTACCCACCTGATGGAATATATTAAGGTGTTGCGACCTGCGCTCCACTGTACCGTGTGACGCGGCGCAAAGTTGGGGAGTCATCGGCACCCTAAGAATACTACTAATATTATAAAGACGAAAGATTGTAAGGATGTTTGTTACTCTTTCACGCTGTAACGGATTTTGATGAAACTGGGTACAATGACATAGGGTGATATATAATGATATAGGTATGATAGGTATGAAAATTCCGGCGGATAACGAGGTCCGGCAGGTTTCGAGAAGTTAAATCAAATTTTTCGCTAAAAGTGTCCATGGAAACATGATGTGAATAATTAGATTCCCTATCGATATAATCGAAAAGCACACAGCAGTCACCACTGCCTACTACATTGAATTGAAATAGAAATGACTGTATACATGAGCCGGGCTACACGCGGCAGAGAGCACTCTACGAATCTCGCTAATTAAAACTGTGTTTGCTAAATCCGCATCGCGTATTGTGCGAGCGTGAAAGCGCCCCGGAGAATCCGAGCATAGACTAAATAATCACATCACGGCACAGACAGTCAACTACACATTTCACTGACTACTGACATTTACTGACTACTCTCAAATGGTGAAGGAAAACATCGTGAGGAAACCTGCATACGCCGAAGAAGAAATTCTTAGGCGCATGTGAAGTCCACCAACCCGCACTGGGCTAGCGTGGTGGACTATAGCCCGAACGCCCTCGTTGAGAGGGTAGGCCTGAGCGGTGGGGACATGTTAATAGGCTGTTGATTTGACAGACAGACAACTAACCGTGAAGTCTATATGGAGCCAGCTAGGTAAGCCGTTGACTGCGCCGGGTATCATGCCAAATGTTTGTCAAATTACTCAGTCAGACGCCTGATATTGTCAGTAAAAAAAAACGTTTTTCTGACATGAAGCCCGTTAAATTAAATTAAAATTTGTATTGGCAAACTGTCAGATAAAACGTCACAAAATGAGTATTTTTGGGTGACAATGTCAGGTGTCTACTGAACTAATAAAGTTATTGCGCTCCCTAGCCACAGACGCGTAGAGTACGCTAATTGCTAAAAGGTGACCGAAAACAGGACACCTTGTAAAACATCCGACGTGTGGTCAGCTTACATCACCCGTAGGTATAAACTACACCTCCGTGGGTCTGCCTCAGTGAGACATCTCGCTACTCTATGGGTGGACAGTAGTCACGTAATCGTGGCAATCTCCCGCCGAGTGGTCGCACAAAAAGAAATAATTACCCCGTCCCAGCTCCTCCAGCACTTCTCGCGGGTGCCTGGCCACTTTGGAGACATATACGCACTGACAGAAGTAGATATTAGGTATGTGCAATATCAGATTTATGATCTCATATTGGTTGATGGTAAGGGTTTTTCCAGGATGAAAGAAAAGAAATAAAGAAACCATTTATTCTCAAACACAGCACAAACGGCAAATTCTATTAAGTAAATCGAAGTAATATAAATACAGTTATAAATACAAATTACACATAGGTACAGATTTATACTTACTGATTTTTCAGATTATAATACTGGGCTTAGGAGGCTCTGTTTTCCTTTCGGTAATTAGGTGATTATAACTGCCTGGTAACTTTTGTAAATATTTTTGAAGCTATTACCCTAATCAGAAGCTTTCATTATTTAAAATGTCTGTGCAAGTCTGTCAAAAAAGTTCAACCGTGAATCAAATCTTAAAATTATGAGTGTCAGGACACTTTTGGTATTTTTAATTTACACTGAGACGCGTCACACTGACTCTGCAAGTGGCGCGGCATTGATTTCTAGATGTGTTTAGTGACTTCGTAGTTTTTTTTATGAGAAAGTCTCCCGCACTCACTGTCTATTGGCATGTAAGTGTGAAAGGCGCAAGAATCAGCTATAGCTTAGTATTCATAAAAGGCCAATATTACTTTGGTGCTTTTTGAAATAATATTCTAAGAGCGTCAGTGGCGTCGGGGATAAGACGCCGCCTATCTTATCGAAAGGTCCGAAGTTCGATCCCCGGCTGGGCCATGTACCAATGTTTTTTTTTCGAAACTTATGTACATTTACTGACTGATCTCAAACGGTGAAGGACAACATCGTGAGGAAACCTTCATACGCCGAAGAAGAAATTCTTAGGCGCATGTGACGTCCACCAACCCGCACTATGTGGTGGACTATAGCCCGAACGCCCTCGTTGGGAGGGTAGGCCTGAGCCCCAGCAGCGGGGACAGGCTGTTGGTCTTGATCTGAAATGATCTTGACAGGTGTTTGTTTACTGCTGGAGTCATATTTATAATATTGAGAATTTTTTTGTAGAATTTGTATACATAATTGTTGATTCAGATTTCTGTCCTTGATTAACTAATCCCTATAATACGCAAATAAATCCTAGTTGGTATTAGACTATGGTATTTTTTATTGTCTGCACAAAATATGTTGCCGCGCCTCTTGCCGAGTCAGTATGAGTTAGCCCCAAGGGCTCAGAGCTGAGAATTTGTCAATACCGCTCGGCGTCTGGCGGCCGGTCGGTCCGTCGGCCGTCCTCCCTCCGTAAATACAATAACTAATCACAATAAAAGGGTTGCGGCCGCCTCTCTATTAAAAACTCAGTAAGAATACCGGCGGAGGGTTGGTATAGGGGCAGCGGACACAGGGCTTTTTAGTGTTTTTTTTACCAGTCTTTAAGCTGTCCCAATGTTCGGCAAAGACTTCTCTCTTTTTCCAGCCATTCCGATCGAGAGGCATACATATGTGGACGGATAATTAGAAACAGGGCAAGATTTTCATACAATCGAGGTCACTTTGAAGCCATGGTTCTCCATGTAGGATTGATCGGGGCATGATCTGATGACGGTCATCGAGAGAGTAGATGGAGGACTTTTAGAAGGCTATAGGTATCCAACTGATCAGATCAGCCGTTTGGGTCATGATTCCTTAACTTTAAGATTTTCATACATTTTTATGCCATTTTGCAGGTTTTTTACTACATGACGATGCAGCTACCAAACGGCTCATCTGATCAGTTGGATATCTATAGCGATCTGAAAGTCCTCCATGAACTCTCTCGGTGACCGTCATCCGATCATGCCCCGATCAATCCTTCACGGAGAACCATGGCTTCCAAGTGAGCTCGATTGTATGAAAATCTTGCCCTGTTTCTAATTATCCGTCCACCTATGTATGTGGCCATTCTTGGTGTTCATATAACACATTATATTTGTTCGAGCGGTTCCGTTTGTATGAGAGGTCTTTATTTAGACTGAGCGAAGCGGAACAGGTGTGCCAGACAGGATCGTGATATTTAGCGCTCCGTACTACCACGTGTCAGGGACATTTTTTTTCAGGAAACTTAGTCTAACATAGAAAATACTGTAATGACATTTAATAAAACATGACAGAGACAGTTTCCACAGATTACTTAGCGTGAAGATCGTATGTTTGTATGAGTGTGTGTATGTCTCAATTAAAAAAAGTGTTATAGTGTTTGAATGGAACTGTAAAACGGGTAACCATAATAATGTGTCCTGACGTCGCAGTGTGCTTTGTCCCGTATTTCACTTTTCCTCCCAAGTTTTTCTCCCCGCTAATGGCCGGAAGCGGCGGCGGTTTGAAGACGTCGATTCATCGCGTAATTTATTATTACTAAGCCTGCAACATTCACGATGGCGGACAGTTTGCTTTATAAGACTTTTTTAAATAAATATAATTACCAACCCGCACTGGGCTCGCGTGGTGGACTATAGCCCGAACGCCCTCGTTGAGAGGGTAGGCCTGAGCCCCAGCAGTGGGGACATGTTTATAGGCTGTTGATGATGATAAATAAGTATTATGAGGGGACCAGAACAGAGGCGAGAACATCATAAAATGAATACTATAAATTGAAATTCGTTCTACCAACTAAACCCGCTTAACAAATCGTAAAGTTACATTAGATCAATCCGTCCCTAATCTACTGTCGTAAAATCTGTGGATGCACTTAGGTAGAGTCCAGTAAACTGGCACTCGACTCGCTTAGTCGCGTGCTGCCGCCACCGACCACATACTGTCTAGATGTCGCATCTAACTAATATGCGGTTTTTTAATTACTTCAGGTAATAACGTGGTATTAACACATGAACATTTAATTCCTTATTGTCAGTCTGAGCCAAAATACATAAACATTTAATTCCTCCGTGTCAGTTTGTGAGCCATAATACATGAACATTTAATTCCTCGGTGTCGGTATGTGAGCAATAATACATGAACATTTAATTCCTCAGTGTCAGTTTGTGAGCCATAATACATAAACATTATAATTCCTCGGTGTCAGCCTGTGAGCCATAATACATGAGCATTGAATTCTTTAGTGTGAGTTTGTGAGCAATAGTACATGAATATTTAATTCCTTCATGTCAGTTTGTGAGTCATAATACATGCACATTGAATTCCTTAGTATCAGTTTGTGAGCCATCATACATGAACATTTAATTCCTTAGTGTCAGTCTGTGAGCCATACATAATACATGAACATTTATTATCTTGGTGTTAGTCTGTGAGCCAATGAACATTTAATTCCTTTCCTGACCAACATTTGTTTAGAAAGTCTCACGTACAAAATTGCTACGTGTATGCAGTGAGCGGTGTATGTTTATTCGCGGCGGGCGGGCGAGCTAACAGGCCAGTAAATTTATTACGGGGGCGTGAATCCCATTTTTGTGCTCGTCGGTGTAATGGCTCTGGTCGGGGAAAGGGCTTAATACATGTTAATAAACTGACCACCCTCTAGTGTTGCCGGCTTTGTGATAGTTTAAGCTGTTTAGAGTTAACAGTTTGGGAAGTTAGGGACGGAAAAAGTATGTCGATGGTTAGTTGTTTGGTGTCAAGTGATTTTTTCAAAAGGCTAGAGGCTCTCGCACTCTAGATAAATACATCAATATTTTCATATAATAGATATAAAAAATCCTATAAAATCTATTTAAATGCGGAACATGTTCAGATGTATCTTAGACCCATTTAAAATACTAATTTTGTCAATGAGATTTATACATTACGTTTGTGTTCTCCTGAATTAAAAATAATAATAAAAATATTATTTTGTCGACTCAAGTCATTATTTTTTTTCGCTTAAAATTTGGGATAGACTTAAGTCGAGTTTCACGAAGTTGTTTATATAAAAGATATCAGTAATACATAGTTTTCGTGACATCCAATATGTGATGGTACATTTCATTTTCCAACCTTAATACATAGCCAAACAACCAATAAGGAAAAACCAACAGAATTACCCGCAGGCAAAGCAATTTGCCCGCAAATCGGTAAGTTATCAATATAAATAATTCAGGGCGAAACACTCGCATCACGGCCTGCTGTGTACCCATTCGCGGGGATTACGCATAATCCCGCGGATGACGGACGACGCCGCGCCACCCGACAGACGTGGAAAAATCTCGCCCTAAACGAATAACAGTGTTGCCACGCGTACGCTTCGCCTTGCCTACACTTTGATTTTTTCTATTAATTACCGATATTCACAAAATAGCCTTATATCAAAATATAACTTAAATAACTATGCCTCGCGACTTCATCCGCTTTATAAAGTATACTATTTGAATGTTATTAAATTTTTTAACCCGTTCTAATCATACCAGTTACTTAGTTTTAAAGTTTCTCAATAGATGGCGCTAGGTGTATTTTACACCCCGCTATCATTTGGTTCTGCGCAAGATATATAAGGTAGGCATGCAAATTATCCACCAGTTTTTCTTCTTTATTATTAGTATAGATAACGTGAGTACTTGTTATCAGCATCTATATGTCCATAGATAAATTGTAATTAGTCTGTAAATATCCCTAAAAGTAAGTAAATAAATAAAATTATGAGTAGAAATCTTTACAGGTAAGTAACAAAAAATTGTAAAGTCACATTTTTTTCCTATATCTGCGGCCAAACAACAAAGTTTAAAAGAGTTCGTTAAATTGGAGTCGCTGTTATTTTTGATCATCATATTTTCGAATTTCAATGCTGGACATAGTGTCTTCACCACTGAATGCCACCTCAGCCGGTCCTCCACCCTCCAGCCTTTATTTGCCCAAAACCAGGGTAAAATCCCCAAAAACAGAAACACTCCCGAGTAACCCTTGCGAGGGGCGAGGGGGCTAGCAGTAGCCGGCTTCCGATTGGCCGCCTCCCAGGAAGGATATGACCTATAGTTTTTCTTCTTAAGAACTTCCTCCGGCCATTGTGAGCTTGATTTACGAGCGGGGCGGGCGGCGGGGGCGTAGATTGATGATTGCCTGTATCCGGCCGCTCGCAATCGCATCTGCGTTGCCTGTAGGGATGTATCGTCGCTTTAGGGGTTTGGGGTTAGCGCTACTTTTTATCTTAATCTTTGGTGTAAGTGTAGGAGTCATATTAGACTCGATTCTGAAGGCACAAAGTTAAAATTATGACAGCACTAGAATGGTTTCTACCCCTGTCACGTAGTATAAAGATAAGGACGACACTAATTTTAGTGCTGTCGAATTTTAGGGGACTTTCAGAATCGGGTCTATTTCTATATCTATATTCTTTAGCCATAGTTATTCCCTCATGTCTATATCTAGTCTGAACTAAGGTAAAAGCCTGGTTTAAAAGGTACCTAAGTACTCACGTCCAGCTAATTGATGATAAATACTCATTATTACTACATAAAGCACACCTTCCTCGGTTTTCTCATTTTAAAAGTAATAGAACTACAACCTAACCTACCTATTCAAATTGAAGTTAATCTTAGTACTTATCCTTTTTTTTTGGGCTTCCTAATGAATTTACGGTGGTACAAATAAAGTAACATTGGTATTTCATCTCTTTTTGTTTGTAATTTTTTAAATGAATACATTTATCAATGAGAGTTGAGTTGAATCTCATATTATTATATTATATCGTAGTTTTTACCCCATTATGGGCTAAAGAAAGATACAGTCTAAATTATATTGTAGTTTCATAAACCCCCTTATGGGCTAAAGAAAGAAACAGCTTATATTATATCGTAGTTTCATAAACCCCCTTATGGGCTAAAGAAAGAAAGAGCTTATATTATATCGTAGTTTCATAAACCCCCTTAAGGGCTAAAGAAAGAAACAGCCTATATTATATCGTAGTTTCATAAACCCCCTTATGGGCTAAAGAAAGAAAGAGCTTATATTATATCGTAGTTTCATAAATCCCCTTATGGGCTAAAGAAAGAAACAGCTTATATTATATCGTAGTTTCATAAACCCCATTATAGGCTAAAGAAAGAAACAGCTTATATTATATCGTAGTTTCATAAACCCCATTATGGGCTAAAGAAAGAAACAGTTTATATGATATCGTAGTTTCATAAACCCCATTATGGGCTAAAGAAAGAAACAGCTTATATTATATCGTAGTTTCATAGACAGCGCTATTCCCCAAGTTCAGTCTGCACATCACTACCCGGCCGGCAATTTCCTCGCATATTCGTTTACCCAACGTATTATAGGGGCACTCTTTCCGCGCCTGAGTGTTATTGCCGCTATTATGGGCGCCGGCGGCCGGACTATACAGCTACCAGTAAACACATAAGCGGCGGAACGTTCGCTGCAATGAGATTTGAGTAAATTAACTCATTTCTTTTGTTTATGTAAGCCTACCGACTACTGATCTAGCCGAAAGGATTAGCAAGCTGAAAGTGGCAGTGGGCGGGTCACTCTGTCGCAGAACCGACGGCCTATTGGGGAAGGTCTATGTCCAGCAGTGGTTGTTGAACATCTGATATGATGATGAAAAAATATGTTTATTCCTTCTTTACTCCCAAAAAGCTCAACGATGAACTGAGGAGTAAGTAACGGTAGCAATAGGCAGAAGCTAGCAATTTTTTAAATAGTATAACTTTACTAGTAAGTAATTATTATATTTTTCATAAACAGTAAAATTATAATTTAAGGATCATTGGCTGTGTATACAAGATAATATTTTAATGAGCGCTACTAACTAGCGCGTAATAACAGCGTCAGTGGCGTAGGGGATAAGACGCGGCCTATCATATCGAAAGGTCCGGAGTTCGATCCCCAGCTGGGCCATGTACCAATGGGTTTTTTCTCGAAACTTAAGTACATTTTACTGACTGCTCTCTAACGGTGAAGGAAAATATCGTGAGGAAACCTGCATACGCCGAAGAAGAAATTCTTAGGCGCATGTGAAGTCCACCAACCCGCACTGGGCTAGCGTGGTGGACTATAGCCCGAACGCCCTGGTTGAGAGGGTAGTCCTGAGCCCCAGAAGTGGGGACAATATTAGGCTGTTGATGATGATGAGCGCTACTTTCATTTGTCCAGTAAATGTTTTCATGACTCCATATAGGTACATTACATAAAACGGTTTAGAAAACGTGGTGCTTTAAAAGAAATCAGTGGAGAATAAGCAGTAGTAACGAGACGAAACAGGCGTGCGGCAATTAGGGCAACATAACGACGGCACTTAGTGCGGCGGCGCCTTAATGGTGCAGCCCTGGTATTTATCGCCTTAATATATACTCTATATGCCATATGCCATAGCCGTACACTACATTCAACATTTAGAAACTCGTTGTAGCCTAGTTAATTGTGCACTCACTCGCCTCTCGTTCATGAGGTCGTGGGTTCGATCCTGGCCCGTACCAATGAGATGAGAATGAGAAACTTATGCACGGTTTATTATACTGCAGACTGATATTATACAAAATATATTTAAATAAACACAAATAAATCTGAACCTGAACCCTGAAGAAATTAATCTGATATTGAGAATCAAAAAATCAAACATTGCACCAAGAAATATTAGAAGAAGCTATGGAGGAAACATAAATAAGCTTACAAAGGAATAGCAGTAGCAATGCCTGATACGATAGCCAATCCGAGCAGCTCGTCAGCGGCGCGCGTGCGTTTGATGCAATTTGCCGCACAAAGGGGTTGTGCGGTAAAAACTAGCTAACTAGCTGTGCGCCGCGCCCGCCCGCGGCTCTAATGCACAATTTGCCGCCCGGGAGCGCGCTCTAAATTCAAATTCCAACATGTTCTGTGAACGAGTGCGTCGGGGAAACATGTGATCAAAATATATACGGTTTTACTTTATGCAGGAATTCCTGTTACGAATTCAAGCGTTTGAAACATTTTTGGGCGTCAAATTATCTGTGACTATACCTGCGATCATTAATACTATATATTAGTATTGACGATCGCCGGACTATACCCAACCTAGTAATATCCCCGAGTACAAGTATATACTCTATTCTATGTACCTACATGTAGAAAAAATGCTAATTATTTTACTACATAGATATCTAATAATTACAACATAAATAACAACATGAATATAAATATGCTGATAACAAATACCTAACCTAAGTTAAGAAGTAACATATTATCAATTATGAAGTTTTGAAACATTTCTTTTTAAATAGTACATTTTAGACTTTCGCGCTTTGTATTCATAATTATACAGGGTGATTGGTAGATGGGTGCATAGCCTTAAGGTGAAGCTAGTACAGACCGTTAGGAACCATTTGAGCCATGGTTGTCTTAGACAAAGTCTCGCTATTTTTTTTTTACCGGACTTTTAAGGTTTTTGACTGAAAAACTCAAAATTTTACTATTAACTGCTTATAACGACCAAATTGAATGTTAAGCAAATTCTTTTTTATTTTCTTTAATTAAAGTAATGTGTAACCAATCAGACAAAACATGTTCTAAGCATCTGTGTCATCAGACATTTTTTAACAGACATTTGAAGTTCATAAAAAATTTCAAAAATTTTAGAATACAGTTTTTTGACCTCATTAAAAAAATAACCGAAGATGCTTTTTTTGTTCAAACCTTTTTAAAAACATGCTTGATTATCGCTCTTTCTTTTGAGGTATCATTTACCTGGATATCTTACAAATTATTGAAATTAGGATCTGCAAACCATGTTGAGGGAGAAAATTTGAATTTTTAGGCAGACTAATTAAATCAACATTTTAATTGAAATAAATTATTATTTATGTTCAAAATGACTGCCGCCGTTCCTAACACAAGCACGGGCCCGTCTTCTTACTTCTGTGGATTTTTTATTATTTTAAACAACATTTCTAGCTTCATGATATTAAACGCTGAATTAATCCTATCTATCAACTCTTCCTTTGAATTCATTTCTAAACTCGTATACACAAGTTCCTTGACCCGACCCCACACGAAAAAGTCCACCGGGGTCAGATCGGGTGACCGAGTCGGCCAAGGGATGGGTCCATCTCTGCCGATCCAACTGTCAGGGAAGCATTGGTTTAAATGTTCCCTTACATTTAATGTCCAATGCGCTGGACAGCCGTCTTGCTGAAAGATGACTTCACCCGAGAGAGCGTCACCCGATCTGACCCCGGTGGACTTTTTCGTGTGGGGTCGGGTTGGCAGTGTGGCCGTGGTCACGAGCTGACTGGAGAGGCTATAAAACTTGTTCGTGTGTAAGACCCGTAAATAATTATATAATTATTTCAAGGAGTATATATTATATGTATTCTATGGTAATGTACAATTGGTGCAGTATCGTCAATTGTAAAGAAAAACTTTTTAGTTTAGAAGCTCCGAATTCGGCGCGTAGGTAACCTGTAAATCTACAAACTTTATTAAAAAGTCCCCAAATAACAGTTCTTGCACTGCAATTATTGCATCACAAGGATTACTAGCCTCAATATATCCCAACCCCTCCGAGTCCATTATTGTAACTAATCTTGTCACAATCCTAGTCCGATTACGGGTACAGTGCGGTTCCACATTCAAACTGGCTCAAATAATGCGTTTCCAAATTTAAACACGCGTGTAATTTTGAAGTTTCGAACTGGCGCGCCATATGCGGCGCCTGAGGCTTCAATATTTTTTTTATTTAGGGGTGCGTTCCGAATAAATACGTCATGATGTGGCTCTGGAAACGAGTTCAGACGTTGGTATTTAGTTTTTACTTTCCGCGAGAATCTGATTGACGTTTCTACATTGATATTTGAAATTGTATAAAATGCTTTAATTTTCTAAAAATATGTTCTACAAATTTTTTATTTTCTGACGGCATTTTCTGTGTGTTCTCATTTCTTAAATTTGTTCCGTCGTTTTTGCGTGCTAAAAATAATATCAGGATATATCTAAGAAATATATTTTAAGAAAGAAAAAATGATTTTGGAACGCGCTCGGCGCCAAGGCGTCGCAACCTCGTAACTCTGGAACTGCGCCGCCGCTAAACGAGCACCGCAAATATATTCACTCGTATAACGATAGGGTGAGCGGATAATAAACGCTTTTATTGGCTTTATGACGTTTTGGCTGTGCGCGCGCCAATAGCGGGCTACCCTCTGCTTGCTTAAGATTATTTCATAAACAGTATATGTCGTAGGATAATCGGAAAACTCAGATCTTTGCAAAAATCCTAGGATTTTTGGAAAAATCCGAGTTTGTGTAGGACGATTGGAAACTTGAACGCTGATTGGCTAATCTATGAGTCGATTTATAACATCACGCATCTGTCAAATGCGTAACGTTTAAAGCAGGCAATCAGCGCTCATGACTTACGAAACGTGAACCGTTTTGCGCTTTATCCTAAAATACTCTGAATTTTTGCAAAGATCCGTAGGTCCGCATTTGTACATAATTATATTTCTAATTGTGATTGTTTTTTTTTTGTAAAATTTGGTACAATAAAGCGTTTACTTACATACATAAAAATATTAATATAAAATATTAAAAGTGTATTTGTTACCTTTGGTTTGATAGCATGCAATAATTAATTACCTACATAAAATGTCAATCTAACGACCATAATATTCCAGTATTCTGTTATGAATAAAAGAACACGGCCTTACAAAAACCACAACTGCATAAAAGAAATCTCTTCTCAAACAAATTTGTAATTAACCCGTCCATTATGAGCGGCTCATTTAGCCCGGAGCCAGAGTCGCGGAGCTGGCTGTGTCCGGCGGGTAGGGGGTTTGAAACTGTTTGAGTTAATCAGATAGGGATAGGGTGCAATATGCCACATGTTTGTTTTAGTATAAAAGGTGATTATAAAAGCGGTTAGTTAGGTAAATGTTGGTTTTTGAACAAGTTGTGAAGCTGCATTACTCTTTCAACACTAGCCATATAGACATTCAGACAGACGGCAACAAAAACGCGTTTGACAGCCTGGGTAATAACTGATTGAGTCTCAATGGCGTCATAACAAGCTAGACTCATTTTGATGAAACAGTCAAAGTCAAAGTGAAAACTATTTTATTGCATGTAAGTACACTGGGTACATTTATACAACGTCAATTTTTATCTACCACCGCTTCCAAGGTGTTAGAGCTGGGAAGAAGAAGCGGCGCAACAAACTACCGCAAAAAAACAGTGATAGCGTTCTCATTCTTTAAGGTAATAAAGGACTACGCCCAAAAATCCCAAATCTTCAATCACTACTATACCTTTTAATGAGTTGTTAATTTGTTATAACATGCTAGATGATTATAATAAAATTTTAACAATTTAATATATTGGTCGACTAAATAATTAGGTACCTATTCAGTTTTTCAGGACAACAGTATATTAGGTATGGTTTTGAAGGATGAAATAAAATTTCATTCTTCAAAATTCATTCTTTTTTCTTCTTCTTTCATTCATATATCTCATTTGATTGATATAGCCAGTTGAGATAGATGGAACAGACGTCCGGATCGAGCCGCAGATCTAAGATATCTCTTACCCCATAAATTTATCACACATTATTCATTGTATAGTTGTGATTGGTGATTTGGGTTTTTCGTCCATACATTTTGAGCACTATCCTTTAAAGAGAAGAAGAAGACGAATTTGAAGCAAATCCTAGGCACTTATAGGCTATTAGAGGTACAAAGATACCAAAGTACTTAAAGTACACCTATATGTAGTTACCTATAGTCTAACACTACCACAAATCTTAAGTCAATGTCCACCCTTTTGTCTCAAAGGCGGTTATATTGATACCGTTTAATGGTTTTGTTGTTATTTCATCTTGAGGACAATAAAGGCAAACAATAACGTCTGAGTGGACCGGCCACGAGTAAACAGCCTTAAAGGCTATAAACAATTCAGTAAGGGACAAGAGAAAATGGAAAGGTATATATGTAATACTTTTATGCATGAAAGGATTTTTCTGAGGCTGTTAAGCGTAGGCCTATGGCGGGCGGGGTGAAATATTTTTTAGTAAAATTTGAACTATATTTATTATATCAATTGGTATTTCGTATACATAATACTAAATTAAATAAACTAAATTTTACATAAATCATAAAGGTTTGATTCGTCTTGTGCTACTGAATAATTTAAAAATATTTTCTATAGAATGGGTACAACTATATCTTGTTGGTATTGCTTATACTCTTTAAGGGCTTTATTATAATTGGCCGCCGCTGTCTAAATGATTCGTTGCATACAAACTCATGTAATCTCGTACAGAGCGGCGGCCTCGCCGCTCAATATAATGCAACCCTTAACCTCTTTTTATTTTATTTTATATTGTTTTGTTTTATTTCATTTTATTTTATTTTATTTGTTTTGTTTTACTTTATTTTATTTTATTATACTTGTTCTTAATTTTGGTCAATCGACGTGATCGTTAATTTTAGTATGGCCCACTTTGCATATTTGTCAAATCCCCTAAAGTGCACTGTTCGTATTGATTTTGAAACAAATTAGCAAGTTATTTATAATAATAAGTAGGCCAGGAGCCCAATGCTCTTATGCAAATTACATTCAGCAACAACGATTTGTTAAAGTTAAAATTGAGAATTGATACTCCCAGCGGGCGCGGGTGGAGCGGGTGATCGATCGGGCATCGCCCGTCAATACGCGGTTAAAATAAAATTCCCCCACTAATAGCATTCGACGTTGCAAGACGAGGAATCAATTCTGGTATGTTTAGCTCCAGCGGTTTGGCTGGACTGATTTAACGGGTAATAGCGAAAATGATTGCTTCTTAAACTGTTTAAACCGGTTTCGACCTGTAAATTCTCAAAATGACCTCTTCCCGCCAGCGTGGTGGGCTATGGCTGGTACGCTTTCGTTTAAATTAGTACCTAGTATAATTATAATAATGAATACAAAGCGCGAAAGTGTGAAATGTTCCACATTTTTTTGATAATTTATCTGGTTTAGTTTGCGGCTAAAGCTGAACACTATTGTTACATAATAAAGGTACGCAACATAACTCCCTATCCCGAAATAACTAAACCCAAACTCATATAAGTAGTTGAACAAGTTGGTATTTACGAGGCAGCGCAAATAATAAGTATAGAGGCAGCCGCGGGGCGCGCGAGCCAAGTGGAAACAATGAAAGATGACCGGGGGAAAATTGCGCGGAGTCGATCGCCGTGTCGCGCGCGCGATGCGACCCGAGACAAGCGCCGGACGGACTGGGTGTCCCGCAGTTTTAGTAATACAGGTATTTTGCCACAAAAACGTATCACCTATTTGTGTAAAAATTATTTTTTTTATCTTTTTTTTTACCGAGGCTTTGGACTATATTGATAGGGAAACACAAGTCCTTCGGAGGTCTAGGCAGACAGACAGCGCTTACCGTAATCATACACAGCTCGTGCCTTATCGGAACTTAGGTTAATATTTAATAATACATTTATTCCGCCATTGTGGCCTATTTCAAAAATATATTCAACATATTTCAAAAAATTAACTTAAGGTATCGCATTTTATACTGTTTTAAATTTGAAGTCCGACTTAAGCTGCGACTTTATATAAATAATAATTAAATAATCTATAAATAATGATTTATTCGTTTCAATTTAAATATTTTATTTTGCCACAAATAAAGTAAATATTTAAAAAATCTGTTTAAATTTTTTTTATACTTTTATACTGTTTAAAAAAGTCTGACCTGACTTTGCACGTTTTCATTATATAATTAATTGATTTTATTAGTGTTATTTTGTCGCTGGTGTATATTGATTTTTTATAATTAAATAATAATTGTTGAGTTCGTTTTCAAAATGTTTTTGGAGAATTTATTTGATTTTGAGCATAATACAAGAAATGCAATTTTAAGCCTCTATTTGCTGTCAAAAAGGGGAATTTATAAAGACTATAATAATGTAATGATAAAAGTTATAATAATGTATTGGTACTTACTTTTGTTGGTACTACGACGACTACTACGGCGTAGCGCTAACCTAAATGCATCTCTCTCTCTAGTCTCAATTATGTTTGGGACTGACATTGATACGCTGATGATGATAAAATTGTGACTAATTCAAACTAGTCGTTATTACAAATATTTGGGCAGTAACAATAAGTAACGCTACAGCACAACCTGTTATTTTAAAATATTTTCATCTCTTTTCTTCATTTACAACCCCGCTCCACTTTCTTAAAAATGTCAAATTGTGTAGCATTATTACATTTTTTTCTGAAAACAACCTATGTTAATATTTTTAACCGTTTTCAAGTTACAGCTCGTAATAATTCAAGATATTTTATGTAAAATTTCAACCCTACCCAGCTGATCAGGTTCAATCCAAATCAGCTTATCAGTTTCAATAACACTGTAAAGTATTCTAACGATTATCAAGCAACTAAACATTAAAAGTGATTAAAAATTGAATCAAATTAACGTTTTTTTTTAAATCTAACCATTTTAAACGATTGCTCATACTCATATAATACGACTCATGAGTAAAAGTGGGTCGTTCTGTCCCAATACTTTATCAACACCCATGTTAATTGCTTCTGTATCAACAGAAGCGTTGTTACGACTTGTAATCTGTTTCATGTAGCGACAGTACAGTACATATTATGTAGCCCGAGGCGGCCCTGCGTTGTCGCGCACTCTATTTTCCTATTTGCGCGGCAGATTGGCTCTGATTGTATTGTTTGCGGGCGCGGGGGAGGGCGGGGCGAGTTGCACCCTACCACTCCCCCCACTGCAGCAGCGCTACACCCGCGAGCGCCCAGCCGGAAAAATGTTATCTACACTGTATGCTTGCGATAAATATTTGAGGGGTTTGAAATGTTTCAATTTTTCGTTTGTGTTTGAGAGGTCAATTTGTGGGCGATAGGGGGTTAATCGAGCAGTTACGTGGTTGGTTAGCATAGTTTATTTAGAGGAGATTACAGAAGAAGTACGGAATCAAATCAAAAATATTTTATTGCATGTAATTACACTGAGTACATTTATACAACGTTAATTTACAAAGTCAATTATTTGTCTACCACAGCTTCCTAAGTGTTAAATACAGGTCTATGAAATTATCTAGTAATAATCAGAAAAATTATGGAAGTATAATGTACCAGTAAATACGATAATTAATGATTCATTATGCCAACTACCTAATACATTACATCTTAACACGATTGGTGTTTCAGCTATCAAACACCAATCAATGCAATCATGAATCATCCAACGTTATTGGCTCATAAAATTCGTTTTTTCCTCCTCCATATACCTACCCTACAGTCTCAACCCCCTACCTCCTCAGCTTACTTTCTGATTGACAATATAGCCAATCTTCCCGGTATCGGGAAGTCGTTACATGGAGACCCGACGATAACT
Source organism: Metalampra italica (assembly GCA_949699065.1). Lineage (NCBI taxonomy): Eukaryota > Metazoa > Arthropoda > Insecta > Lepidoptera > Oecophoridae > Metalampra > Metalampra italica. The sequence continues at coordinate 8,459,299 of OX452982.1, forward strand.
TTTATGAGTGCGAAATTGTGTTTATGCGAGTACTATGGGTCGCGATTTACGGCGGCGGTATACCGCGTAATCGGAAATATTGCGGTACAACGAAGTTACGGTGCGGTACTGGCGACAAGAGGAAGCGGTAGGCGGAGCGGTTGGGGGTTAGAGACGTTGATGCCGGCGGGTTCTAGAGTTGGTCCGAGTACCTGAGACCACAGCGTGTGTGTGCGATCTTTTTATATCTTTTACGTATACCTAAATGACATATTAATGCGTATCTGTTGGAAATTATGCATTGAGACCACATTCACATGTCTAATCCAAAGGATAATACCATGATCGAATAAATCACTGTACGTGAGATGTTATCCTTCTCTCCTATACCCAAGAGCTTGTAGCCTTGGTCTATATTTCGTTTTGTTGGTCTGACGTACGCGATCATAACTTATGCCTACGAAAATGAGTAAATGTGCAGTCAAATAATGTAAATCGTTAGTGGCGGAACAAATCCTGCGTATGCGTTTTCCTTACATTGATCTCTTTTTTATTCTGACTAGTCTAGGGTGAAAACGGCTTGTTTAATCAGTTAGGTGGCTCTCTGGACCTCCTCCATCCGTAGGTACTCGGAAGAGCCACCATCAGATCTCACGCAAATCATTCCTTGACAGAGATCTGAGCTCAAAGTGACCTCGTTTGTATGAAAAAGAACACCTGGCCCGAATTTATTGCAGCCGGTCTAAATTCACGTCAATGGGAAACAGTTTCTAATGCATGTTGTTTCATAGCGGAGCTCGCTTCCGCTTGTGCTTCGTCCCCAGTAGCCAACGTCCCAGCGGTTGGCTGTAGCACCGACTTTACGCCGTCTTACCCCCGCGCCGAGCCGCCTCGTAACAAACTAGTAATTGTTTTGTTATTGACACCCTATTGATACTGTTTGCTTATCAATTTGTTGCTTTCATTTCCTTTTTGATTTGTTGCGATAAAAGTAGTTTTGTTATTCCATACTTATTGTTATTATCATTTGGACTAAAAGTCATTGTGTTAAGGTGTTTGTACAAGACTTTAATGTTAGATTCTTTGGATACCTTCGGTATTTTAATCCCAAACAAATACATTATAGGTATTATAGGTACATTCGTTTGCGAATGACAAAACGCTACACTGAGGTAAGTGAAGCGCGTGCCAAGTGCGACCACTCGCGACATATAGTGACGCGTTAACGACGTATCGTCGCCACAATCCTCACTAACGACGTCACTAAACACCGCCCGCGTACGTTGCTAATTGGAGGAGCAACGCCGCGGGCGCAGCTTGTCTCGTTTGAACGAGACATACGAGTTTTTTTCATTGTTGCCTGTGACGATGATGTTGCAGTGAACATGAGTGTATCAAAGGAGACAAAAACTAAATACCATCACACAATCATTTGTCCTACTGCAGGATATCCTTCCCACTGTAGGATTATTGTATTTATAATTGTAGTTCTTTGTTTCAGGTCCACAAAGACTTCTTCGGACGCATAGTACCTTTATCGCAAGTGCAACGATCAGGTTTGTGTATAACTTTTTTGCTATAGCCATGAAATAAGACCTATAGTATGTCCGACATTTTTCCTTTTTAGGCCTAATCTTTAGTATCGCTTTTGACTGAATCCTGAGGTAGATTTGCGACGAACTTGAACCAAACTAAACTTTTATGTTTAATGTTTATGTTTGTTATTATAAATTACGTTACCTATCTCTCAATTACATTTAGTTCGCGACTTTTTACACGACTGCTCCAAAAAAGGAGTGTAATGTTGTCAGGGTTCATGTATGCATGTTTATAAGTTTCTTTACTAGTTTCTTTATTCTCTGTCGCTTCTTCGCAGAATTTTTATCCATCTTAATTGTATCAGACACACGCGGCCTGCGGTGACGGTGGCGGCCTGTAGTATTATTCCCTATGCAATGTATGTGAGACTTCAGACACGCGCGGCCTGCGTTTTCATATTGAGGCTGTCTGGGATACACTTAATTCTTCGTTCTTAGCTATTAATTCAATCTTGGCTTCGGCTTAACTTCGGCCCAATGGTGGCCGAAGCTGAAAGTGTCCAAGGCCCTACAGCCGAAGCCGAAGCTTCCGCCGAAAGTGTCCGAAGCCCTTATAAGATAACGCATCGCCACATACAATCACACAAATTGCCTCGCACGAACCATTATCACATAACGTTAATCACGCGTCGAGTTACGGCGCGCTATTATTTTCAATTACGGCCCGTGCGCACGGAAGGGTTGTTAATATTCATTGGCGACACCCGCCGGGAATCGAACACCTGATCCCGTGCCCGCGGGTACCCCGCTACCCACTCCATTGTCTACCATCAAGATATTAATCGCGTATAATTCGGTCGTGGATGGGAAATTTTAATAGACGCTGGCGAATTATCGTTTAGACTGGGGTCACAAGTGGTACTGTTGTTTTGGGGACTTGTTACGAACGACAAATATGTTAAATGTGTTGCTCGTATCAATAAATTATAGATAGTAGTAAGTAGGTAGGCTTTACTAACAGATAAGTGCAATTTTGTGGCCTGAAATAAAAGAAGTTTTTTTTTTCGTCTTTAATAAATAGAAAAAAATATTATATATTATTTTTATTTATTTTATAGGTTAATATTTTATGGTTTCTATAGAAAACAGGATAGTAGAGTTCGATCCGTACTCTACATAAGCGTCTACTTGCAAAGTCACTGATAACACCAACCAAATTGTTACGTGCAAAGCAAGTATTATTATTCTGTCTCAAAAGTAATTCAATCGAAAATGAATAGGATTCCAAAGTATTTCTTTTTTAAAAGTCTAATTTTAAAAAAATAAGTACCCACAATTATTTTTCATTCGCTAAAATGAAGCAACCGCACTTCGGTTAGCGAATGAAAATGACGGTCAAAGCTTTTTATACATTTTTCATGATTAGTCTATTCGGAATAATAAAATACTCAAGTCAAAAGTAGATCATAAATTGCCAAATATTTAGCATGTTTAAGATATTTTGGCATCAATTTTCATAATGTTAGCCTAATCATGATTTCCCTGTCTGTTCTCGGCCTAACCCGAACATGCCCAAGGTGTCCTCCCCTCCCCCTTCCCGTCCGCTACCCTCCCCCTCCCCCCACCTCACAATTCTCGTTAAGGTGACTGTTTAATAATCTCAACGCGATTTGTAATGGGATTGAGTGGAAATTCGAGTCTCTCGCTCTATATTGTTTTATTATGAGTGAAGTACAGTCGGCGGTGTAAATTTTTGACAACATTATTCAGATCTGCCCCTCAAGAACAGTTTTAAGGTAGAGGGTGCTATGACTGCTTCAAAATCTTAATAAATAAAAATAAAAATTAAATATTTTTTGCAAAAGTTTCTGCTGTTTGCCTAAATATTATCAAAAACCAAGGTTTTTTTTAGCAAGTCTATCAACAACTATTATCTATTTTATCTAATACAACAAGTCTTGCTCCAAAGTATGAGGTAAGAAAACCCGTTTTAACCGCCGCACATACAAACGACGTAATGTCATCATCTTAATAGGAATGTCATGTGGATTAGAAGAATTTCGGCATTTCGCGTATATGCGATTTGGACCTATATAAATGTCATGCATGACTCATGAGAATTTGGCATTTTGCGTACCGTTTTACGTCTGGCAATTTGCGTATCTGGCGTTACGCGTCGAAAGTCATTAAACCGGGTCGCAGTGTACCGACAATGGCTGACGAAGTTGTAATGAGGGCGGTCTGTAAGCTAATTGTTCCATGAGGCGCGCCCCCCGCCCCGCGGCCCGCGCCCCGCCCGCGCCCGCCCGCCCGCGGCGCTCAGAAATCGACTTTACTGTTTGATTTAACGGCTACCCGCGTAATGGGTTTATTGTTGTTAAACTATACGCGGCGCCGCCGTGATTGGCTGGATCTAGTTTGCGATTTGATTTTTTCGTCGCGGAATTAGTTGTTTCTTGCGCCTTTAGAAGTTAGAGTTGTAATTATAATTTTTGATGATGCTTTGATAATGTTTTTGGAAGTCACAGGTTTTTCTAGATAATACTACTTTTAGTCAGACTATTAGCTGTTTACCGCTAAAACGCTTCCACAAAACGCTTGGGCGATAAATTAAATAGCTATTTTATTTTAATTGTACTAAAGATACATAATCATTAACTTTATATTTTCAATTTTCAAAACATACATAATCATCTTATAATTATCACAAACACAAGTTACACCCCAAAGATATCCTTTCACCATTGAACTTTAGTCTTCGCGCCTCCACCATCCGCACCTTCTTCCAGCCCTGGATGTTCTTATTTATAGAAAATATATTCTTATTCTTGCTGATTATTTATAGAAAATACACCAAGAAATTAGCACAAGCAAATAAATGAATCCTGCACTGAGCACGTATAATTACCAGTAGACGGGCGGTGAGGACAAGAGGGGGGGTGTGCTAGAGGCGCGGGGTCATGTTTGCACAGTTAATTGCTCTCCATTGTATCGCGCCGCGATTCGACGCCGCCTACTGTCGCTCTATGTAATTATATTACGTCATCTTATGTACGTAATAAACATACCTATACATATCTGAAACACACGCTCCGAAACATAGTGATCCGCCAGAGAACCAAAGCCTTCCACGTAGCTGAACAAGCGTTCAGACGCATACTACATTACCTTATACGCGGATGACCAGAATTTCATTACATGAACTATTTGGAGCCTCTTTTATATCTGGAAAACTATTTGAGCTGTATTTATGAAATGTGGGGTTTTAGTTGGTTTAAGGGATCTTAATAAACAAACCAAATTTCATGTGTTTATGTTAAATAGTTTTTGAGATATTAAAGGGTGAAAAGAGGCTCCAAATAGTTCGTGTAATGAAATTCTGGTCATCCGCGTATAAGGTAATTTGCGTTTCTAGTAGTATGCGTCTTAACGGAACAAGTCAGTACGTAGTGGCAGTGGGGTCACATCTGTCGGAGAACTGAAATCCGCTGGGGTAGATGAGTTCGCGAGTTGAGACCACGAGTGGGCAGGGAGACGCCCCCCGGCTAGATGGAGCGACGTTCTGCGCAAGGCCGGCTGGCAGTGACTGGATGCGGAGAACCTAAGATCGGGTGCAGCAGTGGCGGTGCTACAGAAATGAGAAGGCAATCGAGAAAGTAATTAGGAAAGTCATTGTGATTACATTTTGCACAACTCTGTGTGGCAGAAATAGGTACAGGCACATAATGTGATAAAAAGAAACAGCATTTATGTAGTTATGCCTCGTTAAACCCTTAACATTCCGTTATGTTTAAGTTTCGTGTTTTGTTTGCGCAGAGGCTCTACCCGACGTGATTTCGTCGAGCAGCGTGTTCTACCAGTACCGGGAGGGATTCAATAATGCTGTCAGAAGGAACGTACGCACCAGAGACCTGTTATAGTGCCTGAGAGCGCCACGGGAATGTTATAGTACTTACATGTTATAGTGACGAAGGAACTTGTTATAGCCAGGGACCTGTTATAGTGCCTGAACGCGTCACGGGAATGTTATAGTACTTACCTGTTATAGTGACGAAGGAACTTGTTATAGCCAGAGACCTGTTATAGTGACGAAGGAACTTGTTATAGTGACTTACCTCTTTATGTGGTCATTCTCGCGCCAGACGAATCAGGGAATATTATAGTGCTTAATTGTTCTTACTTGTTGCTAGTTCACGTTCTAGGAGTGTTATAGTACCTACCTTCTTGTTTTAAAGTGGTATTTCACGCACAACGAACCTGTAGTGTTCTTACCTCATTAAGTTCTAATTCTCGCACCAGGAGTACCTGGATCTCGCGAACGGAGCGACTTACTAACATCAGCCCAACGCGTAGAGTTAGTGCTCCACAACGCGGAATTAGAGCCCGAAAACCAGAGCTCCAGCTCCAATACTTTCAGAGATATTCCAGTGTAATGGTGGTCCCGCTGGGGTCACGGTAGAAAAACAATATTACGTTATTCCGCTGAAACGGAAACATATTATATATTGTAAACTTGAAAAGTATTAATGATGTATGTATGTATTACTACTTGAAATCCTTGTAAATATTTTACCGAGTAAATTGATAATGTAAATCGTATATACATAGGTGGACGGATAATTAGAAACAGGGCAAGATTTTCATACAATCGAGGTCACTTTGAAGCCATGGGTCTCCGTGAAGGACTGACCGGGGCATGATCTGATGACGCTCATCGAGAGAGTATACGGAGAACTATTAGATCGCTGTAGATATCCAACTGATCAGATGAGCCGTTTGGAAGCAGCATCGTCATGATTCCTTAACTTTAAGATTTTCATAAATTTTGATGTCATTTTGCGGGTTTTTTTCTTCATGACAATGCTGCTTCCTAACGGCTTACCTGATCAGTTGAATATCTATAGCGATCTTAAAGTCCTCCATCTACTCTCTCGATGACCGTCATCAGATCACGCCCCGATCAATCCTTCACGGAGAACCATGGCTTCAAAGTGACCTCGATTGTATGAAAATCTTGCCCTGTTTCTAATTATCCGTCCACCTATGTATGTGTAATAATTATTTCTTTATTTTACTTTTACGAAAATAGAAATAATACTTAAGGACTTATTGTTTTTAATTTATTATTGTACATTATTAAGGCTTTGAAAAATAATCTTAACTGTAAATTAAATTAATTTATGGCCATGCTACTTGTGTATTTTAATTGTTTAAACTGTGTACAGAGCCTGTGTGAGATAGTATACTTAGTGTTTAAGAGTCTCAAAAGTAATAGAAAGTTGTATTTTGTGGTCTATTACAGTCAGTATAAAGTACGAAGTTATTAAGGACGGCCTTAAGTAAGCTACTTCATTAGAAATCTCAAACTTAATGCATAAATACATCGAGAAGGACGTTTACGAGGCTTGTTCGCGGATTGTCGCCCAACTTGATGACAAATTGTTAAACTTTCCGAGATATACGATTGTTCCAAGTTGTTAGATGGAAGTACAAAGAAGGAAATTAAATGGAACATTTTTGCACCTGTCCTGCCAACATTCGAAAGCACGGCTAATACAGTCGAGATATAAATACTCGTAATAAAAAGTGGTTTGCAATTGCTCGAGGTTTCACCCGCGTTAAATTTGGATTAGCAACTTTACATAATATCTTTATGAATTATATCCTATGTGTTATTCTGATGTATAATCTATATTACTGTAAAGTTTTATCAAAATCTGTTCCGTAGTTTTTGCGTGAAAGCGTAACAAACATCCTTACAAACTTTCGCGTTTATAATTTTGGTAGGATGAATATTGTAATGATAGGTTAGGTACAACCCGTATATAAACGTTATGAATTATGTTTTTGTGGATTTAATTAGTATTTTATTTATTGAGTTAGTGTATGAAACTGCACTTATTTAGGTATTAAAAAAATCGTGTGATAACTATTTTAAAACTCGCCTATGGCTCTTTTTTTTAAATCCACACCCATGTTTTAATAACCCCTGTTATGTAACAGTTTCAGAAACTACTATTAGACACGATATTTTACATATGATTATGTGCGAGCTCCCTTTTATTGTAGGAGCGGAGCTCAGAACGGCGAGAGATTTTGCTAGTGTTCCATTTTGGCATCAAATTGTTTCTATGGCAACTGTATCTCTATTTAAATAGAAAAACTGACTCTCCTTGCGACTACAGCAAGAGACGAAGCGATGGCCTGAACTAAACCTATTTTATTTTGGACGTTGCCAACAACTCCTAACATTAGCAACTCATTTTATCGACATGTCAGATTTTTTGTTAAGCTTGGCATCTTTGATGAAACCAAAGAGGAATAGGCGTAGCATACGTACCATTATCGCTCGACAGAAAACGATATTGACGGAGAGCGTGACCCCAGTGGGACCACTTAAACCGTTATATCTTCGAAACTACTGATGCACAAATTCAGATTTTTGGCCACTAATTGGCACAAATTGAGCCCTAATTCGTGGCGTACAGTAGGACCCGATATTGCGTGGTGGTCCCGCTCTGGGATCACTGACATAAGACATATCTTACTGAAAATGGTGCTCAGTCCAGCTCGGAACGACGACGGCTTTATTGCATGTCATTTGCATTCACTCTTTCTTTATTACTATTTAATACACTTAAGTACAACATTTTTGAATAAGAGAGCGTACCGTACCTATCTTCCTATTTTGATTTAATCTAAGCTTGATATAAATTACGATAGATACCTTTTTGTACCCACGTAGAAAGTTTTTATCAACTTACGTTTCAGCGTTAATAAATTGTCTTATTAGAAAGATTGACTTGTTATTGAATGATATAATCAGCCAGCTACTTTCATAGGTTTTCTATATTGGCTAAGGCTGGGCACAGACCTACCGATCCTGTTCTGTTCTTGAAGAACAGAATAGAATCCGGGTTCATCGCCACACACGCCGGTCGCCGAGCTTTTACACTGGCCGTTTGCTTGCTGACCGGGCGTTCTTGTCGATTTGGGTCGGTACGCGTGTGACGCGTATTTGTATTGCATTCTAGCCTTCCGATTTCAATTCTGTTCTTTTTTTTTATTTATTGCTACGGGGGCAACAAGCAGGCGGGCCTCCTGATGTTAAGAGGTCACCGCCGCCTATAGACACCTGCACACCCTGTTCTAGGTAGAACAGAATAGAATCGGTAGGTCTGTACGCAGCCTTAAGTCGTGGTAGCCCAGTTGACATTCGTGGTCCCTCTCATTCGTAAGGTCAATGTTTCAAGTAGGTCTGACCTATTCCGAGTACTGATTAGCACCGCAGGCTTTTCGACGAAGGAAAACATCTTGAGCAAACCTGCATACGCTGAAGACGCAGTCGCAGATTCTAATTCGTTTTTCTGAAGTCCACGAAACCGCACTGGGTTTTGTATAGAGTAGGAAGGAACAAAGGATTAAAAATAAACACCCAAATACTCGTACATATTGGTATATTTTGCATTAATTAAAACAAATAGGTACTAATCACGTGTAGTCTAAAGTCTAAGTAGTACATTAGTTATTTATACTATGTTACATTACAGTCCGCGCCAACAATTCCACCGGTCGTGCATAGTGCAGCGGTCTCACAGCTCCCTGGGTCACACTTATGTACAAACAAGGCGCGAACTTATTACCATATGTATAGGGGTTAACATGGTTAGTTAAGGGTCAAGACACACGCATCGACGGCCTTTCGCAATATCCCGATAAAAAGCACACTATGCGCACCGCCCCGCACCGATTCCCGGGAAAAGAGCCGACACCTCGGTTCCCGCGAAAAGAGCCGCGCCGGTCGCGTTTCGGTTTTCTGGAGGCGTTCGTTCCCACCAGTTGACCAGTTCTGTTGACGGAACTAGTGAGATTTTTTGCCACTATTTCATTTGTGAAAGAAATAGTAGCACCTGTCTTCTAACTGTGCATATTTGTTTGTTCTCGCAAAATGTGAAAGGGTTCAGTACCTACTATAATCGTGCTTTTTGTGTGGACAACACTTGGATCGTTGTCTGTGTGTCTTAACCTTAGAATACCAGATTGATTTAACAAATATACTAAATTTTCTTTACGATTATTCGGTAAGTTTGGGGGAGGCCTTTGCTTAGTGCGACACTTATCCTAAAGAAAATAGTCTTTCATTTTTATTGCCGCGATTTTACATAGCCAATGATCGTTTCATGACATTGTTAGTGACGTGTTAGTCACAATTTTCAGAATTTGTCATTTTCGGAAGTAGACTTTCTGGACCGTTAAGCGTATCACAGACACACGGCCTGCGGTGGCGGCCTACCACAGGCCGCAGCCTCAATACGCAAATCATGGCCGCGCGTGTTTGTTGTCTCCTTTGAGTATTAAGTCTCACATACATTACAAGGGAAGGCAACAGGCGTATCCCAGACACACGCGGCCTGCGGTTGCGGCGGCGGCCTGTTGTATTCCATATGCAATGTATGTGAGACTTCAAACGCGCGGCCATAATTTGCAATATTGTGGCTGCGGCCTGCGGTAGTCCGCCTGTGTCTGGGACTTGCTTTAAAATCCTCGTAGCCCTGGGTAATGGGCTCCCTAAACGATCTTGCGGCATGTCATGCATTACGTGCTGTCACTTTTGCATGAACGTCTAGCTGTAGTGAATGACGTGCATGACATGCGAACTACGTGCTGACCGTTGCTTCACTGTATTGATTGATAGCAAGCATGATGGTTCATCATGCAGCATAACATTCACGTAAACGTTGCATATCATGCAAGCATGATCGTTTAGGGACACTAAGACAAACCATAAACAAGATGACAGACAGTATTGTATGTATATACAGTAACTGGTCAGACAATACACAAGGATACAATCCCTTAGGCTCCATTCGCGCAGGCGTATTTCATCGCGCGTTGAAAGCGATTTTTTACGCCTACATACAAAAACACATAACGTCCGTGTGAACGGCGCAGTAGAAGCCCATATGTTCTATTTAGGGGTAAAAAAATTGCGCGATAGAATTACGTCCGTGCGAATGGGGCCTTAGGGTAAGCTGAGGTCAAAATGTGCCCTTTTTAACAGAAAGTTAAGATACACTATAATTATTAACTGCTCCCTATATACAATACGTAAAACTACTGACAACGTACGAACATCGAATTGCTAAGACGTTAAATAAATCTACATGGTGTTTCAAGAAAAACGATATCATTCTTAAAGCGCCTTGTGCGCTTGGCTCCTGTAACCGAGTTTTGTAACCAGCTTTTATCTAGCACATAGATAAGGTCCAACCGATTTTTACTGTCCCTTTGTCTCATATGGCTTCTTTTCCGGTTTTTGTCTTTCTTTTTTCTTTTACCGGTCATTGTCCTTGGTTTTATTTGGGTTCGAAATCTGTCTTTTCATATAATTACGACGAAAATATATAATTTTCAACATCTCTTAGTATGGTTCTAAAGTCCATTGCTTTGACATAAAAATCGATTCGATCTAAATAAGTATTTCAATTATAAGTAGAGCGTCAGTGGCCTCGGGGATAAGACGCGACCTATGATATCGAAAGGTCCGAGGTTCGATCCCCGGTTGGGCCATGTATCAATGGGTTTTTTCTCGAAACTTAAGTACATGTACTGACTGCTCTCAAACGGTGAAGGAAAACATCGTGAGGAAACCTGCATACGCCGAAGAAGAAATTCTTAGGCGCATGTGAAATCCGCCAACCCGCACTGGGGAGATTAATAGGCTGTTGATGATGAAGTATTTCAATTTGCTACAGTCCTAGATGCTGTCATATAGGTATTTTATATATATGTTACGAAAGTTATTTTTACCCGATTGCGTTATACAAAAGGTATCGTGTTATCAGTTCTCTTGAAAATAGGCTTATTTACATACCTTACAGATACATTGACAGGAAAGTTATATTCACAACAGTTTTGGCCAAATTACTACGACGATTGGGTTAGTGAACTATTTACAAGATAAAGTTTACATTTACTTAATTAATAATTAGATTTATGTTTTACACAGAAGTACCTACTTAAAACTAGACTGACCAAAAATAATACGTATGGCACAATACATTGGCACAAGACTTGAATTATGGCACAGATTCACGGAATAAGTCCTGGCAAGTAAATAATTTGGGAATGTAATCCAATTTATTTCATTGTAAGTACTCGGTTTGAGAGCTGTGGTCATTGTCCTTTTAGCTGGTTAACCAAAGAGAACCAGCCATCATTTTAACTCGCCTACCCAAACCTACCCACCGTCTACAGTATAAGCAGAGATGGTACCAAGGTGTTATTTGGGATAATTTGCCGAATGTATCACAAAGGCAGGGCCCTGTGCTGTTGGGTTTGTTGCTGTTTCTTCTCAGCTATATAGATGGAAAAAGAGTAGTTTTATTTAGAAAGAGTTGACGTCAAAAATATAATATTGTATTCCAATATATAATATTGTATACCTAATTGAGTAAACGAATTTTCAATTAATTACATTTAATATAGAAATCGGCAAATGTGACTACGTTTTACTGGGGTGATGTGTCATTGACTTGGCGGTAGTGCTAGCACTACTAATGGCCGTCGAAGTCTACTCGAGGTGTTGGTCGCTTCGGCGTGGTGCGGAGGCGCGTGGTGCGAGGCAGGTGCATGGAGAGCGGCAGCAGCGCGCGCGAAGCTGGCAAGCGAGTGCAGCAGCGCGGCCGAGTGCTCGTGCGCCTTGCGCCGGAGCGGACTACTCCAGGTGTTTGGTCGCGTCGGCGTGGTGCTGGGGGACGTGGTGAGGTGCGTGGTGCGCGGCGGGCGGCGCGTCGTGCGGCAGGTGCAGCGGCAGCGGCAGCGGCGGCAGGTGCATGGAGAGCGGCAGCAGCGCGCGCGACTGGAAGCTGGCCAGCGAGTGCAGCAGCGCGGCCGAGTGCTCGTGCGCCTTGCGCCGCAGCTCGGCCACGCTCGACGAGCGCGCCTCCTCCTTCGGGCAGCACGGGCACGACGCGCCCCAACCTGCACGGTTCACACGCTAGATAAGGTGCTCCGGGGTAATGGTACCTAGGCTAACTAGGTGGAGAAATAGTAAATTACTACAGCGGCCGGCAACAGAGGCATTGAACGAAAGTGTAATACGTAACTCCATCAATGCCTGGTTGTAACCAAGGCTTAGTACTTTTCTCAAATATTGCGTGGAAACTCAATCTAAGTAGAACATTTTATTTGAAAATGTTGGTAATCAATGACGAACATCAATAATTTTTCACGCGCCAAAAATTTTTATTTTATTTTATTAAACAGCTTTCCATTTGCAAGCCAGTTCGAAACTTTAAAAAACTTTTGATAATTCACCTCCGTGGTAGCCCACAAGGTCGTTCTATTTTTAAATTACACGACAGATATGAGTTTTCATAGTAATTTATTCAGTCGCTAAACACGATGGATATAGTTTTTCATACAACTTTGCCGGCCGCTGCTCGAATCTATTTGACCAGTACCACCAGTAGGTACAGCATTTTCAATTTATTTCGAAGGTTTTTAATGCTCAAATTTCCAAACATGTTTGAGAATAAAATTAATCGACATGCGCTAAAAATCAGAAAAAATCTAAGAATCGGGGGGGGGGGGGGGGGGGGGGGTGAGATGGCTTCTACATATTTTTTACCCAAATCTCAGCCTGTTTCAATATACCTTTCAAAGGGAAGAAGGGCTGCGACAAGTGGTTGAGGTGGTGCGACAGATGCGAGAGGTGGGGCGGCAGGAACAGGGGGGGCGGCGGCGCGGGGGGCGGCTCGCTGCCCGCGCCCGCGCCGCCGCCCGCGCCCGCGCCGCCCGCCGACGAGCGGAACGCGCCAGAGCTGCAACAAGCACGTAAGTTCACTCTCACATATTGTTGGGTTCACAAGAACCAATAATCAAGTTACCAATCCTATCCCATCCAACAACTCTATTTTGCGGTCAAAATCAAAAGGAACCTAGCGCCATGTACTTTCCGAGATAATTAAAGTTTTGCAAAATGACTCAACGCACGATTGGGTCGCTACAAAAAATTATAAAAAAATAACCGTAAGGCTAAGAGGTTGGTACTTGGGTCTATGGTTAGGTATATTCATGGGGCCTGGTGTCCTGTATCTACACGCTACTTTAGAAGCCTAGTCCCAGGCTCCAGATTCTTCAAACTAACTATAAGTCAGTTGTGGAGTAAATAAAGATTTGTATTTATGTATTTTTCAGCCTGTAGATAAACACAAGGTTCCTTTTGATTTGGAACGCCACATATAAAAGCGGGATTTTGCTCTATCACTCATATAGTTATGACGACTGAACGGATTTTGATAAAACGTGTACAGTGACAGCTTACATCCTAGAATAACTTAAAGCGTGCTTTTTATAGCAGACGAAGTCGCGGGGCATCGCTTTATAAAATACAGTTCCGCTTTTGACAAACAAGTCTTCGAATTAGAAATATTTCATTTCATACAAAAGACATCAACGCTTTCTTAATCTATCTGATTTACGCAAAAGCATCTAAAATTAAGATTGTATTATTGAATTTAACACGCGTTCATAAACATTGCACTAACCTTCACGTTCTATGCGAAACGTGTAACTTAAATTGTATCAAGTTTTTCATCCTCATAGAAACTTAATCAATTTTAACATCGGAACCTGGTATTTTCTTATCTTAAATAGAATAGCCAATGATTTACAATTTTTAGCCAAGTTAAGATTAACTTAAACAAATTTACGCATTTCTGCAATAACGTAAATTTATTCGCCAATAGTTGTCTACCTCGTTATTCTCAATTATGATGAAAACCTTAAGTGGTACGGACAACCGCACGTCAGTGGAAACAAACCCAGTATGAACTAGTCTCTCATAGTATTGAAACTCACTAATATTCTAGGCCAACTCAGGGTCATAGTTTTTACTCTAACGTGCGGTCGACTGTACCTAGAAAAAGTTAAGTGTACCCACGTATGTGCGATGAAAATCAATTTGCAAGTTAGATAGAGAGCGCATATCGATGGAGACACCCCCGCCTTTGATCCGAGCTAACATCGTCGGCGGCCAACCAACCGCGACGGCCGCTCCATTCGTTTATTGCTCACCAAGTCTACAATCTTAACGAAAGAATACGAAAATTATCCCCACCGAACTAATCCATAAGGTTTAATTTAAATGTTTAGGTCACCTTTAGCCTACTAACAAAAAAAGGTTTGGTGAAACTGTTGATTACATTTATATTTAGGTATTTATATTTCTACCTACTACTAGTAAAATAATAATAATAATTTTATTTATTAATAAAACAATACAGTACAATTGTTACAATTGAATACAATATTTAGATAGCATAATTAATAGACCCTGACTCCTAAAACTAGGTCAGCCTGTAACTTGGGGGTCGTGATAAAATAAAAGGTAGGTATACTTTATTCACTTCAGAAGCATACAGATGAAACTATGATAACAATAAAATGCATCTAAACTGATTCGTTTGAACGATCGCAACTTTTTCTTTAATCTAAATACGATACGATATTCTGTTCAGGCGGGGATTCCCCTTTAGTCCCGTAAAATTTTCCCATCATCGGAACTGCTGGAAACAAGATTGAACTGAACACCTGGATACATTTATCGGACCGACTTTGACCTCGATCTTGAATGTCTCCCACATCAATTTCCCTAACTGTATTCTTTTTAACTCGTGCACTAGAAAACTGCAACATCTTCAAGTAAAGCAACATAAAACAAAAACATTCCCTGTAAAACCTTTTCCATTTGGACTGTACGTTACCGGATAGAGAATTGGAAACTACATCGCGTCAGTCATAGTGGAGTTAGAGTGGAGTGTAAGAGAGGAGACAATGAAATGAGCGCGGGCGGAGGTGTCGCGCCGCTCCCGCATTCCCTCAGTGCATACTTGATGTACCGCGGCCGTGGGGTGGCTGCGGCACTAGCGGTAGCGGGAGCGGTAGCGATACATACGCTAAAGCGGGTTTTCACGATACGATTGCCCTCGGATGGCTACCGGCAGCGTGGCGCGTGCGGCGCGAGTGCAGTACACCTACGATCTTGCCGGCAAGATGCAGACTAAGGATTTTCACCAAAGGTCTCACTCGTGTTTAAATTTATGGTGTGACGCCCAGCCCCATGCGCAATCAAAAGGGTCTGATTACCAAGAAAACAACGCTGGATTTCGTGTGCTTCCACACTACCTATAGGCACACGGAGTGAACCAAGAGGCCAAGCCTGACACACCCCTTTCGCTTCAGTCATCAATTTGTGTATTTATTTATATTACTATGTTCGCCGACTTCCTGTATAGAGACGTTGAGTATATATTCAAACGTTGAATGATGACGCTCTCTAAAATACATCCCATGTATTTTAGAGAGCGTATATTAGTCTTGAATCAAAAAAATTTGCCACTCCCAGCGCGCGCGCGACAAAAGAGATTCTAATCTTCTTGATTTTAGTACATAGGGGGAGTTCTAACCAGTTTTAATAGCCTAGTCTACACATTTTCTATAATAGCCAAGTAAAGGCTCATATTGTTAATGCTAATATCTATATTGTGTGAATAACCAGTAATTAGTGTGCAGCCCACTTTTTTCGCCATTTCCTCCTCATAGAAGACGCCATTTATATAATCATTTGGTGGCGGGAGTTTTTTATTTATTTCTCCATTCTCCTATAGTGTGGACCACAGATTCCCCCCGGCACCCGTTCAATGGAATCAAAGGATTTGCGTTCATTACAGCCGCTAATAATTGATGGCAAGCGCGAGTGCCTCTACTCCAGCGGCTGGTGCCTGGTGTCAGCCGGCATATCACGGGAATTTTAGTGGGACCTTTTATACTTGGCACTAGTTTTTGTTGGTGCAGGGGTTCAGTGGCATAGGTGGAGGATCCTCTTTCTTTCTCAATTTACGCTCATTGTTGGGGTGCTGAGAAAGGCTAACGTCGTAGTTAATAATTTCCTGCTTTCAATAAGTTTTTTTATATAACCTCAGGGAATCAAGAATTATCTTTTAGGGTGTTCATAATTTCTAGAGAACTAATACTCCAATACTTCTTTGATGTTAGTAGGTTATTACGATTTGATTGAATGCTACAGATAAAAATTTACGTTGTATAAATGTACCCAGTGTACTTACATGCAATAAAATATTTTTGATTGATTGATTTAATCAACACTTGGTAAGAATTTTGTTTCTTCCAAATCTTTTGCTTACATATAACAGCCACGGAAATTTTAAATGTAGTAAGCAAATTCTCGGGCGGGAGTTGAATTCACGTCTCCGTTTTTATTATTGCCAACGTTGCCGCCTACTGAGCTTCAGGTGAATTGATTTAAACCGCCGTAACTTTCCTTTCCAATTACGTTACAACAGGAATACTAGGTCATGTGTTGCCAGTGACTGTATATCAACCCGTAACGCCTCGCTCCACACTCCTTACAATGACATTAAATGCATATGAATATTACATAGCACTCAATTTCTCCGTCGCGTCATAATCAAAGCAATTATACTAGTATTAACATTATATACTAATTCTCTTTGTTAGAGCGTCTTGTTCACGTCGCTAGTTGAATATTCATATTAGCCTTCTGAAGGACGACATTTTGTAATGTCCCCCTTCAGCCCCTCCCCCTCTTGCCCCCCCTGTCGTCCTGGCAAACCAATTAATAGGGGTATGCTTCGTTAGACAAGACCAAACTTGACGGCTTGACCCCTTGCCTTGTGCCGTAATGGAATTTCCATTTGCGAGTAGACTCCGGTGGTATCGAAAGGAAATTCATTTATTTTAAAATTATTATGGGACTCAAATTTAAAAATTAAAATAAAAATACAAAGAAAATGAAAAGAAAAAATCAACTATTAATTTAACGATTCACCTTATTACCATAGAACAATGAATCCCCGTTATACAGGTTTAGACAAGAGACAATACATAGTTTTTATGGTTTGTGTATTACTAACAAATATTATACATTGTCTGAAATAAAAATACAAAGATGTAAATGAAAACTGAAAATTTCATTCGCGAGCAGGATCTGTGACCGGCTCAAATCCTGTTCGCGAATGAATTATTAATTCATAATTTTTCGATTTACCTAGGACGTTTGTGAGTTTGGATGTATGTTTGGATGTTTGCTACTCCTTCACGCAAAAACTACGCAACAGATTTTGATGAAACTTTACAGTAAGATAGATCAGAATAACACAGGCTGCAGATACCTCGGGAAAAGCTCGCGTGAAAAACTTTTCTACGCGGGCGAAGCCGCGGGAAACAGTTCGTATATTCGCGCTTGTTCCAAATCCTACTAATATTATAAAGGCGAAAGTTTGTAAGGATGTGAGTGAGGATGTTTGTTACTCTTTCACGCAAAAACTACCGAACACATTTTCATGAAACTTGGTACAGAGATAGCTTATATCCTGGAATAACATATAGGCTACTTTTTAACGCGGACAGAGTCGCGGGGCGTCCGCTAATACCCTCTAAGTAACAAAACACCTACATAGAGGGCGCTGTTTAACAATGTACACGGGAAAAATTTTTCTATGCGGGCGAAGCCGCGGGAAAAAGCTAGTTCAAAATATATTAATAGAGCGTTTTTTACCTTTCAATGCCCCTTTTCGAGAGGCAAAGGTAAAGAGTAACAAACAATAAGCTTATAGAGTTTTCATCTCGTAGCAAGTGCTACGCGCGCTACGACGGCGTAGCGCTCCAAACTGTTGTACTTATACTACGTAGATAGTTACGTCACGCGTTAGCTAGGCGTAGGCAATGGCTACGTTCAATTATTCATGCAATTAACTGATTATAGCGACACTGGGGGACCATCGGACCGCCCCCGCCCCTGCGACTGTAGGCACAGTATAGTTGTGTGGATTACATTCATGTTACCTACGAATAAAACGGTTTATTCTTCAGATTTACACCGATAAAATTTTCTCAACGAAGTACGAGACAATTTTTTTAAAGTATTTGGAAATGAAATGTATGGAAAATGTCACTCCATAATATCCCATCATCACATGGCATTTTACATCAGCTCAACCTTCAGCTGATCGGTCTAGTAATTTTCAAGTACCATATATTATCACCGTTCGTCGTCTGTCGATAGTGATTCGCTAGCGAATGCGTTAAAAATATCTATGCCTCTCTGTCTTTCGTAATTAGTCGAAAAGAGATAGCAGTAGTAAGTATTTACGTATGCGCTAGTGAGTTTTACATTGTCAACGCATGATTATATAATAAATCTAGCGAGATTGCAAACTGACCAAAGATTGTGAAAATAAACCAATGAATATCAATACAATAAATGGTAAAATTTATTGCCCCTTCACAATCTTTCGTCAGTTTACAATTTCGCTAGTTTTATTATAAACTAACGGTGTTTAAAATTTTACGGTGACTTATGTAATTGAGATCATGTATATTCGTCACCGCCACTTTACTTTCACAACAAGGTTTAAGCAGTGTTCCATAGTTCCTTGCTCTAGGCGCTCTCTTTAATTAAAAGGACCAAGTTTTAGGTACGAAGCAATATTTTAGAAAGTACAACAACGCTGTAACATATATCGCACCTCTAGTACTCATCATCATCAACAGCCTATTAATGTCCCCACTGCTGGGGCTCAGGCCTACCCTCTTAACGAGGGCGTGCGGGCTATAGTCCACCACGCTAGCCCAGTGCGGGTTGGTGGACTTCACATGCGCCTAAGAATTTCTTCTTCGGCGTATGCAGGTTTCCTCACGATGTTTTCCTTCACCGTTTGAGAGCAGTCAGTAAATGTACTTAAGTTTCGAGAAAAATCCCATTGGTACATGGCCCAGCTAGGGATTGAACTCCGGACCTTTCGATATGATAGGCCGCGTCTTATCCCCTACGCCACTGACCTCTAGTACTACAACGTCAGAATTGTCAAAATTTGCAAATTTGAGTTAACAATTATATAATTATTTACGGGTCTTACACACGAATAAGTTTTATTTACCTTTTTATGAATACAAAGCGCGAAAGTCTAAAATGTACTATTGAGTTAACAATGTCAAAACTTAGTCTATCTTTAAAACGCTCTCCTGTAAAATTTACAAAATTACAGTTGTGATGTTGTAGTACTGGAGACTGGATGTGCGATATATATACGCGTCTAAACAGCGCCGTCGCCGCCCCTGTATCACGTAATTAGTGTCAATTTATCGCGATGCATAATTAATTTTCATTTGTGAGCACCAAGTGTGTATTCGGTTACGGCACAACTACATTTGATCATTTATTCATGCGCCGCGTCAGGCATTTCATGACGACGGATATCAAAGGCGGCGGAAAATCAAATAACATAGCGATACAACGCTCTATTTCTAGCTTCCATCTATTACCTAGATTTCATTTAACTCGGCTGCTATCAATTCGGGCCAACTCTTTTTATATAAACGAGGTCATTTTGGTCCTTTAGATCCTCCACCAGGGAACGATTTGCGTGAGATCTGATGGTGGCTGTCCGCAGTACGAGTGGAGGAGGTCCAGAGAGCCGTACACACCTTACTGATCATTCAAGCCGTTTTCACCACAGACTAGTCAAAATCTTGCATGCGGTTTTCCTCACATTTCGATGCCATTTTTGATCTTTTCTATGCTGACAGAGTTCTAACGGTTAGAACTTACCTTCATATACTATACGTATATTATAACCCGCAATATACATTTTTAAGGAAAATAAAATGGAGAAGAGTCGACGACGGCGGTTTCTTTATATACGGATGTTATGTCTTAGTTGACATTTCATAAACCGGCGGTTTGGGCAGATGCGTTCTACAGCGGAGATCGCATAGAAGGTAGTATTCGTTACTAGCTTCCAGGCATGCCGCCTGCCATATGGAGAGACAACTTGATAAAATTGTCCATCAGCGACTAAGTAAGAAACTAACGAGGGTTATTATCACCTCTATACATATATGTTAAAGAATCTCTCGATCCTGGTGCACAGCACCACCCGACGCGGTGGATACACTTTACGTTAGGTAATTTACAATCTTTCGCAAAGGGAAAACGTTAAAACGTCTTAACACCCACTTTATGTATCCTTAAGGAGAAAATTTAATTTTGAGCAAAAGGTACCTAGGTGGTGTAAAGAAGGCGGGTTGGGCGTAATTGGCAATTTTCTCTTTACGCCATTTTTTTAGCTTTTAAGAAGTAAAATTCGTTAATGCATATTTAATCGGTATAATCGCCCGTCCCTGCAGCGGGGAGTCGCCGCCGCCCGGAACGTTTCATTTTTACTTTACAAAGTAAAAAGTTGAAATTGATTATAAGTTTTTATTGGGTTTTTATTGAGCAGGTTAGAGTGGTGAACTTTCACAAATACATAGAGGGTAAACGGAACTGCAGATGAGTGAAATTGACCAAAAAGACGATAATTAAATGAGATTAAAAATGTTAAGTCAGTACTTAACTATAACTTGTTTATTTATTACTCAATACAGCAATCAAGATTCAAACTTTATTAAAGCCGATTTATTAAAAAGATGTCAATCGAAATGATAATATTTTTAAAAGTAGGTAGGTAGTAGAATAATCTTAGTGATAATTTCAAGAAATTGACAATTTTAGGAAGCGGCTATGTACTGGAACCAAGTTCCAGCACCTTGTATTCATGATTTGTTAGATGAAAGCAGTAAGATGGAGGGATAATTTAACTAATGTAAGCCAGAAGCATAGATTGAGAGGGGAAATCCAGGTGTAGGTTTAGCTTGAATGAAGTTGAGAAGACGGAGGAATGGTTGATATAATGATCTTCAACAGGAAGCTCAATTAGCTTACTGAGAGCTTATTTTCTTGATCCTTAGGAAACTAGGTTTTCATATTAAAAGTTATCGCGTCGAGGTTATGTATAGACTTAGTTAATCAAAAATAATAACAAAAGACTTGCGAGGAAAGCAAAATGTATTGAGGACAGATCGAGGACAGGTCGAGGACAGATCGAGGAAGGGTCGAGGAAAGGTCGAGGACAGGTCGAGGAAAGGTCGAGGAAAGGTCGAGGAAAGGTCGAGGAAAGGTCGAGGAAAGGTCGAGGAAAGGTCGAGGAAGGGACGAGGACAGATCGAGGAAGGGTTGAGGACAGGTCGAGGAAGGATCGAGGACAGGTCGAGGAAGGATCGAGGACAGGTCGAGGAAAGGTCGAGGACAGGTCGAGGAAAGGTCGAGGACAGGTCGAGGAAAGGTCAAGGAAAGGTCGAGGAAAGGTCAAGAAATGCTAGTATATAAGCCGTGTAATTGACACGGATCGGGGATTCTATTTTGGGACGTCAAGCTGTCACTACGCTTGGCGATTATATATTGACACTCGGTAATTTATCTCTGTCAGATCTTGAGGAATCAGCCTGGCCTATCAAGGATCTGTGCTGGTTCCAGTTTATTTCTATATTTGGATTTGTTCGCGAGTAAAATAGCCTGTGAAGTCCACAGCAGGACATAGGCAGCAGAAGTGAAGTTCTGGAAGTGATCGTGCTAAATTCAAGTTATTCTTTAGATTCAAGTTCGGGGGGTTGTGTCATGAGCCTAGGGACTGTACATCGACATGGTTCGGTGGGCTAAGAGTTGGATACCTAACGGAGACGCCGAAGACTCTTAGCTTCAAACGGCTTTCGGGCTGTATCCAGTCTGTGGCGGACTGGAAGATTGTTCTTTACCAACATAACGATCTAGCAGCCACACATGTCAGAGGAAGCTGTAAAACGAGTTGACCAAGAGGCCCCAATCTTTTGGATCAAGCAGGCCTTCATGACCAACCTTTTGCAGAGCCTTCTGTCATGGTCCCACACAATAGGGAACCGTCCATGCTCGGCCGCCTCTGCCATCCTGGCCTTCTTGGACATTACACGGGTCTTAGGACTAGGAACACTTTGAGCTTGACCTACTCCATCTCTTCTGTCGCTTAGTTAGAAGGAAATCATTGCACCTCGATTTCCTACACCACACATCCCACTATTAACAGTAAATGTGAGGTTCCAGCGCCTCTAGTTTTGATCAGCACATTTAGTTCGAATAGGAATATTATTTAGACAAATGTTAGTGATAGGGACGCTAGGAAAATATTTAAAACTACATACTTAAAGGGGATGCAGGATGTTAGGTATTGTAAAGGGAAACATAGGAATTCAAAATAGACATAGCTAGGTTCGGGAAAAGCTATAAATTTGTCCGTGTTGAATAAAAGCTGAGAAAATCGAGACATTGAGTTTATATCTAAATGAGGTAGAATAGAGGGAGGATTAGCTAGGAATCCTAGGAAAAATAGCTAGGAATTTTAGGAAGATTAATTAGGAAATCTTGTTGGGAAGCTAGAATAAAAGAATGGATGCAGATGAATGATGGTTTAAAAGGACCTAGATTAAGTCTTAGTTTTAAGGCTATCTATTTATCCAAATAACTTTTGGGATTTTGATTAATAACTTTATTAAATTATCCTTCTTCATAGAAGATGCAGTATTGTCTAGGCTTGCTAGTCAACATTAACTACGCTAAGGCCGAAGGACGATATTTCATTCGATATTTATCTTACAATCATAAAGAGCCTATGATCTGAGGATTACGCTCCCATCTTCAAAGCAAGCCAGCTGAATATAGTTTCTTGCTCTTCAACAACTGCCAAACCTAAGGGCTAGGCGAGCCACTGGTCCGAAGGATTACGCTCCCATCTTCAAAGCAAGCCAGCTGAATATAGTTTCTTGCTCTTCTTAACTGCCGAACCCGAAGGCTAGGCGAGTCTATGATCCAAAGACTTAGCACTCTTCTGTGAAAGTAAGCTAGCTGAATGAATAGTTTCTTACAAGGTGACAGAGCCAGGGCTGTTCTGCATTTTACTACTACTGCAAAACCCTTAGAGATGAAATCCCAAAGCTTATTAAAATATACAAATACTAATATGAAGTTTTATAGCTTCAGCCTGTCATGGCATCTCTCCATTACTTACGTCTGTACCTCGTTTAGACGAGTGGCTCCTCATTCAAAGGGAAGACACAAGTATGTATTTAAAACTCCCAAGACTAAGTTCCAATAGTCTAAAGGGTGGACAGGTGCAAAGGTGGGGAAGGAGGCGTTTGCAACAAATAAAAAGGAACTCTTGGAGGTTATATATTACTTGTATCTTCTTTTGGAAACTAAGGAAATTAATCTCAAGTTAGAGTAATTATAGATTTTAGGTGTCGAACTTCTATTCTAAAAGAAAATGGGTTACTATACACAACTAAAGGGTTCACTAGACGATCACAAGGCCAATATAAGTTCTAATTCCCTATAAGCAACTAAGGTTCAGGATATAAATATTTCATGGCGTGCACTAGGTTTCGTAGTTAGGATATTTTATTAGGCCAGGATAGCGTTCAGTACAATTTGGTGCCGTGACCAGGATGATAGTTTAAAAACATAATGTGCGCGGCTAGGGAGGCTCAATTTATAAATGTCTTATCGGGAATTAGAATTTTAAAGTAGTTTAGTTTACGTGGGTTAAAACCCACAATTTGATGCCGTAGAAATGGAAAGAATCAGAAGTTCGACACTAATAAATAGCATTATATTATCATAGGCTAAAGGGTAATCAAGATTCTATAATAGAGAGATAAAGACTACGGATGAAAGAAATATAAATATATATATCTTGGGCTGGGGTTGACTTAAGTCTAGTCGTTTTAGAGTTCAGGCGACTGGGGTTGAGATAGTCTAAATAAGGAAAGCCGTTGAGAGCTCAAGCGTATGGGGTTGAGGTAGCCTGAACGTATTAAAAAAATATATCGTTTTGTTTAAGGAGTTTGGAGGTATTAAGATTGTCTGTCTGTTATGGTAGAGTGCATATTGGATAGAAATAAGATTGGCATGCAAGGAGTGTCGAGAAATAACGTAGATGAAATTGTACATTAAGAGATTCGAGTGTGTTTAAAAATAAATGTTTTGAATTACGAGAAAAGATAGGCGGGACCCTGCTTACTTCTTAAAGTACCAGATCACATAGTTGGGCGGAGATAGCTCGGTACATTTAGCTTGGATGGACCCTTGCTTATTCAGGCTAAATGAGACGGAGCTATGTTTGACATTAAAAGGGTTCTTGTGTTTCAAAGTTTTCTAGATTTACAACTCTACGTCTATAAATAATGATATACAAGTTTAGAGATACCACCGGGAAATACGGGAGCGAGGAGAGGAATAAGAATATTAAGTCACTCGGGAAAGAGTAAGAGCTTACAAAAACACGTATCAGTTGGAAACCAAGAATTTGTTGATTTTAGAAAAATTAAAGGTGAAACTATACTTAAAGTGACATGGTGTGTGGTTGGAGGGGTGTGAGGCGGCTGATTCCCCGTGGGTTTTCGGGGGGGTTAAGTATTTGATAATAAATAAGGTTAATAAAATAAAACACAAAATTAGAGAGTTGTTTTAAGAAGGTTGAATGGTCGAATTTAGAAGAAAGGAATAGCCTAATAGATTATGAATTGTAGGTGAATCGGAGAAGTAGGGTAAAGCCAAAATAGGTTAAATTTACTTATGATTTAGTATGCTTTAAATTTCGTGGGGTTGCCCGAGCAAGAGAAGTTAAAATAGTCTTAGGTTAGGAGTGATTATTTTAGACTTGGAGCTGAAACCCAATTCGGCGTAGAAATTTCTCATAGTTTTCCATGTAACTTGTACATGAGAACTAACATCAGTTTAAAGGTTTCAGATTCTGGGAGTCTTTTATAGGAGGAAAGATTATTGATGGAATTGTATGATCAAGGATTGATTGACCGAAGTCCTTCGGGCAAGAAGTTGCAAGTCGGAACCTGAATAGTAGATAAATGTTTAGAGAACTTAATCATAGAAGTTAATAGGGAATTAAAGTAACTTTAATACAATTTTGAACATGAAACGGAAAGGCTAGAATGATGTGGATGAGTTGAACGAAATTAAATGTATCCGGGTAAAGGCATGGTAAGGTTTGATAAAGGTATGGTAAAGGTATTGGATATATCATTTCTTTCAGTCTTAAAACAGCATCATTTGTGCCTTTCTAAACTAATTGGTTTATTTTAGCTGGTTAAGAACAAATGTAAATTTTAAAATTAAATAATTTGGAATATTTGAGAGGATAATCTTGGAGATGTCAGCGGCTTCACCTGGTTAAGCTGAGGGGAGTGGAGGTTAATTTTCGGGTTACTTAGATTTTGATGGGAAGTTTTAGCAGATGCCTGCGTTAAATGTCTTGTTGTTGTTCTACCAAAGCTGTATGTTTGTTGAGGGGATTATGAAAGATGTATGCTGGTAGTTAGTAATTAGTTAGAATAATGTAGTTAGAGAAAGAGATGGATCAAAGGGCTTTGATGCAATGGCAGCGGGCAATTCGTGGGTGATTTTATTGTCATATGTCCTTTGGAACATTTACACGTTACAAATGGTCAGTCTGCGAGGACTTAGGCGTTAGGTTAAATTCACGATTTATGATATTATTTGTCCAATTCGCACATTGATTATATACCGGACAAGAAGCTAAACCGAAACCTGGTTACATGGAACTTGCGGGAAATGACTAGTTCAGAGGCTAGATGGAGACCTGATTCACTTTTAATTTAGTGAACTCGGACCTTATGGTCTGATAGTTATATTAGTTTGTTGAGTTGACATCAACGTGTTAACTGCAACATAAGTGAACAGCTTCACATGTTTTCTGTTGCTTCTCATTACGTGATTTCTGACAAGCGCCTGGTATGAATAATTCCAGAGGGAAGTAGGATTGATGATTAGGGGAGGTTGGTTAAATATGGGAGTAAGTCTCTAATTCTGCACGTATGTGTATGTTCTGATGGGGTCAGCTAAAAGGTCGGCTTTTTGCGTTGGAGGCGCACAGGAAGCTGAGAATCGGAGGTGGTTCTCTTTGGTGGAATGGGGCCGGATGATTAGCTGGAGCTACAGAGCTGACTTACCTCACAAACAAGGCCCTCGTCTGGATATATGCCTAATAGGGAGCGGGGGGTTACTGTTATATTCTGACTGACTTTGCAGTCGTCTCTCATGCTTTCCGAAGGGTTATGAAATACCAGGTTTAAATACTCACCGCAACATAAGCTATGGTAAGAAAAAAAAAACATAGCTAGCGCTTCGAAGGCATATGATAATAAGATGTTTGAGTGTGCATAAATATGATTTTGAATCTGAAATTGGCTTCGTCACTTCAAAAGAAAAGAGAAACCCTCCAAGTTAAGCTGGGTGCAGCTTCTGATATTTTTAAGTTATTGATTTTAATTAGTATTAAGACTTAGTTGTAAGCTTTAACTTATTGCTCTTGTTGGCAATGGATGAAAATGAATTTGTAGATTATATTTTCAATAAATGTAAATTTATATTTATAGGTACTGAGTTGCATCAAGAATACAAGAGAGTTTTGGAAAAGTTTGAAAAGTTTGGGAAATCTTTAAAACTTTTGGGGTTGATTGTACTGGAACCAAGTTCCAGCACCTTGTATTCATGATTTGTTAGATGAAAGCAGTAAGATGGAGGGATAATTTAACTAATGTAAGCCAGAAGCATAGATTGAGAGGGGAAATCCAGGTGTAGGTTTAGCTTGAATGAAGTTGAGAAGACGGAGGAATGGTTGATATAATGATCTTCAACAGGAAGCTCAATTAGCTTACTGAGAGCTTATTTTCTTGATCCTTAGGAAACTAGGTTTTCATATTAAAAGTTATCGCGTCGAGGTTATGTATAGACTTAGTTAATCAAAAATAATAACAAAAGACTTGCGAGGAAAGCAAAATGTATTGAGGACAGATCGAGGACAGGTCGAGGACAGATCGAGGAAGGGTCGAGGAAAGGTCGAGGACAGGTCGAGGAAAGGTCGAGGAAAGGTCGAGGAAAGGTCGAGGAAAGGTCGAGGAAAGGTCGAGGAAAGGTCGAGGAAGGGACGAGGACAGATCGAGGAAGGGTTGAGGACAGGTCGAGGAAGGATCGAGGACAGGTCGAGGAAGGATCGAGGACAGGTCGAGGAAAGGTCGAGGACAGGTCGAGGAAAGGTCGAGGACAGGTCGAGGAAAGGTCAAGGAAAGGTCGAGGAAAGGTCAAGAAATGCTAGTATATAAGCCGTGTAATTGACACGGATCGGGGATTCTATTTTGGGACGTCAAGCTGTCACTACGCTTGGCGATTATATATTGACACTCGGTAATTTATCTCTGTCAGATCTTGAGGAATCAGCCTGGCCTATCAAGGATCTGTGCTGGTTCCAGTTTATTTCTATATTTGGATTTGTTCGCGAGTAAAATAGCCTGTGAAGTCCACAGCAGGACATAGGCAGCAGAAGTGAAGTTCTGGAAGTGATCGTGCTAAATTCAAGTTATTCTTTAGATTCAAGTTCGGGGGGTTGTGTCATGAGCCTAGGGACTGTACATCGACATGGTTCGGTGGGCTAAGAGTTGGATACCTAACGGAGACGCCGAAGACTCTTAGCTTCAAACGGCTTTCGGGCTGTATCCAGTCTGTGGCGGACTGGAAGATTGTTCTTTACCAACATAACGATCTAGCAGCCACACATGTCAGAGGAAGCTGTAAAACGAGTTGACCAAGAGGCCCCAATCTTTTGGATCAAGCAGGCCTTCATGACCAACCTTTTGCAGAGCCTTCTGTCATGGTCCCACACAATAGGGAACCGTCCATGCTCGGCCGCCTCTGCCATCCTGGCCTTCTTGGACATTACACGGGTCTTAGGACTAGGAACACTTTGAGCTTGACCTACTCCATCTCTTCTGTCGCTTAGTTAGAAGGAAATCATTGCACCTCGATTTCCTACACCACACATCCCACTATTAACAGTAAATGTGAGGTTCCAGCGCCTCTAGTTTTGATCAGCACATTTAGTTCGAATAGGAATATTATTTAGACAAATGTTAGTGATAGGGACGCTAGGAAAATATTTAAAACTACATACTTAAAGGGGATGCAGGATGTTAGGTATTGTAAAGGGAAACATAGGAATTCAAAATAGACATAGCTAGGTTCGGGAAAAGCTATAAATTTGTCCGTGTTGAATAAAAGCTGAGAAAATCGAGACATTGAGTTTATATCTAAATGAGGTAGAATAGAGGGAGGATTAGCTAGGAATCCTAGGAAAAATAGCTAGGAATTTTAGGAAGATTAATTAGGAAATCTTGTTGGGAAGCTAGAATAAAAGAATGGATGCAGATGAATGATGGTTTAAAAGGACCTAGATTAAGTCTTAGTTTTAAGGCTATCTATTTATCCAAATAACTTTTGGGATTTTGATTAATAACTTTATTAAATTATCCTTCTTCATAGAAGATGCAGTATTGTCTAGGCTTGCTAGTCAACATTAACTACGCTAAGGCCGAAGGACGATATTTCATTCGATATTTATCTTACAATCATAAAGAGCCTATGATCTGAGGATTACGCTCCCATCTTCAAAGCAAGCCAGCTGAATATAGTTTCTTGCTCTTCAACAACTGCCAAACCTAAGGGCTAGGCGAGCCACTGGTCCGAAGGATTACGCTCCCATCTTCAAAGCAAGCCAGCTGAATATAGTTTCTTGCTCTTCTTAACTGCCGAACCCGAAGGCTAGGCGAGTCTATGATCCAAAGACTTAGCACTCTTCTGTGAAAGTAAGCTAGCTGAATGAATAGTTTCTTACAAGGTGACAGAGCCAGGGCTGTTCTGCATTTTACTACTACTGCAAAACCCTTAGAGATGAAATCCCAAAGCTTATTAAAATATACAAATACTAATATGAAGTTTTATAGCTTCAGCCTGTCATGGCATCTCTCCATTACTTACGTCTGTACCTCGTTTAGACGAGTGGCTCCTCATTCAAAGGGAAGACACAAGTATGTATTTAAAACTCCCAAGACTAAGTTCCAATAGTCTAAAGGGTGGACAGGTGCAAAGGTGGGGAAGGAGGCGTTTGCAACAAATAAAAAGGAACTCTTGGAGGTTATATATTACTTGTATCTTCTTTTGGAAACTAAGGAAATTAATCTCAAGTTAGAGTAATTATAGATTTTAGGTGTCGAACTTCTATTCTAAAAGAAAATGGGTTACTATACACAACTAAAGGGTTCACTAGACGATCACAAGGCCAATATAAGTTCTAATTCCCTATAAGCAACTAAGGTTCAGGATATAAATATTTCATGGCGTGCACTAGGTTTCGTAGTTAGGATATTTTATTAGGCCAGGATAGCGTTCAGTACAGCTACTCGACTGTTGCCGTAAATAATTATATCTAGCAACAAGTCATCATTAATTGATATTATGTATCCCCCATAATGTCAAGGTATCATTTCATTCAAGCATTTACGTCATTGATCGCAGCTAAGATCACATTACAACAAAAAGAGCCTAGTATTTCTCAACGTCACATCTCTAATCCACTCACGCGCCACACTACCCAACTATATCTCGTGGGCTCGCGTACGGACGCGATCGTTTTCTTTGAACCCGCAGTAATCTGCTTCATGTATAATGCGCGCATATAAATTTCAATTTTAAACCGACGCGGGCTCGAGTTACTCCCATTTGCGGAATTACGCCGCGCGGCGGTCGTAGGGTTGTAGTACAGGAGGCGAGCGCAGGTAGCCCTAGCTATTCTGGCACTAGGACGAGAATACGTGCTCTTGTACATTTTTCTAATAAATGTAACAGTCGAAAAAATTTATCAATATATATAAAAGAAGAAACTGACTGATTCACTGTCTGATCAACGGATAGCCCAAACCGCTGAGCCTAGAGACTTGAAATTTTGCACAAAGGTTCCTCATATAGCTCTGACGTCCACTAAGAAAGGGTTTTTCCCGCGGGAAAATATTTTCTGCGCGGGCGAAGCCGAGGGAAACAGCTAGTGTATTTATATAATGTAAAATCTTTATTAAACCTACTATCAGTTTAGGAAATGAAAACATCGCGAGGAAATCTGCATACGCCAAAGATTAGAATTTCTATTCTAAGGCGTATGTGAAGTCCCCCAAAAACGGATTGGGGCACCGTTGGTGGACAGGTGTTTTCGGTTTAAAGAACTTTATTCTCATTTTAACTTACAAAGTCACTTAACATGAGAACTACATATCTTAATTAGTTAAGTTAGTGTCCATATAAACAGGCAGAAGGTAATTGTAAAATTATGAATGGACTATGATACATTATGATATTTGCACATTTTGGCACGATTTGGAAGTCGCCAGGTATTCCTGGCCCCATAAGAAGATAAGATAAGATGGCCGCCTCCTGGACTACTGGTCTCCCGCGCGCGATCCGTGGCTACAGTGTGTACTACACCTAATCCAGTAATGCGTTCGCGACGTGCCTTATAAATATACAAGTGTTTGCTTGAAAACTTTATTTCTGATGATTGCTACTTTTATGTAGATTAGACAAATACAGAAAGGGGGAAATGTGTTATGCAGCCAGTTTCGCGTCTTATGTCCCAGCCACCATCCTCCATAATCTCCGAAGTATAGAGAAATAACACTTTTATTGATGTACAGTCGACCGCACGTCAGTGGTAACACTTTGACCTTGAGCTGGCCTCGCCTATTAGGGTGTTTCAATACTGTGAGAGACCAGTTTATGCTGGTTTTGTTTCCACTGACGTGAGGTCGACCGTACCTACTATATAGCTTATGCCCCGCGACTTTGTTCGCATTAAAAAGTACCGTATATGTTATCTACTAACTTTTGCCCGCAGCATGTAAATTTGATCTGTATATTTTTGTTCCCATACAAACCATATCACCCCTTTTCACCTCTTTAGGGTTGAAATTTCAAAAATCGAAGTTCAGAAGTCAGACCACATGCTTTCAAACAAAAAAAATGCGGTTCAAATCGGATTAGTAGTTATAGCGTGATGCGGGTTCAAATAGACAGAACAGAAATGTTTTAAAGTGTTTTGGGGTCAGATATGCCAAAATAACGTATTCCAATAGTTTTTTTGAAATACCTTTCAATGTACAGAAATACTTCCGTTACGATTTTATAATAGTATAGATAGATAATATAAAAATCTCTTTTAAAAACCTTCATTTTACCTTTACAGGGTTTGTAATCCCAGTTGTTAAAGTTTCCCTTAAGTTTTTTTTAAAAGATAAAATCTTCAAGTTTTTATAACAAAAAGCTTTAGTTTGTTAATCAAGAATGGAAAAAGGGAAAAACTAAGGAAGCACATTAGGTATATTTTTTAATATAATGCACGCCCCGTTTATACATATTAAGCAAGTAGGTATAATTGGTACCTAATTCTTATAAAATAGATAAAACCGAAATGAAAACGACAATATGTTTTGAATCAAAAATATTAAAAACAAAATCATTTTGGAACGCAACAGGTGTTCCAATATTGGCTGAGCATGTTACAATAATCGGCGCTGACAGGCCGAAACCACGTATTTATTACCAGCCATTATAAAGTTGCAGCCCCAGAAGCCTGAGGTCATATCAGAAGTCGATAAGACAAAGCTAATGCGAGGGGGTTGAGAGAGCAAAAAATATTGCGGGGCTGGCTCAGGGTTGCCACTTTACCTACCTATCTACTTTACTTTCAAAGAAACATTTAAGTATAATGTTTTTTCTATTATACAATGTTACAAATCAATCAAAATTTATTTTATTGCATGAAAATACCACTACACTATACGTCAATAATTTTATTTATACCTACGTCAATTTTTTACCTACCACCGCTTCCAAGGTAGCGCTTGGAAGAAGAAGCGGCGTAACTTACTGTACTATACTCATCTGAACCGTTTACATCCAGTATATACGCTATAGGTACATTTGTCGTTTATTTAACGTCCATTTTGTCAAAATTTACTGATATTGGTAGCTTATTAGATATATTATTAAAATATAAAAAAATTATTATTAACTAGGAAAACCAGTCAAAAATACAGACATTGTTCAAACAACATTTGTTCAAAGTATGAATCTCGGCGTATGAATCAACAAGAAACTAACATAATTTAATTTTTGATTACGACTGCCAAAACTCCCGTCGCGACAGCCCTAGCGAGCCCGCCCGCGCTCGTCAATCTGGCGGTAATCCCGCGGAGAAAGAAATAATAACATTTGCGAAAATCCCGCGGTCGCTAATGTACCCGCTCCCGGTGGACTTTAAACTGCTTACAGTGGGTTAAAAATCCCGGGCTTTGTTTATAAGCCGCTCGATAAGAGGTCTGTTCGGGAAACACAACCACGGCGGCGCAGCTTGGCTTCTGTATGGTTGGAAAATGTAGCATACTTTACAGTTTTGTAGTGGAAAAATAGGGTAACAAGAGGATAAAAAGAAAATGTAAAGAGGGGGGAAAAGTCTAAGTCCATCCTAATATCAGGATTGATCTACAGGGTCCTATTTCATAAAAATATATTCAGGTCTCATCTTCATCTGAAAGCTCAAATTATTAACTTAAAGATTTCTAGCAATCTTTACGGATCCGTTAAAACGGATATCTACCCTAAGGGTTCTTGTACGTATTTTTGTCTGTCCGCCGGATAACTCGAAAGCTTCTAGACCGACTGAGCTGACATTTAATGAAAATTTCTCTATGGTAATGACGCGAAAATTATGTAAAAGTTTCTGAAGTATTTTAGAAAAACAAAAATAAAATAATTGGTATACAAAAATTTTGCAATCTGGCGGATTGTGGCAATTTTGCAATGGGACTGAAATATGGACGTGATTAGAGATTGCCGGCGCAACGTTTTTACGCATTGTCAATTAGATTTATAGTCTGATGACAAATTTGGTAGACGCCTGAATACCTGCAACATATGGATTGCTCATTGCACCAAGTGCCTCTGATGCCTGAGACTTAAATGCCTCTGCCATTAATACAAATTACAAAGACATTTAGAGTGCATATTATGTGACAGTTAGCGGGAATGCGTCCAAATGACGCAACGAAGCAATAATTTAATACATTTCTGGCATCCAGCGCCCGCCCACTGCCAGTTCTAGGAAATAGCATGTAATAGGAACCATCGCATACATCAAATAACCAGCCTATTAATATGTCCCCACGGCTAGAGCACAGGCCTACCCTTTCGACGAGGGAGTACGGGCTATAGTCTATTACTTACTCTGTGCTATAGTCTACCACGCTAGCCCACACATGCGCCTAAGAATTCCTTCTTCGACGTATGCAAGTTTCCTCACGATGTTTTTTTTCACACGTACAAAAGACGAACTTAATGAAACAAAGCTGACCTTTGCGCCATGTTGACCCGTTAATAGTGGTATAGGCGCAACAATGAAAGATTTTTTGTTACTTTTTATATAAAACTTTAGAGGTAGGTATAGATAGGTGTATTAATTATGTTTTGTAAACTCTCTGGTCACACAAAATATTGGTCTAGAAAAGAATTCACGAACTACTTATTAGGAAGTTCGTATTGTTATAAAGTTAGAGACCCCAAGTAAACAATTAGGGTACTGACTTCGTTTAAACAGTTCTCATAACAATAATCGAAACACATTTGTTCAAATTACGCATTCAAATTGAGACGCCGACGTGAGTCATAAATTCTAATAAACCGTACACCGCGCAAGTTATCAAATTAGAAAAATTAAAAGTGATAAATAAAGTCCAATTAAGCGTTATTGCGTAAAAAAGGCATAAATTAATGCGTTGGAGAGACGGGATGGTAAAAAATGCGCATCAGTTCGTGTAATTGTCAAGTGGAATAGGGGTGGGACGCAAACGGCGATAAATGATGGGTTGATTTTAAGCTAGCGTTGGTCTCAAATGAAATATCTTCAAATGAATTAATCGAAACCTTGCGAGTATAATAAAATAAGCGACTTGGAATTTATTTTGCAATATTTTGACTGTTAGTGATACAATTGTGATACTCCAACTATACAAATAAAGTGATTTTGTCAACTTCGTACCGGATATCTTTATAGGTTAATTTATTTATTTAAGAACTTTATTGCACACTAGCTGTTGCCCGCGACTTCGTCCGTGTGGATTTTGGAAGTAGGTACCTATCTCTGCTATGTACAGACATACATCGTCTAGTTATAATTTTCCAATGGTAAAATGGATCATTCTAAGTATATATTATTCACCATAATTTAAGGTATACCATTACCTTCAGGAACAAACTATGAACACCGTATCCAATTTGGTGAAGACAGATAAAAAATTTTAAAAAATGTTGTTTTCACTTCTATTGCTCATAAGACTTCTCATATCAATTTTTATTATACGTGTGTATTTTTTAACTAATACAGTATGGGCAAAACCAAAACCATAGGAGATACAGGGAAACTGTCTTAGGAACCTTTAGGTATTTTTTCGTGATAACAATTTTGACATAGTAATCGGAGCAGCTGGAGTTCAGGTGGCATGAATGAATAAGTAGTAAGTAGGTACCTAAGTACTTTGCACAGTCTGTTTTATAAGAAAACATTTTATTAAATTTGACTAACTTCTGCTGCTTGGATTTTTTTCTTCCGATACAATAAAATGATTCTAACATGAAACTAAGTCGATACGCATTTTTTAAAAATAATAAAAATAATTTTTCACTGGCGTTCTATGAGAAAACATTTTATTGAATTTGACTAACTTTGAATTTGACTTAACTAAAAAAAATTGTGCAAATTGTCTCATTTATATGGATATAAATGAGACAATTTGCACAATTTTTTTTTAATGCGGTTCGACTCAGTTTCATGTAGATATCACTTCATTATATCGGAAGAAAAAAATCTGAGCAGCAGAAGTTAGTCAAATTCACACGCTTGACCAAAAAATTTCTATGTCATAAGACACTTTCCCTGCATCTCCTATGGATTCGGACTTGCCTATACTGTCCCAGTTAAAAAAAACACTGATATCTCCTATGTCTATGACATCGTCTTGTTACGTTAAATGATTTATCTGTAAATGACGATAACTTTTTTCGCTGTCATCCGATTTCAATGAAACAAAGCCTATAAGTTGCTCCAGGCTGTGCTTAATCTACATGTGAAAACCGCAAGAAAATCCGTTCAGTGGTTTCGGAGATTAGCGATTACAGACAGACAGAAAGACAGACAGACAGAATGACAAAAAAAATAAAACAAACTTTTTTGTGTTCTGTTACTCTTTTTATATCGCCCAGACTCATTTTTTTTTAAATTTGTTCAAAGTACAGACACACGATTTCTACTCCTATATTATAAGTATAGATATAGATAATTGTACAAAAGGCGAACATAATGCCAGTACGGCATTCTCTACCAGTTGACCTTTGGGCCATACAGATAATAGTTTTATGGTAAACAGTTTTTTTTGTTATCCATTAATAGTTTGTTTTCCGATTTATCAGATTTGACGGAGTTAATTGAACGACATTGTACGGTTGACCGCACGTCCGTGGAAACAAGAACAGTATAACTGATTTCTCATAGTAAGTACCTACCTATTGAAACTCCCTAATAGTGTATAGTTATTCAACTACCTATAAAAGTAGAAGTTAGCATGGTTAACTCAAGTACTTCTCTTATCTGTGGCAATAAGACTATCGTATCATATCAATATGGATTAAGATTTTTGAAATCCAAATTGCTCGTCTATTTTTCTAACAGCTAACATCGACACAATACGACTCTACGCAGCCCATCACTATACGCTGCGTCACACGTGTGCCTCTAATTACGCGCTCAAATTGTATTAATTAGAGCGCGCGAGTAAAGGGTTCCGTCACGAATTAAACGGCATTTTAGGCCCACGGAACTCCATCCATCACTTGAGATCAGGACATTATGGGGGTTATTACCATAAGTTGATGTGTTTATTAATTAATATGATACGATACTCTTATTATATCCAGAGAACACTTGAGTTGACAATGCAACAAAATTCTACTTCTGTAGTTAGTATATTCACTTTAACATCGCTTGTAACTATGTCAGTATTCACTTGCACATCGCTCGTAGAACTGACGGCCGTTGGGGCAGAAAGGCTCTCGAGTGGCGACCACGTATCGGAAGACGCAGTGTAGGCAGGCCTCCCACAAAGTGGACCGACGATCTGGTGAAGGTCGCGGGACCCAGCTGGATGAGGTTAGCGCAGGACCGGTCGTCGTGGAGATCCCTGGGGGAGGCCTTTGTCCAGCAGTGGACGTGTACAGGCTGATATGATGATGATTCACTTTAAGATGGAGGTACCCAGAGAAATTATAAGCGTAACGAGCTTTATCTGTGTTCTGGAGGCACCTACAGTGAGTGATTATTTCTGACAACATTTTGCCTGGTATGTACCTACTATAAAGACTCAAAACTGTGGCAATCTATGTCAAAACTATGTTAGTGACTTTTGTAAATTTGTGGTGAACACTTTTCGTTTATAAATTACTAACTAGCTGTTGCCCGCGGCTTTAAAGTAGCCTATATGTTATTCCAGGATATAGCTATCACTGTACCAAGTTTCATCAAAATCCGTTCAGCCGTTACAGCGTGAAAGAGTAACAAACACCCTCACAAACTTTCGCCAGTATAATATTAGTAATAGTAACTATTGCTACTGCTCCAATAGAGCTTTAAATATCACAAGTCTAATCCGAACCAAGCAACCCCTCTACCTATCTTATTCCAAAAAAGGCAATAAAACTAAACTGCATAACATAAAAAGTAAATAAACTCACAATAGAGCACGCAGAAACATCAAAAAGGAGCTATTATGAAAAATCGTAACGCATTTACGGGGCGGACTCTCGTACATTATTCATGAGAGAAATTGCTCCTCGCATCCATACCTGTTCCGTTCCGGAGCTATTATTTATAAGCGTTCCGCGTAATAACAGTTATCGGGGGTGTGGGGCCCCGCCCAGCGCGTGGAAAAAGTTAGGTAGATTAGGGAGGCGATTTATTTAGGTATCGATATAGACTACCTCTGTAGCGAATCGATGTATCTCTTCTCGCAGCGAATGGTCTAGATTGCTTTTTAAATACGATCTATATTAACTTACGGGTGAAATCAGTAAAAGTCAAAATATTTTATTACAGAGCACACTGGACGTAAATTTTTTATCTACCACCTTAATCATCAGGGAATCCAAAGGCTGCAAGGGTAAGGGAAGACAGTAAGTCACTTCTTGCAATATATACTATATGTATTACATAGCTATAACAATTTATAAATAACTTATGAAACGCAGGCGAGGCCGCGGGAAACAGCTAGGTCATATAATTTGCGCTAAGTTCGCTTTCGTTTAAGATTCGTTTTCGCTTAGCGTTCTTACTGACACTTTTCCTTTTGCTCGGTTCCTAACAGTCGTAGCGTGATGTTAAATATAGCCTAACCTTCCTAAAGAATTGGACTATCAAACGAATAAAAAAATTGTCAAATCCGACTGGTAGTTCTAGAGATTTGGGCGTAATTAAAAAACAACAAATATGGCGAGGAGGTACTCCAATGTGAGGAAACCCTCAGGCAGTAGTTGTATTCATGAAGCGTAACGTTTGCACGTTTCTCAAATCAAATCAAATCACCATCAAACAGTCAATCGAAGATACATTCCTTACAGATCGTAACGTGATTTTGTCACCCGGGCTAGGGTTGCTAATCATCCTAAAAAATACAAGTGTACAACTACCATTTTGTTCATAAAATATTATCTATTAACATAGAATCTCTTAATAGAATCTAATAACACATCTATGAAAATTTATCCTAGCAGTGACGTGAGTATGGAGTGTAGGGGCGTCATATCGTGGCGTCATATCGAGAGGTCCGAATTCGATCCCGGGTCGTGACATGAATGGGTTTCTCTCGAACTTTACTACTGGCTACTAAAGGAAAACATCGTGAGGAACCTGCATACGCCGAAGAAGGAATTCTTAAGCACATGCGGAAGTCCACCAAACCGCACTGTGCTAGCGTTGTGGACTATTAGCCAATACGCTTTCGTTGATTGGGTAGGCCTGGGCGCCAACAGTGGGGACATAACATCGGCATCGTCACGCGTCACAAGTTCCTAATATAAACTGTATAATAGGTTCGATTCTGAAGGCACAAAGTTAAAATTTGACAGCACTAAAATTAGTGTCATCTCTTTCTTCATCATACTGCGTGACAGGGATAGAATCAATTTTAGTGCTGTCAAAATTTAACTTTATGCCTTCATAATCGGACCATGTAAGCTTTATTTATACGTGGTTGAGATAGTAAGGCGACAATATTAATAGGGTCTTGATTTTTCTTTTTGATGTGGCAACCCTAGCGCGCGGTGCCGGAGGCGTTATCGCTGGCAATCAGTCGCGTTTGCCGTAAACTCGTTACGGCAGTCGCGTCTGCTCGTGAGCTGACTTCTCATTGCGCCTTTGTGCGCCTCAACACTCCCTGCAGTGCAAGGAAACATGATTTATTTGAGACCATGATAATGACGCTGCCCGAGTATACTGTCCGGCCCCCTTTCAGCGCAGTTTGATGATATATACAGGCTGTTTGGTGGATCAATATAAAAACGGGATAAAAAAATTTATGATTTTTTGATAGAATTTATGTATGTGTTTTTTCTATGGGCTGTACCGGCCTGAAATAAATACTATTTAATTTAATTTTAATTTAATAAAGGTTATTATTCTTAATTATATAATTATTTACGGGTCTTACACACGAAATAGTTTCAATAGTTTAGTTTTAGAACTATTTCGTGTGTAAGACCCGTAAATAATTATATAATTATTATTCTTAATTTTTTGTTTTTTGGACCTCTCGCGCAGTCAACTAAACGTTCTTAGTATCTTTAAATGTAGTATCTATCTACCTAACTAAACACCACCTAAACATCAATCTAAGATAAAAGCACGTCGATGCGACCTTTAAACCAAATAATCCCATCAGACTCCTACTAAAATGATTAGGGCCCCAGCGCAGGTAGGGCTCCGCCCCGCTCACGGTAAAGAAAAAACTCAATTATCATATTTTATACCTCATAATACTTAGGAAAAAGATATTCAATTATATAATTTTTCCTCTGAAAAAGGAATCCCTTTTCATTTCTCATTTGGATTTTTCTCTTAAGCAATTACGTGCGCGCCTCGGGGAGCGCGAGATTGGCTTGTGAGTACCGCAGGGGTAGCACATCAACTACGTACCTACTCGAAAAACGAGCTTACATTTCTCGCTTGCTTAAGTATAAAATACTCGTGTTAACTTCCCGCTACGCTGAAAATTCGTTGTAGGAAAGTGGACGATCTCGTCCGGAAGGAATCTTGGCTACTAAAGAAGAGTTTGACATTGAATCGAACATGGCAGTAGGTACACTCAAACCAAACTAGGAGCCCTATATTTGACTAGCTCGCCTGGCTTAAAGCGGTCGATTCTACTAATTTTTTTATGGATTTTGTAAGTATCGGAAGTCAATGGAAAATTTGTAGACTTTTTTTGTCGAAGCTAGACGAGCGAGTCCAAAAAATTTCAACATCATAGGGCATTATGTTGACATAATAAGCTTAATAATTAACTTGATAATAATATTGCTGTGCCCTTGCATTGCGTCATATGTATTGGGTTATATTGTACCCTGATTTTTTAATCTGTGGCTTTGATCAATCAGAATTTGAATGTTCGGTGCATTCTTTTTAAACGCAAGTACCTATATCAAACAAAAAGTACTTATTAATAAAAACAAACTTTAATTATAGTGATACCACAGTTTGATACCATGCATAGAGTGGTTGGCCAGACTATTTTAATACTGCTATTCGATTCTGATTCAACAGATACCCCTAATGAAAGATAAAAAACCTTTTAAGTTATTTTTTTGACTGTTTACGAGAATTCATAGAAACAAAGAAATCCTATCAAATGCCAGTTAAATTAGTAATAAAACCCCAGATATTTATTATGTGACTCATCTGAGACGATAAAACTCGTCCTCTATGATTAAATTAACTCATGTCAGAGTCTGCTTCGTCTCGTGACCGACTCGGCGCGCCGCGGTTCATGTCGTGCCCCCGCGTACATTTCCACGTCCGCCGCGACGTTCTAATTTATCTTTTAACAAGGAACGGAATGTTATGTTAACTTATGCGCGGACCGCGTTAGCTTGTTTTCGTTTAATAAAACTGCGTTTCGTCCGCGAATGATTGCTCCAGTTCCACCCACCTACTGTAGCAGATTGTTTGCGCCGAATAGAAATTAGCTCATTTCGCGCTTTAAATATATGTTATCGCATTGCCGTTTCTTTATTTCCCATCTGTATTCCAATACGCTTTATAACAAATGCTTAATTGGAAATTTGAAACAATGTAAATTATTAACGCGTTACGCCGGAAATCTCGGAAACAATTTGCATGTCGTTGCTTTGACAAACTCGTTCAAGTTTAATTGCGTCGCGATCGACGTTGTAGTTAATTCAAACAAATGATGTTCTCAGTTCGCTCGGCTGGCAGCAGCCGCCCGGCCGGCTCGGCTCCGCTCAAGCGGCCGCCGGAATTCGATTCCGGCAACAGGATCGGATTCCCTGGAAACTCCCGTAATCGCATCGCGCGGCCGGGAACACAAATTATTCGAGCGCCGAAACTCGGTAACTTCGTCAACCCTATAAAGGAGGTAAAGAACAAAGCGAACCACAATTGGACGTACCGAGGATCGATCTACCTGAGTCGATGGAAGTTTTAAAAATGGCGGCTCTTTGAGAGCAAACTCGATAAGGCCGCGCCCGCGGGACGCGTAAATACGATTTGCGAGGAATCGCTCGTGCCTTTGACGTCCTCTCACAAGTGCCGTTTGAAGATTTGCTTGTTTGCCCCGTTATATACCGTACAGTACATGCGCAGTAGGTACGGACACATAGAGGAGAAAATTCCGTTGCGTGTCGCATCAGAAGTGCCAAATGTGTTTTGATTGCAAAAAGAAATGTCGAAACACAATTTGGCAGACAATGGAAGCGTCGAAAGTAAATCTGTTATTATTCACACTCCATTACCGGCGGGGAGCGAGCCCGAGATACATAAGTGAGTAAATAGGAGGCGGGCGAGCAAATTGTGTGGAGATGGGAATGATGAAAGTTGTAAATTGATCAGCATAATTTTTATTAGGTAAATCATTCCCGGCGAGGGAGCGGCGCGCGAATTATTTCGACGCGCCAAGTTTGTAAAAGTGGCTCTGCGGCCGCCCATAGCTGCTAGGGGCACCACGCTGTGCCACTATAGGGATTACTATAAAATAAAAAGTAGAGCGTCAGTGGCGTAAGGGATAAGACGCGGCCTATCATATCGAAAGGTCCGGAGTTCGATCCCCGGCTGGGCCATGTACCAATGGGTTTTTTCTCGAAACTTAAGTACATTTACTGACTGCTCTCAAACGGTGAAGGAAAACATCGTGAGGAAACCTGCATACGCCGAAGAAGAAATTCTTAGGCGCATGTGAAGTCCACCAACCCGCACTGGGCTAGCGTGGTGGACTATAGCCCGCACGCCCTCGTTGAGAGAGTAGGCCTGAGCCCCAGCAGTGGGGACATTAATAGGCTGTTGATGATGATCTTCTATATCTTCTATATCTATATACTTATAATAAATCTGTAGAAACCGTGTGTCTGTACTTTGAATAAATTTATAAAAAAATGAGTGTGGACGATAAAAAAAGAGTAACAGAACACAAAAAAGCGTTTTTAAATTTTTTTGTCTTTCTGT
The DNA here is from genome assembly GCA_949699065.1 of Metalampra italica. NCBI lineage: Eukaryota > Metazoa > Arthropoda > Insecta > Lepidoptera > Oecophoridae > Metalampra > Metalampra italica. The sequence goes on from OX452982.1 coordinate 8,501,459, forward strand.
CTTTCTGTCTGTCTGTCTTTCTGTCTTTCTGTCTTTCTGTCTGTCTGTAATCGCTAATCTCCGAAACTACTGAACGGATTTTCTTGCGGTTTTCACAGGTAGATTTTGCACAGCCTGGCGCAACTTATAGGCTTTGTTTCATTGAAATCGGATGACAGCGAAAAAAGTTATCGTCATTTACAGATAAATCATTTAACGTAACAAGACGATGTCATAGACATAGGAGATATCAGTGTTTTTTTAACTGGGGCAGTATAGGCAAGTCCGAAACCATAAGAGATGCAGGGAAAGTGTCTTATGACATAGAAATTTTTTGGTCAAGCGTGTGTTGTCCATAAAAATGAGACAATTTGCACATATTTTTTTTAATGCGGTTCGACTCAGTTTCATGTAGGGATCACTTCATTATATCGGAAGAAAAAAATCTGAGCAGCAGAAGTTAGTCAAATTCAATAAAATGTTTTCTCATAGAACGCCAGTGAAAAATAATTTTTATTATTTTTAAAAAATGCGTATCGACTTAGTTTCATGTTAGAATCATTTTATTGTATCGGAAGAAAAAAATCCAAGCAGCAGAAGTTAGTCAAATTTAATAAAATGTTTTCTTATAAAACAGACTGTGCAATGTACTTAGGAACTTACTACTTATTCATGCATGCCACCCGAACTCCAGCTGCTCCGATTACTATGTAAAAATTGTTAACACGAAAAAATACCTAAAGGTTCCTAAGACAGTTTCCCTGTATCTCCTATGGTTTTGGTTTTGCCCATACTGTATCAGTTAAAAAATACACACGTATAATAAAAATTGATATGAGAAGTCTTATGAGCAATAGAAGTGAAAACAACAATTTTTTAAATTTTTATCTGTCTTCACCAAATTGGATACGGTGTTCATAGTTTGTTCCTGAAGGTATGGTATACCTTAAATTATGGTGAAGGTACTTAGAATGATCCATTTTACCATTGGAAAATTATAACTAGACGATGTATGTCTGTACATAGCAGAGATAGGTACCTACTTCCAAAATCCACGCGGACGAAGTCGCGGGCAACAGCTAGTGATAAAATAAAATACTTAAAGCCTATCCCAGACACACGCGTCCTGCAGTGGCGGCCTACCGCAGGCCGCAGCTTCAATATGCAAACGCATGCCGCGCATGTCTGAAGTCTTACATACATTGCATAGGGTATACAACAGGCCGCCACCGCCACCGCGGGCCGCGTGTGTCTGGGATCCCCTTAAAATAAACAGTACCTAGTTACAACGCTCCGTCCACTTTTTAGCATCTGATTCTTGCAGCTAATGTGGATTAAGACATAATGAACTCAACATATGTTTCTTAAACAGGACCAACATCATGACGCAATACAATCGCCATATACAGGACCGTGTCAAATCAAAATATGTATTATGAGTATGACACAGGGCAGGGTTGTATTAGTTAGACAGAAAACAGCATTTGGCGGACGAAGGATGTTTTAAAATGTTTCTTTTCTTCATATCAATAGGGAAACAATTTTCTAAACACTTTCAGACACGTTTTTTTACAAACCTTTTCTTTTAAATTCAGGACTGTCCGTCTTCATTTCGAAGATACACGCACCCCCGACAGCAGCATTGCAATGCAAATTGTATGGAATGATAGAGGGACTCTCTCCCAAATTACTTGGCGAAATTTTAATTTGTTATTTTGGATCAGACGCAATTAGCCCCCAGTTGTAACTTGTAACTTCGTAACAGGCTTTGTACTCGTAACGGCATCTGTATGACAGAGCGGTTTCATTTCCGAGATTGATTGAATACAGTTTCGTAATTACCCATCTCTTCAGTTGTAACTTTGGAAACTTTGCTCAATTGACTTGTGGTTTAATCCGATTTTGTTTACAGATTTTGATTGATTTATAGTAAGTGGTACTTACAAAAGTTAAGTTGTGAAAGATATACAAAATGATGCCTACATTCCGACTCAAAGTAAGCTGATATATCAGCTTAGCGGTTCATGATTGGTAACAATTAACAAATTGAACACAACTGAAACTCTACCATCCCTAAACTGGAGCTCATTCAATTGAGCGGGGCTCGTTATTGTAACGAAACTAACGGAAACGGTAACAGAACTAACGGCCAGTAACGGGATCGTAACGAGTGTAACGAAGTTAACGGCGGCGCGTACGTTTGTTGCGACCATCGAACTATAGCCGATAGGTACTTAGTTGGAAGTGATTACGACTTATAAATAATAACGTATAAATGTACTAAAATCTCATACGAATACGGAATGTTTAATACCAATTTCAATTATATATTTCAATTTTTAAAAACCACACACAATGGTTGTATTATGTAATTTATTTATATGCAAGTATAATAAGTATGTTTATTAGTTAATTGAGTACCTACCCATCTCCACAAGCTTCGGCTTAGTTTGGGACTAAACAGCCGGGTGTGAATTTGTCCAAACATTATTATTATTTTATCTTGAAGGGAAATTTATCGTTTCTCTAAACGGCAAAATTAATATTGAAACCCGTGTCGGACTATGAGAGTTCCGTTGTACCGTTTTTGTAAAGAATCCAGAAAAATAAAAATAAATCAAATCAACAGCCCATCAACATGTCCGCACTGCTTGGGGACCCTTTCAACGAGGACATACAAATATGCCAGTAAAATATTAGGTTATTTAAAAAATTACAAAGTAAACTTTCTAAATTGAATGAAACGAATTATAATTAACCCATTTGCTTCAACAATGTTTTGCCAACCCGCTCGCCGCGTCGCGCCCGCATCGGTTCCGCGGTCACCAAAGAATGGGTTAACAATATAAAAACGGTCAATCTTTCCGCGCCACTCGACTCGCCGCCGATCGCTACTCGCCCGATTTATTTTTTATGGCCACTTTAAACGATTCTATTCGATTGTATGCAGGCGTTGCTAATCCGGACGAACGAAGGGTTGACTCAGCTATGATAGAATAGCGGAAGCGGTAGCGGGCATAGTCAGCCAGAAACAAAAATAAACTTAAAATAGTATTTAAAAAAAAACATACATACAACAGTACAGCCGAACATAGAACCTCCTCCTTTATTGGAAGTCGGTAACAAGCTAATTTAAATTCAATATACTTGTATTATCTTGTATTATTTACAGAACTAAAGGGATGCAAAATTTGAATATAAATGATCGCTTATCGGGAAGTGGTCGAAAAATCGATCGCAATATACCTCCCGGACAGACAAACAGAAGACCAAGTTAAAAAAGTTACAAAACTTATAAATACCGTTAATTACCTATTCCAAAAAGTTTAAAATTTTTGGAATTCGCTTGGTGTCTTTAGCCTGTCTACGTCCACTATTGAAAGGGAAATCGTCCATCCTGATGCGGAATTAACACTATATTACGACAGCCTTCGCTGTACAGATTACTTACTCTGTGGTACAGGACGCGCGCAGTGACACTGCTATGCTCTCACACCATTGCATATAGTTGAGATTGGAAGAAAGCAAAGCTGTGAAGGTATTTAATCAATCGCAATTTAAATCATAAACATATTACAAACAAATCACCGGTGTATCAAATGTAGTGTATTTTTAAGTCCGCTTTCAGCTCAGTTTGACACTGAGACATAAGGCCACGTTTACACGAGCGTCGGGTCGCGGCGGCACGCGCCCGCCGCACGCGTCGCACAATATTGACGAACGCCCGCGGCGGCGCGCGGCGGGGCGCTGGCTCATTGGACGTACATCGTATGGCCGATTGCCGATTAGTTGAAGCTCTATAAAAATTACTAAGTTACTAATAAAAATACTAAAATAAAAAATTACTAATGTTTTAAACCAAAAGAAGCAAGATTCTCTCTTCTCCTTTAGAGTTAGAGTAACCTTTGTGGTGTTATGTGGTTATTAATTTCAAAAATAAAAAAATTTACATATCTACTTAAGTTTCTAAGAATTAAGCACAATATTTTGGTTTTGTATTTTTGCATACCTCATCAACTTACAAAATTTCAGATTTTCTAAAGGTTTTCTTTCACATTTACTTGTAGCGTTTTTATTTTCTGTAAATGACTCATCAACAAGAATTCAGTCGTCAATGAAATCAAGATCCAATTACGGTACATTTAGCATCAATGGCGGCACTCGAGCGCACACGCTCCGGCAGTCACGTGTCATTCGCTGCGTTTTGTTTATCCGCCAGATTCGAGGCAATTTAGCGTTAAGTGATCGCGGGGCGACACACCCCCTGCGGCTATTCATGACTTTCCGCTTTTTTATACGCGCGACGGGTCGGCGCGATTTATTTACGGACAGTGTAGACGTGCCCTTTGTCCGAGAGTCGGTGGGTTGTTGATTGCGATCGGTTCCGCTATTAAAGTATTATTTGTGTGACGTTTTTATTATTTTTATAGAGTGGAGAAGTAGTGATTGATATAGTTGCACTGCGATGGGTTATTAATGATGATGCTAGATTTATTATAAAGTGCTTAGGGGGTTGGTTCGGCCGCAGTTATGTCGCTATATTTACTATTGAACTAAGTATCACATAATTATAAACCTTTCGACCGTCTTCGACATATCTCAAGAAGTTAGTACGTTGAAGTGGCAGTGGACTGGTTACATCTGTCTGAGAACCGATAACCGCTGGGATAGATGAGTCTGTTCTCAAGTGGAGACCAGGCGTGGGCAGGCCTGGATGCGGAGAAATGAAGATCGGGTTCAATGGCGCGCCTTGGGGGAGGTATATGGACTAAGGCAGGCAGATTTTTTTGTAGTTTCAATTTAAACATTGTCTCGGCCCGATCTCGCCACGCACAAAGCGAAAAGCTGATGTCCCTGAGTCATGCGCCCGCGCACAACAATAGAGCGGCTCGGTGTTCATTAGTGGCTTTAATTAATGCTTAATTGAGCCAAATAGAGTATCAATTTAGCGGACGGCAATTGGATCATGCATCCCGCCCCGCGCGGAGTCGACGAGCGCTGAAATACAACACGATTTGTACTCGTCTGTCTGTTGAGAAATCTATGTATTATGTATTACTAGCTGTTGCCCGCGGCTTCGCCCGCAAGCGATAAATACCTATAAACCATCCGGAAGAAATCATCTGAATGATAGTAATAACAAAAATGCGTTGTGAGACCTGGGGTTACAGAGAGCGACTTTGTTGTATACCATGTTATGTATGATAGGTATACTTACTTACTTAAATTTACTTACTTTTTTGAGAAACATATTTCTAAATATATTTCTAAATATTGTCAAAAATTATTACATTATTGATTTATGTAAACTACACTGGAACGAAGTAGGTACATACAAACATACGTACGCAATTCATTGATATGAATCATTGGCAGGACGTATTCGCAATGAAGTGCGTCTCAACCGCTTCGTTATGGGTTAACAGCATTAATTAGAGCTGAATTGACTTAAATACACAACCGACTCGTTGTCGTTTTTGTCATTAGCAATTTCCAAGTACCTACATAATTATAACCTAGAGTATCTACATACATATCTTCACGCTATGTCCCTGATGGGGCAGGCAGAAAGAACAGAGCGCCAAGTATCGCGACCCTGACACACACCCTTTCGCTTCGCTCAGTCTCATCATTCACGCTTAACTTGGGACTAAACAGCCGTGTGTGAATTTGTCCAAAAACATTAATTATTCTCTTCATACACGCTCGCTGCCGGACGCGAGTGCTTTCGCGTGTTATCTGCAGTGTCCGTCTTTGAGCACCCGCTCTATCTCATCCTGATGTATTGTCAGTTTTTCGCCTAGCTATTTGTCTAGCTCGTCCCTGACTCCTTATAATATATATCATCATCAGCCTATTGACACGTCCCCACTGCTGGGGCTCAGGCCCACCCTCTCAACGAGGGCATTCAGGCTATAGTCCACCACGCTAGCCCAGTGCGGGTTGGTGAACTTCACATGCAGGTTTCCTCACGATGCTTTGCTTCACCGTTCGAGAGTAGTCAGTAAATGTACTTAAGTTTCGAGAAAAAACCCATTGGTACATAGCCTAGCTGGGGATCAAACTTCGGAACTATCGATATGATAGGCCGCGTCTTATCCCCGACGCCACTGACGCTCTATATTTATTTAAAAAACCCCAAACAAAACGCATCATCAATACTCACACACACCTAGTCGCTGGCTATAGGATCAAGTCGCGCGGTGGAATTAGCGCGCGCGTTCGCCTCGACAATGGTGGCCTAACGAACTTACTTAACCCGCCGACAATCGGGCGGTGGACGTGTGCACTCCGGTTTATGTCATGCGTGTGACACTAAGAATTCAACAATAGCGTTAATAATCTGATTTTTTACAAGGAATAAAACAGACTTCTTTGTAAAAAAATGTGATGTACGTCGATGATTTATTGATTAATTTTTGTTTAATTATCCACCTTTAGAGGTGACATATTGCTTTCAAATTGAAATGGGACCACCCTCGAATATAGCCTATACAATAAAAAAAATCAACATTAAAATCGGTTTACAATCGACGAAGATATCGCGAAGATACCTACACAAAAAAATGTCAAATTGAGAACCTCCTCCTTTTTTGAAGTCGGTTGAAAATGCAAACAATACAAAGAACTGTTTTGTGGGTCTGTAAGCATTGGATACGGCCAAAGCACTGACCTGTAATGTATACTACTGGATTGGTTTTCCAGTACAAATGATAGTTAATTTTGTGTGTCAATTTGAAACGCCGCCTTTCTCAATTTTGACGTGTAATATGGATGTTAACACCAAAATCGTTCAAAATATTTAGTACCATGGACAATCGTCACTAGTCGTATGACATTCAGAGCCAAAATGGCGTTAATCAAATAGGCACATTATGTAGTGCTTTTATTTTAAAATGTTAATCTTTATCATTTAAATAGTTAGATATTTTTTACAAAAAAAGAAGAAGATGAATAATGCGTGACACACACTGGGCGGCGGCGTTGCGAAAGCGTTGCGGCGGCGAAGGTTTGTATGAAGAACGCGCTGCGCCGGCGCCGCTTTGATGTAAAGGGCTTCATACTATTTCGAACATTACAGAAAAAAACCGCAACGCTTTCGCAACGCCGCCGCTCAGTGTGTGTCACGCTTAAATGTAAGGATCAACTCCCCACTGCATAGATCAATCTCCACTGAGAATGCCCAAAGTAGACAAAGCTAAATAGAATAGGTACAAACTTGTGACCATAACGGGAATGCCCTCGACGGTACTGCGGGGTGAAACGCGTCGATGTAAACCTATTTGTCATATTAATGTTGGCAATTAGAGCACCATGCGGGCGCGCGGCGGAAGGGTTGGCGTGCAGCTCGGGACAAGCTAGGTCCAGCGCAGAGCACAGTATTGAATGAGACCCGAAAATCGGATGTCCATCGTTTATCAATCATTTAGGTCAGTTTTAGTGATCCTACTAATATTAAGAACGCGGAAATTTGTAAGGATGTTTGGATGTTTGTTACTCTTTCACGCAAAAAACAACAGAACAGATTTTGATGAAACTTTCATCAACATCATCAACAGCCTATTAACATGTCCCCACTGCTGGGGCTCAGGCCTAACCTCTCAACGAGGGCGTTCGGGCTATAGTCCACCACGCTAGCACAGTGCGGTTTGGTGGTGATGAAACTTTACAGTTATATTACCTACACGTCAGATTAACACATGGGGAAAAAAATTAACGAGGGGGAAGCCGCGGGAAACAGATAGTGCCTACAAAATCAATTGTAACCAAATTAGTGCTTCGGTATAGAGGCTTTTAAAACCACGTATTTGATAAGCATTTTGAAATTGTCAGGATAAGAACCTAATATTATAATTATGTAGAGTTCTCTCTTTACTTTCTCTCATATCGTCGCACAGTTATTGCGGCCAACTGTCCAAATGACATTTTAATTACGAGGTTTTTAAATTTAATTTCACTGTTGCTTTTAATTTTTTAAATGAAATGACCGCTTTAATTGCCATTATTAATGCACGCCGGTAATTGCAGCGTTTGTTTTATCAGTTGAGCGATTAGATCATAACTACATGCATCATTGTTACATTAATTTAAAACTGTAATGGTAAGAAGGGGTTGTTATGGAGAGGGCTACGCTCGGGGTTCCTTTGAAGGATATGGTCATCCGTTGACTTAGAAGTTTGATTTTTCCACAGCTCTAAGGGATTGCAGACCTAATTATTTGATATTAATGTCAACTTGATACCTCCATGCGTTCCTGCGAAAAAGGGTCTTGACCGACAAGCAGACGAAATTATCCTACAAGGGTTCCTTTTTTCCTATTGAGGTACGAAACCCTAAAAACATTATAAAATAATACAACCGCTACATATCACAACGCAATTACGTATGCGGCGCGCTGCACGTGAGACGGCGATACGTTTAATTATGTTAATTCATTGCGCGACAGCAAATACACTTGTGTAATAGAAGATACGCTCTCGCCGCTCGGGGTAACGACGTCACACTCATTTTGGAGTTATGTGAATTATGAACATGACAAAATTAGTTAAAGTAGTAAGAACGTAAGGGGTTATTTATTTTGACAACCTTTTTCGAGTTAAATCGTCATTGCTGTACTGGTCAAATAAATGAGAGCAGACGGGCAAAAAATTTGAATGAAAATCCATATATGTAGTGCCTAGCGGTCAAATAATGACCATATTAATTCTTAACATGTCATGTGACCATGGCAACCACGGAGGTAAAATAACAACAGTTTTTTTTAAAATTTCGAATTGCCTTGCAAATTGCAAGCAGTTTAGTGTAAAAAAACAAATGAATACTTTGGCGCGTGGAAATTTATTGTTGTTCGTCATTGATTTTGGAATGTATATGTATGAAATAAAATGGTGTACATAGGTAATAGTTTGAATTTCCGCGCATTTGTTTGAGAAAACTACTATACAAGTCTTGGCCACAACCAGGCATTGATGGACTCACGTATGTGTGCCTCGGCTACCGCCTCGGCCCACATGCACACGTTCATCCATCAATGCCTCTGTTGCGGGCCGCGGCAGTAATGTACTATACTACCTACTTATTGATATTCGAGATCTAACAAGGAGGCAGCTTTAGTATTAATTCAACGCTTCTGATTTCACATTTTTCTTTCAAACTATATTGATTCAAAAAAAATTACATCTTCAGCTCGATTTTTTTAAAATATTATAGGTAATGAGAGTTTGGTTACTAGGTAATGAGACTTAAATAAATAAGTCTACTTGGTAGTTCCTCTTAAATGGACTTTCCCGTGGTAAAAAGAAGTCAACTTTATTGCGGATCATCATCATATCAGCCCTTTAACGTCCACTGCTGGACACAGGTCTTCCTCCACTCCACAATGAACGCCACCGCACCCGGTCCTCCGCCCGCCGCATTCAGCCGCTTCCGGCCACCTTCTTTAGGTCGTCGGTCCACCTGGCGGAGGGGCGTCCCACTCAACCGCGGCCTCCACTCCAGAACTCGGATAAAACAAATTAACTGCATATAAAGTTATAATAAACCGAATTGACGAGTTTTAAAGGCCTGACCGCGCGAAACAGTTCCTGTCCGCTTACCGGTACTGTTTTGATAAGCTTAAAGAAAATCTTCACACACAGACACGGGCGTGATAAGCCCGGCTCAAGCGGCAGATCGCATCAGCGCCACTTCCGGTCCGACCGGACGCGCCGCCATTGTGTTTTCCAAGGCAGCCAACATAAGATTGCTATGCTATGGCTACTTTCTCCCCGCCGTAGTGATGTTACACGCGGAAACTAACATTCAAGTGAAAATTTGCCTATGTTAGCTCCACACTAGCACGTTGGCGGTAGCGACCAGCGGTACAAGGACTATGAGAATTTATTAATTTTTGTCAGTTTTAAAAAAATTAACAAAGGTAATGAATGACTGATACCAAAAAGACTTCTTCAAAGTACTTATCTTCTTCTAGTCTTCATAAATATATAAAACAAAGTCGTGTTAGTTACACCATTTATAACCCAAGAACGGCTGAACGGATCTTGATGAAACTTGGTACAGTGATAGCCTAATTATACCCTGGAATAACATATAGGCCACTTTTTACCGGGGTAAACGGTTCCCGCGGGAAAAACTCATTCTACGCGGGCGAATCCGCGGGCATCAGCTAGTTTATCGTATCATAGACGTGTAAAATACTAATATAACTCAAAACATTACCATAAATCAAATATAGAAGCAATTAATTAGCGTTACATCGTCCCGGGAGTTGTGTAAGTGCCTAAAGTGTAATCAAACTAATTGAATGAAAGCTTGAACTTTAAAAGTTAATTCTGAGCGGAGTGAAGTTAACCTCGGATCATTATTATTGACAATTAAGCTCCCCGATTCGATTACAGCGAATCTTCCGACCGACTTGGACGAGACCCGAGCAACTCTATCGGGAACCAAGTCAAAGGCGACGGCGGACGGGGAAGCTTTAGGTCTCGAACGCTCCGAAATGGGCGAAACTTGGTAGGAATGTAGGGAGGATTATTCTGACCACAACAACATAAATATAAGTTTCTTTTTTCACTTCTCATGCTCCTAAAGTTCTTGTTCATGCTGGATGTAGGCGACAAAGAATGAGTTTTTATGCTCTAGTGCATAAAGTAAAATCTACGTCTTTTTTTTTTACAAGGTTACGTCTACGTCTTTTTATTTCTTAAGTTTTTCATAATCCTTGTTCTATATTACTAAATTAGTGAAACTAGGCAATAGGTTAAAAGTGTCACGTTTAGATTTTTTTATGAACGTTTATTTGCAATGTTGCTGTATAATTTTCTCGCAATCGAGGTGAAAAACAGACTGTATAACTCGTTCATAAAACCCATTTAACCCTCGACTTAAAGTCTCTGGTAAAATGGCGCGTGTTGTGCACTTGTTGCACAATCAATACTACCTATTTGATTGAATATTTGATTCTACTGCCATTTTATCAGGTTTTATATTTTTATATTGTATAAGTACTTATAAGACAGAAAAACCCGGTAAACATTTTAATTTAATTTATTATTTGAAAATCTCAACTTAAGTGACAAAAGCATAGATACGTTACCGTAACAGCAGCATTGAGCATTGCATTGTACGAATAATGATCGGAGTCAAATAACACGATTCAACCTAACCCATCTCCATAACATTTCATATTAAATAATTGATAAAATTACCTAGGTATATTAAAATTACCTATATACGAAAAAAGTAGTACATTGTTAACCTAGGTGTGAAAGTAACTTATTTAAGTCCCGAGACGGGGTTTGGCGCCCGACGCGTAGCGAGGGCGCCAATAGTTCGAGGGACCTCTAAATAAGTTTTGAACCCGAGGGAAACACTGTGCTTTTCATTAAGAATACAATGAAAGTAAAAAAAAATACATAAAATGAGTGTTAATACAAATCTCTGCTATACGGGAGTATAAACAAAACTCTACAACTCGAAAAAACAAATGAAGAGCGGATTGCCGCTTTTACGTCTACTTTGTTTTTTTTTCTGTGGCCGGCCAGCTATTATGCCATTATTTTTCATTTCCATCATTGAAAAAATGGTAAATATTTTGCCCAATCTATGTTATTTTAAAGAAATAGTTGACAGTAATAATTATAATAAAGTCATTTAAAAATATATATTCTTTAATTATTACTTAAGTTATTTCAATTATACATCGCGCTGTAATTGAGTGGCTGTATAGACAGTTGGAACATGGTCCAATAGAAATGTCAAAATAGTACTAGTTTTTTTAAATATAATTTGACAGCTGTCAGTTGAAAGCGATTCTCCCTAGGGCTGAGATGTATTACTTTCAACCCGCTCCACAGGCAACTTCAGACCTACTTTCAGAGTATGAGTAATGAAAAACCTATTTTACACGAAAGTCTCAGCATAGATATAAAAGCTGACGGTTTAGACTTAAACCGTTTAGCAAACTTACAACTTAATTCCACTTAGCAGTTCCCAATTTGAACTGACATCATGAAGTTTAATAATTTAATAGGAAGACAAAAGCAATTAATAGATAGCAAGCAACCAAAGTAATTAATTTTGCTTCTTATAAGCATATTCGCGAAGCCTATGCCCAGCAGTGGGACAACATAGAGACAAAAAAACATGTCAGAGATCTATCTTACGAGGTTACTTTACTAAAGTTCGCGTAAAAAGTTAACTATGCCTTCTCTTAGTACACTTTCCCCTTTCCCTCAGGCTGACTGGTTCCTGAGGTTTTCTTGATAATCATATATGTTATTCCAGGATATTAGCCGTCACTGTACCAAGTATCATCAAAATCCGTTCAGTAGATAAGGCGTTACAGAGCAACAGACAAACAAACATAATAATAGACGAAGGTCCAGACTTTACTTTTGCATTATAAAGGATATTACAATTGATATATAAACACAACCTGTCCACCGTGGCCTTCCAGTGTCCAGGGGTGGACTTGATTAAGCTGAGGATGTAATGACACTCCACCCCTCCTCTGTACAACCTTTTACAAGCGGAGTAAATTCAGTTTTCAATTAAGTATAATTATAACTTGCTAAACATTCTCTTTCCGGGACCGAATGTGAAAGAATAAAGACCGATCAATTTTGTTCGTATTGTAGTTGTGATTATTTACCTCACTAAGAATATTTAAAGCCTTAAATTCAAATCCAATGGCCTTAACAAAACAGTAGCCACGGACCACCGAGTCGACGCCCCGCTCGCTCACGACGCGTGTAATTGAGGCAATCTGTTTACAAATACCTTACAATTAACCGCCAACGTGCTGCTGGCCCAAATAAGCTGACCGACTCATTCCTTTATTGGTATTGAATCACTGTCAATCAACATTTTATTGCATACGCTCTACTAGGAGTGCACTGATATTCGAGTTTTCGCTAGTTTAACCCTATATAAGGCAGAGACGATTTGGAAACCACTTAGTTAATAAACATTTACGGAGAAGAACATCCTTTTTTTATTATAGGTAATGGTATTATATAGCGAATATATCAGGCTTTCTTTCCTCATTCATACTTTTTCGGTGAGTATTTAATTTTAGTGTAATTAATTAATCTATAGTATGTGGTAAATTTATGCACTTTGTCAAGGGAAGCAAGCTATCATCATTGTTTCCATTATACTATTAAAATATACATGTTTATACATATACATATAAATATACCTATGTTTGTTATGTCAATGTCAATGAATAGGTGTATTGGAAACAGATCAACTGAAAACTCAAGTGCACTAACAGGCCGAGTGCATATATTGACCACATGTTTTCGTTTTTTTTTTGCCGTAGATGTGTTCCCCAGCGCATTACAAATATGGTAGTGTTTCACGTAGCATATCTTCATAACTGGGGCCTTTTAAAGGGTTAAGTAACTTTTCTTGTTAGGGCGCCAATCGCGCTGATTCTGAATGATATTACCAAATCTAAACCATAACCAAAAACGTTATGCTTCATCCACATGTTTGGCAAATATTTACAAACGCAAGCCAAACTCCTGCTCCACACGTTTGCGGTTGAAAAGGTTTACCAAACGTGTGGATGCAGCATAACGTTTTTGGTTATAGTATGGATTTGGTATATCGTTGAGAATTAGCGCGATTGGCCTACCTGGTACCTGGTGTACCTGGTGACACTTCGACCCTATTTGATCTGTTGTTGTGCCCAATCCCAGGCCACCAACATTGCCCAATTCATTTTTTGGTGGCCTTCACTATTTAGAATATACATTCTATTCTTTGGCGTAAGCAGGTTTCCTCACGATGTTTTCCTTCACCGAAAAGCCTGTGGTACTAAAATAACCTTACATATAGGGTCCGAAAAAACTCATTGGTACGGGTCAGGGTTGGAACCCACGACCTCATGAATGAGAGCCCAGTGCACCACCAACCAGGCTGCCACAGCTCTCTAATCCTCCTACTAATATTATAAAGGCGAAAGTTTGTAAGGATGTGAGGATGGATGTTTGTTACTCTTTCACGCAAAAACTACCGAACAGATTTTGATGAAACTTGGTACAGTGATAGCTTATATCCTGGAATAACATATAGGCTACTTTTTAACGTGGACTAAGTCGCGGGGCGTCCGCTAATATCCCCTAAGTAACAAAACGCCTACATAGAGGGCGCTGTTTCGTAATGTATACGGGAAAAACTTTTCTACGCGGGCGGAGCCGCGGGAAAAAGCTAGTATCTACCTATATAAAAATATTTAATATACAATTTCATTCATTTACATTTTTAAGTAAATCGATGTCTATTTCTGTACTCGGTTATTAATGTTGGTCTTAAAGTTTTGACCTAATTACCTCATGAATCATACAGCTTTATGATCGTGACGTCATTCCAAGACGGTGGTCGAACTTAAAATGGAGATGAGTGTAACGTCAATTACTCCATTAAGGCCTAGTACGGTCTAATAGACTGTAATTATATTGCGCGCAATAAAGCTGTTTACACACTGTACCGCGACTTGGGATCAAGATACACGCTTTTCAATTGGACATACTCGTAAAAAAAAAATTAAAAAATCTAACGAAGCAGATCTTCGAGAGCGTCAATGGCGTCGGGGATAAGCCGCGGCCTATCATATCGAAAGGTCCGAAGTTCGATCCCCGGCTGGGCCATGTATCAATGGGTTTTTCGGGTTTTTTTCTCGAAACTTAACACTGCAGACCCACGGTACCCCTGGCCGCACCACTGGTGGTACCGTGGGTATTTTAAGTGCATTTACTGACTGCTCTCAAACGGTGATGGAAAAGCAAACCTGCATACGCCGAAGAAGAAATTCTTAGGCGCATGTGAAGCCGCACTGGGCTAGCGTGGTGGTCTATAGCCCTAACGCCCTCGTTGAGAGGATAGGCCTGAGCCCCAGCAGTGGGGACATGTTAATAGACTGTTGATTAGATTTGAAGCAGATCTTCTGTGTTCGCCATTGCTAAAATAATGTCCAGCAGGGTTTATGGACATACGGCCTATCTAATGGCGGTAAATGGTCATGCCTACCTACCTATAGACACCCACAACACCAGATCTTGTAACGAACCTTTTTTCGCCTTACTTGAGATTAAAACGAACTTATTCTTAGCACTGCTGTATGTAGGAATGCAAGAAAGATAGCAAAAGACATCAAACGTGAGTCCTGTCAAATACCTACATTACATACTTTTATAAACGTTTTCTTATAGTTTTACGTCCTTTCCAGTAGATAGTTATCCTCTGGAGAGACTACTTGTTTTATTTCCGTTTTGACGGAACTCTCATAACAGCTGTGAACAAGTAAAGATACAAAGAAATGTCAAGTAAAAGTGACTTACTGGTCGAAAGGAGAGAAGATGTGCGGCGGAGGCCTGTGCTCCGGGGGGGCATCCCTGGAGCCCGCGCTGCCCACCGACGGCGCGGGAGACGCGCAGCTCGCCTCCGACCTGCTGGCGCGACCACCTCGCTTTATACACTGGTCTCAAAGACCGTCAATGTAGCGTTGCACGGTCTTTGAGACTAGAATCTTCTGCCGCAACCACTTATGAAACTCCGTATGCGTCCGGATTAAAACTCTGTAACTGCCATCAAGAATCAGGCTGCGGGGCTTCACCATGGAGAACCAAACATCGTGGACAGTGGGCGGACGTTCTTACTTGTACTACTACTATTCTGTGGCTCTAGTCTGGCACAACATGAGTAAAATGATAGTTTGTAGAGTTACAGTGGATAAAATTCTTTTTAAAATTTATTTTATAATGTGTAAGTTTTTATGAGTTTTCCTTTGTTTCGTTATTCATATTCATTATTCTATTCCACGTTTTGGTCATTTTATTTACTATGTTGAACATTCTTCTTTGTTAAAAGTATTCCACATATGCGTGTCGTCAGATGTTTTAAGTTTGAAATGATAGGGTGATTTTCATATTCATTATTCTGGGATCAATACCTTTCATACTTTAGAATTTAAAAATATATAATTGTACTTAACTAGGTATAATTTGTTGTTTGACTACTTCCACCTACTTTTTAGTTTGGCTTTTTGGTTTTTGGGGTTTAAATTTTACGCGGAAGAACAAAAGTCGCCGGAAACAACTAGTTGCCACATCTACATTGTCCTTATGCTGAATTTGGTGAAGCGTGCTAACCTCTCGTTCCTCGGCGATCGGTTGGGCGAGCGGTGCGGCGAGCGGTGCGGCGAGCGGTGCGGCGAGCGGCGCGGCGAGCCGGGGGTGACGGGCGGGGAGGCGCGAGGGGACGCGGCTCCTGACACGGGAGACACCTCTCCCGACCCGTGGGACATACCACACTCGGATGAGCCCTGAAATGTTGAGGATTGAGGAGTGGAAAGCCTTACAGCGCCGTATGTTCCGGAGGCTGAACGCTCGTACAAACTTCACAATTGTCATTGTGTAATGTTTAGTAGTTGGTTATATAATGCTTTCGTATAAAAAGGTTGTCTGGAAGAAATCGCTCTTAGCGATAAGACCGCCTAGATGTACATTATGGTATCTGTACCTATGTATTTATTATTGCGTAATACTTCTTGTAAAAAAGCTGTTGGTTTTCTAAATAATAAAAATAATAATAAAAATTCTATCTGTTTTTTTTTCTTTTTTGTCTGTAATTTTTAAATGTGTAATAAAGTGTATTGAAATGAATTGAATTGAAAATGGTTGTAATTTCAACTACCTTATCGTCGGCAGGATCCCTCTTGGTGAGGACGTCCGCGCCCTCCCGTTTCCTCTGTTCCTCTTTTAGTCTCTCCGCCTTCCGCCACTTAGCTCGCCGGTTTTGGAACCACACCTGTCAACAACAGCGCCTAGTTTAAAATAAATATCTACAAAGCTTTTGCAAAATCATCATCATCATCAACAGCCTATTAAAATGACCCCACTGCTGGGGCTCAGGGCTACCCTCTCAACGAGGGCGTTCGGGCAATAGTCCACCACGCTAGCCCAGTGCGGGTTGGTGGACTTTACATGCGCCTAAGAATTTCTTCTTCGGCGTATGCACGTTTCCTAACGATGTTTTCCTTCACCGTTTGAGAGTCAGTAAATGTACTTAAGTTTCGAGAAAAAACCCATTGGTACATGGCCCAGACGGGGATCGAACTTCTGACCTTTCGATATGATAGGCCGTGTCTTATCCCCGACGCCACTGACGCTGAAATGACAATAAAATGAAAGTGGCAATAAAAATAATAATAAAAACTCCTAAAACCTGCCAGTATTATTAGTGGCCATTAAAAATATAAAACATTCTAGAACCGGCGACCAACAAACATCATATCAGAATTTTTACTCTCTGAACAGGAACGACTCGAGCGAAACCCAAGCAAATCTTGAGATAGTGTAATTCATTATAGTACTAAAGTAATACAGTATACGGAGATTGTAATGCTTAAAGTTCTTTGTACACCTAATCAAGTTACTGCGATCATAGTATTGGTGATCGCAGTCAAATTAACAAAATCCATTCAACATTTGACCACCCATTTCAATTTACAATTTACCTCTACATCATCTGTCTCAAAAGTAATACACACAAAATTATTACCCGAGCTGTCAACATGACCAAAATCCAACGGCCCGTCATTACCACCCCATTTTGTTACTCTTAACTCAAAGATTACAGATCATTCGCTACACCAGACGGAGGGTGTCTATATGAACCAAAACAAACTGACCTATTCCACCATTGCTACCAAACGCTACGAGAGCCCAACTTATTCTGGCCTTAGTATAACATTCCCAGGATTAAAGACCTTGATTGTCAAAGGCTGTGTATGCTACGATAGGTCACGTTAAGGTGGTGGAGGTAAGCTGGTTAGCCAAACACGTCTAGGGCCACATTTGCAGTGCAATTTTCGCAATTTACTTTTAATAAGCTCAGTTGGGCGAGTGCTATGAAATCTTGGAGTGATGAAACAGCAGGAATATTTAGACGTGGAATTAGGTATAATTTACAAATTCAAAGAAATTATTCATCTTAGGCAGATCTTAGCTATGTTGGTACTTATTCTCATCTTATTGTATGTATTCCTTTTACTTCAGTAACTTTTGTTTGTGCCGTTTGTTTTGGATGGAGTTTAGATTTCGACCAGTCGCAAAATGTCAATCTGACTTTCATTGACAACTTTAAACTATCTTCTCATTACAACAAGACTCAAAACTATTTTTTCGCAAAGCGGCAGATTGCAGTCTGACTCCATTGACATAGGTCTTAAAAAATCCTTAAAACATCAGGCCAGGGAAAAATAAAAATAAACTGCCTGCATAATTTCCCTTTATTTATTTATTGTTCAATACTTATTTAACACAATGATGCGTGCTAACAGAAACCTCTTTAGGTTTGTATGTGGCACGCAATATTTGAATAGTACATTGTTAACCTAGGGGTGAAAGTAACTTATTTAGCGACGGCGCCAATAGTTCGAGGGACCTCTAAATAAGTCTTGAACCCGAGGGAAATACTGTGCTTTTCAATTTAAGAATACACTGAAAGTAAAAACAAAAACATATAATGAGTGTTAATACAAATGTCTGCTATACGGAAGTGTAAACAAAACTCTACAACTCGAAAAAACAAATGAAGATCGGATTGCCGCTTTCCCGTCTACTTTGTTTTTTTTCTGTGGCCGGCCAGCTATTCTGCCATTATTTTTCATTTCCATCATTGAAAAAAGGGTAAATATTTTGCCCAAATCTATGTTATTTTAAAGAAATAGTTGACAGTAATAATTATAATAAAGTCCTTTAAAAAATAGGTATATATTCTTTAATTATTACATAACTTTATGTTATTTCAATTTTACATCGCGCTGTAATTGAGTGGCTGTATAGATAAACATGGTCCAATAGAAATGTCAAAATAGTACTAGTTTTTTATATATAATTTGACAGCTGTCAGTTGAAAGCGATTCTCCCTAGGGCTGAGATGTATTACTTTCAATCCGCTCCTCAGGCAACTTCAGACCTACTTTCAGAGTATGAGTAATGAAAAAGCTTTTTATTTAACGAGCACTACTTCTGTACTATTTTGACTTGTGATCTTTGACGAGCGCTACACGAGGGCCCCTCAGCTATCGTAAGCTAATTTCGTTAAAATAATAATCCGACCATAATCCGCGGACCCTAATAGTTTTTATCTCTTACTTACAAGGGTAGCATTAATATTTCAACGCGTCGATCCCCACCCCGCCTCTCGCACCCCTTCATATAATAGGTAATTTCTCTTTGCTATGGTGATATTTTTGAGGCTTGTTTCGGGAATTGATACAGGTTTTTAAGTAACTGAAGACTAGACTTTTTCTAAGAATTTTATTTTCCATTTCCTAACTATTATATTGAGAGCGTCAGTGCCGTAGGGGATAAGATAAGACGCGGTCTATCATATCGAAAGGTCCGAAGTTCGATCCCCGGCTGGGCCATGTACCAATGGGTTTTTTCTCGAAACTTTACTTATTTACTGACTGCTCTCAAACGGCGAAGGAAAACATCGTGAGGAAACCTGCATACGCCGAAGAAGAAATTCTTAGGCGCATGTGAAGTCCACCAACCCGCACTGGGCTAGCGTGGCGGACTATAGCCCGAACGCCCTCGTTGAGAGGGTAGGCCTGAGCCCCAGCAGTGGGGACATTAATAGGCTGTTGATGATGATGACAGGTTTTTTTAAGTAACTGAAGACTAGACTTTTTCTAAGAATTTTATTTTCCATTTCCTAACTATAATATTGTCATAGCGTACCTTTAACTGTTGTTAAGTTATATCATTCTCCTGTCGATATTTTTCTCGAGAGTTTAATCGGTCAAAGAGTTAATTCGGAAATCGTCAAGTAAGTATGTAAAACTATTTTTTAAGAGAACAATTTTTTAAAAGTTTTTAGTTTATTTTTTAAGAGGAAAAATTTAAACATATAGGAACCAACGAATAAGGGAAGTAGCCGAAAGTCTGCACATACGAACAGAATAAAATAATATCAGACTGAATAAATAAAAATAAGGGAAAATAGCTACCAAAAAAAAGGATTAGAAAAAATCGGACTTGCAAAACTACAAGGAAAAAAATAAAAACGGAAGAAAAATTCCAATGGAAAATGAAATACAAAGAAATAACAAAAAAAAGATCTAATAAATCACTAACTCGAATATTTGTACAATATTCTAGAAAAAAATCTACCAATCTGCTAAAATTGCATTTTAATGCATCTAAAACAACAAAACACCCATATTGTTCGCGAAGCGAGCGATCCCGTTCCAACATAAGGGCTGGTGCACACAGCAGGGGTGCGGTAATTACCCACTGTTCGGTAAACGGCGAGTGTTTGCGTTTTACCCGCTGCATTGAGTGCGTACTCGGGTTAAACAGTAACAAATACATTGTTCGGACCCAGTGTGAAAAGGTAATAGTTGTTTAGCGGGTGGTCTCACGTAATTGCGTCTATTGTTAGCTTTTATTACAATGGAATAAAAGATGTGGCTAAATATTCATATGGTTATTTTTTATAATGCGTTTTTTCTTAAGTGTCTTATGACAACAAACGCATGCGGCTGAAAGCAAAATGCACGATAGACGTTATTCCTAAGTTGACCGCAAAGTATAAATGGTAATACAAACTTGTTTTTGCTGCTCGGGTACCTTGCAAGCACGTGTAGACGAGACGCAAATAGAGTTTGTTTGCAAAAGACAGCTAAGGAAAAGCGGAATGTACGTTCCTGGTAGTTAGAAGGTTACTCTAATTGTATAGGTCATAACTTTAATCAAAGTTAAATGTGTTTTATGGTCCCACAATCTATGTTTATGGCATATAACTGAGCTGCCTTTTTAGTTGGTACAATTTATAAGGTTCCGTACTTCAATGAGTCTCAAAAAAAGTTCTTCACCAATTAAATCGCGGTTACGTTTTAAAATTACAGTTTTTTGACAATGTCAGGGTGTCCGACTGACGTGAAATATCCGAGTTTCAAAGGTATTGCGCTCTGAATCCTGCGAGCCAAAGGGTTATATAAAAGAAAAAAAAGTTTTCGTACGAAACTGGTTACGTAGAGCGGGTTTCGTAGGCGTCCGAAGGGAAATTATCAATAAAAAAATTATTTTTTTTCTTTCAGGAACTCGTCCACAGAATAATAGGCTCTTTCTCTAGGAGTTTTTTTAAATCTCATGAAAATGCTATAGGTAGGTATGTCAAAAAATTTGCTATGGGTCTGAACGACCACTAAACTTTATTCCATTGAAAGGGTCCTTACGGGGACAACAATAAACTAATTAATATTTCAATTTTCAGATTGGACATCATTACGGTAAATCAAAATACCTATTATGACAAATAAATAACTTAAAAGTAAACACATGCATGCTACTTTGTAACTTTTTCTAACTTCGATCAACATTCGAAAACTGATTTCAAAACGTCTAGCGCATAACGAATTCATATCAAAACTCAAACTCGCCACTTCAGCGCGCATTAAACCTTTAAGTAAAAACCTCTCACCTACTTAAGAGTTGCCGCTTCGTTAATTACGTCAGCATACGGTAATGTTTTAAAACACTTCATATGCGGAGTTACCGTAAAGTTACCGGTGAGGGTGTGTGTACACAGCTTAAAGTTGGTCTGGCTGTACGGAGAGAGGAAAACTCACAAACTAGACCGATGAAGCATGTAAAATAGCCCGATAATCATGATAGGGAAATTGTGGTTTCCGAAAAAAACCGAGACATTCCGGGTTTTTTATCTTTGCCGCGTTTTACTCATCAAAGATGATAGATATTCAATATATCAGTGGTACAGACAGTGCTAACACGACTTCATCATAATCATATCCGCCTGTAGATGTCCACTGCTGGACAAAAGGAACTCCACGACGAGCGGTCATGCGCTAACCTCATCCCGCGTCTACCTTATAATGCTCATGGAGCCTGTAATTTTAATCCAGTGGAAAATAAAAGAAAAGTGACTCTAGAAGATCGCTAACCGCTTGTGCTCATAAACCCACCCTTACCGTCTAAAAATATTAAGAAAACTCAGGGGAAACTCTTAAAGTAGGGAGACGCCGCGACTTGCGCTAAGTGACAGGTTATGTGTTAAGGGGGGCTTAAAATTTCCTGCAATGTATTGAAATTGGCTGTCGGATGGGAGGTTTTCATGCGTGGTTGCAATCAGCGTGCGGTTCTTGATACGGCAATCAGATATTCTAGGCATCAAGAATATTAGGTACCCATACGGCAGCACTTTCACCGTATCAAAATACAGGTTGTAAATCTGCATCCTTGCCATATTTTCAGAAACAATAGTAAGGAACGTTACAAATTAATCTAGATAATTTAGAAACTGCCATGTTTATAAAGTTCACAACAATTTTGAGATAGGTATTGGAGTGCAGATAAGAATAAACCAATTTTATCCATTGCGCAATAGGAATAGACAAAAGGGGGAATCCTTGACCTCGGGAATCGCGAAAAACTTGAGAAAGTATGATATTAAATGTGAATTTTTTTTATAATAGGTAATCAAAAAAATATATAAAAATTAGTAAAATTTTTGGACTTTTTTTTTTGTGTTCAGTATTAGCACTAGCAGTATATTTACCGCCGTGAATACGGCAGCGATGCAAATTTACATAGTATATAAGGCTTTTTTTACCAATGACAACCAAACGGAACAAAAAGTGTGCATAATTATAATGGAAGTCTTAGAAACTATTCACCACATACTTTTAATTTCGTGAGAAATCTTAATGATACCTATACCTAAGTACTTACGGCATTTTCTTTAAATTTTTCATTAATATACGCCAGTATTGTGCAGTGCATAATACATCATCAAAATAACTACTAAGTACTTCTGGTAATAACTTGGTTCCATAACCAATTACCCATGGAACAAGAAATGTTTACCGCTCTCTGCCGATCGTTCTAGTATAGAAGACATCAACGCGCGCAAATAGCATATAAATTATTTTGTTTTAAAACTCGGTCAAAACAAATAATATTATTAATAATATTACCTGCTAGCCGTTGCCCACGGCTTCGCTGGCATGGGATAGGTACCTATAAACCACCCGGAAGAATTTTTTTTAACGATAGTGAAAACCGCATCAAAATCCGATGCGTAGTTTAAAAATTCTAAGCGTACAGAGGGACAGACACGTTATTTGTTTTAAAATATGTAAGGATAAGGATGTAAGGATTATCATTACACCATAATTTGCAAACAAGTTAGCAGATACCCAACCAAAATCAATACCTAATACAATATTAACGCACACACCCCAATACGGATCGCACAAGTTGCGGGCGTTAAGTTTTTCATCACATGATTAAGGGCAAATTACCCCCCCCCCCCCCTCCTTCCCCGGGTGAGGAGGGACCTCACCCTCCCCCAACTCCCCTCGCCTCTCGGTTCAGCTACTCTTGGGATCCGGCAAATCTTCCCTCAACCTGACTAAGATCCGGAGAGCGTTCTTAGCTTAGGTGATGGATGTTAGAAACTTCTTGGATACGGCGCTAGATTGCCGCAGAGGGGGGGCGTGGACTCGATTTTCACCGCACAGTATTTTTGTACAGTCGACCTCACGTCAGTAGAAATACTTTGACCTTGAGCTGGCCTAGCCAATACTATTTTTATTTCCACTGAAGTGTGTCGACTGTATAATTTGAGACGTATGGGGCTCAGGCCTACCCTGTCAACGAGGGTTTTCGGGCTATAGTCCACCACGCTAGCCCAGTGCGGGTTGGTGGACTTCACATGCGCCTAAGAATTTCTTCTTCGGCGTATGCAGGTTTCCCCACGATGTTTTCCTTCACCGTTTGAGAGCAGTCGGTAATGTACTTAAGTTTCGAGAAAAAACCCATTGGTATATGGCCCAGCCGAGGATCAAACTTCGGACCTTTCGATATGATAGGCCGCGTCTTATCCCCGACGCCACCAACGCTCTCAGATAGATACATATATATTAATTAAAGTAATATACATAGACTAACAAATCCGGACTAGGGTTTGAGCACATCTTTGACATAGATGCCACCTTCAAATCGATACGACAACCTCGCTTCTGGCATCTCTGCCGCATAGTAATTAGATTCTACTTTGAGAGTGGTGTAATTCGCGCAAAATGGAAGATGTATCGCAGCTAACCTGTTTACCGGGAAATAATCTGTGGATCGCGCCGACATGCCGCGTCTGCAACGGGCTTTCTTCTTTATTGTTTGGTTGCTGATAAATTTAGGTACGATAAACAAAAGTATTTGGCAATTTGACTTTTTAATTTAATTTTAAGGCCTAGGAGGACTAATACCCGAACCCTTAAATTAATTGGCTGTTGATTTGATTGAAGATTTTATACGCGTGTAAAGGACTCATTGCATGACTAATGTCTTTCTATGATGAACAAAGATATAAAATAAACAAAATCCCCTATAAGCTCACGGCCACTTCTTTTAGTCTATATTATTTTTCTCACTATAGTTTTTCCTCAGATTTCTTCACAATCAAATACTTCAAAGAAATTCCGAGCTTAACTCAAAAAAATTTTTGCAATCTGATAGTGGAAAATTGCCTAGATAAGTAAATCGAAATGATATTCTCTTTCACTCGATCGAATCGCAATTTTATGGAAGTTAGGTTTATAAAATCCGAGTAAGGTATATCCTTCATTAAGAAACTGGTTTCCACTCCAACACACCCTGACTACTACAACATAAAATAGGATTTTGGGAACTGTATGTTGTAGCTCAGCTCGTCGGTCCCGAACGAGCTGGTTGGCGTGACGTGGAAGGAAAACTCGGTGGAAAGGATACTGTATATATTAGGTACTGGATAATTATATAATAGCACAGGAAAATCCAAAAGCTCTTGACAGTTGGAGCAAAAGAAAAGAACAATGTGTCTACTATTCTGTCATCCTCTTTAAAAACTAAGGTGCATGCAAGCTCATCAAGGCGACTAATCGCCACAGGATATTAATATTTTCCTTAGTTTATTGCCTGTTTGTCAATCTGCCGGATTACTCAAAATGCCGGGGATGACGGAAAATTTATGAAAATATAAGGTAATATAGGCATTTTATGAACGCAAAAGTATAGCGGAACCATCACGTGTTCACACTTCCTACTATCCTACTAATATTATAAAGGCGAAAGTTTGTGAGGATGTTTGTTACTCTTTCACGCAAAAACTACCGAACAGATTTTGATGAAACTTGGCACTGTGGCAGCTTATATCCTGGAATAACATATAGGATACTTTTTAACGCGGACAAAGTCGCGGGGCGTCCGCTAATATCACCTAAGGAACAAAACACCTACATAGAGGGCGCTGTTTCACAATGTACACGGGTAACTTTTCTACGCGGGCGAAGCTGCGGGAAAAAGCTAGTTATCTATAAATAAGTAAGTTCTAACTGTTAAAATGTCCCTAAACGATCATGCTTGCATAACATGCAACGTTTACGTGAATGTCATGCTGCATGATGGACCATCATGCTTTCTATCAATCAATACAGTGAAGCAACGGCCAGCACGTAGTTTGCATGTCATGCCGCATGATCGTTTAGGGAGCCAATTTGAAACTAACATATTATGTCAAGTTTATTTAAGGGTTGTACGAAACTCCGGTTTCGTAGACGGCCGAAGGGTAACACAGAGAGGGGTCAAAACAAGCACTCGACGTCATCCCACGCGGATAGGATTTCGACAAATGACATCTCGTTATAATCAAATTATAACCTACGATCAATAATATTGTCTGAGAATAAACGAAAGGGCCTTATATCAAAAGCTGTATGTAAACCAACGTTACCTTCATGCTTTACCCCATGAAGGAAAGAATTTAGCTAGAGCGCCTACCGAAAACTTTTTATCTCCATGCTTTACCACAGAATAGATAATTAGACGCTTTACCCTAAACACAGAACACGGAAAACGCTCGCTGCGCTCCCAGTAATCTATGACCCAAAAATAACTGACCAGGTATTTGAAATCGAACATTATGAACAATGTCAAAGATTAAACGTAGGTAGTTGTCATGAATCAAAAAAATTTGCTGCGCGCGCCACCAAAGAGATTCGAACATTCCTGGTAGTTGTGCTGTTTTACAAGCGGCCGGTAATATGTAATAGTCACGTACTGTTAATCAATTACCTTTGTCATTCGAATCCTTCGACCTATAATATAATAAGGTACGTAGGTTGATAATATTGTCTATTGATAGGTAAATCAAATTGACAAAAAAAACTAAAACTGTATAGGTAAGTCGACGTAATTGACACCAGATACCTACAATTATGTTAAATTTTTTCTGAAGCATTTCATCTACTTGCATGGACAGAAATGTGAAAACCCAAAAAGCTCAAATTTACAGGGTTACTTATTTCATTTTATTTTCACCCTCGATTTAATTTCCAGTGCCTACAAAAATGATTGATAGAGAGATGGTAGAGTGTGCCTAAAACTGGGGAGCTCGCGCGGCAAGTGGGAAAAAGTAAAATGAAGAAGAATAGAAACTCACGAGGTCACATCACGCTATAAACTGCCGAAGCAAGCACAACTCTAAGTAAGATTTAATAAAATATTGTAATATTTAGTAGGATATAATAAACATTCAAATCCTTGTACTGTCTACGAACATTACTTCATATTTATCAACGAATTTCGGTAGATATGTAAGTACTATATTTCCATTCATGGACTTCATTCAAAAATTGTACCTATACAGGACCACCATTACATAAAAGGTCAACTCATATTGTAAAAATATCTATTATTTTATTTTATTTTTTCAGACATCGTCCATAATATTGTTAGTATAATACATAAAACCATTAATTTTAACAGTAATTTAAAATTAAAATATTAAAAAATGTTATATGTAGCTTTTTTAAAAAATATTAGGACACTTTATTACATAACAAACATAAATGTTCTACAAAACCAGTGTATTGCGGGAACGTACAAAATACACAGTCGTATTTTTCATCCAAATTGCAAAGTACAAGCAAACAAGAGTTCGATATGACGCGTCGTTAGCGATTGTCGCACGCGGGTAGGGTTGCCTCCCTCGGGAGCAGGGACTTCTTTATTACACGATTAGCGGTAACGAAACATGGTCGCCCAAATTAGTTTCTAATTTATAATGATCTTTATGCACCCTTAAAATCAGAAATAATTTAACAAGTTAAACATCTGTTGATTATAAAGGTCTAGGTGCTTCGATTAAATTTCTAAGATATGTAGTTGTCACAAGTGCATACATATACTTAAGTAAGTATATGAAAAATTTGTCATGCAGTTGGTGTTTCCTTTCTTCTTCACTATAGAATTTATCTAAATACATACGTACTATTTAAAAAAATAAGTTAAAAATACATAAAGTATTACTACTACCTATAACTCAAATATTTTTATCTGCAAGTACACATTAAGTTGTGATCAAAACAATCTTAAAACAACAACCCTTAGCAAATAATTTACTTCAACATCACTCCAAATTGTTTTATTTCAAGCATCAATTATTTCAAGTTTCAAACAATACAAACAAGGAAGGCAACCCTATTCTATCCAAGGACAGTTTTGTCGCCCTCGCGACACGAAACATCAGAAGTGCCATTGTCGTTGTTCTAATGTGTTTTGTTTTATGTTCGCTGTTTACACGAATGAGTGTAGAGGCCATTGTTTTAGCGGCGAGGGCCCTGTGTCAACGTCGTTGGTGGAAATGAATTTTAATTTGTTTTTGTTTAAGCCCTATCATACTGGATTGAGGAGTTCTTTTGATTTCTCTTCAATAATTATTAGGATAACGTTAAAGGAGATTGTGGCTTGTTTGCAAGACCTTTAAGCCATGTCTTATTTGAAAACTTTCACACAATTCACTTTTAAATTTTAGAGACAGTATTTTGATGCCTTTTTAAACAAACAAAAGTAGGATTGGTAGTACTGTGACCAAAAAGAATTCAAAAGGCACTAATATACCTTTATTTATTATTGGTGATGGGCTTTTTCCAGGCATTATCTAGGCGTATATCACTGGTAGGTACTATTATTGATTTATTTGTGAACCTCACTAATAGTTCAGTGCAAATCTTTGCACCGTGTTCCTAAACATCAAACGGATTTGTTTTACTTCATCATGTTGAAGTAAGTAGTTGCCCAGATTGATGTTTCTCTTATGCACAGAAGGTTTCCTCTGCTTCCTGGCTGTGTCTGCACACTTTATTTACTAATACCCATCGATATAAAGTATAACAAGCGGTAGATGAATTTGGACCTCGTATAAATTAGGCCAATTTGTCCTAATTGACTTCGTCTTGCTCGCGTGTCATCTGTTTGCGCCATTACTCTCTCTGTTGGTACCTTTAAAGATAATAAATCAGAACCTTTGCTTGATTACGTAATGCAAGAACGTCACCAATCTCATGCTGGTAATAACAGCCTAAATTAATTTTTAAGCAATACGTTTGCAATCTTTGTGAAAATTCAATTGCATTTACAACATAAAAGGTATGTTCCGCACACAGCCGCGGTGTTGGGCCTGCCCACCTCGCCGCGAGTAATCCAATATGTCTGACAGCTGCTCCCAGGGCATCCTTTTTATATTTTTCGGGCGAATTATCACCGACACTCCCCGGCCGGACGAGGATGCGAATCAAATTGAAAGCCGACTCAATTATATTACCAAGCTCTGTCAGGGTTGCCACACTGTTATTTTTACCTTTTATGTGAGTGGATTAGCAATTGTCAACCTTTTCAGCGTCAGTTGAGTTCCAGACCTTTACTAATTTCATTATCAGGTATATTAGTTATGCCTTATTTCATTTTATTGCTAAGATTCTAAGCAAGCAGTTATTTTTAAATAAGTAGGTACATTTTTGAAAATAGTAAAGGTAGAGGAGGTTTATCGTATAAGTTCTCAAAAGTAAAATAAACAGCAAACCTTAATCTGAATAGATTAAAGTCATACTTAAGTAGAACTTAAATCACTCGAAACTCGTCGGCTCCCAAGCACTTCATGACAGACAATACATAAGAAGTCAATGCCAATCGTTAGTGACTATAGTAAGTGGCCAATACTATTATTACTTGATTGGAAGATATTTTGCATAGAGTTAAGATCTCTTTGGTGCGTGCTCACGGCCCCTTAAAGAGGCGTAAAAAAAGCATTTTATGGGTGTCACAATCGTGTCAAATGTATCACAAAACTGTAACTCACTCACACATTCTCATTTTCAAACTCCAAAAAAAATTGTATTAGCAACCTCCTCCCGCTACACCGCTTCCTTTGTCCGCACCCCAACCTGTAAGTGGCACCATTGGTTCCTATACTAAATATGCAAGATGCAGTCTCCATAGGGAGCGCGCGCGCCACCAAAAGATTCGAAGCTTCCTGATATTTTGGCACTGCCGCCATCATCAGTCTGTTTTACAGCAAATAAAAAAAACAGCCGGTTTCCGAGAGGTTATTAAAAACATAAAAAAAAACATGATAAAATATACGGATCGAATTGAGAACTTCCTCCTTTTCGTCGGTTGAAAAGAGTAAAGATACCTATCTAATGTGACAGCAAAAAGATTTTAACTGACTTACTTTTAAGTTGCAAACCTCTGAACGGACTCGTAAAGAGAGACACCCTTAATCCGAGCCGCACGTGCCGCAAGGTGCGAGCGGGGGTGCGGCTCTCGCGGGAGGTGAGGTCACTGCCTCATACCGTAATACCATTCCGAGATGAGCGACTTAAACGCGTTACAGACCACCGGCTTATCCTGACCCCCCACAACACACCACGGACTCCCAAATCGACACGATATCGGGTGAGACTTATGAACTTTCACAGTTCCGACAGCACTGGATATGTAGACGTTCAATTCTCAACTGTTTTGGTGGTTTTGGCAACGAACTAGAGTGGATTTTGACAATGGACGGTAGTTAACTAATGGAATGGGCGAGAGATCGACGGGCAAACGAAATTGGGTATTGCTTCTGTCTGTGAGTTGGTTACGTCGATTGCGTCTGTTAAGGCGATGGACCTGTTAACTTGGACACTAACAAGTGACAGAAACATTTTTATTTATTTACTAGCCCCATGACTTCGTTCGGTAAACAGTATCGTTATTCTGGGATACATATAAGCTGTCAGTGTACCAAGTTTCATCAAAATCCGTTCAGCCGTTGATTCTCAATTGTACGTGTTTGACAGCCTACACCTTGACCTCCAGCACCCGAGTGAAATATATTTTAATTAGAATATTCCGGTCCAGCTCCAATAAGAAACGTGATAGCTAGCAAACTATTTGCTACAGTTCTATCTACCCAAAAAAATATTAGACTATAGAATCAGATACCTAGAAACTTTTTCGGAGTTGTGATTAAGTATGACTAATTAACAGTAGGCATGCGAAATTGTTTATTGAGGTCTTCTTTTAATGTAGATTAAAAATTCATTACACTCAATGTGAAATAGTTTTAACAAAGGGACTTATCGCTTAACTTTAAGACAACTTTTTTTGGTAAGTAATGAGCGATAAACTCTATATATGTTGCTTCGTAGTCAATATGTTTTTTAGACCTTTTGATAATTAATTAGTCAATGTACTTACGTTTTAGGCAATTTGTCTTATAGGCAAATTGCTTGTTAGACGAAATGATCATAACTAAAGTAGAGCACAGAAGAGTACTAAATTTCTTCTAGACGATGAAACCAAATATCCGAAAATTACCTTCTACCGATTTCCGAATTCCTAGCTAACCAACGAGAGGATCGGTAGTAAATTGCATAGCGTTGGCGGTGGCCGGCGCGGCGCGGGCGGCGGCGGGCGGCGGCGGGCGCGGGCGGTGGCGTGCTCAGCCGGTTATATTGGGCAATTTTTACTTCGACATAAATAAAACACGCCCGGTTGCGCCGAGCAATTTGCCTAAAACCGGGCGTCGCGACGACTGCTACGCGGCTCACGAACCGGGCATAACCGGTTATTTACGTCTGCATATGCGAGTGTGGATACCTATTTCGATATTAAAATGCAGGTAAAATGAAGGCACCCTACCTACTTATGTAAGTAATTCTGTAATGTATATATAAATAAAACGGGCAAACTCAAGTGCATATATAGAACTGCTTCATACTAAAAATGCATTCCCATTCAAAATAATTAATATTCTGCAAAAGTTCTACTTAAAAGAAATTACACGTCGCCCGTCCGCTCTCCCCCGCCACCGCACACTACATCTAGGGTTGGAATTTTATAAAACAAAAAAAATAACCTACAGAATTATGGTATTTTTTAAATAAAATTAATAAACATATATTACATTAGTCAGAATCAACTAGATTTTTCATAGCAGGTGACTAAATGAACACTTGTAGTTAGTTATACATTTTGTACAATGTCATATTCAAATCGTCCCTGAATGCTGCGCCACGTCCTCGCAGAGCTCGCGTCGTGTCCCGTAACCGAGGACAGTAAACCTGACAATTTACACGTGTCCCCACGACATAAACCGCGTCTGTCCCGCTCCCGCCGCCGCCGCCGCGTCCAATAACACTCCACCACCCAACCCTTCGTCGGAGTGCCAAAATGCAGTAAATCATAACTTTATGACAACAAACTTCCAATATATACGGGCTGTTATAACGTTGCGGATAAAGCGCCGTATAATGTCTTAATTTAGTAATTCATGATAATACCTATTGATTACGTTCGTCTTGCAGTAGAATGCAGTAAAAAAAACAAATGAAACATAACAGAAACTCTAAGAAATTAAAATACCTCGATGACATTAATTAAACGGCTTGGGTAAAATAAATTAAACAACTTGGATAATTAGTAGGGAAAACGACGTGTTGCTAGAACTACATTTAGAAGCAGCCTATGTTATTTTTAAAAATTCATAATATTTACCCTAGTCATTTGATTTATTATGGGTCTCGAACGATTGGTGTCACATGAATGTCAAAACGGTACCTGATTACTTGTGCAAACTTGGAATTGGCGCAAGCAAGATTGAGCGTGTAGCCGAGCCTTTAAGGGTATCCCTAAAAATAAAGAACGAATGGTAAAACGAGAACGAATGAATAACCGTAGCCTACTACTACTAACCTGTACTCTAGCCTCGGTGAGGTTGATCTTGAGCGCGAGATCTTCGCGAGTGAACACGTCCGGGTAGTGCGTCTGCGCAAACGCCGTCTCCAGCTCCTCCAGCTGGAAGTTATTGGTGGTTTTAGCGTTTCTAATGGTAATTCCTAATATATGTTAAGCTGGTTCACGTAGGTACGTTACGTACGAGATTGCTAATTATTATGACTTATTTTTGCGTTAAAAGTGGTTTCATAAATAAATAAATAAATAAATAAATTTAAGTAAGTTCCTAGTCTGACGTTTAGGTAGATTAGTGGACCCATGAACTTATTGGTTTGGTGGGTGCCCAGGTCCAGAAGCCGGTTGAGCCGCTCTCCTCGCTTCGAGCGGTTGATTCTACTAATTTTCCTTCGACATCCGATACAAAAATCAGTAGAATCAACCGCTCGAAGCGAGGCGAGCGATTCAAAAATAGAGCTCCAGGAAGTAAATTTCTTCGTTCATGATTCAACTTCTAAGTATGAAATTTTTCATGAACAAAGATAATGGAGATAAACATGCCATAGGAAAACCTGTTCCCGGGGAAAACAAAAACTTATTCCACGCAAAGTGCAGACACAGCAGCACGCATCAGATAGTGACTTAGGGCCATATATGCTATACGGACGGTTCTCCCGCCGCGTTAATCTGCTCGTAAAGCAAACCACGGAGTGCGGTTTTCCGCTAATACTTCTGTTCGTTCTCAAAATGGACTTTGCGATGATCCAATCTTGCAGCCCTCTCTCGACCAGGAGCTCTATTTTTAAATCGCTCTTCTCGTTTCGAGCGGTCGATTCTACAAATTTTCTTTCGACATTCGATACAAAAATCTGTAAAATCGACCGCTTGAAGCGAGGAGAGCGATTCAAAAAATAGAGCTCCAGCTCTGCGGAAAACCGCGGTCGGGAAGTTTGAACCGCAGCGGGAAATTGCAGCTATAATAATCTCATATTAAATTGTGTTTACGAGCGGTTTACCGCGGCGGGAGGACCTTCCGTATCGCATGGCCCTTATAAACACCTGGTATAGGTTTTACCTGCTGTAATGTAAAAGTGGTGCGGTTTCGCCTCTGCTTCCGACGGACGAATGTGTCATCGTGTATCGCCGGGTGGTACGAGTAGCTCGTGTCTGCAACAACAATGACATCCTTTAATAATGTCGTAATATGTAATGTGTCGTAGAACCAAGGCCACCGACATAGCTCAAAGAATTGAGAAGCTGAAGTGGCAGTAGGCTGGGCACATCGCTCGTAGAACTGACGGCCGTTGGGGCAGAGAGGTTCTCGAGTGGCGACCACGTATCGGAAGACGCAGCGTAGGTAGGCCTCCCTCAAGGTGGACCCACGATCTGGTGAAGGTCGCGGGACCCAGCTAGATGAGTTTAGCGCAGGACCGGTCGTCGTGGAGATCCCTGGGGGAGGCCTTTGTCCAGCAGTGGACGTCTACAGGCTGATATGATGATGATGAATATGTCGTAAGATAATCGAAAAATTCGAATCTCTGCGAAAATCCTAGGATTTTTGCAAAAAGGCGGATGATTAGAATGTAAGAATGAATTTCGTCACAAAAATCGGCGTAATTTGAAAGTGAAAAAGATATTCAAATATTTATAGTGAAACAAATATTCTTTAGTTTCAAAACCAATAGGCGTATAGACAGATTTTTAGGATTGATAAATAAAATGATTAAAACAAATCGTTAGGCAGAAAGACACTGAGCTCTGTAGACCTTTTATCCTGCCGATAAGTTAGGCCGGGAGCCGGAAGCGCCGGCCCATTGCTTCGGGAGTGCTAACGCCGCCCCACCAGTTACCATGCCCATTGGAACGATGTATGATGTAGGGACACCAACCGTTAACATTAAAATCGTTAACTGTTAAAGTTAACCGTTACCTCCAAAATCAATCTAAAGATTATATAACATCTGTTTCCCGCAGCTTCGCCTTTGTTTAAAAGTATTTTCCCGCGGGAATAGCTTTTCCCGAGGTATCTATATAGCTTAGGTGTTATTCTAATAATTATATACTACTAATATTATAAAGGCGAAAGTTTGTAAGGATGTTTGTGATGTTGGATGTTTGTTTCACTTTCACGCTGTAACGGCTGAACGGGTTTTGATGAAACTCGGTACAGTGATAGCTTATATCCTGGAATAACATATAGGCTACTTTTTACCACGGTGAAGCCGCGAGCAAAAGCTAGTAGCCTATATTACTGTAAAGTTTCATTAAAATCAGTTTCGTAATTTTTTGCGTTAAAGAGAAACAAACATCCAATAGTACATTATTAACCTAGGTGTGAAAGTAACTTATTTAAGTCCCGAGACGGGGTTTGGCGCCCGACGCGTAGCGAGGGCGCCAATAGTTCGAGGGACCTCTAAATAAGTCTTGAACCCGAGGGAAACACTGTGCTTTTCATTAAGAATACACTGAAAGTAAAAACAAAAACATAAAATGTGTGTTAATACAAATCTCTGCTATACGGAAGTATAAACAAAACTCTACAACTCGAAAAAACAAATGAAGATCGGATTGCCGCTTTCCCGTCTACTTTGTTCTCTTTCTGTGGCCGGCCAGCTATTCTGCCATTATTTTTCATTTCCATCATTGAAAAAATTGTAAATATTTTGCCCAAATCTATGTTATTTTAAAGAAATAGTTGACAGTAATAATTATAATAAAGCCATTTAAAAATATATATTCTTTAATTATTACATAACTTTATGTTATTTCAATTTTACATCGCGCTGTAATTGAGTGGCTGTATAGACAGTTGGATCATGTTCCAATAGAAATGTCAAAATAGTACTAGTTTTTTTATATATAATTTGACAGCTGTCAGTTGAAAGCGATTCTCCCTAGGGCTGAGATGTACTACTTTCAACCCGCTCCTCAGGCAACTTCAGACCTACTTTCAGAGTATGAGTAATGAAAACATCTTTACAAACTTTCGCGTTATAAATAGTCCCCCGATTTCTTAAAATCTGTGGAAACTGTCTCTGTCATAATATTGTATTATTTGTCAAAATTATAGTTTTTATTATTATTAGACTGTTACCTAAGTTTCTTGAAAAAAATAACTACAATTCGTGCATCCCGGTGAACCCTGGCCACCCTACTGCGTCGCTGTAGACTCACTGACAAATGTAAGGGCCGGCCCACCCTCGCCAACTTTTCTATTATTCTTACTGATAATGTCATTCCGTCCATTACTCGACGAGAATTACCCTTAATAGCCACTATTACTTCTTTCCTCACATGGTAATGACATTTTGTTTTATTACCCGACTACTAAGGATGATGTGCTGATTTTGCGGAAGTCTTAAAAAAATCACTTAGATTTTATTAATATAAATATGAGTTACCTATTTAATTAATTTTAGAAAAATTAATTCGAAATTAAAAAAATTCTACTGCCCCTAAACAAATTGTTCCTTTTTCAAAAAACCGTTAAATGAATACCGTGGTCCGAAATCAATTAGGCGCGGTTATTTTAAAAAGCGCACGTTAAATTATGCGCGTTATTTTGTATTTTTGCGCGACTTCAAAGCGCTCGCCCGCGCGCTAATGGAGTGAATTAATTGGACCAATTTGTATCATTGCCATCCACTCGTTGGATTAACTTTATTGCTTGTCTATGGTACGACGTGTATAGTATACTTTAGGTAATCTATAATTTTTATTACTAAGTACCTACCTATAGATAAATATATTTGTGAATGAATCGCTATAAATTAGTACGGATGTAGGTATGTTTATTTTATACATTACATTACATTTTCTTTGATGTTTAGGTAATGTATTTAATATGTCTCCCTTTAATCATTTATCTCCAAAGGTTAGCTGGAAGAAATTTCTATAGAAATACGCCCATTCCTTTGACCTTTCGTACAATTTTCTTTTCTTTATTGTTCCCTTGTGTTTTAGCGTATTTTAATAAATACATAAAGTAAAATTTTCTAGATTCTGTCTGTCCTTATCGAAGAGTTTCACAGTAGAAGGCAAAACAAACTCCCGTTTTCTTGGGAGTCAATGCGGGGACCGCCACCCGTCTAAGATTATGAAAGAGTATCATAAAACCCACTATACGTACACCACAAAATGAAGAGACGAATATCGCACTACAAGTTCGGTTAATAGAAAATAATGAAATGACATAGAGCGCGAGTGTTAAACGTTCACTTGTTGTACGCCCTGGAGCCCTATTTTTAAATCACTCGACTTGCTTCGAACGGTCGATTCTACTATATAATATTCCTTCGACATCCGATACAGAATCCATACAAAATTAGTAGAATCGAACGCTCGATCGAGGCGAGCGATTAAAAAATAGCGCTCCATGAGCTCTATTTTTGATTCGCTCGTAGGGAATTGTATATATAGTCGCATGCGACATAAGTCATACTCGACCTTTATGTCGCACGGCGTTGATTTTCTGCATTTTTGATTCGCTCGCGTTTGGTGTTGCCAATAATATTAGAAATGTAGAATTTTATCCGTTTCACGTAGAAAAAAAAAGTAATTAATTACCGAAACGTAAAACGGAACGTAAAATGCTCAGGAAGGTCGAAACCATAGAGACTGTATATGATATTATCTTTGCCTTTTGTTAGAAAAAAGTAAACTATCATGTCATTGATAGTTGTCTCTTTTCTTTTGTCATAATGGCATTTGACGAATACCACTCGTTGCCGTTCGAGCGATTCAAAAATGAGGAATCGATGAAAAATTAGTAGAATCGAACGCTCGAAGCGAGGAGAGCGAACCAAAAATAGAGCTCCTGTACTGTATACAGGGGTAACAAGGCGCGCGAGGCAGGTGTCGACGCGACTAATTGGAGCTCCAGCGAGTAACGAGCCACTCCACGCAGCGAACTGCGCTCACACACAGTCATACATACATATTTGTGTACTGCAAATGAGAAAACAAAATATTATCCTCGTGGATTGGGCAGTGGGTCCCCTAGTTTTCTTTTAACACACCTTTATTTTAGATTAAATTTATTTATAATTATTTACTTAGATTTTAGATTAAATTGACTTTGGATTTTATATTTATTTGGATTTTTATAATTATTTATAATAATTATGTTGTTTCAATACATACTTGTAATTCGAAGTATTCCTTCCAGGCCGTTATGGGCAGCCCAAATGCAACAATTTAAGCCTCCCATACTGTATTAATTTTAAAAAATTTGAGATAGGTATTAGGAATTTAAAGTTTTAGCAAAAACCCACTTTTTCACATGTTTTTCATAAATAAATAAAAATTCTTATCACTGTATGTATTTAAATGTGAAAACTGACCAATAGTCACTTTTATGTGTTAGAGAGATAGACATATATCCGATTGTAAAAGAAACGTCATATCCTTCTCTTTTCCACCCATTGTGGGACATTGACAGTTTTCGTATTTAAATAAAATAAAATTTTAGTACTACGTCAAGCTAGCTGGTTAAGTATTTATATAGAGCACCCCCTAGTGCTCTGAATAAGCAAAATAAAAAAGACTATACCTAACAACAGAGTATTTACAAAATTCATCAATTCAGAAAAGAAAATTTAAAGAATTAAGCCCTCCAGGATTACTGGAATTATAAATATTTTCATTAATTGAATGTTAATAATTGAGCGGCCATCAGCGGTGCTAGAAAAATCCCTCGGCGGCGGAAATTAAAAAGTGTTTCGCGTCCGGCGGAGTGCAGCGGGCTGGGCGGAGCCGGGGGATTAACTAGCGAGAGATGCAATGTGAGTACCTATAATACTACATGCGGTAAGTAATTATCACTAGAAAGGTACACGGACAGAACGTGATTTGTCAGATTTTACAAGCTTTGTTTCCTGTTTGTCTGTCGGGTATAGATCTTCCGATCGTTTTTTCCGCTGTGGCCACGTGGTTCGACATCGTGGTCCGACAGTCGAACCACGAGGAATTTTGATTCCTTGTGGCTCGACATGTCGGACCATCAGGAATTTGATATTCCACTTAGTTCGACCATCGGACCAAGAGGAATTTTAAATTCCACTTGGTTCGTCCCTCGAACCACGAGGATCATTGAATCGGTTTGCCTAAAACGCAAAATGCCTAAAATCAATGTCTAAATTGTAGAATGCCTAAGTATCTTAGATCTTCATTTCGGATGACAGCCGTCAAACTTAAAACAGCTGTAACTCAGAAACTAGTGATGCTGGACTACTAGTTTCTAAAGAGGAATAATAGATCTCGTCGATATCTTAATTTCAGATGACAGCTGTCAAACTTAAAACAGCTGTAACAGTAACTCGGAAACTATTGATCCTAGACTACTAGTTTGTATAGAGGAATGATAGATCTTGTCGAGATCTTCATTTCGGATGACAGTTTTCAAACTTAAAACAGCTGTATATAAGCTGCTATATATGCAGCTGTGTATAAACTGGACTCTCATTGTATTGAAACCCCCTAATAGGCTAGGCCAGCTCAAGGTCAAAGTGTTTCCACTGACGTGCACGCTGGCCGACGCAGTCGACTGTACCTAGTAGGTAAGGTATCCTTTAATAATTCTTTCATGGTACTAAGGATACAAAGTTGTGTTGCTTTTACCATCAATGGTACTAGTCAATGGTACTACTGACACAACTGGTACTTTAATTGCGTCCTGTCGGGGTCATACATAAGCACTTTGCAATTAATCTTCTTAAACCATTGGTACTCAGGGTACGGTGCTGATTGCGCTCTAACGAGCTCGCCCAGAGCATTCCAGCAACTCCAAATTGCTTTATACATTTTTAATAGATTCGTTTAAGCCGCTTTTTTATTCCATCCACTAGCCGCCGACCGCTGACTCGCCGCGCTATTTAAAAGAGGGGGCAAGGGGGGGTCCATCCACCACCCAGCAGACTCTAGCAATTCGTTAATAGATTTTAAAAATTAATACATTTACGCAATTACGCAGGACGGGTTGTCACTTTCGAGGGACTTAATGAAATAAGGACATTCCGTAATGCCGTTAGGCCGTCGCCTTTGATCGCTGTATTATGATTGTGAGTAAAAAACCGGGCGGGCTGAGGGACTAATCAAAAGTGACGTGATCCTTATTGCGTTAGTTCGGTAACCTTGTTAGAGCGGCCGGCGCGACTCAAAAACTATTTTATGAATAATAGATGGCGCCGCCGGCGGCCAATCCCGGGGGAGCCCCGCCCACGGCCCCGCGACCCTCGCCCACCCCCGCGCCACCCTCTATTCATTAGCGCATTACCACCCTCGGCGCGTGAGGCAGTTAGTGGCGGAAAGAAACTGATTTTTACCTTTTCAGGTTACGGTAACCCGTTTGGTAATTTGTTTTCTGCTAAATTAGATCTGACAGCGGTCTTTAATTTTACTTTAGGACTAGGTATTTATTATCTACAGTCTATTACAGGGGTGGCCAACCGGTCGATCGCGATCGACTGGTCGATCGCGACTATTAGTCCAGTCGATCGTGGCAATGCAAAAAATATAAACTACTATTGATAACTTAATATACCTAAACTAATACTGGCTACTAAGAGACTAGACACAAAACATGTGATGGATATTACTTTCAAGATTGTAAATTCCATAAAAAGAAAATATCTTTAAAGGCGGCTTTTTAAACAGCAAGTAGATGAGAAGGAACCAGATTAGGCATTGCACACTGACGTAAGGTGGTTGAGTCGAAGCAAGTTTTTGCAAAGATTTTGAATTTCAAGAAGTATGTAATTGGTAGATCGCACAAGGTGTCGTCAGTGAACACTAGATCTTGGGTCTTGGTCTATTATATTAATACCTCACCTTTTCTGGATCTATGTATATCTTTGTATGTGTGTGTGTGTGGATGTATGTAGATATGTTCGCATGCATGTATGTAGATTTTAAAATATTGTATTTACTATTCTTATTATTTACCTATCTCTGCCCTGCTATTCTGTAAGCGTATTTGTGCAACTCGATCCTGAATCAGCAGTGAGATCGGTCTCTAACTCAATGATTCACAGTTCAATACTCACTTTACTTCGCAAGTGAAGTGTTTATTAAGTAGCTTGTATTTGTTTACACAATGCGACATCAAGGTCTTTCATGATCGGATGCGGAGTGAAGTAAGTGACTTGCGATGTGATGGTCGAGTTTTAATTCGTACTTTACAGAATCACACAGCTGATACTCATCTCCTCTACCCAAAGGTTAGCTGAATGAATTCTTTTTAACGACAAAACCACTGAGATGTACTAATGTAAGGTATACCGTAGGTATCTGTATTTGTTATTGTGCAATAGAGACTAGTGTGTGACATGTATAAAAATCGATTAAACAATGTCATGTAAGTACCTCATTGCATTTCTTATCGTTTAGAACAAGAACTGGAATCGAGTTATAAAATCGAGTTGTAAATCGAAACAGCTAACAAGACAAGAGCTTTAACGACAATAATGTTATTAGACCGGGAGCCGTGGCTTCGGCAAACTCGGTTAGGGAAGTTTGCCGACCGATAAGTGAACTAATCGACGGCTCCTCGACTATACGCATCCGCTTAGTTGGGTCATCTGGAGTTCACTACAATACTATAATGAATTTGTTAAAATACCAAAGTGATTTAATTATAAAATACCAGAGTTACGATTTCTTTGGTGGGCGCCTAAAATACTATTTATAGTATTTTACCATTTTTTTACGGAAAGTAAAAATTATTAGCTGCGGCCTACCGCGCCGGCCGCAGCTAATACGAAAAAAGCGGTCGCGCGTGTCTGAAGTCTCACCTACATTGCATAGGGAAGACAACAGGCCGCCACCGCCACCGTGGGCCGCGTGTGTCTGGGATACACTTTACCTGGGAGCGCGGTACGAGCAAATGATGTTGGTCATAGTGTGATACTCACAAGGGTGTGAGGCCGTGAAGGGGTACTCGAGCGTGGGCAGCCGATGCTGGTGCGGCGGCAGGCTCGGCGGGCAGTGGTAACAGAACAGGCTGCGCCCGCCGCCGCCCCCGCTCGCCAGCTGCAACCAACCAACCAACAAACACCAACGTCAACTTAATACACTATTTAGATAGGTACTTACAATAAAACATAGGTATGTTACATTTTATTTCTAAGACACAAACTCAAAAAGAAATAAATGATAAATAATTTGGTATCAAAGTTTATGTATCTACTGCTCCATAATTCTGATTTTTACAAAAAATAAAACCAAAAAATAAATTTATGTAGGTACATCCATCGTAGCGAGCTTTTTCCGTGTTCTGTGGGTACATCGATGACTTGTTTGTTGATCTCATATTTTTTTAATTTATTTACCCTTAGAGGTGAAATATTGTTTTTAAATTGAAATAGAACCACCCTCGAACTAGGCTTAATCAATAAAAAAAAACAAATAGGTTCACAATCGGCGAAAATATCGAGCATACACACAAGAAAACATACAGTCGAATTGAGAATCTCCTCTTTTATTGAAATCGGTTGAAAATCGTAACATGAACAAATGGAGACACATGCTTTTATCAAATAAACTAGGGACGAAAAGGTAACATATAACATATTACATGTACATGTAGGTATTATAAACTCTATGCTATCCTAGGTCATCTTACAAAAACACAATACGCCGAGATATTTAATAAACCTGTGAATTAACTAACGTCAGTTAATGATCTATGATTAGAGATCTACACAATGACGGCGTGATCACAGTCGGCGCGATCTATGGCGGCGCGCGCGCTGTATCCATTCCATGCGCGTGCGCCGTGCGCCAATCAAGGCCTCGCGGTCGTGAGCGCGCCTTGTTATTAAAAGCGGTGTCGTTTCTATGTTAATGCGATGTATTAGATCGATTTCGTAATAACTACACGTATAGCGGATTGGTATTATAGGGGTTGTTTGGCGAATTTTAAAGCTGTAAAATCACTTTCACTATTCATAGAGTCATTATTATTAATTGCATTAATAAAACACAGTGATAACACAGTACCTAGCCTAGATTATACATCTGGGGGGTATTATCGATAAAAACGATTTCTTCTTTAAAGGGTGGAAAGTTCAGACGCCACCTGGAGGAAAAGTACCCAGTATCTATCTTTAATTAAAGGAAGGTCATGAAATTTAACATCTAAATAAATAAAAATGTATTCCTAAAAAGTCAAGTTTATGTCATAGGGAAAAATTTAATATTAATTTCACTAAACACATTTTTTATTTATATATATTTTTTATTGACTGGCCTGTTGGCGTAGTGGTAGTGACCCTGCCTACTGCGCCAAAGGTCGTGGGTTCGATTCCCACCCGGGACCAACATTTGTGTGATGAGCATAACTGTTGGTATTCGGATTCTGGGTGTTTGTATGTATTTATGTATTTATTTAAAAGTATCTAAGTATGTTTATCAGTTGTTGAGTACCCATGTACAAGCTTCTGCTTAGTTTGGGACTAAACAACCGTGTGTAAATTTGTCCAAACATTATTATTATTATTATTTAAAGTAGGTTAGGTTAGATGTTTATTTAAACACATCTATAAATATCGTTATTAGGTTTTCGACAACAAAGGTTACTTAGGTACGAAATATTTTTAGTAGGTACTTACTGTGGATTCATCGTATCTAATCTAGTATTGCATTGCAAGTAGGTACAGTCGACCGCACGTCGGTGGAAACACTTTGACATTGAGCTGGCCTAGCCTATTAGGAAGTTTCAATACTGCGAGAGACCAGTTTATACTGGTTTTGTTTCCACTGACGTGCGGTCGACCGTACTAGTTATCATTCGCACGACGCAATCCTGTGCGGTGCAATCTAGCAATTTACTGATCGAAATTAATTGATTTATGTCCTCCGCGTCCTATGCACTAGTCGGTGCTCTACGCTCTATCTGGGAAGTGGCATACATTCATTCAATAAATGGTCTTTCATTCACTTTGCTTGTCTATTTATACGGATTGGAAAGAACCACAGAACACAGAAAAAGCTCGCTACGCACCCATGGTTTATAGTAATCTATGGAAAGAACGAACTTGACCTGGGGAGACAGTAGGTACCCTAAACACCTATTGAAGCTCGCAAATTTTGCTTCATCAACAGCCTATTAATGTCCCCACTGCTGGGGCTCAGGCCTACCCTCTCCATGAGGGCGTGCGGGCTATAGTCCACCACGCTAGCCCAGTGCGGGATGGTGGACTTCACATACGCCTAAGAATTTCTTCTTCGGCGTATGCAGGTTTCCTCACGATGTTTTCCTTCACCGTTTGAGAGCAGTCAGTAAATGTACTTAAGTTTCGAGAAAAAACTCATTGGTACATGGCCCAGCTGGGGATCGAACTCCGGACCTTTCGATATGATAGGCCGCGTCTTATCCCCTACGCCACTGACGCTCTCATTTGCTTGAAGTTCCTTTATTCAAAACAAGTTACATACTTACCTACTCGGCAAAAAGATTGATTGTCTCAAAATGCAGTGACGGTAGGCCTTACTTAGAATTTTATCTTCGAAAATGAGAAAAAATTCTAAGTAAGGCCAATTTAAAAACCCTTTTTGTTTACGGATTTTTATCCTCACATAAAAAATACTTTTTCTAATAAGTAAATATCCGTAAGTTACTAAAGTTCTAAAAAACTCATTCATCAACATCATCATCATATCAGCCTGTAGACGTCCACTGCTGGACAAAGGCTTCTCCAAAACTCATTAGTTACACAAAATGTGTTGCAAGTCTAATAAATATCAATATTTCAATTGCATCACATCAAAGCAGAGCTACTAATGATCCTCGTTCGGTCGAGCGACATAACTTTATTTGCGAAAGGTAAATGGCAATGAAATTCAATTGCGCGCATTACGAGCGGTGACCCGCGTGCGAGCCGCGGCGCGTCGTTCGTTTAAATGACGCTAATGGCGCGATGGAGCGGCCAAACGATGCGCGGGCGCAGGCGACGTCAGCGCACACTCGCGCGCCACGCATGTAACAAGTGGATAACCTCACATAACGTATATTCTAGACTTTCGCGCTTTGTATTATATTTATTGATAATGTTCACGGGTCTTACATACGAATATATTTTTATTAAATGTACCTCTGCCTGACGTTTCGACCGGGTTACACTAGCCGTGGTCACGAGCTGACTGGAGAGGCGAGCTGAGCTGTCAGTGTTGAACGCTGTGAGCAGTTTCTCCAACCATGTCTTTTATTATATACTGCTCAAAAAATAAAGGCCAGGGAGTTTTTTTATACCCTCGAGGTCAATTTAAGGCCTTGGATCACCGTCTCAGGGCGGTTTGCGTGAGATCTGATGGTAGCTGTCAGGACTACGGATGGAGGAGATCTGAGAGCCGTACACACCTAAGTGTTCAGGCAAGCCGTTGTTACTTATCACCATGCACTAGTCAAAATATAAAAAAATATAAAGTTGCATTAAAATGTACGCAGGATTCTGGCTAGTGCATGGTGAAATCGCCTTGCCTCATCGCTTAGGTGTGTACGGCGCTCTGGACCTATACTCCATCCGTAGGATCCGTAGGTACGCCGGACAGCTACCATCAGATGTCACGCAAACCGCCCTGACAATCATCCAATGGTTTAGAGTGACCTCGAATAGATAAAAAGTCCATAATATTCAACAGCTTTAACAAAGGGCTTTTTCAAAGTCTTTTACACAAGACTTGGCTGCAAAGCTGAGGGAGGCCACGGGTGATCCTCTGTGCAAGGAATACCTTGTTCAGAGGATCAGTCTGGCCTCCAACGAGGCAACGCAGCCAGCGTCTTCGGCACGCCTCGACGATTTTAGGTTATTTTAGTTTTATATAGG
The DNA here is from genome assembly GCA_949699065.1 of Metalampra italica. NCBI lineage: Eukaryota > Metazoa > Arthropoda > Insecta > Lepidoptera > Oecophoridae > Metalampra > Metalampra italica. Next base: position 8,546,331 of record OX452982.1, read on the forward strand.
TTTTAGTTAAGTTTTTTTAGGATAATTTAGTTTTATATGTAGTTAGTTATGTTAGAGTATACATAAGCTAGCTAGTATACTCTAAGGTAGTTATATTTAAATTTTCACAGCTTTAACCTATCTGGTAAGAAAAGACTGGTAAACGGCCGCAAATTCATACTTTTGCATTAAAGGACCTTCCGTTTTTATTCTTTTTTTACCGGAACGTCATGTCTACTGTAAACCACAAAGAAATGACGATATTAATACTAAATTAGGTACCAACTCAAAAGAGAGCACGATGGCAAAGAAGTGGAAAGAAAAGAGAGTTGTTTGCCGGAAATAAAAGGATAGTACTTTCTCACTAAAAACGGATTAGAATCCTAGGGTTTACCGTACCATATTAATCATTACAAGTAAAAATTAAACAGTTACTAGACTCTTTGCCAGACTGCTGCTACTGGTGCTGCACACTAGTAAATCATCATCAACAGCCTATTAATCTCCCCACTGCTGGGGCTCAGGCCTACCCTCTCCATGAGGGCGTGCGGGCTATAGTCCACCACGCTAGCCCAGTGCGGGTTGGTGGAGTTCACATGCGCCTAAGAATTTGTTCTTCGGCGTATGCAGGTTTCCTCACGATGTTTTCCTTCACCGTCTGAGAGCAGTCAGTATATGTCAGAGAGTTGTTAGTATAAGTACATAGAGCGCGCGTTAGCAAGTCTGAACTGTAAGCACGGGTCTGAACAGTCTCGAAATTTTCGGGGCGATGCTACTAGTCACAAAACGTCAGGAGCGCCGATTGTTGCTCTCGCCGGTATTTATTAAGATTTGGAGTAATCATGGTGAAATGTGCAGTGCCAAGCTGTAAACACGATTCACGGAAACAAACGATCTGGAAAAAATCTATATAGAAGCGTCCATAGAACACCTGCTTACACTTGGCACAATGGGCAATGAGCGATGCGCGCGCTCTATAGCTAGTATACTAACTCTATGGTATATGTACTTAAGTTTCGAGAAAAACCCATTGGTAAACCAAATAATAATAAATAATCAGCAGATAATTAGACAAGTGTAGCTGATATTATCAACTAAAAAGCTATTATTTGTAGGTTGATTGCTTCGTCCTGTCTGCGCGCGTGGGGTCCCGATGCGCTAATCCTATTTATTCAGCGGGTCATTATCACATTGCGACACCCACCGCCAGCCGCGCCCGCGCCGCACTGCACTATGCGGCCGAGTAACCTTGACATATCGCCGCCTTCCTCATAATTCCGCCTTCCTAATAGTCGTAGCTGACATTTTTGGTAAACCTGACTGTTACATTGTCAATTTGTAATGTAATCTTGTGGGATTTTAATGACTCGAGTTTGTAATACCCTTACTGCCCGTGATGCACACAATGTTTTTCATCACATTTGCGAGGAAATAAATACCTACGACACAAGGGAACAAAATTATTTTCTTTGACTTTGCTGATATTATTTAAGTTTATTAAATTAATTTACTAAAATTGAGTTATTATAACCTTATTATAACTCAAGTTAACTCAGTTTAACTCAAGTCGAGTCAAATCGAGTAAAGTCGAGTACAGTCGAGTACAGTCGAGTACAGTCGAGTACAGGCGAGTACAGTCGAGTACAGGCGAGTACAGGCGAGTACAGGCGAGTACAGGCGAGTACAGGCGAGTACAGTCGAGTACAGGCGAGTACAGTCGAGTTATGACTCACTCACACATTCTCATTTTCAAACTCCATATAAATTTGTACTAGCAACCTCCTCCCGCTACTCCGCTTCCTTTGTCCGCACCCCCCCGGTAAATGGCATCATAGGTTCCGATACTAAATATGAAAGATGCGATCTCTACAGGGAGCGCGCGCGCGACCAAAGAGATTTGAAACTTCTTGTATTATACCTACTAACTTATAAAATCGTAACGGGAGTATTTCTGTACATTGAAGTGATTTAAAAAAAACTTGGAATAGGTACGTTATTTAGACTTATCTGACCCAAAACACTTTTCAAAAAGTTTCTTGTCTGTCTGTTTGTACCCGCATCACGCTAAAACTACCGGTCCGATTTAAACCGGGTTTTTTTGTGTGAAAGCTCGTGGTCTGATTTAAAATCTGGTGTACTTGGATTTTAAAAATTCTAACCCTAGAGGGGTGAAAAGGGTTATTAAGGTATGTATGGGAACAAAAATTTACAAACCAAATTTACATGCCGCGGGCAGTTAGTAAGTAACATTACGATACTTTTTAATGCGAACGAAGTCGCGGGGCATAAGCTAGTGTTTAATATATTCAGAGAATATATTTATGTGTTGTTTTCTGTTTTTCTCATTATGACAAACTCATGCATCAAGCTGTCAATTATTCTATTTTATCTTTTTTTTGTAAAATTATAAGAAAGAGCATGCCGACACTCTGACATTGTGAAATGTTATCTTTGTACATTAATCTAACAAAAATAAAATAATACAAAATTCCCTGAATTAATCTAGAGGAAGAACCCACTTGCCTAACGTGTTTGAATCGCACTTCAGCCAACAGAGAATCACGTCCTTTTATTTCTCATTAAGATACGATCTACTTTGGCCACTTACTTTATTAAAAACATACCATAGACAGTAAGTAAACTAAAGGGGTTAAATTAAAAATAATACTATAAAGCACAAAGCTTTATTTTTTAATCAGTTAAAGAAGCTGCGTGTAGATTTTTTATGTCGTTGTTTGGCGTCTAACACAATATTCGCGGCTCAATTCTGTCGTATTGCTAAAACCAAACAGGTAGATCTTTTCCACTGCTCGCTGGCGAGGTTTATTTACTACGGTCTGTGTGTGCAATGAATCTTATTAGGTTATTTAATGAATTACATTTTTATAAATATTTTGATTTCTTATGTCATTTAGGCGGACAATGTCCCGTTCGCAAAACGTCCCTCCGACAAAAATTGTCTCTTTCTCAAAGCGTCTCTTTTTCAAAACGTCCCTTTTGTTTGTGTTTAAGTACTCTAAGTATATCATGTTGACATATAAAATTTGATTATTAATTAAGTACTAATGTTAGTTTAGTGTAAATAATGCTTCATTGTCGTGTTGGTTCTAAACTGCTAAGGTGATGTAAGTAAAATAAATAAATAGAAGAAATCGCTGGAGGACCATGAAGTTAGGAGCTCTTTGGTGGGCTCCCGCGCCTATGGGAGTAGCTAAATTCGAACCTCCCTGGCTAGTACTAACAGTTCTGCAGTAGCTTTAGTAAAGAACGATACAGTTTTAGAAATAAGCACTGCGTATAATAAATATATGTTTATTTACATTTAAAACAGCATTAAAGCAGTAACTAATTACTCGAATTGAGTGGAATTAATCCAATTGATTAATTCTGCGCACTCGGAACGGAATTGAACGGCACGTAAATATAATTTCGCAGTTAAATCGTGTTTGTGTTCGTTATTGAGAGGTCTTGATGTTTGCCAGCACGCGGGAGATGGGGCTCAATGAAGAGTTCCTTTAAACATTCGATTCAACATTTTCTTAGTTATTTTTGGATTCATCGAGCGCTGAACTTTGTTTTACTTTGATGGTGGAATGGATTCCTGAAATCTTCAAGGTTTTTTTCATTGATTTTTATTTTAATGTAAGTGACATATTGTGTTTATACAGTTTCAGTTCGGTTCCTTTGTAGTACAATCGAACGGTTTACTATAATAATGTCCAATCTGAAAAATGTCCATCGACCATGCTCAAACAGAAAAATGTCCAAACTGAAAATGTCCAAACTGAAATACTTCCAATCTTAAAAAATGTTCATTCTGGAAAAACGTCCATCCATTCCGAAAAATGTCCAATCGGAAAAACGTCCAATCTGAAAAATGTCCACTACGACCGATTCCAGGACTCAGTGCCCACAGGCATGTTAATCGTGTGTGTCTCTCAGTCGATGTGTTAATTCCGAAATGGACGCAATATTATTGTAACTGGAAAGCAATGGTAATTAATAATTATCGTTAATACCAATCGGGATCCATCGAAGTTGGTTATTGAGTTTGTCCAAATTCAGCCGCCAGGGCTGCCGCAGGCGGAAATTTTAATCCTGTTAAATCACGGATTGAAATATTGCAAATGGATTAATGACATTTATTCGTAACGTTATTGGATGTGGGATTTTTCATGCTTTTTAAATATTATATACAGTTAAATATTCACATGGATTTTAACTGACAACTCAGCTCCGGGTCTTAGTACCTACCTATCTTTAAAAAATCTAGCTGTGTGCTTGTCCTTTCGGCGGTTCAGGACCACAGTTTGAAAAAAACACTCCTTGAATTGACAATTTCTTTAAAATTCTACCGACTTCTAAAAACACACCGACGAGTAAAAATTTGAAGGAAACTCCTACGTTGTCATTACTGTAAATAGGACAAAAATGGAACTTTTTACTAAAAGCTTTGGATAAGAGCATATACCTAGCTGATACATATTATGTACACTACATACAGTTATTTGGAGTCAGTCAGCTTTACCGACGCACGCTCTCGTGCGACGCACGCTCTCGTGCGTCGGTAGTACCTACCATCGCTTAGGAAGATCTCTGTCTATCGTGAAGAGAAGCGGAAAGAAACCGAGAAGAGGCAAATAAATATAAGAAGAACTTAAATGTAAACAAAACAAAATCAAATTCGTAACACTAATATGTAAATTCATTCAATTCAATTGAAACAAATTATTTTACGATTCAACCCGCTTGGTGGCGAACCAAACAATCAATAATATTTGATCGCATCGCTCGCTCGTTCATTCAATATTGAACTTTTATAAACTGTAATGGAGATCAATTGAACAGTTTAAATTAACTATTAATAACGGCAATGGATCAATCGGGGCGATACAATCGGATCCATAGACAATATGTACCTATTCGAGAGTTTTGTTATCGACACCATTTTGGAAATGATATACCTATGGATGGTCATCTAGGTAGGACACAATTTATTTATTAAAAAGATTGTTGAATCGTATAAAAAAGAAAGTGTTTTAATCACATCTCGTTCATATGTAACTGTTAAAGCCCGAACTACGGTAAAACCTGGAATTTACCGGTGAAACCTAATATTTACGAACGTTAAATTAATTTCGAACCGAATAACTATCTAAGTTTGTGATGAATTATTGGTTAAGCTACCACGCACCGTTTGGAATGAGAAACAGGTATTCTCATGTGGGGGAAACAGTGGTAAGAACTCACGGGTATGAAAAACAGTGGTATGAAGCATTATAACATAAAAATATCAGTTTTACTCCTAAAACGTTACTGCAGGAACAGAAACATCATAATTATCTACTTACCATCAGCATGTTAAAGGCCCCTAGTATCAGGAATATTTGTTAATATTTATACATTTATATGTCGTGAGCAGAGAGTTGAGCTAGTATACTAACTCTATGGTCGTGAGTGACAGCCCTAGGTTCACCTGTCAGTCATCATTTGCGTAACCGGGTCTCGGTGGCCTTTAATCGGTTTATGACGATCTGCTCGCTGGTTCATACACGTTTGATTCAATTTGTTTTTTTTAATAGAACAAAGGCTGATAGCCTATAGGATACACTTTTTGGAGATATTTATTACACTTTCTGCTGAATACATTGAGTTTATAAAATTATCGAGCAGACGGTAATTAATTATTAACTTGATTATTTTTTATTGTTGACCACTTTTAGTTTTTTTTTATGTTTTGACATTTTTAATCTTGACATTTTTTGTTTTGTTTTCAGTGTTGTTTAATTTGTATTGACATTATTTTTCGACATGTAACTGAATAATTACCAATAAAAAATTATTATAATTTGTTATTAATTTTACGGCGCAACCGCGTATAGCCAAGTATTCCGATGTGTTTTATTTTACTTTATCAAAAGTAGCTTTATTTTTGCTCATACACAATGAACTAAACGTAGGCACTTACATAAATACTAATTGCATATCTGTGGAGGTGTAGAGACATCATCGTTGAGTCAACAGATATTATTACAATAGTCACTGTTGTTTTGAGGGTCTCCCGACTATAGAGATGCTACCTCACTGCAGCAAAAGAGACCCCGAACAGTACGTAGGTACTTAAATAATTTCATTTATCCAATTAAACCCTTTTATACTCACTATAATCACACTATTTATACCTAAGAATATTCTATGGAACCGTATTGTTATTCTACCTACTTGACCATCTGTCTACTCTACGCATCTTCAACTGATGGCAATTACAGCAATTACAGTGCGGACGCACAGTGGAGACGCAAACTGCAATTAAAGTAGTTCTATCGAATAAAGTTCACTTACGACTCGAATTACATTCTATTAACATAGCATTTGCATCGTCGTGGAGATCCCTGGGGGAGGTCTTTGTCCAGCAGTGGACGACTACACGCTGATATGATGATGAACGTAGCATTTTGATGTGCATCGATGGGTAGTTTGGAATGATGATTTACAGAACCATAGATTTCACAAAGGACCAAACTTTTGCCCCAAGTTGGGCGCCAGATGTCTGGGCTTAAATGAGGAACTGTGAGCTGAAAGTTTGAGGAACTCTTGAAATTAATTGCACTTTCAGGAAAAAACAAGAAAAAAAATCCTTTTCGACTTCAAGCACTTCGATTTTCAAGCAATTTGAGAAAAAATCTTTGAGATTTAGCGGCATAGCTAGGTTATATCCAGATTCAGTCCTAACAGCGACTCATTGAATCGGCTCAGTGTTAATACTTCACATGAAGTACGAACTTACGTAGAAAACGAAGGGGAAAGGACGGAGTATGGGCAAGCTCTACGTCCAGCAATGGACGTTGACCGACTGATATCATAAAAGATGTGAACGAAAGAAGGAAAGCGAGAAAGGGCATTCTTTCTTACCTCTACTTGTTGTTCTACTAAAGTTACCCATTTTCCTTTAAAAGAAAATTCTAGATTCTAACCTAACTATTTAATCTAAACCTTTAGGTTAGTAGGTACCTACTTCCCGCCCGGTTGTATACCGCGGGCAGGAAGTAAGAAGGTTACTTTTTACCACGGGAAAAATGATTTTCGGCACGTAACAGAAAAGCGTACCTACGCGTAGGTAGGTACACCCACTTAAAAGCAAGTTGGCGAGCCAAAGCTCTAACTAGCAATACGCAAACAACTCAATTTGCGCTACTTTACTATTCACAAAAGGCACTGGAATAATGCTCCCCCTGTAGTTCGGAAGCGTGCATATAATTCGGCGCTACCAAGGTTTGGTTGGATCGAGTTAGATCCCAATTGCGAAAGGCTTTCAGTTGCGCAACTTTAACTAGGTTTGCCTTAATGTGTGGATGGATAAGTTGGATTTATAGTTGCCGTGTTATACCGTTATTAATAAACACACTGCCATTACTCATTAGTATTGCGTAATTTAAATTTGTGGCGTTCCAAATCAAAAGGGATCTTTTAGTTTTCGAGATATGAAGTTTTGTACCTAACCCTTTAGAATGTGTCTGTCAAAATTAGAAAACTCCGCAGAATGTGGACGTCATTTTTTGATTTTCGAGAAATCACTCATACCTATACATATATATACGTGATAATAGCCTACAGCGACGACACCCAAACGGGTCGCGTCACATTCTGCAGACAATATTAATAAAACCCGATCGGGTGTTTTAACACTCTGAGGGATTTAAGGCAGAGACGATTCGGAAACCACTTAGTTAATAAACATTTACGGAGAAGAACATCCTCTTTTTTATTTAACTATAATAGTATTATATAGCGAATATATCAGGCTTTCTTTCCTCATTCATACTTTTTTGGTCAGTATTTAATTTTAGTGTAATTAATTAATCTATAGTATGTGGTCAATTTATGCACTATGCCTGTCAAAGGAAGCGAGCTATTGTCATTGTTTCCATTATACGCCAGTCTGTACAGATCACCTTATGTTTGTTACGTCAATGACAATGAATAGGTGTATTGGAAACAGATCATCTGAAAACTCAAGTGCACTAACAGGCCGAGTGCTTTCTTTCACGTTTTTCTTAATGATTTCGTTTTTTTCCGTAGATGTGTTCCCCGGTGCATTACAAACATGGTAGTGTATTTAACTTTCACGTAGCATATCTGTATAGCTGGGGCCTTATAAAGGGGTAATATGTCTCTGAAAACGACGACACGACACGATTGGGTTACTACAAAAATTTATTGTAAAATAACCACTATGGCTAGGAGGTTGGATCTTGGTCAATGGATATATTTATGTAGCTTTCAGCACTGTAGAAAATTCATATTTCCGCCACAAGGTCTCGTTTGATTACTTTACTAGCTATGCTATTATTTTAAAACGTAAAGCAAGTAGCATCTTGGTAGCGGTTACGTAGCGGGCGTGTAAAACATGAATAATAATTAATGTGTCTGAAATTAATACATTTTGTTATATTCTTATTTATTCATATTCTTAAGTCAAATTTTTATAAAAAAATATGGTAACAATAATAAGAACATAGTATTAATATTTTATTTACTTAAGTACTTATTTCAGATAAAACCATCCATAATTTGTTAGTAAAAGACTTAAAATAATTTTAGTAAATAACTAAAAATTTGCAATAATAGTATTATGCTTTTTTTATTTGTCATTTAAATGATATAATAATAATGTTTGGACAATTTTACACCCGGCTGTTTAGTCCCAACTAAGCCGAAGCTTGTACATGGGTACTCAACAACTGATAAACATACATAAATACTTTTAAATAAATACTTAAATACATACAAACACCCAGAATCCGAAAACCAAACAGTTATGCTCATCACACAAATGTTGGTCCCGGGTGGGAATCGAACCCACGACCTTTGGCGCAGTAGGCAGGGTTTAATAGGTAAATATGAACATGTTCCAAAGCAAGCAAATAATCCTAATTATTTATAATATTTAAAGGTAACTTATAGATTAAAATTTAATGTCTTTAAAGAATTATTATTTATAAAAATAACTTATTATAAAACTAAACTGCAAATAAATTATAAATTAAAATAGATATATATTAGATAATTTCAAATGAGTTTGCTATCAAAGGTGGTCTGGAAGAATTCGCTCTTAGCGATAAGACCGCCTAGATGTACATTACTGTATCTGATTTTTTTTCTTTTTTTGTCTGTAATTTTTTTTAATGTGCAATAAAGTGTACTGAATTGAATCGAATCTCCTTGCTTGCGTATCAAATAGCATCTTCGTAGCAGTTGCGTAGCGGGTGCGTAGCATTGAATTATTGACTAGTGCATATTCGAATCCTTATTCATACTATAAACGCGAAAGTTTGTAAGGATGTTGGGATGTTTGTTACTCTTTCACGCAAAAACTGCGGAACAGATTTTGATGAAACTTTACAGTAATTTAGATTGTACATCAGAATAACACTTAATAAAACAGTTAGTATAAATAAATGTAGTTCAGATATTATGAATAGGTATTAGGTATAGTACATAGCGCCAGTTACAATTGAGTGGCGCCGGCGAGGATTGCATATCAATACAATACGTTCACTTATTTACCGCGTAATTGAGCTTATTGAACGCATTGCTCATTGGCCTTTATTGTATTACGCGTCCGTCGATTGAGATGATGTGCAGCGTGACGCTCGCGACGAGTCAATTGGTACTTTATACGTACACTCGGACTAAAAGTGGTTCACCACCTTAAGGGCGATATTCGGTTGCACGTCATAATAAACGTTATCGGATAATAACATATTTTTTTAATTAATACTCATACTCGCAAAGTAGGTCTGAAGTTGCCTGAGGAGCGGGCTGAAAGTAATACTTTTCAGCCCTATGGAGAATCGTTTTCAACTGACAGCTGTCAAATTATGAAAAAAAACTAATTAATGAAAAAAACAAAAAAACTAATAATAATGAACTATAGTTTTTTTGGTCCAATAGGACCATGTTCTAACTTTATACAGCCACTCAATTACAGCGCGATGTAAAATTGAAATGACATAAAGTTAAGTACTTATTAATTAAAACATTTGAAATAAATGATCGACATTAGTTATTAATTAATGTATAAGTAGGTATACAGATTTGCTTTAAACTAATAAGTAGGTAAGTACCTTTGTAGTAATCTGTGATATTAAGAAAGCAAGTTTATTAATTTGAAATTGACACATAAAAAATCATCTCGACTTCCAAGAACTTTAATAAACTGTCAACACTAAAATACAACTTTAGCAACCCACCTTATTAGCGTCCGAAAATATGTTGTTGAGTTCTGGGCGGGAGTTTCCCGCCTGACAGCGCGTTGACACAAGCGCGGTCACCGCGCTGACATCCCCATATCCGTTCGGAAACACGCGCGACACTCGCGAGCCGCGGCCGCGACTGACGCTCGCACCGCCACGAGCACCCGACTGCGAGTAATCGTTCAGAAACCGCCCTCGGCAAACAAAACCCCACCCGCCGTAAAGAGCATTTTAGCACGCGCGCTTCCCCCTCTCCCGCGCCCTGATTTAATAGCGAGCGCGGGCACTGATTCACTTAACCGAACGCAACTACCGACTCCTTCTCTCTCGCTCCTGCCCAAATGGTAATCCACTCTGCGCCGCTTCTCCCCCTCGCACCCGTTCGGAAACGCAGACGCGGAGAGAGACGGCGTCGCGGTCGCGGACAGTTCTTTCCTCCAACTCGATTTGCATGCGAGGGGTCGCTCCGCAAACTTTCGTCCTCGTTTCGTAAATTATTTATACGTTTAGAAATACTTTTAACGGCGTGCTCGGGCCGCCGAAAAGATTGCCTTAAAACGAGCCGGATTAAATGACCGGCCGGCCGGCAGGTTACCGCGCGGGACGCGATGATGCTAATCAAATTGTCCACTCATTCCATGATCACTTTTGAAATGGAAATGAGACCGTAATTGATGCATATTTATGACTAGCTTTTGCCCGCGGCTTTGCCCGCGTAGAAAAGTTTTTCCCGTGTACATTGTGAAACAGCGCCCTCTATGTAGGCGTTTTGTTACTTAGGGAGCATTAGCGGACGCCCCGCGACTTTGTCCGCGTTAAAAAGTAGCCTATATGTTATTCCAGGATATAAGCTATCACTGTACCAAGTTTCATCAATATCCGTTCGGTAGTTTTTGCGTGAAAGAGTAACAAACATTCTTACAAACTTTCGCCTTTATAATATTAGTAGGATTCAACCTACGTGCGGATTGGACACGTATTTTTTACAACCTACCAATATTTTAAGTAACATAATTCATAGTAATAAACTCTACTTACCTAATTTAACAAGAGTATTTCATTTATTTTATTTTACAATAACTCCCATTGTACATTTGACCACATTTTTCTTCCCCAAAATGATTGCTTCTTTGTCGTTGTTTTCAATGTCAAAACATTTTTATTGCTTATGGGTTACACACGTCTAATTTTATCTACCACTGATTCCTGGTGTTAGTGCTGAGAAGAAGCCTCGCAACAAGCTTCTCCAACACATCTTTTAAAATCAAGTTTGTTTAACAATTTGCTTGTAAAGATTGTGCGAAGCTGTCGCAACATTAATTTGTGATTAATTCTTCTTTCTTCCTTCTTCTTATGCACCTTTATTCTTCTTTTTACAACTTCTCGATTTGAATTTTATTCGTTTTTAAATTTTTTAATATTTTTTCTAGACAAAACTTCGATTTGGATTTTATTCATTTTTTTATTATTTTATCTATACTAATTATATAATGAATAAAATCCAAATCGAAGAAGGTGCAAAAAGAAGAATAAAGGTGCAAAAGAGGAAGGAAGAAAGAAGAATCAGTCCTAGCGTAGATTTGACCAGGAAGTGAAAATTTCAGAGAAATACTTTTATTTTAGATCAACAAATAGATCTACTTATATCTTTGAGCAGTGTATCACATTACGCGGCTACGTGATATGATCAGGGTCAAATAAATCAATTATTTACTTATCTCAGAAGAGTTAATCCATTTTGCACCAGTTAGTTACAAGTAAACTTTACGAGTTGACCGGCAAACTTGAGACGAGAGCGGCATTTAAGAGAAAGTTCGTGAGTTCAGGAACACGTTTGGTAAGCGATGGTGTCTAATTCTAAATTTAAAATAATGCCTGAACTTTTGATTTTTTTTAAAACGACGGACGGGTAACATGAAAATTGGAAACCAATAAGCAAGTTTAATTTTTTATTAAAAGAAACTAAGCAACATTCATAGTGTTTAATTATATATACTGTCAGAAAGTTAATCACAACTCTTTTGCGCTATCTATACGAATTATATTACATAATTTTATATTCGTACGTAAGTCGATTTTTATTCACTACCATACCACCAAGACAGGTAGTTGAAGACAACTTGCAAAGTTATCTGTGGAAGCTCGAAAAATAGCTTCATACGACCGTCATTGCAAGTTATAGTTTCTTTCAAGTAACTATAATACCTGTAGGTATGCCATTATAAGTTTATCTATATAGAAATCTAAAGTTACAAAATGAATGTGCAGTCCGATTGTTAAAATTTCCACCAGTTGTGATGTGTGACATTGTCGTTATTCCGGCGATAGTATTCCCGATCGCCGCGTTATTCGCATTAAAAAAACAGACTTTATCTACGTCAAAATATCCAAGTTAACACGACAGTGCTGTCTGCTGTACACTTCCTTGGTCCCCGATCCCCAGAGCTCCGCTAACCTATCCAATTAACCGTCATTGCATTATCTGCCGTGGATAAACTAACTTGTAATGGCGTTCGTGACCCCTTTACCAACTCCTGCTACACCGGTGCTCGGTTTCCACCAGCGCTGGGTCCTACCATTTGTTTAATCATTTAATGCTGAATGTATTATTTTATTTCTTCTTTAATAGTGGTTTTGTTTCTTCTTGCGGTGGGGTGAAACGATTATTTAATTTAATAAAATGTTTTTTATTTTATTTTTAAATGCAAATAGGTACTTAATGCCACGGAAAAGTGAAGGAAATGACGTTTCCGTTACAATCGGAAGTGTTTCTCATAAACCAATTGACAGTTCTATTTACGTCTTAGTTAATTTATCTGCAATTTTAGCGTAAAGCAACAGAAATTTAAAATTAAACATATACCCACGTATATAGGTAGGTAGACTGACTTAGGTTAGACTGACCTATCAGACAGACACTATAAAATTTTAATGATGTCAAATTTTAACTTTAGCCTTCAGAATCGGGACAAATACTCTTTTACTTACAAAATGCTGCTTTAAGCGTTTCTAATTCATAGTTATAGTACCGATGTATAATGCACATTATAATATTTGTCGAACTATGAACTTTAAAGTTATAGTTATGTATCTAATTAACATTCTTTAAACATAAAAAGTCACATATGCATTGATGAAATGAAAATTATCCTAAAGCCGGGTAACCTCTCCTAAAATCATGGGTAACCTACTTATTGTCAAGAGGTTCACGATTTCAGTTTTGATGTCATGAGCTGTTTTTAGGGTTCGATCGAGATCTAATAGTAAGGGATGTTTTCCAATAATTAATTTATCTATAATTTACTAATTTATCTCGATATATATTACAAGGTAATATTACGAAGTTTTCCGCGAACATACCTGCCTGTCCTATGATAGGTCTGATCATTGAGGTAATCTCTTACAAGAGACGGCAGGCTTAAAAATAAAACCTCCAAAGTTTATAACTTAACATATGACATTATAATCAAATATTCTCGGACAATCCGAAATAAGGTAATAAATACTTTATAAGCAATCATTTGCATCTTATTCCATAATCGTAGCACTGATTCAAAATTTACTTGTCTTGTATACTTACTTACCGTCTCCGACTTAAGTAAGTATAGATATAAAACTCAATTCTTATCGGATTTAGAACCTTAACGAGTCCACAATAGGATAATGGAGATCGCAAATAAGACGGTTTGAGTAGTAAACAAAATCTTAGCCGAGGTGTAAGTGACAATAAAACGGAGCTTAGCTCTCGGAGCCGTCTTCAAGCGGAACGGCCGCGCCGGGCGGCGGGAGGGAGGGGGACGTGCGCGGGGGGAAGGAGGAGGAGCGTGCGCGGTGAGGCTGTCCCGCTCGTCCGCTTTATTTATTTCTTGTTTGTCCCGTTTGTCCGCCGCGCGCCTTCTTCCCCATTCGCTACATAATTTATTTTGAGCGGGCACGCTTAAAAAATTGGCCGAGCGCGCACGCGAGTTTTGGCGGTGAAATGGAGTTTGCGGGCGGGGGACGGGGGGTTGCAAATGAAAATAATATGGTAAAATGATTTCATTTGAATTGCCGTTTTCGCGTAAACGTTCGGGGGCGGGTAATGGCGCGAGAAAAGTCCCGCCGCTCCATTGTCCGTCCCGTTTTCATTTACGCGCCGAATTTATTTCGTGAGCTTTTATTGCGGCACTCGAGTTTTATAGCCCTTTATGCCGGGCCCATACATATTCAATGCTGTTGCCGGTATCCTGTTTGATTCCAAATCTCTTTTGATACTAACTGTTCGTGACGCCCACTGTAGTCAATGGAATGTAATAATTTAATGTGGAGGGATGGATTTTTTCACTATGAACTTATAAAAGCGTAAAAAGTAGCAAGTAGATTGTCACGTAAATCATCATCATCAGAATTTCAACGTCCACCCGCTGGGCCAAACCCAGAAAATCCGATCCATCGCCAATTAACATCCAAATAAACACTTAAGTATATCACAAGCAAAAACTAACCAGAGATTAATAGCCAGGTATTGATATTGGTGAGATCCGACGATACTAACTGGTCCTGGGTACCTACGGATGGAGTAGGTCCCAGGCTGACAATGACTAGCAGAGCTGTATGATCAGGCAAGCCGTTCACACCAGAGGTTACCTATTCAAAAACACAGTTACATGATGCAATTTATTAGGTACCTTTATAGATAAAATTATCAGATATAGAATATAGAGCGTCAGTGGCGTCGGGGATAAGACGCGGCCTATCATATCGAAAGGTCCGGAGTTCGATCCCCGGCTGGGCCATGTACCAATGGGTTTTTCTCGAAACTTAAGTACATTTACTGACTGCTCTCAAACGGTGAAGGAAAACATCGTGAGGAAACCTGCATACGCCGAAGAAGAAATTCTTAGGCGCATGTGAAGTCTACCAACCCCTAGCGTGGTGGACTATAGCCCGATCACCCTCGTTGAGGGGGTAGGCCTGAGCCCCAGCAGTGGGGAGATTAATAGGCTGTTGATGATGATAGATAAAATTGATTGTAATTTGGTTGATAGCGACATTTATATCAAAAATGTATAATTATAAATGGCACTTTGGACCTACCATCTCTCTACGCGTTAATTAATATAAGTCCTCGCTGTTGGGGCAGAGGCCTACCGACTTAATGAAGGCGTTAGGGATATAGTCCACCACGCTAACCGGGTTGGTGGACTTCAATGCGCCTAAGAATTTATTCTTCGGCGTATGCAGGTTTCCTCACGATGTTTTCCTTCACCGTTTTGAGAGCAGTCAGTACCTAAAACGTAATTAAGTTTCGAGAAAAACCCTCTCGACTTGACATTTAGTCGGCGTTTTCCCCACGAATGCGACGCGCCAGAAAAATTTAAGTAAGTAAATAAATGAGAAATAGGTAATTACGGCGGGTACAAATTGACAACATGTCATTATGTTTACAGAGAATAGAGTTTACAGAACATAATGTTGTATATACCATTGTCACTCTAAAAATAGCATTTTTCATTACTCATACTCTGAAAGTAGGTCTGAAGTTGCCTGAGGAGCGGGTTGAAAGTAGTACATCTCAGCCCTAGGGAGAATCGCTTTCAACTGACAGCTGTCAAATTATATATAAAAAACTAGTAGGTACTATTTTGACATTTCTATTAGACCATGTTCCAACTGTGGCTGTATAAGCCACTCAATTATAGCGCGATGTAAAATTGAAACAATATAAAGTTATGTAATAATTAAAGAGACTTTATTATAATTATTACTGTCAACTATTTCTTTAAAATAACATAGATTTGGGCAAAATATTTACCATTTTTTCAATGATGGAAATGAAAAATAATGACAGAATAGCTCTGGCTGGCCACAGAAAAAAAAACAAAGTAGACGGGAAAGCGGCAATCAGATCTTCATTTGTTTTTTCGAGTTGTAGAGTTTTGTTTATACTTCCGTATAGCAGAGATTTGTATTAACACTCATTTTATGTTTTTGTTTTTACTTTCAGTGTATTATTAATGAAAAGCACAGTGTTTCCCTCGGGTTCAAGACTTATTTAGAGGCCCCTCGAACAATTAGCGCCCTCGCTACGCGTCGGGCGCCAAACCCCGTCTCGGGACTTCAATAAGTTACTTTCACCCCTAGGGTAACAAGTAACAATGTACTATTGTTCCTCGAAAACTCTCTTCTACTCAACAGAGAATAAAAACATTTCGAATTTGGAACAACACGAATTGTGTACAAAAAATGAATAAAACGTGCTGAACCATAGTAGAGAACGATTAAGTTCTAAATTTCAACATATAGCTAAAATCTCTTTGGTGGGCCCGCGAATTCGAACCTTCCTGAATTTCACTATATACATTTCTAATGTACCTATTTATTAGGGGCGTCTTTCACCACTTGCTGATAAAGTCCCAGATACCCTATCTGCATAGTTGTCTGCCTGATAAACTAATAGCAAGATCAAGTGCCTGTTATTTTTTTATCTGTCAGATAAGGATTGTTTTTTCGAATTTAACGCGAGAATATTTCAGTTTTGTGTGAACTTTCTGTGATTTAAAATATCTGACAGCTAACTGTAAACTAGTTAGCTGCCAGATTATTTTATCAGAGACTTGAGGTGTGATACACGAAAATATTATCAGACAGATATATCTGATAGATTAGGTTATATGTCAGCTTACTATCTGTAACAATATCAGCAAGCGGTGAAAGAGGCCCTTAATCAATTTTGTTCTCTTACAACCTTCATAACATATACCTAATGAAATGTGATAAATGTACCATACTACTATTTATTTTCTCGCAGTCAATGGTATAAAGTAGAGTACACAACTCGTGAAAAAAATTAATCTCGGTCTTTGTATCCCTCGCTCCGCTCAGGATTCTATGGCAAAAGAAACCAGACTAAGAACAGCTAATGTATTTTACGTGCAGAGAACTAATTTATTTAAAAAAATTTAAAAACGATTTGGCGCAGCCACCAGTGACCTTTTACAATTAACCAACGTCTTATACTTACGGCAGCCTAATGGCTTTAGATAATTAAAATTTAACATTAAATGGGTGACGTCGTTACCCCGAACAGTTAAGCCCAGGATCAGCCGAGGCTGTTTAACATTTCATCAGTTTGTTCATTATTCCCATCTTAATATTATATTCTTGAGATGCTTCTTATCACATTACGATTATGACTTAATATTTAATTAGGTAATAGCTTAATTATGGAGTTATACTTATGAAGTCAGTACCTACCTACTTCATCATCAACAGCCTATTAATCTCCCCACTGCTGGGGCTCAGGCCTACCCTCTCAACGAGGGCGTTCGGGCTATAGTCCACCACGCTAGCCCAGTGCGGGTTGGTGCGCTTCACATGCGCCTAAGAATTTCTTCTTCAGCGTATGCAGGTTTCCTCACGATGTTTTCCTTCACCGTTTGAGAGCAGTCAGTAAATGTACTTAAGTTTCGAGAAAAAACCCATTGGTACATGGCCCAGCTGGGGATCGAACTCCGGACCTTTACACTGACGCTCTACCTACCTAGACCTACCTACCTACCTACCTGACCTACCTACTTAGTACAGAATAATATAAATGCGAAAATTTTCAAATAAACTGAAATTCGAACGCAGAATGTTTAATATTACCTACATTCACTTATATGTTCAAATCCCATAATATTAGCTTTTCTGTTATAATATAATGACTTGGGTACCTACTAAGAAAAAGTATCCCATAGAAACAGACGGTAAAATAATAATAATAATCAGAGAGGGACACACTTATTACAAAAGTGGTAAGAGTAAGCTAGACAGGTATAATATCTTCTATCTCTTTCCACGTATGCGAATTTTTTGTTGAGGTGCAATGCTGCACCAACTGCACGCCCAACAAACAACAGCCCGACTAAAATAGATAGTGTTTGTTCAGTTTGACCCCGCCATGTAAGAAGGGTCTTCTCAAATTATTAGGGTAAAAGACTAATGCTATTTCATGCTATACGCTGAGTGCAAATCTATGATAAGTAATATACAAAATCTATGCTTAGGTATTTCCGTTTCCCAAAATATCTATACGAACCAGAGACTTAAAGGCCCTACTCACGATGCAATTTTACATACAATCTGCTGTTACTGTCAAGAAAACTGTGATGGAAATAGAATCAAAGTCCTTTAAAAATTGTCATTGCATCCAATAAACCCGAACAAAAGCCAACCATGACTGGCAAAACCACTAATCGCTTCATAATAACTGCAATGATAGTTTAATTTATATCTACTTAATAATCTTTCATTTTGCGGGCGAATCGCAGTCTTATAACCCTATGGAGCCGCAGTTTTTGGGCCCCGCGCCCCAGTGATTTATTAAAGAAAGCTTTTAAACCCTTGCGCTGCGTCCATTGTTGTAGATTTGTGTCTTGTATTATGTTATGGATCATTACTGGGGTTCGCTCTACTAATTTCAATGTTGGAATAACATTATCATTCGCTTTTATATTTGTTTATTAAAAATAGTTTTTTATCATTTTTTAAGTTGCATGTTTCGTTTCACAGGACGGCCGGACCATAAAGAAAAATAAATGTCAAAACATGCATAACTATTTATCGAGACGCACATTAAAACCACAAAGCGACAATAACTGCGACCAGATCACACCAGATTCTCTTTGATCTTGCTAGCTCTCCCCTAAAAAGTACTAAAATCTGCTAAAATTTTTTGAATTGTGTGAATTCTGCGTTATGACAGCTAGATGTACCCTTCTAAATCTACTGTAATAAAGTACCTACCTACCTATTCTGCTTTTTAAGGGTGCAATAATATTGAATTATATTGATATTTCTAAACAAAGTTACCGATTTTACCGGAATTCCCCTGAAATGCTAATCTAACATAAAGAAAATAAATCAATAAATGAAAAATAGTAGAATTTTTTTACAGTCTTGTAACCCAGTGAAACTTTCGTAAATGCCTATTTTTGCAAAATTTTGACTAACGTTGTATTAGATCCCGCTAAAACTGGCAAATTTTAGTAAGCTACCTACGCCAAAATCTGCTAAGCCCTAAATTGGGGCCCTAAAAATCCTCATAAAATTGCAGAATCCTGCTAAATCTGGTTACAATGAAGCCACTTTCGTTCGATTAAAAAAAAAACATATTTTACAAAACCTTTCAAAAAATATTCAATTATCGTTAAAACGGGTTTTGCGACCCAAAAAACAAGTTCAAATACTAGACTTATGTGAAGTCTAGATAGAGTTCGTTTTTTCCAAAAACCAAAATCTGACAGCCACATTCGAATGAATATGCAATTATTTTCCGCGGTTCGGTCAGCCCATATATAGTTTGTGGGTCAGCCATAGATTTAGTGATGTCAGCTCAGATTAGAGGATGTAAGGGGTATTTAATCTGTATATCTAAGTCTCTCTATGACACAGTCAGGTAGCTGAGGTGAGGCTGAGGTCAATGAAATACTAGGTATCTCGCAGGCAGGAGGTATTTCGAAAAATAAAATGGAAGAAACAAAAATGCTTTGCAGTACTACCGTAAATTAGCGCCATCTATTAACTTTTAATGGTACTGTTCTAACATCTGTTTGTCCTAATTCCCCATCAACCTTCATACTTCAAGTATCGTTACCTAACTCGACATTCGAATACCAATTACAAGAAAATGGTTACATAGCTATCATTTTATTTTAGGTAATCGAATATTTTTTAATGTCTTTGTATTTTATTACATTGCTGGTGACATGCAAAATAAACGCAATCTTTTATAGTCAATCACAATGATACCGCCATCTGTAGATTACAAGCGGTACTAGTTAATATTTTGGCACAGTCGGTAAAGCTGTTCTGAAGCAGTAATCTTTTACGAATTAATTACCACTATTTTAATACATATTAATAAAAATAATAACCCACTATCTCATTATTTCAATTCTGCCTTAATTTTAAGAATTACAATGTAATTGATATAGGTTTATTTCCTAATTCAAGTTAATATTTGTAATTACCGCCGCTAGTTGGCGGCGTTTTGGCCATTATGCGAACCCCGCTACAGGAAGTGAGTGTTGAAGGTGCTACGCAGGCGCAAATTGACCTTTCGGTTGAAGAACCCGTCGGTCACATGTGAGTGTCGATAAATATCTCATTTTATCGTGAATCCTTTATAAAATAGTTAACTTAATTGTTTTCGTAAGTATTTTATGTGGTGATTATGTTTCTGTGAAAGTGCGGCGTCACCGCGGTGTGGTTATCGTGCGATTAACGAAAATAAATTGTACCGCGGCGCCGGCACGTTTGTCAAGCTGCTATTTTTCTTTTCGTTCCGATAAAGATTACAGATCAAGTTCATAGTTGTCTGTTGTAATCGTACGCATATTCTGAATTGAAGTTTAGGGAAGAATACGGTTTGTGGTTTGTTTTATCTGAGTGTAATGTTCGTAACGAAGACATGTCCAAGATGCTTTGAAAGCCACATGTTCCGATACCACACGGCCGATCCATCTCGTCTCCTCGTGTCAGGCCTGGATTGCTTTTACATCCTACAGTATTCTATACTCTTCCATTTACATTCTATACATTGTGTGTCTTTCTATAAATACATACCTACTTACAATTACAAAGGGTTTTCCATCTATCTATAGTAATAGAGGTGGGGTTAGGTCGTGTCAAAAATTTTATATGAAACAAGCTTATTTCATTTTGATTGGTAATGTATATTTTGCATAAGCAATGTATGACTGGACTAAATTGACTCATCAGCCATATCCTATATTTATCATTTAAAAATCCAATAAAAGTAGTTCTTTTGCTTGAAAATGCTTTTTTCTTTTGCATTATTAATTTTGGGAAAACTCGAGTGGTGCTGTTCATTTTTCATTGAAATGACTATCAAGTGTCCAATTAAAATGTAGAATTATTTAGGTGCATCACAGGTGCCTAGTTGTTTCATTTATTGATTACCATGATAGGTATAGACAATAAATGCGAATGAATCTGTACTGCATACTGTTTTATATGAAGCATTTTCTCTTAATGCTCACATTTGTACACTCCTCACAATCATTGTCATGATTTGTGTGATGAGCATAGGTATCTGTTGGTTTTCAGATTCTGGGTGTTTGTATATATTTATTTATAAATATAATATGTATGTTTGTTATTCAGTTGAACTGTTGAATACCCATCTCCATAACTTTCGGCTTAGTTTGGGACTAAACAGCCGTGTATAAATGGTACTAGTCAAAGTCAATTTCTAATTAAGTCAATAATCATACATTATCTATGTTATTTCATATCACCAAGTTTCACATACAGTTTTGAGAACTAGGTAGGTAAAGTAAAAGTATCATTCATAATTCAATAAGGAACAGGTTGGATTATTGATCAAATATTCTACAATGTGCGAACTGATGTTACTTACTTCAATTATTTCTTGCAAATTTCTGCACATACTGCAAACGTCAAAAGTTCAAACGAATTCCGTATTAAGCTCCTTTTTGTTACATGAAAATACAGGCAGAATTTGAATTTAGTTTACTTTCCAAGTTCTCTAACCTTTTGTTTGGAAACTATCAGTCCTTTAAAATATGTTTTATGCACCAGCCCATATGTCTAGAGATAATAAAGATCAGTGGTGGTCAGCATACCATAAAGTACCTATTATTTTCTAAGCTCTTTCCTCTCTTTCTTTTTTCTATTTTATAAGCTCAACATGATTTTCTATAGAAATTACATAAGAACAGAACAGTGCAAACCTGGACCAACATAATAGTACAAAATGTACAAAATTGGCTGGAACCCGAGACTTGTCCCATGCAAACCAAGCCACTGAGTGTAAACTAAACATAAAAGTAATTTAAAAACACAAAATTTGCGAGCCCATAGAGTCGCGAGTGCAGTTTCAATATTGCACTCGTGCTGAGGGTACTCGAAAAGTGTACACCAGGCCCGACTATGCGTCTCGCTGCACAACTGTGCTTTGGGATCACCGTACAGGGGCACAGCATATTTGGATGTTTACTTTAAAATTCAAATTCAGCATTATAGGCTATCTGGCAAATAGGTAGTAAACTAAATGTATATGTTATGTTTGTCTTCATCTTGAGCACTATTAAAACAGTACAAATTGTACTTTATATTGTATTTTCACTTTCAATACTTCAGCATATAGGTTTGGAGTTCATTGACACGTAAAGGTTAACAAACTATGTGCTAATTTTTCCGTCACTCATAATATGAGTCATGACTCATGATCAACAGTTATTGTCAAGGTTTTTTTTGTTGTACTGGATTTTTATCTGTTCTATCTACTGAAAATTCAGTTACCTGCATAGGTGCAATATGGACTGGTTACAGAGGCCTTTGTGGCTTTGAACACTGTACAGTACACCTCATAGAAAAAAAAGACTTCCTGACTTCTTCAAAAAGACTATCATTTTGCTTAGGGATTTTTTGCAGGCACTTTAAATTTCATTTTGTTTGTCATCATGTTAATATCATTAATGTATCATTTTGCTGTTTCTAAATTGGTACTTTGGTCTCTGCAACAGTTTTTTAAAGTATTTTTTATCTGCTCCTTCAGTGTTCTTAATATATTTTTTTATTTACTGGGCTAGAATTTTATAGTAGTTTTTTTTTAACTCAAGCAATAAGGCACTTAAACATTTTCTAAAAGTAACATAGGTTTTCATTCATCTCATTGTCTGTTTTGGTTGGACAAAGTTGCTAGGTATGTCATAGTGATGGAAATGGACCGCGATTACCTCATCAGGCTCTCACTTCTATTTTGATAGTTCATTTCAGAATTAGAGCGACCCATTACCATACCTAATTTTGAATGAGAAAAGATGATATGAAATATTTTATGCAATAATCAGTTTATTTATCTCTTAGCCACGACACAGGCACATCACTAATTCAGCCACATTTCTCGCTCCCCAGATCACTCCTGACCGTAGCTAAAACTCGGCACACAACATGGGTGACATCGAGGACACACACTTCGAGACCGGGGACTCCGGGGCGTCCGCCACCTTCCCCATGCAGTGCTCCGCCCTGCGCAAAAACGGATTCGTGATGCTCAAGGGCCGCCCCTGCAAGATCGTCGAGATGTCTACCTCTAAAACCGGCAAACACGGCCACGCCAAGGTCCACCTGGTCGGCATTGACATATTCAACGGAAAGAAGTGAGTTATTTTTTTTAACGATCTAAAATAGAAAATAGACAGATTGCCTGATTGTGACCGACCAATGTCGCCCATAAATTTGCGTTGCCACATTGAGGACTATGTTAGGAGGCCACTTTTTGACACCTCGCGTAATCTTAAGTGACTGTAAGCCACAGTGGACTTATTATTATTATGATTTTGACTGCATTGTTAGCTTTGGTGTTAACCATGCCACACTACGGACAGTTTCGGCGTAGTTCATGTGTGAGGCTCTCGTAGGAGAGCCCGGAGACTCGCAATATGTACTGAAGGTACCACTGAGGAGTTTTGGGTAAAAATATAAAAAAAATAACCTGACCTGGCCTAAAAAACAAGGAGGTGTTGGCAATCCGGGGCTTGCCACAAACGCCAGATGTTGTTGGTTTGATTCTCGTTGGCGACTGGCAGAATTACACATAGACTATTAGATACCTCGGGAAAAGCTGTTCCCGCGGGAAAAGTTTTTCTACGCAGGAAACAGCTAGTTTTTAATATAAACCACGAGCCCATAGAGTCGCGAGTGCAGTTTCAATATTGCACTCGTGCTGAGGGTACTCGAAAAGTGTACACCAGGCCCGACTATGCGTCTCGCTGCACAACTGTGCTTTGGGATCACCGTACAGGGGCACAGCTCCATGTAACTAATATAAATGCAAGGTTTTTGGGTTGTTACTTTGTTACTCAATCCCGCTGTAACGGCGGAATAGAGATGTATTTATTTAAACATCTAACCTAACCTACGTCAAAAAAAATCTGATTTACACATAAAAAATACTGATTGCACACAGTATTTATTTGATGCGCGCTTTAATAAAATACGGTCAAATAAATTTTCTTATATGACCGTAACCTCATAATCATGCTTTCTTCATACGGACAGAGCGGCGGCGCCACGAACTAACTCTTACGTTTATATTTATGTAACTAGCTTTTTGCCCCGGCTTCGCCCGCGTAGAAAAGTTTTTCCCGTGTACATTGTGAAACGGCGCCCTCTATGTAGGTGTTTTGTTACTTAGGCGGTATTAGCGGACGCCCCGCGACTTTGTCCGCGTTAAAAAGTAGCCTATATGTTATTCCAGGATATAAGCTATCACTGTACCAAGTTTCATCTTAATCTGTTCAGTAGTTTTTGCGTGAAAGAGTAACAAACATCCTCACAAACTTTCGCCTTTATAATATTAGTAGGATTGTTTAGACATATTCCTTCTCTTTACACCCAGATACGAAGACATCTGCCCCTCCACCCACAACATGGACGTGCCGCACGTGAAGCGCGAGGACTACCAGCTGACCGACATCTCTGACGACGGATACCTGACCCTGATGGCCGACAACGGTGACCTGCGCGAGGACCTCAAGATACCGGACGGCGACCTCGGCACTCAACTGCGCTCTGACTTCGACAGCGGCAAGGAGTTGCTGGTGAGTTGGCATTTTCATCAAGTCTTCGAGCACTGTGTCCTATTGAGCTACGCCTATGACGTCACAATGTACGGCCTAATCCATGTCATCAAGTCTTCAAGCCTCTTCAGGCACTGCGTCCTTCAGTGCTACGACTATGACGTCACAATGTACGGCCTAATCCATTTCATCAAGTCTTTTCAAGCACTGGGTCCTTCTGTGCTACGCCTATGACGTCACAATGTAGAACCTAATCCACAAGTTAAGTCTCAAGTCGTTCAGGGAGTAGTGAGTCAGGAAGGAGTTTCTTTTGTGGGTGATCATCATGCACAGTCCACTTCTGGACATAGGCCTCCCCCAGGGCGCGCCGCTTAGAATAGCAGTTTCTGATGCACCAAATTGTACTAAAACTTTGTCTGAATTTTATTATCTTTGTAAATTCAAATTCAAAAGTATTTTATTGCATGTAAGTACACTGGGTACATTTATACAACGTCAATTTTTTATCTACCAATATCACAATATCATTTTGTATATCAACAATACCGAGTATAGAGTCTCCGACACGCTCTGCTGGTGTGTTGGTGCTAAATCCACTCGAAGATCAACGTATCTACCCTTAACCTGGGCTGGTGACCATCGCGAGCCGTATGGACTACGGGTTTTGAGCACATTTGTTATTAAATAAGCCTGTCGGCCATCCATCTGTCATCATATTTGTCGTTCTATTTTTTCCTATCTTGCGCCTTATGTACTGCTTATCTTATCTTCTTAGGGGGCCAGGAATACCTGGCGACACTAAAACCCTTTTGGGATATTTTTTGCCAAACCCCTGTGCACTTGCCCCAATCCGTTTTTTGGTGGACTTCACATACGCTTTAGAATTGGAATTCTTATCTTTGGCGTATGCAAGTTTCCTCGCGATGATTTCCTTCAGCGTAAAACTCATGTCGTCTATATCGTGCCTAATCTGGTCGGAACATCTCATATGTTGGGGTCTGCGATGATATTGATGATTTCGTTTGACTCCCAGCCTCATGAATCAAAAAATTTAGCCTCTCCCATATGGATGAGTAATAAAAGCATTCTATGGGTGTCAAAATTGTGTCAAAGTAATCACAAAATTATGACTCACTCGCACATTCTCATTTTTGAACTCCATATAAATTTGAATTAGCAACCTCCTCCCGCTACTCCGCTTCCTTTGTCCGCACCCCCCCGGTAAATGGCATCATAGGTTCCGATACTAAATATGTAATATTTATGTAATTTAAATAATATTATAACTTGTATAGTGACCTGTAATCGACTGATTATGAATAAATATGTCTATGTCTATGCAAGATGCGATCTCCAAAGGGAGCGCGCGCGCGACCATTCTTGCCCAGCCCAGTAATCATTGTCGAGATTATGATACTTCTCTAATGATTCGCAGAAGACCTATCCTTAACAGTGGACGTCCACAGGCTATATGCGACCGGCAAGACTTTGAAATAAAATATATGATAAGATACCCAATAGTGTAGTGAGAGTCACTGATAGGTGTTTGATAAAATCTAAGTCATTTTGTTAAGGTAGTAAATCCAAAGGTATTTGGCCACATAGTTGCTTACTCACCTGGGCTTTCTCCAGCGCCAGAAGTAAATTGTAATAATTAGCCTCCCGTTCTGGGTATTATAGTTGACCGAGCGAGCGAAGCGAGCGAAGCGTCTACGTTTCGAGACTGGCCAAAAATGCTCTTGTCCGGCTGGCTGTCTGTCTGTCTGTCTGTCTGTCTGTCTGTCTGTAATTCTCTACAGGTCGCATTATTCAACCGATTTTGACGAAAATTTGGCATATGTATAAATTAATTAAACCTACAAAATGAGTAGAATAAAATTTTGAAAAACATTTTTTTTAGAGTACCTACCATACTCGCAAAGTGGGAGTGAACTTTTTTTTTCTTGTGAATCCCATAGTGTGGGATATCGTTGGATAGGTCTTTTAAAAATATTGCTGGTGTGTGAATACCATTTTTTCGATTTAGGGATCCGTTGGCGAAATATTAAGCTTTAAAGCGGTAATTTTTGTTAGAGTCACGTGTCCCCCCCCCCCCTGCCAGCTAAACGGTTGCTTCTGGAAATGTGAAAAAATTCATGGCAGTAGCATATATAACGTAGTTACAAGGAAAACTATTACGGCTAAGTAGGTTCTATTAGTTTTTGAGTAATAGTGGATCGACTTAAGAAAGTTGAAAAAATAAATTATGTTCATAGAACTGCATACGTAAAATGGAAAATTATTTTTTTCCGCGTGATATCCATGGTGTGGGGTATCGTTGGATGGGTCTTTCAAAAATATCGCGGGTGTGTGATAAACATTTTTCGATTCAGGGATCCGTTTGCGAAATATTAAGCTTTAAAGTGCTAATTATTGTCACTTTAGTAGGTACTTTTTCTGTTTCCAAAGTTGACTTTTGTTGGTTTCTTTTAGGTTTGGTTTATAAGGGCTGGCGAGGTCTACTGTTCTCACGGAACTACTAGTTTAATAGTAGTTATTATAGTTCTGGGTATTAATTATACATAGCTACAAAAACATTTCTGGCACAATATATCTCAAATGTAGGTACTTTACAAGTACATCGTTTGGGATTTTTTTTAATAAAGAAATTACACACAAGTTGTACAAAATGCGAACATGATGTCAGTATGCCATTCTCTACCATTTGACCTTTGGAATTAGGCAAGTGTAAGTATTATTTATTTTTGCTTATGTTATAAGCATTGGTCAAACCAAACATAGGAATTTGATTACAAATGTTACAATTTCCATGAATCACTCGTGTTAACATACAAAGGATGATGTCACGCCCTGCGAGCGTCTTTGTCTTCGATTGTGTTATCACCACAAAATTCGTTATTATTATTGTTATCATCGATAAAAGATACGTAAATACATAATATGATTGATAAACACATTTGGCTTCAGAGCACTGACCTTGTTATATGCGAATTGCATTCAACGAAGGATCTCGAAGTTAAATTTCACCTATGCTATGGTCGACCGCACGTCAATGGAAACCAAACCAGCCTAATCTGGTCTCTCATAGTATTGAAACTCCCTAATAGGCTAGGCCAGATCAAGGTCAAAATTTTCCGCTGACGTGCGGTCGACTGTACAAATGAAATGGTATAGTTTAATAGGATTCATTGGGGAAGGCTATGGCCAGCGGTGGGCGTCGACAGGCCTGATCTTGTGCATTATGAATGACATGATCTTACCTTTTAACGCGGCCAGGAAAAACTGCTGCAAAGGTATTGCTCTCTGAATCCTGCGAGCCAAAGGGTTAAGTCCTGAAAAACTCATTGGTACGGTCCAAGGTTTGAAATGAAATAATAGTTATTTGTTATGCAAGGCTGCAAAGTTGGTTATTTTGTGCGAGTACTAGTATTGAAAACTGAGCAAAGCGAAGGGTTTTGGGATTCAACCACGAGCGAAGCTAGTGTTCAAAGATAGAATCCTGATCGTAGCGAGGGTTTCAAGGTACGAGACGCAAAATAACTTTGCTGCCGAGCGCAACACACAATTTTTCACCTCACTACAGCAAGGAAAATACTAGGTGAATTGAATCCTTTCGGCGGTTTAGAACCACAAATAATAATAACCACAATTAGAATTGACCTTTAAATGTCAACCTTCTACAAATTAGAAGAAAAGTTTTTTTCCAGGTGCAGTTTTCCACGCAGATTTCGAATGAGAAAGTATACCCCAAGCTTGTGAGGTGAAAAAGAATATGTATTTACAAGAACATCGTGTAATTTGAATGTTGCAATTTCGTCAGTTCCATTCCAACCTTAACCAACTCTTGCATGACATGATACTCAATGAATGTTTGTCTTGTTCCAGTGCACCGTGCTCAAGTCCTGCGGCGAGGAGTGTGTAATCGCGGTTAAGGCAAATACAGCACTCGACAAATAAACCCACACCGCATTAATAGGGATATAAACAAGCATATAATTTTTTTACAATCAACAACTCTTACATATGTAAAACATAATATTATGTATAATTTAACGTAAAAATACGGCCTGGGGCGGGGTTTGCGCTGCTACTACTCCATCTCTCTCGCTCTCAGGGGCGGACGTGAAGCAATAATCTGAGCATTCCGTACGATGTAGAATGCGGCACATTTGTATTAGGGATTCGATTCTAGGGACGTGACAGTTTGTACAAAGGGAGTAGTGAAGGACTCTAGTCCTTGCGCTGATCACCTGTTGCTATTTTTACACCTTTTGACACATATTGTGGGCACTGAGGTGATGCAGGCGGGTTGTCAGCGCAAGGAACCGCTGGCCGACCGACATTCATTCGACGGGAGCCGGATTATTGCAGATTCTATCGCGAGCAGGTGCTGGGGCGCTGCTTATATTAATTTATTTGAATAGTCCTCGTTGTAGGGTAGTTAGAGATGCCCGTGAGGGGCGGTGGGGGGAGTGGGGGGCGCAGGCGCCGCGCCGGCCGGCCGCAACCTTCATGTTTGTTTTGTTTGTACTCTTTTCGCTTACAACGTCTACTTAAGTCGGGCCGCGCTCGCCGCATCTCGCGCGTCCGGCGACCAACTCCGCGTGGTGGATATTAAATGTTTTTTTAAAATGGTAATGACATAAAATTTGCGATCACATTTTCCTCGGAAAGACGGACGTAAACTTACGTTATTACCATATTTTAATGCTAAATTAATTAAAATACTACATTAAAAAAAATCTAGTAAAAAAATAACAAAAAAATAGAAATAAAGGAAATTCTTGTATGTGGTGTGTGATCGTTTAGTCCTGATGAGACCGTCGGCTGGGGCGCGCCTCGCTCCTGCCTCGGCGCGTCGAAGCTATATATCCCTTCATGTGTAACACTTGCCATCTGTTCAAATAATATCGAAACAAGCTGAAGTGATCTTATGAACAGGTAACGTTAAATGTTTGCCATTTTATATGATAGCTCATTCAAACAAACGCGAGCCGCGAGTCGATACATCATAGGCTAAGGCTGTAAAACTTGTATAATCCGTTTTTTCCTTAGATGTCTTCAGAAAACAAATGCATTTGCGGCTGAAAGCAAAATAAACGGTACATGGTGTTCCTTAGTGAACCGCAAAGTTTATATGGTAATACAAACCTGTTTTTGCTGCTAAAGTGCCTTGCAATCACATGTAGCCGAGACGCAAAATGTGTTTGTTTTTGTAAGACATCTAAGGAAAAACGGAACATAAGTCCATTTATGTCAGTTTGAATCTTATGGGATATTAGAATAAGATTTTTAATGTAAAGTTGACTGACATAGATGAACGCAGCAGTTTTTCGCCATTCGACGAATGCGTCTCGCCCGAATGCTAACTCGAGTCACTGTGCGCGTGTGTGTGTGTCGCGTTACACACTCGCACATATGTAAATGGGCCATAAAAGTAAACATTGACCAAGACTGATTATCAACTGTCTTCATCCCAGTATGAACTCAATTACTTCAGTGAAGACTGAAAAATGCATTTTTAAATAGTTGAAATAGTATTTTATATGAAAAATAAAATAGTGCTGTTTGCTTTAAAGGCCTTTTCCTTGCTCTCTTTCAGTACGGTCGACCGCAAGTCCAGCTATATTTGATATACGGTAGTGCAGTGGTTTTGTAGACGGCCGTACGTACAGGTGTGTTTGGAACACAAGTCTGGTTAGGGTGTTTAAATGAATATAAAGCCTGGATATTTCAGCGTTCGACAACATTATCACGCATTTTTTGCTAATCGTGCGGTTTTTCTTTCTGCTGGGTTAGCGTTCAATCACTTACAGATACTCGTAAGTGACTTACAAAGGAGGTTTTCTCATCCGAACTCTCCGAAATGGCCGAATATAGAGCGGATAATTCTGAGCTCAACCAATGTTTTTTAACTGCCGGTTTATTTCTGTCTCCTTATACCTACTTATTATTACAATATATTAAATAATACAACCGGATAAAGAATTGGTGCTCTACATTCCTACAAAGTTTCTTCCTATGGGAAAGTTCGGGAACGAAAGCATCCCTGAAAGTTAATAACCTTACGAATTTTGTACTATATATTCGAATTTTTCATAGCCTTGTTTACCGACAGTCGTCACGCCTGATAAGACTTGTTTTTTTCAAACACCCTGTACATATTTGAACACATGAATTGTTACACATTAATAAAGTGCTTATATTAAATGCCTAAAGTCATGTTCTCTAGCGAGTGTTGCCCTCAAAGTGGAAATAGGGTTATTTCACTCCCAGTGGAGTTATCAAGTTTTTTTTAAATTAAAAATATAACATCAAATTGTCAAAGACGATATGATATACGAAAGTTTTAATGTAAGAATGTAAGGTAAGGCCCTATAGGAGAGATATTTTTTTATGCATTCAAAATTCGTAAATCGCAAGTATAAGCTTAATTAGGCTATTTGTCAATAAACATGGCGGTGTTTTCAAATACAGACCACAAAAACATTTTTTATCAAAATTGCATACTTATCGTTATTATTATTTGTTGTTGGTACAGTTTTGTAATCTGGTTTTTATTTTAATAAATAACAAAAAAAAATACTTAAGTATTTGTAAAGACATCTGAAGGTGTCGCAATAAAATACTTTAATTACAAGTAACTTTTCATTGTGTGAAGAATAATTATCGTTTCCTAAAGACCTTCGTAAGAGGACTTGTCCTCTTGTCTATTCTGTGGTAAGAGTTGTAAACTATACTTCAATGGATATAATATCCAGTGTATAGATGTTTGAATATTCGTACCTATTGTATTGGTAAACCTAATAAGTTAGGTATTTCTCTAGCGCACATGGTCAAACTTAAATGAATGAATGTTTAAAATAGGAAAATTAGCTATAAATAGGAGCTAAATCAGAATTTATTGGCATCGCTGTTGGCCAATTCTTCCTCTCCAGAGCTAAGAAGCTTGCCACAAAACTTTGGAAATTCAAAATTTTCGCGGGTGTCCTTTGCCTATTCTGTAGAATTTCCAAAAATTTGTAAGGAGAAAATATGTATATCAATATCCAGTGGATTTTAGTAACAGCCTGTATACAGTGTTGCCAGTAGTGTTTTCCAATAGGAGGAATAAAAGTATATTTTGTCCATGTTACATGAAATTTTAACTTGTTTAATTTATTGTATTTACTCATAGGTGTTTTTTTATTTAGTTTGTTTCGTTTTTATACGGAAGTTTTGCAATTGGCAACACTGAAATAAGAATAAGTTATTTGACAATATGAAAGACCTTGTGAGTAAGAGGATTAGAAAAACATCATCAAAATCCTTAAGATTTGCGAATTTTATTTAGGAAATGTTAAAATTATTTTTTATATGGGGCGTAGGTGTGGTTAAATAACATGAATAGTAAAGTGTATATAAGATTTGAGAGCGATGGATAAACTTCAGTAACCCTCTGTATACAAGTCTCATATTGTGTGTAGTATACTTCGTACGGCTGGCAACCCATTGTGGTGTTGCCAGCCAATATTATAACGAGAACATTACCGAATTTAGCAACGGCCAACAAATGTACATGCAGTAATTATTTAACACTCTGTCGAATTAAATCTGTACAAAACGGAATATCGTGAGTTGTGATTCCATCCATGCCTCATTCATTTTGTAGTGTAGCGGTAGATTTTTTTTATTTTTGGCATGTTTTTTAAAAATTATTGTGTATGTAGTAGCTATCAATAGTGAAAATACGTCGATCAATTTATTCTTAATTCGTAACTTGGTTACAAAGAAAAAAATCTCGTTTGTTACAAAACTCCGTTACAAACACGGCCGGAGGGGACTTCATACATAAAAAAATCCTAGTTTAGTTACTACAAGAACACCGAACTCTATATAATTACAGACGAAAATCTCTGAAAGTGGTTTCTGTGATCAATCGTAGATGGCGTTGGAATTTAATGGCAAAAGTAGTGGGTTCGATTCCCGGCCTACCAACTGCAGAAAGAACGAAAGCATAAAAGTACTTTTGTATATGTTGATCCAGGTTTCTTTGTGTAGGTATTATCTCATTCATATAGTACACATGGAGTTTAGGAATTTTAATTTAGGACCCAGTTCAAGTAACCAGCATGGGCAACAAACAAGGAAGCGGCGGCGGCTGAGTCTCAGCATCGCCGGGGCTCGCAACTAGCTACCTGAAATTTCCCCACCACGCCTATGCAACGTTCCTTCTGCAAAAACGAAATGAAATTACGAGTACTTTATACATATTGGCTAGATTTCTTCCGCATAGTCAGACCAGCCACAGCTCTTCTCGAGTGGCGACCACGTATCGGAAGACGCAGTGTAGGCAGGCCTCCCACTATCGTCGTGGAGATCCTTGGGGGAGGCCTTTGTCCAGCAGTGGACGTCTACACATGCTGAGATGATGAAAAGTATAACAATATAAAAGAATAACACGAAATGTTACAAAATCAATCTTTTATATATTTAAAGTAGAAACTTCTCAAACATAACATTTAACCTGCTTCTCTCAACATCATAATTAGGAAGATCCATCGAATATACAAAATATCT
Organism: Metalampra italica; assembly: GCA_949699065.1. Classification (NCBI taxonomy): domain Eukaryota; kingdom Metazoa; phylum Arthropoda; class Insecta; order Lepidoptera; family Oecophoridae; genus Metalampra; species Metalampra italica. The sequence goes on from OX452982.1 coordinate 8,579,719, forward strand.
CAAAAATAGTTAAACATTTTTTATCAGTCTGTTAATTTATTTTACTGCGCTGACCGTTGGTAGCCACCTCCCACCTTTTTTATCAGCCTGTATATGAGTATTGTACGGCGCTGGCCGGTAGGAAGTCCCACTATTAAGCCAACTTTAAATAATCTTCAACTCTTCAATCCTCATCGGAACTATCGGACGATATCTCGATGACAAGGAACGGGTCCTCAATATCCAGTATCGAAACAGAGTAATTGTCGCCTAACTCTTCTAGCAATGCTGCTACATCTATGGGTTCTTTCTTTACCTTCACCTCGGGTGATTCAAGGTTAGAATCATCACTTTGTAACCTTGAATTCACGTTACTTTGTAATGTCGAATTTATATTACTTTCCAAGTTTGAATCTGCAGCATCATGATCTTTGGAATTGAAATTAACAGGAGCTTGTAATATCATTTCGTGACCTTGCACTGGAAAATTAGAAGGATCTCTCGTTTTTGAATCTATATTACTTTGTAAATTGGAATTTAATTGACTTTCTAAATTTATATTTACAATATTTTCAGCCTTGATACATGTCATTTCTACGCTAGCCTCAATGAATTGATTAGGCGTTAGATCCGATTCTGGAAGCTCTTCTTGAGTTGATAATAGATGCTCGCCTTGGGCTAGTAATAGTCGCTCGCCTTGGGCTTGTAATAGACACTCGCCTTCTTGGGCCAGTACTAGATGCTCGCCTTGGGCTGGTGTTAGATGATCGACTTCACTTGGTTTTGGATCCACATTACCTGAACTTGTTTTTGGCTTGGTCTTTGCCGCTCGAGTTCCCATCATTGCGTATCTAAAATATGCAACATTATATTTAAAAAGATTAAAAGACAGCAATTATAGAAACAGAAAAATAATTGAGCTTAGATGGAAGATATTTATATATATCTTATATGCTAGCTACAATGTTGTATAATTTTCTTTTCTTCGTTTTGTTTTCATTTATTTCAGTGTGTGCAATAAATTATAAAAATACAGTACACAGGTGCTATCTGTGGTCTAAACTGTGCGATTGGATGTTACAAAGATTACCTTTCAATGATCTCGCGTTCCTTCTCCACGGCGACGCGGCGGTTGTCCTGCAGCTTGGCCTGGAGGCTCGGGTCCTCGTCGGCGGGATCCTCCACCGAGTCCACCCTCACGCTGCCCAGCAGGTCGCGCCACTCGCGCCGCTGCCGCTGTTTCTGCAGCGCGCGGCCGCATTGCGTGAACAGCGCGCACGCTACGCAGCAGTCAACAAACAAACTGCAGCTCGGTCGATTCTACTGATTTTTGTATGGGATGTCAAAGGAAAATTAGTAGAATCGACCGCTACTATGTAAGGATATCATAGACCATATATTTTTTGTTGTTAGACTGATAAGAAATCTCACAAAGGTACAAACCTTCCTTCACAATCTGTGCTTTGGTCCAACACAGTCCGTCCGCCTCGTTCGCTTCTATCACACATCTGACGACATCCCCGAAGTCCGGGAACGGTGGGACTCCGTCGCTCCCGATGTTGTCGTTGATGAATGTCTCCAGGAGCCTCGCCGCCCCCGACGGATGGCCCTCCCGCACTTGCAGGCGTACCTCGCGACGCTTCACTGGCAATTCACCAGTTAGGGTACAAAGCTCTTTGTAAAGTGCTACTATTTTTGCCTTGAATCTGTAAATGACATCGAACTTTAGTTAACTAAAAAAGGCGATAGATAAAGAGGTAAGATAGAGTGAAGGAAGGGTATTTTATCTTTTTAGTGGGACAGGAATACCTGGCAACAATTGGGATCTTTTGCGCCTGTGCACCGACGGTGCATTTACATTAATGACAGACAGGTGGACAGAAAACCTACACTTGATATCCTGAATGTTTAGTATTTCTAAAACTTACTTTTCACTTTTAATATAAGGCGACTCCACGGTATCATCACAGACTTCTGCTTCTTCGAGTTTAGTTATAACTTCATTGTAAAGTGCTATTTGATCTTCTATTGCCTTTATTTTCTGTGCATCAACCATCGAACTGTCAGGCTCAAAAGTTATTGGTACTTCTTTAATCTCTGTTACAATACTATTACCAGATAAACCAGTTACAATTCTAGATTTCCAAGGTACCTCTACTTGAACTATTAGGAATCTACTATCTTCACTGTTTTGTTCATTTATGATGTTGTTTCTATTTTCTTCATCAATCCTTTCTGTTGGCTCAGGTATTAGAATTCTAGCGACACCTTGGTGATTTTCATTCTCAACATTTTTTTCTATTGCTTCATCTATTACAGTTCTGATAATACCTTCTTTGTCATTATGTATATTTGTTGTCTCAGTTACAAGTGTGGTGACATCTTCGTTTTCTACTTCCTCGCCAATTTCTTTTATTGCCTCGGCTTTAAGAAGTCTGCCGACATCTATGTCCTCTTTCTCGTCAGTTTCTCTTATTGCTTCAACTAGGTTTTCTTTTTCACAATCAACTTCTATCGGTTCATCCAATACAATAACATCTGTCTGATATTCATCTAAATTGATAACCGTTACATCTTTTGGTTCATCATCTACATCTATTATAATTTCTTTATTTGGTCTTTTGACTCTTGTATCTGTAAAATCTTCATTTTTCCTCTTCAGAGTAGCACTAGAGCGATTGTCTGAAATGAGTAAAGTGTTTTATTATCTACCACCTTACAGAGCAGCAGCAAATATGCTGATAAGAGTATTTCACGGTGTAATAAATCACTACCACTACAGTGAAAGAAAACATCGTGAGAAAACCTGTATACGCCGAAGAAGAAAGTAGGCGCATGTGAAGTCCACCAACCCATACTAGGCAAGCGTGGTGGACTACAGCCCGAACGCCCTCGCCGAGGGGGAGACCTAAGCCCCAGCAGTGAGGACATGTTAATAAGCTGTTGACAACTTGTCAACTTATAAATAAATCGTTTTTCGCGTTGTTACTTTTCTCCAAAACTATAGAATGTATTCAAACAAATGGTAACCAGGTATTTAAGTGTGTGTGTGTGTGAAAATATAGGGCTATCAGCAGTGAGCGTGCGAGCACAGCGAACATAGCGGAATCACACATGCAACACAGCTATTTATGCATGCATGGATTGCTATGGGTGTATTTGCAAAAATACCTTTTATATTAGTAGCTAAAGTGATCAATGTGGCCCGTTTCTTAGCATGCAATCTCAGTGCGTCACACAAGGTTTTTAGATGAGAGAATTTATGGGCAGGATCAGTCTCCAAAAGATTTATGGCTTTAATTAACACTTTCTTAAATTCTGGTGACTTTTTATATACTTCATCGCAGTCCTTATAAACTCTTGTGAGATTTTTATTTATTATTCTTAGCATCCCCTCTGAGTTTTCCAAGTCTAGACATTTTTCTATGAAATCTGCAAATGTTTTGTTCTCTCTGTATATTTTGTCAAAGAAAGTTATGTGTGATTTGGTATTGTTCTGTATACAGTCACTATCATTTATTTCAATGACATTATTATTTTCCGAGTTGTTGTTTCGCTGTGACAAATAGTCATCCTCTATTACAATAGTGTCTATATCAGTCGAGAGTGATCTTCTTTTTGTGTGTTCATTTATACTAGTTTTGTATAATGATGGTCTTCGATTTTCTTCGGTCTGTAAAATTAAATATCAAATTGTGAACAATTTCATCTTAAACTAGTCCACGCTGGCCATAGGCTTCCCCCATGGCGCGCCACTGAACCCGATCTTCGGTTCGCCGCACCCAGTCACTACCAGCCGCCTACGCAGATCGACGCTCCATCTAGCCGGGGGGCGTCCCACACTACGCAACACACTGAATAGATACATATTCAAGTACAAAAGAAGAAACCGACTCACTGACTGATTGCTCAACGCACAGTCCAAATCGCTGAGCCTAGAGCACAAATTACACTTAAACGTCCAAGGGCCTAGACTTGAAATTTGCTCTAAGAGTTTTTCTCGCGGCAAAAACTTTTCTACGCGGGCGAAGGCGCGGGAACAGCTAGAGCATGCATGAAGAGACATATGGAGGCGAAAGAGTGTCGGGATCGCAATACTTGGCCCTGTAAGTTTAATTTAGACTGGTCTTTAACTACCGACACGTTAAATAAACATACCTCGACTACAGTATCATCATCTGATATTTGCACACAGTCTTCAAAATTAATCATTAGTTAAACCTGTAAAAACAAACTAAGAACGGTTTATCAATAAACAGAGCAAATAAGTATAGTTGGACAAGGATTGGACGATACGTAGTATCAATAAAATACATATAGTTTGTGATTGGACGTAGGTATTAAAATTATTTTTCGACTTCGAAAAACGAAGGAGGTAAAAAAAAAAGAAAAAAACAAAGAGGTTCTATTTTTTTGTTTGTTGATTTTTTGTTGTTGTTGATTCGTCCTCTATTGAGGACGGGCAAGGGAAGCTCCGTCCATACAGCCCTATCTTATTTTAAGTATTATTTCTTATATTTATTTCGGCGGTTACAGAACGGCCTCCACAAAAACAAAGCACGACTAGAGTTGGTTAGTCGACGATTTTCAATAAAACCGCAGCACGGCCTCCACGAAGGCACAACTAGTGCCATTCGGTGATAAACACTGCAGGTTTATGTCTGCATTAAACCGATAGTAGGTTTAATGAGGAATAACAAGGGACATTTTGGAACGATCCGGTAGAGTCGTTATACGCTTTTATTTATCTATCCTGCACAATATACACTTTATTAGGCACTTGTTGCATATAAAACTATCATAAATATACACCAAAACCTACAATATATATTTTTTTGAAAACTAAACAAAAACGACAACCATCTCTGACAAAATCCCGCCTTTGATTTTTTGTTGAATTTGTCCAATGATGGACAGGCAAAAGTCATAGACCATACAGCCAAGTCATATTTTGTTTGTTTTTCTTCAAAAACCGGGCGGTTACAGCATGGTTTCCACAAAAACAGAGCACGACTATAATATTCGGCGATTTTCAATAAAACCGCAGCACGGCCTCCACGAAAGCACAACTAGTGCCATTCGGTTATCCACACTGCAGTTCACGTCCGCATTAAACTGATAGTAGGTTTAATGAAGATTTAACAAGGGACATTTTGGAACGATCTGGTAGAGTCGTTTACACGCTTCTATTTAACTATCCCGCACAATATATACTTTATGCACTTGTTGTTTACATAAAACTATCACAGATATACACCAAAACCTACAATATGGGTACATTTTGAAAACTAAATAATAAAGACAACTGTCTCCTACAAAATCCCGCCAAAAAGCCTGCTATTGGATGAGTGATTTTTGTTTTTTTTAGGAATGGCAATTGCTGTTAAGTGGTCCGCACACGATCATGCTGCATGACATGCATTATGTGCTGTCACTCATGCATGACCGTCTAGTTGTAGTCATTGACGTGCATGACATGCAAGCTACGTGCTGGCCGTTGCTTCACTGTATTATGTGATTGATAGCAAGCATGAGGGTACATCATGCAGCATGATAATTCACGTAAACGGAACACGGAAAAAGGTCGCTATGGTATATCTGTGGTAGGTACCTAATTAAAAATAAAATCCTAGATTGAGTTAAAAGTTCACTGAGATTTGGTGAAGGAAAACATTTGCAAGAGCAGAGCTGAGTGATGTGAAATTTTTATAAAAACAAAACAACTGAACTGTTTTTTGGAGTTAACTAAAGTTTTAGGGAAAGAGTTATAATTTTTAAGAAACAAAAAGATTTTTCAGTTAAATATTTTCTTTATTTAGAGGCCAATTTCAAAACTTAGAACCGTGAAATAAAAAAAAATGCAAAATCAAAATTGGCTTGTTACTTTAAATATAAATTACAGTAATAAAATTCAATCTCTTATTGTAATAATTATAAGCCTTAATTTTAAAATACAATAATTCTCTAATTTACAAATAAAAAAATACTAAGAAAAATGCAACTTCTGACATGAGACGGCTGACATTTGGGTTGTTAAAAATAGTAATACAGCTAAAGTATTTATCACAAAGCATGATGTCGGCGACATTTGGATAGTGACGCAGCCTAAATATTAATTTTACGAGAACATGAAACACTATTCACTTTGTTTACTTTCAAATCAATTATTGCATTTTAGAGTAGCCTTGAATAGTCATAAAAAATTGGAGAATTGTATCTAAAGAACAGAATTTGCTACTTAAGCTTGGGTTTCCTAGAGTAGCGGTGCCGTCATTTAGCGGACGTAATACAGCGGTGAATGACGTCACTAGAACAAATTGACTAAACGACGAACGCTCTCTAGGAAACCGCGCCATTTGGATTACATAGACAACGTTCTAGTGACGTCATTCACCGCTGTATTACGTCCGCTAAATGACGGGCACCGCTACTGGAGGAAACCATAGCTTTACCTCATTGGGCAACATGTTTCACACGCACTGTACTATGTGAAAAAGACTGTTACATTACCGCTATTATTTTCAGCGCTGTTGGTTTAGGGAACTATTTAGAATATTTATCTGCAATAACTATGTCAATAATTCTAATATCTTTTTTAAATTTTAATTAAGTATGGACTCGTAAAACGAAGATACAACTGTTTTTTCAAACTGTATTGACGGTTATCAGAATCGAATCTGTTCAAGAGTATCATTTCACGTAATTTTCAATCAATCGTTGTGAATTTTTTTATGCAACTTATCATACCCACGTAAAACTTAACTTGGAAATTAGAGACATCAAAAAACAAAACTGTCAATATAACTCGGCAAAATAAAATTTCGGCCAAACAACACTTTGATTTTCAATGAAATCAACAAAATGAATTTCCGCAAAAATCATATCTAGTCTTTCTCATATAAGATCGTGCACGGTGTCTAGCAGGACAGATAACAATACGATATTTTTTTTCGAATTAAGTGCTTTTTTATTACGCTTAAAATATCGCAAATAGACCTTGTGTATCATTCATTAAAAATATCTAATGTCGAGCACACCATCCCATGTGAAAAAGACTATAGAAATCCTTTGAAGTGTCTTACAATAACTTATCATTTATAATTACAACCCTAAGATTTTAAATCGTCCAAATTCGTAATTATAGTTATTTCTGTAGTTTCCTGTTTGCTCTTGTTTGAATGAAGTTGCAGAGACATCCCAATATCACCCACTCATCTGTAAAATAAACATTTTTCCAATTAGGATCGCCAGTAATGGTGTCTTAGTGACACTAAGATTCATGGTCAAATTATGGGCTTTACAAAATCAGCCGAGCCAGCTCAATCAGGAGATATGACCACGGCCAGTGGAAAATGGTGGAAAAGTAAATTCGCATCTCAGAAATGCGTATTGGGACCAAAAGCATTATTGTGACCAATAGCATCTGAATGTCATGCCAGGCGTCCTGTTATGTTACTCCGTTCACCTGCGCGCAATAATTACCTACCGTCCGCCGGGCTCTAGGGGCCTCCACCTACCACCGACCGTTCACTGTGTCCCTCGTATTGTATCGTGCGGTGTATACTCACGCGGCGCGTGGTAGTGTGGCTCAGTCGGCGCGCGCGACGTGCCGGCGCTGGAGCGCCACGGCCAGGTCGTGCTGCAGCGCGGCCGTGCGCCGCGCCACGTCCGCCGGCACCACCGACCGCAGCCCGTTCACTATGTCCTTCGTCTTGCCTGCAAATATAAATACACACATCACTAAAACAACATGCTCTAGTTTTCAAGCAACAAATCGACGAGTAATTCAACACCTAAATTGTTGTGAGTCAAATTGATACTTCCTTTAATTGAAGACAATCTAAATTTTATTGGTCTTTGGTAGATAAAAACAATAAATTTTATCAGGTCAGTCCTCATATATAGAAAAGAAAAGGTCTCATCAGTCGTACAGCACTCTCTGACCTATTAGGCAGCCAAGAAACCTATAGTGGGAGCAAAATCTTCGGAGATCTGACTGCATTTAATTATTTTCTTAGCAACCTGTGGTACTAATGTTCCATTGTCAAACTTGCATACATACACATCTTCACGTTGCATACATACACATGTCCCTGACGGGGTTCGCAGAGAGATCGAAGTGCCATGTATCACAATGCTGACACACCCCTCATTCGCTTCGCTCCTAGATCACTCTCGTTGTTAAACTGACCAAAGTAAATGTCGTTGAGCGTGTTCCTGATCTTGTTCTCCATGTCCTCGACCATGCGGCCGATGTTCGCGATGTGCGGCGTTACGTCGCTCACGGCCGTGTCTTGCTCAGCCTGGAAATAACAATCCAACTCTGTCATATGCAAAAAGGTATTATTATTTGTGGTGGGGCACTTTCAAGGCTTAACCAGCCTTGTATCTCTGCGCCAATTGCTGATTTATTGTGTCGCTGCCTTACTATAGTTCAGTGCTAAGCTTTGCATCCGTTAGGAACTTGGACGCTTCTTTTACGCATCAGTGGGCCACATTCGCACAAAGGGTGCAATGGTGTAAAAAAGGTCTTTAAACTTAAAACTCTCCCGTACAATAGAAAGATAGCGCCTGTCAGGCAAGCAGAGCTTGCTGCTAACTCTCATTATATTAAGTTATTTATCGTGCTTTCGTGTGTAGATTTGACATTGCAGGAGGGACTTGGCGCCTCAAAAAAATTAGGTCCGTGTAACATTCGAGTCTCCTACATGAAATCATCCGTAGCTGTAAGTTTGCCTTTCACAATATCCAGATGATGGTATTTGAAAATGTTAACAATTTTGTCATGTGAATCCAGTCTGTTCTGGTTTAGTCATTCCTCTTTCCCCAGTGTTCCACTTACCTCACATGACCAGTTATTTTAATTGTTTGTATTTTTACTATAAATCATTTGACGTATTGCTTTTTGTATGTAATTATGGGTTATTTTTTGTACCTGCAAATAAATTAATTTGAATTTGAATTTCTCACCTGTCTGGTGAGACTCCCACCCAGGTTCATGGTGCCGCTGCCCTCCTTGTTCGTCTGCAGCCACAGCATCGCGGTGGACGTAAGCTTGTAGTGCGCATTCCGTCCCGAGCTCTTCTCTACCACCTCCACCACGTGGATAGAGTCCCAGCACCCCTTGATCTTCTGCGAGCCGTCCCCAGCTTTCTTTATAAGTATTACTCCTGGAATGTGGAGAATTTAAACCAGTTTTAATACTTGCTTTAACAGAGAAACAGCGACACAAGCTTAATTTTTATGATTTCACCTCTAAGCAAATTTTTTGTGTGAAATTTATGTGAAGGTTTTATGGTATACTTTTCATAACACTAAAGAAAGACACATTGTGAAGTTGGTTTCTGTCATGTTAACGATGACCCATTTGTATATAAAAGGAGAAGAAACAATCAGTCCGATGGACAGAAACATACTGGTAAAGCAAATCTTGTAAGTACTAAAAACTTTCTAGTACAGAAATTGTCACAAAAACACAAAGTATTCAATTAAATTTGTCAGTTGTTATCACAGGATGTCCTTGATAAGCACAGGCACAAAAATAAAAGATTACTTGGAATCCTATCCTACTAATATTATAAGGCGAAAGTTTGTAAGGATGTGAGGATGGATATTTGTTACTCTTTCATGCAAAAACTATTGAACAGATTTTGATGAAACTTGGTACAGTGATAGCTTATATCCTGGAATAACATACAGGCTACTTTTTAACGCGGACAAAGTCGCGGGGCGTCCGCTAACACCCCCTTAGTAACAAAACACCTACATAGAGGGTGGTTTCACAACATACACGGGAAAAACTTTTCTACGCGAGCGAGGCCGCGGGAAAAAGCTAGTTATATATAAAGCTGTGCTATGCTGCCATTGAGTAGCAAACACAAGATCGCTAAGTATTACTTTTACATTTTTTTATTTTTTTTAATTACCTGCGAAGCCATGGTCCATATCCCAAAGGTATACTGAACTGACGCCACCCTCAAAATACATTTCCCTGTACTGATCAAATGCATGGTTGGCATCAATTTCCAATTTCCTTAGTCTTTCTGAAGGCATAGAGCCATCTTCCAATGGTGGGTCGTATGTGTTCGACCATGGTGACCTGTACGAGTCACCATCACGATTATAGTCGCATAACAAGTAATCCTTTCCATTGCTGCGGTCCTGGGCGATCTTCAATGGCTGGTCGACTGACGAAAGTAAGTCTTCACACAAACTTGGCACCAAGTCGATTAAATCTGTCAAATTCTTTTCAATTTGCTGAGGAGGCAACCTCCGCATCAAGTCCAGAGCGCAATCCATTTGCTGTTCAGTCTAAAATGCAGGAAGTAATCAGAAATCCCCTCAAATGTGAAGTATTAGTCATCAAAACATTAAAGTAGTACAGTCAAATTTTACCCTAAAGTAAAATGTAAAACACTAAGAAACTTACCATAGTTTTTGTTGCGCGTATTATAATAAATAAAAGAAATAAACTGAAAGTTTAGGTCTATGTATTGTGAGAAATGTAATTATTCGTATTCCCAATGTACAATCTCTCAATCTCGTTCGAATCTCAATCGAATTGACTTAAGCAATGGCGTTTAGAAATATAAATTAAATAATCCTTTCTAAAATTCGTTTTAATTTCCGAACGGAAATAAAAGGTCTTTAAACGTGCCACATTTTTTCATTTTACTAGAAATTCTAAAGAAACAGGTACATTAAAGAACCTATTGCAATTTGGTTGTATTGAACTTTGTCATAAAGGATATGAGCAAAAGAGACAACACAATACAAAATGATATGTCTCTAACCTTCTCCTTCACATAAATTATGCGCATTGCACATGTCAGGAACCGTGTTTTACACCGGAAACAGCTGTACTTTCAGTTTATTAGTTTGGCTACATTGTGGACGCCAAGTATATTATGTCTTTATCACTCTTCGGTAGAGCGCATCGTGCCAAACAGAGACAGTTATATTTTTACATTTGCCTGCAGTTACTGTCTGTCTTCTTTCCTGTGGAATGTCAAATTAATTTGTAATTCTTGTGTTGTGTGTCATGTCAAACTTTTGTTGATATTACTTTTTATTTACGCTAGTTATCTATCGTGTAATACAGTTACGTCAATCAATGGCTTTTTAAATCCTTTTTACAACGCCCTACAGTTTCCTCGCCGTGTTTTAACAACGTACTTGCTAAGGTTTGTAATGTATACCTTAGATGAATCACGAAATGAGAATGTTACCTGCAGTATTACATTATAGCGCCTATTATAGAAACCGAAACAGGAAGTAAACCATGATTAACAGCGCTTTGTTACTGTCTCGACCACTCAATATGTTCTATAAAGTATGTGATCGGTACTGTAAAATATCTGTTATAATCTCATTTAAGTTAGGTTATGAAGACACTAGGTCTTTGAATGAAACCTTACAGTTATCTTATTAGAATAACCATAGTGCACAACTCACGCATTCGGCTTTAGAGACAATGATATTGGTTTTAATTCGTTACCAGCTTTTCTTTTGCCAAAGCATACGTTTACAGCTACCATGAACTGTTATATTACAGGTTCTGATCTGACGGACGTACAGTGACAGATCCTGTCGGCTGTCATGATGCCGACCCAGCTGGTGAGCCAGGACAATCATGCGAGTGACGTCAGAGTGAAGACGGTCTACAGTGGTGATGTGATGATAACATACATCAACCATAGCATAACGCTGGAGGAATTCACTCAGGAGATGATTGCGATATGCCGCTTTGTGCCAGACCAGGTTTGTTTCTTTTTTTATGTCCAAACAGGTATATTGAATTAAAATCTATGGTCATTAACCATCTAACTGCTAGATTTGAATGCTTGATCATGGAAAGATAATAACCAGTAGTAAACGCCACCCACCAGATGGACCAAAACCTTAAAAAGGTTGCTTTAAGCAGATAGACTGAAGACAACTTTATGATTGAATTGCCAACTGCGATCATTAATATTAATCATTAGTATTAATGATCGCAGATTGCCAAGTATTGCAATTCTGACACTACACTTGTTCGCTTTGCTTCTCATCATTCAATATTTTAATTTAATAAATGCTATTTGCTTGCAGGTGTTCACTATGAAGTGGGTAGATGAGGAGGGTGATCCGTGCACCATATCTACGCAGCTGGAGTTGGACGAGGCTCTGCGGCTCTACGAGCTCAACCGGGACTCCGAGCTGACTGTTCACGGTGAGCACTTAGTACCTAACCTACATACCACTATTAATATTTAAACTATATTTGTCACCTGTGACGTCTGTGCCAAACCATATTTGTCTTTCAGTTGAGACCGTAAGCTATTTATTTAAATATATGATTTGCAAATTGCAATATATTCCTGAGTAAGATGCCAGCTCCGGCTGTATTACTCGTAATGAGCTACATGTCTACAAGCTCATTACGGAATATTAATTGCATTGCAATATTTGAGCCATATATATCAAAGGCAGCAATTGACTTTCAACTGTCATTGAACTTTCAACTTAATTGAATGCGACAAAGTATACATTTGCTTGTATTGAATTCTATAATACATTTTCATGTTTACTACTCATACTCAATTCACCCACTGCTTAGTATTTCTATACTTATTGAAGTTCGCTGCTTTCATACTTTCGACTTTCTTTTTGTAGCAGTCCATCTCTAGTATCCATTTCCACTCGCTAGATGGCGGTAGACGTTTGAGCTCAGGTTGAAGCGAATGTGTTTTGAAAACAGTTGTTTTTAATTTTATATATGAAAAATCTTATTACAAACCTGATTACGTAGGAAGATTTAAATAAATCTTTGTAACGTTATCACATTTCCCCTTGAAATTCTTGAGGTCAAATTTCAAGCAGCAGAATTCGCAATTGTATATTACTAGCGGCTTCGCCTCTTGAGAAAAGTTATTCCCCCGGGAACAGCTTTTCCCGAGGCATCTATAGCCTATTTATTCTGATCTGTATTCTATAGATCTTCATTACTGTAAAGATTCATCAAATCTCTTCTGTAGATTTTGCCTGAAAGAGTAAAAAACATCCAAACATACGTGTAACTAATCCCAACTTAACGTAATCTCTAAATAATTCAGTTGTTACAAATCATCAAGAATTTAATGATAAGGAAATAAGAATTATTTAAAGAAAAAGAAGAACATAAATTAATGAAGTTGAGTAATTGAATTTTCTGTCACCCAATACGCTAAGAGGGCAAGAAGGCATCGTCAAATCGTTTGTTAAGGCAAATAGGCACCAATTATCGTCCGACAATACGCCTTCAAATAACATGATTGCCGTCATTAAGCCGATTACCTAAATTCCTTGTCATTTTCCTAATCGACGGCTGTTTTTCAACTGAAATTAGGCTTTTTCCCGCGGCTTCGCCCGCGTAGAATAGTTTTGTGTACGTTGTGGAACAGCGCCCTCTATGTAGGCTTTTTATTACTTAGAGGATATTAGCGGACGCCCTGCGATTTCGTCCGCGTTAAAAAGTATCCTATATGTTATTCCAGGATATAAGCTATCACTGTACCAAATTTCATTAATATCTGTTCGGTAGTTCTTGCGTGAAAGAGTAACAAACATCCTAACATCCTTACAAACTTTCGCCTTTATAATATTAGTAGGATATGATTAGTATGATGATATTTGGTTGTACAGTCACTATCGCATTAGCATATCTAGTTATGAGTGGAGACCACGATACGCCCTATCGTGGTCTGTGGGAGTGGGAGTGGGATGCCACCCGGCTAGATGGAGCGGCGATCTGTGTCAGTGGCTGTATGCGGAGAGCCGAAGGTGTACTCCAGTGCACGCTTTAGGGGAGGCCTAGGTCCAGCAGTGGATTTGTACAGGCTGATGACGATGATTAGTTAGGAATGATGGGTTTGGCTTAGAATAGAATACATTTAAGAGGAGCATTCTATGTAATAATCACGGCTGAAACCGATGCGACCGAGCCACCACTCCGCGTCTTGACTAATTGCCACTCATTTGACTAGCTTACTGTCGCGCAGCGCCCAACGGCCGTGACGTCAGCGTCGGGGGTGGGAGAATGGGGGGTCACGACCACCATCGTTCATAAAAACTTTTATATCTATGTGAAGATATTAAACGCTATACGATAGGTCCGCGTTTTTCAATGTTCGAATTTCATTAAGAAAGTTATTAAGGAATCTCCATATATAATTTCAAGTCTGGACCTAGCAGTTTGATTTGTAGGTGCTTTTATATAAGGTCAGTCAGGGTATATGTATATCGATTGAACTGTCTCATCATCATCGTCATAGACGTCCACTGCTGGACACAGGCCTCCCCCAAGGCTGGCCACTGAACCCGATTTCGGTTCTCCGCATCCAGCCACTACTATCCGCCGCATATTATGTATATGTACTTACCATACAAATTACAAACACTGCCAATACATATAATATATCAACAAAGTATATTTCGGGGTACACAATGACAAACAACCCTATTAATCCTGCCCAAGGAAATCCAGACAATCTGCTTGTTTTCTTCCTAGCAATGAAATATGGAACTAATATGCTGAGATGGTAAGTTATTACTATCTGATGCCTATTTTGTTTCTATGCCTTATTGTTATATGGAAATGTATGACATAAAATAATGTTATCTCTATTTAATATATACTTACTTTCGCATATGGAAGGCCCTTATACATAGTATTTTAAAGTCGCTCAGCGAGCTATGGGGAGGGATATGCTTGGGGGTTTTATGAAGGACGAGGATCTCCGACGAATCCGCCGTTAGAATAATTTTAGTGTTCTACATGTTAGGTAGGTATGCAGTTTTTTATTTATATTTATTTATTTATTTACAACGGTTTAACCAATTACAGTAATCTTTCAAATTGTAAATATCCATAAAGAGCAATGTCATAATATAATCTAAATCAAATAATATTATTAGAAAACAGTTACACAATGTTGATGTCAAAAAGAAGCAATCTTTTGATGTCGTAATATTTTCTTTATCTTTAAAAATAGCAATAAAATGAATAAATCTCGAATAAATAATAGCTAGGTAGCCGTTTATTTTCAGAACTGTACATTCTTAAAAAAAATTTTTTTGTACCAACTGCGTATGTAGACCAATCGCGTATTGGACCAACTGCTACCTAAACCGACCTCTGGCGTTCGAGCCAAAATCCCCACTGAACAAGACAGTGAAACAGTATTGCCGAACTGACCCATTCTCCCCCGGCCCTCTCAAATGTCAAGAAAGCTCGAAATTCTCTTCTCGCCGCCGCCGTATCAGCCATTAACATAAATGAATTATTTATTCCCGGATAAATTATTTATTCGCAACTGGATTTCTGTGTCACTCTTTTGTCAGCCAACAGACCGGAAACATGAAACTTTTTAAATACAACATTAAAGCGGACCTGACGTCAAAGATTCGCTGCTTTTTTATTTTTTAAATTAATTTTGTTTATTTTAAAATTACCATCTTTCTTTTTAAAAGTGATGCCTATTTTCTGAAAGTTATTAATTTATATCTGTTTACTAATTGAAATCATTTTAAGAGAACTCAGGTGTCACGTGTTGTATTCATTAATTTTATAGTTCCGAACAAAAATGGTGAAAAGGAACCCTTATGGTCTGACTTCGTCAGTCAGTCTGTCTGTCCGAATGACTGTCACAGCACAGCTGCTTATCTCAGCAACTACAAATGCTATCGAGTTTTGGAATGAACAGTAATAAAATAACGCTTGTCCAACTCTATTAAAAATCCAACCCTGTCGAATCATTTGATTCTTTACCGATTTATCTTTAAAGTTTATCTAAATCCAAAAATATCCAAGTTAGTATCCAAAAAAACATAGCTGGCGTAGAATTCCATTCTTTACAAATTTATTTTTAAAGTATATCCAAATGTTCACACACGCAGACACATTCAGAGTTGCATCAGCCCGGCCGGCGTAAGCGGTTTCCAGTTCCACTGTAGACGGTCGGCCGGACGTTTTTCAGCGCAATATCGCACACGTTATCGCCGGGCGGCGGCTTCCTCCGCCCGGCGACGCGCATATTGTTCACTTATCGAGGCCCATTCGCGCACCCCGCCGCCTCCGCCCGCCTGCCACAAAATAAATATAGTACAGAAGGTGCGCTTTGGGTTAAAACCCACAGACCCGGGAAAGCGGTCGCGATTCGGGACGGGATTTTTTGTATTGTTCGAGTTTGTATGCAATCTAGCCCTGCGCCGGATCGCGCCCGCTTTCTATGTGACAGATTGCATACAAAAAAATTCCCGTCGACCGCTTTCCCGCGGCTTCCGCCTCTGTAGGTCTTTTTGTTTGGAAGTGTGTGGTCAGTTACCATGTCTGAAGGTTGTAAGCGCTGGAAGTCACCTTCTTTGAGCTGTATTGAATTTCGAAGCCGTGGTCTTCTTGAGGTCTGTTCTATGTTATAACCTGAGAGAGCGCGTGAGTGTCGTACCCTGAATCAGAAAAGTCGTCGGGCATGTAATTATTATGATTTAAATCACTATAGCTATCGCCGGAGACTTCTTTTTCGTTGGCATCTCAACTCTTTAACGTAATATTTTGTTTTTCTTTTAAAAAGCTAATTTTCTGTATTCTACCTATTTTCTGAGTGTACTTTTCGCCGGCCGTGCTGTAGATTCAGTCGCAACAGCCCTTATCTGCCCGCATTGCGAATCCGGTTGGCTGCCATTACCATATTCAGATTGGCATTCCGTCGACGTCGTTATATTCCTGAATTTTTGGAGGCTTCGCAGCTAACATAAAACTGAGGCCCAGGGTCATTGTTTGCTGCTTAAATATTTCTATCTGGTATTCGCCCCGCGTCGTCATCCTGAGTCAAAAAATAGATGTCTATATGAATAAATCAAACGTGCGTCAGGCGACCACTAACCAATCGAAATCTGACAAACTAACCGCGACTAACTAGGTGTCGATACAAGTGATTTTTTCAGGGCTGACGAACAGTCAACTCAAAACTATGCTCGCTTCTTTCATGGGCAGTTTGCGAAGTCATTGATTTGGATTACACAAACAGAACAACAAAACGCTGGCATGTGGACCTCGTTCATATGCGAGCGACCGTTTCCGGCAAGGGCCCAGTGATCACGCATAGCCAGTCACGTGCGAGCGGGCTTCAGCCTGAGTGGTAGCTTTGTTTCTATTTGCACGATTGTTTCGCTCTTTGGGCGGTAGTCTGGGGATTTGGTATAACCAGCGTTGATTGTTCTAAACCCTCGTCTCCCGCCCGGTTCCACTATATGGTGTTTCTGCTATTTTGTCAAACAACACCCAGAATACTTTAAAATGCGCTCGGAAGTCTCGACCAGGCATGCCAGGGCCCAATACCTGCACCTACTGTATCAGCCTCCCTGTCATTCAATTGTCTATAAAAATAATGTTTATAATATGTGTATACTCTTATATAATAAGCTACCAGAGCCCCTGAAATTATTAGAGGGAGTAATATATAAGAAAAAATTAACAAAATGGCTATGTGAAAAATGTTTCTACAGCATATCAGAATATTTAAAATATAACAATAGTCTTAGTTCCTAATTGCTGACGAATTATATTGTTATCTTTTTATTTATAATGCATGCTCTATAAATATTTGCACGCCTGCTCGCAGGCTGGATACAATAACAATATTGTAAAAATAAGACCCTTTGTAAATGTGTATTCATGCAAATAAATGATTTACTTACTTTGTGTCACTTATTGCCAATACTACACGGTATTTATAGAAAATTTCACCAGATTTTGCAGTTCTACTTATTTCTATGTGGTAGGTAGCAGTAAAAACAGACAGAGAGAATCGATCCCAAGACCATTTACACTCGAAGTAAACGTTGATCTACTAAGCCACGGTTGAACGTGAAAATGAAAGGGAAGACTTTAGCTACAAGTACTTACAGTGATTGTCCGTGTAGAAATGAGTACAAAGATTAGGCCCTGAAATATGACTCACAAGTACTCAACTGTAATGAATCGCTTTGACCATAAATCCATATGACTGACTCATCTGGTGAACAAACAATGGCGCCATAACCACACAAACTGTATAGCTAGTAGACGGGCAAATGCCGTAGAAAATCCAGACGCGAAAACCCATCTGAGCGGATGGGATTCAAAGGCAGGAACCTTTCCGCAGCAGGTGATGAGGTACAGTAAAAAAAGAAAACCATAAAATTAAAGAAGGGTTGGCGGTAGCAATAAACGCTAAAACGCATAACAATAACGCAGGACACGGTGCGAGCCACGTATCCAATTAACAGTATACGATTAAGAGCCGTTCATAACGACAGAGTTAATTAAAATATCGCTAATTGCTAAGCGACAACGACAAGCGTCGGTCCCAGTTTGGGCGCCAAACGCCCCGCAATGTTTGTACTTTATTAGAGCAAGTTTCCCCCTGTTTGCATGCAAGTTTGGGCCGCTTCCGTTTTATTTGCACTCGGTTCGGTACGTGCAAACTTCCACGGTCTGAGCACTAAATCTTTACGGGATGTACAGTCGAACTTGCATGCAATATCCTGAACGGGGGTAGTCGGTATTCTCATTGAGAATAACAATGCAGATTGTACCGAAGAAGTTAGGTAATACGCCATCACAGAACACGGAAAAGGCTCGCTACGCTCCCGCTCGCTACGCTCATAGTAATCTATGTCTGCCATTACAAATGTTGGTGTGTTATAAAAAGTCATTATCATCCTGCCACTGTACATTAGGTCCTTTCTTGCTGTGTAGGATGACAACACAAATAAATCAAGGTGTCGGCCATAATCATTGCTTATGTGTTATGTTGTTAACTTTATACAAACTGAGCGGAAACCCATTCTGTTAATTGAATACGTGTTTCGTGCGAATAGTGCAGTTTACGTACGTAACGTACGTTTGTCGGCGCTCGCTCGTTTGTTTCTGTGAGCGCAGGACGCCTGTTGACGTACGGTATGTGTTTGTGAAATCGCAAAGTCTTCTTTCCGAGTGCTATTGACATTTTTATCCTTTGATTTCTCTTTTGTTACAATCTGTGTTTTACACGAAGAAATTGTGTATTCTTTCTGTTGGAAAATATCACAGTATGTTTAAAGGTTAGAGCCCTATCGTCTGAGACATATAATGTTCAATGATCCAGATGACGTCATCACTGTGGCCGTCACGAACTCGTGTTTTTGAAGCTTAACGCGATTCTACTGACATGTATATCTGTACTGCCGTTCGAACCTTTTGCTTCGGGCACTATGGAGATACCAATATCTCCAAGAATTACTGGCTTTATGCTAAAGGATTAGTTTAGATCAAAATTGGCCTCGCCCACCTGTCGCATGAGACCACGGGAACGCAAGATGGCGTCTTCAAACTTACCCTAATTAATGTATCCTAGTGTAACTCCAAGCCTCCCAGCCCCCGTCGCGAACTTTCGTCCACCGCTATATTAAATTCATACTTAGTTTATAGTTTCATTGCCTTCTAAGTAATACGCGAGCCTGTTATTTATCATTAATTCAGTATTTTTGGTACCTTAAGTACGTAATATTTGCATACTATTAAAAATTTGCGTGTTAAGAAATCCGATCGGGTCTCAAAATGTAGTTCAAATACTAAACTTATGTAAAGTCTAGATAGAATTCTTTTTTCATTAACCAAAATCTGACAGCCACACTCTCGTGAATATAAAATCAACTTCAAACAGATTCAACTGTTCAGTCGTCAGTCGTCCGCATATATTTTTTTCTTTCTTTATTCATCATCAACAGCCTATTAACATGTCCCCATTGCTGGGGCTCAGGTCTACCCTCTCGACAAGGGCGTTCGGGCTATAGTCCACCACGCTAGCCCAGTGCGGGTTGGTGGACTTCACATGCGCCTAAGAATTTCTTCTTCGACGCATGCAGGTTTCCTCACGATGTTTTCCTTCACCGTTTGAGAGCAGTCAGTAAATGTACTTAAGTTTCGAAGAAATACCCATTGGTACATGAGCCAGTCGGGGATCGAACTCCGGACCTTTCGATGTGATAGGCCGCGTCTTATCCCCGACGCCACTGACGCTCTCTTTATTGTTTCTTTAATATTTTGACAGAGCTTATATCCCTATTGGGAAACGGAATATACCTATATTCGGGGAAAATGAACGTTTCGGGAATTGGACGTAATGCCTAGACATTCGAGGAACGGACGTTCCAGACATGAATAAATATATAAATATAATAATAAGGATTAGGATAATCCTCGGCAACTATATAACTCATAGAGTTAAGATCTCTTTGGTGCGTGCTCGCGGCCCCTTAAAGAGACGTAAAAGAAGCATTCTATGGGTGTAAAAATCGTGCCAAATGCATTACAATATTGTTACTCACTCACACATTCTCATTTTCAAACTCCATATAAATTTGTATTAGCAACCTCCTCCCGCTACTCCGCTTCCTTTGTCCGCACCCCCCTGTAAGTGGCACCATTGGTTCCCATACTAAATATGCAAGATGCAGTCTCCATAGGGGAGCGCGCGCGCCACCAAAGAGATTCGAACCTTCCTAATATAACTACTATAGAACTAATCTTACTTGAAGCCCACAATGTTTTTCTAATAGTTTTAAACTCGTGTTTATATTGATACTATCTTATCTTATCTTCTGAGGGGGCAAGGAATACCTGGCGACACTTCGACCCTATGGGATCTGTTGTGCCAAACCCCTGTCCGCCAAACGGTGCCACAATCCGTTATTTCGGTGGACTTCACATGCGCCTTAGAATAGTAAATACCAGTCTTTGGCGTATGCAGGTTTCCTCACGATGTTTTCCTTCACCGAAAAACCTGTGGTATTATAATTAACCGTACTTAAGTTTTCGAAAAACTCATTGGTACGGGCCAGGATCGAACCCACGACCTCATGAACGTGAGGCGAGTGCACAACCAACTAGGCTACCACGGCTCTATATATATATTGATAGTAGCTACTCCCCGCGACTTTCTCCGCCCAGTCTAAAACCTTGCCGAAGCTACAAATGAAAAGCTCATTCGGTGCCGTTCATTGGTTTCGGAGGGGAAAAGTAACAACGCGTAAAGTAACATGTCTGATATTTCCATTTCAATAAAATTTCAAAATTCAAAACTATTTTATTGCATGTAACATTTTTATTTTTAGTGCAGGGTACATTTATACAAAGTCATTTTTTTATCTAGCACCGCCTCCAAGGTGTTAGCGCTGGGAAGAAGAAGCGGCGCAACAAACTTCCGCAACACATCTTTTAAAATCAAGTTTGTACATAACATTATTTTGTAAAGGTTGTGCGAGGCTGAAGTAACATTAACACCAGGCATCTTTGTCATTTAGATAATCGACTCTCCTATTTCTTTCAAACAAGCTTTCTTACAAAGTTGTTGTTTAATGTAGGTCTTAAATTTTCTGTCATTCATATTTAAGATTTCTTCTGGTAGTTTGTTGTAGAAGCGTATACATTGCCCCGTGAATGATTTACTGACCTTACTAAGCCTTAACTGTGGTGGTACAAGTTTGTTTTTGTTTCTTGTAACATAAGCTGTGTTTATGTCACAGTGCCTCAAACTATCATGACGACAACTATTGGGTCAATTTCTATTTTTACCCCTGACTCTGTCGGCGAGAGTAGCAAGGTTGTTTACCCACAGAGATGATGGACGTACGCGGAAGTAGTAGGTGTAATTGGACCAATCACGGGACGGGACCGTTACGCAGAATGTGACGCGTGCGCCTGCGCCGGTCACCGCGGGTGTTCCAAATTGCACCTTCGTATTCCTTCAGTTATACACGACTAGCTGTTGCCCGCGCGGAATGAGTTTTTCCCGCGGGAACGATTTACCGCGGTAAAAAGTAGCCTATATGTTATTCCAGGGTATAAGCTATTACTGTACAAAGTCTCATGAAAACCGTTCAGCCGTTACAGCGTGAAAGAGTCACTAACATCCTTACAAACTTTCGCTTTTTTAATATTAGTATGATAGGTACGATGTACGTTTGGTCACCTGCAACAATTAAGAGGGCTATACATTGCATAGGTATCAAAAAAATCTTAATTTTGAAGTTTATTTTTGTTTATTACTTAGTAATATTAATCATTCCTACTAATACTAGTAGTTCCGTGATAACAGTAGACCTCGCCAGCCCTTATAAACCAAACCTAAAAGAAACCAACAAAAGTCAACTTTGGAAACAGAAAAAGTACCTACTAAAGTGACAAAAATTAGCACTTTAAAGCTTAATATTTCGCAAACGGATCCCTGAATCGAAAAATGTTTATCACACACCCGCGATATTTTTGAAAGACCCATCCAACGATACCCCACACCATGGATATCACGCGGAAAAAAATAATTTTCCATTTTACGTATGCAGTTCTATGAACATAATTTATTTTTTCAACTTTCTTAAGTCGATCCACTATTACTCAAAAACTAATAGAACCTACTTAGCCGTAATAGTTTTCCTTGTAACTACGTTATATATGCTACTGCCATGAATTTTTTCACATTTCCAGAAGCAACCGTTTAGCTGGCAGGGGGGGGGGACACGTGACTCTAACAAAAATTACCGCTTTAAAGCTTAATATTTCGCCAACGGATCCCTAAATCGAAAAAATGGTATTCACACACCAGCAATATTTTTGAAAGACCTATCCAACGATATCCCACACTATGGGATTCACAAGAAAAAAAAAGTTCACTCCCACTTTGCGAGTATGGTAGGTACTCTAAAAAAAATGTTTTTCAAAATTTTATTCTACTCATTTTGTAGGTTTAATTAATTTATACATATGCCAAATTTTCGTCAAAATCGGTTGAAAAATGCGACCTGTAGAGAATTACAGACAGACAGACAGACAGCCGGACAAGAGCATTTTTGGCCAGTCTCGAAACGTAGACGCTTCGCTCGCTTCGCTCGCTCGGTCAATTATTAAAATTTTAATCATGTTTCAATGTTTGTTACTCTTTCATGCAAAAACTACGGAACAGATTTTGATGAAACTTTACATTAATAGAACATTAGAATAACATACAGGCTAAAGATGCCTCGGGAGAATTTATTCCCGCGGAAAAAACAGTGTTTCCTCGCGGACGAAGCCGCGGGAAACGGCTAGTATAAGATATGTAGTATTAGAAACATGCATGGTAATGTTACCAAACGACATCTGTCAACGCTGCGCACTCCTGCGCATCACGCGCATGACGTCACGCGCGCCCGCGCCAATTTGGGCTCATCATAAAAACGGCGGTCGGACCGCCGCTCGATATGATCACGACTCGATCCCATCGCGACGTGCGATACGCGAGAATACTTGCAGTCTTGTTATCGCGGCCGGTAGTTCCGCATTCTTTTGCGATCTTCTCAGTCTCCTACTGTTCTCTGACGTAGTACCTATCATCATTATTTCAGCCTGTACACGTCCACTGCTGGTCAAAGGCCTCCCCAAAGGATCTCCACGGCGACAGGTCACGCGCCAACCTCATCCAACCGGGTCCCGCGACCGTCACCTGATCGTCGGTTCACCTTGTGGGAGGCCTTGGAATCGAACCCATTACATCCAGTCTTCAAGGACATTGTACTGTGACATATAAAATCTCAAGATAGAATCGATTGATCACTATTTAAAGCAAAATGAACATGTAAGTTCAAAAATGCCTCGTTGGCGTAGCGGTTTCAGTATTGATCCGAGGTCGTTGGTTTGATTCTCTCTGAAGACGTGCCAATTTGTACAAGATTGTACTTGCCTGATTGTCATGGCAAAGGGAATCCGACGTTTGGAATTTGACAAGTGTATGCTACTTACAAAACATCCTTCAGCGGTTTAAACAAGTTCGCAGTCGGACAGTTGTTATGTGATGTGGACCACATTTAAGTTATGTAAATTTTCGACCGCCATCTCATTGTGCACTAGTTCATTGTTCGGCGTTCGCTTGCGATTGTCGTTTCGATCATCGACTGTGGCGACCGTGACGGCTACTGTGCCAACTTTCGTTGTGCGGCTCACGGCTGCGCTGGCGGTTGACATCAGCTGTCAAACTGGAGCCGCTGTGATTAGTTCCGCGTTTCGCCGTCCGCAGAAAAAGTGTGGCGGTGTAATTGACAGCGCTCTGTGCCGGCGCGCGCGCATCATGACTAGCAGTGGCATTGTGAAAATCGGTGCGATCGCGCGTGTTTCCGCTCGAACGCGCGTGCTACCGCGCGGGATCCCGCGAGTGACACAGAATCCAGTGTTATCAATATTTTGGTGGCGGTGATGGAAGCGTTGAACCCTGCAAGGCTGGCGACAGCTCATCCGAGGTGGTTTTGCGTTTTTGCCTCGAAACGGTCACTGCAGTTTTTGTTGCTAAACATTTTCGTGGTTCATTCGCCTCTGGCGGTCTTTGTTTTGTTATTGCATTGATCAAGGGAGTCTTGCGTTGTAAACGTAATGTGTAAAAAAGGTTATAAAAGTACAGGCAGGATGTTGACAATGTTACAATGTTATGGGTGCGTTGGTTTTTTTATTTTGTTCACTGACGGTTTTTTTATTTAGACGGTGTCTATTTTAAACTACTTTGTACAGGCTCCGCCTATCGTGGGGTTAAAACATCTCATCACATTACCTTCATAATAGATTTTAGAATCGGAACTATAATCGTTTCGATTTTTATTTATCGTCGTTGAAATATCGTTTTGATATTTTAACTGTATAATTAAGTGCTAACCTTGGAAATAGTGGACTTACAAAAACCCGCGAAAAACTAGAGTGACCGGACATACTTATGTTGAAATCTTTCTTTAATTAGGACTTTTTTTAAAAGAAAAATCTATTGTAAAGTCCACCACATGTCCAGCTATATTCACCGGCTCATCTCAGTATTATTGGCAACAGTGCGCAAGAATTTTCATAGCCTTACCTGTGGTCTACCGTACCTGCCGCCTGAGATAAGGTTGACCCACATCAAGCCTGCGCCTGCGCACCTCGTGCGCGCATTTCGAAATTTCACTCGCAGATTTACCACAGTGTTAGGACGTTAAAAATTATTTACTGTAACAGCTGTTGAGCGGTTTGTTGGTAAATATAAACTCCTGAGCGAAACTGGCTATGGCTATGTCCTTATTTATGTATTATAGTATAATAACATACATACATACATACATAATGTATGTAATTTTTAATTACAATTTTAATTTTATTTACAATTATGTAGGTATTAAGTATTCTTGAAATCTATGGAAACTGTCTCTGTCAATGTTTTACCATTTGTCAAAATTATGACATTTTTACTTTAGACTATAAGTTGCTGAATAGAATAAAATAGAAAGATAGTGCCGGCGAATTTTTGTTTTACATTTGACGTCTGCAATATGACTTAGAATCTACCCAATTATCTTATACGGAATTGAATTATAACCTTTCCAATGTATAGGATTCCAACAGAAACGTTTATATCCACAAAACGCGTCTGTTCCCAGCACAAAGGATTTCACTATGCTGTTATCTGAAAGAGAAAACTGACACAACTTTGTGTTACGCGAGTTGAATACAACCACTGTAATTGTCCGGCTTGTTACGTCAATAAAAGATCCGATCGAAAACAATTAATTTTAAATAGAGGACTGTTCCAGAGCTATTTATATTATTTCATATTTAGTAATCACAGTATATGTAATAGATTAGTGGCAATCTATGTCATATTTAGAGGCATTAATCAGCCTATTATTATGTCCCCATTGTTGGGGCACACAGGCCTACCCTCTCAACGAGTATGGGCTATACTATAGTCCACCACGCTAGCTCAGTGCGGGTTGGCGGACTTCCCCACTCCAAATGTTATGCCTTACACCGTAATTAACTATATTAGTTAATCTATGCTTACACTACGAATTTGTGTTTAAACAATTCCGATAAAGGAAGTTTATTTATTTAACCTAACATAGCGTCTAAAACCATAAAATAAAGCAAAGACAAAAAATCTTCTGAAGCTAGAATAAGTAGGTACATTATATTTGGATAGGCCGATAGCCCCTTTAAGCGACCTTGATCTCTCGGCGTAGTATGGTGTTGCCAGGATGATATGCCTATAAAATGTGAATGTATATAATTCCTTTCAAAATGTTTTAATATGTTCATTAGTTCAATATGTAGGTAAACAAGTACTTACGTTATTTTTTTTTAAATAGGATACTTCTATATTGGAAGGTTTAAATGTTGATATAATTTCTATCAGTATTACTTTTCAATATTGATCAAAATCCTTGGTCAATATTGTGTATGAGTAAATAATTAAACCTTCAATTATCTCCGTGACCAAACCATAGCCTTAGTATATTAACTGTATTTTAGCCAAAGTTGATATCTGGCAACCCAATATGAGTCACATGTATCATAAAGTAGTTACATAAATTTGCATAAATAATGTACAATAGTAGAACTGTTAGCAAGCTATCTATATACATATAGTAAAACTGTAGAAAAGTTGTTTCTGTACATTCTGTATATTTTTGGAAAAAACTGGGTCGGTATGCAACTTTTGGAATTTTGTCTGTCTGTTCGTCCATCACGCTTTTGCCACTGAACGGATTTTGACGAAACTTTGTATGGAGATAGTCTATATCCCTGGCCAACATATAAGCTTTAAAACGTCTCGAAAATTAGCAACTACGTACTTATCTAAAGTCCACGTGAACGAAGTCGCGGGCAACAGCTAGTATTGATATAAATTCGTGGCAGGTAATTTCTGTAATCTGGTGCGGATTTGTCTAATGGACACTTCTGAATTCGGAATAAGTTTAATCTGGCGGTTAGATCTGGGGATTATTTAGGCTGGCTGAAAACCTGCTAGACTCGGCTGCAATAAATTCTGATCAGGCCCCCTTTTTCATACAAATCAGCTCACTTTGTTCCCTTAAATCTCCGTCAAGGGACGATTTGCGTGAGATCTGATGATGGCTGTCCGGAGTACGGATGGAGGAGATCCAGAGAGCCATAAACACCCAACTGATCAAGTAAGCCGTTTTCACCATAGACTGACTGGTCTATCATCTATTTATTACTAGTCTATCTGTTTATTCTGACTAGAATAAAAAAATCTAAAATTGCATCAAAATGTATGGAAAACCACATACCTACGCAGGGTTCTGAATTCTATGGGGAAAACTGCTTGGTTGATCAGGTGTGTATGACTCTCTGGGCTGCCAAATTCAAGGCAAACAACTAGACATTAGGCGAGTCCGTCACGGCCCGAGCTTAATTTATTTAATCTTGTTTTAGTTGGTGAAAAAAAGTTGAGTTTTTTAGTGAGTATGTAATATTTGTAATTGTATAGTTATAGTAGTAACATACGTATACGTGTGGCAACAAGAACTTTCTGTTTTGTTTTGTACTTTCGCCATATACAACAACTAATTAATTGATGTTACCTATTTTCTGTAAAAATTGTTCTCTATGCATAACCCTAAACCGACAATAACTTTATACGCTTAAAAACGAAGCTTATTTCATTTGATTTGGCGAATGAAGGACAACAGTTATCTATCTACTTGTTACGTCAGCAATTCGTACAATCTAAAAGCACTGTGACTTCAGACAGTCATTCAGCAGTTATCATACACATTTTAGTACACATAATCTATACAAATAATAAACAGGTAGAAACTGATGGATAATTTGCACGCCTATCTTATATATCTTGCGAAGAACCAAATGATAGCGGGGTGTAAAATACACCTAGCGCCATCTATTGAGAAACTTTAAAACTAAGTAACTGGCATGATTAGAACGGAAAAAAATTAAATAACATTTAAATAGTATACTTTAAAACGCGAATGAAGTCGCGGGGCATCGGCTAGTGCCTAATAAAGACCACCCGTGGACGCGCTATCACATATTATCGAATTACACGAACAATAAAATTCGCGTGCGTTTCGCAACTGTGCAACTTTCACCCAAGGCCGAAATTGACCAATAGCCGGTCCCGGTTCCACTTGAATGCACCGGTCATGCATGCAGCCGATATGTGCTGCTTTCCACCCAGCGCCGTGTGTCGCGGCCAGAATGCGACGGACGCCTCTGCAGTGAACCCGGTTGGTGAAAGTGGTCGGTAATCTAATCATTGGGTAGCTGTTACTGCTAACTGCAGACGTAGTTGCGACCGGTTTTATCATCGTCTTTATTATCATTTTGTTTCAATTTATTCTCTACTAGCTGTTGCCCGCGGCTTCGCCCACGTGGAATATTTTTTTACCGCGGGAACCGTTTACCCCGGTAAAAAGTAGCCTATATGTTATTCCAGGCTATAAGCTATCCCTGTACCAAGTTTCATCAAAATTCGTTGAGCCGTTCTTGAATTATAAGTGGTGTAACTAACTAACACGACTTTGTTTTATATATTCTCTACTAGCTGTTGCCCGCGACTTCGTACGCGTGGACTTTAGATAAGTACATCTGTAGCATTTTCAACACCAGCCTGTCTACTCTGAACTGCAATCCCATACAAATGTTAGGAAATTAGAGATTTTTATTGCTGGTCACTATTTATTGGCTAATTTTCGAGATGTTTTATAGCCTATATGTTGGCCAGGGATATAGACTATCTCCATATAATGTTTCGTCAAAATCCGTTCAGTGGCAAAAGCGTGATGGACGAAGAGACGAAACAGACAGACAGTCAGTCAGACAGACGGATAGTTGCATTTTCGGCTTCGGTGTCGTTCGTAAGGTTTTTTCCAAAAATAAAAACTTTTCTACAGTTTTATTATCTGTATAAAAAGATACATGTTTTATCTTTAAGCCGTGCACAATCCTTATTCAAAGAGGATGCAAGTATCAGCTTTTGAACGTTATAATAAAATAGGAAATACTTAAGGATATTCTTTGGGGACATCATCCAAGAGTCGAGTGGGGAAAAGATACAGCAATAATCCATGTTTTCCACGTACTTAATCTTTCAATGACTTTTCTCCGTTACCATTTTTCTACGTTGATACATTTTTCTACAGTTTTTTCTCAGCTTTGATCTTCAACATGAGTCTGTTTACGTCTACATATGCAGTGTAATTTGCATTACATGACTCTTTGAAGCAAACATTCACGAATGCTATCTCTTCATTGTTCCAAGATTTATGTGAACAGTTTCCAAAAAGTGAACAAGTGACTTATCGCAAACACAATTCTTTTGTAAACCCGCACATAATACGAATAACTCATTTGGGAATTAGAAACGACGTATTTTACAGAAAAAAGTTTGGCTTGTTTATAATGTCACGTCGCCTATGTGAATGTTCACACAGTTGTGTTTTTGTTGGTCGGTACTTATTATTTTCGCTTTTGTCTGATGACGGCAATACACACAACTATATTTGTCGAACGTTTGCGAAGTGGCCAAGTGACCATCCAGGTCATTGTTGTGAACTCCTTGGCTCTGTTTCTGTATGTTTTTTTTGTAACACTTTTACCCTTTCTTGAGTGACTACGTCACATCCCTTCGACGTTGTCAGACAGCTCAACTCTTCTTTCCAAACCTTCGACACCCGACGGTCACAGTTTTTTAAAGGCTAAATGACATTAGTAGTCAAGTGTGACCTTCCAGATCGTATCTATGGTCTATTTCGCAAATGTCCGATGAGCGATGTTTATAGCTTGACGTTTGGTGCTCTCATAGTTGCGTGTGCGCAGCCGGTAGTGACCTCTTTGGCATATATGACGGCGATACAGTCATTCAAGTCATTATCTTTTGAAGGTCTTCCTGTGAATTCTTTGTGGAGCTTGAAGGTTTTCGAAATCTTTTGTTACATTTCTTAGTGTTCTTGCTACTCATGCTAATTGCGTAAGAGTTAACAAGACACGAGAGCAATGATGGTTGATTTATGATCTCTTGGCGCTTCTTTTCCTCGCAGATGGTCGATTCCGGTGGTGGTTTAATGACTTATTCACATACTGGCTAGGTACTATTTTTTTATGTTTATTACTAGCTGTTGCAGTTATCTGAATGATAGTGGAAACCGCATCAAAATCCGGTGCGTAGTTTAAAAGATCTAAGCACACAGACGCGTGAAGCGACTTTGATTTATACTATGTAAGGATATTTGGCTGATTT
Organism: Metalampra italica; assembly: GCA_949699065.1. Lineage (NCBI taxonomy): Eukaryota > Metazoa > Arthropoda > Insecta > Lepidoptera > Oecophoridae > Metalampra > Metalampra italica. The sequence goes on from OX452982.1 coordinate 8,609,784, forward strand.
TTTTCTGCATTTTATTTTTATACTCTTGATTGGCAATAAAGTGCATTGTGCTACAGTGCCATCTATTTAGCATCACGGATATACTACATATTCCTTGGGAAAACCTCTCATTGCCTCGATGTCGCCGGTATTCACAGGCGGTAATGACTACTTACCATCAGGTCTTTTATAAACTGGTAAGCCAGAAAATATAGCTTACGAACATATGTAAAATTAATGTAAATATTAAGAAAGATGCTTTATCTAGACCGTTTCTATATTTCTACTACAAACCTGCAGTCCTATGGAGATTGTGTATAACATAACATTAAAACAGTCTCAAAACAATCAAAGATGACGTCACTCGTTCACATGTCATAAAGAATAACACTCGGGGCTAATGCATCCATTTAACTCACAACACTTGACCGGGCGGAGCTTATAAAGGTTGGTATGCACTGACGCCGCGGTTGCGACCATTTTTGCGCGTAATGCGCGAGAGAGCGACAAAAATGGCGGAAGGAGATATGAGCGATATTGAGTTTGACCTTGATCGTCGATCGGCCTTGACTTGTTTAAACATTAAAGTTAGGCACTAACAGATAAATAGGATGTCTACACACGTTTTGCCTTTAAATGGTGTAAACTGTTCTTACGGTTTATCTCGTCAATGTTATACCTACTTACATCGGCGACAAAATAAAATATCCATTCCGTTGAGATAAAGCTGTTTCAGGCCGGTTGAACTTCTATTATATAAAATTTCGTCTTGGCGAATATTTATCAAGGAAAACAAACAAATCCAAAATTTTCCCAGACCGAATCAAGGAGTGGAGACAATCAAAATTATTGTTTAACTTCGCAGTCTACTTGAGTCGTTATTAATCGACGACACTTGATGACGCCGCTTGAACTGTTTATTTCCGACATTCCGCTCTCATCACGGAAAATACGCCCCAACGGCAAAGTTGGATTGCTGCGAACGTGGGCAACGTTGGCGTCGAGTTACAATTTTACAGTATTCATGAATTCAATTGCGCGATCCCCGAGTGAGCTCCAACCCTTATTTGCTCATATAATTGGCCACAATTGAGCGCCTCCAGTGTGCTGATTTAGTCTCAATATGGCGTCTCCTCATAAAATAACGACGCGAATTTAAACGTGTATTTCTACGAGGAATCGTTCCCGAGGGAAATCGTATACAACCTTCTCTTAACTACAATCCACAATCTTGGCTGTTTGTTTGTAAAGCATTGTTTCAGTGATAATTAGATGGTTATTAATGGCATAAACGATTCCAAAATGTACGGAAATAGTAGATGTATGTGAACAGGCAATTAGCATTACTCGTGTGTACTCGCTGTGTTGCTAGTAATTGGTTGCATAAACACCAGAATTGGAATAATCAATGCGTATCATAACATAACAGTAGATATTTAATCGAGCATTGGTAAGGTTTGTTTCAATCGCGTGTAAAGTTTATAATGATTAGAATCTAAGAACAAGGATCCCTTAGAACCGTAATCAGCGTATAGCATGAAATAGCAATAGTCTTTTACCCCAAAGAAGACGCTTCTTACACGGCGGGGTCAAACTGAACAAACACTATCTATTTTAGTCGGGTTGTTGTGCGTTGACAGTTATGGTTTGTTGTTGGGGGGCAGTTCAAAAATTCACATACGTAGACAGAAATAGAAGATATTATATCTGTCTTGCTTACTCTTATCACTTTTGTAATAAGTGTGTTCCTCTCTGATTATTATTGTTATTTTAGCAGCTGTTCTATGGGCTCCTTTTTCTATGATTAGAACAGTCCGAACCGACAGACACACGAAACACAATAATACCGACATATCAATATCAGCAGGTCATTTCTACTAGCCAATATAACCTACCACTACCACGGACTGTCACGACAGTATATTGAATTAAATTCGCCAGTATGTCCAAAAATTTCAGAGTCCGTTCGCGATGGTTAGTGGGAAGCCGTTTGGTGATGTTTAGTATCCCAGTATCCGACTGGGCTGTCTTCTTCAAAAACTCTATGCTCTGACATGTTCATGGTTAAAAAGAACCACTTCGTAACGTTTTTTGTTAAAAAAAGGATTACAATTCAATTGACGATTATTTTTGGAGAATTTTTGATATTTCAATTTGCTTCGGAATTATACTGACGTAGGTATTCTTAACAGTTTCATTTTATTACAACATTTCAAACGCGTCGATTCTACTTAACCTTAAATAAATAATCAATAGGTAAATTTGCGCTATCTCACCATGCCCGTGCAAGTAAATTGAACATTATTATAATTGACAGGGACAAAGAGTCAAATATATTAAGAGCACGACTTCCAAGTAATGTTGTTTCATTGGCAATGTTTAGGGGATGTCACTAACGGGAACTTGCCTACAAGTTTGTGTAACTTTACCCGTAACGACAACGGAAGAATACTGAATTCTTCTTTTCGGGAAGAAAGTATGCTCTGACCTAGAAACCAACTAAAACATAATGACATATTTGTTTTTTTTTATTAAAAAAAGCGGCTGCATTTTGGGAATCTTTCTACCACTACCATTATTAATTAGCATTCTGTAAAAGTACCTTAAAATAACACTTCAGTAACACTTCGATACCACACGTGGTATAAAGCTCTTCGGAATAAAACTATATAATATAAACACTTTTGTTTAAATCAAGATTATTAATTTTAATTTACAATACTAATCACATGTATATTTCAACTAGCCGATGCCCCGCGACTTCACCCGCGTTATAAAGTATACTATTTATATGACAATGAAAATGTTTTAACCCGTTCTTCATGCCAGTTTCTTAGTTTTAAAGTTTGTCAATAGATGGCGCTAGGTGTATTTTACACCCCGCTATCATTTGGTTCTTCGCATCATATATAAGATAAGCGTGCAAATTATCCACCAGTTTTTACAGTATAGTTATAGATAACTTTTCTAACCGGAAGTTAACAAATTGAACTGATAACTTCTTTTTGGAATACGTTTGAAATAAAAGAAATTACGAAACACTGATGTATTTTTTTCAGTGTTTTTTAAAGCCAAACATCAAGGTTGGTGTAGTGATTCACGTTAAACCCTTATGACGTGGTCAAAGCTTGTTAACGGTCACAAGTAACGCGTATCATGTGTGAACACCTCAATAAGGCATATTGACACGAATAACTTTACCTATCCGCGCTGGCAAAATTTGGTAATTGCAAAATGATGTCTGGTGTGGTAATAAAAACTCCGACCGTGTTGTTTAACTGGAATTTTTAGGACGTATACTTATTGAATTTGCAGATCTAGATTTTATTTTATGGTATTTTTATGTATTGTACTTTGGATCGAAGTTTTCAAATATTTTATCGCGAGCAAGTTGGTGTTGGTAAACGTAAATTGTTAAGTAAGTAAGTAATGTTTATTTGCTTAAAAATATTAAATAGACGTACAATTTATCGACGAGGACCCGACTCTATTCGCAATTCTTATTCTGCAGCGCCTTGAAATTCGAGAAACATATTTTCCAAACCATTGCGGTTGGCAAAAAATAACGACCCTGAAGGTCAGCACAATGTCCCGCTATTACAAAGTTAATGGCCTACTTTGTCCCGTAAATGTTCGTTCTTTATTGGTCTCTCAATTTAGTAGGTACGTACTCTTTACAAGAATTCCGTTTCACTTCACCCAGCAAAACGTTTTCAATCTAGCAACCATGATCTTAACCACTTTGGCCCCACATGAGACCGCGTTATATTTTCATATAAATAACCACTTACAGTATATCGCTCGGTTTCCAATCACGAGGAATCGATTGGCTGTCAGTATTCCTCGCGGAGCGGGACATTACGGGACGCGACTTTACGGGACGCGTCGTAAACCGGAGACGACGTTGTCTCCCGGAGGAGTGGCAGGAAATTGACGAAATAAAAAGTTACCACCTACATTTGGATTTAGGTGGGCGTTAGGCGTGATGACGAATGTAGACCTACATATAATAGACCTACATATAATATACCTACATTTATACAAATATGCAAACTTACATGGTAGGCCAGGAGAAAGGAGCGCCAAATATCAGGGCCTGACACGTCTCCTTTGTTCCATTATTCTTTTAGCTCGCCATGAAGAACTATTCAATAAACATATAATGTTGTAATGTTATACACTACTTGAATTAACTAGAATGCTGCATACAGACCTAAATTCTGTGTTCAGCATTCTAGTTATATTCAGGTCGGTGATGCTGAAGCACTGCTGACTTAGCCAAACAGGTCATCGGGGTACTAGGGAATGATGACTTTAGGTATTGGTTAACTCATGTGTATCTAACAATATTGTGGTTATTAATTTGCTTTTCCCGCGAATAAACTTTATGTTGTTATATATAGTAAGTAATTATTATTCTTTATTGCACAAAATAATTTTACAAAGAAAAACAAACAAGAAATATGTGTACAAAGGAGGACTTATCTCTACAAGAGATCTCTTCCAGCCAACCCTCACTGTTAGAAAGAGTAAACATTACGGGAGATCTAAAGTTGTGCATGTTAAAATTTAAAAAATATTTAAGTAATAACAAATATACCTAATTAAATATTATAATATACACATACATACATACCATATTAATAAGTTAATAACATACTATAAATATACTATACATACTATAATACATACCATAATACATACTATAATATATATGATTAAATACCTACATACATAAAATTACGACAAGTTGGAAAGGAAGTGCTCTTTTAATCTATGTTTGAAAGATGTTACTGTGGGACTGTCACGGATATGCGCGGGAAGACCGTTCCACAGTTGTGTGGCGCGGACTGTGTACGAGTTGAAAAAGAAACTGGTGTTGGAGGAAGGGTACACTAAGGTTTTCGTGACGCAGGATCGTTTGGGACGGTCGGTGGGTGTGAGCAGTTGGAAGCGGGAACGAAGGTATTCAGGGGAGCATGGATTTTTCAATATATTGAAGAGAAGAGAAAGAATATGCATATTTCGGCGCTGGCGAATGGGGAGATGCTGAAGAATGGGAGTAATACAGAAATTAAATTACAATTCTAATATTAAGTAAAAATAAATTTTACAAGTCTAAATTTATAAATAATATCATGCAAATTACTATTCTAAACAAAATGTTTTGGTCAAAATTTACTAATTTATAAATTACAAAATAATAATAATAATACATGTGTATCTAATTAACATAACAACCACGCGTGTAGATAAGTGAACCACTGCACCACCGATCCAAGTGATTGCTAGTTGACTATCGATTCGTATGAACATTACGCAGTGTAACGGCTGCTTTACTATGATTGCCGAATTTGACCTTGAAAACGCCTTGAGGATTATTGCGTAACAATTATCTGGAATGAACTTGAAACGATTAGTATTGTGTTTAGTGTGAGAATTCGTAATCCTCCACCTTTGTCAATGGTAATTGAAATCTAAAACTATCCGTTTGGTTTTTTTGAGTACATGCAATTATCATTTGTTGGCGAATTGGTCAGAATTCTACAGCAATGGTCACATTACTTGTTACCTACTTATTACTGTGCAACATTTTGAGACAGAGCGTTAGCGGCGTCGGAGAGCGTTAGCGGCGTCGTCGGGGATAACATTTTGAGAAAGAGCGTTAGCGGCGTCGTCGGGGATAAGACACGGCCTATAATATCAAAAGGTCCGGAGTTCGATCCCCGGCTGGGCCATGTACCAATGGGGTTTTCTCGAAACTTAAGGACATTTACTGACTGCTCTCAAACGTTGAAGGAAAACATCGCGAGGAAACCTGCATACGCCGAAGAAGAAATTCTTAGGCGCATGTGAAGTCCACCAACCCGCACTGGGCTAGCGTGGTGGACTATAGCCCGAACACCCTCGTTGAGAGGGTAGGCCTGACCCCTAGCATATTAGAATGGATATCAGTTAAGATGCTTCCGTATAATTAAGACAATATTTCATCGAGGTTAAACATTATTAACAAGCGACAAACAGCAAATACATATTTCAATTGATGAGCTACAGACCAACCTATTAAACGAAATGGTTAAAATGATTGATTTAGAGTCAGCCTTGAATGCAAATAAAAACTAATTGTGCGCGCAGCTATACTTACTCGCTTCGATCATCGGCGTTTCCTTGTTATTAAAGTAGAGAAGTATTCACAGCGAAAACTATTATGACAGCGATAAAAAGCTTGTTTCTACTAAGCTGCAGTGATTAGTCGAAACAAAATGGCTGTCTGCGACAAACCACAAACCACGCTGGCTCAGTGCGGGTTGGTGGACTTCACATGCGCCTAAAAATTTCATCTTCGGCGTATGCAGGTTCCCTCTAATCCAATCTAAATTATAAGACAAGAAAATCAAGATGTTTGTTTTAAAACTCAATTGTTTTAAAAGTTAAAGTTAAAACTTAATTTAAGTTAAACTTACAAATAAATTGTTTGTCTCTCTTTCTCGCATAAAGCATCTGATCCACATAAAAATGTACCCATCTGTTAGGGTTAATTCTACGGTAGGAAACTTTTTTGGAACTCTGTGGGTACTTCACTCACGGAATTACAAAAATGCCTGCTCAAACTAGATAACTCACCAAAAAATCCTGGATTGCCAGCGCAGTTCGAAGTCAAAATTTTATAAAAATAAATATCATCAACAGCCTATTAATATGTCCCCACTGCTGGGGCTCAGGCCTACCCTCTCAACGAGGGCGTTCGGGCTATAGTCCACCACGCTAGCCCAGTGCGGGTTTGCGGACTTCACATGCGCCTAAGAATTTCTTCATCGGCGTATGCAGGTTTCCTCACGTTTTCCTTCACCGTTTGAGAGCAGTCAGTAAATGTACTTAAGTTTCGAGAAAAAACCCATTGGTACATGGCCCAGCTGGGGATCGAACTCCGGACCTTTCGATATGATAGGCCGCGTCTTATGATAGGCCGCGTCTTAATAATAAATATATTTAAGTCAAAAAAGTGCTTTAAAAATATTGTAAGCGGGACACGTTTTGTTAAACAAGATTAGGGCAAAAAGCCGTCCGCCGTAAGCCACTGCATAATGGAGGTGCCGGGATACTACACCTAGATAGCGATCTATGGTACCACGTCAACTCACTTGATTCTCGCTTTAAAATATTAGAAGTGGTGAGAACGATGATTGCCTGTGCTTTCAATATTTTTTCAAAGCCCTGGTTCGGTTAGCGAAGTATGGATAATACTTAGAATCCGCTGAATTAGTTGGTTGGTATCTAAAGATTAACTAGAATTCTCAAACAAAAGTCACTGTATATTTCCAGTCGTAATCAGAAGTTACGAAGACGTTATACCATCGTGTACGAGCATTCGTAGCATCACCCATGTTAATATTTACAAATCATAGTCAGAATGGATTATAATTCCAACCATAGTTAGTTCAAGTCTTAGTTCTGCTAGAATTATGTTAGTTTAACACGTGTTATTAGCTTAAACTATATGCAGTCAAACTCACATTTTTTAAAATTCTAGTACGTTTTTTAGATTGAACGTTTTTCACTTGGAGCATGGTCGTTGGGACATTTCAGATTAGACATTACTACAGTAAATCATTTAAAATCTCAGATTAGTGTCAATAATAAAACTGTTCGAGTCTGTTTGCTGTAGTACCGCTGCACGTCTCCCTATTCTGGACTCACGTAAATTTTACATAACTAACGAGCAGCGTCATAAGTGTGGTATACGAGTACGCAGGAGAACGTAGTTACTTCAAAATACCAGTCATATTTTAATTCACAGACTAGAGTTGGAGAGAAAATGTTGCGCTAGATAACGCGCCACGGTTTCACAAATGAATATTATTCATAGCGATATCGCGTTGAAATAATTTTATTACGACCATTGTACTTTTGAATAATCGTTTGAAACTTTTTTATTTTCCATTCAGCCTTATACAGGATGCAAAAATACGTGCCTTGAAATCGGATACAGAATAATTTGTTCATTCTGTAAATTTTCAACTCTACCTACTATTTTTTTTCGTATTTCGTATATATCGCGATTCACGATTTTATAATAATAATAAAAAAACGCGTTTTTAAGATTGATTTTTGTTTTTGTTTTTAGAATTTTATTTTTAAAGTGCGTGTCAGATCCAGGACTGACTCTGAATACATACCTTTCTACACTCCTGATAACATTTACGTGGCCTGAAATTTTATCGTGTCGTCTTCAGACAACAATGCTTTGTTCCTAGGTGACAGTCGGCCAAGATTATAGCAGTGAAAGGGAATTGTAGACGACAAGATAAGCACAATGTTTCAAGCTCAGTTGTATCTTTTAAACAAATGTAAAACGGCTAGATTTATTGTTTTTAACTCCTGCTAGAATTTCTTGAAAAAGTTAAAATAGTAACTGCAGTGTATTAATATTTGCTGGTTATTTGAATTCGTGTTTTAACACGAAAAGTTTAAATTGATGGCGGACCTGCTGATGTTAAATTGATAAGGCTATTTTAAGCAAACCCTCAAGAGGTCATTGCAACGTTTTAGATTGATTGTAATGTCATTAAAAGTATCGTAAAGTAAATACTTTGGCGTTCTTTACCAAAATTAAATATTTAAAGGCACGCAAAGTTCATGAAGGTGGCGGATTGTTTCTCTGCTGCCATTTTATTTATTCATTTTCGTGTCCGCGTTCCTTTCCGAGCGAAATGTCACCTAAACCCAAAAGCTTCGAGAATTTTCTATACCTACATGTGAATAATGCCTAGTTTTCTATAAGGAATGCATTTGCATTCACTGTACTGCAACAAGAGATTCTCGTTGGAAATACCAATGTCGTGAACCATTTGCGATTCTCACAGCATGAATCGTAGTTTTCAGGCGAATGTCGTTTGTTATAGTAGTCATTTGTAACTGCCAAATAGTGTAGAATAAAATGAATGAATCCTAAAAAGCTCGTGACTGCAAACCGTAAACACAAAACCATTTCGTATGTTATGTTCAGAAGACACCGACGACAGTGAAATGAATGAGGAATGCAGTGATGGAATATTTTACGAGTGCAAGTGCGTTAAAAACTGTGAAAATGCTCGTCCTGTCGAACATATTCCGTGGGAGCCATCCGCAAAAACACGGGCCAATGGAGATAAACAATTTATCGTCGAATCAAATGAAACACGAAGACAAGAAACTGGTAACACAAAGTTCGTTAAGAATAAAGCAACGAACGAAAACACATGAGAACATAAACGCGACAGATGAGGTCGAGGGTGCAAAAACTATAAGGATAGAAAAGCGCCTTTCCAATAGCGTCGATGCAATCTCCCACAACGATAACACAAGCAAAGTGATATGTAGTGCCAAAGGTTTATTAGAAACAGATTTAGATGATTTATTTAGCGATGTAAATGATTGGACGGACGCATCTGTTAAGACTAGAAGTTTAGGGGCAAGTGAACCTATTTTAAGTTATAGGGGGGATAGTGAGCAGCGTGGATCTCTCATGTCAGATGATGACAGTGATGATGATACAGCAACGGATAGTGATTGTTTGGATGAAGTGGTTCGCGAGCAGAGCAAGTGTATGGGAGCGCGAAGGTTCGGACATATGTTACGGAGGGTCATTTCTAGAAATGGTAAGTCTTAAATTTAAGTAAGTAAGAATCCCGTTCATTTCAAATCTTTGATGATAGAACACGTTCACTCTCCAGCTTCGTGATTGCGGCAATTTTTTGGATATATCTAGTGCAGCAAGCAGTGTAGGTAAATGATAAAAGCTGCTGTTGATTAGGATTACCGAAATTGTTAATACATAGGAATAATTAGGAAAAAAATGTCTTCAAAGTCAACATTAATAAAAAAACTTTTTAAATCTTACGGACCGGTCGGAGCGTGTCGAAATTCCGGTGGCGTCGTCGGTCATTTATTTGTTTCCAATTGTAGCAAATTGCTGCTCGCTCTGATTGAGACGGTCGTCGTGGAATCTCGTTACCATCTCCGGCGAGATCTTATCGACTGTCCCCTTCGGGTCGCAGCTTCATCGATGCAATTCATTTGCTTCGATTGAAATACGTATAAAATTTTTATACTAACATTTTCCATAAATGTCAGAATATTTGGTTTTCGCAAAGAAATGTAGGTTTAGTTAGAATGTGGTAATGTTTGCCAGACAAACGTTTATCTAGGCAGAAAGAACGGAGCATCAAATATCGCAATCCTGACTCACCGTCGTTTTGTTCATAATTTTCTTCATAAATGCATATCGACTACTCCTCACGTTTCTGTTATGAACATTCGTTGTATTTGAGTTTGATACCTCTTTCTAGGTCTCATACTTGTCACACACATTCTGATTATCATATTTTTTTACAAAACTAACCACCATCCTTTTTCATCGCCGGAGTTTATAATTTTAATTTATTTATTCATTTTCACAACATCCACAGCACTTAAGAAACCAATGTTAATGTTCTAGTTTATTTAAATGGTTTCTTAAAATAGCTATTATGCCTGCAAGTGTCCTACCCAGAAATCTGTGTAGTTTATTATAGGATTTGCAAAGTAGCATCGCATGAAATGAAAATTAACTTTTGGTACCCTTTCTTGTTTAGTTTAATTTCACGGTTGTCGTGCTTCGTTGTACCTAACTTAATAGGGCTGTATCAAATAATCTCTAACTAGGATTTCTCATCTAGAATTGTCTCTTAGGTTTCTCTTCTTTCTACTAAACGTGTGCATAACGACGCATTTAACATCAACTGCCTTAATAGCATTCCACTGTTGGTGCACAAGCCTATTATGTTCTCATAACTTCTAATTGGCAGAACTCACTGTTTTGCATTAGTTGCTTCATATTTTCTTATTTACGAACACAAGTACTACACTCCTCCTGCATATTTGAATCTATATCGCAAAGATGCCATAAATCATATTCGGTACAAACTTTGTTGATAGATTGTATCCAGCTATTCAACAACATGTGTACCGATTAGAGTTGGCTGCAATCAGGTTCGTCATTAATCTCCCGCCACGTGGTTCGTTAGCTAATGCCGAGATGGAGTCGCGGGGCGGTCTCGACGCGCCGTGAGTAGCTCATCAATATCACCTAGGGTGCATTGCGGTGGTGCAGGGAAATAGACGACTAGATGGGGTGTAATATAAGGGTGCACGACAAAATCGAGTGCTGCAAATGCCAACCACACAAGCTACTTTGTCGCACTTGTGTGTTACAGCACAGTTACCAGGAGTGCAGAACACGAAGGCATGAGGGCTGGAGGGTGAAGACAAAGGAATTTGCTGAAGAAATATGAATAACACCGAGACTCTTGAATAAAGGTTTAATGACGAGCTATTTATTTTAACTTACAATATATCCTGGGAATCTGGGAAGCCAGGCATAGGTTACCCAAGTTTATTAACATCGTGTTGAATAAAGTTTTAATGATTCTTCTTCATCATCTTCATCATTTGATAAGTACGCAGTCAAATATATGTAAAACTATGGTTTGATTGAAAATAAAACAACATTTGGAGTTATTGAATGAAGAGAAATCGATTAAAACCGTTATTTTGGTAAAACTAAGTATCTTCTTTACCCTTGAATTATTCCGTGTTCCACTGACACCTGAATCGACCCCGGCTCGGTGATCCGTCGAGCGGTGTTGCTAAACAATTTAGCGGTGAGCTTGTGTTGCTAATAGTGTCGCGAGCTAGTTTCGGAGCAGCGAGTGCCTCATCAATAACACCTCAACTGCTGTGCGGTGCCGACACGGGGATAGCTCCGCTGGATGTGGCGTGACATGTTGGATTATTTGCATCTGTCTCAAGACTGACGGCCTGCCTCCGTAGTCAACACAAGCTTTCAAAAATATGGTCGACTTTGTTACGTTTTTTTGGCTGTTTTGATAGGTATACGACTAATAACAATGTATACTACTAGTATAATAAAGCTGAAGAGTTTGTTCTTTTTGTTTATTTGCTTGTTTGTTTGTTAAATGTAAGATTGTTTAAACGCGGTAATCTCTGGAAATACCAGTCGGATTTGATAAGAATCTTTTTGCATTTGATAGCCCAATCCTTGAGGATATTTAATTTAGAGAGGTTATTTAACCTTGCGCTGCGACCCTCACAGTACAAAACATTTTCATGCAATTGCATTATTAAGTGTTCCATCTTCGAATACCATATGCCATGCACTAATACTAAAATGATGGATGCTGTGCGATCCGTCATAGACTCTTCAGTGTTTAGCTGTGTTAGCTGCTGAGCTTACAGATTCAGAGATTCCCACGTGGATTTCCGTTATTATGGATATACGGGGTATCGTATGCTAAGGAATAGATGTCTTTACCGGCTTTCTGTACCCCCTGGACTTTCTAATAAGAAAGTGTGAATTGTCATCTGCAGCGCATTCTATCTTAGTTCTTATTGCCAATTGCCCATTAGGTTTACAGGTTAGGTTATGATTAGGTAGGCAAGCGTAGGACATTCCGTGCAGTGTGTAAATTATAAAGAGGTTAGTTTTGTATTCCGGTTTTCTACGACTTTGTTGTACGAAAATTCTGTGTTCTAATAACATTGCAGCATGCGCCGACTTTTTATGTACAAAGCTTATTAAACTTACGGCCCAACCCACGCCGCTGCCGTTATTTTCTGTTTATTAATCGTAAAAGTTAAAAACTCGTTAGTTGGCCGACGCTATGGAACTTTTGCTCTGCAGTGTACCTACATACAAAATACAAACAGCCGCTGCTTCACTGTTGAACTATATTGTTCGCTTTACCTGTGCTGGTCTCGTATTCCTGTATATATTTGTTAATGATTATTAATCATCTTCAACGTCTCTTGTTAAGCTTCATCATCATATCAGTCTATTGACGTCGCTGACGCTGCGCTGATTCCACTGCAGCACACGACGTTCATTTTACCCATACAGAGCAGCGGTGCTGGAACCATTAAATAAACTATATTTTTTTTCTTAGACGAAAATAAATAAAGCAATACGAACTGACCTAAATACGTCATCAATTGTCCAAAGCCACTCCAATATGGTAATACATGTCGTGATCGCGCCGCGATTATAATCTTTGCACAAAACTACAAAGGTGTCAAATGAATCGTTCGCGTTTTCACTTTCCCACACGTTTCCCGTGACCAGGCGCGCAATCAGGATGGGGCTTGAAGGGGCTGAAACCCCCTAAACCAGGGGTTGCCATACTGTGCGTCGCGACGCCCTGGCCCGTCGCAGTGCTGTCCTGAGGGCGTCGCGAGACGGTACACACAGGTCGCTAACCTTAGCAAAGGTCATAAGCATAGTAAATGAGTTATGATATGGCAAACAATACATTGAGTTAGTTCCACATTTTCCTTTCTCGGTCAACTAACAACTCTGCAAGTGGACCCCTCGGGAGAGTCGTAGATGCGTGCCTGTCGGTGACACGAGCGACCGCACAAAGGCACGCTTCTTTGTGGCCACACCTCCACCGATACGGTTCATCAGGCAAATTGACTGTGGCGTAATGTGTTGCGGGCGCGGCGGTGTAGTGTGCCACGGACGTTACGGCCAGAAATGACATAATTTGACAGGCAAAGCGACATCACGAAAATCACGCATTGGAAGTTCTTTCGAGTTAAGGTAAACTGACGGCCGTTGGGAGTGACGGCGTGGAGATCCTTGGGGAAGGCCTTTGTCCAGCAGTGGACGTCTACAGGCTGATATGATGAAGGTAGACTTTAGAGACCAGTCTGTGCGTCAGTGACGCAACGCCACTGACGCGGCGACAGAGCGGCAGATAGAAGTACTGTGCAATTATATGGAACGCCATTCGAGCGCAGTGTCACTAATGCCGGCGCACAGACGCTTGTCTCCAAAGTCTACCTTTATCATCAGAAAGCATAACTTACTTCGTAACTGCCGCACATCATTCATCATCATTAACAGCCTATTAATGTTACCACTGCTTGGGCTCAGGCCTACCCTCTTAACGAGGGCGTTCGGCCTATAGTCCACCACGCTAGCCCAGTGCGGGTTGGTGGACTTCACATGCGCCTAAGAATTTCTTCTTCGGCGTATGCAGGTTTCCTCTCGATGTTTTCCTTCACCGTTTGAGAGCAGTCAGTAAATGTACTTAAGTTTCGAGAAAGTAAATGTACTTAAGTTTCGAGAACTGCCGCACGATACAACACAACGCTTCAAGTTAATGACGTGCGCGGGGCGAATTTTCATTTTAACACTAAGAAAGACGGAGCAATTATTCCATGCATAAGCCACGGCAATCAGAGTCGAACTGACGAAAGCGACACCTGCTCGTAGGCAGTTCAACTACAGTGTGACCCACTTGGTGGCTTGGTGCCTACCTTGATTCGACCGCCTCCATCCTACTCCGTGATGACACCATACTTATATTATGTTTGGTTCATTATCCTTCATAAACGTTTGGAACGTCTTCGTCGAATTTGAAACTTGCACGCGACATTTTCTTCTTCCTTTTGCCTCTTTTCCATTGTTCCTCGCAGGTTTAAACTCCATTCAGACGACATAAAATGGGGAAATTGCTTGAGATTAAGAGACAGACACTCCACGTGACGCGAGAAATCTGCGTAATAATCGCACGACGTTTCCCTATCATTTATCCGCGGCGGTAAATCAGGGGCCGCGAACACCGGCACAAACTTAAGGCGATTTTCCACCGGCCATGCGAGGCGAGACGAGAGGAATTTGGATCTAGCTTAACTTTGCCCACCAACGAAAATATTTATGTACATGAAAAAACCTCTACTGACTGGACTTCGACCCCGATGTATCGGATTTTAAAAAATCGAATATTGTCCCCGCGCAGTTTAATGGCGGCTGTGTGAAGTAGACTGATTTTAACGCAGTGACTAATTTCAGGTGTCAAAGGGGGAGCTGTGTGTTTACTATTGACGCTCATTCAATTTCAAAAAATGGTTCAGCAACCGAATCAAAGTTTCAAGTTTTTGGACTTCTCTATGTAGCACACTATCTCGTTTACACACACATAGGCTATAAATATACTGTCAGCGATGTGCAAACAATTTGTGACTCTATTCATTCAGCCGTCAAGAAATTCCGTGGGGACTATACAACTAAGAACGGGTAACAGTTGTAACTAACCCATTTTAAAATTCCTGTCTTGTGTCCCCCATTCTAGCCTTACTGGTGGAAAATCACCTTAATGCGGGAACACAATATCCTAAGATTGGTATCGTGGGGCTCATCCGTCTGAATTTGCTTCTTATCTTGTTAATATCGCCGTTGATTCTGCTCGGTAATTAAATTAATCAGCCTTTGTATACAACTTTAAAGGGTGAAGTTGAAAGGGTGGTGCGAAAATCGGCGCATCTTCGAAACCACAAACATCTTTACTTATCTTCGAGTTGTGTTACTAAAATCTTCACTGCTCGGCCTACACAAGTCGTAGATTAATGGTTACACTAAAACGTTTTTTAGAAACCCTTAACGTGTTATTAAATTCATAGTGAATAGACACCAGAATTTAATACTTTTTTGATTGCTTTGGCTTTTAGATAATGTTGAGTCTTGTGTATTCGTGATTATTGATTAATATGTAGATTAGTCAGAGGTCAAGTGTTCCGGATATTTTCTTTAACTGTGCAGAGGAACATGTGTAATTCGTTTGAATGACACAACGGAAATGGAATCGCCTAAGGGACTGCGCAAACCAAGCGGAAATTTGCCCGCGCACTTTTTGACGTCTTTGTCAAATGAACCATATCACTAGGTATAGCCTAAAGAACAAAATCGTATAATGACTCGTGCACGTCGGCGTCGCCTCGCGCTCGAGGTCATTCATACAATTTTGTACTTTAGGCTATAATGATATGTTCATTTGACAACGACGTCAAAACGCGCGTGGGCAAATTTCCGCTTGGTTTGCCCCGACTCTAAGACGAAACGAACGCAAGACCCTTTTGATAAAGACTATACTTTATAGCACAACCAACGATATCTAATCTATAGCTGTCTCTATAGCTTGTCTTCTTCCGTTGATCATTTCAAAACTTGCGTACTAACTTATATATACGTCAGCGCCGCCTCGCGCATACGATTTTGTTCTTTAGCCTATAGTGATATGGTTCATTTCACAAGGACGTTAATGCGCGGGCCTTTTTCCGCTTGGTCTGCGCATTCCCTAAGGCTGAGCACTACAATTTCCATGTCCGGCCCTGTCCGAAGATGGCTTTCATAGCTCCATTTGTGACGGTTGAATGCTCGGCAATCTCGAGAGTAGCCCAATCGGTGGACTATGACTATTGTGCTCTGAGACGAAATAGGACGGTGGCCTTATTACGGTGTCATGGAAGATTGTGACTTCAAACATTAATTTTGTATTCATATTTGGCCAATTTAATTAAGTCTATGCAGAGACTCAAACAAGTGAATCGTTTAATCTCGTCCTTTTGCTGCTTACAACGCTAATACCTTTGTATTTATTTTCCCTGTGTGAAACGTTTCACCTTAGATACTTCCCAGCTCTCTTCTTACAAATCCGTTTAATTGTACATGATTATTTTGCGCGTTATAACATTAGTTAGGATACAATTCTGATAGATTCTTTCGCAACTATAACAGGGCTTCATAATAAAAAGAACTATCGCCTCTCGGCCTTAACCCTATTTGCTGCCTTCTGTTAAAAGACGTCTTTCAGTGAATACTTTATACGCCTTTTCATTTTCCTGGGAGAATCCGTCCCACGGACGTCCTTCGCAATCGAATTAACCTGCGAGTTCGGTAAGTGTCAATCTGCGGTCTCCTTCACCTTTGATCCTAGTTACACAGCGGAAGTTTCGTCCCACAGGAATAAACAAAGATCGCTGGGTCGTTTTGCGTCTTTGATACCTACGAAAGGTCAGCTCCTCCTTGTAAAGTTGCCTGCGTGCCGTGAATATTATGTTGTTCGGAAAGTACAGAAAATCGACCTCCATCTTGTTTGGACAATAGAAGGTTTGCGGTATAGGATTTCTTGAATAATTTAATTACGATACGGCACTGTAACTTTCTTCAACGTTCCTTTGTATTGCAGCGCTGTGTTCTATAACCTTTTAGTTATTGCATCATTTATATTACAATTTATAACAGTTCTGTTATCAAATTACAACATTTGCTGCTTTGTATTGCCCTTCGTTCAATAATTATTATTTGTTACCTACTCTGCTTGGCTGCAACTATTCGACCCTATAGGGTCTTTCGTGCCAAACCCCTGTCCACCACCTGTACCCCAATCCATTTTTGTAGACTTAACAATCACATTAGAATAGAAATTCTAATCTTAGACGTATGCAGGTTTCCTCACGAGTCACGATGTTGTCCTTCACTAGCTATTTTCTGTTACTCAGCATCTGTGACCGTGCTTAGTTTCTAACTCTTCAATTTTATTTTGTTTGTTTTCTTTTCGACTGTGCTAGAAAAACCGCCTAGATTAGTACAACGTACTCAAGTTGTTGTATGTATTTTTATGAGTTTTTGTGCAATAAATTCAAACTCTTTATTCGTAGAGACATGGGTTGTTATACAATATTTTTAGGATTGTACATAGTTAAATTGGGTTCTATATGTTTTGCCCATAGGCGTACGACATTAAAGTCCATTGAATTCGATTGCTGTTTTCTTCAATACTGCCGCTAGCCTCGCCTCTACAACTGCAATAACTAGGTCGTCTTCACTACAATTTCTTTGGCTGTTATAAAGTAGCGTATAACGCGTCCGATAAATATCCGCCACTAATTGGTTCGCTCCGCTTTCGTGGGCTATTGTTTTAGCCGATACAATCGACGTTGTCGCTCGGATCGGGGCGTGACGGATAAACTTTTACTGTCGATTGTGAGTATATTGTATAACTGTACTGTGAAATGTCATTGTTGCGACATGATACTGTGTCTATTTGATTTAATTGAATCATTTTAATTTTCACTTTTACTGATTGATTTTTAAATATTTAACTCGACATATCGTCGCGCGTCTGGTCTTTTTTGGGCGTAAAACAGACTATAAAACCTCCTTTGCTGCAAAGTCAAACTATTTTATTGCAACTGAGTATACTCAGATACATTATACAACGTCAATTTTTTATCTACCACCGCTTCTTAGTTGTCTCATTCGTTCTCGTTGTCAGTTGTCTCCCGTGGTTGTCTCTCCCAAAACAATTGAAATTTCTTGTTCGTGTATTGTATTGTGGGGTCACAGTCACAACAAGGCGCCATTTTCTCGAAGTAGTTTCTGTGTCTCAAATCGAATTACATTTGACCTCTCGCCTCCGAATGGAATCAGAAGTCAAATGAATGAATCACTTGTTACTGAATGTAAATTTTAATCAGATCCCTTTAATTAATGAAGTTATCATGGATTTTAACGGGTTCGCCAGATTTCTCGAAATTAGAAATTAAGTTTCAGTGAAATCGCCAAATTGAGGTAACCTCCAAAATTTCCTGTTGCGTGCAAATATTTGACAATTACAAACTTAAATTAAAAATCAACATCCGATGGCCATTTTCTTTGTGATAGCAAGGTTTTTTTTCTTTTTCTCACCATTGTTGTACAGAAAAATGATTCTTAGCGTGCCACTGCACTTATGAATCTTGACTGTACCTAATACATGAAATTAAGAATAAGAGACTATGTGCTTTTTATTCTCCTGTTATGTCAGTAGTACCATTGATGGTACAAGTGACACAACTTTGTATCCTTAGTACCATCAATGGTACTAGTGACATTAGTTTAATTTGAACGCATTTCTACTACCTACTCGTATAGGCACTTAATTGTGATGTAAATTGATACAATTTAAAGAAATACATTTTCTATTTTACTATTTATATATTTTTATTATTTCAGGTAAGTACCGGTCACTCGACGACGACTCCGGCAACCCTCAAGGTATCATCCCTAGGGTTGACAACTATCAGACTCGATAGCTTTGACTCTCAACGCATAGGTTTGCATCGATATTAGACATGGGCTATTTTTATATCACACGAATATAAAGTCCCTTCGAGAAACTTAAGTAACAGCTATTAATTCCTCTGTGGTAACAGGCCTGGAAATCTGTTTTCTTTGTTTGTTTTTCTGACACGCTTTTACAACTCAAGAAGTGCACGTGTATGAAGTTTGTTTATGAGTTGAAGAGTACACATACATTACTTTTTAGGTTTCCGTTCCCGAGCTTGGCTCGGCAACGAAAACCTATTGCTTTCGCTACGCCGCCTGTTTGTCCGTTGGTCTGTCTGTCCGTCTGTCCGATGCTCAGAGGGCTGTATCTCCGCAACGGTGATACGTAGCGAGCTGAAATGTTTAGTTTTTACCACGGGCAAGTGAGCTCCCGTGGAAATGCTAATGACCACGGGTATTACCATCCAGAGAGAGAAGCTAGTCAAAAGGAACCTCGTGGGAAATTCCGAAAGCCTAATATATTGCGGCTTATTCTTTTTTCATAATTCCAAAATTAAAAATTATGCATAAACCGCCAACTCTGTCACGGTTCGCTTCTTTTCCGTATTAATTAGCGAGAGCCCCCCGGCTACCGGGCGAACCGGGCACGCCGGCCCGGGCGAACCGGGCAAGTGGGCAAATTAAATACTTTTTAACGAAGAGCGCTCCTTGAGCGTCAAGTGCGTATTCTGTGACGGACACTTTGTTTATTAATCTCATTTTGAACGGGCGTTTCGAAAGCATCCCTGTTTGTTTTGATTAAAAAGTACCTGTTAATTTAATTAAATATTTTCAGTTTTGTAATTTTCTGTTACTGATAAATATACCCCGTTATCTAGTTTGGTGTCTATTCCTAACATTAGTGACTCAGCCAATGAAACTGAACAATTTTCACAAATAAATTTTTGGGTTTCCCATACATTCAGCACATCACTAATGTTAGGTAGCCACCAAACTGCCCGCTTGATAACGGGGTATGTTGATAAAGTATATTGTATCGCCTTACTATCCCTACCGCACGTATCACAAATCTATACTTGTTGCGAACAATTATTATATGCGCTGGTTTAAAATTAATTTATAGTGGACTGTATAGATGAAGTGTATGGTTGAAAAGAATGAAGATCCTTGCCCTCATCAGGCAAATTGACTGTGGCGTAATGTGTTGCGGGCGCGGCGGTGTAGTGTGCCACGGACGTTACGGCCAGAAATGACATAATTTGACAGGCACAGCGACATCACGAAAATCACGCATTGGTAGTTCTTTCGAGTTAAGGTAAACTGACGGCCGTTGGGGCAGAAAGGTTCTCGAGTGGCGACCACGTATCGGAAGACGCAGCGTAGGCAGGCCTCCCACAAGGTGGACCGACGATCTGGTGAAGGTCGCGGGACCCGGCTGGATGAGGTTAGCGCGGGACCGGTCGTCGTGGAGATCCTTGGGGGAGGCCTTTGTCCAGCAGTGGACGTCTACAGGCTGATATGATGATGATGAACCTTGACGATCCACCTTCACTCCGGATGGCAGACAGCAGCTCTACACGCACGGCTGGAGGCAGCTGAGCGCAGCACTACTATAGCACGGCTATCACCAATGGACAAGTCCTTAATGTTCTTCAATATCAATGGATAACACGAAGCACGGCTCCCGGGAGTTATCACAATGTCTATTTAGATGGAAAATACAACGCAAAGCATTTGTAATTCACGAAGCGCGCAGAACGTGCGACTACGAGCCCACACATCAAGCGTAATGGCGACCGACAAAATTAGCGGTGCATATTTTCAACTACCCTCCAATTCATTTAGCAGGGATTCACCAATACTCAACATAATATAGCTGAACAGTCGGATTTGAAAGCGCGGGCGACGCCGCGGGAAACGGCTAGGTATATAATAGGTCCGATTCTGAAGGTACAAAACTAAAATTTGACAGCACTAAAATTCTTTTTATCCCTATCACGTAGTATTAAGAAGATAAGGACGACATCAAATTTAGGGCTTCTTTCACCACTTGCTGATATTGTTACAGATAGTAATCTGACAGATAAATCTGTCTGATAGATTATATATCCCTTAGAATGTGGCTGTCAGATTTTGTTTTTTTTTTTGTCTATCTAGACTTCACTTATGTCTAGTATTCGATCTTGTTTTTTGGGTCGCAAAACCCGTTTTAGCACTCTGAGGGATATAATAGATAAGATAAGGCAATCAGATACCTGTGAAACAAAAAGAATAGGCTATCTGTCAGATAAGGTATCTGGGACCTTATCAGCAAGTGGTGAAAGAGGCTCTTAGTGCTGTCAAATTTTAAATGTGTAAGTTCAGAATTGGGCTTCATATAAACTTTATTTTGGTGCTCATAAATTTTATATTAGGAACTTGTGACACGTGTAGATAGAGACGTGGTAGAGATAGTAAGGCGACGATATAATATGGCCGCGAAATGTACAGTCGACCGCACGTCAGTGGAAACACTTTGACCTTGAGCTGACCTAGCATATTAGGAAGTTTCAATACTATAAGAGACCAGTTTATATTGGTTATGTATGCAGCTTTCTATATGGGAATTCGGTACCTTAATTGTTGAACTTCATTGATTTTTCTATGAAATTAATATGAGGTTTATTCTCTGTTACTGTTTGTCAATAATGCTTGTCAATACTATCTGTTGGACGTATAGTACAGTACGCGGCTTTCAAATCGCTGTACTTCTTCATTGCACAGCATTTTGCTGATAAGTCGATCAGCTGCTTCTCTCGGCGGTGGTACAACTTACGTAGCTAATCCGTTTAGGGTTCGCAAACTCCCTTGCGTAACTCTAAGCAAAGATCTTGAAAGGGAAGGGCAAAGGTAAATAAAAGTCCGCTCACGTATAAAGCCTACTTAGCCCGAGTTGGTAGGTGGGTAGGTTAGGTACAGTAGGCAACGGAGATAGTTAAAAGCTTGACCTTATTCCACTGTGATAAAGTCCAATAGTGCTCCGCTATGCTGCCTACTGTACCTATCAAAACCGTTAATTGTTATTAGTCGGGGGTAATCCGTAAGAATATGTTTCTTTTCTGTTGTTTCTCTTAAAATAAGGTTTTCACATACGACCTTTTCGTTTTGGACTGTGCTTAAGCCGCTCTGCGCCCATCCTTAAGAGAACAGGGGGCTAATCCAAATTCCATACCATAACCAAAAACGTTATGCTGCATGTACACGTTTGGCAAACCTTCACAATCACAAGCCAAACGTGTGCATGCAGCATAACGTTCTTGGTTATGGTTTTACTACCGCCGCAGGCTGCGATTATCAGTATAGTGACCAGTGGCACCGGAACACGATTTAATCAATCCGGTGTCGCGCGACGATCGACTGCACAATTAAATATAGCTGTGCGGTTGTCGCCACTGTCGCAATCAGTGCTCCCGGACTGTTCCCAAATCGGATGACCTGCAAAGTTGGGTAAAATGTAATCGCGATAACTGATACTTTCCTAATAACTTTCTCACTCTCCCTGCGACGATCGACTGCACAATTAAATGTAGCTGTGCGGTTGTCGCCACTGTCGCAATCATGGCTCCCGGACTGTTCCCGTAGCCGCTGACCTGCAGAGTTGGGTAAAATGTAATCGCGATAACTGATACTTTCCTAATAACTTTCTCACTCTCGCTGCGACGATCGACTGCACAATTAAATATAGCTGTGCGGTTGTCGCCACTGTCGCAATCAGTGCTCCCGGACTGTTCCCAAATCGGATGACCTGCAAAGTTGGGTAAAATGTAATCGCGATAACTGATACTTTCCTAATAACTTTCTCACTCTCCCTGCGACGATCGACTGCACAATTAAATGTAGCTGTGCGGTTGTCGCCACTGTCGCAATCATGGCTCCCGGACTGTTCCCGTAGCCGCTGACCTGCAGAGTTGGGTAAAATGTAATCGCGATAACTGATACTTTCCTAATAACTTTCTCACTCTCGCTGCGACGATCGACTGCACAATTAAATGTAGCTGTGCGGTTGTCGCCACTGTCGCAATCATGGCTCCCGGACTGTTCCCGTAGCCGCTGACCTGCAGAGTTGGGTAAAATGTAATCGCGATAACTGATACTTTCCTAATAACTTTCTCACTCTCGCTGCGACGATCGACTGTACAATTAAATGTAGCTGTGCGGTTGTCGCCACTGTCGCAATCATGGCTCCCGGACTGTTCCCGTAGCCGCTGACCTGCAAAGTTGGGTAAAATGTAATCGCGATAACTGATACTTTCCTAATAACTTTCTCATTTTTAAAGGGGATAATCGACTGCACAATTAAATGTAGCTGTGCGGTTGTCGCCACTGCCGCAATTTGGCTCCCGGCCGTTCCCGTAACGGCTGACCTGCAGCGTTGGGTAAAATGTAATCGCGATAACTGATACTTTCCTAATAACTTTCTCACTCTCCCTGCGACGATCGACTGCACAATAAAATGTAGCTGTGCGGTTGTCGCCACTGTCGCAATCATGGCTCCCGGACTGTTCCCAAATCGGATGACCTGCAGAGTTGGGTAAAATCTAATCGCGATAACTGATACTTTCCTAATAACTTTCTCATTTTCCATGCGATAATCGACTGCACAATTAAATGTAGCTGTGCGGTTGTCGCCACTGTCGCAATTTGGCTCCCGGCCGTTCCCGTAACGGCTGACCTGCAGAGTTGGGTAAAATGTAATCGCGATAACTGATACTTTCCTAATAACTTTCTCACTCTCCCTGCGACGATCGACTGCACAATTAAATATAGCTGTGCGGTTGTCGCCACTGTCGCAATCATGGCTCCCGACTTGTTCCCGTAGCCGCTGACCTGCAGAGTTGGGTAAAATGTAATCGCGATAACTGATACTTTCCTAATAACTTTCTCACTCTCCCTACGACGATCGACTGCACAATAAAATGTAGCTGTGCGGTTGTCGCCACTGTCGCAATCATGGCTCCCGGACTGTTCCCAAATCTGATGACCTATAGAGTTGGGTAAAATGTAATCGCGATAACTGATACTTTCCTAATAACTTTCTCATTTTCCATGCGATAATCGACTGCACAATTAAATGTAGCTGTGCGGTTGTCGCCACTGTCGCAATTTGGCTCCCGGCCGTTCCCGTAACGGCTGACCTGCAGAGTTCGGTAAAATGTAATCGCGATAACTGATACTTTCCTAATAACTTTCTCACTCTCCCTGCGACGATCGACTGCACAATTAAATGTAGCTGTGCGGTTGTCGCCACTGTCGCAATCATGGCTCCCGGACTGTTCCCAAATCGGATGACCTGCAGAGTTGGGTAAAATCTAATCGCGATAACTGATACTTTCCTAATAACTTTCTCATTTTCCATGCGATAATCGACTGCACAATTAAATGTAGCTGTGCGGTTGTCGCCACTGTCGCAATTTGGCTCCCGGCCGTTCCCGTAACGGCTGACCTGCAGAGTTGGGTAAAATGTAATCGCGATAACTGATACTTTCCCAATAACTTTCTCACTCTCCCTGCGACGATCGACTGCACAATTAAATATAGCTGTGCGGTTGTCGCCACTGTCGCAATCATGGCTCCCGACTTGTTCCCGTAGCCGCTGACCTGCAGAGTTGGGTAAAATGTAATCGCGATAACTGATACTTTCCTAATAACTTTCTCACTCTCCCTACGACGATCGACTGCACAATAAAATGTAGCTGTGCGGTTGTCGCCACTGTCGCAATCATGGCTCCCGGACTGTTCCCAAATCTGATGACCTATAGAGTTGGGTAAAATGTAATCGCGATAACTGATACTTTCCTAATAACTTTCTCATTTTCCATGCGATAATCGACTGCACAATTAAATGTAGCTGTGCGGTTGTCGCCACTGTCGCAATTTGGCTCCCGGCCGTTCCCGTAACGGCTGACCTGCAGAGTTGGGTAAAATGTAATCGCGATAACTGATACTTTCCTAATAACTTTCTCACTCTCCCTGCGACGATCGACTGCACAATTAAATGTAGCTGTGCGGTTGTCGCCACTGTCGCAATCATGGCTCCCGGACTGTTCCCAAATCGGATGACCGGCAGGGTTGGGCAAAATGTAACCGCGGTTAGTGAATCACTTTCTCACTTTTCCAGCGGCGATCCGCTGGATGTGCACAGAGCCTCAGAATAATGAATTATTCATCTGTTCCCTTTCTAGCACTATTTACAAGCTTACTATTCTTTATTGCGATACTTTTGGATCGTTGACACTTCCACGCTTGCCTGATGTATTCTTGAAATACAAAAAGTGGAGTTAGGAGTATACCGAAACCGGACATACCCTGCGGCGCCTTTGTGCCCCCACGTAATTAAACGTATCCTCTTTGCGTATTAACGACTCACGTCTCGTTGAAAGGGCGTTTAAAGTTACTACTACAATAATAATATGGTTTGCATCTTTCGGATAAAAAAAGTAAAGTTATGTTTTGTTCGTATTTCCAAAAATCTTACGACACTTTGTGGTTCGGTATTCGATACGTACTTATATGCATTTAAGGTAAGTAGTTCTCCATAGATATTACATTAGGTAAGTCCTGCTTGTAGTATTATTATTATTGTAATATTATTATTGTAATATTATTATTGATAATGGTTTTATTGGTTTTCACAAACAACAGTAAACCTACTTCATCTTCTATCTATACTATTATAAAATCATAACTAGAGTATTTCCATTAAAGATATTTTCAAAAAAACTATAGGAATACGTTATTAAGGCATCTGACCCTAAAACACTTTTCAAATACCTAATTTCTTGTCTGTCTGTTTGAACCCGCATCACGCTCAAACTACTGGTCCAATTGGAAGCGGGTTTTTTGTTTGAAAGCATGTGGTTTGTGTTAAAATCCGGTGTACTTGGATTTTTAAATTTCTACAACTATATTTCAACCCTAAAGGGTGAAAAGAGATGAAAGGGTGAAAAGGGACATTTTGCGATAAGGACCTTTTGCGAAATGATGAAGGGACATTTCGCGAACGGGACTATGCCCGCCTTAATGGTTAATTTTTGTATGGGAACAAAAAATTACAGATCAACACAACATGCCGCGGGCAACAGTTACGATACTTTTTAATGCGAACGAAGTCGCGGAGCATAAGCTAGTATTATTATATTATATGAATGACAATGGATTGAAAATACTAGGTACATAGAATTGTACTATGACCGTAACAGAATTATAAAATTTAATAACATACCATAACGTTCATAGGAAGATCAAGTGTAAAATTGCCAATAACGCGACTTTGCCCGCAATAAAAATGTCATAAATCCACTTGGTACAATAGTCGGATGGACTGCAAAAGTTTAGTTTCGAGTTTGAGCGCTTTACGGCGGCGCAGTGCGGCCTGCAGGCTCTGTGCATTTTTCACGTCGAAACCTGGCATTTTTCATGAGATTTTCGCGGATATTATGTAAACCCGGTGTAAAACTATTCATATCCTTCGCGAGGTCAGGTTTAAATGCACATTTGTGGTACGTTAATAGAAAATGGGAGTTGGGAGTCCACTATTAGCTTCTCCCAAAGTAAAGGAAGCTAAATCTAAACGCTGGAACTTTTCTTAGTATATTCAAGACATTGATTGGTGCTTTGTTGCGTTCTCGTTCTGATCGACGGCCTTTCGCACAAAAGTGTCACACTAGTACCTCTCTATCTAGTCTAGAGCCGACCCATGGGCAACGCATCAGATTACTTGTTGAGGCCGGCATTTTTTTCTCACAAAGTATAAATGTTACCTCTATAAACACAAAGTTACGCCAACAACCAAACTGTAATAAAGTTTTAACTTCATGACGATTGGGCAGCTACGTCAGTACCACGGGAGCCACAGGCGAGAGTGGACGTAGTGCTGTCTGACATACATGTGCATTGTCGAGCCCGTGTCCTAGGGCGCAAATATTAACATATGCTACAAATGGCTCTTTGGAAAACTGAGCTTCGAGTCGAACTTGTAATGCTTGAGGTTTCAAAAGTTTTCTATCTAACGGTTGTCTGGAAGAACTCGATTTTAGCGATAGGACCACCTAGATGTACCTACTAATTTACTGTATTGTTGTGTCCTGTTATTTTATTGGGCAATAAAGAGTATTGAATTGAAGTTTTTTTGAAGACTTGAATCTTAGAAAAAGAATGAACCATAGAACCCTAATCAGCGTATAGCATGAAATAGCAATATTCTTTTACCCCAATAATTTGAGAAGACGCTTTTTATATGGCGGGGTCAAACTGAACAAACACTATCTATTTTAGTCGGGCTGTTGTATGTTGGAGGGACAGTTGGTATGCAGTTACACTGCCCCCAACAAAAAATTCACATACGTAGACAGAGATAGAAGATATTATATCTGACTTGCTTACTCTTACCACTTTTGTAATAAGTGTGGTCCCTTTTTGATTATTATTGTTATTTTAGCAGCTGTTCTATGGGTTTATTGTTCTATGACTTGAATCATGCTTGAATCCTTTTCAAGGCTCAACTCAACTTGAGACTGGGCCTATGAGCGCTCCCAGTATCTACATAGGACAGTAGAATTAAACGCTTCGCATTAAAATGATACACCAAACTTTGAGTGCTGAGATAAAGCGGACGCGTTATCCGCCATCATTGTACTGAAGTGGCCGTTCCCTCTTTCACAAATTCATAACTCACGCGGTGCTGCGCCATTATTCAGCCGAATTGAATATTCTAAGCGGCCCTCCTCCGCCCGTGTATTACGTAATGAAAACATCGCATAGATAAATTGTAATGTCAACCTGGGTAATGTATTGTTTTTGTAACTAATAGTGTTCGTTTCAATATGAGAAACACCGAGCGGGAACGCACGCTTTTTCCTTCATACCAAAAACTGGAACTTAAATTCTGAACTGGCGCTATTACGAAACTAACGCTTTGACTTAGCTTTACGTATGGTTTACGAAGCAGAATAGTTATTATGTTCGGTAATGAAAATATCGTAGAGATAAATTAAATTGTAATGTCAACCTGGGTAATGTATTGTTTTTGTTACTAATAGTGGTCGTTTCAATATGAGAATCACCAGTAAGGTCAGTAAATCGTTCACGGGGCAATGTATACGCTTCTACAACAAAATACCAGAAGAAATCTTAAATATGAATGACAGAAAATTTAAAACCCACATTTAACAACAACTTTGTAAGAACGTTTATTATAAAACAGTCGATTATTTAAATGACAAAGATGCCTGGTGTTAATATTACTTCAGCCTCGCACAACCTTTACAAAAATAATGTTATGTATAAACTCGATTTTAAAAGATGTGTTGCGGAAGTTTGTTGCGCCGCTTCTTCTTCACGGCTCTAACACCTTGGAAGCGGTGGTAGATAAAAAATTGACGTTGTATAAATGTACCCAGTGTACTTACATGCAATAAAATAGTTTTGACTTTGACTATGACCAAGCGGGAACGCACGCTTTTTCCTTCATACCAAAAACTGGAACTTAAATTCTGAACTGGCGCTATTTCGAAACTAACGATTTGTTTGGCCTAACGTTTACGAAACTGATTAATAGGTATGCCGTTCCCAGTCGGTCGCTTTATCATAATTTTTATAAGGTGCTTTCTTAATTTTTTTTCCCTGAAAATATAGGTAGTTTTTAGAAAACATTTCGTGGTTTTTTAATATTATTCTGTATAATTCTGTAACATGGCTTTAATTTAATTTTGAAATTCAATCACTGATCTTTATTGGTGTACCTTTTTGTGAAAAATAAAGAATTGAATTGAAACAAAAAAGTTTCTATATTCACATGAAAAATCCGACCTATTATTCCTACGATGATTTTGAATTTCAATCTAAATATGCAGCAATTTCTAAGTCCATGTCTATTGGACAAAACAAAAAAAACTTTATTTTATTCTATGTACTTCTTGAAGTCTGACTATCAACTTTCCGAATGTATCCAGACTCTTGCCAAGTGGAACATCTGCTGTATTCAACTTTGACTTCTGTATTATTTACGCGATGTCCCCACTTTTACAACTTTTTATTGTTGATATTTTGAAACGGAGATAGATACCTACCTATTCTACGCAACAAATAAAATCTGTATTTTAAT
This sequence comes from Metalampra italica, assembly GCA_949699065.1. Taxonomy (NCBI): domain Eukaryota; kingdom Metazoa; phylum Arthropoda; class Insecta; order Lepidoptera; family Oecophoridae; genus Metalampra; species Metalampra italica. Next base: position 8,638,832 of record OX452982.1, read on the forward strand.
AATGACTGAAAGCGAAAGTAATTTAAATAATGAAATATTAACTTGAAATCTTTTTTGTTTGTTCGTATGGTTTTGATCCGTAGGTCAACGAGGGCTTTTACATAAAAAACCTCTGTGGAGTCGAACATAAAAGTATTAAACGTAAAACCCGGTAATATAAAACCCAGATTAATACGCCCAAATATCGAAAAGTTGTATAGGTCTTTGTTGTGACTGCCGGAAAACAGTTTATTTTAAATCTTTTGATGGTAACTGACACATATGCTTTGAAACTTAATACATCAGGCGTATTCTGTAATCTGTAACATCCTGTATAAATTAAATATTACATATGTATACTTATATGTATAATTATCTTCACGTTATTACAACCCAACTCCCTTTATAACCCCGTGTTAAGAACAAAAAAAAACACACCTCTTGCTACATTTACCAATGAACATCATCATCATATCAGCCTGTAGACGTCCACTGCTGGACAAAGGTCTCCTCCAAGGATCTCCACGACGGCCGGTCCTGCCCTAACCTCATCCAGCCGAGTCCCGCGGCCTTCACCAGATCGTCGGTCCACCTTGTAAGAGGCCTGCCTACACTGCGTCTACCGATACGTGGTCGCCCCTCGAGAACCTTTCTGCCCTAACGGCCGTCAGTTTTACGAGCGATGTGCCCAGCCCACTGCCACTTCAGCTTCGCAATTCTTTGAGCTTTGTCGGTGACCTTGGTTGACAATGAACATACTTTGGTGAATATGACTCCTAGGACATAGAACAATCAGAATTGGCGTCTTCTGTTGTGGAAGGCAAGAGTCACTTCGGGTCGCTGAGCCAGCGTATTAAGTATCGTTATATAAGCTGTGGAATTAAACTTTTCGCTTTGGAATGTGTCTGTCCGTATATACAGTGACCTTGAGAACCAGCGTTCCTCGGGGAAATTTCGCGTCTTATGCACTGTGGGTAATAATCGCTGAAAATATTCATGGAATCCTTAACTGTGTGGCCCTCGACGCGTCGAGCTTCTTGTAAAGAGGACGTTTTTATCTTTTGTTTAACACAGTTGTTGTTTAAGAACAAAAACATTCAAAAACCGACACCAAACTATGAACCAATTTTGACTAAATCTGGAAAAGAGAACGGTCCCTGAAATATTAACATTGTAACATTTTTTTCATCATCATCATATCAGCCGAAAGACGTCCACTGCTGGACTAAGGCCTCCCCAAAGATCTCCACGACGACCGGTCCCGCGCTAACCTCATCTAGCCGGGCCCCGCGACCTTTACCTGATCGTCGGTCCACGTTGTGGGAGATTTGCCTAAATCGAGAACTTTTCTGCCCCAACGGCCGCAATTCGCAATTCTTTGAGCTATGCCGGCGACCTTGGTTCTCCTGCGGCCATTTTTTTATTCGCATCAAAATCGGACTACACTTAGATAAGTTACGAGGCAGGTCGTCGCTCAGGTGTTTTATTACCTGTGTCTAATTCCTAATAACTCTTTGACTCTCAGCCTGACAGGATGACATTTGGCTATTCCACCGGGTAATATGTCATATTATCCTGACATTGTCCTGTCCTTGACCTCGTAAAAATGACAGTTTTTTGAGTGTCAATGTCAGAGTGTCTGACTGACGCGATATACGTCTGAGTTTAAAAGGTATTGCGCTCTGGACCTCGTGGGCCAAAGGGTTAAAACAGAAAATCCTATACTAGTTGTATTATTTATTTCAAAACAATTTAGCTCAGTTAATCTGTATGTATTACCAGTAAAGCTATAGCATCTATACTGCGATATACACTCATTGAATATTAACTACCTACCGTGTACAATTCTCCTGGAGGTGTCCTAATTAAGCAATTGACCTATTCATCTCGCTATCCTACTTAACGGGATTAAGCCGGCGTTCCTTATTACTGGATTAAATGGGAGAATACAGTAGGTACCTACCCGGGGATCTTTCAATTCTAATTAAAGTCGCTTTCATTAGAAATGTCCAATTAGGTAAACAAATATCTATTTATAACCGCAAGTGTAATTTTTTTTTTAAATGATAACATTAAATTATTGTTTTGTATCTTACGTATGAATATTGGTAAACCAACGTTTAATAAATACAATGCTGTAATCTACGATTGTGATTGTGGAACAATTTTTCACTCACAATTAAAGCTATATTCCGGTTGGGCTAGCCAGTTCATTGCCCGAAAGCAGGACCCACTGTGCCAAACATTGACCTCAATCTTACTTTTTGCTCGAACTTTTTTACCTTGTTATATACCTTTCGCAAGTGAGTAGTTAGATGCGACGATGCTTGCGCCAGGGTCATTAAATAGTAAATTTCCGCGTCGCGCTGCAGCGGGCCGGCCGAACTAAATACCGACTATTTATAGCACTGCAGCTCGAGAGATACGGCGCGGTCGCAATATACACATAAGCTATAGCAGTGTGACTTCGAACCTTTAAACAAACGCCCGAATATCCCGAATCGTGTCAATTGTTCGGACACGCGCCCTTTCCTCGCCCGCCCGCTAGGCTACTCAAGGAACAAACCATGGAGCTAAAATCTCTTTATTGGTCGCCCGTAGAGTTTGGCTACGCGGAATCAAGTTTCCTTATGGCCAAACTAGCTAGGCAATCAATTTTGGATGTGAGGCATCTTAATTCTACGAGGTATTAAGTTTTCTCATGGCGATAAAAGGGCATGTATATACAGTGTTTTATTACTTGTAGTTTTGCTACGAGGAATTAAGTTTCCCTATGGCCAAGCTAGTGTGACAATCAAGTTTGGCCACGAAGATCACGCCGAACAAACTGTAGTACTGTCTCGCGCTGCTTCTACTTACGTCACCCGTGCCTTCGCTTCGATCTACCACGTACCTACTCGCAATATATTTTTCTGTTTCCAATATATAAAATGACCGAATAAATATTGTTTTCAATATTGTACATTTAGATTAAAATACTAGTACTAAAATACTACTACACTCTAGCTACTACACTCTAGTAGCTACCCGTATATTTCGATCGAGCACATAATTAGGTGCAATTATTACAACATGTAATTTCAAATTTTTTCAAGGATTTCCAATACTACCGCTAAACTGTGGAATTACAGCAAAATAATGAAGAAAAGTCGTATTCTGTTTTTGTGGAGGCTGTGCTGTAACCGCCGGTTTAAATAGATATAAGAAATAAGACTTTAAATTTAAAATAAGATATGGCTTAAAGGTCTCGTTACCAAGCCAAAACCTAGTTTAAAAAAAAATGAAGAAAAGTTTTCTAAAAGCCGTCAGACGACCCTGGGCTCTGACCACAAGTAGGCATTTGTTTCAAGAAAACGGTAGAGTGACGCTACTGCTTTAGTTTATGTACGTATTGGCGCGGTCGGTGGTCGGCGCGGGCTGGCTCCGGTACACGGGACGTGGTTTATACCCAGTTCGTTTTAAAACCATATTATTACTTTTAGAACTCGCGCAAGGTTCGTAAAGTCGGGACGGAAGTCACTGGCAAAGGAAGCTCGCGAACCTGACCTCCCCGAAACGTGTGTAATTTTGTAGAGTAGGCTGTTCTGATCAGAACCCTATAGGTATCGGCAAAATATTAGTCAGTGATGGATAAATGCATGAATCAAAAAATTTTGCCACTCGCATATGGATCGTAATAAAAGCATTCTATGTGTGTCAAAATCGTGTCAAATGTATGTCAATACGTATACTCACTCACGCATTCTCATTTTCAAACTCCATATAAATTTGTACTAGCAACCTCCTCCCGCTACTCCGCTTCCTTTGACCGACCCCCCCCCCCCCCCCTGTAAGTGACACCATTGGTTCCGATACTAAATATGCAAGATGCGATCTCCACAGGGAGAACACAAAAGAGATTCGAAACTTCTTGGATAAATGTCACCTATGGAAAATATCTAGATGACTCCCGATTTTTATTTCTCATTGTTCAACCTGTTTAGCTAAAGCACAAAATTATATAATAGTACCACAGGAACCTTTGGCTAAAGTCAGTTTTTTAAATGACAAGTTTCAGTGACCGAGTTTCGGAAGGTAATATAATTAAATTATAATATTACTGTGCACGTGTAAAATCCATTAAATTAATTCCTTTCGATTAAAATTCGACGGATTCATATCCGTTGATCCCATGGCGCAATCGACCGACCTCTGCACTTTTGTTGTATAGGCTTTATTTGCGGATAATTCAAAATGGTCCACTGTACTTGGTCGGACGTGGGCCAACCAGGTTCTAGGATCTAATATACCGTGGTTCACTTAATGTTGCTTCTCACACCTCTGACATATGGGAAATTCAAAAATTTGAAGACTGATTTCGCCATGTGAATATGAGTTAGGACCGCTATAAAAAACATCGGTATGTTATTTTCCCATGTTTTCAAACATACCTTAAAGGCAAGAAATAACTTGCATCCAGCTTCAACAAATCTGTCAAAAACAAGATAGAGGGTTTAGTTGCTTTTTAAGAGTTTGAAGGGAGATTCATCACAGTATATTGAGTATGGGTAGCTACAAAAAAATACGTGTCATTTTTTTTTTCAGTACAACATAATAATTAGTAGCATAGAAGTATACTACGGAATTTCATAGTGTTTATTGTAGAGTAACATGGCGACGACGCGGCATTGCGTATATTTTTGGGTCACGGCCATAAATCCAATGCAACTAACGCATGCAGACTGCACCGCGCCAGCCGACTATGCTCCGAATAGCTAGATATATCTTCACCATTTTACAAGCTTTTATTTAACTTGACCAGTTTGTATGTTAGTCAGTACTAGCCATGAATCAAAAAATTTTGCCACTCCCAGATGAATCAGTAATAAAAGTATTGTATGGGTGTCAAAATCGTGTCAAATGTATCAAAAAATTGTGATTCACTCACACATTCTCATTTTCAAACTCAATAGTGAAAAGATACTTCCATCTCCTCCCGCTTCTCCGCTTCCTTTGTCCGCACCCCCCCTGTAAATGGCACCATAGGTTCCGATACTAAATATGCAAGATGCGAACTCCACAGGGAGCGCGCGCGCCACCAAAGAGATTTAAACCTTCTTGGTACTAGCCGACAAACTCATTTATAAATTACTTGTCACAGTTTGCAATAGTGTTGGGAAAGAGATTAATTACTATTTAAAGTGTTTGTTGTTTGATATATCTAGTTTTGTTCCGTCAAGTCGGATACCGATATCATTCGGATACTCTTATCGTATACTCTCAAATAAGATACTTATCTGCCCTTTTTTAAGTTGCGCAACCGCTGTCCCATTGTTACCTTTTCTTTGAACACTCTTTACCTGTGATTAATCCTTTAAATTGCCGAAGCTATCTGGCCTTATCCGTAAAAGCAGATAGAACGATATCGCGCTTTTATCACGATATTGATTTCACGAATTTGACACGACATCTCGCGATACAGCTGACTGAGTCTCGCTAATGAGGAGTCAGCTTCAAAGATCAAAGTCGCATGTAGATTTCCCCCGGGATAACATTTATCGAACACATCGATAATGATGCAAATTGATGGAGGGGTCGGAGACAGATTGAAAATGTAACGTCTCTCGTAAACATCCCGTAAAGTTGCTGTCGTGTCATAAATTTTAAAGTGAAAACGAGCCATACTTCTCATTTTGTCATTTATTACGTGATATAATAAGGATGGTATGTTTTTGCTATAAACAAATTAAAAATAAAAATAAAACAAATTTTTATTTTGTGCTATAAACTATAAACTCTATTTATAAAGAGTCTGTCTGTTTATGTAGATCGCGGAGGTCTGTCTCAGAACTGGATGACAATGCAAATAATGCAGCACAAGACTGAAAAGCAAACAATAATTATTTCAATTTCTTTCTAAATGTAACACGTTTTTAAAACGGACTACAGTATATAATAAAATGAAAACGTATACAATATTCTCTTTTTGACGTCACGCTGTCTAAAACTACTCTGTTTCCACCTGTATAGCCGAGGGGAACACGACGAAGAAGAAAACGTGGTATATTAAAAACAATATTTACAAACCATTTTACAAGCTTCATCCTAAATCCTAGCGTCCTTCATCCTAGGTAATTTTTGATATCAGTTCGTCCATATCAGTTCGTCGGGCAGACGAACTGGTAATTTTTTGATATCAGTTCGTCCGGTTGATATCAGTGAAGTGATAACATTTTTTTCGCAACTCATCCGGATGTAGAAATGGTAAATGTCCAGACGAATTTTTATTATTAATTCGTCTGCCAGACAAATTGCGTATTAGAAAAAATAAAAGATAAGCCAGATGAATTGAGAATAAAAATTCCCAGTTGGTCTGCCAGGCAAATAGCGAACCAGACAACCTGCGAACAACCCATTTTGACGAGATCCTTACTACTCCGTCGAACTCTGAACTAATCTTCTGACACCATTAACCTTCCACAGTAAAGCACAGTTTTCACGAAGGATTTGTGTACGGTGCACTCCGGCAACAGCTTTGAACCCTTAACTCTCCGTTGTCTCATTTCACCTCGACCGGGCTGCCGTCGAAAGTAAATATAAATTTTCTCGCTAAAGTTTCGGCAACGTTATATAGCCATTTGGGGCGGTCGGATCGTGATGGTATTGCTACGTAATTTGTGCCCAGCAAATGATTGTAGCCTTCCGTGATTCGGGCCAGCCCTGATTGCCTTCCGGGGCTGCGTTGTATACAGCCTGCGTTATTGTTGTTTACGCTGTGCAGTGTCCGAAAGTGTAAGCTTTCGGCATTTTCGAATTTAGACATAATTTCGGTTACGGTTAAAAGTGCATCGGTTTAGTTATGATCGAACACAATTTCTTTGCACAAATTGGTCATTAATCGAAACATTTTTAATTGTGTATGATCTAACAAAAGTGTCTTGTTGCACAAAATGGCTACTGTTTGTAACATTTTTGACTGAAATGAAGGTGTATTGTGCAAAATTTCAAATCTAGTCTTAGGCTCAGCATTTTGGGCTGTGCATTGATCAGTCAGTCAGTTCCTTCTTTTACTTATTCAGAACTAGCTTTTTTCCGCGGCTTTGCCCGCGTAAAAAAGATTTTCCCGTGTACATTGTGAAACAGCGCCCCCTATGTAGGTGTTTTGCTACTTAGGGGGTATTAGCGGACGCCCCGCGACTTTGTCCGCGTTAAAAAGTATCCTATATGTTATTCCAGGATATAAGCTATCACTGTACCAAGTTTCATCAAAATCTCTTCTATAGTTTTTGCGGGAAAGAGAAACAAACATCCTAACATCCTTACAGACTTTCGCCTTTATAATATTCTAGGAAGGATTAAGATATCATTAATCATCATCATCCTATTAATCTCCCCATTGCTGGGGCTCAGGCCTACCCTCTCAACGAGGGCGTGCGGACTATAGTCCACCACGCTAGCCCAGTGCGGGTTGGTGGACTTCACATGCGCCTAAGAATTTCTTCTTCGGCGTATGCAGGTTTCCTCACGATGTTTTCCTTCACCGTTTGAGAGCAGTCAGTACATGTACTTAAGTTTCGAGAAAAAACCCATTGGTACATGGCCCAACCGGGGATCGAACCTCGGACCTTTCGATATCATAGGTCGCGTCTTATCCCCGAGGCCACTGACGCTCTATTAAGATATGCTTCAGGGTTTTTGACCGATAAGTGCGAGACTAGAAATCGTTTTAATTTCGGTCACCAAACACACTTTCGGTCTGACGCCTAAGGCTGTGTGTAAGATTATTAATCTTGGCAAAATTTACGTACACTGAGGGTGGTATACATTAAGTGCAGTGAGACGGCCTTATCACTTCAACCGATCTCTTTAGAGCAACATTTGGTTAGGGGAGATTTATTGAAGGGCCTTTCTGCGCGTGGTAAATTGGATTTTCCCGCCCGTGAATGTAGAACTATCATCATCATAACATCAGCCCTCAGCGTTCACTGTTGGACATAGGCCTTCTCCAATGAACGCCACCACACCCGGTCCTCTGCCGGCCGCATTTTAACGCACAAGCAGGCGAGCCTCCTGATGCTAAGCGGTCACCGCCGCCCATGGACACCTGCAACACCCGGGGGGTGCTGGTGCGGCGCCGGCCAAGGTTGAAGGGCTCTTTTGACTCTCCTCTTGAAGGACCCCACATCGTAGCGCTGTGGAAAAGCGTCAAAGGGAAGGTCATTTCACATTTTGCATCCAGCCGCTTCCGGCCACCTTCTATAGGTCGTCGACCCACCTGGCGGAGGGGCGGCCCACGCTGCGTAGACCATGTGCCTACGTAACGTAGAACTATAAGATCTGCTAAGTGTAGCGTATTTTTTTGATTGCAAATACATTCAACGTTATAGATAACAGAAATGAACGAGCAGACATATTTTTACAATTATAATATAGTTAGAATAATAAAAAGGAAGCCATATTGTTTGTAACATCGTTCTTTAGAATAGTTTTGCAACTAGAAGCATAGTGTTTTCGAAATACGATGGTCTTTAAGTTGCAACGAATTCGGGCTGGGCCTTTTTCATACAAACGAGGTCACTTTGGGCCTTTAGATCTCCGTCAGGGAACGATTGGCGTGAGATCTGATGGTCGCTGTCTGGAGTACGGATGGAGGAGATCCAGGGTGCCGTACACACTTAACTGATCGTGATCGGGCAAGCCGTTTTCACCAGAATAAAAAATGTCCCCACTGTTGCGGAACCGGCCTACCCTCTCAACAAGTTCATACGGGCTATAGTCCACCACGTAAGCCCAGTGCGGGTTGGTGGACTTCACATGCGCCCAAGAATTCCTTCTTAGGCGTATGCAGGTTTCCTCTCGGTGTTTTCCTTCACCGTTTGAGAGCAGTCAGTAAATGTACTTAAGTTTCCAGAAAACCCCATCGGTGCATGGCACGGCCGGGGATCCAACTCGGACCTGTTGACATGTGAGGCCGCGTCTTCACCACTACGCCACCGACGCTCTCGGTGCTCACTGTACACCGATGCTCGATAGATATTCCCGCAACACTAGCAGCGTAGCGATACGAAATAGGTCAGTTGCATTCGTGATGCAACTTGTTCCACAAAACTTGTTTAAAACCTATCAACACAGCGACGGTAAAACTATAAAAGCACCGCTGCGCCACTGCAGTTCTATTTTTATACCTTCGCCGCGATAGGCGTCGCATTTTTTCTTTTAGAATTGAATGTTATCACGGAAATGAACTATTTAATTGACCGAGCGAGCGAAGCGAGCGAAGCGTCTACGTTTCGAGACTGGCCAAAAATGCTCTTGTCCGTCTGTCTGTCTGTCTGTCTGTAATTCTCTACAGGTCGCATTTTTCAACCGATTTTGACGAAAATTTGGCATATGTATAAATTAATTAAACCTAAAAAATGAGTAGAATAAAATTTTGATAAACATTTTTTTTAGAGTACCTACCATACTCGCAAAGTGGGAGTGAACTTTTTTTTTCTTGTGAATCCCATAGTGTGGGATATCGTTGGATAGGTCTTTCAAAAATATTGCTGGTGTGTGAATACCATTTTTTCGATTTAGGGATCCGTTGGCGAAATATTAAGCTTTAAAGCGGTAATTTTTGTTAGATTCACGTGTCCCCCCCCCTGCCAGCTAAACGGTTGCTTCTGGAAATGTGAAAAAATTCATGGCAGTAGCATATATAACGTAGTTACAAGGAAAACTATTACGGCTAAGTAGGTTCTATTAGTTTTTGAGTAATAGTGGATCGACTTAAGAAAGTTGAAAAAATAAATTATGTTCATAGAACTGCATACGTAAAATGGAAAATTATTTTTTTCCGCGTGATATCCATGGTGTGGGGTATCGTTGGATGGGTCTTTCAAAAATATCGCGGGTGTGTGATAAACATTTTTCGATTCAGGGATCCGTTTGCGAAATATTAAGCTTTAAACTGCTAATTTTTGTCACTTTAGTAGGTACTTTTTCTGTTTCCAAAGTTGACTTTTGTTGGTTTCTTTTAGGTTTGGTTTATAAGGGCTGGCGAGGTCTACTGTTCTCACGGAACTACTAGTAACTAATAGTAACATTTAAGTGATACTATTGAAATTGCAACGGAAGCTTCACTTATTCAATCTTTATTATATTAAATACAGAGAATTGGCTGTTCGTGTATTTGTCCGCCGAATAACTCAAAATATACATGAGCGATTGAGTTGAAATTTGAATCAATTCAATCAAATTCTGTTCCTTAGAAATCGCGATAAGGCCGCCTAAATTGTAATCTGTGCAAAGTATTTGTTTTTTTTTTGTGCAACGAAGTGTATTGTATTGTGTAAGACACACGTATATTTTATCTGCGGTTTGCTACGGCGTAGCGCCCGCTACGCTGTTAAAATTCAAACACACCAGCAGAGTGGAGCTCGAGAATGATAATCTTAAATAATCTACTTAAGTATATGCTTATTACTGTTTGGTATAAATTAAACAGTATTAGGTAGAAATTAAACATTCATCAAATCAAATCAACAGCCTATTAATATGTCCCCACTGCTTTGACTCAGGCCTACCCTCTCAACGAGGGCGTTAGGGCTATAGTCCACCACGCTAGCCCAGTGCGGGTTGGTGGACTTCACATGCGCCTTAGAATTTCTTCTTCGGCGTATGCAGGTTTCCTCACGATGTTTTCCTTCAACATTCATATGATGTACTAATCGATATATTACCTAAAAATGTGAACACAGACAATAAATAGGTATATTAAATACACGCATAAATCTGTATATTAACATAATTAAATGTGACTAAATTAAATACATATTTCAAAAGCTCACATTTCAAAGCTCAACCGGGCTGTTTAGTTAATAAATCGCCCACTGAACTGTAGTGGCGCTAGTATCGCCGCAGTGCTATAAATAAGGCGGTACTTCCACCGGGGCACTCCCGCGCCGCCCCGGGGCGCTTCAACAGTGCCCCATTCGCGCCGCGAGCGTTAACTTTAACGACCAAATTAACGACTACGCTACGTGTGACGTACGATACCGCGCTTTTCGGCTGTATTTGATACTAGCCTAACCTTAGGTTTCGAAATCATCGTGTATGCTGTATGCAATATATACTCAAATGTATATACGGCTTCGGAACTTCATTATTCGTCTTTTAGCAATAAGTAAATAGTAATTATAGACGCTAGGTTGACCGACGATCTGGTGAAGGTCGCGGGACCCGGCTGTGTGAGGTTAGTGCAGGACCGGTCGTCGTGGAGATGTTTAGGGAGGCCATTGTCCAGCAGTGGACGTCTACGGTGCTTTCTTTGTTTAAATTGACTTATTGCTATCAACATAGTTATTGCTATCTGATTGATCTCTCGCTATTCCTTATATAATTTGACAATTTCCATTGAATTGTCTAATAATGTCTAGTAAAAACATAACTTCAAAGGTCTCATAGGTCTCATTTGACGGTCCTCCGAGCCGGATAGCGGACAACACATAAGCAACTATGTACCATGTTTTCATATCACTGCTTGCGTAATGCGTCGTAAAATAATTTAATGGCCATAAAGAATATCTTTGTGTACGAATTGTTAATACGATCGTAAAATTTTATTATGGTCGAGCTGAACTCGAGACGTATCTACATGTTACTGTTTTCCAATTGCGGGAGAACGGTAAGAGAATGTATTTCTTTGAGGACATATATATTTTTTAATTTCTTACGAGTAAAATATCTTGTAAAGTTATACGCTGGCGAAGCCGAGGGAAACTGCTGATTGTACATTATAAATGTGTAAAAATGTCATCTCGTTCAGTACTTTTCTAATTATCTGGCGGACAGACGGACGGACAAAAAGTTTCGCTGTGATCGTATTCGTTGTGACAGAACTCTGAAATACCAAAACGATATGAGGAAAAAATAAAAAATAAATGTAAACATTAAGGGTCATACATATCGTCACGCTATGTATGCGATGGTGATGGTGAGATGAGCGCCAAGTATCGCGATCCTGACACACCTCTTTTGCTTCGCACAGTCTCAAAGGTTACTTAGAACTTTTTACTTTGCCTTTTCCCGCGGCTTCGCCCTCGTAGAAAATTTTTCCCGTGTACATTGTGATGATGATGATTGTGAAACAGCGCCCACTATGTAGGTGTTTTGTTAATTAGAGGGTATTAGCGGACGCCCCACTACTTTGTCCGCCTTAAAAAGTAGCCTATATGTTATTCCAGGATATAAGCTATCACTGTACCAAGTGTCATCAAAATCTGTTCGGTAGTTTTTGCGTGAATGAGTAACAAACATCCTCACATCCTTACAAACTTTCGCCTTTAGAATATTAGTAGGATAATAGTGAAGCCTCCTCCGGTCGCCATTGTCAACCCTACAAGCGCGTGGTGTTGGTCTATCCGACCATAAATCATGCTGCGCAATGATAGCGGGCCGTGCACGGTCCGCCGCCCGACAAAGGAGCGATACGACCTATTTGGACGCGGACCAACACGATCGGGCGATGCATTCCGAAAAACGCCATAAAAAGTGCCATCTCTGGGGCATTCGGAGAAATGTGGGTTAATTTTGTATGAATATGCAGTGCCGGTTTTTGGCCAGTGCGGTATTTTAGATTTTTTTTTTATTTGCCGCAATCTGTCACTCACAGCAGCTTCAGTGGCGTAGGGAAGACGCGGCCTGTCATGTCGAGAGATCCGAATTCGATCTCGTTCATGTACCAATACGGTTTTCTCCAAACTTTGTACATTTACTGTCTGCTCTTAAACAGTAAAGGAAAACACCGCGAGGAAACCTGCATACGCCGAAGAAGGAATTCTTAGGCGCATTCGAAGTCCACCAACCCGCGCTGGGCTAGCGTGGTGGTAGCCCTAACGCCTTCATTGGTAGGCCTGAGAACCAACATCATCGTGCTGACTTGTGGAGTAGTAGTGACTCCAGTGACTATAGGCATCTTCAGCCTTGTAAAGGTTTTTTAAGCATCAGGTTTTGCCTATAATAAATAACCTAAAATTGAAAACATTCAAAGTATTTAGGTATTCCGATATTCAGATTTGTACGTCTCCTATAGAATCTACTGAAGATAGACTTTAAAGGCCGGGTCAAACCGAATGCAGCACGGCGCAGCACATCACAGCGACGTTGTAAATGTATGGAATATTATGGGAGAGGCCACACCAACGCACGATGCGGCACAGCGCTGCGCAGCTACGCGTATCCGTGCGTCAAGCCACGCAGAGACAACCCGAGCGCGCGCGGTCTGGCAACGTCGCGCGCGCCGTGCCGTGGTGACGTTGTAATCGTATGGCTCTCACTGGTTGTCGCGACAACTGGCCGGTGTGACGTGCTACGCAACGCGCTGCGCTGCCACGCTCTGCGCTGCACCGCATACGCATTCGGTTTGACCCGGCCTTTAACTGAACATTCGTCAGTCGCCACTCACAAATTAGTTAAACGGTTCCGACCTCTAAGTTATACTGAAGCTAGTTCACAACTAAGCCATCACTTTACTTAGCAATATCTTAGTTTCCGTTGCTTTCCTCCTTCGCTGTAATGGACTCACTTAGTCTGGGCTAGGGTTGGCGAGTGTTCCATTTTTGTTAACCAAATATTCGATAATAATAGAGCAAAAATGTTATTTGTCCATCAACTTTTTTGTAATATTACCTGACCTAATGTAATACTGATACGGCAAAAAATTAATTGTAAAAACACTTGGCGGATGTCCCCTTTTTCCACCTTTTTCTGACCTACGAGAGCGTTTATATACCACCTTTTCCCGCATTCAGAACGTAGTTGTTGCTATTGAATCTAGAATCAGTTCATTTTCCTATTGATTCTGGGCACATTTTCATTATTTCCTGTTGCGAGAACTATCGTATCCGATATTTGCTTTATGACGTTTTTATTATGAGTTCGAAACGAAAATAAATATCCGTACTCTGTGGATTCTGTAGCTCGTCGAAAATAAAATAAATTAAATGAATAGCGTTGTTGTAGTCATAAATCCAACAGTGCCCGATTACAAAGCCAATGAAAGCATTACCTGCAAAGGTGAAGTCTGCCAACCCTAAGTCCTTTTAAACTTTAAAGTATGCTGCAGGCAGGAGAAGCAATAAAAATATTGCTTCCCTATAACGAACCTTAGTAACTCAACACAGAGTTGACATTTCTTTTTCTAATGCCAACATGATCCTTCTTCATTTTTATAGTTTCAGTCTGCATTGTTTTGAAGCGTCCTTTCGAAGTGTTAAGGTTGAAAATTCAACTTAAAGTGGAGTCAAGGTATTATATTGTCGTTCGTGGTGAGCTGAGACTGGCCCGCTTACGGGACCATCGATCATCGTTATGTGTTCTACGTCTCAGTCAGAAGTGTTCAGTGGGTCCTGAACACACTGTACTTAACGAGATTATAAAGTTGGAAGTCGTTTGAATGTTTCATCTTCAAAATGAAAACAATCTTTACACCTTCCAACATGAAATTGTGCTTAGTAGTTTGAGCGTACGCCTCGAACGCTGATAGTTGTCGGTTCTATTCCCACATGGCATTCACCGACGGCCGCTGCTGGATATACATAGGTGGACGGATAATTAGAAACAGGGCAAGATTTTCATACAATCGAGGTCACTTTGAAGCCATGGTTCTCCGTGAAGGATTGATCGGGGCCGGATCTGATGGCGGTCGTCGAGAGAGTAGACGGAGGACTTTCAGATCGCTATAGATATCTAACTAATCAGATGAACCGTCTGGATGCAACATCGTCATGATTCCTTAACTTTAAGATTTTCATACATTTTTATGCCATTTTGCGGCTTTTTTTCTTCATGACGACGCTGCTCCCAAACGGCTTATATGATCAGTTGGATATTTATAGCGATCTAAAAGTCATCTATCTACTCTCTCAATGACCGTCATCAGATCATGCCCCGGTCAATCGTTCATGGAGAACCATGGCTTCAAAGTGACCTCGATTGTATAAAAATCTTGGCTTGTTTCTAGTTATCCGTCCACCTATGTAAGCCTTCCCCAATGAACGCCACCACACCTCTGCCCTCCGCATCCAGCCGCCTCCGGACAGGTTTTTCAGGTCGTCGGTCCACCTTGCGACTAGGGGTGTCCCAGGCTGCGCGTACCCACCCGTGGTCTCCACTCCATAATTCGTCTACCCCAACGGCCGTCGGTACTGCGACAGATATGACCTGCCCACCGCCCTTCAGCTTGCTAATCCTCTCCCTGGACCTTCGTATACAAACTCATTTACGATGTTATGTAGAACTCAACAGGCAGTCATGGTCGCCAGTCTTCAATTTCAAAGGCAACAAGCATTACTGGTCTCAACGAAAACACAGACTAAGCTAGTGTATACAGCAACGTACGAACCTATTGACTGTGTTTGCGGTTCACTTAATTCAGTCGGAAACTGAGTTGACTTGCTAACGGCTGAAGGCGAGTCGATAGGGTGGCTAACTTCGCCGGTCGATCAGGGACGAACGTGCCAAATAAATCAATTGCGGGAACAGATGGATCTTTGTCAGTTTATATAGTTAAATAGACAACTATTAATATTGTTCTGGCTAAAAGTAAACGTTACCTATGTATACCTATAAGAAGGAAAGGTACGCAAGCGTCGGGTTCCGATTTGATCAAGCGTAAAAGAAAAGAATACCTTATTGTCTTGTTCAGTAAAATTAAAGTCTAAATGTATCAAAGGAGACAACAGACAATACATTTTGGATACAAGTTAACTAATTAATAAGTATATAATTACATAGAAAGGAAAAGAAGTGGTGCTTTAAAAAGCGACCACCAAATAAATTAAAGGAAAAAGAAAAGATAAAAGAGTGTAGAATGCCAAAAAATAATAAAAACATTATTACGAAACAATAATAAACATGCCACAATCTCCTCAACAAGTTTTCCAATCTTCCGTATCAAAGAAGAAAGAAGATAACCGAATAAAGAAGAAATACATAAAATATAATCTGTGGTACTCGTAGCAAGAGTGACGCCTGTAAAGTATTCTGATCACGCCGCCGCTGCGAGTGGTCGCCTCCCAGCCGCTTTGCCGATTCCGTATTCACCTACGTTTAGCTGGGCTAGTTTGTAGTCTAACGACGGGTGCTTGTTTCGCTTGGCAATCGTTTGGATGTGACATATTGGGACCACTGTTTTAGTACCTCGGGCCTTCAGACTTGGCTCGGAATTCAGCAATTTGTGCTGTTGTTTGGCGACAGAATTGCCCGTTCCTAATGGGAATTGAGCCCATGACCTCGGGTGTTCAAGGCCCCTTAAAATGAAACTGATTTCTGAATAATGAATCCAAACCTTTTAAGAAAACTGAGAGAAATAATCTGTCTGTTATTTTTTTTTTGTGTTCACTGTATACCGTGAACTTTGTCGCAAATGTACTATATTGTATTGTCTTCAGAACCAAAGGTGGATGCAAAATTTGAGCATGGTTCGGGAAGTGAAGATTCCCCTCAAACAGATAAACAGAAAACCAAGTTAAAAAAATGTAAAAAGTATTTGCACCCAACCAAATCCACTCAGGAAAATCAATACGCCGAAATACTAACTCAATACTTCGCACATCCGCGGAAACATTAACGCAATCCCAGTCCTCCCCACTGACTTTTTCATCCCATTTGCCGCATTCACAATCAGCTACGTTCTCATAACTCGATTGTCCTATATTTTGCCGGCAAAAAGAGAAATGTTGCTTTCGGGGGCGACAACGAAACATATATTTAGCATTTATACCTAGTTTGATATTCCGAAGTCTTGCGTGCACCTTCCGAGGGCTTGGCGGGTCAATTATGGTGTGTTCGCGGTCGCATTTAGTTCATTTTCTTCGCGATACTTGGCGCTCCGTTCTTTCTGCTTACCGTCAGGGACGTAGCTTGACGATATGTATGTATGTATCCATTTAATTCTACGCAATTTTTAGTAGAACTGCTGAAGGGTCAGTCGAAGATTCTTGCTGTCCCCAGCGCCCGTTGTCCCGTCCCCAATAAACAAGTCGGTGGGTACAACATGACCCTTATTAATATTATGTCGATACCACATTCTGTTCACGTCTCACTTTTGGACACATGCCTTCACTTACAACGAGGGTTTGTGAAAAAACCGTGCGGTTCAATGGAATTTACATGCGCCATTCAAAAAAAAAAGAAAAAAATCATTTCCTTTACCAAATTGTCTTAACACAGTAGACAGAGACTGTCTACTGTAAGTATACGAGTAAGTATTTGTAAAGTTCTAAAAACTAATTCGGTTTGAAACCCCACTTCACGAAAATATTTAATGGTTGCGTGGCGGTCCATAATGGCAAGATTACATTGAAACTGTTTATGGGCCGCAGAAAATCCTGGGGGCCGCATATTGATCAGCGCTGTTTTATTGGGTTATTCAAGATCGAAAGTCCCTAACTGCCTCACACTGTTTCTCTATGCATGTTCCTTCTTACATTTAGATGGTATTTTGGATATAATAAATATTGTTGTAAACTCTCATGCTTTTAGACCGACTGGCGTTTTCAGTTGTAGTAATGTTTTGTTCAAGTTGATCAGCTGAAACCCGTGACACAGGCAGAATAGTTTTTTTATTGTTCCGTCAAAATGAATACCCAGCGAAGACATTTGGTCGTCTGTCTGGGCGGGTGACTCGTAAACGTAACCGTAGACCGTCCACGCTACGAAGTGTAGCGTTGTTAGACTTTTGCGAAGTCGATGACAAAAAGTTGGAAGTTCGCTGCAAATTCATATAAAAAAATGTAATATAAGTAGGTGACAAGTTTTTGAAACGGGCTTAAGAGTGGAAAATAATTTTATTGGCGGCCGCCACAAGGTGGCGGATTACCTTTATTTGTACAACCCCTGGATATGGGTATCAAATGAAAGGGTATAAAGAGTAGACACAATAAGCTATGTGAAAAGCTTGTTTATAAAGTATTTTAATATTATTTTTTACCATAATTACACATCGCAATCCCAGCGCGGTGACTTGGCCTTAAATTTCCCAATATTATACTTAGGGCCAGGTCCAGCGCTAGACTTGTTAAAGGCTGTTGTGTTGATGACTAAGTAATTTATCTGAAAGTCCACAGTTTTTTGTGCGTTTTTCCAAGTTGTTATAGTGAAAGTTATTTATATTGTTGGGGCGGTTACTTGAAGTTGGCCTGTTGACGTAGTGGTAGTAACACTGCCTACTACGCCAAAGGTCGTGGGTTCGATTCCCACCCGGGACCAACATTTGTGTGATGAGCATAACTGTTGGTTTTCGGATTCTGGATGTTTGTATGTATTTATTTAAAAGTATTTACGTATATTTATCAGTTGTCTAGTACCCATATACAAGCTTCGCCTTAGTTGGGACTAAACAACCGTGTGTAAAATTGTCCAAACATTATTATTATTATTTTTTTTACGACCTCAACTTCACGCTATATAAAAGTCAGCTAAAGACCAAACGTTAATGAGCTTTCGAGTATTCCTGCGAAGGAAACTTTAAGAGCGCCGTTAAAGTCCGCTGCGCCGTAAATAGTACCACGGAGTAGTTATTAGACAGAATTGGATGCACTGTCTTTAATTGCTTTTATAAGTCACTATAGTGCTTCAGCAGTGGCCTATAAGCCACGCGAGCCGCCACAGTTTTATACGAAAGCTTTGCTTGACATTTTATGTTTGGTATCGTTGGATAGGTATTTCAAAAATATTGCGGGTGTGTGGAAAACATTTTTCGATTCAGGGATCCGTTTGCAAATTTTTGGCACTTTAGTAAGTACTTAATCTGTCTCCAACTGCAAAGTTGACTTCTGTTCGTTTCTTTTAGGATTGGTTTATAAGGGCTGGCGAGGTCTACTGTTCTCACAGAACGACTAGTTTATTTACGGTGACATTGACTTTTAAAAACTATTAAACATACAAGATAGATATACTTGATACGAGGTTGAATCGCACAACCATCGAAAACTCGGTAATACCACTTGACAAAACGCCCCACTCACCTATCACGCACACTAACAAAGCTACGCAGCACACGAATAGAAACGGATGTAACCATCAGTCGCCCGACGAGTTGTATGGCTACTTGCGTTTCTATTCGTGTGCTGCGTAGCTTTGTTAGTGTGTGTGATAGGTGAGTGGGGCGTTTTGTAAAGTGGGGCGTATTACCGAGTTTTACCCTACGTACGAGTATGTACTTTATTAACAGCCCCTCACTGAATGCAGTATTAAAGCAGATTCGGTCGTTAGCCGCCCGAAAGTACCGGCGCGTCTTCAGAAAGTGATAAAGGTGGGTAGTTTGGTGCGAAGCAAGAAGCGCGCGAGTGGCGCCGAGTAGGCAGTAAATTGTTACTAGCACCACGGAAAAACTGGTGCGGGAATAATTTATCTTCAGTAAAAGTGAGTGTTGCGTCTCAGGTGAGAGGCGAGGGATCGATACTGGGCACTGGCTTAATGGCTTACTTAAAAAGATTTCGGCGATTTCCCCCGCGTGGAATATTTTCCCGCGGGAACAGTTTATCGCGGTAAAAGTAAACTATATCAGATAGAGCGGGTGCTCACTGACGTACACGTGAATAGCACTCGCGTCAAGAGAATTTATAATTATTAAGTGTATCCCAGACACACGCGGCCTGCGGCTGCGGTGGCAGCCTGTTGTCTTCCCTATGCAATGTATGTGAGACTTCAGACACGCGCACTTTGTAAGAATGTAGAATCCAGGTTGCTCTAAACACAATTATTATATTTCATCTCTCCTCCGTTATCTATTTTCCTCGTTTTTTGGAATTTTCCTAGAATTTCCGATAATGACGTCTTGTTACGTTAGTGGTAGCCTATTAATGTTCCAAGTTCGAGCAAAATTGTTATTTTTACTCGTTTATCTTGTAAAAGCCTAAATAAAAAAGATATATCCACGTCTGGAGTATATTGGCGTCACATAGCCTAGAACCAGCCGACGATCAAGACGCATCCAATTATGATAAGAAGTTTAGAAGTTATGAGGGAACAGATGAACATATATATACCCACAGGTCAAAATTATAACCCTTCTTTTTACTTCACCGTAGTCGGGTAAAAAGAGAGGACAATCCGCCGCGTATCGTCCACTGGATGTGCACTATCCAACACTCAACTAATCCTCCCTCAAAATAGAGATGCTCCACTATTCATCATCTTTTATCGATGGCCCCGCAGCACTGCCGGACTCTATTCAAATAATCGACGGCCCCATTGAAATGAATTCATTAGTCGGGGAGACGAACCGTAATATTTTAGCGGATGAATAGAAGAAATTATTTCGCATTGGGAGCATTCATCAAACTGAGGATAGCGTTGGCTAAAGTCGATGATTAATATATCGATTGACTGTGAAAAAGTTTATGCGTTATTCGTCACATCGCGACACTATCCTCAACAAGTCTTATTTATAAAAAGCCATAGAAATACCATGAAACTAAAACTGAACAAAATATAAATAATATGTAATGTTCACATTCTTTTTCGAAACACAAGACTGATCCCAAACTAATCCTATACAAACGATCATTATTGTATTTGTACAATTCAGTAGGAATTTCGAAATGATCCCTGGCTCAAAACCTGCATTGTCTTTTTCCTTTGGCTTCCTTCTTTTCTCTTTTTCCTTTGGCTGTCTTCTTTTTACTTCGGCCTTCCCTTGACGAAATTTCTATCCATTCCTCACAGAGAACATAACATAAGTACATTATTTAGTTTGATTGCCTTTGATCTTAGATAAAAAATTTTACACTCATCCGTCGAGCCATCCCGATAAGTTTTTTTTCATCTAGGAAAAAAGTTACATAATATCCTGTATTGTAGTCATCGATGTTTATGAACACTTTCAAAATTATCGACAGACGATTTTGTGACAACACTACCATTGGCTATTCCCTGCTCTACTCGTCCCAAAGCCAGTTTCCATGCGAAATAGAACTTTATACCCTGGTATTACGATTGTGTAAATTATTTTTGTTGGTAAAAAATTGTTGTTTGTCAAATAAATAACGTCAAATAGCCACGCGTTGTGTTTGCGATCTGGAATAATGCCCTGGTGTTAATGAGAAATATTGAAATAGGTGTTTATGTTTTATTAACAATCTTTGTGAATGCGAGTGGAATCGGAAATCAATTAGGTACTTATTCATTTTTGTTAAGGAAATCCTATTATACTTTGCGAAAACATTACGCCACAAAATAGGTAGTTTGACGTCTAAATTGATGGTTCAACCCCTCGGTAGGTAACATGTATAGACTACATAATAGCACAGTAACTGTGACAATAGTCTCATTTGACCAGTGACGGGCAGCTGCACCGCTGGTACTCTACGCCAATGTACTCTATAAACCGATTTTAATTAATGCGACCAAATTAAAAAGTGTATAATATTTTTTGATTATAGTACGGTCGACCGCACGTCAGTGGTACAAACCAGAGTAAACTGGTCTCTCATAGTATTGAAATCCCTAAAAGGCTAGGCCAGCTCAAGGTCAAAGTGTTTCCACTTACGTGCGGTCGACTGTACTGAAGTACCTACCGACTAACTAGTACCAACACAGTAGAAAAGAATTGGCATCCTGAAGTGGCAGTGGGGCGCGTTCAGTTCCAACTGTGGACGTCGACAGGCTAAGATGATAATTGATGACGTTTCATTGAAGTCTCTCAGTGAAAAAAACTAACAAAGTCCTGTCAGTAGTTCTCGCGATCAAATTAGTCTAACGGATTTAGCTACCATACACCTCAAAAAGTATTTATAAAGTTTCTTGTTATAAGAAATATTGTGGTAGATATCTTATCTTATCTTCTTAGGGGGCCAGGAATACCTGGCGACACTTCGACCCTATGGCATCTGTTGTGCCAAACCCCTGTCCGCCAAACGGTGCCGCAATCCGTTATTTCGGTGGACTTCACATGCCCCTTAGAATAGTAAATACCAGTCTTTGGCGTATGCAGGTTTCCTCACGATGTTTTCCTTCACCGAAAATCCTGTGGTATTATAATAAACCGTACTTAAGTTTCGAAAAACTCATTGGTACGGGCCAGGATCGAACCCAGGACCTCATGAACGTGAAGCGAGTGCACAACCATCTAGGCTACCAGTGGTGGTAGATAAAAATTGACCTTGTATAAATGTACGCAATAAAACAGTTTTGACTTTGACTTTGTGAGTAGTTCATCGACAAAAAATATCCATGGACTCCATATACTCTGGAGACCGTAACCTCCACCATGTTTAAATGTTTTATGTATCTCTGTTTTGTTATTTTGCAATGTCCTGTATATGTGCTGTCTTGTGTGTCAAATAAACTTTATTCTATTCTATTCTATTAATTCAACCCCGCCCTCAAGTACTAAAAAGCAGTGGTCGTGTTCTATTAAAAGTACATTAAGTAAATTACAGTTGGTTACATTTGCGGCTACGTCTTCATCCCTATTCGTGTTTGGAGCAACTATTTATGGACGAAAGGAGGCGTTTACGGACCGAGTATTGCGCATAAAAATAAACTTTTGGCACTTAAATTGTCGTCAATCATGACTGGCTAAACACGTTAACTGCGCAAAACTGGGTGTTATCTAATAAGAAAACTCACGCAATGCTAGATGTTAACAGGGTTCAGTAACAGGATAAGAAGATTCATTTTTCACGAAACCTCGTATTGGTATGGGAACCCAGTATACCCCGGGGTAAAGTTAGTTTTTACATATCCAGAACGATTCAGCTTCCATTTCGATTTTTTTAAATCGTTACTTCAATAATTCCTGAACGTATTTCGAGTAAAGTCATACGTATAACAAACTTTACCTCTTTAAATTGTTTGAGTGTAGCTTTCTGTGAATGTCCCTGGTCTTCGCCATTTCGTTCATGTATTTCATGGATATCGGTTGAATAGCCGAGCCGTGATGCGTGAAAGCAAAACAAACAAACTCGCTTCTGATTTATATTCAGGATTAGCATAAAATTTATTCAATGGTGCCTCGCTTAAGGTTTCCCAGGTCGCAACTATTGTATTTTCGCATGGCAAGCCCACGTTAACTGCAATAATTATTTTCCGGGTATTGTTCGGTCGGTCGGGTTTTCGCGTTCTCTCATTATATTTCCCGTCTCATATTGATTTTGCTTACCGATATTGTGGTGCTAACATTTGAATACATTATCTGTGGTTTGTTTTGGTAACAAGAATCATATCTGTAGGCTCAGGAGGGCTTTTTTCAGAATTTTTCATTTGTAGGTTATGTGGGCACTCAAATCTAGTCGGAAATCGGCGATTCGTCGCGGACGTGGTGCGTCGATGGCTCGATCCACTGACAGAATGCTATCTGTCATGGCCGCCCGTCGCGCTACCAGCGATACAACGCTCCGCCAAAGTGACACTGACAGCTAATGTCAGCTGTCACTTTATTTCCGTTTCTTGAAAATAGGTGGCGCCGCGCCCCACGAGTAGTAATCACGCTGGTCGATGGATGGCGCTGTACGGTGCGCCGTCACGGCCGGACTGACATTCGACCGTCCTCGGGCGTATCTTCTTGTCCTGGAACAAAGAAAGTTCCGATCACCCAGTGATCCGCTCGTCCAACCTGACGATCAGATCTTTATCACAAACTAAAGTCATCAACTCATCAGGGTCACCATCAGTCAGTCAGTAGCGACGAAAGCGTGTGTCCTTTCGACCAGCCTAGGGCATGGACCGGACGACACCTTTCACTACACTGGACCGGACGAGAGTGTCCCTTCGACCAGCTACTACGTGAGCATGGACCGGACGACAATGTCCTTTCGAACCAGTTCTGAAGACCACCACACTGGACCGGACGAGAGTGTCCCTTCGACCAGCTACTACGTGAGCGTGGACCGGACGACTCTGTCCTTTCGAACCAGTTCTGAAGACCACCACACTGGACCGGACGAGAGTGTCCCTTCGACCAGCTACTACGTGAGCGTGGACCGGACGACTCTGTCCTTTCGAACCAGTTCTGCCATCGTAGAAAGGTACTCCCTTTCAACTAGTCAAGTTCAGTATTCGGTCAAACTAACACATACCGGGACATTCGGGACAATCGCATACCTACGGGACAATCATGCACAGCGTAATCTTTCTTATAAAAGTGAGCAGGATGATCCACTACCAAATAAAAAGGCTACGACTCACCGGGATATTGTAACTCGCCGCGCAGCCCGCGTAGTAGGGTACTTCGGAGAAGTTGACGCGCCGCTCGTGCGTGACAGCGCCGTCGCTCGCGCCCGCGCTGATTCCACCGGTGCCTGAGCTCATCCCACTTCTGATGTAGGCTCAGGAGGGCTTTTTTCAGAATTTTTCATTTGTAGGTTATGTGGGCACTCAAATCTAGTCGGAAATCGGCGATTCGTCGCGGACGTGGTGCGTCGATGGCTCGATCCACTGACAGAATGCTATCTGTCATGGCCGCCCGTCGCGCTACCAGCGATACAACGCTCCGCCAAAGTGACACTGACAGCTAATGTCAGCTGTCACTTTATTTCCGTTTCTTGAAAATAGGTGGCGCCGCGCCCCACGAGTAGTAATCACGCTGGTCGATAGATGGCGCTGTACGGTGCGCCGTCATATCTATTATCATTGTACGATCAACATAAGTTTCATTGTCATTTCATTTTGTTACGATATTTAATTTTTAGTATTCAAGTATGATTTTAGATTTAATTTTGACTAATACAGCATAAAAACAGTATACAACGTTATTATACAGGGCCGTCCCACGGCTAGGGAGGAAGTTATCGGAAAAAGTTATAGGAAATTTTACTTAATGATGGCTTCATTTTTTTATATTTAAAGTTAAACTTATTCAAAGTTTATTGAAATTTCACCTGCCGTGCCTGCGCTGGGAATCTAACCGTTCAAATGTAAGTATTTTTATGATACCGATCGAAAGAGTCAATCATTCTTTTTCTCAGTACATAGTTAAATTAAAAGTAGACCATGAAATTTAACATTTTAATAACAAACTGATTAGGTAATTAAGGAAAATCTACAGTTAACAAATACAACACAAAAACTTAAATTGAAAACAGATAACCAATTAAAGGTTTCCACTGATAGTGACGGACTATATACCTATACACAGCAGAAATTTATAGAATTGACAAACACAACAGAGACAAAATACAACATAAAACAACCGTCATAATTCGCCAAAATTCAAAAATGTTCAAGAAAACGAAATTACCAAAGTAATATTTAAGTAATGCGATGCCGAGTGTAATTTAGTAGTTTATCATCAGTTAGTCGCGTTTCTTTTTGTAATCCGATCTACTACTTCCTTGAAAGCTGATTTGTGGGACAGTTGATTACCCATTTAATTAGTCAGGTTGCCTTCACCGTCGCATCGGAAATGTCTGGTAGCTCGTCGGCTATTTCCCATTTAGTTTAGGCTATGCGCACACTCGATACTTTTATCGGCGACTTACAAGAAAAGGTACCCGAATGTCCGGCGCCAATTGATTCATTCTATTCTATATAGGGTAGGTACTCACCCACTGAAAAATAACATTACCAGGGTGCTTTTTTACTTGCTTCCAAACAACTAAACTATTTATCTTCATAACATGATGGAAATTTCAAAGTTTTAAACACTGATTTCTTCACGTAAATATGAGTTAGGTAGGACTGTAGGAAAAAACATGGATCTTATGAGTTAGGACCGCCATAAAAACATGAGTCTAGTGTTTTTCATGTTTTCAAACCTTTTTTTTTAATGCAGGTAATGACTTGCATCTTGCGTCACCAAATCTCTCAAAACAAGTCAGAGAGTTTAGTCGTTCACTGTTTAAGACTGCAGGTCGATTTCTCATACTAGATTGAATATGGGCAGCTACAAGAAAATGCGTGTCAATTATTCCACAGTAGTCTACAATAGAATTAGAATGAATCAAATTGATCCGGATTTCCTTGTAAAGTGCGGAGTACAAATTTCGGTTGCTACGCTACGACTAGCTTCTCAAAAGCAACGTAAGCCGCCGATGTTAATAGCCTCCCGAGTCCTGGGAGAAGGAAACGTTTTTTTTTTCAATTTATTTTTATGTTTTACGTTTTTTCAATTTTAATTCCTCAGAAAAGTGAACGTCAAAAAATACAAATATTTTATGATTTTTTATTTATTTATTTTTACTTTTATATTATTAAGCGAGGCCGTGGGGTCGAGGAGGATGGTAGCGTGTGTTCGAACGGCCTTAATTACGAATAGTGTTTAAATTTCATTCTGTTACCGAAACAATTATCACCTGAGCGCTCGCGTGACCGCCGCCGCTCCGTTCCATTGAAGTTGACTGGCATAAGGCGGCCCATTCACAATCGCTTTAATTGCCGCATCGGCCGCCGACAGGGCTGCCAAATCGTCTAACACCCAATCAAAACTTTGCTTAGTCGATCTGATTGGGTGCGCTGCACTTAGAACCTAGAGTGGTTTCACGCTTATTGTGTGAATCGCGATTGTATACTAACTGCTGCCCGCAGCTTCGTCCGCATGGAATAAATGTTTTGTCGCGGTAAAGAGTAGCCATAGGGTTCGATGTATTGAACACCAAATTTCATCGAAATCCGTACAGCGGTCTAGGCGTGAAAATTTAACAAACAGATAGAGTTACTTTCCCATTAAAATATCGGTAACGGTTACATGCGATTTTTTTTATTCACCTTTAACAAATAATGACGAAATAGTTACTGAATGACAACGATGCCTGGGGGCCAAACTTGCTAATTCTGAACGATATTACCAAATCCAAACCATGACCAAAAACGTTATGCTGCGTGTACGTACATGTTTGGCAAACCTTTACAAACGCAAGCCAAAACCCTGCTCCACCCGTTTGCGTTTGTAAAGGTTTGCCAAACGTGTACATGCAGCATAACGTTTTTGGTTATGGTTTATAATATCGTTCAGAATTTCGCCCCCAAGTATTTACTTCAAACTCGCACTATTGTTATACAAACTTGAATTTAAAAGATGTGTTGCGAAAGTTTATTGCGCCGCTTTTTCTTCTCAGCGCTACCGATACCTATAAGCGGTTCCTGGTAGATAAATGACGTGTATAAACATACCCAGGACTACTAACGTATTGGTTTATTTTTGGCAGCCCTATAATAACCATAAAGTGCTCTCATTTCCCACTTGAATCCGAGCCACTTATACCAACTGTACTTTTCTTTTTCAGGTAAGTGGCCGACTTGGTTTCCGTGTGCTGATGACGTGGCCTGGTGATATGATCAGGTTAGTGCGGAAATTGCTGTCGTCTCAGACCTCCTAGTTGGTTTTCACATTGGACTTGAGCGCTAGAGATAGTTTCGAAATACCGGTATTTTGGTTTGGTCTGATACCGGTAAATCCACTCTATTCGCAAAAACGGAGAGAAAATTAAATTTTTAATAAAAAAAAAGCGGCTCGTCTAGAGATTTCCGCGAACTCGAAACTTCCACAACTCCTCTTTCCGAAACGGATTTAGAACTCCCAAGAGTGCTTTAAAAAGCGCGCTCTGAAAAGATAAAACCTGAGTAAAAAATTCTTATTGGTGTTCGTCGAGTAGCGAGGAGATAGTGGTAGGTATGTTTACGGATTTATATGAGAGCGACGGTCGCACAGTGGGGAAGACGCGGCTTATAGTCCCCGTAGAGTTTTATGGCGGCTGTGTGAAGTTGGCTGATTTCTGCGCAATGACTAAAGGTGTCAACGGGGAGCTGTCAAATTCAAATCCAAAAGTATTTTATTGCATATAAGTACACTGGGTACATTTATACAACGTCAATTTTTTATCTACCACCGCCTCCAAGGTGTTAACGCTGGGAAGAACAAACTTCCGCAACACATCTTTTAAAATCAAGTTTGTACATAACATTATTTTGTAAAGGTTGTGCGAGGCTGAAGCAACATTAACACCAGGCATCTTTGTCATTTAGATAGTCTGTTCACTAGAGACGCTCATTCAATTTCAAGAAATAGTTCATTGATTCAATCAACCGAATCAAAATTTCAAGTTTTTGGACATCTCCATGTTATTATTATTTATTTATTTAACTTACATTTATATCTTTACAGTAACAAATCTCGCTTACGCACACATAGACTGTAAACACCGTCTGCGATGTGCAAACTATCTGTGACTGTATTCATTCAGCCGCCAAAGAATTCTATCGGGACTATACCATGCCGAGAGGTCCGAGTTCGATCCCGGGCCATGCCGTGTGCTAATGGGTCTTTCGAAACGTAACTTGGAGCTCTCAATTGTCATACGATCTTTTTATGTTGCAAACAATTAAGCCACTAAAATCTTCCCGCGATTTCCAAACAACTCTAAAAATAAACTGTAACCAACTCTATGCGTACTTTTAGCTGTTTTCAGATATTGTCCCTATGACACATTTACATGTGCCTTCTAGCTGTAACAAATTATACTCTATGCCAGTGCACGAAGGTGGTTGGCGAGTGCAAAATGTGGGTGCCCAGGTCGCCAGTGGAAGTTTTAATGAGAGCCCACGCCGCCGCCTCTGTGCCGTTAATTGCAACTGAAACCATGTTTTGCAACTTTTGTATGGAGTTCCGTGTTCGGAATATCGATGGTGCACGTAATAGCCGGCGTTATGTCCCAACGGCTCAGTCGGAACACATCTGCAATATCCTTTTATAGTTTGAGAGAAGTATGCAGGACAAAACGGGTCACTTGCTTAATGAATGTCTCGTGTAGGAATTTCGGTGGCCGCATAATGTCCTACACGTAGAATGACCTATACAGACTGGTGGAAAAATAAGAAAAAGATGAATTTTAGAGCTGTCAAAGTTTAGTCCTGTCAGTATATCGTGCGTCAGCGTGTAAACGACTCTACCAGATCGTTCCAAAATGTCCCTTGTTAAATCTTCATTAAACCTACTATCAGTTTAATGCGGACGTGAACTGCAGTGTGGATCACCGAATGGCACTAGTTGTGCTTTCGTGGAGGACGTGCTGCGGTTTTATTGAAAATCGCCGACTATTATACAGTCGTGCCCTGTTTTTGTGGAGGCCGTGCTGTAACGGCCGGATTTTGAAGAAAACAAACAAAATAAGACTTGGCTGTATGGTCTATGACTTTTGCCTGTCCATCATTGGACGAATTCATCATATCAGCCTGTAGACGTCCACTGCTGGACAAAGGCCTCCTCAAATTGGACGAATTCAACAAAAAAAAATTGTCCTGTCAGACAGAGGGAATTTTAGTCGCCATGTTTTAAGTTGCGATAGAAACCTGGTATTTATTGAGTATTACTGACAGGACTAAAGTAATTTGACAGTTCTAAAAGTAATGCCATCTCTTTCTTTTTTTAGAGATAAATAAAGAGAGCAAGAGACAAAAATTTAGTTATAGCGTGCACCACTGTACTACTACTAATACTACCTATACGTACTGTAATTATGCATATCATTATGCCTGTGACATTATGCGTATTAGTGTTTTGAATGTCATTTTGCGTATTGATTGATTATATTTAAACGTCAGTCGTTGTGCGTATAAGCGATTATATAGCATTATTAATTATATAGCACTAGTAGTCGCTCGGAATGAGCTACCATACCAGACATCATTACTTATAAATGCCGAGTCTATACTCACCCATGGGCATAATTACTAATCGACCGTTGTGTGACAACCTCGTATCAAAAAATTCCTAATTTATTGATGCGAGGTTGAATCACACAAGCGTCGATATTACCTTTCTACAATAGCCTAACGGCAAAAATGCCTATAACCATTAAAATATCTCTCTGTGTAACTTCTTCTCTCTATGTAATACATAAGACATAGTCAGTGTAATTGGTTTTTTGCGTTTATTGTATCCATCAAATGGGATGTCTGTCCGATTGCGAATTTATTTTAATTTTTTTTTTTTAAAACTGGACATTTGAATTATGGATCACGATATTTTCTTTCTTTGCAGTTCTCCTGAAATCTGAAGCCCATCCTACCTGACCATCCTTTGCCTGTTACCTGAAGAATTCCCTGAAAATTTCAAGATACCCTTATCTAACAAGACTGTTTCATTGTGTTATAAATAATTGTTTTAATTAAAAAACATATATTTAATTCAAACCTAGCTATCCTGTTCATATTAACCTAACCCGGACCTAACCTAAGTATATTTTGACATTTCCATCAGTCTAGATTTTTCCATCAATCATTTTGATGTAGGTCTGAAAGTTGCCAAATCGAGAATCGCAAAATTGGAGGACCTTGGTAAGGTCGATGTGCGAACAATTTTTAGGTATGACAGATCACGTGTCGCTTTGTTAACATTGTCACGGCTATATTTGAATAGCTTATTTCGAACCAAAGTGCGTAGTTACCGATTTTATGCTGTGGAGACGGGTACTCAACAACTGATATACATACATTAAATAAATACAAACACCCAGAATCCGAAAACCAACAGATATGCTCATCACACAAATGTTGGCCCCGGGTGGGAGTCGAACCCACGACCTCTGGCTCAGTAGGCAGAGTCACTACCAACTAAGCCAACATGCCAGTCAATATAGAGCAGTTGGGCTACGGGTAATTTAAATTCCCCGTGGTCCCACGAGTGGGTCATAGCGGTGGAACCACGAGTGGGTCATAGCGGTGGAACCACGAGTGGGTCATAGCGGTGGAACCACGAGTGGGTCATAGCGGTGGAACCACGAGTGGGTCATAGCGGTGGGACCACAGGTAGCGAATGACCAATTTTATATATTTAAAAAAGCATAATAGATAGAATGACACTGACACAGTACTCAACAGTAGTTGGAGCACGAGGAATTACAATACCAAGTGCACTCAGTACCCGTAAGTATGAATGAAATAGTATGAATACAATCCTGATCCACCATCGTATTCAAAGTTTTTGAGATACAGCCGTCCTTAGAACAAGGCAGTGACTACCGGCGCAACTAACAAGCATCAGGTGTTAAGCCTGCCTCATAATTATGCCTTGCCGCCTTTTCATTACCCGTTCGTTAGCGCGCCGTGGCGCGATATACATACCTGCTAGTTTTTAAACATGTCTAGACTGTTTAAATTAGAGTCCTGGATCCATATTAATGAAGTGATTACGTTACAGCAAAGTATGTGGGTTTTGTAATGGTTTTTTTGTCCGTCTGTCTATTTTTCTGTCCCCCTGTGTAACTAATATTGATGGATCTTAAGACGTAAGCTTTGATGGCTGTTTTTTTTCCCGCCGGACCATTTGTACCATCGACCAGTACCATTAATGGTACAACTGGGACAAAACGGTACCAGTTGTACCATTAATGGTACTGGTCGATGGTACAAATGGTCCGGCGGGTTTTTTTTTGATAGATTTTCAATGTTTTGGATCAATCGCTTTTGTTACTAAAGTTTATACGTTTAATGAATTATTGAATTGTATAATAATATGAATACATTATTCATAGTGACAGGAATAGATGGATGAAATTCAGAATAGATAGACCGTAAGGAAACTGAAATTGTAACCGAAACTGATAAATAAACGTATACGTATACGTACGTAATAAACGTAATTTATCATTTTCGTTACGGTTCACCCAGATACAATTTTAGTGCTGTCAAACTTTGTGTATTCAGAGTCGGACCCATTTAACACTTATTTAACGTTATAATTTATATATAAATCTCCCATTATTTTCGTTTTTCAACCCTGGACTATTCACAACGATAAACAACTGACAAAGTAACAAAGCCAATTCCAAAACGTCTGTTCCACATTCTCTGTTCATATTTAATCTAATAGTGTAACTAGCGGAGCGTGAAATTTTCGTGCGAGGAGTGTTATTCTAAACAAACAATCCCGCTGAAAACTACGAGGGGTGGGCTGGTTCATATTTGCATGGAATTCTAGCGTCGGGTGTTAGATATTTATATTGAAAACAAAAATATACACTAGTACGATCGTAGCCGTTTATTTGCTTCGAGCATTTCGCATATTGCGGTTGGTATTATTCTAAATAAATAATACATGTGAATTATGTGCCTATCTCTATGTCTATGTATGTATATCTGTTTATATATATGGGTATATTAATTGCTTGTAGGCTGGCAGATATCTTCAAAAGAGATAAGCTCTTATTAAATTAAATTAAATTAAATTAAATTAAATCAATTTTATTTTCAGGTATACACCCATAATACAAATACAATCATTAAAAAATAAAAATAAAATAAAATAACATACATACACAAAAATAATCAGAAAACATAATACATTATAAGTCAGACACAAAATTCATTCTGCCGGGTCACTAAAGACCGCATATTGAAAATTTACAACTTTCATATACGGCCTTTAGTGTCCCATTGTCGGTAAGTCTAATACGGCTCATGAAGGAGGCGCGCCTTTTTCGCATAATAGCGTAGAAGTCGTCCACCCTGTTCTCTGCGAACATGCCCGACGCGCTACACCGCCACGGCAGGCCCAGCATGCAGCGGAACGCGTTGTTGTACTGCACACGCAGCGCGCTGTACGCACGCTGCGTGTACTTGCTCCACAGCTGGCACGTGTACAGCGCCTGGCAGTACGCTTTGAACAGGGTGATCTTTACTTGGTTCGTACATTGCGAGAAACGCCGAGCGAGCATATTACTTTTCGCCGCCAGTGCACGACGCTGGCGCTCAAGGTCATCGTCATCTTTTAATGTGTCTGTTATGATATGGCCTAAATACTTAAAGCTAGAAACAACTTTTAGTTGTGAACCACATAAACATATTTCCGGTATAGTTTGCGGTCCTTTGTCGTACTTAAATATCATGACTTCGGTTTTTCTTACATTGTAGGTAAGCTTGTGTTTTTCGGCATATGCTTCACACGTGCTTATTAACGTTCTTAATGCCTTGACACTGGGACTCAAGAGGACCATGTCATCTGCGTAACTTAGGTTGTTAATACATTCGTTATTGAGGTGACATCCGACACCTGTTCTGTTGAGTCCCTCTATCAATCCGTTAACATATAGGTTAAACAGAGTAGGCGATGTTAATCCTCCCTGCCTCACTCCACATTTTAAAACATATTCTTTGGACAGAGCATCGCCCCACCTCACAACGTTAGCCTGGCTTCCGTACCAGTAACTCATTAGCCTCGTTATCTCTTGTGGAATGCCTACCTCGTCCATCTTAGACCACAGAATATTATAATCTATGGTATCAAATGCACGAACCTTTAACTTATACATAACCTTTGCAAATATCCTGAAATCTTGGAGCATGGAGGATTAAAGTGGACACAAGAGTCAAAAAAGATCCATCAATGGATCTTTATAATGGATTTTAGTCGATCTCGCGTGCTAATCTATAATACGTATCTGTTTTTTTTTATCTGAAATCTATTCCGTTAAAACTTTTTCTGATAACCAATAAAAAGCACATGGTAGTCGTTCGTAGAGCATCTACAAACTCGCTACGACGTAGCACTTAGCTTGCGCTATTCGTAGCACGTCTACGAGCGCTTGGGTCGGAATAGATTTCGTTTAATATTTATTTACGTTTCAGTATTAAGTAGGTTTCTATTGATTCGCTGCAAAGGGCCACTGATTCCGTTCTGTCGCGTACGTAACTGAGTTTTGTAACCCTTACGATGTTTTTTTTCTTCACACCTAGTCAAACCAAGATTTCATGATCACCATCGAAAAGCTGCCTACGAGCATAGGTCTTAAGTAGGTTACGTAAAACACCAAAAAAACTCACAAATATCAAAAATTTCAAAAGCCAAATGTCTAAGGAGATTGTCTAAAAATATGTCTAACTGTCTATGGGTCATAGATGCCTGAAAATAATTTGATTGAAAAAATATATTTGTATATGGGCCATAGATACCTGAAATTAATTTGATTGAATATATAAGGGCCATAGATGCCTGAAAATTATTTGATTGAAAAAATATATTTATCTATGGGCCATAGATACCTGAAAATAATTTGATTGAAAAAATATATTGGTCTATGGGCCATAGATACCTGAAAATTATTTGATTGAAAAAATATGTCTAACTGTCTATGAGCCATAGATGCCAGAAAATTATTTGATTGAAAAATATGTCTAACTGTGTATGGTCCATATTAGATGCCTGAAAATAATTTGATTGAAAAAATAAATATGTCTGTCCATGGGTCATAGATGCCTGAAAACAATTTGATTGAAAAAATATGTCTAACTGTCTATGGGCCGAAGATGCCTGAAAATAATTTGATTGAAATATTTCATTTCACCTAAATGTAAACTCATTACCGAAAGACGGCTCTGAAATGTATGAAACAAAAAGCTTCGGATTAACCGCTGTTATGAGCAACGATCCGTTTATTAATTTGTTTTTTGTTTGCCGTTTTGGTTCGGCGCTGACGGACGGACGAAAACGGTCTGATTAAACACAGCCTGTTGCATTGTAAATGTTTTAAACTGCGGGCTCAATAATCATTGTGATATACAGGGTGGAAATTAAAGGCGGTAGTTGGAGCAATGTATACGCTTCTACAACATACGTCAAATGTCAACATACGTCAAAGAGCGTCAGTGGCCTCGGGGATAAGACGCGACCTATCATATCGAAAGGTCCGAGGTTCGATCCCCGGTTGGGCCATGTACTAATGGGTTTTTTCTCGAAACTTAAGTACATGCTGCTCTTAAACGGTGAAGGAAAACATCGTGAGGAAACCTGCATACGCCTAAGAAGAAATTCTTAGGCGCATGTGAAGTCCACCAACCCGCACTTGGCTAGCGTGGTGGACTATAGCCCGCACGCTCTCGTTAAGAGGGTAGGCCTGAGCCCCAGCAGTGGGGAGATATTAATAGGCTGTTGATGATGACCTACAACATACTACCAGAAGAAATCTTAAATATGAATTACAAAAAAATTAAATCTTACGTTAAAACAACTTTGTAACAAAGCTTATTATAAAACAGTCGATTATTTGAATGACAAAGATACCTGGTGTTAATGTTACTTCAGCCTCGCACAACCTTTACAAAAATAATGTTATGTACAAACTTGATTTTAAAAGATGTGCTGCGGTAGTTTGTTGCGCCGCTTTTTCTTCCCAGCGTTAACACCTTGGAAGCGGTGGTAGATAAAAAATTGACGTTGTATAAATGTACCCAGTGATTTACATGCAATACAATAGTTTTGACTTTGACAGGAAAGTACCCTAAATATTGATTGACTTTCTACAAAGACCTGTATTCGTTTTGTTATTTAAATGATAAATTTAATGGTTTTCCTTTAATTCAAGATACTTTGTTACTTACAAGGAATTGATTCTTATGATTGACCCTTTCGATTGGAGTCATGAAAAGACAGGATGCGTTTTTTACACATTTGTCTGGTTCGATTATCGGCTCAGACATGAGATTCTTAAAATCGTTAAATGCAGTTCTACTTATTTTTAATAATAATGGAATGTTTCCTTTCAGTAAAAGGACTGCAAATTACTAACACTGGAAAGCAAATTAAATGAGAGTTTATAGGAAAAAGAAATGGGGCGCTATTTCGTAAATTTTATCTTATTTTTCCAACAGAGGACGATAATAGGCTATTGATTTGATGCGCGAAATCTCGCGGTTGTCGAAAAAATTATATTCACCAAAGAACAATTTCCTTGAACCTATTGTTAAAATTCTGTGAGCAAATAATTTTTCATATCTCCACGTCTTGAAGGTTCTATACTGTTAAGCGTAACCAGACACACGCGGCCTGCGGTGGCGGCCTACCGCAGGCCGCAGCGTCAATATGCAAACGCAGGCCGCGCGTGTCTGAAGTCTCACATACATTTCGTTTCGTATATTAATGAAACTGCCGAGATTCTGCAGCGCCTCGGGCATGTTCGCCGACGCCAGGGTGCCTGGCTACTTTGCTCTGCTCCGAAATAGAGTTGCGTCATTCTGGGGAAGGGTGCGCAACTCTTTAAACGAATTAATGATTGTTTTTAATGAGAATATACACAAAAATAGGATCTGTATGCGTTGGCTCAAAACGCACCGGAGCGCGAATAAAAAGTAGTTTATTTATTTAGTGACAGATTGAGATTGTTTTTATTAATTTTATCTCATTAATTTTAATTTAACAGTTTTAATCTCAATTTTAATTATTTGCTATTGCATCATTTTTTATTAGTAGGTGCTTTTATTTTAATTTGTGTATTCAGATATGGGATTGTAATAAATATTTCTGAAATAAAGATTTATTTATTATTTCATAGGGAATACAACAGGCCGCCACCGCCACCGCAGGCTGCGTGTGTCTAGGATCCCCTTTACCGTTACACTATGGCATAGAGTTTACGACGAAAATGATGGGATATGAATACGAAAGTACAGAGAAAGTGCGTACGGCCGCCGCGAAGCATACATAAGCAGTTTACCTCCACGTCCCCTATATTTGCGCTTTGGATGTAAGTTTTACCATAAAATACGGATCAGTAATAATGGGTTTATAGATTACTAGCTGATGCACGCGGCTTTGCCCGCGTGGAATAAGTTTCTTCCCGCGGGAACAGTTCCAAATCAACATGTCCCCACTGCTGGGGCTCAGGCCTACCCTAACAGTTTACCGCGGTAAAAAGTAGCCTATATGTTATTCCAGGATATAAGCTGTCATTGTACCAAGTTTCATCAAAAGCCGTTACAGCGTGAAAGAGTATTAAACATCCAAACATCCTTACAAACTTTCGCCTTTATAATATTAGAAGGAAATAGATAGCTAAATAAAACACATGTTATTGCGGCGTACCTAGCGTTCGTAGCGTATTATTTTGCTTAAATTGTAACAGAGGTTGGTATTATCATCTACCGATAAATTATTAGATACCTACTTATAAATAGGTACTTTTAAACTTAGGCTGTGTATAGAATTGTGGCATTTTACTAGCACCGGCTTCCGTAAACCAACAGATATGCTCATCACACAAATGTTAGCCCCGGGTGAGAATCGAACCCACGACCTCTGGCGTAGTATGCAGGGTCACTCCCAACTAAGCCAACAGTCCTGTCAAAAATAGAGACTGACGGTAAAATGGTAGAAATTTCTTGATACGAGTCACACAACCGTCGTCTGACGCACCACCAACTAGGCTCTTCATGACCTTCCTTCTTTATGACCTTCCCTCTGACGCTTTTCCACAGCGCTACGATATGGGGTCCTTCAAGAAGAGTGTCAAAAGAGCTCTTCAACCTTGGCCGGCGCCGCACCAGCACCCCCCGGGTGTTGCAGGTGTCTATGGGCGGCGGTGACCCCTTAACATCAGGAGGCCCGCCTGCTTGTTGCCCCCAGCCTAGCTTCGCTGTAACTGTAAACATTAACTAGTTAAAATTAAGTAGTCTCGCAGTAGTCACGAGGCTGTTAACCCTTCACTGTCGCGGGTGACGAGGGGTCCGCGGCCGGCAGCAGTGTTAATTTACATCTCCTTGATGGGTTGATATTAATTTTTGTTGTTGTTTTTGTTAACAAAATGGTATTTGAGTTGGCGAAATTGATACGTGTTGAAATCAGATCTAAACTATGATATACTTAGAGTGTATATGGAAGCGAACAGACCGTTTGAATTTATAAGTTACAGGAATGGGAACAGTTAGCCGCGGAAAAAATAGCTTAAATATTATTGGAATATTTGAGCTATCCTGCACCAAGTTTTATCAAAATCCGTTCAGCCGTTACAGCGTGAAAGAGTAACAAACATTAGGCGGAAGGATTGTTTTATTTCATTATCTTCCTTTTTAAGGTGCAATATTTATTAAAATATTTAGGGCTTCTTTCACCACTTCCTGATATTGTTACAGATAGTAATCTTAGTGATAAACTAATCTATCAGATAAATCTGTGTGATAGACTATATAAAATATATAAGATATAGGCAATCAGATACCTGTGAAACCAAAAAAACAGGCTATCTGTCAGATAACCTGCAGATAGGGTATCTGGGACTTTATCAGCAAGCGGTGTAAGAGGCCCTTAATCTTATAATTGACCTTATCCGTTGGTGTCCTAAAAGTACAGAATGTTATTATATACTTAGTATTTGTGTCAATTCGATTCCCGGTTGAGGCATGCGACTTTACAAAAATCTTTGAACGCAGCTTTTCTTTTTTTTATTTTATTAAAAAAAAATTTAAATTTGCTATCTTCAATATTTAGGTACATCCACTGACGTATTTTATTTTCTACTCTATATACTAACGATTATTCCCGCTGGTTCCTTTGACAGTTTCTTTAAAAGAACTACTGGGACTTAAATTGTCGTTTGATCCAAAAAGTCTCCTTAAGACAAATTAAAAAAAAAAGTTTGGATAAATTTACACACGGCTTTTTAGTCCCAAACTAAGCCGAAGCTTGTAAATTGGGTACCTACTCAACAATTGATAAACATACATAAATACTTTAAAATAAATACATAAATACATAACTAAACTTTTCGCCTAAGGTACTTTCCCTCTACTGACGCCTATTATTTCGATCCTGTACGCCACCCCGGTACACCAGCACAGCAGCACGGCAACAAGCCTTCACCTAATCGAAAATCGCTCTGCACACAGATCGCGCTCAGCAAACTTACCGCAGCCAATTTCCACCCAACCGTCCCGACAAATCCAATAGGAAACGTCATAATCATATGATAGGCGCGGCGCAATGCGCCCACCTGTCGCCGCGCTTGCGTCGTCTGTGACGTCACAACCCGGCCGAGCCTGCGGCGGGAGGGGTCGCGGGGCGGGGGAGGAGGGGCGGCGGGGAGGGTGGAACTCACAGGCTACACTCGCGGATTGATCTTGACAGCCTCTACGAACTCCTTATCAAAATGAGCCTATCGCTTTTGATAGTGACCTCTAGCTATTAAGATTTTTCTTCCAAAGCCAAATATAAAATTAAAAAAAACTAATTTAAGGAAGACGTTGTTAGGAGCATGGCAACAGTATCTATGTCTGAGAGAGCGCCTTGCCAGATCCTTATCTAGTTCTTAATCCAAGATAAATATTACATCAATCGGGGGAGGACACGGGCGGAGCGCGCATGCGCCGAGCCCAGGCAACGGCCGCGGCCGCTGAATCAGGCTTTAAGGGCTACATCCAGCGATTTGAGAACGCAAAAGTTTCTGGTACACTGTGGGTTGGAAACTATACTTTTATGTAATGTCAAATCAATTCAAAACTGAAAGCAATTAAATTATATTTATGATACAAACTAAATGTTGTTCTCTTGGTATATTTATAGCCTGTGAAGTATTTACTATTGGTGTTAGACAGATTAATAAGTGTCTATAGTTTAAATATAACCACTAAATGTTAGTTTCTGGACAAAATGAGACTTGGAAATTTATACATGATGCACATTTATTTCTGCAATAATTAAAGTATGCAAAGAATTTTGAGTGCCAAGGCCACTAAGTTACTTGCAATTGTGTTTAAATCTAAGCTTACACCACAGAATACATATTACTTATTCTGTGGTCGCACATACCCGACCGCGTCCCTCCACTCTCTCCCGCCACCGTACAGTACTAGCTAGGGTTAACTAGGTATAGGTATTTATTAAAATAATCCAAAAAAAATTCGATGAAGTAAGTATGTACTTTATTGCAGGTGACTAAGGGATTCTTTCAGCACTTGCTGATATTGTTACAAATAGTAATCTGACAGATAAACTAATCGATCAGATAAATCTCACTAATAGATTATATAAAATAGATAAGATATAAGACAATCAGATACATGTGAAAAAAATATGGCTATCTGTCAGATAACATGTATAGGGTATCTGGGATTTTATCATCAAGTGGTGAAAGAAGCCCTAAATGTTCCAAAACCAGCTGTAACTCGGCTAAGGAAAATAAGTGAAACCGTCTAACGGCGCTCAGCGCTACGCGACTGGATCGAGCGGGTTCGGCTCGCAGTCACCGGCGCCTCTGCTCCAGTCCCGGTCCGGCCGCGCTGCCCGCAGCACGCACCCACGCGGGCCCGACCCGGCCCCTACCACCCGCGACAAGCGCGTACACCCAAACTACCACCCAAGCCCCACTGTCCTCTCGCCACGTTGCGTAAGTGCGCACCCGATCTCCTTTCGACGCGCGATAAACAAACCGTTTACCCAAAATATCGATTATACCGTGTTTATCATTACCATGGCATGGCGACGTGTGAATACTGAACGGGTAAATAGTGGAATGGAGGGGTAGAAGTGGGTTTTTATGGTCGTTCGACCGCGCCCGCCGTGTGCGAAGTACGCGGCTGGTTGACCTTAAAGCGGGCTGGCTCCACCGCCGCGGCTTGTTTATTTATGAAGCTATACAAGGAACTTTTATTCATATTCGTTTAGATAAGAATCGCTAACAAACCGGCTTCTTTCAGCGTGAAATTTGTTTACTTGTGCGGTTATCAATCATTCACTTATTCTAGTCCACGGTTTTTGCAAAATAGTTGGGTAGTACCTTTCATATATCGTATGAACATGTCTCCTACGGTGGCACTGCTTCTTGCCATCTCTCTGTGATACTTGAGTGTCAACAGAACGTTATTTCTTATACACCACAATTTATTTGTTCATATGCGGTTAGATTTGAATCAGTGAAATCAACAGCCTATTAAAATGTCCCCATTATTTGGGGCTCAGGCCTATCCTCTCAACGAGGGCGTTAGGGCTATAGTCCACCACGCTAGTCCCATTGCGGGTTCGTAGACTTTACGTGCGCCTAAGAATTACTTCTTCGACGTATGCAGGTTTCATCACGATGTTTTCCTTCACCGTTTGAGAGCAGTCAGTAAATGTACTTAAGTTTCGAGAAAACCCCATCGGTACATGGCCCGACCGGGGATCCAACTCGGACCTGTCGACATGACATGCCGCGTCTTAACCACTATACCACAGACGCTCTTAATAAAATAAACAAGTTTTGGGCATTACATATCTCCAATAGTTCGATTTGTGACATAAGCTGACTAATAAGCTAGACCTTGTACCCTTTATATACATCAAATCATCATCATCAGCCTCCACTAGTCCACTGTTGGACTTAGTCCTCCCCCAAGGCGCGCCACTGAACCCAATCATCGGTTCTGCGCTTAATCACTGCCAGCCGCCTTACGCAGATCGTAACAACCCTTTAATATTCATCATCATCATATCAGCCTGCAGACGTCCACTGCTGGACACAGGCCTCCCCCAGGGATCTCCATGACGACCGGTCCTGCGCTAACTTCATCCAGCTGGGTCCCGCGACCTTCACCAGATCGTCGGTCCACCTCGTGGGAGGCCTGCCTACACTGCGTCTTCCGATACGTGGTCGCCACTCGAGAACCTTTCTGCCCCAACGGCCGTCAGTTCTACGAGCGATATTCCCAGCCCACTGCCACTTCAGCTTCGCAATTCTTTGAGCTATGTCGGTGACCTTGGTTCTCCTGCACTTAATATTCATAATGTATTTTTATTTAATCAGTATTTTAGTAAGAATTAATGTTCAGTATATTTCACCAACCGTTGAGGGATAAATCTTCGAATATTTCAAAGGAATTCATACTGTCGCAGTATTTACGGTTCCACCCGGCAATATTTATATTCGGGGCCGCCACTTAAGTTTTTTTTAATCGCCTCTAATGGCTCCTTCCCCTAATTAATGATGGCTGACGTTTAAGGAATGAGAATTTTCAAGGAAACAGCTTTTAGCGTTTGACAAAAAAATTGCCGTTTGAATTTTGCCTCTTAAGTTAATCGCCTTTTCATAATAGGCTTTTCTATGTAGCTTGGGTTATGGTTACTCATAAGCATTTGCATATGCCATAATATGTGCAATTATGATAATGATTAACATGTTTTGCTGCTACGCTGCATTCTCATGCTTTCTTGTTGCTTAGAAGTTGTAATCAGAAAGGTTCTCGAGTGGCGACCACGTATCGGAAGATGTAGGCAGACCTCCCCAAGGTGGACCGACGATCTGGGGATGGTCGCGGGACCCGGCTGGATGAGGTTAGCGCAGGACCGGTCGTCGTGGAGATCCCTGGGGTAGGCCTTTGTCCAGCAGTGGACGCCTACAGGCTGATATGATGATGATGATTAAATATTAACGAGGTACGTTTAATTCCGTTATTACGTTCTGTGAAATAGTTATCGTTTCTGATGAATGCTGTAGTATTTAACGTTTTCTTTTTAACAGAACATTTTTATTTCTTCAATACACACTTCAAACTTTTTATGATACCGTATTGGTTGTTTACTTGTCCATTATAATCATCGCCAAAATCCTGAGTTCATTCTAATTTCTACTTTATTTATGGCAAGTCAGGTTTATGGTGGGTATATCTGCCTCCGAGCGAGACTCCTTTGCCACTTGACACCAAACTGAAATCATAATATAGATTGATATTACATAGTAGAGATTGGCCTGTTGGCTTAGTGGGTAGTGACCCTGCCTTCTACGCCAGAGGTCGTGGGTTCGATTCCCACCTGGGACCAACATTTCTGTGATGAGCATACCTGTTGGTTTTCGGATTCTGGGTGTTTGTATTATTTAAGTGCATATTTATTTTAAAACTATATAATATGTATGTTTATCAGTTGTTGAATAGGTACCCATACGACCAGCTTCGGCTTAATTTGGGACTAAACAGCCGTGTGTAAATTTGTCCAAATAAACATTATTATTTCCGAACTCATAACGATATGTGTGTACTTGTGTAGGTTTATGTCATAAATGGTCAATTTATTACGTAATCACGTAACACAGTGTAGTGATTTACGCCGCGTAGGCTTTAAAGGCCGGGATGTAGGTGGGGTCCAATATATGGAGATTGGTCACGGAATTCGTACATCGGAAATTCTGAAACCATTTTTGAAAGTGACTTCATTTTGCTATTACTTGATTGAAGTGCTCTTTGCTCTGACAAAAGTGGTACGGTAACATTGCTGCATATCAAAATCAAATCAACAGCCTATTAACATGTCCTCACTGCGTGGGGCTCAGGCCCACCCTCTCAACGAGGGCGTTCTGGCTGTAGTCCACCACGCTAGCCCAGTGCGGGTTGGTGGACTTCACATGCGCCGAAGAATTTCTTCTTCTGCGTTTGCAGGTTTCCTCGCGATGTTTTCCTTCACCGTTTGAGAGCTGTCAGTAAATGTACTTAAGTTTCGAGAAAAAACCCATTAGTGTATGGCACAGCCGGGGATCGAACTTCGGACCTTTCGATATGATAGGCCGCGTCTTATCCCCGACGCCAGCGACGCTCTCTTCATATAGGTACCTAATGTTTCTTTTATTTACGCTGGACTTTTATCCAATACAAAATAAACTCTCTTAATTAAATGAATGATGTTTCTAAATTAAATGATTTGGGTCAATAAATGAATAAAGTCTTCATTTCCAAATAGAATACGGTCTCCCCGTAAAATAGCATTCAAAATCAAGGTAAACCCTTTTCAAACGGACGAAAATTCCCACAAAAGACGCAGGGCTTGCCAAAAGGGAAAACAAAACAAGGGAAGATTACATTGGATCGAGGTACTCACATGTCGATATGTGCCAGGCACGGCTTCAGGGTGGGGTCTTAACACTAGACATTGAAGGATTAAAATGATTCGATATTGCAATTTTCAATTGATTAATGCTTGGAATGTGTTTCATTATATAAAATTTTTCGTTACACTCAATATTTATTTGTTGGAAAATTAATAATAATGATAATGTAAATAATAACACAAATAAATAAAATTTTATGTCGTAAAATAACGCTCGCAATTTCTAACTGAAATAAGCAATTACAGCTAAACAGTTACTACTTACATTATTCACTATAACACACCCCTTTCCCTTTACCATTAACTATCAAAGTAGTCTAATTAAAATCCTTCACGTCACCTTTGTATCCCTGCCTACAATAACTAACAAGGTAAATCCAATAACTCGATTAATTACAAACACGTCAAGCAGTGCAATATCGTCTAGAGAATTTGCCTGTCAAGATTTACCTATATTTGTCATATTGACGAAACCAAGTGTTTGAATGCTCCAAAGGTAAAATACATAGATTACAAAAACAGTAATTAAAGTGATGGTTGCTGAATGAATTTTAGCTTTTATGGTATTCGACAATTCCTCAAAAAATTATTATTTATTTATATTTATTTTTTAATAATTGACATACAAATTTGCATGCTATTTTCAATGATAGCTTAATAGAGAAACTTTATCATTATATTATTAAGACTAAAATGTAGCCTATTCTGAGCAAATAAAGAATTTGTTAGCAAAAGTAATCCGCAGATAGCCTCCCAAACGACATCCTAGATGCGACACTGATATGTGCCGACTCGCGGCGGATTGAAGTGGACGGATTAACCCGCAACAAGATTAAATTCACCGCGCAACGAACGGGCCGCGAGCAAATTGAACGGCGTTTGTATCTAATTAAAAACCTTTATAAGATTTTCAAAAGTGACGCAATATTCGGGCGGCAATTTGGCTTAATAGCCCGCTCCGGGACTGTGTGCGGCAAATTGCGTCATCTGTGTCAACTTGGGCTTATTTAACCCGTATTCAAGGGAGTAGTGCTGACTGCTGATTATGCCCATTCTGTGACGGTATTAGTTGCTTGTTTATACAGAATATTAACTAGTAGTTTT
The DNA here is from genome assembly GCA_949699065.1 of Metalampra italica. Taxonomy (NCBI): domain Eukaryota; kingdom Metazoa; phylum Arthropoda; class Insecta; order Lepidoptera; family Oecophoridae; genus Metalampra; species Metalampra italica. The sequence continues at coordinate 8,683,431 of OX452982.1, forward strand.
ATGTTTATAAAAATAAACAGAAACAGGCGCTTATGAGAGCGGCTTTGATCTTCCACTCAATTGCCTGAAGCAGCTACGGCGTAGCTCGAAATGTTGTTCTCTAGTTTAATCATTGGATTTATGTATGAATATGGGCTAGCGTGGTGGACTATAGCCCGAACGCCCTCGTTGAGAGGGTAGGCCTGAGCCACAGCAGTGGCGACATATTAATAGGCTGTCGATAACACTGAATGGAAAGAACAGAAAAATTATATTCGGCGCACTTTGCCACGGTTGTCAATTTAAAGTAATGCTTAAACCTGATTGCCCAAGGAGATAAAGCTATCAGTAGCATCTGTAATATCCGTCATTTCAGTCCCCCAATCGGATCCCTTCATTGTAAGAGGGTCTCGTGTTTAACTGGGACACTAGATAGCATACGTAGAACTGGTGTCACTGTGTGTTTGTCCATCTGGCCTACCTTTTCTGTCCATTATTTGGCAAGAATATCTCATCTAAAAGACCGAACAGGAACCTGTGGTCGGCCTGTTAAAGTCAAAATATTTTATTGCACAGAGTATTGGGTACACCGGACTGTGGTCGGCCTGTCAAATACATTATTTTTATATACATGAATACACTGGGTACATTTATACCAGGTTATACACGTCAATAGTTATCTATCATCTATCTCTTGCTAGGTGTTAGCGCTAAAAAGAGGCGGCGCAACAAACTTCCGCACATATCTTTTAAAATCAAGCATGAATTATAGTCGAACTAAGCTGAGAGCGTTGGCGTGCCTTCACCGTTCACCGTTTGAGAGCAGTCAGTAAATGTACATAAGTTTCGAGAAAAAACCCATTGGTACATGGCCCAGCCGGGGATCGAACTCCGGGCCTTTCGATATCATAGGCCGCTTCTTATCCCCGACGCCACTGCCGCCATCAATAATCTTTTGTAAAAACTACGTCCCTTTATAATTTAATTTGTATATAATTTATATATATTTGTATATATTCTGTGTATATTATTAGTGTTAGATTTCTAGTAAATAAAGTATATTTCTACTTTGAAAAAAAAAGTCCCTTTATGTCATAATTAATACATTGTAATGTTATCATCATCATCATCAACAGCCTATTAATCTCCCCACTGCAGGGGCTCAGGCCTACCCTCTCAACGAGGGCTATAGTCCACCACGCTAGCCCAGTGCGGGTTGGTTGACTTCACATGCGCCTAAGAATTTCTTCTTCGGCGTATGCAGGTTTCCTCACGATGTTTTCCTTCACCGTTTGAGAGCAGTCAGTACATGTACTTAAGTTTCGAGAAAAAACCCATTGGTACATGGCCCAGCCGGGGATCGAACCTCGGACCTTTCGATATGATAGGTCGCGTCTTATCCCCGAGGCCACTGACGCTCGTGTAATGTTATATTTTCCTCTTATTATTTCGACTACCGCTTGACTTAATGGAAGAGCCGTTACACTCAAAGCTTTACGTCTGTTACTTTGTGTACGTACTACGTACGTACTCGTACGTTATCTACGTAACGTGAGCGCAACATTGTCAGGAACATCATAACATAACAATTTTATCGCTGTTACTCTGTAACTTTGTTTCCCTCGCGTTGGCGTGTGTTGGAAGCTTTGTTCATTGTTGAGCTTTTTGCTTTTCGCATCGGGAATTCGTTCAGGACTCTGCAGGATTCGTTGGGGTATAGTTCTCCATGTTTTAACGTATTTCTGCGACCACCAGTGTATGTATATTACCACCTGTGCGTTTATATCCTGTAGCTTAAAAAATGACAATAGCTGAACATTAAATTAGTAAGAGTTTTGGTGATTGTAGTCGGGATTTGGAGTTATTTATTTAGAGACTCTAAGGGCTTCTTTTACCACTTCCTGATATTGTTACAGATAGTTGCATTTTAAGTATCCAGTAGATGTGTGATGCCGTGAGATCCGTTAGGACAGACAGTACGGCAGCCAAAGTTTGTTGCTCGATTAGCACCACCCAGGGGTGACGTGCAGGGTATCGTGGGTATCTCCTGCGGATGTTGAGCAACAACGACCCCCCCAGTTACAGATAGTTACAGATAGTAATCTTAGTGATAAACTAATCTATCAGACAAATCTGTGTGATAGACTATATAAAATATAGGCAATCAGATACCTGTGAAACCAAAAAAATAGGCTATCTGTCAGATAACCAGCAGATAGTGTATCTGGGACTTTATCAGCAAGCGGTGTAAGAGGCCCTAAGAGTAGGTAACCTGAAATAGTTTTTAAAATCTATACATATATGTAGAGCGTCAGTGGCGTCGGGGATAAGACGCGGCCTATCATATCGAAAGGTCCGATGTTCGATCCCCGGCTGCGCCATGTACCAATGCGTTTTTCTCGAAACTTAAATACATTTCTGACTGCTCTCGAACGGTGAAGGAAAACATCGCTAGGAAACCTGCATACGCCGAAGAAGGAATTCTTAGGCGCATGTGAAGTCCACCAACCCGCACTGGGCTAGCGCGGTAGACGCCCGAACGTACCTTGGAAGCGGTGGTAGATAAAAAATTGACGTCGTATAAATGTACCCACTGTACTTACATGCAATAAAATAGTTTTAACTTTTTTTTTACGCTAGATAGGCCTGTGATCCACCCAACAGTGAGGACCTAATATAAATAAATAAGCTGTTGATTTGAATCGAATTTCTTTGCACGTAGTTGCAGAACATCTGAAAAAACCTAATAAATTTCAAATTTTTTTAATTAAAAAAAATTGCTTTACATAAAACTAGATTTATGCCAAGGTCCTCTTGTTAAGCATAAAATATACCTGTGTTGGAGGACCTCGCTCTTCCCCGAGTGGTGGTTTTACAAAAAATTAAGATTTAAAAGTTAATTAAATTAATACCTAATTCTAAAGGGAAACCATGTTATTTAATTGATTTAATTTATTTTATTAAAAGTATAATAGTAATCTTCTCTATATATAAACTAAAACAACTTAAAATAACCTTTTGAAGGTTTATTTGTAGGTTTTAGCCAATTAGTTCATTTTAATGTTACAATAAGTTTTGTCAAATAATTTTCATAATACAATATTTTCATACCTAAAATAACCTAAAACTATACACTAAAATAAAATAAAAAACCCACAACAAAACCTACTAACTGTATTAATGTTGACAATTCCAATACTTATTAAAGTTATGTATACTAATTAAAGTATGAGTGTGCATATGTGTATGTGTGTGTGTGTGATGAATGAAATGTAATATTGATTATCCTCACATAATTTCTCCATAAAAGCGTCATAGCCTTCAATTTGGTAGGGTATTCGAAGCAGAGTGACTACCTCCCTACGCACCGCCATAGAAACGGAACGACGGAAGCGTTTAGTTGAGTTTACGAGGCTTCGACGCCATAAACATGTTGAATTAGTTGACGGGGGGATGCATAGCGGCAATATACTATTATACTGTGCGGTGGTATTGGTGGGACTATGTACCGACGGTAATGGATGCCATTGTAATCTATATCTATCTATACTAATAATAAAGTGGTAAAAACTGGTGGATAATTTTGCACGCCTATCTTAAATATCTCGCGAAGAACCAAATGATACAATAAAAACTACCAGAAGAAATCTTAAATATGAATGACAGGAAATTTAAGACCCACATTAAACAACAACTTTGTAAGAAAGCTTATTAATAGGACAGTCGATTATCTAAATGACAAAGATGCCTGGTGTTAATGTTACTTCAGCCTCGCACAATCTTTACAAAATATTGTTATGTACAAACTTGATTTTAAAAGATGTGATGCGGAAGTTTGTTGCGCCGCTTCTTCTTCCCAGCTCTATATAACACCTTGGAGGCGGTGGTAGATAAAAAATTGACGTTGTATAAATGTACCCAGTGTACTTACATGCAATAAAATATTTTTGAATTTGAATTTGAATAGCGGGGTGTAAAATACACCTAGCGCCATCTATTGACAAACTTTAAAACTATTAAATTGGTATGATTAGAACGGGTTAAAAAAAATTAATAACATATAAATACTATACTTTATAACGCGGATGAAGTCGCGGGGCATCGGCTAGTACATAATAAATCCCAAAAGTCTGATTTGAAAGAGACCGAGCTGTATTTCCGATTTTTCAAACTTGTTTTTTTTAAATAACTATATGGCCTTTTGTATTGTGTTTAGGGCTCAATAATTCCGCTAACTTCACGTGGGATAATGATCGGTTTGTATGTAAACACCTTTTTTGGTGAGATTTTTGCTCGGTCACTAAAACAACACAAAAGAAAATTTACCACTAACAAAAAAAAAACCAAATCTGACTTCAAAAACATTGATTTTGATAATACAATTCCTGCTAGATAACCAGTTATCTAGCGGGAATTTTTTTTCATAGTATGCTGATCATCTAACTTGGTTTTCTACAAGTAAAAACGAATTTTTTGCTGTAAATAAATTATGATGTGTACATTATTATGAATAGAATGTAGGTATTATATACCGTACGCTAAATAATCGCGCTTGTGTACACATTGCTTGAAATAAGCTAGATCGACACCTCGCACGGTCGACCGCACGTCAGTGGAAACAAACCCAGTATAAACTGGTCTCTCATAGTATTGAAACTCCCTAATAGGCTAGGCCAGCTCAAGGTCAAAGTTTCCACAGACGTGCGGTCGACTATACAAGGGTGAAGAGATAATCATTCATTTAAAAAGTCCCTCGTCGGGCGCCACGATATGCATTTGCCACATCTCTCACGTTACCAGTTAAGCCTCTTGCACACTGGGTAAATCAAATACACGTGATTTTGTACAACAGTGCGCCTACCATGAGTTGACAATGTCAATACTCCCTAGCGATTCGCTAGCGGGTACGTAAAAAACCATCTATATCTCTCTGTTTTTCGTAATAAGTCTTTGCGGTCGCTGCTTGCAGGAGATAAATGAAACGACTGATGATCTGTAGATGCATAATTTATTAACAGTTGTCCCTAATAATATTTACAATCTTATATTCCCAACCGGTGACGGTTGGGAGGAGCGCTTACTTTAGAAAGAGATAGTAATATCCTGTGTCCCCACAAGTACTATATAGCACTATTAAGTATTTAAGTCGCTAGCGATCAACTCATGGCATGGGTACATCCCAGTATCGATACCGTTCACCGATCAAAACAATGCCTGTCGATATGGTAGCTGTTGGTTCTAATACGCGATTGGTCCATAAAATACCCAGATTTTTTTTCAAGAAAACACAGTACATCAAACAACCTTACAATAGAACAAACTGTCACGGTGCCAAGCCAAGCCAATCACAGTGCACGTTGCTGATAAAAAACTTCAGGTAAGCTTTTTTATCGCGTCACCCGTGAAAACGCGGCGCGTAATGTGTTGTGAACGCAGCTTTACGCGTGTGCCGCGTGAAGCGTAATCCGCCGGTTCAAGGTTCGCTCGTCAAAGGCGCGTAATGAAATAAGTTTACTGTGTCTGAAAGCGAAATTTCTTGCTCGTTTTCGCGTTTTACGCGAAGTTGTAAAGGAGGCTTTGTTTCATAAATAGCCTGAATACTAATAAGATAAATTTTTGATTTCGAACACGTAAACATCAAAGCACGGGGTCGCTAAATCATATGCATTGAATGTCAAACACTGTAAACACCTACTACTTTTTGGTAGATACGGACCTATTCTATGTAAAATTTTAACTTTTTTTACAGATGGAAAATATATCTAATACTGCTTGCACACGTTGCGCAGTAGCTTGCGCAAGTACTACTACTGCGCATGAAATTTCGCCGAATAAACGCTTTTTGCTTAGTGAAAGTGCGAGTGCAAGTTGCTTAGTTGTACTCGCTATGGTCCTTGCGCCAGTGCCTCGTTCCCCTCCCCCCACTACGCCTCCTTCACTCCCCTCGCTACTCTCATGACATGGCGTCTCTGTCTAGCACTAAGCAAAGTTGTGCAAGTAAGTTGTATAGTGACCACTTTCGTCTGACCGCGTCGTAAAGTATATTGCTTAGTACACGCGCATGCTACTGCGCATCGTGTGCAAGCAGCTTAAGAATGCCTATAAAGAAGGTCGCTGTTTGTATTATGTTTATTTTTTCGTTATAATATTTTTGAGAGTGCAAATACCTACATTGAAACTATTAAATTAACTACTAATTATAAATAAGTTTAATAGGTACAACCTTTTTTTTTGGGGTTTTTTTTATTTATAATTTATTTTTAAGTTTAGTTTTATATAATAAGTTTTTTATTGTTATCCTATAATATTAATATTCCTAAATCGTAAAAAAAAATATATAATGAAAACTATTGAAAAATTCTGCAATTTAATTTTCCCAATTTCCCAATGTAAAACGGAAACGATTCAGTGTCCAACAAACTATACACTGTTTTTTCGTTACACCTCAAACAGAAGGTATCGTTATCACCTAAAATAATTAAAATGCTTACCTTTGGTAATCTTTTTTTAGTTACATTGAAATGCAAAGGAAGCCACAAATATTTAGATATGCAACCGATAAGCCGTCCGCGGGGTATTTGCAGGTACCGTGATCTTATTTAGTGCGACGACATTCGCGAATTCTCTTAGAAATTCCCCCAATTCCGCGAACACGGGTTTCAAAAGGAATCGCCTGTTATCTGACATCTTTTAAAAGTTTTACCATAGCGGAGCGCACAGGTGATATTATGTAGGTACCTGATGGGATTTCGAGCTGCGGTCCGCTGAAAAAACAACGGCGATATCTTTTGACTGCGGTGACTTAGAAGTCTGATTTTTTCACCGCTCCAAGGGACTACAGACCTGAGTATTTGATATTAATTTCAACTTGATACCTCCACGCGTTCCTGAGAACAATGGTATTGACAGACATACGGACAACGAAGTGATCCTATAAGGGTTCTTTTTTCCTCTTTTGAGGTACGAAACCCTAAAAATAGAATAAAAACAGGGCCTTTCAGCTACCGAGCTGCATTCCAGGGTTTCCAAAAATTTGGATTTGAAATTTCTTTGTTTGTAGCTGGTTACGAACTCAGTTACAAACACGGCCGAAGGCATTTTAATGTAATTTCTATCAAAGAATTTCCAAATACGCTAAATCCAATTTTTTTTTAATTCTCTGCTTAGTTTCGGTGGATTCTATATAAGGCTATTTCCACTGCTTACATTACAAGTTATTACAGATTGCAATGAATTAGTAAATAGCTGCCGGTTCCAACTGACAACTTGACAATTTTTAATGGATACTTACCAAAAAGGTACCTTTTGAGATACTTCAAATGCTTTAGTAAACCCCTTATAATTATTACACACATTTCCGGCTTCACAATATTCAAATTTCTAAGCCTCTTACACCTGAATTCATTAAAAATAATTACAATATTATAACAAGGCGAATACCTCCTTCGTATTCCGGTAAAATTCTCGCAATTTTCCCATACAGTACATGACTGAACAATTACGTAATGCGTTGCGGAAGAGGGGGAGTGCTTTGTAAAAGTCGATTTAATAATTTTGCCCCGAGACTTCCCTCTTCAAAGATATTCGTTACAATATTTCTGGGAAAATTCTTTTTTATCACAAGGTCGAGTTTATTTATAACGAGTTGGTTTGCGGGCCCAGTTGAATGCTGCTTTCCTTACGTGCCTGCGGAATTTTTTTTTTCGGGAAACAGTCACTAACAAATTTGGCAACTAAACTATGGCACCAATAACCCTACAGTTCCACTAATTAAAATCAAGATGAGAAGAAGAAGAAGAGCATTAGAGACAGAGATACTATTTATAGATTAATTATACTTCATAATGAGATAGTAATTAATAAATATAATTAAGACAGATTGTACAGAATATAAATAGAGACAGTACCCACACTTAAATAATATATTTAACAATTAAAATCCACTTGGGGTTGAATCAACACCTCGCCTACTTCCCTTTTTTTTTTTTTTTAAATCTTATTTTTTATTGAGGCTTGTGACTTATAGAAGTCAATGCCAGCCTCGTAAGGAATCACTGTTGCCAAGTTACTCAGACCTCAGTCTGAGAGATAACTTTATAAATTTATATAAATTTTTTGCCTTGTCTGACAACGGGCTGCTCAGTATAAGGTTAATTTCCCCATTGTGGCCAAATATGTCATCTCTCATAAACTGCCGCCTGTAGGCTGCGTTCCGGCCACACTCCAATACGAGATGAAACAAGTCTTCTATTTGGTGAAACAAGGCTTCCTTTTGCTGGACATAGGCCTTCCCCAATGAACGCCACCACACCCGGTCCTCTGTGTGCCTCTGCCCTCCGCATCCAGCCGCTTTCGGCCACCTTCTTTAGGTTGTCGGTCCACCTTACCCACGCTTTAGTCTACCAAAATTATCAAAAACAGTAACACACAGAAATAAAATTATGTTCATACAAAGACGGACTTATCACAGTTACGGACCTCTTCCATTCGAAGTCTAGATAAATTCAATAATAAAAATATTTTAAAAAAAATGAACCTTCTGCGTAATCTCAACTTGTTAATCTGTTTACGAATGAAGCAGAATCGCATTCAAAAAATCACTTCAATTGAAAGATATCCGTTGTTTTAATTAGACTTTTTCTAAGCATATACACGCTATAAGTCTATAGTCGTCGTGGAGATCCCTGGGGGAGGCCTTTGTCCAGCAGTGGACGTCTACAGGCTGATATATTGATGAAGTCTATATTTAGTAACCTCTCTACCCGTCTACCAACCAATAGCAACTCACCACGTTCATCTATCAATTTGATATTCAGCAACGCATGTACCGGTTTAGGCTTTCCCGTTGTTTATCGCTGTATATCAGCTCAGTTTCCAACTCATTTAGCCGGGGCTCTTCCATCCAGGGACCCTCCCGTACTGGGTCCCTCCTAACTGTGGGCCCCAGCAGCCGAATACACCCGAATTACCGCGGCGCCCGTCACAGTCCGATCCTATCAAGTCAATGAGATATGAAATGAAACCCACTGGATACGATACAATTGGGACAATTTCATTGGTATTCGAAGCTTTTCTACTTATGTTACGTTAACCTATGCTTAAAGTAGAGAATTGCTCGTTTTATTATCAATTATAGGCTATTTATTTTATAGTCTATTAGTAATTATAGTTTAGATTGCGCTCGGTGGAATTTTGCGATGCGGTTTCAAGTCTTTTGTTAGTAGTTGCCTGCGTGATATTTGAGGAGCTTCTATGCAAATGTAATATTAACTTGTAATGTATCTAATTCTGCTAGTTAATAGTGTCATTTACTTATTTCATTTTATAGCATTGAAGATGTGGAATATTGTTAGACTTAGTTGTGAATACTTTACTTCGCTTATTTCAGTCGATCAGTAATTTGGTTCTAAATAGATTCTATAGCTTCGATAGAATTAATGTTGGGAACGATTCGGTATTCCGTAAGAATCTTTCTTCATATATCTTCTATGGGATTCAAGGAACATAAATACTAATGGTAGTACAATTTGTACAAATTTATCCCGGTCTAGGTATTATTGTGAAATAAAAGATAATGTCACTGTTATTGCTGTGTTTAATTATGCCACTAAAAAGCGGTGTTCCCAAACCGAACTAAAAAAACATTTCGGAACGTATCACGACGGTATGCGGTCACGAGGCTTTGTCTCTGCTCCGAGCGGTGACGTCAAAGGAGATTAGGTTCGTTTACACAATTGCCGCCCTCACCCCCCACAACCTCGGCCACTCGGATTTCGCGGCCCCACTAAACCTGAGCCCGCTTCCGCAGGATCAGAAGTCTTCCCTTGTTTACGACAGCATATATGCCAGTGATTGACAGTGAATAAAACACCAAAATGGCGTGGGGTTACTGGTCGGCTTCGTCGGTGATGCCGGACCGGGGGCGGAGTCCCAGGCGCGCCGGGACGTCGGCGGTGCATTCCCACCCGAACCCGCCGACAGCGCGGGAAGTCATGGAGGCGCACGATGAGAGTATAATCCATACGGCGTCGACGTCGCGCGACAGTCGCGAGCACTCCGCGTCGCCCCACTCCTCGTCCAACGGGGGGCACTCCCATCACCAGCACGAAGTGAGGCACGTGGTCCCGGCGAACGCGTTGTTCGGGGAAAGCTACGGGGAGTTGTCCCGGAGGCCGTCGCTGGACTTGGGGTCAGTGCGGAGTGCGTTAGCTTCGTGCTCTGGGGGTGGAACGCTGAGTGCCGGGTCGACGCTGACGCGAGGGGGCACGCTCGCGGACTACCTGCCGACGCCGTGTCCGCACCACCACCGGGTGTACGTGGACCACCACAAGCACTACGAGCAGCCGATACAACCTGTGCACGTGGGGGTGGCGCACCACTCCCACTCCCACGCGTCCAGCAGACACCACACGGACGACGAGGATGACCTTGAACCGGCGTACGCGACAGGTGAGTTAATAGTTCTATAGTATGTGTCAGTAAGAATAACGGACACCGATGTAGTATTATTATGAATTACAAATATTACGGGATCGTATTTTAATATTCGAGTTGTATCGGTGATTTCTAAAACAACACAAGTAGCATTTTTTTACCGACTTCCAAAAAAGGAGGAGGTACTATGTTCGGCTGTATGTTTTTTTTTCCTTTTATGTATGTTCACCGATTTCTCCGTCAATTGTGGATTTTAAAATTTACTTTTTGATGTTTGACTTATTTTGAATGCAGATAATATTTAAGATGTTTCAGTCGCCGATTCATTTGTAAGGGGATCTAAATGCTGCTTATTACTATAGGTTTTAATGACCTTAGAGTACTGTGGTTTGGTTTCTATGTAGGTAATAAGTGTATACTAATAATAAAAGATTGTATGAATGTATGGGTTTTGTAGTGTATAATGTTTGAAGTAAGTAATCTCTGCATCTTATCTTCTTAGAGAGCCATGAATCCTTTTGAGACCGTTTGTGGCACCCCTGTCCACCAACGGTATTCAGATCGCGTCAAGAAACATTGAAAAGTAGCACAAATGCAAAGCTCAACACTGAACTATAGCGAAGGCGGCGATCGCAATAGATCAGCAATGGTCGCAGTCATACAAGGCTAGATAAGACTTGAAAGAGTAATAATAATAATAACACAAATACTGATACAAACTCAGATTTCTTACAATTTACTTAATGCAGCCAACCTCAGGCGAAACGGCAAGGATCCTCTTAATTACAAAACTTTCGCGTCTTATTTCGGTAATGTGTTTGTAGCTCTCATGCGACCTATTTCCTTTGGGCATTCATCGTGGCATTTTCATTTAGCGCCTAATGTACCGTGGCGCCCCGCCGTCCCAGCGCCCCCGCCGATGGCGCCCCCCGCTAACGACCGAATCTCGTCTCCGCGGAACTTTGACTCGCGTTCTGCTGATCGCAATCGCGATGATGCGGATTGTATGTAATACTGTATGTATATCTCAAAGCAGCTTTACCTTTTACTAACGATTTTTCTAATCCCACCCTGACCTTTAAATTAGAGAAGCCGACAAAGAAGAAGATACGTTATATTCCCCATAGAGTTTAGATTAGATTTCTTTATTTCGCTAATAATAAGAGCGTCATTGGCCTCGGGGATAAGACGCGACCTATCATATCGAAAGGTCCGAGGTTCGATCCCCGGTTGGGCCATGTACCAATGGGTTTTTTCTCGAAACTTAAGTACATGTACTGACTGCTCTCAAACGGTGAAGGAAAACATCGTGAGGAAACCTGCATACGCCGAAGAAGAAATTCTTAGGCGCATGTGAAGTCCGCCAACCCGCACTGGGCTAGCGTGGTGGACTATAGCCCGAACGCCCTCGTTGAGAGGGTAGACCTGAGCCCCAGCAGTGGGGAGATTAATAGTCTGTTGATGATGATGATTTCGCTAATACAATATTATAACATTTTAATAAAGTCTTATGTGTAAAAGGGATCGTCAACAATATTTTGTATACCTAAGTCTAATTAAATAAAATTATATAATGTCAAAAGAAGATTATTATAAAATAATAATGTCACAATACAATAAGATCGTACCTATCCTAGGTAAATTTCAGATTTAAAAATTCGTCAACAGAATAAAATTCGTTATCCAACAATAGGTCTTTCAGTCGGCGACTAAATGTTTCGTCATTGGTCTCATTTCGTAGGTCTGCGGGGAGGTGCTCGTAGCGGTTTAATGGCGGTTGTGTGAAGTTAGTTGATTTCTGCGCAATGACTACTTTGAGGTGTCAAAGGGGGTTCACTAGAGACTGTCATGCAATTTCTAGAAATAGTTTATTGATTCGATCAACCGAATCAATCTTTAAATTTTTTGGACATCTATGTAGCACACTACCTCGCGTACGCACACATAGACTTTAAACACTGTCAGCGATGTGCAAACAATTTGTGGCTATATTCATTTAGCCGTCAAAAAATTCTACGCGGACTATACTTACTGAAAATGAAGCCAAGTTCTTAGTTTTGGTCACTTTATAATGAAGGCTTGGTTATATTTAATTTACATTCCTTCATTACTGTTTTAGTTGAAAATACTGTTACTTATCTTTTATGCAATCTAAGAGACTTGGTTTCATCTAAGCTGCTAGTACAGTACAGTTCCGAATAAAGTGAGCTCTATATCTTTGAATCGCTCTCCTCGCTTCGAGCGGTCGGTCGATTCTACTGATTTTTGTATCGGATCATCAAGTCATCATCAACAGCCTATTAAGATGTCCCCACTGCTGGGGCTCAGGCCTACCCTCTCAACGAGGATGTTCGGGCTATAGTCCACCACGCTAGCCCAGTGCGGGTTGGTGGACTTCACATGCGCCTAAGAATTTTCTCTTCGGCGTATGCAGGTTTCCTTACGATGTTTTCCTTCACCGTTTGAGAGCAGTCAGTAAATGTACTTAAGTTTCGAGAAAAAACCCATTGGTACATGGCCCAGCTGGGGATCGAACTCCGGACCTTTCGATATGATAGGCCGTGTCTTATCCCCGACGTCACTGACTGTATCGGATGTCGAAGGAAAATTAGTAGAATCGACCGCTCGAAGCGAGGCGAGCGATTCAAAAAAAGAGCTTCAGGTCTCACACGCTCCTTACGGATAGACCTACATTAACGCACACACACGCACGTGCGCTGACATACTTGCTTTAGTAGTAGGTAATTAAATATGTGCGCTTGTATCGAGTGCCGGGTGGAGTGGTCTAGTTTTCAACCTGTCAGGTGGCACCTGACCTGAATAGCCGTTTAAACTTAAAACACCGATTAACTTAGAAATAGTACTCAATTTATGCAGCGGCGGGCGGCGGGTTAGTAATTGCTCCGTAATATTTTATGTTCTCTGTACAATTGAAGGTGTACCTACAGCGGAACCTATTTTATCAGTTTTGTTCAAAAATGTTTTTTTTTCAATCTCTAAAAATGTTCCTAAAACGACGGTCTATCATGCATGATAAAATATAAAGAGAACGGTGTAAAATATGCTACCTACATTTCGACCTTTCTCTCTTTTTGTTTACTATGACATTACTTCTCAAGTGATAAACATAAAATAAAAATACAAAGCACTCCGTGTGCTCTTCGAATTTATGATATCTTTATTAATTAGGTACTCTTTAAAAAACTAAGACAATCGTGTCGATTCTGATGGTGCATGCCTTAACTTTTAGTCTCTTGTGCTATTTTTTAACCTAAAAATAAGAAAAGAGATGGAAGAATTTTAGAACTGTCAAATTAATAAATTGCAATAGAAACATGGTACATTCTCTTGTCTGACACTAAGAACAAGGATCCCATAGAACAGCTGCTAAAATAACAATAATAATCAGAGAGGGACACACTTATTACAAAAGTGGTAAGAGTAAGCAAGACAGATATAATATCTTCTATCTCTGTCTACGTATGTGAATTTTCACTGCCCCCCCAACAACAAACCATAACTGTCAACGCACAACTACCCGAATAAAATAGATAGTGTTTATTCAGTTTGACCCCGCCATGTAAGAACCGTCTTCTCAAATTATTGGGGTAAAAGACTATTGCTATTTCATGCTATAGCATGTATACGCTGATTACGGTTCTATGGGAACCTTGTTCTAAGGTCTGACAGAACTAAACTAATTTGACAGTTCTAAAATTCATGCCATCTCTTGTCTTATTTTTAAAGTTAAAAAATAGCACAAGAGACTAAAAAAAAAGGCGTGCACGATCAGAATCGACACGATTTTGTACATCATCAGTTTAAATGGACATAATTTGAAATGAAACACCTTAAAAATAACTTTACAGCTCTTTACAAAATAACTGCGCCGTACTGCTATAAAGGTACACATTTTACTGAATGAATGAACTACAATGAATCTAGGTCGTCGGTGGGTCGTTGGGACGTTGTTAAGTTATATTTGTCGCCAGGTGAATGGGACGCATAATTACATTCGCTGCAAAGCATCCCAGCCACTCGTTCGTTCATTCATTCGTTCATATCTATGTAAATGAAGGGGCTTTTTGGCGGGATTTTGTCGGAGACGGTTGTCTTTTTATTTAGTTTTCCTAAAAAATATATATTGTGAGTTCTATTATGTGATAGTTTTATATTCATTAGAATGTGGCTGTCAGATTTTGGTTTTTGAAGTGTTAAAACGGGTCGCAAAACCCGTTTTAACACTCTGAGGGATATGCAACCAATTATGTCTATTAAAGTATATATTGTGCGAGATAGTTAAATAAGATCGTATGACGACTCAACCGTATCATACCAAATTGTTCCTTGTGAAATAAACCTACTCTTATCAGTTTAGTGCGGATGTGAACTGCAGTGTGGATCACCGAATGACACTTGTTGTTCCCTCCTGGAGGCCATGCTACGGTTTCATGTATTCTGAACATTATAAACTATGATTAGCCTAGTTTTAAGGACTTGGTTTCCAATTGGCCGTAAAACCTTAAAAAAATGTAAATTCAGATTTGTTGTGTTGAAATCTGAGATGGTTGAAATTTACGTAGGTAGATACTTATTTATAAAATACTATCTGTATAGTAAAATACTATCTGCCCCGGCTTCGCCCGCGTGGAATAGGTACGGTTGTTTCCTGCGAACACGGAATAATTATCAGTACGCGTGAGTTTATCGCGATAAAATACTGAAACTACTGCCCTAGAATTCTATGTATCTCCACACCAAATTTCATCAAAATCCGTTCAGCGGTTTAGGGGTGAAAAGGTAACAAACAGACAGACAGACTTTCCCATTAGTACCTATAGTATAATTAGTAAAGTAGTAAGACATAATTACTATGGATTTATGATGCCGTTAATAAATTTAAAGTTAGTCCCAATGAGTCGCATTTATGATTAAAATAAATAAAAATGTAGCATTAAACCGAATGGCGTGTTCGCAGCCATTCACCGGGCAATCTTTATGTGTTTAATTAACATAAGCAGTTACCCCATCGCCCTAGTGTAACAGAGTTTCACGAAACAGCAACTCAACTCCATACTGCCGAGCCATGGTAGCCTTGTCAAATAAATAAATAATGTTTACACACGGTTGTTTAGTCCCAAACTAAGCCGAAGCTTGTGCATGGGTACTCAACAACTGATAAACATTCATGTATACTTTTAAATAAATACTTAAATACATACAAACACCCAGAATCCGAAAACCAACAGATATGCTCACCACACAAATGTTGTTACCGAGTCACTACCAACTACCCCAACAGGCCAGTCAGTTGATTGTGCACTCGTCTTACGTCCATGAGGTCGTGAGTTCGAACCTTGGCCCGAACCGATGAATTTTCGAATCTTAATTAATACGGTTAAAAAAATACGCTTAAAATACCACAGGCTTTTCGGTGAATAATAACATCGTGAGGTCACCTGCATCGCCAAAGATTAGAATTTCTATTTTAAGGCGTGTGTGTAGTCCACCAAAAACGGATTATAGCACCGTTGATGGACAGGGGTTTGGCGCAATAGATCCGTAGGGTCGAAGCGTCGCCAGATATTCCTGCCCCGCTAACAAGATAAGCTGCCACATGCAAAAAAATAAAAATCACTCTTCTCTCTTAAGTTGCTTTTCAACTTTTATGGGTTAATTACACGTAACGAGTACAGTGGCGAGACAGTAAAACGATACTCTTTTGAGCGAGTAGTGTGAATGTGTATTTACTCTGCTCGGCCGAGGCACTCGTTAAAATGTTCGAGCACTCGGGCAATTTCTCGCCACTGTATTCGTTACGTGTATGAGCTCCATTAGGGCTAAGGTCACACAGTGACCTATAGGTCCCTGACCGGAATTCATTGCAGCCAAGTGTTATATGCGAAGTTTGTATACTGGTTGCAACTGCGCTGTGGCCCTGCTGGTATGATGAATAAACAGCGTTTCGTTTTTACCTTCCTCCCATACACGGCGTGTTTGCACTGTCGTTTTGTGCACGTGTAAGTTGATACGGAATAATGGCGCCCAGCGAGGGACGCTCTTTGAAAAGATTTTTTTAACATTTTATCATGCTGTGCCTGGATATACTAATGGTGTAGAAACAAAACTAGCATATATCTAAAAAATTAAACTAACAAGAAATGAAAATAAGTAATTATCTTGCGAGTTTTTATTGGATAAAAGAAACTGAGTCTCTGGGCTAGTTTGGAGCGGCCGCAGTTTAACTTCAATACCATTAAGAATTAATTTTTGTTTAATTATAAGAATTAAACCACCTCCGAACCACCGATTGTATATATGTGACAAGCTGACAAATAAACGACTGTATTCTACATATCTTCAGAATTCATCAATATTTTGTATCTATCTAATGTTGGTTTTAAAAACATTTGGTTACTAAATCATTCACTGAACAATGGCGGACTACAGCTAATCCCTAAATTACGGGGCACTCAGCAAAGTCCTCCTGACACCTGTCAAAACATGTCCTAACTACCTTCGCAAACTCGCACAGTAATTTAATTTATCGAGGAAGTAGCAACTTGAACACTTTTCGTGTGTTTGGACATTTTTGAGCTGGACTATTGAATAAAAAGCGCCCCCCTTCCGTATGGAAAATTATGATTTTATTAACATAAATTGTTAGCTTCTTTCTTTCTCTTTAATTTATATTTGCATGCTGTTTTTATATAGCTTTTATAACATGCTTGACGTTTATAATCTGTTAATTTTTTGCTCTGATCATGGCAAATCGAAAAGCAAATCATTTTGACTGTGATTAACTTCGTATATCTAACAAAAATGCATTCTTTTATTCGTGTTTTTATGAGTGGCGGGTAACACTAGGTACCTATTCAACTTATGTTAAAAATCCCCTACCAGAGACTTTTGGAAAAGTAAAATAACCGGAATAAATTCAGCGGTCGCAAATTGGAAACAAAAGAATGCCTATTCCGAGTCCCTCAGCGAGTCGACAGTGATTTTTCACAATTAACGGATTATAATTAGAGGGGCGGCCACGTCGCGGGTTTATGAGGCAATCTCGCCCTTCGCTCCCTTAGGACGTGGAGCGAATTTTTACTTGGCTTTACGGTTAGCGAGAGAAGCCGAAATCGGTTAGCAAGTCACCTGAGAATTTCAGATAAATATACCTACCTCAAAGCCATAAAATAATTTAAAAATCCTTAGATGGATACTAGGTCCGATTCTGAAGGCACAAAATTAAAAGTCAACACTAAAATAGTCGCTGTCTCTGTCACACTGTATTATAAAGATAAGGATGAGGCTAATTTTAGTGCTGTCATATTTTAATGTGTGCCTTCAAAACGGGCTTATTAATTGGCCTTTTTTCTTCAAATCGTCCTTACCATTTGAATTAAAATTGATCCAAACAAAATATCGAAGGAAAAAGCCACTAGAAGTAAGGACTAGAGTCTAACAGCAGTGCAAAACGTCGATAGTCGTAGACGTCGATAAACGACCTTCCATTCTTACGCAAGTCTTATTCGAGCTACGAGAATTTCGAGGTAAAAGTCTAACTATTTACTTACTAAAGATTGACACTAATTTTAAATAATTATCTGTGAAATCTCCAAACGCAAATCCCCACTTTCTAATTGAATTAGTTGCAGATAACTATCCATTAGCGGCACTAACCACAAACCACTGGCTATTAAGGCTTGCCTTACCAACGTGATCAATTAACAGATTATAATCAGTGGGGAGACCACCACGTCGCGACTTTACGATCGAATCCCCTCCCCAACCGGTGGGACGTGAATCGAATGCGACATGGACATCTCGATGCGGCTAACGAACGCCAGAATACACCTGTGCCCCTACCACGAGCTTACAGCGTCGATACGGCCTAACGGAGGACTTTATAGGGATCTCGTCGTAGATTGTTGTCTCTTTTATTAGATTCCTTAAAACTGTGTATTATGGATTTCGATGTGTCTGTGATTGTGATAGTATTATATACAAGTAAATAATACAACTTCATCATCATCAACCACAACCTATTAATGTCCCCACTGCTGGGGCTCAGGCCTACCCTCTTAACGAGGGTGTTCGGGCTATAGTCCACCACGCTAGCCCAGTGCGGGTTGGTGGACTTCAAATGCGCCTAAGAATTTCTTCTTCGGCGTATGCAGGTTTCCTCACGATGTTTTCCTTCACCGTTTGAGAGCAGTCAGTAAATGTACTTAAGTTTCGAGAAAAACCCATTGGTACATGGCCCAGCTGGGGATCTAACTCCGGACCTTTCGATATGATAGGCCGCGTCTTATATAGGCCGCGTCTTATGTACAACTTTTATTAGTGTATATTGCGGGAAAATTAAAAGCGTGTAACTACTCGTCCAGTTCTGTGTCCCTTTGTAAAACCTTATTAACGCGCTCAACACCTAGAAAGCTGCCGTATTTATTAAAGGTTACTTGTATAATGCACTCACTATGCAATAAACATAGAGTTAATATACTAGCTATAGAGCGCGCGCATCGCTCATTGTCCATTGTGCCAAGTGTAAGCAGGTGTTCTATGGACGCTTCTATATAGATTTTTTCTAGATCGTTTGTTTCCGTGAATCGTGTTTACAGCTTGGCACTGCACATTTTACCATGATTACTCCAAGTCTTAATAAATACCGGCGCGAGCAACAATCAGCGCTCCTGACGTTTTGTGACTAGTAACGTCGCTCCGAAAATTTCGAGACTGTTCAAACCCGTGCTTACAGTTCAAACTTGCTAACGCGCGCTCTATGTATACTAACAACTCTCTGGCAATAAAGGATTGTGAACTTTAAAGCTTTAGTGAGGATGTGAACTGTAGCGCGGATCGTCAACTAGCACTTATTTCTGAGTCAATCTGCAACTGCCGGTTTGGTATTATGCACGTTAAAAACTACGACATATCTTAAATAACGTTGTTTCCAGGGCCGTTAAATACAACCTTTAAAAGTATATACACTCGCTTGCAACCACATACGTGAATACGTAATAATGCTGCCTCTTTACGACTAACTACGAAGCGCTAGCGAGTATCGACGCTGTAACCTCATGGTAGGGGTTCTGGATATTTTCAGTTGTCATCGTCTGCTGTTTATAAGATTAGCTACGTGTCTATAATATCTGCTGGTGTGGTGGGATTCGCCCTTCAGTCAGCCCAAATAAGTTGCCCGCAAATAAGTTGCCCGCAAATAAGAAGATTGGAAATACTTGACTGACTTTCATTTAATAGATGATGTAACTGAAAGAGAAGAATTGATGAATTTTCTTTTTGTCTGTATTTTTTTTTAAATGTGGCAATAAAGTAAATTGAATTGAATTGATGCGTGTGGCTAGATTTTTTACCAACAAAAAATTTTCCTCAATTTTTTTTTTCTCATTCCTCCTTTTCCAAATTTTTTTTTTCGTGATCCCTTTTTTTCTCGATTGGTATCACAAAAATAGAGTATGTTAATTTTCCACATTTGTCCGGTTCGATTACCGGATCAGTCATGCATTTTTATTAATCAATAAAGGTATGTTTTCTTTCAGGAAAGTTTGCTATCATCAATATTTAGGGTCCTTTCCCTCCAAACAGGCTTTCTTTTTTCAGCCTGTGTAAAGGTTCAATGCAAAAGTATGTAAAAATCAAAAAATTCAAATTTTTACAACAGACTTATCTTCCTCATAGTCCCTTGTAGAAATGTATTCCAATATGCTCTCTACTCTATCTGATAGTAGAAGATTTTCCCAAAGCTAATATTTCCTCTCGAGATGGGAGGCTACCCTGAGAGCCACCTTACATTTGCATATGCAAACGTTCTGCGGAGCGTCATGTCGCCAGCCTCCGAGTGATGTCGTGGGAATACGCTTACTTAAGAATTGAAATTATAGGTATTCTTTTTAGGGATCCTCCGATTGATTTGTATATCTTAGGGCTTCTTTCACCACTTTCTGATATTGTTACAGATAGTAATCTTAGTGATAAACTAAACTATCAGATAAATCTGTGTGATAGACTATATAAAATATATAAGATATAGGCAATCAGATACCTGTGAAACCAAAAAAAAAGGCTATCTGTCAGATAGTGTATCTGGGACTTTATCAGCAAGCGGTGTAAGAGGCCCTTAGAATACTAAATACAGGTTGCAAACTCTGCAAACGGTTTCAAAGTACATCGAGTACTAGCTTTTTCCCGCGGCTTCGCCCGCATAAAAAAGTTTTTTCGTGTACATTGTGAAACAGCGCCCTCTTTAAAGGCGTTTTGTTACTTAGGGGGTATTAGCGGACGCCCCGCGACTTTGTCCGCGTTAAAAAGTTGCCTATATGTTATTCCAGGATGTAAGCTATCACTGTACCAAGTTTCATCAAAATCTGTTCGGTAGTTTTTGCGTGAAAGAGTAACAAACATCCTCACATCCTTACAAACATTCGCCTTTATAATATTATAGTAGGAAGGATACTGGCAAGCGATAGGTGTCCAGCACCATAGCTTAACAACGTCAACACTACGTAAAAACTATATCTCTCTATCTCACACTATTACGTTTTTACATAGTCGTTAAGCGGTGCCTAAACGATCATGCGGCATGACATGCGTTACGTTTACGTAAATTATCATGCTGCACGATTGATCCCCATGCTTGCTATCAATCACATAGGTACAGTCACGAACCGGGATTGTTGAGCCACTAGCTCATCATCTTAATTTGGTTGTGTTACACGAATGCCGCCGTTTTTCGTTATTGAAATGTGACCATAGCAACCCTTTTGTAACCCGATTTGCATTACACGGCCAAAATACGAACAGTGACAAGCGGCTCAACAATCCCATTACTGTACAGTGAAACAACGGCCAGCACGTAGTTTGCATGTCATTCGCGTCAATCACTACAACTAGACGGTCATGCATGAGTGACAGCACGTAATGCATGTCATGCCGCATGATCGTGTAGGGACCGTTTTACGTTAGCGAGTATCGACGCTGTCAACTCATGGTAGGGTAGGTGTACAGGAGGGTGATAAAGTCGTCGATATCAAGGTAGTATCGGTCGGCCGGCGCCGGGGCCCGCTCCGGACAAATTACCCGGCTATTAACCAGATGTACCAGCAGCAATATGTAAACTTACCCGGGTGTGGGTGGAAGTTAGTGGCAGAAGCGTTGTGACATCGTTTGTAGACTAAGAACAAGGATCCCATACAACAGCTGCTAAAATAACAATAATAATCAGAGAGGAACACACTTATTACAAAAGTGGTAAGAGTAAGCAAGACAGGTATAATATCTTCTATCTCTATCTAAGTATGTGAATTTTTTGTTGGGGGGCAGTGTAACTGCATACCAACTGCCCCCCAACAAACAACAGCCCGACTAAAATAGATAGTGTTTGTTCAGTTTGACCCCGCCATATAAGAAGCGACTTCTCAAATTATTGGGGTAAAAGACTATTGCTATTTCATGCTATACGCTGATCGCGGTTCTATGGGATCCTTGTTCTTAGTTTTTGGACCACTTTCGATCAACGGTCGACGTCATTGGAAACAAAAGAAGTATAAACAGGGCCAATAGCGCTAATTCTAAACGTTGTTTATTACCAAATCTAAACCATAACCAAAAACGTTTTTTTTTTTTTGTGGCTTTAACCCGAAAGTTATCTAGCCAAACCAAAAACGTTATGCTGCATGTATACTTGGCGAATCTTTACAAACGCAAACGTATGGCTTGCGTTTGTAAAGGTTTGCCAAACGTGTGGATGCAGCATAACGTTTTTGGTTATGGTTTGGATTTGGTAATATCGTTCAGAAATAGCACGATTGGCGTCAAATCAAACCAAATCAAATATTCTTTATTGAGCACCAATATTAAATAATAAAAAATTTAGACTAGGTACGATAATTTAATAAACCAGAGTACAATCAAAAGGCGGCCTTATCGCTTTCTTTAAAGGCGTCCTGGTCTCTTATAGTATTGAAACTCCCTAATAGGCTAGGCCAGCTCAAAGTCAAAGTGTTTACACTAACGTGCGGTCGACTGTACGTTTAATAACGGAAGAGTTATATTTACCGTGGGAATATTGATAGGACGCTGCAGCGCGCTGGGGCCTGGTAATAAAATTTAGAACGAAGTCACATTCGTTCCATCACAAGTGTTAGAAGGACTCGCGTCCTGAGGGTTCTTTACACACTTAATTATGTAGACAGTTCAATCATCCATTCAACTGGAAATGCAGTGCTGTGAGACCTTGCTTCTTGCCTTTCATGATTCTAGGTCAACGGATTTGGATTTGTTTGCGAGTAGCAAAACACGTGGCCGTATCTTTTGACTGCGTTGAATTAGAAGCTTGAATTTGTTATAACTCCAAGATACTTTAGACCTTAGTATCTGATATTAATTTCAACTTGATACCTCTACCCCTTTCTGCGAAACAGGGTCTTAACAGACGGACAACTGAGTGGTCATACTAAGGTTTCCGTTTTTTTTTCTTTTTGAGGTACTGTGGGATACTGACGCATATTAAATAGTCCGCCCGCTCCTCGCATTGCATCGAGTAAATATCATAACTGGCAACATTGCCATAAAGTAGTGTTTATGCTGCGGCATTGGCAGCACTGGAGTAGTGCTACGACCGCGGTCGAGTTACACACACAAACTAAGGGCGACTTACACCGCTTGCTGATAAAGTCCCAGATACCCTGTCTGCAGGTTATCTGACAGATAGCCTGTTTTTTTAGTTTCACAGGTATCTGATTGCCTATATCTTATATATTTTATATAGTTTATCACACAGATTTATCTGATAGATTAGTTTATCACTAAGATTACTATCTGTAACAATATCAGGAAGTGGTGAAAGAAGCCCTTAATGTCGTATCATTTATGAGCCCCTATACCCGGGCCACCACAGGTACGGAACCCTGAAAAAGAAGCTTTAAGGTAATACCTAGAGGTCCCTCCTCCGGATCCTCCGCTAGGACCACTCGCGTTTATAATTTATACCACACCTGGCGTAGGCCACGCGAGTTATCTGCAGTATATCCGTCCGTTATTAAGGATTGACGGATACGGAACGTCCCACGGGGACAAGGGTCCCGTAATCTCGGGTGTTATCGTGACATGTCCCGCAACGTAGGGGAAACGGGACATAGGTGACGCTACGATAATGACAACGTCATTTGTAATCGTTGCAATAGTCTTGGTAATTCAGTCAAGTCATTTACAGAAAGAGCCGCGGTAGCCTAGTTGATTGTGCATTGGACGCCGTGGGTTTCGATTCCCACCCGGGACATACAATTGTGTGATGAGCATATCCGTTGGTTTTTAAATTCTGGGTATATGTATGTATTTAAGTATTTATTTAAAAGTATACCTATTGTATGTTTATCAGTTATTGAGTGCCCATAGGAGAAGCTTCGGCTTAATTTGAGATTATACAGCCGCGTGTGAATGGTTTGTACGTTTCACGTGTAAAACATTACACAACATTATTATTGACCTCATGGTTATGAGGCCGTGAGTTTGAAGAAACGAACTTAAGAAGGGCTTTTATAATACCACAGGCTGAAGAAAAACATCGTGAGGAAACCTGCATACGCCATTTCTTTTCTAAGGCGTATGTGAAGTCCACTAACAACGGTTTGGCGCACCGTCGGTGGACAGGGGGTTTCGCACAAAAGATACCAAAAGGAAGAAAGTGTCGGTATTCCTGACGCCCTAAGAAGATAAGTCAGATACGGTCAAATCAAGTTTATGAGAAACCCCTAAAATGCAGATTCATTTACCCTCGTAGAAGTCGCTTTTGGGGCCATCAACAACGCTGCAAGGTCAAGGTCATTTTGCGTACAGATTGCCACCGTATGTCATTAGTCATTACTATACGTATGCGGAGTGTTACTGCCTAACTTCACACATATCACTGTACACCATCGCGACGTAAACCAGATACGCATCTAGGAGGGGTTTATGTGGCATGAGGCCCACTCTAGGTGAATATACCCTATCTAATGAAAGCTAAGAATACTGAAAACTTATAATACAATATATATTTTTTTTTTTTGTATTTTTTTTTCAGTCACCTAAATAAATTAAAGAATTTTTTACTTTAGGCATGAACCAAATTTATTACGGTAGGCATGAACCAAATAATGATTACTTAGTAGAAAGTAAATAATAAACTGGCCTCTTGGCGTAGTGGTAGTGTGGCGTAGTGACCCTGCCTACTGCGCCAAAGGTCGTGGGTTCGATTCCCACCCGGGACCAACATTTGTGTGATGAGCATAACTGTTGGTTTTTGGATTCTGGGTGTTTGTATATGAATTTATTTAAAAGCATTTATGTATGTTTATCAGTTGTTGAGTACCCATTTACAAGCTCGGCTTAACTTGGGACTAAACAGCCGTGTGTGAATTTGTCCAAACATTATTATTATATTGCGGTAGTCCACATCAGGGTAGCGAAAACCGGTGCATTTTGAGTGTGGCTCCTAGAATTCTTTACAGATCCCTCACTCCGTCCCTGGCAGTACGTTTGCACTGAAATTAAATATTTCGTCGGCTGAGCCAGGTGAATAGGTAACTCCTTCATACAGCTTCCGTTACTGCTGTGAATTATACATGGCAGCCGGGCTGGAATCGTCCTTCAAAAGGTTAGCGGTAGCAAAATAAATTGAAAACGCACTCTCGTGTCTATCACACACACACACGCACATAACATGCAAACCTGAGTCTTATTATTGAACTCTTAGGGAATGCAATTCAAGCAGAAATTTGCTTGCGCACTTTTTGACGTCATTGTCAAATGAACCACGTCTTAAAAACAGTATACAATAATACAGTAGATTTAGAACGTACAGCTATGCGATCTCACCGCTAATTGCGATTTCTTTCAGACAGCATTTATCTTGTAACCTTAAAGTCATGTGTTATTAATATTATCAATTAGATTATAATTACCTACCTTAAAGCACTTCACTCTCACCATTTATAAAACGAGGATAGCTGTCATTAGCTTTTATATTTTGCAAATATTACTATGTTACGTTAAGATTAATAAATAATAATAATAATAATGTTTGGACAAATTTACACACGGCTGTTTAGACCCAAACTAAGCCGAAGCTTGTAAATGGGTACTCAATAACTGATAAACATACAATAGGTATACTTTTAAATAAATACTTAAATACATACAAACACCTAGAATCCGAAAACCAACAGATATGCTCATCACACAAATGTTGGTCCCGGGTTAATTAAGTTAATTAAGATGCTGTTGTTGTCCCAAATAAAGAAAATAAAAATAAAATATCACTATAGACTTAACAACAAAATCGTACGACGTGTGACGTCTGTGTTGGTGTTCATACGATTTGGTTCTATTGGCTATAGTGAGTTTATTTGACAATGACGTCAGGTCTGCGCTGAGGTCTGCGCATTCCCTTGAAGCACCATAAGGCCGCGCCTCGATCCGTATGACGTCATGCATTAAACTCCACAATAAGAAATGTGATCACCAACCTGTGGTATAAAACTCAGTACTTCGCATCGTAAACTCTATTTCTCTAAAACAAGTCCGCCTTTGTACACAGTCTCTCCGTTTGCCACTTCAGACCGTAACAGAACACACATTTTTCCTTCATGCTTATTTATTATATTGCTTCCATCTACAAGCTTCTATTTTTAACCTCACCTGCGGGATTTACGGGACAAAGGTCACAGGAACGGGAACACAATTCCGGGACGCGCTCCAATATTTAAGTTAACCGGTAGCGCGAGCCCTGTCGGACGTCAGTGCTGTAGTATAGTTATTGGTGTAGTATACTGATTCAACATTTTGTGAATGAATGATATTTATTTGAATGAATGATATTTATTTTCTGACAACCTGTTGTGCCTGAACGAACAACTTGTGCTCGATGACTATAGGAGAATTTGCAAAAATAATATTTCACACCTAAGGAAATGAAGATGGAAGAGATTTTCTCATCACCATCATCAGCCTGTAAACTTAACTTTTCATACAATGATAGCTCCTTTTGCGTGGGAAGATAAGAATGAAGAACTTTTTATTTTTATATTTTTTCGTACCTAAAGAAACACAATGGTCTATATATACCCGAGGGAGAATAATGAAAATCAGTACAATATTATACCCCTAGGGCTGTAATGTGTAGCTGGCTGTACTGAACCAGTTTATTAAATTAATTAAGTTAAATTGAGTAGTTAACTTGGCTTATCTCGACTAAAATCGACTGTACTCGACTGTACTCGCCTGTACTCGACTGTACTCGCCTGTACTCGACTGTACTTGACTTTACTCGACTTGAGTTAAACTGAGTTAACTTGAGTTATATTAAGGTAATTAAATTAAACTAAATTTAACTTAATTTAACTAAATTAATTTAATAAACTTAAATAATATCAGCAAAGTCAAAGAAAATAAATTTGTTCCCTTGTGTCGTAGGTATTTATTTCCTCGCAAATGTGATGAAAAACATTGTGTGCATCACGGGCAGCCTTCGGCGTCGGGCTTCTAACAGACTCTCGTTAGTAATATCCTACTTACTGCCCTTATTGCACAATGTACTATTAAGGTGATCTTGGTAAAAAATTGGGGTTCCCACGTAAAACATGCAGTCCTAAAAGCTTAGGAAATGCCGCTGGGTTAAACTTTACTAGTGCTATATAACAAGCCCATTATAAAGCCTCTGCTACAAGCTTTTGAATTATATTCGGATTCCAATTAATTGCTCTAAACTCCCCAATTTATTGTTGCACCGAGCATTCCCAGCCATTCAATGCCCACAATGGGACACCGAAACCGTAAACAATGTACAATTCGTGTTCGAAGACTGGTTTATTACATACTAGCTGGCTCCCGCGGCTTCGCCTCCGTAGAAAGGTTTTCCCGCGGGCTTTTCCAGTGGTATCTGTAGCCTATTACTATGTTATTCTGATGTCTGATCAGTCTTCTATACTAATAATAAAGAGGTAAGTTTCGATGGATATATGTTTGAAGTAATCTTTGTAACTACAGAACCGGTTTCAATAATTCTTTCGCTGTTGGATAGTTAATACTCTGTGTGTGAACATAGGCTATTTTGGTATTGGGTTTTATGAAAAGGAGCCGCCACAAAATGTGTTGAAAGGGGGAGGAGTCTGTGTAGTATTTTAACGCGAATGAAGTCGCGGGCGTTTGCTAGTAGGTAATCTATATTGCTGTAAAGTTTCATCAAAACCGTAGTTTTTCCGTGAAAGAGTAGCAAACATCCAAACTCACAAACATACATCATCCAAACATGCAAGCTTTCTCGTTTCTAATATTAGTGGGACGTGTGCTTTACGATCAGTCTGCACCAGTCCACTGCTGGACATAGACCTTCCCCAATGCGCTACTGAACCAGATTTTCGATTCCAGTGATTCCTTTAAATGATCTTTGCTGAGTTTTTATGTATGTAAGTAATATTATATTATATGGTTTCCGAACCAAATTACGTTCCAAATATCTCAATCTTTATGTAGCGGGCGGGCATACAGACAGACGGACGAAGGGACAAAAAGGTTATAAGACTCCGTTATCACGGCATTTTGATCTAAATCTCCTCAAAAATATCTCCTACCTGATTGGCGTACAAAGTGATTGCGAATTTCCCAAGTATAAAGAAAGTCTGTACGGTTCACTACAGGTTTTTGTTACAGCCTGTATATTACACTTTCTCTTTCCATTCCACGTCATTTTACATCTCACTCTAGCACAGTCGTTTCAGATGTTTTCGTCTCATTCG
Source organism: Metalampra italica (assembly GCA_949699065.1). Classification (NCBI taxonomy): domain Eukaryota; kingdom Metazoa; phylum Arthropoda; class Insecta; order Lepidoptera; family Oecophoridae; genus Metalampra; species Metalampra italica. Next base: position 8,711,633 of record OX452982.1, read on the forward strand.
CTCCGTCACATTAACGTCGTATATACAGCGTGGTCCATTACTAAGTGATCCGTTTGGCCGGCGGCCAGGCATTTGTTAATATAACTGGAATGTCCAGGACATTGCCTGGAACAATGGTCACTAATATACGTATGTCGCAGTAGTATATTATACTCGGTATTCCATGAAATGTCCGTATTCAGTGGCAATAAGCGCGCTGCGTCTAATGGCAGTCATCATTGGCAGAGGTATTGTTGATTCGTCGGTAGAAAAACGTGATATTGCCCTGTCTCATGCAGGGTCCCGCAGTTCTAAATAGCAAGGTGTTGAAAAATAAATTAATATTTCTTTATAACAAAGTCAGCAAAGCTTACGCCGAGTCGTTTGTACACATAATGATTCGTAGATTTTTTTGTTTTATTACCGTCCAAATTTGACTTGAATGTGAAACATTTTGAAAAATAATTATTTCCTTGAAATTTTTATAAATGTCGCATTATTGCCATGCAATTATAATGTGAGCGACTAACATCCAAAATCATTGCATTGAACCCTGAGGAACTTCTTATTTAAATTTTCGATCATTTAATAAATAGTGAATTGAGATTTAATGCTAGAATAACCTAGCTAGAATTCTAGAATAAAGTAAGTCTAAATAGCAGAAAAGAAGCTTCATGTGTGTATAAAATAACTAGCTTTTTCCCGCGGCTTCGCCCGCGTAGAAAAGTTTTTCCCGTGTACATTGTCAAACAGCGCCCTCTATGTAGGTGTTTTATTTATGTGTATGTATTGGTTATTCCAGGATTTAAGCTATCACTGTACCAAGTTTCATCAAAATCTGTTAGATAGTTTTTGCGTGAAAGACTTCGATCATAGTATTCCCGATCGCCGGTGAAAAAGTACCAAACATCCATCCTTACATCCTTACAAACTTTCGCCTTTATAATATAGTAAAAAGGATAGGATAGCATATTAGTAGGATTCTCTGACGTCACATTACCCTTTACCGTTGGCTACTAAACCTAACGCTGACTTAAAAGGGCTTTTAAAGTCAGTAGTATACGACATTGAGTACAATAATCGGCTTATGAGTTGTCTAACGAGCACATGAGATTACGGCTTTCTTCCGAAGCGCTCATGTGAGTCGCTATTGTAGTCCAGAAGTTATTCCCGCGCCGACGTCGAGCCCGCTTTGTCTATGGTAATAATAGACTATAGGTATTTGTTCATGCGCGAATCCGAATCTCGAAATGTGACTCAGAGGGAATGTTAAATTTCAACGTATATGCCGTATAATCTTCTTTTGTCAACGTACTCCTGTCAACCAAAGCCAAAAGATAGTACACTACGTTGAAGTGGCAGTGGGCTGGTCACATCCGTCGGAGAACCGATAAACGCTGGGCGAGTTTTCGAGTGGAGACCATGGCTGGGCAAGCGTAGTGTGGGACGCCCCCCGGCTAGATGGAGCGACGGCCTGCGTGAGGCGGCAGTGATTGGATGCGGAGATCCGAAGATCGGGTTCAGTGGCGCGCCTATGTCCATCAGTGGACTAGTCCAGGCTGATGATGATCTTCTGTAGGAAAGGACACCCTGACTTACCAAATAATACCAGCCAGTAAAAATTGGTTAAAAATATACTTAAGCCAACGTTTAAGCCCATTTATTGGAAAACATCTTTCCCCGGGTAAATTCCATTAAATATAATTCATTCTTTTCTTCTAACGTTTTGATTTGAAATACAAATTCAATTTGATTTCCATAATTTTCGATAGCAGCTGTTTACATTGAGGTGGCTACGGAATTATTTATGTAATTCTCAATTGTGGACGGCACACAAATCGGTTCGATTGCTGGTGATTGTTGGCTCAGTACGTATTGTGAGGAAATCGGTGATAATACGCTGTATCGTCCAGAGTCAATAGTACATTTTGATAAAAGTGACCTAAGTTGGTCATTACACTCGAGGCTTGAAGACACAGCACGAGGTGTAGCCGAGTGTGTAATGAAGCCGAGAACTGTAATGACCAATGCTCACGCGTGTCATACGGCGTTTTTCAACACACTTTAGCGAGGAAAATAAATGAAATGTTTATGACATATTTTCCTTTAATTTTGATCGCCACAAACGATGGCTGGCTCTCAGGGACGGATGATAATACTAGTTTATTTTTGGTTTGTTAGCAGTTTGCCAACATTCGCTCCTTGCCACCACACCAATATACTGGCCTGTGGCGTAGTGGTAGTGACCCTGCCTACTGCGCCAAAGGTCGGTTTCGATTCCCACCCGGAACCAACATACTGTGTGATGAGCATAACTGTTTTATTTCGGATTCTGGGTGTGTGTATTTATTTAAAAGTATGTTTATCAGTTAATGAGTACCCATTCACAAGCTCCGGCTTAGTTTGGAACTAAACAGCCGAGTGTAAATTTGTTCAAACATTATTTATTTCTGTTAGGCACTAGTGACTTACTTCTTCTGTGCTTTTAATACAACTATTCGTACTATGCCAGCTTTTTCATTTCGTCTTACTTAATGCAGCATTTTGCCAACTTTCTCATTTTGCCAAGTTTAAGCTTGTTATACAAAAAGAAATTATTTATTTAAGATTTGATAAATACAAATAGGCAAGCAAAAGTTCATTGTTTGAATGTTGGCAAACGACCTCTCGAAATCCCAGTGTTTAAAAGTTTTATACTTGACTGCATTTTATCTTCACAAGCATTTAAAGAATTTAACTTGACTCGAATGCAGACTCGAATTCTGAGCCACGGCGGACTCTTTGCCAAAGAGTTAAATTTTACACTCTACCTTGACACTTTCCTTTGAGAGATTAAAAAAAAACATTTTTCCGCTCGAGCGCTTTGCCAAGGAAATGTCCGGACGTTCACGGAAGTATAAAAAAAACCGCCTAGTTATTTTCGGAGCACGCAGATTGTAGGGTTCCGTATTCTACAGTTTTCTCTCAATAACCTCCAAACGGCGATCGGGTCGAAGCCTCCAATCCATAGTCCAACGTGGATTTTATATTTGTTGGTTTACAAACTACAAGGAGTTCCTTGTTATCGACTTTGCAGCGATATAATAATACTAGCTGTTTCCAGCGGCTTCGCCCATGTGGGGTTTTCCCACGGGAACAGTTTATCGCGGCAAAAAGTAGCCTATGTCTTGCCCCAGGGTTCGATGTATCTCCACATAAAATTTCATCAAAATCCTTTTAGCGGTTTAAGCGTGAAATGGTAACAAACAGACATACCGATATTCCATACAAGGGGTGCGTTCAATACAAAAATATCCCCTTTAGGGTTTTTTATTGCGCTATAAAAAGCAGTTACAAGTATCGCAGCGGTTTATGAGCGGTGACCTTGAATGCGCAGAATTCATTTTTTGGGTCTCTTTGGCGGGGGGACTGAGGCGCGACGCGGGGAGGTAGCCCCCCCACGCGGCGCCAACGCGTTTTATTGGTTCGTACGGTCGCTTCCCGCTCCCGCGCCCCGCTCGCACGTCTCACGCCCTTGAAGTACAGTTGCGCACACATACCGTTTAACTATTAACTGTTGGTTGTTTTCTGTTTGTTTTTCTTGTTTATTTTGTTGATTTATTTGTTATTAGTAAATCGTATATTGTTGCTAAAATACAGAAACAAATAAAAACCATAAAAACGGGTGTTTCGATTTTTCTGATGAGAAGTACCTATATTTATTACAGTCAAATCTCAAAAATTGACTAAGAAACGAGCTGAAGTAGGCCTTTAGTACTCATTGTAAAAGTCTTGGTATTAAGATTTTTGTGCGCGACTGTACACCTGCGCAAACACCCCCACCACTTTTGCCGAGCCCTCATTAATCGTTGCGACACCTATACTATAATACAGTAATTTGGTTCATAACTGTAGAACGGACGGATCTTAAAGTTTATTTTTCGTACTACGGAACCCTGTGAATGTCTTCTGTATGGGCCGGCCGGCTTCGGCAGCAGGCTTTATTGAGAAATGCAGGCGCTCTGATTCGAAATGACTCGCGAAGCTCGCAACGTGCTGGCATCGTAGCATGTTTATATAATGTAACTTTATTTTATTTATAAAAATATGAAAATCTACAAAGAGACTTTATTAGGTATACACCTACATAACTTGAATTCTAATTTTTTATTTTGATCTTGTATTGTGACTAAAATAGACATAAATGTAATCTTTGGACATCTAAATCCAAATTATTTTTTGTGAATTCTCATTTTCAAACTAAAACAAGTCTCCTTTGAATAAAATTTAAATTTTCTCTTTTCGACCGTTTGCTATACTATAGGTACTTATCTACTTACAATAAAATATTTCTTTATTTTGTTGTGGTTTTTGCTAATTTGTTAATACTATGGCGTAGGAAACAAATCCACACTGTAATAATAAATACTGAACTAGCTGTTACCGGCGACTTTGTTCGCATGGGAAATGAAAATAGAATTTAGGTATTAGAAAGTAAGAAATCAGATTACACCGTAAAAACGGCATGGCATGGCATACCGCTCGAGTTTACCATAAAATACCTTTAATTTTCGTAATGAATTATACAGTTGGAAGTAGAATAGGTATCGTGTTGTATGCAATTTCTGGAATTGCATTTCTTGGAAGGAACATGCAACCCACGCCTACATACTATATTTTACATGCTATATTTTTACTGGTGAAAAATCAATACAATCAAAAATTATATGAATATTTTAATAGAATATACGTTTTTGAGTGCTGGCAACACTTAGGTCTTAGGTTATTTTGTATCCAGAGCCGTAAAGCCCAGTTTAAAAAAAGGTTATTTTGTTACATTAAAAGACATACGTAACATAAGATTTATCCCAAGATAGACGGACTATGTTCTTCATTGATTTAATTTTTAATTTTTTTAATACCTAGCTAAATTCCACTTGGTTCGACTGTCGGAGCACGTGGCCGCACCTAAAAAAATCATTACGTCACTAAGCGAATTCAACACCATTTTAATGAAATGGGAAAAAGGGATCTCGCAATGGAAAACGGGGATCTCGCAATAGAAAACGGGGATCTCAGGGGAGCACAGAATAATGATAGTATCTTCGACAGGAGAGAGTATCTCTCAATGAAGAATGGGGATCTCCCTGACCACTTAAATAATTATTTCTATGTACATAGATTGTACAATCTATCTCTACCACCCGTCAAATTTGCAGTCTAAAATTAACCTTAATGTAACAAATCAAGGTTAGGTTTAGATTGTGCTGACAGGTACTATACTTTTTTTTTTCATGTACAATATTATAAGGCATTACAAACAGATTCCAAAGTCAAAATTGACAAAACAAAAAAATATATACTTCATCGTGTGGCCCACTGTACCTCCTCGTAAATAATCTCCGAGTTGCTATAATTAATTCTTACGTATGGAATTAACACTAATGACACTTTCTTTTATATCTCATGAGGACTCCTAATTTCCTTTTTCCTCGTATTTAGCGATAACCGGTCTTGTATTTATCGTAATTATGTTTTTTCCAGGTAAGTCCAAACGTTTCTGCGAGCCGTATACGTCTGGTTGAAAGGTGGGTATCATTTATCATCTAAATTATCTATCTAATTCAGGGCTGCCCAAGACACCAGCTTCCAAATCCTCATTCGCGAGCTCCGGGGTTATTAAAGATTATTATTTTATTTTAAATAGAAAGGCAGCTTATAGCTGATGCTTCCATAATATCAGCTTCCATATCCATCCATTGATTATGGGCAATTTAAAATAAAGAAACAAAGGTAGTAAAAAGTAAGGTTTAGAAGATTCTAATCAACTTCAGTGTGTATTTTTATAATAACAATAACAGAACTCGCACTTGCCGTGAGACGTACATTCATATAAATTTTTAGCCTAAATACAAAAAATTTTTTTACCAAAATACATAATTTTCCTCATTTCTTAGTACTAATCTTACAAGTGTCTTTATAGTCTATACATTTTTCAATTAATCAAATGTAAGTAAGCTACGTAAAAAAATCAAAATTTACAAAATAAATTAAAATATACTTACTGAAGTCAAAGATTAATGATACGTAAGTGCAAACTAAATTAACAAATCAAACGAAAAAACATATCGAACATGTCAAATTATAAATATTATTACGATGTTTATTGATCTATTTTAATTAGAAATGGAAAGAGTCGTACATACAAAATCGGACTAAGTACTCTGTAAAAAGTTATGCGTGGTCATACATAAAAAAATATAAGGGTTGACTTGCGAACCTACTCCGTTTTTTTCGTCGGGTAAAAATGCACAGATCCCACTTCGACGTCTGTCTTGTCTGCTCTGAAGCTTTGCGGCCCGGTCGCATCACCGTTTCCAAACGACTGGCACTGAATAAAGTTGGCCATCCCTGACCTAAATGATGAAGGCCGACCTTTTTCAATACACTTTGCAGGATGTTAGGCTAGGATGGGTTCCATCCATCAACAATTTCAGTAATTTGCAGAAGCAGCACGTTAGGATGGGTTCCATCTCTTTCATCCATCATCGTATTCAGGGTTCCCTTGAAACGAAGCTCCAGCCAGTCCGTCAGTCCTGCATTCGGGGTAGGAACGAAAACCGATTAAGTGTCTGTTAGACTTCGCATTTCGTATTTTACAGTTTTCCTAGAGGTAATAGATTATCGGAAAATTGTTCATCCCGTTATTATATTTATTTTGTTAATCAACACTAACTTGCTTCGATGTGCTACGGCGTAGCGTGCTACGTCAATTTGCTAGGGTGTGCTACGGCGTAGCGGGCTACCTTACTTTACTAGGTTTGCTACGGCTTGGCGTGCTACGTCAATTTACTAGGGTGTGCTACAGCGTATCGTGCTACCTCACTTGACTGCTAGCATGTGCTACAGCGTATCGTGCTACCTCACTTGACTGCTAGCATGTGCTACGGCGTAGCGTACTACCTTACTTGACAGTTAGCATGTGCTACGGCGTGGCGTGCTACCTCACTTGACTGCTAGCATGTTCTACGGCGTAGCGCACTACCTCACTTGACTGCATATTATTTTCTTGTTGCGTTATATTTTATTTTCAAAAACGTAGACTTCAACTTCTTTTTCATATTCTATATTCACCTAAAAGTAAATAAGTTTCCAACCAAGGCAAAAATAACATTCAAAAGTTGGTTAATGTTATTGAACCAAGTACCAACAACGATACAGTAGTGGTAGCAGCCCTCACGATGTAATTTGGCATGGTGCCCGTCACTTCAGTGCATTGCCATTCTCAGTTTCACTGTGAACGCTTTTTGGCATGCTTTAGCTAGATCATTGTCCTTTTCAGCTAGATTGAGCTTTCAGTGACCTTCTTTTTGTTGGATTTTAAAGATCTGTTTTTATGCTACATTTTTACTATCTTTCTTTGCTTAATGAGTAATACTGTACACAAAGTATAAAATATCTATTAAAAGAATATCAGAGATATTATGTACCAGAAAATTATTAGGGATATTATATCAGGAAAAATCCTTCGAATATAAAATCTATTCATTTATGTGTTTAATTCTTTCATAATTTAAAACAAAGTCGCTTCCCGCGTCTGTATGCTTAGATCTTTTAAACTACGCAACGGATTTTGATGCGGTTTTCACTCTCATTCAGATAATTTCATCCCGATGGTTTATAGGTACATATCCCATGCGAGCGAAACCGCTAGTGTTTATTACAGTTTTCTGCAATATGGAGTATAGAACCTGTGAACGTTTTCAACTTACCCCACTGTTGTACGTATTTTCGGTATCTGTGGTTAGTTCGGACGTGTTCGTGCGCCGCAACTGGCACTGTGCCCGGCATCTGATTACATTCGAAAGGGGATTCGATTTCATTTGTCGGACATCAAACGGTCTACGGATGTGTGCCTACTGTGTACGTCGATGTACGCTGTATATTACAGCGTGGATACGACAAGTGTGTCCAGACGATTATTTCGATAATATGTATTTTACAAAACTTTAAAGAGATGTAGAAACTGTATCGTCATCATCAACAGCCTATTAACGTGTCCCCACTGCTGGGGCTCAGGCCTACCCTCTCAACGAGGGCTATAGTCCACCACGCTAGCCCAGTGCGGGTTGGTGGACTTCACATGCACCTAAGAATTTCTTCTTCGGCGTATGCAGGTTTCCTCACGATATTTTCCTTCACCGTTTGAGAGCAGTCAGTAAATGTACTTAAGTTTCGAGAAAAACTCCATTGGTACATGGCCCATCCGGGGATGGAACTCCGGACCTTTCGATATGATAGCCCGCGTCTTATTCCCGACGCCACTGACGCCACTAGAAACTGTATCGTATAATGCATAAAATCACAAAAAAAAACTTATAAAAAGGTTACTCAATGCGTTCCAAATTTGTTCTTTTGCTGCTCTAATACAAATTTTACTAATAGCAGAATAGCACGATTTAAATTGATATTTTAGATGTGGAGATTAGTACAGATGTACGGTCGACCGCACGTCAGTGGAAACAAAACCAGTATAAACTGGTCTCTCATAGTATTGAAACTCCCTGATAGGCCAGGCCAGCTCAAGGTAAAAGTGTTTCCACTGACGTGCGGTCGACTGTACTATATATACTAATAATAGAGGTAAAGTTTGTTTATGTTGGTTGGTATTGATTTCCTCACGATGTTTTCCTTCGCTGTTTTTGAGCGCAGTCAGTAACTGTACTTAAGTTTCGAGAATACCCATCGGTACGGCACGGCCGGGGATCGAACTTGGACTTCACGACATGACAGGCCGCGTCTTCCCCACTATGCCACCGACCTCCTATATAATAATAATAATAATGTTTTTGGACAAATCCACACACGGCTGTTTAGTCCCAACCTAAAGCTTGTAAATAAATACTTAAATACATACAAACACCCAAAATCCGAAAACCAACAGTCATGCTCATCACACAAATGTTGGCCCCGGGTGGGAATCGAACCCACGACCTTTGGCGCAGTAGGCAGGGTCACTACCACTACGCCAACAGGCCAGTCTGAAACACTAAAAAGATGCGAAACCCCACGATTTTTATTTTCTTTAACTTTTCATATTTGAAGTTAACAAATGCGTTTGCTTCGTACTTAAATCTCCGAGTCCCTGGGGGTAACAGTTTTGTAAAATTTTAATCGCGTTTCGGTCGCGAGATTTATACCCCCCGGTGATATACGACGCACAACTTGGCGAATAACCCTCCGCGGCGTGCCAGCGCGGCGCGGCCAAGTTTTTGTAGCGTGCTTGAAAAATTATAATCGCTGCTGAGTGCTAATGCAAACGATTTTAAATTAGAAAGAAAGATTAGACCAATAAATAAAATAATGCAAAATTTCCACAAAAAATAAAACCGACTCCGCTAAATTTTCCAATTTTTGAGGTGAAATATTTTTTTAAAAATTGAAATGCGACCACCCTCAAAATATAGCCTATTAAAACCTTGACAGATGGACGGACAACGGAGTGATCCTAAGGGTTCCTTTTTTCCTCTTTTGAGGTACCCTAAAAAAGAATAATTCAAATCAGCTCACAAGCGACAAAGATATCCCGTAACTAACACAACATAAAATACAGTCGGATAGAGAATCTCCTTTTCAAAGTTTCGCACACAAGGTTGCCCCTGAAAACTTTTTTTCATTATTGATACTCTGAAAGAAGATCTGAAGTTGCCTGAGTAGCGGGTTGAAAGTAATACATCTCAGCCCTAGGGAGAATCGCTTTCAACTGACAGCTGTCAAATTATTAAAAAAAATACTATTTTGACATTTCTATTGGACCATGTTCCAACTGTCTATACAGCCACTCAATTACAGCGCGATGTAAAATTGAAATAACATAGTGTAATAAATAAAGAATATATTTTTTTAAATGACTTTATTATAATTATTACTGTCAACTATTTCTTTAAAATAACTTAGATTTGGGCAAAATATTTATCATTTTTTCAATGATGGAAATGAAAAATAATGGCATAATAGCTGGCCGGCCACAGAAAGAAAAACAAAATAGACGGGAAAGCGGCAATCCGATCTTCTTTTGTTTTTTCGAGTTGTAGAGTTTTGTTTATACTTCAGTATAGCAGAAATTTGTATTAACACTCATTTTGTTTTTGTTTTTACTTTCAGTGTATTCTTAATGAAAAGCACAGTGTTTCCCTCGGGTTCAAGACTTATTTAGAGGTCCCTCGAACTATTGGCGCCCTCGCTACGCGTCGGGCGCAAAACCCCGTCTCGGGACTTAAATAAGTTACTTTCACACCTAGGTTAACAATGTACTATTGGCAGTCTGTATCGGATAAAGGGGACCCCAGACACACGCGGCCTGCGGTGGCGGCCTGATGGCGGCCCTATGCAATGTATGCGAGACTTCAGACACACGCGGCCAACGTTTGATATTGAGGCTGCGGCCTGCGGTAGGCCGCCACCGCAGGCCGCGTGTGTCTGTGACACACTTAAGGTGTAAGGCCTGTTGTCTTCCCTATGCAATGTATGTGAAACTTCAGACACGCGCGGCCTGCGTTCTCATATTGAAGCTGCGGCCTGCGGTAGACCGCCACCGCAGAACGCGTGTGTCTTTGATACGCCTAACTCATTCACGAAAATGTGTTCTATATCCATAATAATACCGAAAAACCAAATATATCAATTCCGTCCGCCGCGTCGGTCGGTCACGCTTGGCTCTGGAGGCCAAACCTTAAAGCGGAACACATAAAGGGCGGCGGCGGTGCGAAAGCGTCGCGGTAATTTTTTGTAATGTTCGAAATAGTATGAAGCCTTTTACATCAAAGCGGCGCGGCGGCGGTGCGGCGCGGCGGCGGTGCGACGGCGAAAGCGACAAAACCGCGCGCACAGATTTGACGTTTTGATTTGACAGATTAGCGCAGACAGGCGTTGCGGAGCGGCGGCGGCGCGTTGTATTCCTTTGTAGTGTATGAGAACCCCTACACAGAGCGGCGGCGGCGCGGCGCGGTGCGGAGCGTTCTTCATACAAACCGCCGCCGCGCCGCCGCCGCTAGCGGTATTCCCGTCTGAAGGGCTCCGCTTTTTATTCGCTTTCCGCAGATTCGCCGCCGCAACGCTTTCGCAGCGCCGCCGCGCTGTGTGTGTTACGCTTGCGGCGGCGCTGCGAAAGCGTTGCGGCGGCGAAGGTTTGTATGAAGAACGCGCCGCGCCGCCGCCGCTTTGATGTAAAGGGCTTCATACTATTTCCAACATTACAGAAAAAAACCGCAACGCTTTCGCAACGCCGCCGCTCAGTGTGTGTTACGCTTTAGTACGATTGGGACCAAATTTGAAACTTAAGAGTTTTAATTTATTGTTTTTCATACACCACATTTCACACTTTTACATAAACAATGTTGGTGAATACCAACTTTAGCTAATAAGTAACAAGTGTGTTTCATGATATTGTAATCGCGTTTCGGTCGGGAGATTTACCCTCGTTGTTTGATATACGACGCACAAGTTGGGGAATAACCGCGGTCGGTGCCAGCGCGGCGCCCGGCGCCCGTAACGACCGAACCAACTTATTTTAGCGCTTTTTAAAATAAAAATTAGCTTTCTCCTTGGGATTTATATTAGGTCTAAGAGCAGGAATCACGCTAATGAGGGGGGGGGGGCATACCTACCATGAGATGAGGCATACACAAGACTGGTGCTAACCTAAAAATTCAAAAATTCCAAATTTCGGTGATTCATAATTGGCATACAATATGACGTATACTTTACATACCTATATATATATGATTTACAATAATAATGTACGACTTTGGTTTAAATATATATATATATATATATATATATATATATATATATATATATATATATATATATATATATATATATATATATATATATTTAAACCAAAGTCGCCTAACCCAGCATAGGGTCCACCTATCCCTATCAAGGTATCTATTATATTTTCTCCATGCTTTACTCTAAATTATAATAATAATTCATAATATAAAATTTTATTAGAGAGTAAAAATTCATTTTTATTTAAATCTGTATTACGTAAAATGGTTATTTATTTATTTATTAATAAACTTGTATTAGCAGTAACAAACACTGTACAACCATAAAAATAAAATTAAACTTAAATTGAGTGAGATTTTTACTTATCAATAAAACATACTTTTACTCAAGGAGATTCGAACCTCTTTTGTCGCGCGCGCGTTCCCATGTGGAGATCGCATCTTGCATATAATTGAGTATGGGAAACGATGAAAAATTCTGTGTCAAAATCAGGGGGGGTGCGGACAAATGAAGCGGATTAGCGGGAGGAAGTTGCTCATACAAATTTATATGGAGTTTGAAAATGAGAATGTGTGAGTGAGTATCAATTTCGATATACATTTGGCACGATTTTGGCACCCCCTAAAATGATTTTGTTACTCATCCATATGGGAGTAGCTTTTTTTTAAATTCATGCTTTTACTAGTTTTACTTATCTAGTCCGCAAGTTTTACGTGAACCCTTTAATTTCACAAAACGCGTCGTTTTCTCGCGGCACTTATCGTGTTTATGATATAAATTTATCGTCCGTAATAGAGCGATAAATCGCCTCGAGTGCTCGCTGCTCTCTATTATTAATTTCTACGGGTTCCGCCGCGAATTTATTTTCTTTCGCCAAATAATGAGGAGCTATCCTCGGCGCGGAAAAAATAAAAGAAGCCGACGCTTCAAAAGAAGAGTGCGCTTGTCGAAAAGGATTCCGTAAAAATATTAATTTTTACGATTTTATTACGACTTCTATTCGGGTCTGAAGTAGGTATACATAGGTGTTTGGAAGCCTTAGCTAGAGGTGACAGGAGAAATTATAATGATCCAGACTATATTAAGCATCGGTCCTGATATACCGTTACTCTTATACCGAATCTTTTTGTATGTCTATCCGTCGGGCCGGCCGGGCTGACATTTGGTACATAAATATATATGTACCAGTTTTTAAAATTAGCCTAGCAATTAAGGGAAAACTATTGACATTTCCTGTAAAAGTATCCGAAAAACATTTGACGGAACCCGCCCATTGTGTACGACGTACACTTTGTTTTAGGTCTACCACCGCCTCAGAAGGTGCAAGCAAAAAAGGCGGCCTAAGACTGCGGGTCCCAAAAAAAAAGAGATTTAACGAGGGAGCGAAGACAAAGGCGCGGTCGGAGGCTCCACAATTAGACCCGCGGCCGGGATACGGGCAATTTGCAAACTCATTTGTGCTATTAATAGGTCTCATTTAAGCGAGCCTTTGACGTCATGTAAAAATGACACGAGTGTTTTGATGACGCGTCGAGGGTTCTTGGCCGTGAGCCTTCACGCAGAAGCGGCACTCCCGCGTTCAGGACAGACTTTTTCCGCCCAAACACGATGCTTCTGTTCGTGTTTTAATTTACGCGATTCTAATCACTGTTCGTGCGGTATCTGGAACAGAAAAGTGCGACCGGACGTCCGTCATCATCATATCAGCCCTTTAGTGTCCACTGCTGGACATAGGGCTTCCCTAATGAGCGCCACCACACCCGGTCCTTCGGCCTCCGCTCCATCTACATTTGTCAAAATTCTAAAACAAGTATTGTTACACAACTAATTTATCTGCATGGCCCAAATGTCAGCTGGTAGAGAATGCCATTGGCATTAAGTTCGCCTTTTGTACAAATTAGTGCAATAAAGTTTTAAATAAATAAAAATAAAATGTTCAAATGTTTATTCCAGTTGACCTGAGCAGCGATATTTTGTGCAGAGTTTATTGTGTAAAAAACATGTTTCTAGTTACATCATCATCAACAGCCTATTAATGTCCCCACTGCTGGGGCTCAGGCCTACCCTCTCAACGAGGGTGTTCGAGCTATAGTCCACCACGCTATCCCAGAGCGGGTTGGTGGACTTCACATGCGCCTAAGAATTTCTTCTTCGGCGTATGCAGGTTTCCTCACGATGTTTTCCTTCACCGTTTGAGAGCAGTCAGTAAATGTACTTAAGTTTCGAGAAAAGACCCATTGGTACATGGCCCAGCTGGGGATCGAACTCCGGACCTTTCGATATGATAGGCCGCGTCTTATCCCCTACGCCACTGACGCTCTAGTTACATCGTCCGGCCGTAAAAGCGCTCTTTCAAAGCCTCCAAGCTACGGCATTCTCTTTCAAAACGTCCCCTTTCTGCACGTTATCTGCACGTTTTAATGAAGTTTTCTCTCAACGTCACCGAGTAGCAGATAAGACTTTGTTTGCCCTAACAGGTGTCTCCCACTGACGGGGACTGAATAGTTTTTGGGCCGTATCGAGTATTGTGGCGGCTCGGGTGGCACCTTCAAAGAGATAAAGCCGTGAGCCCGTGACTCCTTTCACGGGCCACTCCTAAAGGAGGCTCCTTTGCAAACGTTCTTTAGAAGCTTTTCCGTGTAATGCCTTTTAATATTTCGTAAATGCTTCCCTTTGTTACGGTTGGGGAGTAATGTCGTTTATATTTTAAAGTGCCGGGAGTTTTTTCGTTGAGTTTTGAGGCTGTGGCGGGGAGGTGGAAATGTGACATTAAATAGCTTGTGTTAAGCCATACGCACACTGAGATGGTGGCGATCAGTTAAAACAATCCTTAAGTAAACATGGATTGTTTAGAGTAAAACTCTAATGCAGTTTTCTTTCAGTGCTCTCGTGTTAAAAATAGACAACAATTATGTCAATAAGGAAATCGCGACAAAAGCAGTCACAGAGCAGTTATTTGTAGAAAGGATTTAAGTAAATCCCACAACGAATTAAAACGGTCCACAATCAATAACAGTTTCATCGATTGCACACTAATTAGATTCCGTCGCATCCCAATCAATCCGGCGTGGTACCAATAGTCTGGTAAAAATTAAATTCATTCCGCAATAATTCCAACGGTTTATTTTTCTGTTTTATAACATTTAACAGTTTTAGAACATGACTTTAGAACATGCACTTTCCTGGATTTTTATAGTGAACTAAACAAAACTTTAAAGCAAAATAAATATGCATTAAATAGTGGTGACTAATGGGGAAATATGTAAGTACTTTTATTTTGTAGTAGCATGATCGTCGGAAGTATTCACCTTTATATAATTTATTGTTTTTATCTTCCCTTAGTAAAAAATCAGTAGTTTAACAAAACTAACATTAAGAGTCTTAGAAAATGGCGTTGCATTAATTGCTATTTCTTCGATCAACTTCAAATTTATTTTCATTGGACTACAATCGATCTGCGTTGCTAGCGGTCCGCGTAGTACTCATTAACAGACTCCAAGAAAATTCTTCGCAATTTAAGATCGACAAAAAGCAGTAGTTTTTACAAAACTATCGTTACCTTCTACAGATACCTAGAAATAATTTGCGTTGGATTTAATGCGATTTCTTCGACCAACTTCATTTATTTTTACTGGACTACAATCGGCCCGCGACCCTGGCGGTCCGCGTAGGACTCATTAACCCGGGAAATTTCTTCATAATTTAAGATAACGGTTCACGAGAGGACCCTTCGACGTCTGCGTCAGTTTATGGTCGTCCCCCTTCGGAGCGTTTCGTAATTTTTAATTGGCGGCCTATAAAAATTGTTAATTGAATTTGTTTTAAATTTTCACTCCGCTTCGGAATCTTCGTTACCGGGAGGGGCTGGAAATAATTTAATTTTTCCGTGCTCCGTCTACGCATCATGCTACGGCGTAGAACGTTGATGTGCTACGCTTCTCGCCCTCTCGTAGCAAAACTCGTAGATGAGTTTCAGTGGCGTAGGGGATAAGACGCGGCCTATCATATCGAAAGGTCCGGAGTTCGATCCCCAGCTGGGCCATGTACCAATGGGTTTTTTTCTCGAAACTTTAGTACATTTACTGACTGCTCTCAAACGGTGAAGGAAAACATCGTGAGGAAACCTGCATACGCCGAAGAAGAAATTCTTAGGCGCATGTGAAGTCCACCAACCCGCACTGGGCTAGCGTGGTGGACTGTAGCCCGAACGCCCTCGTTAAGAGGGTAGGCCTGAGCCCCAGCAGTGGGGACATTAATAGGCTGTAGATGATGATGATGAGTTTAGCTAGCTATAGCTAGGAGGTTGGTTCTTGTATCTATGGTTAGGTATATTTATGTAGCTTTCAGCCCTGTAAATAAATAAACGCGACACACTCATACTCCCGCATTAGGTAGGACTGCCTCCTCCTGTGTCGCGGGTGGCATGGACACATACAAACACTATCACATTCAAGACCCGAGAACGTTTCATCATATTAGCCTGTACACGTCCACTGCTGGACAATGGCCTTCCCCAAGGATCTCCCTGACGACCGGTCCTGCGCTAACCTCATCCAGCTGGGTCCCGCGACCCTCACCAGATCGTCGGTCCACCTCGTGGGAGGCCTGCCTACACTGCGTCTTCCGATACGTGGTCGCCACTCGAAAACCTTTCTGCCCCAACGGCCGTCTGTTCTACGAGCGAGAACGTTTATCGGTTAGATAAATGCTTGCTTCGGCCGGGTTTCGAACCCTCCGAGCACATCAAGCATAGTCACTACCAACTGGGCTATGGAGGCGTCAATTGACAAGTAATTTCCGCCACAAGGTCCCTTTTGACTTGGAACGCCACATGTCTGTCTTTTACGTCGCTAAGCGAGCCTCAGTACCCGCTGACTTCAATAGCCTGGCAGATGTCGCCGGGCTAACGTTGTGAAACTTGTCTAATATAGCTGTGATTGCAGGCGCTCCCCGCCGCAGCCATTGCCAATATGAAAGTTTATAGCACACATGATATTGGCATACCACTGATGTGAGAGTTTGGTGTTGTGGTGCCACCATGCAGACAGTCCAGCAGGTCATGGCGGGTCATTACCGCCCACGAAGATTGGATTGCTGTGCACTAAAGGCCACAAATTCATCTCCACCCTAAGGATACGAATGGAAGACCTCATGAACCTGTAATTTGTACTGTCTGCATAGTACAGTAGGCCTAGAAAGTGCTGTATCTGTTTCGAATAGGTTTTGGTTGACAAATAATTTGTTATAAAGAATGGTATTGTTTTGACAGTGAAAATGTTTTTGGACTAATTTACACCCGGCTGTTTAGTTCCAAATTAAACTGAAGCTTGTGGATGGGTACTCAAGAACTGATAAACATAGGTACACATATAAATAAATACTTAAGTATTTATAATACACCCAGAATCCGAAAACCAACAGATATGCTCATCACACAAATGTTGGCCCGGGGTGGGAATCGAACCCACGACCTCTGGCGTAATAGGCAGGGTCACTACCAACTAAGCTAACAGGCCAGTCAATAAAAAAAGTAAAATAGACATTTTGTTTTTTATAATACCAATTTTACCACAATACCAATTGTTAATTTAATATACAATGTTTAAATAAAAAATGTAGCATAAATAAAAAATAAAAAAATCGTTCGTTGAATATAACTTTGACTTTCTCGAACAAACAAACAAGTCTTATCAACTATCAGCTGGGTACACCAATATTGCTGACTTAAAAACTTTATATTTACCTCTGTATAAGTATCTCAACTCGTAGTGAAATTAAAAAACTTGTGTGTTAAAGATACACACATGAGAAGAGAAGAAAATAAGCAAAGCCTTCGAAGTTTGCTAGTAAACAAGCATTTTGTAGAGGGACGTAGTTAGGAAGGGGCTTGGTGGGCTTGAAGCCCCAGAAATATGGTCCGGGTTGTAACGAGTCAGGTAGACCGATGGCCTGATATAGACACCTGAAAACAGCATGAACTAATTCCTAATAGAAAAGCAATATTATTTAAAATATTGAAGATACTGCTAAAAATTTAAACAGAATATTAGTAATGGCGCAGCTTCATGGGTACGGGAGGCGAAAGATCGGTTTTAAAGTCATAGCCGACAGCCGGATAATAAAAAGATAGTAATGCGCATCTATTAGAAATTGAAAACACATAGTAAATTCAAAGTTAGATGAATGACACTTCTGTTTTATTTTTCAAACTGACTCGTTAGTTGATGGCAGTCTCTGATTAGTTAAAACACAAGTCAGACGCAAACCATTACAGCATAAGCTTGCTGGGCATGGTCTTCCCTCTTGTGGACCACTTCGAAACGTAATGCTGGCTAGGCTACGTACCTGGTGCGACGACAAATAAAGAAGAAAAACAATCTTGAAACCGTTGAGTGGACGATGGAATGCGCTGAAAGTTTTTATACCATTGGCCGTTTTGACGTATGGCTTCCCGCCCGATATCGTGTATGGGCATCTATGTAAATCAAATAGTTAATAAAATACTTTTAAGGAAAGATCCGGGCACATTACTACTAGGTCGTGGGTGCACCTGACTGGAATATATATCATTTTTAGTTTCCTGTACTTCCTTCTTTGTAATGACAAGTGTATGAAAGTATATTTTAATCGTAGCAAAAAATAAATACTGACTAGTATTTTAAAACATTTCACATGTATCACGCAAGTAAGTGAACATTTCTAACTAGGCTGTATCGACTTTCGATGAAGTAAGAGGTAGTCCAAAAATAAAAGTCGTGCATCTATCGATATCCGAGGCATCCCTAGTCGTACATCAATGGGCCCCGCCTCTTCGCTGTTAGACCGCCAGCAAAAACTGTCCGCTGTCGAAAGCTTCATACTTTTTGTTCCAGTTTTTTGAGCTAATGTGAGAAATATGGATCCAATCAGCTGTGGTTTAAAAGCATAGTGCGGGTTTTTGGATGATGAATTAACTAAGTTTGCTTTTAGATCCGTGGTTTTCAATCTGCCTTTATGTCTTGTTGAGGGATGGAATATCGCATCTTTTGTGTGGCGAAATTTCCAAAGTACAGTCAAGGTTCATACGCAGAAGAAGTTTCGCAACTCACGATATTGAGAGATCAGTTTCACTTACGACCTTTTTTTATATCAAGTTGTTTCTGTACCCACACACGCACTAAATGACTCACTCACTGGCACTTTAATTGTAAATACCTAGTAGGTTAACAAATTGTTCATTGTATTAGGCTAAGTTTTATAATGAAATAAATTTTATCTTATCTTATTCTGATGAAAGCGGAATCTGACCTATTTAAGTGTATTAAATCAACAACTAATATATTCCTGGATATTACGATGATTTGATGACATAATGCTATGACAACAAGGTTAAAACCCACTATTGACTTGGGTGGTCAGTTAAGTCTAATGGGATTTCGTTTCGTGCACCCTTGTACAGAAAATGACTCTCAGCATGCTACTGCACTTATGAACCTTACTGTACTTTACACAGGGCTTTTGTTAATTGGAGTTACATTCAGAAAGCCTATCTTGCAAAAGCAAAACGCTCAAAATGGAGTATATGAAATGCTTTTTAATCTTGGACGTTTTATACCTTACACCTTTTACTACATTAGGCCACAGAATAGATAATATTAGGCGTATTATTGCTCCTGAGGCAATATACATTTTAGACGTTTTGCTTCAAAGACATGCAAGTTATGCTTTCCGATCATAGCTTAAGAGCGTGCTGCCCATACATATCTATACCATGCCAGCCCTGTGAGCTTCGGTGATTTTTCATAATCAGATTTTTCATACAAACGTTAATTTTGTTACAAATCAGTTTTAAAAAATATTATACCTAGTAGTATTGATTTACAATGCTAATGTTATATGTTCCTGGTACTCAATAAAATCATGCAAATTTTATAAAAAAAACAGAAAACCGACGTCGCAAGGAGTCGAGCTAAGAAAATAAGACTTTTCAGTAAAAGAAAGTTTACAACGACTCCTTAATTCCTGAGAGCCTCTTATACCTCTTACGGAAGTCCCTCTCTACCACGAGTATCTTAAGGAGGTTCTAAGTATTCAAGATATTAAAATTAACGTGGGTTTATAATTTTTCATTCAGTAACTGAGTGTTGCTTTTTGCACTGTTCTATACAAAGTATAATACTGTCACATATACGAGTGATTTTTCAAAAAATCGTTAATTTTTTTTATAGATTTCACATCATTTCATTGATTTTATGGGTTCGTTTGCTAATTTCCAAAAGAAATTACTTATATTTTTTTTAATCCGGCCAAGTGCGAGTCGGGCTCTTGCAACGAGCCTTCCGTACCTTGGAAGGAGAAAAAGGATTTCATAGTTTTAGTTTCTGGAGTTCATTTTTGTGACCGCGTAATTAAGTTTGTTTGTGAAATAAACTACTTATTTCTGTTCTAATACATCGTTTTATTTTTATTGGATTGGATTCACCGACACAAACATAATCGCTACTAATATGTACATAATAAAGTGACCAACCTTTCGTGCACATCGACACATTTCGACACGGGGCGTATGACCAAAAGGACTTCTCCATGCTCTATGGATTCCATCTTGAATTTTTTTTGTAAGTTGGCACTTCTCATTTCCGCAATACTGTAATTGCGGGTCCGTCGCTTCCTCGTCAAGGTTGCGCCGCGCGGTCCGCACTGCGGTAAGTATCGATGCAAAACACTGCATTAACCGCACCTACGCGCTGCAGTTATCGATAGTCGATGCTAATGATCCGCACCGGTATCCCGTGGTTTCGCTCGTGTTGGAACTCAGCAAACCGAATGCGGTCAACAACACATATCGAACCTGGTTCGAGATAATTTCTCATATTAGATCCCCTAACTTAAGTTGGTTTATATATAGCTGTTTCCCGCGGCTTCGCCCGCGTAGAAGAGTTATTCCCGCGAGAACACCTTTTCCGGAGGTAAAAAGTAGCCTATATGACATAATAGTATACATTATTCCAGAAAATAAGCTATCACTGCACCAAGTTTCATCAAAATCCGTTCAGCCGTTACAGCTTGAAAGAGTAACAAAAATCCGAAGTCACAAACATCCTTACAAACTTTCGCGTTTATAATATTAGTAGGATAGGATACACGTATGAGACGTAGTCTCCAAGCACCAAATAAACATGCATATTCTACGTGTTCTATACGCTTATATATTCTACGCGCGTGAAACGTCACCTGTCAAAAACTCCCACGAAAATAGAAGCCCTCATCCGGAATACGAGCTCACTTGTCTCGAAACAAGAAACACAAATATGGGATACCAAAAATAACACGGGATCCCGCGCGCACATATTTATAGAGACCCCCCCCCCCTCCATATTTATGGAGGGGTACTGTAAACATTTTGTGTTTGGCCTCATACGTTCGCGAAACTTGGCCCAATCGTAAAGCTACTCGTAAAAAGTCCTATCGAGAGGGTACACGTTAGGCCCTCGGCAGACTTGCTGTTTTGTAGCGATCAATTGGTCGTCATAATTATATAATTATTTACGGGTCTTACACACGAACAAGTTTTGTTTACCTTTGCCCTTCATTTTTTTAGTTTTTTTTTACACTGGCCGTGGTCTCGAGCTGAATAAAAATAAATAATAATAAAATAAATAAATAAAATATAGAAAAAAAAGCGCGGGAAACGGCGAACTTGACGGTCGTGGTTTTTTGGTTTTTTCTGATTTTTATTTAAATATAGGATCAGGTGGAGTGTTTTTGTAAATATCTGTGTATTATAATTGTATTTAGTGTTTGTATATATCAATTTGCAATATAATTCCTCTCTTCGAGTAGGTAAGTGTTTTACATTTCATAATGGGAGACGAGCCCCCGGACCCCGGGGGCGGCGTCACTCCCCAGGAAATAGCATTGAATATTACTATCCAAGATCATAATATGGAATCTTCCAGTGCTATGGATACGGAGGATGGGTCGATAAACCTTTCTAATAGCGAAAGAAAAAGGATCCGTGCTAGACATAAAGTATGCAAACATTGCAATAAAAAAAAGAGAAAACATCGTAGCTCTACGGTTTCAGATAAAGATAAAATAAATTCATGTCAATGTGAAGATTCATTAATAGAACCGGAAAATAATATTTTTGTGCAGAAGCCTTTTGTTAAATCTGGTGATAATGTTAGTTCAGGTCTTCCACAACAGATCCAAATGCCAACGTCAAACTCTTCTCAACAGTCCATAGGTACCTCATCACCTCATCTTGCAGTGAGGAAGTATCAAAGTACAGACGTGGCCCCATATATTGTGCATATACAGAAAGAATTATCTTCCCCCGATGACGGTTCCACTCTTCACCCAATTGAGTTTGGTAAACTTCTGAAAAAAAATTCAATTAAAAATATAATAAATGGCAGCTTGAAAAGGATAGGTAGAAACAGACTTTCAATATCTTTCTCAAATTTTCATGATGCTAATAATTTTGTTGACATGCAATGTTTAACGGAGAAAAAATTAAAGGCGTTTATCCCTTCTTTTAATATCACCCGCATGGGTTTAGTTAGAGGTGTCCCTGCTAACTGGTCTGAGGATGAGGTAAAGGAAAATATTTCTGTCCCTATTGGATGTGGTTCGATTCTTAAAGTGAGACGTTTAAAATATAAAGATACTAGCAAAGGATTTGTCGAATGGAATAATTCAGAAACAGTTGTGCTTACTTTTGATGGTCAGGTATTACCTACTCGTATTTTTATATGCTATAATGCGTTACCTGTTGTGTTGTACATCTATCCTACAATCCAATGTTATAACTGCTGCCGCTTTGGGCATACAAAGCTCCAATGCAGATCGAAGCCTCGTTGTTTTAAATGTGCCTCCGATCAGCATTCAGGTGACTCCTGTAGTACAGAGGATGTCTCTTGTTGCTCATGCAATGGGGAACACTTTGCTACTAGTAAAACTTGCCCGGAATATTTGAGACAACAAGATGTTAAAAAAACTATGGCTCAAAGTTGCATATCTTATTCAGAAGCGTTAAAACAACACCCTCGCCACTCATTTATCAGATCATATGCTGCTGTAGCTTCCAGCCAAACTAAATATGTTTCCCAAGTTAAACCGCAAAACAACCCGGCTTCACCTAATATGTCCTATAAAAAAACTGTGTTTTTAAAGCCTCGTTCTCCTCCCAAGCCAAATCAGGGCTATGATATGGCAGCTCATGAAGCTATTATTCAAGATTATAATACGCCTTTGCCTTCAAAAGGTACTGCTCTTCAAAATAATGCTGACCAATCACACACCGATAAACAATTGTCAATTTCAGATATTATTATTACTTTAATAAATTCTCTATCCAAATCTAACTTGATACCGTCCAACGTTGCCCCATTTATTGAACTTTTTTCTCAACTTCTTAACGTTAATGGACAGTCACGCCAAGATAGTCCAATGGAATTGCAGAAGTATAATGAACAAGAAGACTGATTTAATTTATTTATTAAATAGATACAACCCATTTGCATGTGCTCTGTCTGAGACATGGCTTAAGTCAGAATCTTCTCTTAAGATTTCTGGCTATGCATGTATTAGAGAAGACAGGCCAGACGGGTATGGTGGTGTAGCCATGCTTGTCAAAAACTCTCTTTCTTTCTCATCTTTTTCACTTCCTGTACATAGTGTAGGGATTGCTGCTGTTGCAGTCATTGTAAATAATATTTGTGTTGTTTCCTTGTATATACCTCACCCTTCGTCTCATTTGTATAGTGAATTAGAAAATATTATTTCCCTCCTCCCTCGACCATTTTTATTATTGGGTGATTTTAATTCCCAACATCAATCCTGGGGCAGTTCTACATCCTCTTACTATGGTGAGAAAATGTTAGAAATTTTAGACTCTTACAATTTATGTATATTAAATTCTGGCTTACCTACACGTCGAACAGCACCAGATGAGGGTATTAGTGTTCCTGACCTATCAATCTGTTCTTCCGACTTGGCTTCTTCTCTTTCTTGGTTCCCTTTTAATTCATCTTTTGGTAGTGACCATTATCCATTAATAATTTCTTTCCCTTTTCACTCTGCGCCAAACTTAAATAGATCCCCTCGTTTAAAATATAAACTGGCTGATACCAACTGGGATATTTTTAAAAGTCAAGTAGAGGAGAAGATCACTCGTCTCCCGCCTGTTTGCCCAGGGAATGAGGCTGAGTATTCTGACTCTCTGGCCAAGATTATGATTGAGGTTGCTGATGTGGTATTTCCTATTAAACAAAGACGTTCTGATTCAATTCCATCACCGCCTTGGTGGGATGGAGAATGCACTGAGGCTATCAAAAAGAGAAAAGAGGCTGAGAAAAAATATGATTATATGATGACAACAGAGAACTTTGATAATTACTCTTTGATTGCTCAAAATACTCGAAAGTTATTAAAGCAAAAGAAGTTAGAAGGATGGAGACGTTTTTGTACTTCTATATCACCTGATATTAGTCCTTCTGTTGTTTGGAAAAACATTAAAAGATTTAGATGTGCATTTAATGATTCTTCTTCTCCGACATTCATTTCCTCAGATTTAGCAGAACAATTCATGGATCGTCTTGCTCCTCCTTCAGCTCCTGAGCAAAACATTGTTGTCTCATCATTTCACTCAAGCGTGGTAAATAATACATCAGGTCTTAATGCTGCTTTCTCTCTCTTTGAACTTAATTGTATTCTTTCCAAAGTTAAAGACTCCGCCCCCGGAGACGACGGTATACCATATTCATTTTTAGCAAATGTTAGTGATATCACTCTCTCCTATTATCTTGATATTGTTAATTCAGTTATGGTTACAGGTAACATTCCTCCTTCTTGGAGATCCCAAGTTGTAATTCCCATTCTGAAAAATAATAAACCACATTCGGATTCCTCATCCTATCGCCCTATTGCCCTCTCATCTGTGCTATTAAAGATAGCTGAACATTTAGTTAAAAACAGATTAGAATGGTTTGTAGAAAGTAAAATTCTCTTAGCCAATAGTCAGTATGGGTTTAGAAGGGGCAAAAGTACGATTGATAATCTAAGTATCTTTACATCTGATATATATATGGCTTTTTCTGAAGGCGAATCTGTTCTTGCTGCCTTTTTAGACATCAGGTCAGCATATGATAACGTTATAATTCCGATCCTCCAAACAAAATTACAAATTTTGAATGTCCCTGAAATGTTGAGTAATTTTATAATTAATCGTTTATCCGAGAGATCTATTAACCTCTATCTTAATGATAATGATAATACCAAACTATCTAGATTAGTATGGAAGGGACTGCCACAGGGTTCTGTCCTAAGTCCAATATTGTATAATATTTATACATATGATTTAGAGGCTTCTCTTAATGGTTCAATTAAAGTCCTTCAGTATGCCGATGATTTGCTTTTATATTTGTCTAGCTACTCTACTAAAAATGCTTCTCTTTCCTTAACATCTTCTTTGTACTTATTGAAATCGTGGTTAGAGTCTAATGGTCTTGAGTTATCAGTTTCTAAAAGTACAGTAGTTTTGTTTTCCAGAATGCGTTTACTCCCTGTTTTAAATGTGATTTATGATAATGTACCTATTCCTGTCAAGAATCAAGTTAAATTCTTAGGGGTCATATTGGATTCTAAGCTTTCTGGACTTCCACATTGCGATTTCATCGCAGCTAAATGTGAACGCAATCTGAATATTCTAAGATGCCTCTCAGGAGTTTGGTGGGGAGCCCACCCTTTTTCTTTAAGACTTCTGTATAATGCTCTAATAAGGAGTATTCTTGATTATGGCACGTTTTTATTAGAACCTGGAAGTGTAGCGGCTTTCCGTAAACTTGACTCTATTCAATCTAAAGCCCTTCGACTTATTTTAGGAGCTATGAAGTCTAGTCCAATCAACGCCATGCAAGTTGAGTGTAATGATCCACCCTTGCATCTGAGACGTCAGTTCTTATCCAATCGATTTCTGTTTCGTTGTTTACATTTTTCCAATCATCCTCTCGCTCTCCGACTACCTCGTCTTTCAGAAGAGGTGTCTACATCTCCATATTGGTCTCATAAACGTACTCCATGTCTAGTTAAAAGTTATGAAAAATATAAATCCCTAATAGCTCCTACCCATCACTATCGAACAGCTCCTCTTTTTCAGGGTAAGTTCGAATCTCTTATTATAACTCCCAATATATGTTATAACTTGGGTATTGTCAAAAATGATATTGAACAAAACTCTAATTTTAATTTCGTAGTTGACAGAAACTGGAAGGGTTGGCACCGTATATTTACTGATGCTTCTAAACACTCTTCTATAACATCTAGTAGCTGTGTTGGAGTTGGCGTTTTCCATTCTCAGTACAACATTGTTCAAAAAATCAAACTTCCCCCTGAGTCATCAGTTTTTACTGGTGAATGTTTTGGCATTTTAAAAGCAGTTGAGTATATTTTGTTAATGAATCTCCGTAAATCTATAATTTTTTCAGATTCAATGAGTTCTTTGCAAGCTTTAGAAAGATTTCCTTTCAAATCAAAAACACAATTTCCTATTATTTTTGAAATACGCGATTTACTAAGCAAGTGCATAAACAAAGGGTATGCAGTTACCTTTGCTTGGCTTCCCGGAATTGTGGCATTACTGGAAATGAGAAAGCTGACCGAATTGCCAAAGAGGCAGTGGAAAATGGGGACATGTTCTATTATAAAAACTATTGTCATGATCTAGCTAGCCTTCCTAGGGTTTACCTTAAAAACTCATGGACCGAACTTTGGATGACGGGTTCCGTAGGAAAATTCTACCGTGAAATTCAGTGTACAATTCCTTCTAAACCATGGTTCGCCAAAGTAAAACTCAATAAAATTTCGACAAGTATTATTATTCGCATGCGTTTGGGTCATGTCTGTACTCCTGCGCACTTAGCATGGCTGAACATTGTTGATAGCCCGACTTGTGAATGTGGTGAAGATGTGGGGGACTTGAATCACTTAATTTTCTCCTGTCCAATTCACGATCGTTCCTTATTCTTAGAGCAACTTATATCCCTCCGTATCCCCTTCCCTTCATCAGTATCTTGCCTTCTTGGAACTAATAACTTAGAAATCTTTTATATTCTATCTTCCTTCGTTAATAGAAATAACATAAAAATTTAGGGCACATTCTACTTACCTACTCTACACAAACTGCATATATATTATTTGTAATTAATGTACTTTTCCTGATCCTATCAAAATTTCGTTCCAAAATTTCTTCCCATATCCGTTTCCCTAACTTTTAACATTGACACTGGCTAAATCCACTGTCGTGGGAAGCCACAAGAAAAAAAAAAAAGAAAAAAATATATATATAAAATAATAATTAAATAATTATATATTTATGAATACAAACCGCGTAAAATGTACAATTGGTTGTCGTCAACCTTTCTTAATTTGAAAATGAAAATGATTTTTTTTTCGTGACCGTGAATAAGTGATTCTAGGATCTATTCTAGATTTCAAGTGATTCTATTCTCTAATAAGTGTTAAAAACACCCGTGGCAGAAGACCTTCCATAGCCATTCCATTTCAACGTAGGTATTTTTCTGCTGCTGCGAATGAAATGAAATATTTTAATTGCTGGTTACATGTATAATTTTTATGGTTAAAAAAAATAATTTTGAATTGTTACCCTATAGGGGTGAAAGTAACTTATTTAGTCCCGAGACGGGGTGTGGCGCCAATGTCAAGAATAATTGACCGAGCGAGCGAAGCGAGCGAAGCGTCTACGTTTCGAGACTGGCCAAAAATGCTCTTGTCCGGCTGTCTGTCTGTCTGTCTGTCTGTCTGTAATTCTCTACAGGTCGCATTTTTCAACCGATTTTGACGAAAATTTGGCATATGTATAAATTAATTAAACCTACAAAATGAGTAGAATAAAATTTTGAAAAACATTTTTTTTAGAGTACCTACCATACTCGCAAAGTGGGAGTGAACTTTTTTTTTCTTGTGAATCCCATAGTGTGGGATATCGTTGGATAGGTCTTTCAAAAATATTGCTGGTGTGTGAATACCATTTTTTCGATTTAGGGATCCGTTGGCGAAATATTAAGCTTTAAAGCGGTAATTTTTGTTAGAGTCACGTGTCCCCCCCCCCCTGCCAGCTAAACGGTTGCTTCTGGAAATGTGAAAAAATTCATGGCAGTAGCATATATAACGTAGTTACAAGGAAAACTATTACGGCTAAGTAGGTTCTATTAGTTTTTGAGTAATAGTGGATCGACTTAAGAAAGTTGAAAAAATAAATTATGTTCATAGAACTGCATACGTAAAATGGAAAATTATTTTTTTCCGCGTGATATCCATGGTGTGGGGTATCGTTGGATGGGTCTTTCAAAAATATCGCGGGTGTGTGATAAACATTTTTCGATTCAGGGATCCGTTTGCGAAATATTAAGCTTTAAAGTGCTAATTTTTGTCACTTTAGTAGGTACTTTTTCTGTTTCCAAAGTTGACTTTTGTTGGTTTCTTTTAGGTTTGGTTTATAAGGGCTGGCGAGGTCTACTGTTCTCACGGAACTACTAGTTGTTAATATGAATATGTTATGTTAAAGTAGGCGGGAGAACTATTAGTAATCGGACGTTCGCAGTGGTTCGTCTGTAGCGGGCCTTAGGCACGTTGAAACATTAGAAAACCTCCAGGCGGGCGTCGACGTGGCAACTGTTTCCAACTCGCCGTTGGAACCTATCGGCTCGACCCAGTTCGGATCATACGGTTGTTTAATTTGGGTACCGAACGAGATTTTCTCTCACAATATTATGAAACCCGAGTTAGAAGTACCCAAAGTTTTTAAGTGAGATAGCTAAAAAGGCTTGTAAAAATGTTTGGTAAGGTAAGACAAACACTTTTTTTAAATTTTAAATTTTTGCTTGTTGCACTAAATTTGTTTTGTACTCATTAATTTGCTCTGCAATGACACTGTACTTATTTCTAAAGTTATAAAAACACAGGCTGATTTGGTCGTTGGACATTTTTCAGATTAGACATTATCATCGTAAATCCTTTCAGTTTTCTACACTAAGAGGTTTTGGCGTACGTTGACAGATCAGTCAAAGTTTAGATAGTGATCATCATGATAATGATGCTGAATCCTACTATCCCATCCTATTCCTACTAATATTATAAAGGCGAAAGTTTCTAAGGATGTGAGGATGTTTGTTACTCTTTCACGCAAAAACTACCGAACAGATTTTGATGAAATTAGTACAGTGATAGCTTATATCCTGGAATAACATACAGGCTACTTTTTAACGGTGACGAAGTAGCATTGCGTCATACCACAAAATACATAATAGCCCAAAGTCATGCACATACATAGAGGGCGCTGTTTCATAATATACACGGGAATAACTTTTCTACGCGGGCGAAGCCGCGGGAAAAAGCTAGTTCTGTATATATGGGAAAATGAAGGCGAAAAATAAATTAACATATATGTACCTATGTATGGAGTGTCGCCCCTCGCGTGACATCACTATATATTTTATCAACTGGGCCCGTGCTGCAATCACCGAGGCTTGATTGATGACACCGCGCGTAATTATATCGCATGTCCGACAGCCGACGTACTACGTCGTAATTAGGTTTAAATCCGTCGTGTTTTTCATTATGTCCCGGCGTAGGGTTGCCACTATCTCCTGGAGCGTCCGGTAAACTTCGGGACCTATTTTTGCATGTGTCAGACTCCTACAAATCAGTTTCGATTAACTGTTGAATTATAAGGTGGGCGCTTTCTCATAGTGCCCCACCAATGCTGCAACTCAAACTATAAATGCAGTAAATCAAATCGTTTTAGACATAACATGCAGTCAGTGCATGCAATTTGCTTGGCGACTACTGCGTTTTTGTCCAGGATAGTACGTTTCGAGAAAGGGACGTTTTACAAAATGGTAATTTTGCGATAGGGACTTTCTGCGAAATGATGAAGGGACATTTTGCGATCGGGACATTGTCCGCCTAAATGAGTGTAATTTACTGCGTAAAAGCTGTAAGAGCAGAATTTAGATTAAATTTTTGTATATACTTGGACAAGGTAGTATTTGCATGTTAACAGTCAAATTTTTGCTGCTTATGTGTCATATTATTACACCGGACAGGCCGCTCTGCGCTGAAGACCGAGTGGCCTAGATAATTAAATTCGGCGGCTTGACGTTGACATTTTGCTTTTGAATTGTAGTGTCATTATTAATTTATTTCCTCCAACTGGTGGCAACCCTAAGCTCGCAGCGAGGGTAAAAATTGAATTTAGTAGACCGCCGCGCCCCGTCTCCTGCGGCGCGACGCTATTAGGCAGCATTACTAGCCAAGCCAGCCACCAAAAAGTTTTTAGCTTCATGTAGGCAGCTATGTTAGCAGAGCAGCCTAAGTGACCAAGTAACCAGGAAGGCAGTAACACGATTCAATAAAAAATAAAATAAACTATCTTTATATTGCGTCTTTATAACTTGACCTTATTAGCGACACGACACTATTGATCGAATAGTGCAATAATACCTACAGCATGTGCATTTTTTCAAAATCAATAGGTTCGATTCCCGGTCAATCCCGGCTAGGAGAATTATTTTTTCAAAAATATAATGATGCAGTTTTTGTTTAAAATCGGCGCCGAGACTCCTTTGAGCATTTTTGGCTATTGGTTGTAGTTTAGGATTTGGTTATCCACGCCCAGAAGAGCGTCAGTGGCGTCGGGATGAGACGCGGCCTATCATATCGAAAGGTCCGAAGTTCGATCATCGGCTGGGCCATGTATCAATGGGTTTTTCTTGAAACTTAAGTACATTTACTGACTGCTCTTAAACGGTGAAGGAAAACATCGTGAGGAAATCCGTACTGGGCTAACGTGGTGGACTATAGTACTAACGCCCTCGTTGAGAGGGTAGGCCTGAGCCCCAGCAGTGGGGCATTAATAGGGGCTGTTAATAGCATTCACGCCCACTTGAAAAATTCTTCCTGTATATTGTATTTATTTCGTCATTTGAAGACTGTGCCAGATCACAAAACTTATTCCAACCTGTGACACCCACCAATAAATTGCTTGTTTTCAATACAGTATAATGAGTTAATGTTCTTTTGCAGGTAAGTCTCCAGTGTAATAATGCTGTCATCGCACGGTACATACGGTTCCAGGTACGGTTAGTTAAGTGATTATGCCGAATGGGCACTTCTGTGAAATGTTTATTTCTATTCTCAAACTGTACTTATAACAGAGGCAAACCCTTCATATTAGTAGTTCAACTAGTTCAATCGACTAAGGTTTTATTTTCACTGTGGATACAAAAACATATTGTAAATTAAAATCGCGATTTTCGCCTCACTGCGTTGCCACAAGTCAATCGATCAATCATTTGTTGCTCATAGAAATCGTTAAGTCATCTAGCTTATGATGACTCACAAATGATCACGTTCGTGAGCAAAAAGGATTGTGCCACCGAAGGTCGAAAAATTAAAAAAAAACTGTTGTTCGAAATATGTTTCATCGAAAGCCCCACCCGACCTAGCACTTGTAATCATGTTCTCTCCGGACTCTTTTGGTGGGAGCGAAGTGTCATGGTCGTCTCTTCTATTTTATTTTCTTATGCTATGCATTTTGTGGGGTTTAATGTGTAATTGTGATAGTATTTTACACATTAAGTGCTTGTAGTTGTGTATATTGTGCGGGAAGTTAAAATAAAAGCGTGTAACAACTCTTTCAGCTCGTACCAAAATTGTCCATTGCAAATCTTTATTATAGTTGGCCTGTTGTAGTAGTAGACTGGCCTGTTGGCGTAGTGGTAGTAACACTGCCTACTGCGCCAAAGGTCGTGGGTTCGATTCCCACCCGAGACCAACATTTGTGTGATGAGCATAACTGTTGGTTTTCGGATTCTGGGTGTTTGTATGTATTTATGTATTTATTTAAAAGTATTTATGTATGTTTATCAGTTGTCGAGTACCCATGTACAAGCATCGGCTTAGTTGGTAACCTTAGTGAAAATCCCCGACTGACTATAGGTAATCGTGTCCTGTTTTTGTGGAGGCCGTGCTGTAACCGCCGGTTTAATAGTTATAAGACTTATAAGAAATAAGACCATATATTCAAATAAGATATGGCATAAAGGTCTCGTTACCAAGCGACACCTACTTTAAAAAAATCATGTTCTCCATTCGGTGGTGCCAACTGAAAAGGTTTTTGGCTGCATGGTTTCAACCGTTTCCGAAACGGGGCGCGGCTAGTGCGGTTCCAGCCGGTAATTACCGGTTATTACCGTTAAGTGCTGTGGCCGGGACACTTCGGGTATACTTTGCGTGTCGTTGCAGTCTGCCGAGCCGTTAATGCCCCAACTTTATGGAATCGATGCAACGAGCTTGTTAAGTTCTTGTTGAGAAAGTTGCATAAAAGCGATTTAAGATACAGCACCGTCCAACAATATATGCGGTTATAAAAGAGCGGACTTAAAAAAAGGAGGAAGTTCTTAATTCAACTGGATGTTTTTTGTATGTATGTTTACGCGATGTCTTCGCCAATTGTGAACCGATTAGAATAGTTATTTAAAAAAATCAAAAGTCAAAACTATTTTATTGCATGTAAGTACACATTGGGTACATTTATACAACGTCAATTTTTTATCTACCACTGCTTCTAAGGTGTTAGCGCTGGGAAGAAAAAGCGGCGCAACAAACTTCCGCAAGACATCTTTTTAAAAATCAAGTTTGTGCATAACATTATTTTTGTAAAGTTGTGAGAGGCTGAAGTAACATTATTATTATAGTAATATTATTATTTATTAGGCATATTATTATTATTTATAGGCTAAACTCCAAGGGTGTTCCCATTTCAATTTGAAAACAATATATCACCTATTACATTACGTGGTAAATTATTCACACAGTTAAATTACAAAAAAATTGAAAATAAATGTTTAACTCTAAATTCTTATTATGTAGTAGGTATAAAAATTGTCAAAAATACTTTTTTTAACATGCACTGAATAAAGCACAGAGTAAGTATAAAACAGCATCTCCAAAGTTTAACGCGGTGGTTAACGGTTGCAAATTATACTCCTTCATTCGGTTCTACGGTTTTCGAATAAGCTTTTAGTAATGTCTTGAGTAACGTCATCCTGTCGATAAGATAATGTCGATATTCCACTTTCGACACGTGCTGTTTGAGACAATAACACATTTCTCCCTTGGGTAGTGATGTCGATAAATAAGAAAGAATGTTTAGGTGTCTCGAGAATGAATTGAAATGACACAATGGGGTAGCACATCCCTTTACTGTGACATGAATAAGGTGTTGGATATTGAAAATTAACACTGTTTTTATTTTGAAAGTGACATCTTGTTATTAAATTACCCTGAAGTCTATAAAAAAAAATCGGGCGGTTAAATAAGCATTAATATTTTCTTGAATTTTTAATGCAATAGATTGCAATAGATTCCGGATGGAGATCGGTATAGTCGAGTCGTGATAACGTAACAAGCAGCCAAAATTACCTTCGGACTAGTAATGCCTATAGTGGAATTAATAGTAATTAGTTATATATAGTTATTAATTATATTAGTCAGGAATAAGTTTCACTAACGCCTTGCCCACTGTGTAATCACTGAGATTATGGATTTATTGCCGCTTTGTCAACCACACAATATAATTTATCGCCGATAATTATCGATATTCCATAATACCGACACCGCCTTTCCCTAGTTTGATGTTGTTCCTAAGTAATATTGAAAAAGTTATGGCACGTTTTTCGGAGTAATTCTGTTTTATGACCCATGGATATAACTTGCAATATTTTCTTTATCGAAATAGCAAAGATGACGAGTTTGAAACTACATAAAGAATGTTTAAGGGCTACCATTAATAAGTTTTACGGGTTTCTGAGTAGTTCATAGGACTAAATGCAGCCTTTCTTCTATAAAACTTTGTTTCACTGCATTGTTTCAACGTCCCGAGAAGAACAAAAGCTTCCCTCTGTTTCCGGTAGTTCAATGAACAGTTCGATCACAAAAAAGATGTCGATATAATTTAAAAGATTATTTCACAGCACTATTTTCGATCAATACAAAAATTTTGTAACTATTTAAAATATGAAGTTTTATCGAATAGGTAACGAACGAACCGAATGGATTAACAAAAATTCCACCACGTCACAGAAAAGAGTGTCCATAGGAAAAATGGCGCAACCCATTTGAAAAATAGGCCATGGACCGAAGAAATCTATTCACGTATTATGTAAATGGTACCCTGGGCGGGAGATTGGTTCCTCGCCTCGAGGGCGGCCCGGCGCTCCTCGCATCAATCAAAACATCCGGGCAATGTGACAGGGGACCCGTTCAGCTTGCGGATTGAAATTCTAGCGAAACGCTCGGTGTAGCGAAATGTCGGCGGGCATGAACAGGTGTTATAATCTGGCCCAACAAAATCTAACGCTCCAAATACCAAACACTTCTTCCCAGCGCTAACTCCTTGAAAGCGGTGGTAGATAAAAAATTGACGTTGTATAAAATGTACACAGTGTACTTACATGCAATACAATAGTTTTGATTTTGCATTGCAGCAGTAGAAATCAAAATCAGCCGTTCTTGAGTTTAAGTGGTGTAACTAACACGACTTTGTTTTATATATTTAGAAGATTAACGACGATCTTGAATGCACTATAAACGATATGTTAGAAGAGCTGTGTATAGTCTACTGTAGAATAGGCTTGATATACTAATCATAGTACAGTCGACCGCACGTCAGTGGAAACAAAACCAGTATAGACTGGTCT